>OU963914.1:45000-2545000 GCA_902850365.2 Chilo suppressalis | reverse complement strand
AATGACCGACCACTGCGAAAGTTGCTTAACTTCAACGATCGCAGCCGAACGCGCTAACCACCAAAACATGCGAATACCCTCTACCCCCGTTGAGGGATTTCACCGTGTCACCGAAAAGGGCAAAAGTTCTAATTTAAATTTTAAAATCAACTGTAAACTAATAAGAAACAGAAGACGATCGATTTGTGGGTTTCAAATTCCTCTTCCTTTTGCTTTTCAGATTGTACGCGCCCCTACCGATGCCTACCTTGAAGGGTGACCGTGCGGTGTACCTTCGACTGCTGGACCCCGACCCTCGTAACTTCTTCTTCCCAGAAGCCGTGAGGACCTTCATGATGGTGTTCGACCTGTGGCAGTACGAAGAAGGCACGTGGCCTGGGTAAGTTCGTACGTGATAAAATAGTAAATATGAAACTCACAATTCCTTTCAAAATTTTTAGTAGGTACTTATATTTATCACTCTACTGTTGGGGTACGGGCCTTCTCTATTAGATCGTTTGGTACAGCTGGAAGGTTTACATACTCATCACCGGCGTTTGTTTCTGCCCCTACTACTTCTAATACTGTAGGAGCACGAACACTTATTCCTGATTCTCCATCAGTAGGTCTTCTCAACCTCTTTTCCTATCTTTCAGGAATCTTTCATTGTATGGCTTTCACTATTGATTAAGGAAAGTTTGATCTACCAATTTCTATTTGTATTATTTAACTGACTTTATCAAATGCAACTGTAAATAGGGTATTTGATAAGTTTTAGAAAACGATCTCACGTTATTTACTAATGTCTATAGAGTCCATCATTCACATAGATCTATGTATATTCATCATTATGTTGTGGATTTTGGTAAAAAAAACTAAATCAAAAACTCTATTTTCAAGTTGCCGCGAAAAACGTATCTCTGGACAATATGGCGTCTCACTGGTGTGTGACGTCACACGACTGTTATTAAAACGTCAAACCATACAATTTAATGTCACTTTAACCGGAAGTTTATTTAGTTTATTACCAATCTTAAGCGTTATGGGTCACGTGACAAAAGACAAGAAAACTATTATCTTTATCGTGGGTTTATAGTAAAATTACGAATATTTTTTCCGTAAAAATAGTAAATACTCCTTCCAATATTCATTCTAAATATATATGCTAACAATTGGCACTTTATTTTTAATACTGTCAAATACCCTATTTTTCATTAGAAAAATAAAAACTTTATCCTTGTGCAGGTTCGTGCTCATGATCGACATGGACAAAGCGGTGATGGGCCACATCACGCGGCTGGAGATTATGGTCATCCGACAAGTCTTGTACTTCTTGCAGGTACGTGGCTAGTCGACACTACTGAAAGAAGTAGGTAAAAAATAAAATCATTTTTGAAAACTAAGAAACAGTACTAAGGTAATTAATAAATTTTAACTGAATTGCTAAGCATTATGCATCATGTAATATATTAATTGATTAAATAAATATTGCAGTGAATAGCACCTGGCACACCCCACGCTTTTTCAATTATATTTAAGATAAAATAAACTATAAACATGGCTTACTCTAAGGCCCTAATGAACTAAACAGAGAGTAGGTATAATTGTTTATACACACATCAAAAGTGTCTAGGGATCAACATATATTTTTGCAATAACTTTTCTCCTGATTGATATTAATTAAAATTTTCTTCAAGGATTCATCAAATAAAGTGTTTTCGTTTGTCACAGTAACGATAAACCAAGTCACCTTTGCATTAATAACGAAATTTGCCATTTTCCTAATAAAGGGATTTTTGACATTTGAACCACTAACACAAAAGTTCGAAAAAAAGACTGAAATAACAGTTTTCTCTAAAATTTTATTGGGTAACTTAAACAATTAATAATCCGTATTTCTACCGCGAACACTAACAACACAAGAACATCGGTTTGGCATACTCAAAATGAGTTCATCCAAATCACGCTGTGGAATGGCCGCCCATGTTCGTTGCAACAACAAAAAAAGGTCTTCTTGCGACTGTATACCCTCCATATTCGGCAGAGCTCTTCTCTGTAGCATATCCCATGCATGCTCAATCGGGTTCAAGTCTGGCGACTGAGCAGGCCAGGGCAGGACATTGATGTTAGCTGCGGCGAGAGTCTGTCTTACAACTCTTGCGGTGTGCGGTCGTGCATTATCATGCATTAACTGAAATAAGGGACCGATTTGCACTTGTAGAGGAACGATGACGTCTGATGCAATCGTCTCAGCATAAATTTGAGCGTTGAGGTTGCCTCTGATCCAAATCAACTCAGTTCTTCCGCCGATCCAAATACCCGCCCATACCATGATGGTTCCACCACTATAAGGATGGACTTCCTGGCAGGATTTTAATCGCTGTTGGCGTCCAGGGGTTCTCCAGTGTCGTATACGTCTTGTATCCGGTCTCATACCAAAACGAGACTCATCAGAAAAGCACACGAAACGCCATTGTTCTTCTGCCCAATTTCTGTGTTCAAGAGCCCATTGATATCGAATCCTACGATTGTGCATTGCTATAGGTGGTACCCGTAGCGGTCTTCGGGAATGAAGGTTCACTTCATGCAAGCGGTTTCTGACTGTTTGGTCGCTAATTAAGTTCCCTGAAGAGTGATGAAGCCTCACGGCTAACATCATGGCGGTTATTGTTGGAGCTCTTCGAGTTAAGATTTGAATGTATCGGTCTTGTCTCCGTGTGGTGCAGCGATACCGTCCTCCATGGCGCTCAGCCACGGTACCAGTGCTTCGGTATCGTGTCCAAAGTCGACTGATAACACTCTGACTTGTATTCAGAGCTAAAGCCACAGTACGTTGCCAGGAACCAGCTTCTATCATTCCCACGGCTCTGAGCATTTCTTCCCTGCTTAAATGACGTCGCCGCTCCATAATAACGTTGGTTTTAATCAGTAGTAGGGAAACAGTAGCACTAATAATGTCTTCAATGCGTTGTATGTTTTTATAGGGAAAATATTGACAGCTGATTTTCATCTTTTACTCGAATTTGATTCACAGTTCCTGATTCAAATTATGAAATGCACCAAAAAGGATCCATATAAATTTATAAAATCATAAATTTATTACAAAGCCACATCACTCAATCTCAAGAAATCCGCATAAAAATGCTTGATCCCTAGACACTTTTGATGTGTGTATTTGGCTTTTTAGTGCAGTCAATAAAAGCGTGTTTTTAGTTTTTTAAACTAATAATTTATTATTCTCTTTTTAATTTATTATTTCTTATATAAAGTGTCTAAAAGGATAAAGTATCAGAACTGCTCACTTGGAATATCGCTCCTGACACGTCCCCGTCCCCGGAGATGTATAGAATATGTACCAGAAGCTGATATGCTGTTTCTGATAACAGTAAAAAGGTTAATAATCAAATTAAATAAATTAATCAAAATCCTCCATTATTTCCCAAAAAAACGGGACTGTTCTAAGACATCTATAAATTTGAGATTCAAAGACAATTTAGCCTTACCCTCATCGAGTCTTAAAATCCATAGTTCAGGTCCACAAATAACCGTAGAACAAAACATTAAAAAGTGCACAAATTTTAAAACAATATTTATATATATAAAACTCAAAGGACTGACTGACATAGTGATCTATCAACGCACAGCCCTAACCATTGGACAGATCGGGCTGAAATTTGGCATGCAGGTAGATGTTATGACGTAGGTATCCGCTAAGAAAGGATTTTGATCAATTCTACCCCGAAGCGAAACGAGGGCGGGCCACTAGTTTTTTGAATAAAACCTTCTTTAGTATGCAAGAGTTTTTTGTTGAAAGGTAGCGTACTTGTAATCTAAAAAATTAATGTGATTGATTATATTTATGTGTATTTTGTTTATTTTATGTATATTGATATTGTAGTGCCCTAACAGGGTTTATGTTTGGATCTGACTCTAAATCTTAAGAAGTTGTAATTACCACATGAAACAATAAATATATTGAATTGAATTGAATTAATATTTTTATTGGGTAGATTGTAATTAGCCTAGTTGATTCCTAATCCCACGTCGTCATAACCGGCAAGAAGATTGCACATTCCAGAGTTTAGTGATGCTTATGCATAGAAAGAATTGATATGATTTGATAGTTTATTGATTTGATAACTTATAATGCTAAACTAAATGATTATGATATGGGACAATTGATATTGGGAACGCGTCCGCGCAGTGTGTTAATTTTTGCCACGGGAGCAACGTTCGACGCATCACCGCGGTCGTCGGTTCAAATCCCGCACTCGTATTTTTATTTTTTATCATATTTTTTTCTTTTTTTATATATTTGTTTTAGACCCCAGCGCCTGTTATTATTTTTATTTGTCTCCCTTTTATTTAGACTTTAAAATTATAATTGAAATTTTTGGATTAAAGATGGTAAACTGGGCGCCGGGCAATGCTGTTGTTTGCTGTGCTTGCCCAATAAAATATCATTAGGCCTGCCTCGCCATCTATTAATATCAAAGAAAAAAAATACTGCATAAATAAAATAAATAAATAATTATAATTGGATAAATTGATAAATAATGCTATGCGATAGCTTTATCGCCGCAGTCCCCGAGTGCCACACTTATTTTTTTATTTATTAATAGAGGGGTAACAGTATCGTAAACCGATGTTAAAACAATTCGCCATTCTGTTCCAGGAATGTATGCTGGTGAAACTCAAAGGAGTGCATTTCCTGAACGCTCCATACTTCATGGACAAGCTCATGATGCTACTGAAACCTTTCCTGAAGAAGGAACTGTTGGACACCATTTACATCCACCAGGTCAACTCGAATACCCTTTATGACCACATAAGCAAGGAAGCGCTGCCCAAAGAAGAAGGAGGGACATATAAAGACCACGCTACTATAAGAGGTGAGCAATTGAGCATATTACAATTGAACATCAGGTAAGGGTGACGATAGTAGAAACAATTTGAGATTGAAAATGTATTGTTCATAACACTCTAAGTTTTCTTGTTCATCTTCTTAGGGCCACTACCGTCAACATTCTTGATTAAAATTAAGGACTCTTATTGTTTAATAAATCATTCCATCTTTGTCAATTGTTTATAGTCAAATAAACAGGCAGGCATTTCCGGCAGCGGCGAATCATATATCATTTCAAAACTCGTTTTATATTATAACATGAACAGATAATTTTATTTTTGGAGTTTACTCCTTAAGAATCGATTTGCATATATAAGGGGCCCGGTATGAGAAAAATGTGAGGAGTGAAATCTATCGATGAATGACCTCGTTACGTTTTTGGTGCGCATCCTATGTCACGCAACTTTGACAAACAAAGATGAAGGATTGACATTAATATTTTTTTTAAAATCTGAACTGAATTTAAATATTGTTTCTGATAGAGCAATGGGGACAACGAGGTATAGTACAACCATTGATGCGGTATTTTTAAGATTCGTGAACCACGTATCTACGAACGTCCATGTGTCTTATTTTAGTTACCATAAACCACTTGTCACTGTAATTAATAATGCAGACAATGTTGATTTAATTAATATTTAAAAAAAAATGATAATAGTCCGATAATAATAATTACATAATTTATCAACATTCCTAATGATATATTTATGCACATCTGAAATTGACTATTGTAAAAAGTTTAATGTAAAATATTTCGTCGATTAGTTATTAATTTGTTAATTTACCCTTTCATACAGTATCAATATTTTTTAAGTTAAATAAACTCTTTTTGCGTCTGGTTAGACTATCGAACTTAAGGAGTAAACTCCAGTCGTGCGTCGGAGCTGACACACACAATTTTTTTTATTTATCCCCGATTAGTTTTAAATCATATTTAACAGTTGAACAATTTGGTAAGGATAATATCCACCCTATCTATAAGTAACGTCATATTTTTATGTGTGGCAGCTTATAACGGCGAATCACTATGGCAAATGTCAATCAGTCCAGTCATGCATGACATTCGTGAAATCGTGGTGAATTTATCATACCAATTTATGATTGATTCTTCTTGAAATAAAATGCGCAGAAAATACCTTATAATATAATGAAAGATGAATAACATTAACAGAATAACTATACTAATTTATTGAATGGAATACATTTGATGTTATGGCAACACAAAATAGATAAATAAACTTGCCATTTGCCAATCAACAATGATATCATTTTAAATTATTTTTATAAGAAACGGGGTATTTTGTCAAACTATTTACAATTAAGTGCAGTACATCTCATAAAAATTGGGAATCTGTCGCAGACTCAATACCAGGCACCATACAAAATTGAACCGTCTCCTTTTAGTTTTAAAATTCGATCCAACAACTTTGATGCAAATGGTTATTGCTATTTCACTGAAATGCCAAAATATTTTTGCATTCTGCAGAGGAGCTGATCCAGCGTTTGAAGTCTAACGCGGGCCTGATCCGCGAAGAGAACAAGAAGCGAGTCAACGAAGCACTGCGACCTGGCAAGGCGAAAACCGTAGAGGACATCTTCGGCATACAGGGCAGCTTCAAGAAGCTAGACATAGACTGAGCCCTGCCGTAGTGGAATAAAGTTCAAAGTTTAATGATAATGAGCAAACTATTAAATGTAGGTGTAAGGATAAGAATAGTTTTATGGTTAAGAGATGAGGAGATCGATGATGAAGTAGTTATTCCGCCGCTTTAAAAAGTTGCTTGGCTTTTTGTCGAGTTTTAGAAAACGATCTCACGTTATTATGTTTTAATGTTTATGGTGGTCATAAAAAGTGGACATGCATAATCCTGTAGTGTATTTCAGTAAAAACAAAAAAAAAACCATTTCCAATTTGTCGCGAAAATATTTCTCTAGACATTAAGGGTGTATTCCGTAATATATACCAGTATACCGGCCAGTGCTAATGACGTCATGAATCGACGCTATATTGGTGAATTGTTCTGAACTCGGCAGTGCACTGACGTCATAAATCGAAGAAATATTAAAAATAGTGTGAATAAAGAAGATTTTTTTATTCACCTCATCAATTAAAAGGAATTCTACTTGTTCGGATGCTATTATTGTTCTTTAATTATAAAAGAAATAAAATTCGAATGCATCTCACGCACGCTCGGTCATACGTCATAATCGTTTTCCCGGTAAAAATATGGTAGCATACCAGTACAATATGGCGTTGGATTCGTGATGTCATTACCACTGGTCAGTATACTGATGTACAAAATATAAAATTACAAATATTTCGGAATACACCCTAGGGCTCTTGCATGTCACGTCACACGACTTTAATTAAAACGTCAAACGATACAATGAATTGTCATTTGAACAAGAAGTTTACTCATAGAGGTATAAGAATAGAGTAGGGGAGTTATGTACTCTACTACAAATGGAAGTGTCCGTCTAGTAGAAACAGAAAGAAGATGAGGATATCTCTCTCTCTTGTGACGCTGCGCAGTCGTGTGGTTGGTCGGTATTACTGCGCAGTCGTGTGATTGGTCGGTATTGCTGCGCAGTCGTGTAATTGGTCGGTATTCATCCGTATGTTTTTCAGCCAATGCACATTCGCAATTAGAGAGAGAACGGCTAGCCATCTCTCATCTTCTTTCTCTATCTACTAGACGGACACTTTTAGAGTCAACTTTCCCACTCTATTCTTATACCCCTATGGGTTTATTAGCGTTCGGTTTTTTATTTTAGTCTACGCCGAAGATTGGCGACGTGACCATAGAACAAAAAAAATACATTTTTATTTCACAACATTTTATAGAAGTTATTAATTATTTGTTCTCTCACAATAGTAGAATCGCTGCTAATGTTCATATTAAATACAGATGCCACAAATTGGTACTTAATTTTTCGTACTGTCAAATGGTCTTTTATATTGTTAATGTATGCATTAAAGTGATATATTTATACTGATTTATATTATCTTGAGCTTCTCTTTGATTGTAGCCTCGGCTTTAACATGAAAAAAGTTGTGTAATTTCATGAAAAATTAAAACAATTATGATTTATTTTTATTATAGATGCCCATACATATATTTTGTGAAATAATTTTAATTTAATTTCAACGGTTATGCAGAGGAATGACGTGATCTAGCAGATGTTAGCATAAATTTAAGGGATGATCATTTTCTCTTTAAGTAGAATAAATATTTGTGTTGAGTAAGTGTTAATAAGGTAGCTTCATCATCAGCCTATTAATGTCCCCACTGCTGGGGCACAGGCCTTCCCTATGGATGGAATAGGGAGATTCGGCCATGACCTACCACGCGGACCCAGTGCGGATTGGCGGGTGCTAACGAATGCAGATGCAGCCGGGACCAACGGCTTAACGTACCTTCCGAAGCACGGAGGAGCTCGAGATAGTAAATTTTTGATCACCCATCCAATGACCGACCACTGCGAAAGTTGCTTAACTTCCAACGATCGCAGCGGAACGCGCTAGCCATCTGCGCCATCGAGCTCCTACGGAACGGAATAAGGTAGCTTATTAACACAGGGGGGCTCGGGGGGAGGGGTCGAAAGAACCCCCCAACCTCACCTCACACATACCGCGTAAACTAAGAGAGTGCGAACGTTAACTAAGGGACATGACGTCACATAACGTAACTCGTGACATGACGTCACACTTTAAATTAGGTACTATTTGTCAAAAATGTATGTATGTATTCGACGTAACGGGTCCTTAGGCAGCATCGTTTCATCAATAGTAAAATTTTAGTACCGTTAAATACCATAAATAAAAATATATATTTTTTTGACATGGCTTCAACTGTAGTCAAATTTAGCAATGTTTCAAACAACGCGCCACCTAAGGCCACGTTGTTTCATCGATACTTATATTTTTTATAATTCTTGGTCTATGGTTGTTATAAGAAAGGGTTTGTCATTTCAATAAAAATTTGAAAATAAAATTGCATGTTTTATTTATATTTTGTAAACTATTAACCCGGTCTCGCTTCGCTTTGTTTTTTTGAAGTGAAAACTTCTTTAGCGGCGTTGTACACTGTTTTTTGTAAGGGTAAAAAATGTTAAACTCGCGTCAGGTTAAGCACGTGGGCTGATCGCATCATGACACACAGTAAAATTGGAAAGGTTTTTTACTTTCAATATATTGGACGAAACATCATCATCATCATCAGCCTATTAATGTCCCCACTGCTGTGGCACAGGTCTTCCCTATGGATGGAATAGGGAGATAGAGCCATGACTCACCACGCGGGCCCACTGCGAGACCAACGGCTTAACGTGCCTTCCGAAGTACGGAGGAACTCGAGATAGAAGATTTTTGGTCACCCATCCAATGACCGACCACTGCGAAAGTTAACCGTAACTGATTTCCGAGGCGCCGAGGGCCACGCGTGAAGACGTGGAGAGGGGGTAAAGACCAAGACCACCCCGTTCGAACGGGATTTTCTTAGACTTAGACCTGGGTTTTCTTAGCATTGAACTCAACCAAGTTCTCTTAGTAAGTTTAATATTATTGTTAATAACATTAGTTTGCCAATAATGGGTCTGGTACGTAAGGGGTTCTCTGAACTTACGACCATATTTGGCAGTGTTCTCCCCTTTTAAATAATTATAGAGCAGGAAAGACTGTTGTGGTTGTTCTGTGATTGGGCAAATATTTGAGTTCTGTAGTAAATTCCGTATGTAAAAATGTAAAAAAAAAACTGTTTACTGTTTAGCGCATGATGAGGTCATCTTTAATTACAGTTATATTATACCCTAAAACTTAAGTATATGTGTAAGTTTGTTTGTATTACTATAGCTGTGTTGATGGTTCATAAATGAATCAATAAGTTCTTGGTACCCCATTCAGAAATGTGGTGCAAAGCCTGATTGAGCTCAATGACAAGATTCTCCCGTTTCTCCTTGGTTACCGCCTGCCCAGCCAAGCAGCGGCTGGGTAGGCCATACAGGCGGTCCGAGATACCCCGCATGCACTGTACTATCGTCTGCATAACAATGAATATTCCCAAGAGGAATTAAGTCATTAATATAGAGCAGAAAGAGAGTGGGGGATAGGACGGAGCCCTGGGGAACGCCGGCATTCACTGACATGAACCGCGAACTGCTGCCATCCTTAAGGACACGAATTCTACGCTCATGCAGGAAGTCAGCTACCCAAGAACAGAACGGAGCCGGCAGACCCTATGCTGAAAGCTTGGAGAGAAGGCTTTTGTACCAAACCTTGTCGAATGTCTTGGCAATGTCAAGGCTGATAGCCAACGACTCGCCCCGCTTGTCGATAGCCTCACCCCAGATGAGTCAAGTATGCTAGAAGATCACCCGTCGATTCTTTATATTTATGTTTTCTTTTTGGTAACTAAGGTTTACTTATGTTATTCAGCTGTGTACATTTTAGCTGACCTTTGGCTGTTTAATGTACCTTTATAAATAAATAAATAAATTATTATACTCAACCCGTTTTATTGAAGAGTAGGAAGGAAACAAACATATAAAAAATGTGTGCGCAGTGTAATGGTAATGAGTTGTATTTTTAATTTTATGTACTTCTGTGCATTCATTAAGAACGTCTTTATAAAACCATCTTTTTCGTAATACGAATATTTCGACATGAGTAGGTATAGATATATTTTTTTAAATAAGGTTTAGAAAATCGGTGTGGTTGTTTAATTAACACTTACCACTAGCAAGCTCTGTGCTAGACTGGCTACTCAGTGTTACCAGGTCTCCAGATTTTACAGGAGATCTCCTGTTTTTCTGAAATTTCTCCTTTTCTACTGTTTTTCTACATGAATCTCCTGTTTTTCTTAGAATACGATTTTCTTTTTAAAATTGCATGTTGAGTTATATTTTCGGCCATTAATAATGTAGGTAACCTGATTAATTTAAAATAAATGTTATCTAAAAAAAACTATCTTTCGAAGCCACAGAGAAACACATTCGTTACTGGTCTTATTTACTACTGGTATTATGTTTATCTTGATTTGATTTACCAATTCTAGTTTTATTCTATAACGCCTCCCGATTTTTAAAACCTGGACCTGGCAACACTTTGGCTACTAGTCTCGACACCTGGTTTAGTGAGCGGCGCAAAAATATTATAGAACATGATAATGTTACATTGTAATAAATAATTGTAATATTAAATTGTTCACATATAGTGATCAGGACAACTTTAAACCCCTTCACAGATGTAGCTATAATATATATTAATATGAATCATAGCAAGACATATTACAACATAATTATTTTCAATATAAATTTTTTAGTGACTGTGAGGAAAGAGAATGGGCGTGGCGAAAAACGGAACTAACATTAAGATTTTTATTTGGCAATCAAACCCAGTAATCTGTAAAACGTCAGTGTTGTATTCATACGGATTTGTTTGTTGTTGTGATTTCTTGCGGTTTTTGTATTTAATCATGTCTAAAAGGGAAAAACCCTTACAAATACGGTAGAAAATCACTACAGCGCCCTAATCACATTCTCTTTCCGCACAGACATGTTATAAAGTCTTTTATAACATATATTTCTATGGCGTCACCAAAATATGTCGATAAATATATCTCGGTATATTTTGGCATATTAGTATACATTTTATGATACGGACTGTTCCATTTTTCACCATACGCCTGCCAAATTATATAAATATATATATTATAGTATAGCTCCCTGTGTAGTTTGCTTTTATAAAATATATATCTTGATATATTAACATATACTAGCAAACCAGTGAACCAAATGTTCACCAAAAAAAAAAACAAAAAAAAAATGTATTTAATTAGTTGAGAACTTCGGAGATTTTGTGTGGTTTCGTCTGAAATAGAAATCACGTGATTTCTCGAAAACCGGAAGTGCTACGTTACTCACATCCGGTTTGTAGTCTTATCAGACTATTCTTAACTTATAACTTAATCATTCTCTATATCTATCTCTTACGGTTTGGCCGCTGAAACAGCACCACGGACGGAGCTACGTCTGTGACGGGCTTAAACTATTCTATGTCACACATTACAATGAAGGTCACGTCAAAATGATAACGTTTAACTTAATGCTCATTAACTACTATTTACGGCTAACGGACGTGTTAAATAAAGGAATTACACAAAATTGTGATCATCATAAAAAATATATTCATTGTAGTTAATAACTTTTGCACCGGATGTATGCAGTCAACCGTTTTGCGTTTTATCTGTAGGCTTTCAGTATAAATATGGAGGCTGATTTTTTAGTTCGCTACAACATTTTAAATTTTAGAAAATGAAACTCTTGGCATTCGTACTTGCTCTGCTGGCTATGGCCTTGGCCGTTGTGGTGAGTTCAACTGCAACTATTATAAAATTTTAATCAAATTAAATTAAATTTTAATTTTTGATGACCTCCGTTACCGGGTGGTTTGTACGCCGGGTTTCATGGTGTCGCCGGCGGGGTAGATATTTGTGTGATGAATACGAGCATTTGTACTCCAGTCATGGATGTCTGATGTGTATTTTTTATATAAATATATTTATATTTGTATCAGTATATGTATTCTATCCGTTACCCTAGTATCCCATAACACAAGCCTTACAGTGCTTACTTTGGGCCTAGGCTAATTGTTGTGAGTGTTGGAAAAAAATATTTATTTATATAATTTATTGTTTGAAAAATCAGACATTATATAAAAGCATTGGTCGTTCAGTGAAAGCTCGCCTGTTACGCGGGCGGTCCAGATTCGATTCCCAGCCGAGGAAGTAACAATGATTTTTAAAATTTCACTTGCATCGTGATTTCGTGAAATCACATTATCATTTTACTAAAAATTTTTTATTTGTGAAAGCAAAGGGTAATTAATATTCCTATACATTCATTCAAATTCACGTAAATAAAGAAATAAAGATTTTATTTTTAATTTTAATAGGACTACTTTCCACGCTTTTTTTGTTACAGGCTTTTATCTCGTTTAATTGAATAAAGTTTCTTGCTGTTATTTTTTTTCAATCCTTTTTGTTCATGCTCTCATAAAATTCTCAGTATATATTTATTCGTACACTATAATTATTTCTACGCATCATATTAACATATGAACATGTGGGTGACTTCTCCTATTATCTAAAGAGCTGATAATATGCGGAGACAGCTTTATTTTGTTATCATAAATATGGCTTATGTGATATATAAGTCGCGGCACGAAAATCTAGTGCTGGCTGCTGGCGTTATTGCGCAGAAGTAAAAATTAAGAACTCGAACCCGTACCCTTCGCTATCCAGGCGAATGCTGGATAGCGGTGAGGGTTCGAGTCCCGTCTGCTACCTGGTCTTCGTGGAGTTTCTTCTAGTAATATTTTCTTTCTTCGCTCCAACCGAACCTGTGTTCCACGACACTCATGTTTTTCTATATAAGTTTCTTGCTATGTAATTTTGTTTTTATATTCTAGAGCGGCATGGCCACCGGAGGTGCATCAGCGGGTATCCGCGAAGGCAAGGCGAAAGCTCCTTGCGGGGGCAACGGGGGGCCGCCACCACCACCACCACCTACCAGTTAGTATTTTTTGAAGAGACACCTTCTTATGGGAGGCTAAGCCGCTTCGTTACGTAACGCGTTACGGCGCCGGTTTGTCTGGCTTCCCTTCGCCTTTTCACCCTCGAATCCTCTTTACAGCATCAAATCCCCTTTTCTCCTACCAATCTCCTGTGCTCAAAAAAGGATAGTTTAAGTTATCACGCGTTTTTCTTCTATGACGGATGGGATCTTCTAATTGCGCAAGCCATGCATGCGTGGTATATTCGGCCGGTGGAAAGCAGGGTGCTGCCTGCTACATAGAGCTGCAGACTGCTGACAAGGAAAAGGGGCATTCGCTCATGCAAGCATAAGCGACTACCCCCAGCTATTTAACGGTAGAGTAGGGGTCGAGTCATTTGCCAACCTGGCTATATAAAAGAATCAAAAAAACTGATGAACTGCTCCACACCTATTGAGAAGTCATATTGATCTCTCAACATGAAACTGACAAGCGTTATGCATTCATGTTGTAAGATACAAACATATTGCTATAGTATAGTTACCTAATGCTCGATAATGATCATGATGGTCTGCCAGACCGCGAGTATAAGTTTTTTTGTGTCTGTGGCTTTCTGCGTTTTACACAGAAATTTTGCCAATGTCCAGTAGTGAGAGAGACACGAGAAAGACTGCTCGGTAGAAACAGATTATGGTGGTATAAAGTAAATTACCGACTATACGTTCTTCCTTGAGCGTTTAAGTGTTTGTGTCTGAAATGGCAAGAAAGGAGTTGTTGCTCCGATTTTAATATCTGGTACCCCTGGCCACTTACCCACGATGGGTAACAGGTTTAATTAATGTAAAAAAATAAACCCCTACTTCCTTTTGATTTCAGATTCCACTGGCTGAATAATATGCATTCAAACCATACCTCTGCTGCTTTTGTAAAAGGACCCCGATCTTGAAAATAAATCTAAACACTTAAAACGTATTTTTATTTGGATGATCACAGTCACGGAACGGAACGAACAAGTGGCAGTGTGTATTTGATACTTCTCAATACCTCTATTTTATTACGATTTTAGATTTGGATCTTTGGCTTTAGGCAAATAACCACAGATGTGTTCAAGTTTTTCTTCTTCATCGTCGTTTTCTCATGGCTGAGGCTCGTGACCTTTCAGGACAGCAGGTTAATAATTATTACTTTGTGTGTCAAAAATTTCAGCTCGCTACTCAACCACAGCTAATGGAAAGCTGAGCCGAAGACATGAAAGAGCTAGACAGACTTATCAGCAGGTTTTGATATGACTGTCTAGCTCTTTCACGTCTTCAAATGTTTCGGTAAGATATTGAAAGTCTACTCAAATGCTATCGATATCTATCGCATTTTCAATTTCGTGAGCTGATTTACTTATTACTCGCCGCGTATGTGCTCGCTTACGTCTCAGTCCATCGAGTTCTCATTTTGCTGATCCAACCGAATTTTTCACGGTCACCATTATGTAGGAATCTATTGCAAACCGAAACGTCAATGTCAAATTTTGTATGGAAACTTGAACAGCAGCGGCACAAAGTACGTAACGAGAACTAAAAATCAGTCCACATTTGACAATGACATTTCGGACTCGCAAATGATACGAATTCGATATTGGTTCGTGCTAGGGGTACTTATCTACTAATTACTCGTCGTGTATGTGCTTGCTTACGTCTTAGTCCATCGAGTTCTGGTTTAGCTGATCCAATGAAATCTATAGCTGTGATAATATTCCCTACATTGATTTAAAACAAACTATGAAATGTAGACTAATACTTTTTCTTTTTTGTTCTACACCAATATAACATGTCACTATCTAATCGCTATAGTAACAATCTACACAAAACCATAAATAACGAAAATGTATTCTACAACACCTTTTGAAACAACCAGAAAGCTTAATAATTCTTGTTTTAGGACAGCAATCGATCTCCTTGAGTCAAATATTGATAAGTGCAGTAATGATTTTCACTCTATGCATATTAATAGTGATTTCTGTAAAGCCTAGTGCAGGTATTAACTTTACATGCTAAAGTAAAGTTAGTAACTTTACCTCATACTTTAGACATTCTTTACAGCAATAATATAGTAACTGTAGCCGCTTTCTATACTAACAATGTAAGATTACTTGTTGTTTATTTATTGTATGTTCTAAATTGTGTAATAGAAGGTGACTCCATAATTATCTCTGAAGTCATTTTTCAACTTGACGACTCTGTGTATAATAATACAGGGAAAAAAGCAGCTCTTCTCAGTATAAGGTCTCCCGCCATAAATTTGCAAACCGTTGGCGTAATTTTTTGACCTTCACAAGTGCTTGTAACAGCCTCGACTGAATAAATGATTTTTGATTTTGGTTTTGACTGGCAAAAACTTGTTTTGCGAGGCTTTCATTTGCTTATTTAAGGCGTTACGTTTCTGATGGAATAATTCTAACATGATGTTCTTTCTTGCATCCAGTCTGTATCTGCTTCGTTAGTCATGGTGGAGAGAAGATTAATTAAAACAAAATAAATTTTAAGGATTTGTTTTATTTTCTAACTGCTAACCGTAAAACCACATTTCACAAACACCTTTCCAATTAAAAAACGTTTTAAAACCATACTTTTACCAATCTGAAACCTTAAACACAGAGCTTAATAATTATATTTATCGTCTTAACTAACAGTCAACGAGATTAACGTAATTTTCAGCATTAGATAGATAAGTTTCACAATGATTCATCGTATTATATGTCTCCAGAACATCTTTTTCCAAATATTGATTGATAAACGAAGCACATCTTAAATCTTGCAGCACTTGAGCGAATGGTAGGGTTAGTTTATGAACAACAACTTTCTGCTTACTAAATTTCTGTAGCGTTCTATACGCTCCATCATTGTCAGAACTATTAGGTTGAAGAAAAACAATTTTAGATTGAAGCTGTGAAACTCGAGGTTCGTATAGCAGGGCTTGCTTGATACGATAGTAAGGGAATGTAAGACTCGATCGCGTGTACTGAGCTGAGAGTGAAACACATCCAAGTAAATTTCTAACGCACAATTCGATACGGTTCTCCATTTCTACGATTTCCTCAATTTCGAAGCTTAGTTCCGTCCCACATATAAGCTTATACATATGCTTCAAAATTGCCGTTTGCAATTCTTTATCGTTTTTATATTTGTCAACTTCTGTTTGAAGAATGGTCCTGAATTCATCCGGTGTAGCTCCGATCAAGTATATTGTGCCCGAGAGTCCTGCGAACGATAAACCATAGTGATTAAATTTGTTGATTCAGGTATAACGTTTTATTATTAAATAAAAAAAAAACAAAACTTAAAACCGACTTCAAAATCTAAAAAGTAAAAAATAATATCTGGTTCATGGTTTGGAAGTCGGGCGGGTCAAGATTGAAAGACGTATTATTACCAATCAGAAACGAAAATCTATTTAATGTTTCAATCTTGAGCCCGCCTGAACATATTGTACAATTAATAAAAAAAAAAATTGCCTTTGCCTTGCCTTTTGATTCGCTTAAAAATGTCTAACAAACCAATTTTTTCTTTGTAATGAGAATGCGTAATTGTATTTAAGACCTTCTAATAACAAGGAAACGGTGTTAATATGGAGTAAACATATTCGAGATTTGACTTCTATTTTCAAAAAAATAGATCATGATACGGATAAAATTGAAATATATACCTAGTAATGACCTAGTTTAGATTTGTAACGGAAACTCTTTAGATTATTGGGCATTATAAAAAAAGTTGGTAAACTAGGCAATTATGTCACAGAAAGGCGGAACAATCTGGCACGTCAAATATAGAAAATAAGGAGTTTGTTTCCAGGGATACGTACATATAAACAAAAATGTACCTTGTTGTTTTGAAATGGTTGTAACAAAATAAGCTTCTGGCAGGTATACCATACAAAATGTCATTGAGAAATTGCATATGTTTTATGCTCACCATGCTTCTCTAAGATAGCTGCAGTTTCAAGGGCGATCAACACGCCACTTTCGTATCCCAACAGATAAAAATTATCTTTTACTGATATCGTCTGCATGAGGATCTGAAACAAACGCACATCTAAATATATAAAAGAATAAACTGATTGACTGACATATCAACGTACAGCCCAAACCGCTAGGTCTAGAGACTCCAAATTTGGCACGTAGGTTCCTTATGAGGTGTAAGGGTGCACTAAGAAAGGATTTTCCAAACTTCACCCCCCAAGGGGTTAAAATAGAGAATGAAAGTTTCTATGAAAAATCTTATTTCTTGAGTTAATTAGACTTGAAACTTGGCAAGAATACTTATCTAAATAAATTCATATTATTGTCAAAGTTTCAATAATCATTTTAATGGCATATAGCAATTTTCTACAAAGTATCATTGTTTCATATATGATTCTGGTAAAATACGTAAGGTTAGTAAGCAATATGTGTACACACTAAACATTTACATTAAAGAACAGAAACATTTTACTGAATAATAATATGTAGGTATTCATTATTTTTATTACTTTTATATCAATATGAATTTTCACATTTGTACGACATTGACTTTTTATAGACGATTGCATTAAATACAAATGAACTATCTAAATGCCGTACAAAAAAATATCGTACTGAATATCACCCTGAAGTACATTTCGTAACGTGGATTTTTCGAGAATTCTTTCCCTCCTACAGACTTTTGGACCCACAAAAATACACAATAGTGCACACAATGACTTTGTGGTGCACTATTTTTGTACGGCACTACGTGTTTTATTATTCTTTTTAATGGATCTGTGGATGGTAACAATGTCGTACAAAAATATAAGACCAAAATGTATTCCCGCTATCTGTACTTTTGAATTCTCACCTGCACTCAGTTGGACAGCTTACCAGTAATGGCATAGTGCTGAATCTTTTTACCCGGCTGCGCAATGCAAGAGCGCGAAGCGCGACGCGCAGACAGGGTTATGTGTTTAACAGTCTATATATGTATGTTTGTTCCTTTGTGGCACACCAGAGACCAAACGCCTGGACCGATTTTGATGATTCATACATCAATCGATTCGTCTCAATCATGGGAGTGCTACTAAAGATATGACAGTAATCAAAATTCAATATGGGCAACATTAGGCGCCATATTGTGACGAAGTAAAAAAAATAAGTTGACAAAATATGTCGAGTGGGGTATCACTGTCTAGATAATCAAAAATCATATTTAGGTTTCTAACACCATTTTTCATTTTATATGATTGTTTAGGATCTACAACGCTTTAAAGTTGTATATTAACCACTTACGCTTTTAATTTCAATCTTACGTTTGTATGGTTCTTTGTTACTCTTTCACCTAAAAAATACTAAATGGATTTTAATGAAACTTAACAGTAATATAGCTCATATATGATAATTACATATATATCATAATTTATGTAGGTAGTTATTGAGTGAATTGGCCAATATATAACAATAAGTGTCACATAAGACGGAAAAAAATCTCCCATCTGCGAGCCATTTTGGCCTGCACTGCAAAAACAATAAAAGTTACATGAATGTAATGTAGAGTGAAAATGTATCTCTTAAATAGTTCTAAAAAAAGTCCGTGACACCATATATCTATTTTTAATGTGTGACTTACACATTACCGCTAAAATAGTGAATCAAAACTAAAATATTATTTGATGTCTATTTCCAAAATGCACATTTTGTATTAACAAATCATTTTTTATCCATACAAATACTTTTATCGCTTTTCATATTTAAAGACGATAAACTTTGCTTTCTACACTATGTCATTTCGACAAATATTTAAAAAGTTACAACGATGACAAAGTGATAGCGCGGTGTACTATGTAAAAGAAAAAAAGGGGTATTCGCAGTATCTGATCCTATACGAAGTACTAACAATAAAACTGTGATACAGTTCCTTCTTATTAAATGATGAAAAATATATTATCATAATAGGTATTTATGATTATTGAATTTTAATGAAAAACTCAGAATTTTACTGTTTTTCATTTTTTTTAACGATATTACTTAATGTTACATAAAAGGTTTACTTAATATAATGACAAATAACCCATTTTTCGCTAGTAAGTACATACTTATTGGAATCCCTGTATTTATTAATCAGCTCGCGATTATATTGGTTTTGTAATAATTCTGCAAAATTCTAAGTAAATAATGTAGATTTTTATAGGTAAATCACCCCTTTCATCAGCCTACGCCTATAAGTATTGCGATGTTGTAGCTAAGAACCAAGTTCCCATCTACTTCTATATGGGAATTCATTATATTCGATTTAGCTATTAGGGCACGGAAGCGCAACAAACAAACTCACTTTCGCATCTATAATATTATATTATACTTACTAGTGGGCATTGTACGGGCGAAATTTATTTATCGGGATAAAATGTAGCCTATGTCACTCGGACAAAATGTATTTAAATAAAGAAAAATGTTATAATAAATAACGTAGCTACCTTATGATGAACTAATATTTGAAACCGGTTCAGTAGTTTGACAGATTATTTGTTACAAACATACAAATCTTGCTTCTTTATAATATTAGTATAGATAGTTAGGATAAGATAAGTATTTAATTGATGAAAACGATTTAAAAATAAAGTAAGTAATAGGTTTATTTGATTATATTTGTAAAAGTTACTTAGCATTTGTGCTTAACAGTGATACATTATTCGGTATTTTTTTAAACAAAAAAAAAATGGAAAATAATCGCCATGATTGCACTACTCGGAGTACTCTTCATTCGAGCTTTACACTACCAATAAAAAAGGGTCGAACACAAAGTCTGTGACCTGTTAAATGTGAACGCTTTAAAAGAAAACTACAAAGAGAACTATAAATTGTTAATAAATGAGATTGCTATGGTGCTCTACCTAACTTTATGAAAATTTTATTATGCGCCTTAAGTTTAATCAAATATTATAAACTTTGCTATGGTGATTGCATAATTATTTAATTTAGTGATCTAAGGCATTTGCCACCATTGTCCAAAACAACAGACGGGAATTACTGCTTTCTTCAACCTGCGACATAAACGTCATTGATTGGTATTGTATATAGGGTGATTAAAAACATTTGAAGTTAACTTCTGGCATCTACATATTGGGTTTCTGTGAATTATGTAGGTTTATCAAATTATGAGACTAGGGACTGACACTGAATTTGTGTATATCACAATCTTAGACGTCCGGCATTGACATGACAATGCAGCCACTGCCAATTTTAAATAGTCGACGAATAAAAGTAAAGAATTTTACATTTACTGCTAAACTATTAAAAAAAAACATAAACAAAAGATGACTTTTTGAGTAAGTGCTAGTTTACTATAAAATTTACATACATAAGAGATATGTATGTACGACTTGATTTAACTTCACACATTTTTGCGAAAATTGAGGCCCATCTGTAGCCTTGACCCCGCTGGTAAAGTCTTTATATGTCTTAATAAATCAATCTTTTAGACTTAATAATTCCCGCGAAATTAATTCCCATACTGAAATAACAAGACTACGGTATATACCGTCTTAAAATACTAACTAATTAAAAAGTGTGAAATAAAAAAGGTAAATTTAAAAATCAAAAAACCCGACTGCTTAATTATACTTCAAATAAAAACTGAAAAGAAAAAAACAAGTGCAGTAGTCTATAATTCTGTTAATAAGGAACAAAGCTACTTTAACAGTCGGGACCCATTATTGAAAAATATTATGTATTCTTGAATATCTAATGGGTCCCGACTGTTAAAGTATCTTTGTTCCTTATTTACAGAATTATAGACTACTGCACTTGTTTTTTTCTTTTCAGTTTTTATTTGAAGTATGATTAAGCAGTCGGGTTTTTGATTTTTAAATTTACCTTTTTTTTATTTAATGTACTTCTATCAAATAGATCTTCTGGTGGTTCAAATGAGCCATCAATTTTTGACACGGGCCTGTAGTCTAATAGTTCGTGAGTAATCTTTCAGTTATTCAGACCTCTTTATTTCTTACCTTGGCATATCTAACAGCTATTTGCTCGATACTTTCGTTGGGTTCATCCAAACCCGGCTGAAGAACTACTGCTGGCATCTTTAGCCGTTCACATATACCTTTGAATTTCTCGTAGTGACCTTCCAGTCCAGGAATGATGCAAAGGTATCTTTTTGTGATATCGATATCGTCAATCATCTATATGCAGTAAAATAAGTATTATCAAATTATTAGAAAACAATACAAAATTAGAAGCAAATAAAAATATGAAAGTTTCCACTTAATATGTCCCTTGATTCGAGATTTTTGTATTTATCTAATGTGACTTTAACCATAGCTGCTTAAAAACCACGATAGAAAAGATAAGTTTGCTCTCTTATTTGACCGAACAAAAAAAACTTATTCAGTAGCTGTTTTTATCACCTAGCTTATTTATTAATTCATTTTATTTACATCAATATGATTAAAACCATAACATTGATTACCCTTAGACCCTATAGTACCTACATTACAATACAATATGATGGAAACAAACCAAATCACAGTAACGCTTAAAACTGGACTGGATTGATGTGTAGTAATGTATAGGAAAAAAATTTGACTGTAAAATTAAAAAAATAAATGTATCATTACACTAACTCCCGAAGTCAAAATGTAATAGTAATTTTTATGTTATAAAATTAATAGCAAATTCATTTGATAGGTAAATTAGAGCAAATGTCCTTTCTATATAAATACAAGTCATACTCTAAGCTCTAATATGACTTACCATCATAATATCATTTGCCAGTGTAGGCAGCAACATGGTTTCAGTAGTAGAGCTTAATTCATCACTGTCGAAATGTGAGAAGAACATATCCAAGCCTTTGATTTCCATCGGCTCCTTTCCCTTTATGCTCTGCTCTATCTCTCGTAAGCTAACACAAGAAAAAAATATCCTGAGTACATAAATTGATAAAAAAAACAAGAGACAAACAAAATTTAATTCAATTTAAAAAAAACCGGCCAAGTGCGTGTCGTGCCACGCGCAGTGTAGGGTTCGTAGTTGCCCGTCGTTACCACAATATATTTCAGACGGAGTTTTTAATTCAAACAATTACTATCTACTTAAGGAACTTGTAATGTTAACTTCTAAGGTATTTCTATTAGGTAAGGAATTCTCTAATATATGAATTGAACGACTATTAATTACTCTGAAAGTAACTGATCTATCATAACTGTTTATAATATTTCTTAAAAAGTTCATAAAAAGTCCTATTATCATGAATATTTCCAAATTTTTCAAGCTAACAATTTAGCTTTTAGCCCCCCCTGGGTGGGAGTCGATGAAAAAAAAACCATCCTCAGGTTACATTTAGGAGATTTCCTTAAAAAAATATTTTTCAGCATTTCATTCCACCAATTTGTCGGCGTGATTGATATACATATCTCGACAAAATTACAGCTCTCTAGTGCCAATAGTTCCAAGTAAAACCTCGGAAGAATAGACATATGGACATTACAAAACTATAAAGGTTCCTTGCCAGGATTTCAGAACCCTATAAAGCGCAAAGTAAATTATACTGTTATTTGTTGCAATCACATAAATCGTATTAAATGTAGCTGTCGTCAACCAACCACTCTAAAACTTTGTATTTGTACTGATCGAAAACAATTAATAGACTTACTCTTTAACAGTCAGCTGCAGAATGTGTTCTTCAGATAAAGAGAGATTATATTCATTGCACAAAAAAACATCAATGGCTGGCACTTTCTCAATGCTTACACCAAGTTTTCCAAGATTTACATCATCGTCAATATTATGCTCTGGTACATTTAAATCTGCGGGATTTTAGCAAAGAGATGACACCAAAAAGCTTAAATTAGTAAAAAGATTAAAAAAAAATACTTTTTGAACTGTGTTTGCAATATTTTACATATAACCGGAGCTTTGGATCCTTTACAGTTTTCTTGTTTATGAGAATGTGTTCTATAATTTTGACTAATAGCTACATTCGAAAAAAGTTTCAAGTATTTACTGCTCGGACGGATACAATTTTTTTTTGAGAATTTTGAATGTCTATGTATGAATATTTTCAATTTTAGATACATAGATACAAAGAAGTGGCAATGGTGACACATTTTTATAATTATAATTTTTTTAAGCATGTAACTGCTCGATGTTCTATTAAAATTAAAGAAAATATTACTAGAATTAAAAGTAGAAACATTTTTTTAACTTCAAAAGTACTCTAAGACAATTTTTAACATAGACAACAATGAGGTAACTATAATCCATCGTCTTAAAAGTGTCTTTCACTTTTTAACCGACTTCAAAAAGGAGAAGGTTCACTATTCGGTGGGTATGTTTTTTTATGTATGAACACCGATCTCGCCGCGATTTCTAAACCAATTCGCAGTTAGGAATTGCAATGATGAAAATCTATATCATGTTTCAATCTTGGCCCCGCCTGACTTTTAAGTTCCATTTTCGATTTTATTTCTGTATTTTTTTTTTGCACTATATTATTTGAAAGTTGGTATAGAAACTAACCTGCTAAAGTGATTACACTGTTCAGTAAAGAACTCCTGTTCAGCTTTATGATTTGTGCCAGAGATATTGTTTCCTTAGCGTTGACAGCATATTCAAGAGCTTCACAGGCATGCCAATAAGTAGTTCTAACATTCGAAGATCCATCTGGTGCTTCATTTATCTAGTGATTGATAATAACGATTATAAAAAAGGTAGAAAGATTAACAACAACTTTAAATTTTACAACTTTAAATATAAAAATATAATGTTGATTTATTACGGTTAAAGTTAGTATCTCGTCTATTAGCTTGTGAATGAATGTTTTTTTTTTCAATTTTATTGATTGATTATTATTATGTGTAGGTCATTATAAATTTTAAAAATAATATTACAAAAACGTGTTATACCTTTTTCAGAAACGGCAGGCAGATTTTTATAGCTGGCAATTTTTCCTGAGATCTGTTGATGCATGTGTCGTTACCAAATTCGCTATCGGCAGTTAATACTGAGAAATACCTGCAAGTAAACAATGGCTAAATATTTTTTATTGAGGGCAATGGGCAAAAAACACGCAGCTCCGCCAACAATATAATTAATATGCATCGATAGATCTATGAAGAACTACCCATTTTTATTATGACACCGTAAAAAAATATCCTGGTAGTCAAAAGATATGACACCGTAAAAAATATCCTGGAAGTGAAAAGATATCACACATAGGCATATTTGCTAAATAAGTTCAATTTATAGTATCTTTCTTTTATATTATTACTAACAATAATAATATGCCATATGGATATACGACAACCAGATATACGACAAAGCCTGCCTCTCTCTGCCAACTGAGGCACCTCAGAACGGTTTATGGGGGTTGAAGGACTTGCAGTTGCAAATAGTCGACTCGTCTTACTTGGTTGTGATTGTGTGCTCCCTGTCACTTGATTATTTTTTATCTAACACGCTTTGGACATTGGAACACGATTATCGGTTTTGTCAGTTAGTATGGATGAACTGGAATCTTGTTTTCTCCGAAGGCCAAGTTTGTGTGCTTTATGGTCGCTCCGTTTCACATAGAAGATAATTTACTATAACGAACGGAATGATTGAAGAAAACACCAACCCATGCGAGGATTTTTGGATTATTCTAGCCCGACAGAATATGGGGGCACCCTTGCACCTTGTGAAATACTCCCATAATACCTGAGCCCCCTATGTAGGGTCGAACTACCTAACTAAATTAATTCCCTTGTTTCATTAATCTTCGTTCGTTATAGTACTTGTACCTATTTAACTTAAAATAACTAAAGACCAACGGGATGGAATTTAATGCGCTTTGGCACATATGATCATGACTATAATACCTTTCAAACAAATGTAGTTTACGCCGTGGCGGACCTGGGTGCAGCGTCCATACATTTTTGCCCAATGTCCTTTATGAAGACAAGATATTGGAAATTTGCTTTCTACCCTTTTAGAAATAATCTTATTTCACTTACAAATTACTTATAAACAAAGGATGTATTACTTACTTTACTGACAAACAAAGATTTCTAGATAATTTATCTAGATAATTCAAAACTTTTTGTTTATCATTTGTGTTGGATTCAGATGTAACAACGTGAATTCCTTCTACAGTACCCATGTTGTTGGCTTTAATTAGCATGTCATCAACATCGTTTTTATTTTCAAATTTAGAAATGAATACCTTTACTACCACTCCATTATCTTGCCAAAATCTAAAAAAATAATTGAAATTAGTTTGCAAATTTAATTTGTAGAGGAAGTTGGTGTTAAAGAACCACTTACTGTTGCTTATAAAGCACTTGGGATGTTGACTTCGGTAAGTGCAGAACTATTTTTGTTGCACCTCGTTTGACCAACTTATCTCCTAGGTGGACACCGAGAGCTGGATTATCGCAAATCAGTATCTGTGTCTGGTTCCGACTACATGTAATCCTGAAACAAAAAGATGTATCGCACTATATACATATTATACACAAATGGTTCAATTTCTTCAAAGTTCAATAGTTCTAAAGCAAGGAATTAGTATAACTTTGGATTCTCAAAGCATTTAAAGCTACTGCACATAGAGTTATACTTAACATAATTTTATGTGAATACTTACAACACTGCCAAAAAAAACTAAAATGTATAACAATTAAAAAAGAACTTGTACAACAACATTACTATACCGCAACATCACGGGCTTGTCAAAAAATATATTGTTTTTAACTTTCATGGTCACTAACACTATAGTAATATAAGTTATTTACGGGATTGTTACCCATCTATATATATGAGTTTCCGATATATATATATATATATATATATATATATATATATATATATATATATATATATATATATATATATATATGTATTATACATCGGAAACTCGCTAAAAACAAGGTACATGGTAACAATCCCGTAAATAACTTATATTACTATAATTGTCAAAAAATGCTCAACAGTAACGGACATGTCTACACAAACTTCCTAGGCAGACAAGATAAACATGTTCACTTATTCTACCATGATAAGTAATCGCGACAGCGGCCGCACGTACCCCTGACGTATGCCCTCACTCACTAGGCACTGCAGCTTGTATGAGAGGATTGTACCTGGGCTGGGGTCGTGGCAGGTGCTGCAGCGAGAGCAGCACACGGCCGCGGTGCTGGCTGGCGCGCAGCAGGCGGAAGGCGCGCGGCGCGTCGAGCGGCGCGTACGTCACGCGCGACAGCGGCCGCACGTACCCCTGACGTATGCCCTCACTCACTAGGCACTGCAGCTTGTATGAGAGGATTGTACCTGGGCTGGGGTCGTGGCAGGTGCTGCAGCGAGAGCAGCACACGGCCGCGGTGCTGGCTGGCGCGCAGCAGGCGGAAGGCGCGCGGCGCGTCGAGCGGCGCGTACGTCACGCGCGACAGCGGCCGCACGTACCCCTGACGTATGCCCTCACTCACTAGGCACTGCAGCTTGTATGAGAGGATTGTACCTGGGCTGGGGTCGTGGCAGGTGCTGCAGCGAGAGCAGCACACGGCCGCGGTGCTGGCTGGCGCGCAGCAGGCGGAAGGCGCGCGGCGCGTCGAGCGGCGCGTACGTCACGCGCGACAGCGGCCGCACGTACCCCTGACGTATGCCTTCGCACATAAGCCCTTGCAATTTCTGATAAACATGTGGAAAAAACGGAAACTGTTATCAAAGAACAAGCAAGGCTTTTGAATCCATAAGAAACAAAGAAGGAAACGCATTTAATCGTATCTTAGGACGGCAGGCTAAATTATGTTTAAAATATTTTGTATTCCCACTTAATATTTATCCCTTTCGATGTCAGGTGATGGTGAAATCCAGACGCGAACATAGCTGGATCATCAGTTCTTTCTGCCACATCAGATACATACACATTTCACTCCTCTTTTAGAGTATTCTGGATCGAAGGAGGGAATGAACACGTCAACGGGCAAATCGTTTCTATTTGGTGATAGTGCGACAAAGCAAAGTGTCATGAACTCTCAAACACTCGCCATGGTTAAGACGATAGAACCGCTTAATGATGCTACATCACAGCTTAATTATAGAATCTCGAGAATGTCGGTCACCTAAAAATCGCCAATGATGTGGTAACCTTTCCAAATCATCCAGTAAGTATCTACTTAGCAGAGCTATCGCAGAGACGAGAAATATTCCAAACAGGACTACACTTGCGTTTTGTGCAACAATTACAGTTGCTCAGGCGTAAAAAACGTAGCATCCTTTAAGGACTCCTAGTATTCGTGAGGATATTTTTATCACGCTTACGATGCAGTTGTTTGGGTTTAAGTCACAGCAAAGTTAAATTTTCGCATTTGGAACAACACAATGAACATTTTCTCAATCTAAAGGGATTTTTTATAGTATTTTATAATAATTATATATACTGACTTGCCTACCAAGACCATTTTTATGACGCTTTCAATGTTTATTGATATATTATATCTTCTTAATAAAGACTTTATCAAATGCAAACGCAAATGGCTAGCATTTTAAATTACATAGACAAAAAATCAAACACGGGGCTGATCAACACAGGGTTTATAATGAAAAGATTCGCTGTTATTTTACTTTTTATGTCTAGCATGAAAAAAAAATACGATTAATTTAAAGTATGTCAACTTACAAGCCTATTTATTTTCTCATTAGTAATCTTTGAGAAGTCAACCCAAAAGTAGGATCTGTTACGAGTCAAACAATGCATCTTCAGTATGTATTTCTCACCACTGGGTATTTGAATAGTATCTAAGATGATACTGTTTAAACCCGTGCAACTGAATGTGACCTGAAATAAATTGAAAAAAAATCTTTAGTGGTAATAATAGCAGTATTTTACCTGTATACTTTACTTATACTTTTACCTAATAAAATGCATATTAAAATACTTACCTCACTGAAAGCTTTATATTGAGATAGCACTTCCGTTTCCCGTCGAATTACCATCAGTTTCCGTACTTTTATTCACCTTGTATCCGGTCCAGTGGCGACACCTGTCAGAAGCGCGGCCATTTTTGTTTTCCTAAGTTTTGACAGCGCCATATTAACTCATTGGCTCAATCATTTCACCAGGCAGAATTTAAAGTGAAAGCTTTCAGTGAGGTAAGTATTTTAATATGCATTTTATTTCAGGTAAAATGCTGCTATTAAACTACTTGACCGTCACTGAAAGCTTTATATTGAGACCTGTTTGTTATCGCCTGATGATCGCCACGTACATAGATATATACGCCAATGTGACAATTTATGATAAATTTAAATATTAACATTTATGAGCTTATATGAAACTGTATAAAGAAACGAGTAAGCTTAAAAATGGATCTAATAACATTATTTGAATCACGCCTTTAATTTCTTCACGCTTACGAAGCTGTTTTAATATATGTATTAGCTGATAGCTATATTCCTTTGCTTAAAAATCGCGAAGTATATATATATATATATTTACTTTGTTAATGACCGGACGCTTCCTTGTGTAGCATTCATTTGTATCTTTGTTTATCACAAAAAAGGCGTACGAATGCGAGAAAAAGATGTAAAGTTGTTCGATACTGAGTCTTACATTTTACAAGACTGTACTTTTTACTTAAGTACCAAAAATCGCTTCTGCCAGGTGTCGCCACTGGACCGGATACAAGGTGAATAAAAGTACGGAAACTGTTGGTAATTCGATATGAAACGGAAGTGCTATCTCAATATAAAGCTTTCAGTGACGGTCAAGTAGTTTAATAATAAACACAGTTTTATGATTCATCATAGAACAGAAATAAAAATAATATCGCACCACGAGAAAAACAAAAGTTTAATTAAGCATAATCTGATTGTTCATAAAACCAATGGAATCACAGATCTCTTGCTTTGACTTTGTATGCTTTTGTTTTTCTCTTGGCACGATATTAAGAGTTGTTTTTTCACACAATCGATTAAGGATTCTGGCCACCTAGTCATATTGTCATATTTTAGTCTGTGGCAGCTTATAATGAGTACTTTATCACTATCCTATTTATAAACAAAATAGGCTTAACAAGTCTCAGCCAATGAATTCATATACATAACTGTATTGCCGTTTGGTATATAACTTCCTTAGTGCCAGCTTTTTCCTAGTTCCTTAATAAGGGTGTGTGTGTGTGTAAAATTTCAATCAGTCCATTCAAGTCATGCATGATATTGATGAAATCGTGGGGAAATTACCAATTATAATTGTTTCTTCTTGAAATAAAATACCCACAAAATACATAATAATAATGAGAAATAAACAGACAGTATACTGAATATCACTGCTTCAGTTATCTACTGAATATCATATATTTGATGCTTTGACAACGAATAGTAGATAAAGAAATTGTAAATCGTTTGACAAAAACTTAAATTTTAGTTTTTTGTCAAACGATTGTAGCATCATAATTTTATAAATAATTTTAACTGATAATATTATTTTTTTTATAGCGCCATCTATCGTCATTCACATAAATCATCGAATATTGTAGGCCGTTTGAATATAGCAAATGCCGCGCGCGCAACAAGAGTGACAGATGCGTTTGGAATGTATGATAGATGGAGTTGATGTATAATTTTGTTGAATAAATTACATGATCGGGTGTGACGTCATATTAATGTTCTGGAAGAAATTGTGAGAGGCGTGGTTTGCTTAACCAGTTTGAATACCATTTCGCTCCTTATTAGGAGATAGAAGCGAAATCTTCTGCCAGAAAACACGTAACCAATTGCCACTATAAATAGCTGTGCGCAGCAGAATTAGGTCTTTTTTCTTGTCGCTGATTGAACCCTGGTATATCAAGGTAGTTGCACCGTGACCGTTGATAAGCAAGCTATAGTCAGTGCATTGATAATTTGATATTTTTCCCCGGATTAACGGGTCCTTTGAGGAAGCTAGTAAAATTTCTAGACAGAAACCCAGTGATTAAAACTGCTCGGAATTTCTCTGGAAATATAGAAAGGAATACGTTTGATAAATTGAGCCTGTAGACTGAATCCTGGAAAATCGATGTGTTCATTTGATGACAGCACGTCCTGATTAAAACTTGACGACATTTGAGTCTCCTTGATGTTCCCAAAGTCTTAAAGCTAAGTAATATCTGTATTTTCTTAGTATTTAACCAGTGCATTCTCCGCAGAACAAAATTTCTGTTTCTTAATTTCTGTTTCTAAAGGATTTATAATAGTAAATTGTAAAGTCATTATAAGAATATCTTGAATTTCATTTCATATAGTTTGTTATTTTCGAAAACCATTTGTTTATATAAAATATTAAGTTAAATATATATGCATCAACACATGTTATTGACTATATGTACGTCACCTAATCTTAATCCTTGAGCTTATAAAAGCTATATACAAAGATATCTGTAAGTAGTATTAAGTGTGTCAATGTATGATGAAATTTCCTCTGAAAACTAACAATATATAAAGATCTTGTTCACTGCTGAATACAATTTTATTTCACCCCCACAAATCACAGTGGATATATAAATTCAATTTTGAGACTCATGCAAAACCCCTGAGTTGGTTGGTGGTATCAAAAATTGTTACACGATTTACAATTTAGTGCACTACAACGTGACATAAAAATTTGGGAGTCTATCGGAGACTTACTACCACCCTCCATAAAAATATGAACCGCTTCTTTTACTTAATCTCGATTCACCTAAAACTAGCTTTAAGCCATTGAAAAATGTAAAAACGTCAATGTCGATTTGACATTCTTGTACGAGCTAAATCTAGATTTAGTTAAACCTAAACCAGTTTTTTTTAAATATTGCAATTTTTGTGCATTGCAGGTTTAAAATTAAATTATTTACCGTTGTTGTAAATCCAATTCCATGACATGGATATCAAATGAAAAGGTTTGTTGGGAATAATACGAGTATATAAACTAACGCATGTCTTTAATTGGTATCTAAACTAAAACTTGTTTTTAAAAAGTTAATAAATATATATTATTTTATTACAAATATTGTTAGGTAGGTACTTACTGAAGAGAACTTTTTGAACAATGTTCAACAATACTCACATCTTTGAGTTCACCTTTTGTGCAATTAATTACATATGCGACCCCCTGTCCTTTAGTGTGTACCTTTACCATATCTCTAAAGGAATTATCTCTTGAGTTTCCAATGTGATCCTCTGTAAGAAAATCCAAAAGCGAAAGTCAAATACTTAGAACAGATATACAATACATAGGTTAAAGTAAGCCATTATAAAAAACAATTCTTTGAAAAATGCTAGTGTCCATTTTTAGGGTTTCGTAGTCATGACACGGAACCCTTATAGTTTCATCATGTCCGTATGTCTGTCCATCCCCGGTTTTGCTTGGAGACTGTTAGCACTAAAGAGCTGTAATTTTGTGGAGATATGTATATTAAACGTGCCGAAAAAATGGTAGAATAAAATTTTGAACGATATTTCTATTTAGGGTAGTTCTCTTACGCATAACCTGGAGATGACTTTATTTTTCCATCGTCTACCCAATCGTTGAATAGGGCTTTTAAAATTATTCAGGGGTTTCTAAGACTATTTTTCGATTTAGAGATCCGTTTACGAAATACTGAACTTTAAAGTGCTAATGTTTATTTGTGTAGGGCGGCTTGGCTTAAAGGCCATAACTTGTAAACACTGCCTTTTGGGCTCTTCTAAGCTGTAACATTATAGTCTTTCCGGTAGCAACCCAAAATTGGAACGCAACATAGAATAAGAGACTGAACAAGATCAAAATAAGCAGTCCTTAGAATAGCTAGGTCTGCGCCAACTCTTCGCTTACTAATAACATTTTTTTTTTTGATACGCGTCGTTGTACATTTGATATTTGAATTCGATGACATAATTCTATCGACTGTAACACCTAATTATTTAATACTATGAGCACGTGATATTGAGGCACAGAAACAAGGAGGCATGTCATATTTATGAGCAGTTATTGCAAACGAGCTGTTGTGAACGATTTACTGTATTTTGATAATTCTTTTGTATATATGTGTATTTGTTATATGTCATTGTTTTGTAAGTTTCTTTTAAAACATAATACAGTTGTTTGTGATTGGGACAAGTCCGCTCGTTTTATTTCTAATAACCTATTTCTTCGATAATTTCCATTAGTTTCATTCAGTTTTACAGTCCATCGCTAACACGAGGACTCTGGCTGTGATGAGAGTTTTGAAGCAAAAGTGTCAAATTTAATTTTACTTGTTTAATGAAAGCAGGTTACGAGGCAACCATAACTTTGTAGGACGCAACGAGGATTCTGCATTTGAACGCGTCGCCTCTCAACTCTGCCCATGAACAATTCGCTGTTTGGCAGTTTTAATTAACATAAATCATTTATGTATATCAAGAACATAGTTGGGCCTAGGACTTCCCTGCGGTATACCATATGTAATTGGCTCATGTCGACTAGTGTAATTTCCAATTGTAATGTATTGAGTTCGATCACAAAGGTAGCTCAGAAACATTGTTAGCACAGTACCCCTCATACCAATACGCTGTAGTTTTGAAAGAAGAATGGAAACAGATACAGTGTCGAATGCTTTTGTGAGATCAATGAATGTGCACAATGAATTTAGTTTACAATTAATATTTTTAACTACAGTACTGGTTAGCCCTAAAACCGAATTGATTAGGAGCAATTAGATTATTTGCGTCTAAATAATTTAATATTTTAGTATTTAGGAATTTTTCTAGAATTTTAGACCAAGTAGTCAGGACCAATATTGGCCTGTAATTATTGACACTGCATTTATCTCCACCCTTATAAATGGTGTAAACCAAAGCTTTCTTGAATACTGTTGGAAAAGTGCCCCAAGAAAAACAAAGTAAAGACATGTTTGAGAACGGGAATCAAGATATACCTCGATTCCCTAATCAGGGATATTGGAATACCATTACGGCCAGTTACATAATTCTGCCTAAGTTAAGCCTAAGATGATTTCCTTCAATTATCTTATAGTCAATGTCTAGCAATACCATGGAGTTCGATATAGAGACATCGGATTTTCTAGAAGGATTGAAAGGTGTCGCATTTAAAGAGTCTTCGATTATATTAGTAGCCAAATCTATGCCCATGTTAGAAAAAAATGCATTAATCGATTCAATAGCTGATTGCGGACCATAAGATGTAGTTAACAGTTCATCAGAGGGAGAATCCTTTTGGTTTAAAATGGTAAGATCGAAGAATAACTAATGTTACCGACATAGCCAAAGAATTGCGAGCCTTAAGTGGCAGTGGGCAGGGCACATTGCAAGGAGGGTTGACGGCCGTTGGGGCGAAAAGATCTTCTAGTGGCGTCCACGTACCGGGAGACGCAGCGTTGGTAGTCCCACCTCGAGGTTGACCGACAATATGGTGAAGGTCGCGGGAAGCCGCTGAATGCGGGCAGTGCAAGATCGATCGGTTAGGAATTCCTTACGGGAGGCCTATGTACAACATGTGGGCGTCTCTCGACTGATAAGATAATGATGATGACACTACAAACAACGCTGCGTCATTTAATCATTCAGACCATTAATATGAGCCCAAACTGTCTCTGCTACCTCATGTCTAGATGTGAGGACCAGTAATTGGTTAATTTGTCGCTACTATTCGTTACTAGTTTATTAAGATAAGCTTTTGGTCTTCCATGTAACCAAAATAAATAAATAAATAAAAATAACCTAAAAGTTACCAGGTCTTGAAAATACCACCAAAGTAAAAGTGAAACAAATTCTAAATGTATAGTAACTATGAAATCAGTAAGATTCTTTTCTCAAATGGGAAATGCGCTGATAATCTTCTCATCCCATATAAATTATAACTCAGAACCATCTCGATCATGTCAGCTTTCAAATAAAAATCGCTTTCAAATAAAAATCGCATCCAAATCGGTCCATTCTTCAAAGACACACAGACGAGTCAAACTTATAACACCTCTCTTTTTTCGTCGGGGTTCAAAACAATAATTTTTTTTTTTTTTTATAGTTAGGTCCGACAAGTGACTCCACCCCACCTGATGTTAAGTGAAGGTGAAGTCCAGACGCGAAGATAGCTGATACAGCAGTTCTACCTGCCACACCAGCCATCCTCACCCTGCCGGCCTGCATGTTGCTTCTTCACGCCTCTTTTAAAGGATCCCAGGTTGTAAGAGGGAGGGAACACGTGAGCGGGCAGAGCATTCCATTTACGGATAGTGCGACAAAGAAATGAGTCACCAAATTTCTTTGTACGCGTTGGAATTGTGGCCACAGTAAGACAGTGACAACGTAGGCCAGCGCGCGTGGTCCTCTGAAGGAAATATATATAGAATATTATTATTAATAACTTACCATTTAATTCTGGGTATAGTTGCTTAAGGAAATGCTTCTTCCTTATGTCACTGACAGTAGTGAACACCTGCAGTCCGTGGGCTAACGCTATAGATATGACGGCCTGGCCGAGGGCTCCTGTACCGCCGTGCACTAGGATACTCTTGTGTCTTTGCATTGAACATTTGATCGCCTTGAAAAAAAAAACACATTTGCAATGCCTTCTCTATTTTTATGGGTTTCATTGGAAACACGACACTCAGAATATTCGGGTTATTAAAATTAGTGGAGCCTAGACATTATGCATTAGATGTGCCATCCATCTGCAATACCACTAGAGGCACATGAAAATTCCCGGCAGCAGATTTCTAAAGATTTTGTCGTTTCCAAAGCCGGTGACGCTATACAAGTCATCTGCGACCAACAGCATGCACACTCAAAAAAAATAAGATTAAGTGCTGTGCTGAAGGGCAAAAACAATTTCATTTTCATATATTATTAACGTACTTAGTACTTACAAGACAATAAAACGCAAAGGCATACGGCATAGGAACAGTAGCCGCATCTTGCATCGTCCAGTGTTTTGGTACAGGCCACAGCAGATCAGGAAGTGCCATCACGCGGTTACTCGCTGCGCCAGACGCTATCAGTCCCATCACTCGAACACCACTGCGCCCAAGCAAACAAGATACAGAGGTAATTGAACAATGCGTACATGCTTTTTGAAAGACTTCATTATTCTGTTAAGCCGAACGATATTAAATACCCTAGATACAACATCACGAACAAAATCGTGGCCGAAAGCTGTCCAAAAGGTACATTGGATGATGCACGGAGCTCCGTAAGATGATCGAGTCAAATCAATATGAGGTATTATTTAAACATTGAGAGTTAGAAAACGAATCGAAAAGGTCTTAATTAAAACGCATGCGTCAAAGAGTTATGACATTTCAAAATGGATGGAAGAAGAATAGACTTTCGTCTTTTTATTTTAAGAATTAAAGTGAGACAAAGTTGTTTATTAAAAGAGCTTCCATAAAGGTTTTCGACTAAATTAAAAAAAATACCTTTAAGTATACACACGGCTGTGTACAACCTCCGTAAATGCATGTTTAGAGCAAATGTGTTGAAAATTACTTTTAATTGAGCAACTGGGGACTGAAAATGACTATGATTCATTACGGAACTTATGAATTTACCAGAATATTTGCTTTTTAATGTTATTTTTTGTATAAATATACATTCATTGCAAAACTCTAAGGAGCTCGATGGTACAGTGGTTAGCGAGTTTGATCTGCGATCAGGGAAGTGAAGCTACTTTTGCTATGCTCGATAACGGGATGGGTGACCATAAATTTACTGTCCCGAGTTCCACCTTGCTTCGGGAGGCGCGACAAACCATTAAGCTCAATTATATTCCGTAATATATAGCAATTAGTCATCGTGTTAAATTGGAAATTAGCTGCATTGCAATTAACATAAATTAACGTCATTACCTAGTGTTTTAAATATTTAAAAAAAATATAACACTAAAATATCAAAAAATTAAATTAAGATTTAGACTTACTGGTCAGTAACACCACTAAAGTCCATTCCATAAGAAAGATTATCGATATCTCCTCCTATATGTTCGTCACCTGTTCCCTCGGCCCTCATTGAATCCACAGTATTCAGTCCAGCGTAATGTACCTAAAATGGTATTTTTTTCGTAATTTACAATATAAATTAAACAAAAAATAAGAAACATTCAAAAAAGACTAGCTTGTTCTTTTTCAATTTTATTTTTTATACTAAAATTATGCGAGGAAAATGAAAACAAACCGTAACAGATACACCAGAACTGACAGGTTCTGGAACTGTCATCCAAGTGAGCGACTTAAAATCACCAATGCTCTTGCTTCGTAAAGCAATATAAGGAAACGATGATCGTTTCTCTTTCAATGTTGAAATATCTACTTCTCTGCTCGCATCCTAAAATAACGACGCAACATGTTATAAAGATGGACCAAATGGCTTCATATACACGCCGCCAGCATTGGCAACTGCAGCTGTTGCCATCTTTTAATGTAATGAAAGGTTCACTTCATATTTAATATGCATATGTAACTTCAATACTCGTGTTATATAAGTAATGCTAATAAAATTGGAAAAACCTACATCACCATCTGACGGCCCAAATTGAGGAATGAATTGTAAAGTTGTTTCAGAATGGGAATGGGCAAGATTACCGAATTTTAAAGATTCCATAGTTATTCCTCCGCATCTGGAAAGGGCAAGCATCATTAAAATATTACTTCTATTTTTATATAACACTTCACTGTAGTAATCTTCTATATTTAACATTGATTTCATTTTCTGTAATGTATTTTACCTCCTGGAAACATGAGACAATACCTAGTTCTATCTAATATTTCGTCGACGTCAGCTACAAAAACGTTGTTTCCATTTAATTCAGTTACATTCGCTACGCTATGCTCTTTGGTGTCAATATGTATTATTCGTATGCCCATAGGTTTGGAGATAGCATCGTGCTTCTGTCGCAAAACATTTAACTGAATCATGTTGTCAATTAAAGTCACCCAATTATTATTACAAAGAAGTTTAGCTTTCGTGAGAGACTTGTTGACAGCGTTGATGCTACGAAATAAACCCCTGGAAAATAAATAAGAATTGCCAAAAACCAGATCACAGATGTTACTTTTATTAAAAAAAGAAAACCATTACCTACCTGTATTGATATTCTCGATCAGAAAGTATCTGGTAAATATCGTTGTCAGTATAAATCATATCAGTATCTTCATTTATTTCAGGTGATAAATATTTTTTATTCTGTGGCCCTTGAACGATATATCCGATTGCTATTTTTGAATTTCTTTCCATAACCTTCACAAAAAATATGAAAATTGATATCTAGGCATTAAAAGAAAATATCGGCGGTTAATAGGAAAAACAAATAAAGCACTATTTAGCTAATGGTTCAGCAGAGCTGTTTAAAGTTTAAATAAAAAAAATATTATAACTTATGTTTTTATTTATAAGCATTTAACTGCTAGATGTTTAAATCTAAAGAAAAGTTTTACTAGAAAAAAAACCACGCGGACCAGGCAGCGGACGCGACTCGAACCCGCACCCTTCGCAATCCGGGCGAATGCACTGACCAATTATGCTACCACGGCCCTGATGGCCGCGTCAAAATTTTCCTAGCCTTAAGCTGCAAGCAGCGCCATCTCTTCGCATTGTAGGTAACCCACAATGTCAAATGAATACCATGCACACAGCATCAATTTGTTGCGAGTTAACGCGAGTTTCGCCAGAGTCTGCGGAGCCTGACCGGCTATTGACCACGACCTTTTTCACACGTTCTTGTCGTAGGTGATCCACTATTCATCATCAGTTATCACTTTCTTCAAAAATGGTTCGGTTTCATTGCGTGATAATAAATAATCACAAATGAGGCTCCCAAATACCGAGCTTTTTTGTGTACCCAGCTTTTTTCAAATGTGCCAAAACTGTTTTGTGGTTAATTCCCAGTTCTTCAGCTACGTCGTAACTACTGATACGCCGATCTTGCTCCACTTTTAAAAAATGCCATCCATTTTATCTGTAACAGGGCTAACAGAGCGACGTGCATCTTTGACATCAATATTTCCGGATTGAAAACATTTAAACCAAATTTGTGCTACTCTCACAGATACTGCACTAGGTCCATAAACATCACAATTGGCGGCTTGTGTTGCATTTTGACCTGATTTGTAGTAAAATTTAGTGTATTGTACTGAATCTACTTCATTAGATTCACTCATCTTGTCAGTAAGAAAAACAAATTAAAATCACACATTTTTTTAATTTGAATTTGGTATTATCTTCTTTAAAATTTAAAATTTTTAATGATACCAAAACCAGCCAGATACAAATGGTATAGCCAAAGAGAATTTATTACGAATTCTACATACACACTATAATTCGAAAAGACTTTTTCCCCAACCTGTTAATTTATATGACATTGTTCAAAATACATATCATAAACCAGTCGTTTAAACGGAGTGTATTTTTAAAATAGCCCATTTTGTACTTCAAATGAAACACCAAAATATGCTTCCAATAGGTTTCTAACCTTGACAAAACCCTATAGAACTGTTTATAAATGTAATTTTCGACCAAAGTAGCTTTTCATTTGGGTTTCCTTTTCACCGTCGATATATTTGGGATATTATTCTATACCTACCACATTCGGTTAAAGACATAATAATCAAACTCAAACAAATATTTTATTGTTCGGAAAACATAGATCCATGTGTTGATATATGATCAGCCAATTTGATTCCTGACCCACCATCAGCTTATTTTGTTACAACCATTTAAAATCAATAAGGTAGATTTTGCTGAAATGTACGTATTCCTTTTTCTTTTATTTTATGGCTTGTGATTGTGCCTTCACAATTACGTGAAGTACGTATTTCTGGAAACAAACATGTAGCCGCCTTCCTGTGTCATAATTTTGACATTAAATTATTTGGAGTTTTGCCCATGGACTAAGGATTTCCCTATTACCAACGTTTATATTATGTCAAGAAATCGAAAAAGTTTCGTTACAATCAGTTTCAAAATACTAAAATTATGAAAACTGATTTCGAAATTCGAACTGCTATTCCAATTTTATCTATAACGTGATCTGTTGCATTGAAAATAAAGGTCAAATTTCAAATATCTTTGATCAATATTAACACAGTTTCCTTGTTACTAGAAGGTCCTAAGTGCAATATCGCATTCTCTACAGTTTTAAGCGATTTATCGGGCAAGTGGGTCAGGACTTAGTTGGGCCGATCGTACTACAAGAACTTAATTTTATGATAGTAAATTATATTAAAAACTGATTTAATCCTATCTACTAATTTGCCAGGCAGTAAATATTGCAGGTTTATCTTGTTTTTATTTACTTTAAAAAAATAAAACTCAGTAATAGCTTACTTCGAAGCGACCTTGTCCTCTATGTATTGCAACATTTATTTTCAATGGCCTCATGTTGTTCAAAACTGGTTGTGCAAAGAACTCGACCTCCCGGAATGTCACCGACAAAGTTTCTTTAGTCTTTTTCTGGACCATTGCTAAAGTATCCCATACGGCTACTAAGGCAGCCGCATAAGGATAAACGTTTTTTCCTGCATAAAAGTAACTAATTACAATACAATACATTTAAAAGACTTTTTTAATTTTATAAAAAAAGGACGTTTTTTTATAATTATCTACCATGATGGTCCTGCTGTTAATTAGTAACGAATAAAAATAATGTAACCAAGGAATTTATATACCTAAAGTATATAGATTCTTCATAGATAATTAAACCTACTGGCATAATATAAGAGCTATGGCACATTTAGACGTCACATAAATTATTGCAAATTTTATTAACCCGCATAAATATCATCAGGCTAACTAATTTAAAGGTATGTAAGTATTGGAGGTATGAACTTATTGTATTAATAATTAAAAGTGAAACAACCTACTTTCTTAAAAGCAACTTTTCTTGAAAATTATATCGATGTTAGCTTTAGTTCTATTTACCTTTGATAATATGCCCACTTAAATAACTGTACTCAGGATCGTGAAGACAAACCACAAATTTGGCAGCAGATGCATTTTTTGGATTTGCTGTTACGCTTACAGAAAGAGGCCTAAAAGAATGATAAAAGTTATATTTGTTTTGTTAAAACTGCATCAGAAGCTAAAGATTGAAAATTACCATCTCTCTGTGTGGGCCCACTCCACCAGGTGTGACAGCATTGGTGTTCCAGTAGATACTGGGAAATCTATTTTTGGGTATAAGACGCTGGCTTTAGGAATATATCCTCCCATGAAAAGCCTGAAAAATAACAAAACAATTATTTAAGAAGTGATAAATGTAGAGTACTGATGAAGTAACTGCACTTAACTGCTCCTTTTTTCTTAAATAATTAATATCCATAAAAAAATATTATTAAGACGGCTTTCATAGCTTCGAGTACGAAGTTTAATTCTACCAGACCTGGCCAGTTACAAGGCACTTAAACAAACTGTAACCTCTTCCCATCGTTTTTTTCATTACGGAGACCGTGATTCCTCCGTGGTAATAATTACTCGTTGGCAATACGACACCATCTGTGGCAGTGTTAAGTATTTGCTCAGAGTAACCGGGTGTTAACAATTATTTAATTGACGTAAATGTTTATGCCGATGAAACAAAAGCTTTAATATATATATTTATGTATATTTTTATAGATAGGTCCGACAAATTACTCTACTCCACCTGATGATAAGTGAAAGTGAAGTCCAGACGCGAAGATAGCTGATACGCAGTTCTACCTGCCACACCAGTCATCCTCACCCTGCCGGCCTGCATGTTGCTTCTTCACGCCTCTTATAAAGGATCTCAGATTGTAAGAGGGAGGGAACACGTGAGCGCGATAGTGAGGTCAATTAAAACAAAAAGAAAACAAAAGCCTTTATCCTTTAATATTACTAACTAACTAATTAACAGTTTTACTAACATGAACCCAGTCAAAACAAAAGTAGGTATAGTATAATTCAAGGAGATTAAAAAGTAGTTACGGGTGATTTTGAAAATAACTTCTTAAAAACAAAGTGTATCAAGAGTATTATCTGTTAACCGGCATCTTATATCCGTTACAATGTAGCCAGCTGCTGAGAATGCCCTCTACAACTCAACACTGGTTGGCAACAGCGTGACTAAGCAATTATATGCAAACTGCAAAATTATCCCCCTTGTTCCTCCACACTCAAATAAATCCATTTATTTCTTTATTCCATCCATCCATCCATCAGCCTTTCTCCGTCCACTGCTGGACATAGGCCTCCCCCATAGAACGCCACAATGCGCGGTCTTGCGCTATCCACATCCAGCGGCTCCCAGCACATTTGACGATGTCGTCAGACCACCATATTGGGGGCCGCCCCACGCTGCGTCGTCCAGTACGTGGTCGCCACTCGAGGACCTTTCTTACCCAACGGTTGTCAGATCCTGCCTGCCTGCCCATTGCCACTTCAGCGTGCTAACTCTTCGGGCTATGTCGTACACACCGGTTCTTCTACGGATCTCCGTATTTCGGATCTTATCACGTAGGGAAACACCGAGCATAGCCCTCTCCATAGCACGCTGCGCGACTTTGAGTTTTGTTATGAGGCCGACATTCAGAGACCACGTCTCAGTCCCATAAGTCATCACTGGTAACACACACTGGTCATAGACCCTTCTTTTCAGGCACTGGAGAATTTTGGCCGTGAGGATGTGCCTAAGCTTCCCGAACGCTGCCCATCCGAGTTGGATTCGTCGGTCTCTTTCTCGAAGTTGGATTTGCCCAACTGGACTGTTTGTCCTAGGTAGACGTAATGATCGACAACTTCGAGAATCGCATTCCTAACAGATACTGGTGCTGGAGTGACATGGAAATTGAACATGAACTTGGTTTTATCCATGTTCATCCTTAAACCAACCCGTTGGGAAACTCTGCTGAGGACATTGAGCATTGTGCCAAGGTCCTCCAGGGATTCTGCCATAACCACGATATCGTCTGCAAATCGAAGGTGAGTGATGTATTCGCCATTGATGTTGATGCCGAGTTCGGTCCAATCCAGAAGCTTGAAGACGTCTTCCAATGCAGCGGTGAACAGTTTCGGGGAAATTACGTCGCCCTGTCTGACACCCTTCTGCAATGGAATCGGTTTCGTACTTCTCTCCTGGATTCGGACTGACATAGTGGCGTTTCTATACAAACACTTCAACACTTCGATATATCGATAGTCAATTCCCGATATCGATAGGACGACCTCCGTGGCCGAGTGGTTAGTACGCCGGGTTTCATGGCGTCGCCGACTCGAGAGGTCCCGGGTTCGAATCCCGGTGGGGGCAGATGTTTGTGTGATGAACACGAGCATTTGTACTCTAGTCATGGATGTTTAATATGTATTTCTATATAAATATACTTATATATGTAAAGTATATGTATTCTGTCCGTTACCCTAGTATCCCATAACACAAGCCTTATAGTGCTTACTTTGGGGCTAGGCTAATTGGTGTGAGTGTTGGAAATATTTATTTATTTATTTAATTTGGCACCGCTGGAGGGACTGCAGCACCGCCCAAGTCTCGACCGAATCGAAGGCCTTCTCGTAGTCCACATACGCTAGACACAGAGGCCGATTATACTCCTCGGTCTTCTGTATGATCTGACGCAGCGTATGTATGTGGTCCATAGTACTAAAGCCCTTTCGGAAACCCGCTTGTTCGGGAGGCTGGAAGTCGTCGAACCTGCGCGAAAGTCGATTTGTAATGACTCTCGAAAACAACTTATAGACGTGGCTCAAGAGCGAGATAGGTCGATAGTTCTTCAAGCGGGTTTTATCGCCTTTCTTGAAGAACAATACCACCACGCTCCTGGTCCACGCCTCTGGAACAATGCCCCCGAGGATGACAGAGTCGAATAGCTTCTGAAGGGCCACGAGGATCGGCTTACCGCCCGCCTTCAGAAGCTCCGTAGTGATTTCGTCATCGCCCGGTGCTTTACTGTTTTTAAGCTGCTTGAGAGCCATTCTGATCTCGTACAGGCTGACATCCGGGATGTCCTCGGTATAGTGTCGGGTTAGCTTGGATCGTGGATCTTGGACCAAGCTGACAACAGGAGTTTGGGATGTTTTATACAACTGTCCATAGAACAGCTCGACCTCACTCAAGATCTCATCTTTGGAAGTAATGACAGTGCCGTTGTCGGTCTTCAGTTTGGTCAACTGACTCTGCCCAACAGACAGATATTTTGCGAACACTTTGGAGCCTTGGTTCCGCTCTATCGCCTCTTTAATACGCTTGGTATTGTAGAGTCGAATATCGCATCGCACAGACTTCGAGATCTGTCTATTTAGCTGCCTCATCTTAGACCAGGAGGCTGGAGACTGCACCGTCATTTCCCTTCTCCGCTCCATGAACTCAAGAGTGTGGTCAGAGAGTTTTCCGGTTCTAGGAGCACGGCCTCGGGTCCTGAAAAATTTCAACCCAATCGTGTGTACAGTTTCCACAAACTTGTTGTTCATATCGTTCACCGTTTCGCACTCTTCTAGGCATTGGAAGCGATTTTGGAGTTCGAGTCGAAAGCTCTCGGGGTTTTCGTACTCGGCAGGTGTGGGACGTAGAGTAGACTTCATCAGTCGGGACCCGGCTTTAACACGAATATTCAATGTGCCTCGTAACATTCGGTGATCGCTCCCGGTTTTCACCCTGTTAATCACTGAGACATCATTGAATATTTGCCGTTTGTCTGACAAGATAAAGTCTATCTCGTTCCGTGTCGAACCATTAAGGCTTATCCAGGTCCATTTCCTTTGTTGCGACGTTTTGAAGAAGGAATTCATAACATAGAGATTTTCCCTCTCCAAAAAATCAGCCAACTTCTGCCCTCTCTGGTTTCTCTGCCCGAATCCGAATTCCCCTACTCTCAACTCACCGCTTTTCCTATTGCCTAGTTTCGCGTTAAAGTCTCCCATAACCACAGTGAAGTGAGTTTTGAATGAGCGGATGGCTTTCGAGATATCCTCGTAGAGAGCCTCCACCTCATCGTCGGGGTGCGTCGAGGTCGGCGCGTAGACCTGGATGACCTTCAGCGAATACCGTTTGGTTATTCTGAGTATCAGGTACGCTACCCGACTCGACACACTCTCAATCCTCTCTACGTTGGCTGCGAGAGACTTACGAACGATAAACCCGACACCGCCCTGCGGCAAGTCGTCACCTTCCCGGTGATAGAGCAAGTTTCCAGACCGGAGGGTTATCGTGTCCTCCCCCTGTCTTCGGACTTCTGACAACCCTACAATGTCCCACCGAATCTTGCTCAATTCCTCTTCCAGCTCGGCAATCCTCTCGTCAGTCCTGAGCGTGCGAATGTTGTGTGTTACCAGGGCCAGAGTCTGTTTTATTTGGTGGCCGGATCTCGACCGGAGATTCTTCGCACCCCGTACCCCACCGTTACCAGGCCCGCCACCGTGAGCCGGAATAGCGGGGTCGCCGTGACTCGGGGCCGTTGTGTTAATGCCTCTATTCATTTGGGGGGCTATTGCCATAATCGCCACGCTTGGCAGGCGGGTTGGCGATCGCAGTAGATGTAATGTTACTCAGGAGAACGCTGCTGCCCGTTCTCCTGGCGATCCCTTAGTCGCCTTTTACGACACCCACGGGAAGAGATGGGGAGGTGCAATATTCTATGCCGGCACCCCACGGGCCGTGATTTATCGACAACAGAGTTCATCAAGTTACGGTTTAATCAGAGAAATTCACAGTACGGGATACTCTGGATATACTTGTAAAAAAGTTTTAAGTTTTCACTTACTTGCCAATGCTTTCGAGTAAAATAAAAGCATTATCAGGATGTCCACGGCGCGTGAGAGGTATGTGCTTGCAGGAGATGGGGAGCGAACGTTTCAAGATGGCCTGCAGCAGCCCGTGCGGGGCGATTTCCACCAGCACTGCGTTAGCCGGAATCAGTGTAGCTGTTTCTTCAAAAAGTACTGGACTCTGTAGATAATTACGATTCTTTTCTGTTATATTTTGCTTTTAGATTTAGTTTTTTATTTTTGTAGTAAAATAAAATAAATTAAAGAAATTAATAAGATAAAATACTTTATGAATCTGTAAGTAACCGTAGAAATGGAATATAAATCATCATTCTTCATAATCAGTCTTAACTATAAATATCGCCACTGCTGGAGTTCATTCCCATAGATGGCTTTAAGGAACACGGACCATGAACTATAACGAGGACCTAGTACGGATAAGAATAGTTATATCGTCTAGTTTTCGCTGTAACTTTATGCCCTCGGATTCTTTAATAACTTCCTCAATATTAAGATATTGACAGTGAGGATACAAATTCCTATTAATAACAAATGTCTACGAAAACAAATCTTCAAAAGCATTGAATAAAAAAATAATATGAAATGAAGTTTCTTAAAAATACACATTATGGACTAAGTCTCAGCAAATATTTAATGATTACCAGTAAATTGTTAGTGTGGTATTCAGCTGACGAGGTTTTTGAGGCTAGCTCGTCCCATTTGTCTCTCGGCACAGATGTGGACACCCAACGGTCACTCCTCTGTTTTGGCTTCTTTATTACTTCTGTCAAGTTCTTCAAGAGTCCTGGTCCTGGTTTCAATACAATGTAGTTATTAAATGAAAACTCATACTTTTTGGAGGATCATAAATTGTAAACTCAGTAAGCCTCTTTTTCTCTCTTTTCTCTATCTCAGTCGTCAAGTCTGATAACCTAGGCTTGATCTACTTCTAATATTAAAAAAATAAGAGAACTGGCACATCACACTACCTGCCTCTCGGTTGAACGTACAATAGAGATTGTCAGTGTGAAGATGGACCGACTTGTCGTACTGAGTGTCAACAGACCACCATCGGGTTTGTATAATTGTTTTGAAACCATTATGGATGAAGCAGTAAAGAAAGACCACACCACTGGGAAACGGTTAATTGTATGTGGTGACCATAATATAAATTTATTAGAAAATTCAAACTTGTGTACAAACACAAAATGCTTATTTCAATCATACAATATAAAGAATTTGTTTGTGGCGCCAAATCAAATCAAATAAAATAATTTATTTTGAATTTTGATACTGTACCAGCTTCAGCGATGTACCGGGAGTGGTACGCGATATTGGAACACGCCACTTCCTTCGCAAAGATTCCCTTCGAAGAGAGATTGGCCACGAACTCCTGCACCACGTCTGCTGGACCTGATACAGTGCTGGATTCTGCTGAATTGTGGCAAGCTACATCGATTTCCGGAGGAAGCATATCCTTTACCTGTGTTAATACAATGACACAGAAAATTTTATGAAATCGCGTGTATGCGTGTGTGGAATCAAAAGTTTTGTCTTGGTATGAGTACCTATATGAAAATAATGAAAAATACATGTATTGGGATGTTTTTGTATTTCTACAAACGCTTATAATAACCGTAATTATTCTCACTAGTCTCGGTTGCCAAAATACTAGTCCTACTGTGGAAGCCGAAAAAAAAACTCAAATACAATTTTAAGTACCTATTTTGTGAACTTTATATTGTAATATTTCATTAATATCACACCGCGAATCTTTTATTTCTATAAAATTATAATTAATTAAATAAAATTTAGTCCTTACTTTTTCGTAGCCTATACCGATGGCCGCCATGGAGCCGCGTATGAAAGGCGTCTGCACGGAGACCAGCCCGCGGCTGTACGCGGACAGGATCATCTCCTCGGCCGTAAAACAACCATCAGCGTAGGCGCATCCCAGCTCCCCCACACTGTGACCTGACATTGGACAGTGGTCTTTTTATAAACATCAACATAACATTAAAAATGTTTTATTGCGTTTTTAGATTTTAAATGACAAGTTTTTATTTATATCATTATACATTTTATTTTTATAGATAGGTCCGACAAATGACTCCACCCCACCTGATGTTAAGTGATGGTGAAGTCCAGTCGTGAAGATAGCTGGTACAACAGTTCAATTCAATTCAATTCAAACTCATTTATTCAGTCTAGGCTGTTACAAGCTCTTGTGAAAGTCAAACGCTACGCCATCGGTTCGTAAATCTACGGCGGGAGACCTTGTACTGAGAAGAACCGGCAAGAAACTCAGCAAGGGCTATCATCAATTGAAAGATGATATCAAAAATTGAATACATGTGTTGATGTCAACTTCCATCACATTAATATTATTAATTAACAAAAGTTAAGTATAGCTAGGTACTATTTTTAAATTTAGAAGTGGCGATTAAACAATTTTCAACCAAATCAGCAAAGTAAAACGACAGTCTATTATGTTAAGCCCAAGGTGACTTATCATTTATGAAATCTTTTACAGTATAGTAACCTTTCTTAAGGAGACATGTTTTTATACACACTTTAAACTTATTAAAAGGTAAATGAATTATTTCTTTTGGTATTTCATTATAGTAACATATACCTTGACCCACAAATGAACCAAGAACCTTTTGGAGTCTAAATGGTGGCAATTTGAGTTTATCTTTATTTCTGGTATTGAAAATATGTACATCATCGCGCCTCGTATATAAATTTATGTTCTGACACACAAACAATATACAATTGTAAATGTATTGAGAGGCAACAGTCATTATACCTATTTCTTTAAAATTTTCCCTAAGAGAAGTTCGAGATCCCAAGCAATAAATAGCTCTTATAGCTCGTTTTTGAAGAATAAAAACTGTTTCAATGTCTGCGGCCGTGCCCCATAATAGAATGCCATACGACATAATGCTGTGAAAGTAGCTGAAGTATATTGTCCTAGCAGTGTCGACATCTGTAAGCCGTCTTATTTTATAAATTGCATAAGAAGCAGAACTTAGTTTACCGGCTAGTGTTGTAATGTGAGGGTTCCATTGAAGTTTGTGGTCTAGTGTTACGCCTAAGAAAACGGTTGTATCGACTAAAATTAGTTTTTCACCATTTAGAATTATATCCCCCATTTCAGCATGCTTTACATTCGGCAAAGTAAATTTCACACATTTAGTTTTGCTCGCATTCAGTTTAAGATTATTAGAAGAGAACTAGTGAAGTACCTGGAAAGTGCATTGTTTACATCGTCATAATTTGTTTTCCACCTGTCAACGTTAAAAATTAGCGAGATGTCATCTGCAAACAAAACAATTTCACAAAAAATTTCTGCAAAGAAAGGTAAATCATTAATGTAAGTTAAAAAAGAAATGGATCTAAAATTGAACCCTGAGGAACGCCTATTTTCACATGAGATCCGGCTGATTTTGTACCGTTAATATCAACTATTTGTGTCCTTTCTGTTAAATATGATTGCACTAATTTTTGTGCGGAATCTTTTATGCCGTAATGATTTAATTTCCGTAACAAAGTTTGATGATTAACGCAATCAAAGGCTTTAGATAAATCGCAGAAAACCCCAAAAGCATTCTGCGACTTTTCCCAAGCATTAAATATATATTTTAGCATAGTGGCCCCAGCATCAGTCGTGGAACAGTTTTTAGTGAAACCGTACTGCGCTCTGTGTAAAAGTTTATTAATGTTAAAATGAGTCAACAATTGTTCTAACATTATTTTTTCAAAGATTTTACTCAATGCTCGTAATATAGATATTGGCCTGTAGTTGCTAGGATCTTTACAATTTCCAGACTTAAATAAAGGTATGATTTGACTGAATTTCATAAGATCAGGGAATACTCCCTGATCTATACATGAATTAAAAATATCAGCTAGGTAAGGGGCTATAGAATGTATAATATTATTTATGACTTTGACAGATATACCCCATAAATCAGATGCATTTTTCATTTTTAAAGAATGGAAAACTTTAATTATTTTAAAAGAACTAATGTGCTTGAAATTAAATAATAAACCACACGGAGGTACATATTTTTGTAACAGAGCTGTAGCAGTATCAGTCGATGAGTCCAAGTTGGAAGTAGTTTCTAATGGTATATTCATAAAGAATTTATCGAAAATATCTGCGACTTCATGTTTCAATTTTATTAGATTATTATTGATTTTAAGAACCATGCTATTTTCACGAGGCTTACACTTGCCACTTTCGCGCTTAATGACATCCCAAGTGGTCTTTATTTTATTATTAGATTTTTTAATTTTATCCCTAATAAAATTTGACTTTGCAGTATTACATATGCTTTTAAACAATTTGGAATATTTTCTAACATAGTTAATAAACTCAGGGTCCTGGTTATATTCTTTGATTCTATATAGCTCATACAGCCTTGTTCTACTCTTATATATACCACTTGTCGCCCAGTCACAGAATTGCAACCTCTGTGTACATTTAATGGTTTTCGGTCTGAAAGTATTCTGAAATTCATTATTTATTAAATCAAAAAGATCATCATGCGTCCAAGGCATTAAATAAAGTTTATCGCTAATGTTATTTTTAAAACTATTTACGCGCTCATTTGTTATAGGTCTACACTGCATTATATTCGGCTCAGTACTGAAATTGAAACTGTATGTTGTCTTTAAACCGAGATGATCGGAAGTAATATCACTAAAGACTGACTTTTCAATTGCATCCAACTCAGAAAAAAGTTGTCTAAACAAGTGGCTGAGTGAGATGTTACTCTGGTTGGTTCAGTAAACTGGAAATTTAAATTAAAACATTTAAACAAGGTAATTAGCCGAAGACTTAAAAAGCTATTTTCAAGTAGATTGACATTAAAATCACCACATACTATTACATATTTATTTTTTAATTTATTTAGTGAGTCCTCCATGACTGATTCAAATGTACCAAAGTTTCCTGAGGGGGGCCGGTATACACATACTATATACAAATTGACTAACTCTACAAACGACAGCTCAACATGGCGTTCCACTGAAAGGCTTACAATGTCCTTTCTCTCCTTACATTTCACATGATCTTTTACAAAAATTAAAGATCCACCATGAATAGCTATCGTGCGAACAAATGCACTGCATAGTTGAAAATTGTTTTAATAAAATATCATTTCATGTTGTTGCAGCCAGTGTTCAGTTATGCACATGATATGAGTTTCATGATTTTTAGCTAAAAATTCTAACTCTAAGTCTTTGCCGGCCAAGCCCTGGATATTTTGGTGAATAATATTGACACAATAGGGCTTAGCTTTTGTCATACGCTTCAGTTTAAATCTAAGGAGTTTATTGTAGAACTACAATTTATCAAAAGATTTGAATTAGTACAAGTACTAATGTCACCTTTAAAAGAACTATTTACAAATTGTAAATTAAAAGCTAACAAATTAGCTAATTGTGTCTGAGATTTTTTGAAAGATACATAGTATCTGAAGTCAGCTTAAAATTACTAATAAATTTATTAATGTCAAAAAACAAAATGACGTCACTATGACGATTAATCAGATTATACAAGTATGTATTTAAATCAAAAATGTGCTTATTTTCATCCCAGGTCAAGTTTTTAGCATAAGGGAAAGCACTAATCAATATTTTGCAGTCACTTTCACGTTGTAACTTTAATAACACATTAAAAGAATTCAGTATGTCCCTTTTTCTAATGTCTGAGCTATAACCACATAAAATGATTAAGTTGGTTAAACTATCTACCTTTTGCGTTGTAGCATTATTTACAATTTCTTTAAATGATTGCCCAGTTCTACCTGCCACATCAGCCATCCTCACCTTGCCGGCTTGCATGTTGCTTCTTTACGCCTCTTTTAAAAGATCCCAGGTTGTAAGAAGGAGGGAACACGTGAGCAGGCACAGCATTCCATTTACGGATAATGCGACAAAGAAATGAGTCACCAAATTTCTTTGTACGCGTTGGAATTGTGGCCACAATTAGGCGGTGACACCGAAGGCCAGCGCGCGTGATCCTCTGAAGGAAAGGGGAAGGTGAAATAAGAGAGAATAACTCTTCAGAACACTTGCCGTGGCACAGACTATAGAACGCGCTTAGTGACGCCACGTCACGGCGTAATTGAAGAGGCTCAAGGTGTTTAGTCACCTCCTCATCGCCTATGATGTGGATCGCGCGCCGCTGTAACCTATCCAAAGCATCGAGCAAGTACTTGGCGGAGCCTTCCCAGAGGTGCGAGCAATATTCCACGCAGGACCGCCCTTGCGTTTTGTAGAACATGCACAGCTGATCGGGCGTGAAAAAACGCCGCACCTTGTTCAGGACTCCGAAATTGCGTGAAGCTGTTTTGATCACGGTTTCGATGGATGGATGGAGATTTGGATTCAGGTCTGAGGGAACTTCCATACCAAGTATAATGCTCTCTAGCTCCAGTGATGTGCTCTGAAGAGAAGGACATGAAAGGAATGGTGATGTTTTTGCCGTGAAAGCGCAGACCTGGGTTTTCCTAGCATTAAATTCAACCAAGTTCTGGGTACCCCATTCAGAAATGTGATCCAAAGCCTTGAGATTGAGTTCAATGACAAGATTCTCCCGTTTTCCTTGGTTACCGCCTGACCAGCCGCTGCTTTTCCGAGATACCCCGCATGCACTGTACTATCGTGTGCATAGCAATGAATGTTCCCAAGAGGAATTAAGTCATTGATAAGCAGCAGAAAGAGAGTGGGGGATAGGACGGAGCCCTGAGAAACGCCGGCATTCACTGACATGAACCGCGAACTACTACCGTCCGTAAGGACACGAATTCTCCCCTCACGCTGCAACAGAACTGAGCCGGCAGACCGTATGCAGGAAGCTTGGAGAGAAAGCTTTTGTGCCAGAACCTGTCAAACGCGTTGGCAATGTCAAGGCTGAAAGTTAATGACTCGCCACGCTTGTCGATAGCCTCACCCCAGATATGAGTCAAGTACGCCAAAAGATCACCCGTCGATCGTTTCGGTCTCAACGATCATTAATCAGAGAGTGATCCTCTAAGTAGCGGGTCAAATGGTTGTTAAGGACCTTTTCTAGGACTTTGCATAATACTGAGGTGATTGTTATTGGCCGGTAGTTGGCCGAGTCTGACCGATCCCCTTTTTTGGGCACCGGTTGCACGTTGGCATCACTCCAAGTCTCCGGCACACGCCCCAAAGAATACGAGCTTTTTTACAAGCGCGTGAGCACGGGAGACAACTCAGCTGCCCATTTTTTAAGTACAACTGCTGGGATGCCATCAGGTCCACTAGCTTTCCGGACATCGAGTAACTGCAATTCATCGCGAACCTTACGCTGCCTGATTTAAATATCAGGCATCGTTATGCCACAATGAGGTAATGATGGTGGCAGCGCATTGCAATCATCGATTCGGGAGTTAGTCGTATAGAGGTTTGCCAGTAAATCGGATTTCTCCTGTGACTTATGAGCTAGTGTTCCGTCTGGGTATCTCAGAGGTGGCGGCGAGGGCTGGCAGAAGTTCTTTTGCACGACCTTGGCCAAACGCCAGTAGCTGCGGGTACCCGTACGATGCGTTATAAGTTCCTGGCCAACACGTGCAACGCGCTGGGCATCCGCTCTGATGTAAGCCTTCTTACTGGCCTTGGAAGCAAAATTGGAGGCTGCTTTGAGTGAATCGACTTCTGGATCCTTAAGAGCGCGGCCTCTGATCCAAGCACGATATGCCGCTTGCTTACGCGAAGCAACTTCGGCACAGTCGTGATTGAACCAGAGGTTACGTGTGCCCTTACTGATGAGATCAGAATGAGGAATATAGTATTCCATACACATTTTAATTTACTCAGTAATGGTAACGGCACTGGCCGATAGGTTCCTGTCACTGAAGCAGCGCTGCTTTCAAGGGACGGACGCAAAGTAGTTACGCATAGCGTCCCAATCTGCCGACCCATAGTGCCAAATACAGCGCTTCACCACTGCGGACGCGGGGGCTTTGCCTGTGATGCTTTGGCAGAAATCAGGCAGTGATCTGATGAGCCAAGGGGGGCTCTTACCACATCTTGATAGCCCTGTGGATGGGTCGTGAGCAGAAGGTCCAGTAAAGAAGGCACTGGACTTGGAATATCTGGGATCCTGGTGGGCTGATCAACCAGTTGCTTCAAGTCATTCATGAGAGCAAATGTGTGAGCAGAGATCCCTGCATGGTTGGTTTTGGAGGAACTTAACCACAAATTGTGGTGAGCATTATTCCCCCAAAAATACCTGCATTAGGAAATTGTTCCTGCACGTCATCTGCTGCCCGACTAAGGTGCTCAAATAATCGAGTTGTCTCAACATAGCCGGTGTGGGATCTGTAGTGGCATACGTAGACTCTGGCTAGGGGACCAGAGTCGAAGTATACTCCTAGCATGGAGAAGGAGGGATCTTCCAAGCAGCGGAGACGGCGATAACAAACATCCGCCCGAACATACAGGCATACACCGGCTTTCGCTTTGGAGGTCTGTTCAAGCACGTAGCCAGGATAATTGAGGTAGCCTGTGTCAGCAGGCGAAAGTATTTGTGTCTCCGTCAGGAACAACAATGCTGGCCGTGCTGTCTCAAGATGGTGGTGGACAGCGTTGAGGTTAGAGTGGAGTCCGCGTATGTTGCAGAACTCGACCTCAAACAGCGTTGAAGGCGTGGGGGTGTGCACCGCTGTACGTCCAAACTTTGTTTTAAGATGCTGATGCTGCCATGATGGAGATGAAAAAGAGACGTAAAACGAGCGGACGTTGTCGCGACAACGATTGGGGAGGCATGTTTCCCCGAATGATTTCCTGCAGAGGATATACGCCGACCCGCCGGACGGAAGGGGTACGTCTACCGGTATAATATGGAACTTGCCATTATTCTTTAAGGCACAACATAAAACACTATAGAATTAAAGAATTTCCAAGAGCTTCGTAATTTTATTACTCACCGATGATTTTATCAGGGACCAGTCCAAGTTCCCGCAGGATGTCTGTCAGTCCGATCTGTACAGCAGCGATGCCAACAAACGAGTGAAGAATGTTATCGAAGATATTCTTGTCAGTGGAAGTTATGATATGAACTAGGTCAATTCCCTTCGGCTCGAGAGCACGCTGACATCTGGAAACGTATTTTCATGATAAAAATCGTATACAAGGTTTAATTAAAAATACATTTAAAACCTGTAGTATAAGGGTCGGTCCACTTGAAGTGATAAAAACGGTTTACTTGAACACTGTAGTTTTATTTGTCACTGAATACAACTTTACACAAATCCTTTTCTATTAAATCTTATGGCTCAATGTCACTTGGTCGATAGCCCGAATACCATTGCCAATGGAATTCGGGTAAACGGCTAGTGTAAATGAAGGGAGTCGAATACGCCCGTATTCGGATAGTTTTCGTTTTGGTTACCCGAAATCGTCTTCCAGCCCGTATTCCAATGTAATTATTGTCTCGGTGCCCGAATTCGAGTAATGTCGTTCGTGCATCCAAATACAAGCTAACGACCAAGTTTATTTGAGCCATTAGGAGGAAAAATCAAAAATATCTACTACGTAAATCATTTTTGCAATTGTGGCAATAAAGTTTAAATAAATAAATAAAATTGTATCAGTTTCATAGAACACTCGGTTGGAACGAAGTTAAAAATATTTATATACCAACCACTAATGGGCCCGCGTGGCGAGTCATTGCCCAAACTCCCTATTCCATAAAAAAAATATCCTACCCATCAGTGCCTTATAGGCCCAGTGCAGATTGGACCCAGTGCAGATTGGGCCCTGTGCGAATTAGTCCATTGCGAATTGCACCATTATGAACTAAGACATATTTATATAATATTCTAACTCAAGAATTGCGGCCACCTCTCCTTCGGGCGCCGTCTTAAAGGCATCCTTATGGGGCACTTAACCTGCGTCTATCTGTTCGATAACTGCAATGTATAATATTTATTAACCTTCGGATGGCGGCGGCAAAGATGGGTATGCGCATAAGTTGCGTGCCCATGCCGGCCCACTGCGAGCCCATTCCGCTGTACACGAACCACAGCGGGCGGCGCGCGTCGTCGAAGTACTCCACCTGCTCCGTCAGGCTCACCGTCTTCTGTTCAGCATCCGTCTCTATAAAAGTGAAGATACAAATATGAAAGTCTCATTCCGTTCCGCCCATGAAGGTTATTTTAATCGCTCCCTTTGTGTTGAATTCTAGGCCTTCTTATAAGCTATTATTTGCAATGTACTTCAGTTTTATCATATAAAAAGTATTCCCAGTTCATATAATAAAATGCTATTTTCTTTTCTTTTAGAAATACAAAAAAACCAGCATTCGTTGATTCAGTTTAGGCTTTTATAAGCACATGTGATAGATGAAAGCTATCATCATTCATTCGCAAATTGCCATCGGTTCGCAATTGTATCGGAGGGAGAAACTCAGCAAGGGCTGCTTTTTTCTTCCTGATTTATTACATAAAATATCGTTAAGTTGAAAGCTGATATCAAACATTTAAACATGTATTAAGGTCACCTTTCATTACATAATTTAAAATATGTAACAATAAATATACAAAATATTCAATAAACAATTTTCAAAATAAATGAGCAAGTATATGAAAGTTAGTGCAAGATTCTCTTCAATGTTCCTCTTGTCGATTGAAGTTAAATATAATTTTTAAAATTAAATCAAATAGAAAACATTGCACTCAGCAACGACACATTAATCCCGAAGGTAATGAGAGTTCGTCTAAAATGTAATATAGCAAATGGAAAGGAATCGTTTTATTACCAAGAATCATAAACCCTCTGGCGAGATGACCAGTTATATTTGCGCTGTGAAAGTTGTGAAAGAGCGCCAGTTCCTCAGGATCCACTGGACGAGATTTCAAATCGTCAAAAATTTGTTGGACAGCGCTCTCTTGTCTACCGGATATCATCAACAGATGAGGTATGCTCGATTTGTATCGCTTATAATCCTGAAATAATCACAAAAATATAAAACAAATATGTTGCAATTGCAAAATTTAAGCTCTGAAATATATCTTTTATTGTTTTCCATTAAAATGTTTAGGTTAGGTTAGGTTAGACGAATTACAGTCGCTACTCAAGATCAGAGCAAAAATCGTGCTGTGATATCGGATACCAAGATCCACTTTCGATTACTAATCAGCGCACTAAGTAAGTAACAGTTGTTACATGTAACAACTGTTACTTACTTAGTGCGCTGATTAGTAATTAATATGTATATTAACAATTACTAAATAGATGAGACGAACTAAACATGAACAACAGTATTACCCAAGCAAATAGTCTACTCAATTAATTTATCCCGAGTGTGTATTTTTGTTTACGTGTTGTGTGTAATCATGAAAATGTATCAACTGATAGAGAATTAATATAATTTTTAAATTAAAAAAAAACTGTTTAATTGGCAAAGATCTCCCGCAGTCATGATAGATACTAATAGTGCCACTTAGGGGTAATCTTAGCACAGTAGCTTCTAGAAGAATCATAGTAAAATCATTATTATTTTCCGATAAAATAGAAAATATCGATAAAGAAAATTCATGTATTTCATTAGGTCCTTGCAATTTTTCAATAAAAAAATTACCATAAAATAAATAGAGTTTGTAACATATTATAACACTAGTGCATTTTATATAATCGATTAAGCTGGGAGATCATTATAGTAATTTACTATGTTATCTACTGGATTGCTACTATGTACCTTGTTTTTGGGAATCCCCGATATTTCTGCACTGTTGCAAGTGTCATGATCCCGGATCATTAAATGGCACTGTTGTAAGTGAATCATGATCACGATTGTTGGGAACTCGTTATTGTCATTTAAAATGTAAATCAATTCTTTTTATTTCTCCCGAAAGGCATTTCCTCATTTTACGAGGGCAAATAATATGTCATAGAACTATAAAATGGAAAGTTACTTTTTTAATATTTACCTTACTTCCAATACTTGCCTTAGGCTTAAATTGTGAGTTGATTAGCAAATGTGTACTACACCCTGTGATGGAGTGGTTGTTGATGCCAATGTAACCGCGTGTGAAGGGTTCGTGCTCGGTGACGATGCATATTCTTCCATCCTGCAAGGCGGGCACATCGCTGGGAGGGTTGGAGTAGTGCAAATTGGCAGGTATTTTGCCAGTATGGTACGCCAGTAACACCTAGTCGTTAAAAAATGTTTTATACTATATACGAGTACTTGACAAAGAAAGAACCTCAAATCCCCACTATCGAGGTAAAAAAAAACCAGTCCAAATCATACAATTACTAAAAAAAAATTCAAAACTATTAAAATAGAAATGATTAATGCATTAAAATCAAGGCATAGAGGTAATATATGGAGTACCGCAAGGTAGTGAACTTGGTCCTCCTTTTTATATGAGTATTATAAAAGATTCACCTAAAATTATAAGCAGTCATATTTATAGCCTTCTGTTTTTTACCTTTATCAGTGAACATAGTCCCATCGAAGCCGCTGTGTATCCAATATTAGAAATCACACTTCCCAGTAACAACGATCCGCTTCTGTTTTTATTACAAAATACTTTGCTAATAGCTTCTAACTCAGCTTTGTCTGAATCAGGTATACCTGTTAGATAATAATTTATCTGTTACTTTATTTAAAATATTAACCTGCCAAAATTCACTTAATCAACTTAATGCCGCACTAAGAGATGTCAATTAAAGTTTACGCTTATCCAGGTGACGAGTTGTCTTCTTCTATTGCTGTTGCAAAGACTACAAAATAATGTTTCTATAATGCCTCTCCTACACTTGCGCGACTAGCCCTGACGACTGATTGCGTTAAAATTTGCGTCTAAATTTTGGCGCTAAAGTCGTGTTTCTATGCTTCTTGATCTGCGCCCGCAAATTGATCATCCGCCGAAACCCCCAAATTGCCAGTCAAGCTGTCGTTTAGCGTCTATCGCCAACAGTGCGATAGTTCGTTACGATAGCTGCTACTGACTTCCCTCTCGTGCATTTATCGTGATCATAAACGAAGCTTCGTTGCAAAGGCGCAGGTGTGGGAGAGGCATAATATTATGATACTACATCCAGAAATACAAACAAATTTTTGTTAAACAAAATAAAAAATACTAAAATTATTACCAATTCCCACAGCTTCCACATATTTCACGTCTTCAGGGGCGACTTTTGCTTCGTCATAGAAATCCATCAAGAATTTAGAGAAAATGGCTGGGTTTCTACAAAGTCCTAAATTTGGACTCCCACTCTTTGTGCTAATGTACTCGTTTTTTATATGGATTAGTTTAGCGTAAACTCTATAACAAAATACTTAAAAGCATTAGGTTTGGATAGATATTATCTCATCGTAGCATTTAGGTTATTCACGTTTTAAATTTCAATTCATTTATTTGCAAATTATGTGTATGCATTTCATGGTCTCGCGCTGGCGAGCCATCGTCATTGGGTATTGGTCGCGCGTCATAGGAAACGCGCACGCCCGGGCACGCTGTATTTTGACGTCAAAATAGATGCCTCGAGTTTCAATAGTTAGGACAATCTGTACAGGAGCTGAGCGCGTATCAGATGAACGCGATATCCATAGGCTTCATATACCAAAGAACATTTGAAGTCGCCCTCTACGTATCATTGGTTCATTCAAGGTTTTACAGATTCAGATTGTTCGATAATGGGGCCAAACCGGGCATGATACTCTAAAGATAAAATTAAATTTGATAACAGGCTATCGTTTTCATTTGCTATAGAGAAAATGAGACGGCTATACACTAGTTTGCTGTCTTTCGTGGGTAGATTTAGTTTGATGCGTCAAAATGTTAACTCTACAAACAGCAATGAATGCTGTACACGCAAAAAAATAATTTTAAATTTAATTTAGTTACAAATATCTTGCACAGGATTTTGTCACCGTATTAAAATATGATTAAGCTCGCTTTTGACTTCCAGGGCAATTATTTCATGGTCATCTCGTTCAATATTAGATTTACCACATCCCGCATTTTTTTTGTTATCAGTATGTGCATTTTTTTTAATTTGTAGATAAGTATGCATTAATCCCGTTTACGAGTTTCATTTAAAAAAAAATGCAAAAAAGCCTAAACAGCTTGTCAAGAAATGTTAAAACTATTCTGATCTCACATAAAATCCATTCAAACAGGTAAAAGCACAAGTAAACACATTACCTCAAAGCATTCTTCGACTTCTGTAAAAAGACTATTGGAATGGCTTCTGATAGAGCGCACCCATTACCATTGGCGTCGAAAGATCTCGTCTTTCCATCGGGACAGACACTGATAATTCTGTAATAAAGAAACGTTTTCATTATTAAAAGTTTTATCCCCTTAATGGCATAGAAATAATTTTAGGCATTTTTATTTATTCCTAGCTTATCTGATGTTAAGTGTAGAGTAATCTTTACACCTTCTTTATACTTAAATTAGCCTTATAATTGAACCAGTGCAAACACTCGTACATTACCTACGTAACATTGTTCTTGCTCCTGTTAAAGTTGAAACATAGGAGCAGTATTATTCGCATACAATAGGGGATGGGAGGGCACAGCGATGAACATAGCAGGCAACATGAATCAGTCTCATATTTTTTTGTATTCTCAGTACACATGAACATCTATCTAGTATCCCATAACACAAGCCCACAGTGCTTACTTTGGGGCTAGGCTACTTGGTGTGAGTGTTAAAAATATTTATTATTATTATTATTTATCTTTTGCGCTAGAGGACGTGAATGTAGTTGAGTAGGCGCATGCCAACCGAACCTAGCTTATCTAAAATCAAGCCAATAGTACCCCTAGTATGAGTTTTGATCGTTTTCGAATTCGATCAATCGTATCTTTTGTTTTGTTTTCGATTCTGTACCGAATCTGAACAGATTCTTTCCGAGTGCATATAATTAAGTGAGAGCTTTCCCACTAAGTGGTTCCCGTACAGATCTTTACCGAGCGGATACTTAGCTCGCTGTGCCGAGTGCTTCCAAATGCTACCGATTCATTCGACTCGCCTATGCTGTCACTCCTGCAAACAAAATGAAATGAATCCGTACTGACCCGATGAGTAAGGCACTTTAAGTTTTAAAAATTATTTTATGATAATATCATCATATTATTGTCTATCTATATATTTGTCACGTGTTTTTTTGTGTTGCTTATATATTATTTAGTTTGTAGTTACTGGTCGCCTCATGTAATTAGAACGCACCAAAGTACTAGGCCTCTATACTAAATTGTTTATCGATAGGAAATATCGACATTTTCTAAAATCGATCTTACCCTCATCACTTCGCTGCACTGAGTATATGATCTGACCTTGACGCGTCCAATCACAACGGGGCTGACCTCCCTGCACGCCGCCGACTTTGGCGATTTTGATTCCAAACAAAATTTGTGTGATGCGGACTCTAGTGGGGGTGCTCCGTGCACACAGATAAACGTAGGTTCTATACTCTTTGGACACAGATTAATAAGATTAAGTCTAGAGTTTTATATAGATTAGCTTTGTTTAAGGTTGAATTGGGAGTTTTTGGCGCGATTTCATCGAGTGCGGTTGGCGTCTTACTTTAATTATTCTTAAATTCGTTCAGAGTGGATATTGTGAAATAAAATTGGTATGATTTTGTGTTATAACCGTATGCGCAACTGACGAATTAGTGGAATCTTTGAAATATACGCTCTTCCGGTCTAGTGGACGTGAGAATTTTATTGTATGTTGGCTACTTCACAGAAGCTTATCGAAAAAGCCAACTCGATACATTCCATACTAAACATTCCAAGGAACATTAGAATGCGTCACTCCGACATTCTAATGTAAAAAAAATAAGATTAATAAAATATGACTAGGCTGTATGGGCATTGATCCCTTTGCCTTCCATAAAAAGAGAGAATCTTTAATAAAAAAAGGTTGAATAGGGGTGATGACGGGGTACAGTAAATGAAATTCTATTTAGTCCGTCAGTTAGATGATCTAAAAATAATGGACCCGTATTTTTTCTTTGGGCAATCAACCAAAAAATGACAAAGTTATAGCACGTCAAAGTTTGGGAGTAGGGGCTCGTGACGTCACTTTTGAGTGAATTTTCCCTTATAAGTGTACTCCAACGTGACGTCATGCGACTTTTCAAATCAATATATCTCTGCAAAGTTTATATTATGTGAAAAAAGAAAAAATACGTGTCCAATACTTTTTGATAATCTACCTGATAAACGAAGAAAAAAAAATTAGTCATCATCCCTATTGTATGAATGGCTCAGCTATCTCTTTTTTGGCAATAAAGAACGAAAGAGGCAAAACTTAACAGTGTGAAGTTCGTTTAATCGAGTCATCGAGCTTACGATATCGTGAAGACGAGGAGTGAAATTCTATACTCGTACTGCAACACAATTCGAAGACGTATAGTTTGATCGAATCAACGAAGACGATCATTCGTTTCGTATTAAAAAAACTCATACTAAGGGTACAGAACCTAGCTTAACAAAATCAGCCACAGAACAAAATCTCTGTCCGGCGCGGGCGTAAACCTATTCTCCCAGCCATGAGATCGGACGATTTTGCTAAGGTGAAACGATTTACCGTTTGAGATGAAAAATGAGTAGTTTGCGCAGAAGACAAAATATTAACAATAAAATTATAAATCGTATATCTACCTGCCAGTATGAATGGACGTTTGAGGGTGCAACAATAAGTTAGCACCTCCAACTATGGCTGCCTCACATTCACCTTTGGACATGGCCTGGTAAGCCAGGTCAAGGGCTGCAGAAGAGCTGCAGCAAGCTTCGTCAATAGACATGGAAGGTCCTCTCAGGTTGAGCCAGTAAGAAATGCGATTGGCGAACATAGATTTACTGCCCCTATTAAATTAATAAACCGAACGATTTACGTATATAAATATTATTATTACTAAACTTTGCCTGTTGATAAGGAATTGTGTCAAAGAAGTAACTTTGCCAGGACTTTGCTGAAAATTGCTCCATTTATAAAAAATAATCTAATGGGCCTTCATCTGCATCTTTAGTAAATAGAGAAGAAAACAAAATGAATAATTTGAGATTTGTATAAAATTCAATATATTTTAACGTACCCGGAGATACCAACGCCTTGCTTCAAGTTGTTAACATAGAAAATACTCTTTTCCATCTCAGAAATACAAATACCGATATATACACCCACTTTCTTTCCACTGAGATGATCCGGACTGACACCTAAAATAAACTTAGATGTTAGTTGTACCAGTAGCCTCCAGCTGGACATGGACAAGTCAAACTGTATTAAAAAACATAGTCATGTTCATTTTATAAGGTGATATACTTCATTACTAAATCAGACTAGATCTAGGTAGTGGGCTACCTAGATCTAGGTTGATTTAGTATGTCTCTACTAATATTATAAATAGGAAAGATTTGATTTCTTGATTGTTTGTTTGTATTGAATTTAATTGAATTGAATAAGCTCCGAAACTACTGGACCAATTTAAAAAATTCTTTCAAATTTAAAATCCTACATTATCCCTGATGAACATATGCTATAGAGTGTTTCCAAAAATGGTAAGGTTCCGTTTGAAAACTTCGATGATGTAACCCAATATGTGAAAAAAATAGCATAACATAACCTTATATCACGTACGCTGTGGAATTCATTGACAGTACAGCAAAGTGATGTAGAAAATATTTATAGAGGACATTAAAATCTACAAAGAAGTCCGCGATTCAATTCACTTGAATTAAAAAAAAAAACAAATAGGAAGTATAATACAACTATTTAGAACGTACTAATTTTTTTTAACGGGTGTTAAGTATTTTTTTTTGGCGTGGAGAAAGACGGGCGAAAGAATCTGCACAGCGTCAAATGATGTAACAATATTTACAAAATATTATATTGTTACAGAGTCAATTACCAAATTAGGTCATCTTTATCATAATTATAGAAACGGCCACTTAGAACAATTGGAACAGTTTAAACCTAAGCAGTTTTGTCTGAAATATAATCAGGCACCTTATAATACGCTTTATTCATAAGAACTTTTTTAATAGTAGCTTTAAATATATTGATGCTCAATTGTTGAATATTGCTAGGGACTTTATTGTAGAAACGTACACAAAGACCTTTAAATTAATTACTGATTTTGTGGAGCCTAGTAATTGGTACAGGTAATTTATTTTTAATTCTAGTATTAAGCCAGTGTTTATCACTATTTATAGGAAAAAAAAATATTATTTCGAACATTAAATTTTCATACATATACTGAGACGCAACTGTCACTATATCGATTTCTTTAAATTTTTCCCGTCAAAAAGTCTTCTTGTTTTTAGATTATAAATTGATCGAACAGCTCGCTTCTGCAATACAAAAATAGTTTGAATGTCGGCAGCATTTCACCAAAGTACAATACTGTACATAATCATAATCAAAATCATTTATTCAGTTTAGGCTGTTACAAGCACATATGAATGTCTAGAAGCTACGCCGTCGGTTCTTAAATCTACGGCGGGAGACCTTGTACTGAGAAAAACCGGCAAGAAAATCAGCAAAGGCTGTTTTTTTCTCCCTGTTATATGTCATTTACAGAGTCGTGTAAGTTGAAAAATGACTTTAGAGATGATTCGTGAAGTCACCTTTCATTACATAATGTGAAATTATACATTAAGTGTTCACCTGCATTTTGATTGCTGTGTCACACAGTATAAATACAAATAGAGTTATTTATAATAGGTATAATTAATCATTTAAATCTTAAATATCAAAGTAGTTAGCGCAGACTCATCTCCGCTGGCAGCACCCGACATCACACTATTAAAATATACTAATCGAGCAGTATCTACGTCAGTTAATTGGCGTATCTTCATTACTGCGTAGGCTGCAGAGCTAAGTCTGTTCGACAATTTCTCAATATGTGGGCCTAAAAAGTGTTCACCAGGTCCATATTCTTTAATAGTTACATTGGTTTGCGCCTGCTTTATATTGGGTAATTAAAATTTTAAACATTTAGTTTTACTTTCATTTCGAAGTTGATTATTAGAACATTAAACCAGTGAATTACTTTAGAGATGACATTATTCACATCGTCAATAAGGGGTTGCTTTCGTTTTATTTTAAATAAAACTGAAGTATCATCTACAAACAATGCTATCTCATGATTATCCCTTACAAAGTAAGGTATGTCATTTATATAAAGTAAAATAAGAAAGGACCAAGAATTGAGCCGTGAGGAACACCCCATCTTTACAAAGGGACCGGGAGATCTTTTCCATTGATGTTAACTCTCTGGATCCTATCGCTCAAATATGACAGAATGAGATTTAGAGTGCTACCTTTAAATCCATAGTGTTGCAGTTTTCTGATTAGTGTTTCATGAAAAACGCAACCAAAAGCCTTGGACAAATCACATAAGACACCTAAAGTGTCACGTGACTCCTCCCAGGCATCAAAAATATGTTGTAAGAGCTCAACACCAACATCGGTTGTAACACGACCCCTTGTAAAACCAAATTGATTTGAATAAAGTAAAATCACTATTCCAGAGTGCTGGACACTTACCGGCATTTAAAGAGAAATGCTCTGTTATTTATTTGTTTTCATTCATTTTGCTTCGATTTTATCTATTTTTAGTTTATTTATTTTATTGACATTTGTGACATTTTAATGTTTTTTATCCGTTGTCATGGCTACCCATGACACGGATACTCTCTCCAACTACATCTATGACTATTCAACCTCCACAGACCACCTACTTTGATTCTTTTTAGTAAAGAGAAATGCCGGTAAGTGTCCAGCACTCTGGAATAGTGATTTTCAGTACAGATGGAATTATAATACGTATTTACAAAATGATGAATAGTGAGTAATATTTTTTTGAAATTGTGTGTTTCCAGAAATACATAATAAAATATATGATGATCCCTGATGAATATCGATGATGTTAGATGATAAAATGTGTGAAATGGAACCTATGATAGTCGAAACTATGGGACGATCCCTGAGGTACGTTACAATAGGTCTTAAGTTCGTGGGGTCAGATGTGATTGAATATATCTTACTATTACAGTTAGAACTTTTAAAGGGAAACAATGCTATCATACACGATTTTTGTGTAACTTTAACCGTTTACCCAGCGCACGCAATTGAAGCTCACAAATGGAATATTTTTATCCGCATTTTTTTGGAAAATTTTTCATGGATGCTCCGCTCCTACTTACTACTATCAAAATAATTATATACGAATTGGACCAGTATCTTCTGAGGTAAGCACGTTCTACCAAAAAAAAATGGTAAAACACACTTTCCAGCTTTATGATATTAGTAAATACATCTAACTACTTTTCGTGTTAAAATATGCAATAGTAACGCCGGTCCAAACAAGGCACATTATCACTACAATTCAAGACTATATCAGGCAGGCTGTACCATCTAGCCCATTGGCTAGATCCATTGATCTACTGACAGAAAAATATCTCCGTAGATCCATAGCTTGAAATCAGGATCTATAGAGATAATATGAAATAAGTTCTCACTTGATCCAAAATGGATCTGGCCAATGTATCTACTGAGAATGAACGATTTTTACCTGCATCATAAAGGGCTTGATAGGCCTGCTCCAAGATTTTTCTAGACATGGCATCCAGGCTTTTGCTTGTGTTATAGTTGACCTTAAAGAACTGAGCGTCGAAGCGTTCTAGTCCGGGAAGAGTGCCCGTGTACTTGGACGCTCCGGGGTAGTTGGATGTCCATCGCATAGGCTCTGCCGTAATGGGATTTTCCTGAAGAATATCATAACAGATGTTTTTTTGTACATAACAGCACATAGATTTAACCATGGGAAATACAATTCATCGCGGTAAAAGTTGATGTGGTCACAAAAATGAATAGGTGCGTGGAGCACTCTGAGAGTTTCTGGATCTATTCACTTACAATTAAAGTATTAAATTACAATAGGAATGATGACGGGGTAAATTTTTCGAACTATTTAGTCCGTCAGTTAGATTATCAAAAAATAATGCAGAAGTATTTTATTCTTTTGACATACAACCAAAAAAATTAGTAAGAAAAAGCGCGTAAACGGTTGGCGGTGGGGGCTCGTGACGTCCAAGACGTGACGTCATACGACTTTTGAAATTAATAAATCTCTGTAATGTTTTGAATGTGTGAAGAAAAAACATTATCTGTTCATTTCTTTTTGATAATCTACCTGATAAACCAAGAAAAGAAAAGTTAGTAGTCATCATTATTGTATATTGTTTTAAACTTTCATAGTCACAATGGTAATACGTGGGACACTCAGAAAGTTTTGAGAATCTAAAAAACTAACTTCTATGAAAAAAAAAAATATTAAATCTTTTCAAAGAACTCTCCACCAGCCTCTACACAAAGTTTCATGCGTCTGAACCAATTTTTAAAACATTTTTTCCAGTCCACAGTCACCTCTTCCACGGCCTTCTCAAACGCTGCTAGCGCTTCTTCCGGCGATGAAAACTGTATCCCATTGAGCAGATTTTTTATTTTAGTGAAAAAAAAGATGTCACACGGAGCCAAATCAGGACTGTAAGGAGGGTGCCCCAAGACTCTGACTGGTGTGGAGTCCAGGAAGTCCTTCGTTTTGACCGCAGAGTGCGCGGGCGCGTTGGCGTGGTGAAGAAGGACCCCGCGGAGCCCGGTGTTAAGTCACTTGTTGCTCATTGCAGAAAAAAATTCTGGCAGGCATTTTGTGCTATACCATTCGGCGTTGGTGCTGCTTTGGTCTCAAAGTGGAATTGAAATTAGGTACCCCGTCAAAGTGAAGAAACCTAGCGATCAATATTTTCCCTACGCCCCTCGATCGCTTCACTTTCGTAGGCGTTAGTTCATTTTGAAACAACCAAACTGTCGACCGACTTTGTTTCTGGATCGTATTGATAAATCCAGGATTCATCGCCTGTCACAATATCGTAAACGCGCCGTGACGAGCCTGCATCAAATTTTTGTATCAATCCACACGGGCCTGCTTCTGAGCTTCGGGGAGGTTGTGCGGCACCCAGCGGGAAACTATCCTCCTCACGCAAAGGTGTACGTGCAAAATCTTGTGAACACTTCCTGAAAGAAAAACTTTTTTTCGCAAAACTTTCTGAGTGTCCAGCTATAACTTATATTACTAAAACATCCCTAGTGTGTTATTTTTATTCTGATAAAATAAAATAATTGTATGTCGCTATCAAAATGAATTTAACTGAAGTCTGTTTTTTAATCTTAGAGACAAAAAGGCATTACCTGTGTTGCCGGTTTATTGCAATTCTTAAAAAGTGATGCACTACTATCGATAATTACGCTTAAAAAGATTTAATATCGTTTTTTACTCTACTTTGCCCTGCCCCACCAGTCGTTTCACTGATGTATCTCCTCAGCGTGAGATGTGGCCAAAGAAAGTGTGAACACGACCTTGTACGATGGAAGAACGACGTTGATTGATAGACAGTTCCTGGGGGATGGCTTCATTGGTTCGAAATTGTTTCCACTGTATGCCAAGCATTATCCTCCAGCAACATATTTCTAGAGCGTCCATCTTCTTTTTCTCACTCTCTTTGCAAGATCCACGTCTCAGCACCATAGAAGAATATGGGAAACACTAATGCCCTGACGAGTCGTGTTTTCGTGACTTTACTGATGTACCTATTTCTCCATATTTTTTGAAGCTTGCCCATAGCTGACCTCTTGATTGCCATGCGCCGCTTGACTACATCTGCATATCCACCATTGTTTGAAATCAGTGCTCCAAAGTCGACATCGTAGTTCGCGATTTTAGTGACTTCTGGCGAGTTGTTATTAGCACACTCGACAATCATAATCTTAGTCTTACTGCGATTTATTTCCAGACCAAAATCACGAGTAACTTGCTCCATTTGGCTTAACAGATATTCCATGTTATTGGCGTTTGCTGCAAACAGTGTAGTGTCGTCCGCATACCTCAGATTGGAAGACTTATAGCCTCCAATACTGATTCCGTCCGACCAAGTTCATAATCATAATCATCATAATCTTTATTGCTCCCGTTGTTCCCGTTTTCCAGACTTTGTTAAACAGGGTATGAAACACTTTAACACCATACTCTCCCGAATCTTTGATGGTTTCAATCGGTATAGCATCCCTTGCTCTGGCTTCCCGCTCTCAAGTCTTTTGATGGCAGCTCGAATTTCGTCTTTAAGAATAAATGGCTCTTTTTCTTCGTCCTTAAGCTCTGTTGGAGGAAAGATATGAGTGTGGGGGTCTTTTAAAAAATGACTGACAGTACTCTTTCCAAGTCACAGTTATTGCGCCTATTTCAATCAGGAGCTGGCTTTGAGGATTTTCTATAGCCCATGTTACATGCGCTGGCCTACGTTGTAACCGACTAACTGTGAACTATACTACTATTCCCCCTACTACTCCCACTATTCCAACGTGAACAAAGAAATTTGGTAACTCATTTCTTTGTCAGACTATCCGCAAATGGATTTCTTTGCCCTCTTACGTGTGTGAAGTAGCAATTCTGCAGGCCGGCAAAATGAGGATAGCTGGTGTGGCAAGTAATACTGCTGTACCAGCTATCTTCGCGTCTAGACTCCTCCGTCACCTAACCTCTGGTGGAGTCATTTGTCGAACCTATTTATAAAAAAAATATCTATAGCAAAGAAAAAAGATCTTGATGATTTGTGCAACAAAGGTGTCATACCTGAAGAGTACCATGGATTATACAGATCTTTGGCTACAAAAACAAGCCAATCTGATCGCTTTCCTTCAGAAACCATTCTGCTGACTCATCATGTGAAAGCGAGTCAAGTGCAGATGAATAATACTGATTTTTTTACACTTATTTAATTAGGAATACTATCGGCCGCCAACGAATTCGTCCGCTTTAACTTTAATATACTTTTTTAAACTAGATATTTTAGATAGAAATACTACTGCACCAGAAATATCGAACCTACGGTATCTAGATAAATGTACATCATAAACCGAAACTATTTAATATACCTATATTGACTCAAGGATCTCTGATAACTTATGGATGTATCATTTCGGCGATACTTTCATTCCCTGGACTCTTATCAGCATTACTGTCCACCGAATCAATTGTCCCCATATCACTGAAATGGTATACTTACTATTTGGCGGGAATCCACAATGACGTTGTTGCGCGTGCGTGTGCTCCAGCGAAGGCGGACTGGCTCGAAGTGAGCACTGACAAACGGGACACAACAACGCAATGTAGATGAACCTATTTCACAAAAATGATAACCTTTTCCAGGACAAAAGTTGAGTGCTTGTTACATGTATAAGGAAGAAGGTAAACAAACAGTAGTAGGTTTTGTTAATAGGCTATATTATATATTAATGATATAAAAGTTAATTTCAATCGAAAAAATAAATGTAACTACAGGGGAAGTAATTTTACGAGAGGAATTGGGTTTCAGACAGGTTCCCGTGATGATAAATGCCACTTCGTATTTTTTTATTTTATGGAATAGAGCCCATTACTCAATAATTCTTTTTGACAAGGTTGAGAAGTACCTACTTAACTAAGAAAAAAAGTCAAAATCATTTATCAGCACATTGCACTGCCGCTCTGAGCAATGCCATGTATTTTTTTTTTGCTTGGGGAGTTCACCTCTACATGATTCATTGGGATTTAATTAATATGTTTCGGGCATTTTTTTATAACCTTTTTCATATAATAATCTTGACAAAAAAATGATTTCAATTTTATTATATGATAATGTATAAGAATATGTATTGCATATTGCAAATATATGTTTTAAATGCAAATTTTGCGCTGAACACGATGAAATAAAAATAAATGTTAAACTTAAATTGAAATCAATTTTTTTATCAAGTTTATTTTTCGTTATCTTTCTTAGTGGTTATCATTTTAAACCAAATACGCAGAATAGTTCACCCAGTAATGTTTATTAGTGATTAATTAAAAAAAAAAACATTGTTGCCCAGCGCGCGATTCAGCAATGAATGAATAAAAGTGAGCAACTCATTCCATAGCGCGCGATCTGTGTACGGAAGAGACGGTTAAACATGGATAGCTGATTTTAGCTGAAGCATATATTTAAAGTAACGATGTCTAACGCTAATTAATTATAGTGGAAGAAAAGAATAAGCACCGATAATTAATTTTAGCTGAAGTAATTTTTAAAGCGTTGAATAAAAGTTATTAAGTAAAAACAAATTGAAATTCGGTATCTTATTCAATTGCCTCAAATATTACGTAAATATACTACATATTTGTTTTTGAAAAAAGCGACTTAGATCTGTTAATTTTTACTTCATCTAGTGAAATTAAAATATCTGGTAAAATTCAAATAGTCAAAGCCAATTACAGGATACTCACAGGATATTTACTCCAAGTGTCTACATGAAAAATGAGTTTAAATCCGAAACTTGGTTTCAGCGGTAATGCATTTACAAACTTAAGTGTTTTGCATGGGTTTATTAGGTTTTAAATCAATAATTTTGGAAATAATTTGCAGTTATTCTTATTTATTCATTAGCTATTTCAAGAAGTATGCGTCGTAGAGCATAATTGGTTTTACCTGTAGATGCGGCTTAATGAGACGGGTTGATTGGTATTATAAAAGTTCAGTAGCGGAAAAGTGCAGATAATCGGTTTTGGCACTAAGGGGACGATTTACTAACTAACAAACTTCTCGCTTTCTAAACGCGCTTTGTTCGTTATTTCGTATATGTACATATTAATAATTATAATTAGTAATAATAATTAATAGGAGTAACAATTAATTAATTCTTATTGAAAAATAATGAACAAAAATATTTACAAAAAACAAACGCAATTTATTTAAATTCAAAAGGAACCCTTCTACTACAAAGGCGATGTTCTTGGCTATATCATTTCGGTGGTAATTTTTTACCATTTCGGTAGACAATTTTCATTTCAGTGGACTGCCGAAAACTCATCCTTAAATATTTCAGTAAGTGGTGATTGTTTAATTTGACCCGTAGGATAGTTTAAGAATGAAAAAAAAAAACATTAACAATATATTTTATTTTTTTATTTTGCACCTTTAATTGCATTTTGTGCAAAAACTATAGAAGATACGCCAAAATATGTTGATACCTTTTTTGTAGGAAATTAAAATTTCTACAACTTTGTACTAGGAACTTTTTCTATTTTCCCAGCCAGTCGCGAGATATTGACAAAAAACTCGTTTTTGCACCATTTCGCATTTTTGCACCTATTGCCGTCAATGTAGCACCCTGCAATTTTAATATATTAATCTACGAACCCTTGCGGAAATTTTCGCATTGGTTGCAGGTGATCAACTCAAAATGGCAAAGTTAAGCCTTCATTGACTGGACTATTTCCAGAAAATAGATCTCAAAATGGCCTATGTATTAATGTAACTAGTTCTGCCGTTCACTTTGATGCAGTGTTGCCGACCTCTTTTATAGATTTAGTTTTTATGGTTTTTTGAAGTATTTTTGAAGTATTTGCACAAGGGGTGGGGATGTTGCCGACCTCTTTTATAGATTTAGTTTTTATGGTTTTTTGAAGTGTTTTGAAAGGTATGATTTTCACTGTCCACTCAATGCCAAGATGCACGAATCTTGGTGTTGCCGACCTTTTTTATAGATTTAGTTTTTATGGTTTTTTGAAGTGTTTTTAAAGTACTTGCACAAGGGGTAGGGATGTTGCCGACCTCTTTTATAGATTTAGTTTTTATGGTTTTTTGAAGTGTTTTAAAGTACTTGCACAAGGGGTGGGGATGTTGCCGACCCCTTTTATAGATTTAGTTTTTAAGGTTTTTTGAAGTGTTTTTAAAGTATGATTTTCACTGGCCACTCAATGCCAAGATGCACTAATCTTGGTGTTGCCGACCTCTTTTATAGATTTCGTTTTTAAGGTTTTTTGAATTGTTTTTAAAGTATGATTTTCACTGGTCACTCAATGCCAAGATGCACTAATCTTGGTGTTGCCGACCTCTTCTATAGATTTAGTTTTTGTGGTTTTTTGAAGTGTTTTTAAAGTATGTCAATATATATAAAGTATTCGTAGGCTGTTGGCTTAAAATCGTCTAATTTAAGAATTACCTTATTATATAGGATCTCGCTTAATTCTTTCACATTGTTAGACATCGGAAACAACCCCGACATTCCAGAGATGACCACAGATTCTCCATCTTCTGTCCCAGAGGTTCCTATCTCTTGGCAAACTGTCTCCTGAGTTTTCATTGCTTTGTTATCCATTGATAAAAAGTTACTGACTGCGTTTTGCAAAATTGAATTAAAAGGGAATGGACTTTTTAGTATTCCATATCGTATTTATAGTCTGCCAAAGAGGTACTTATGATATTAAAATTAATATTTAATTTATTCATGATTTTCAATTCAGAATTTGCTTACAACAAAATTGAACAAGAGTCCGGTGATTCACTTAAAAACACAACAAATAGGGTTGAATGAGTCGAAGCAAAATATTCGAAGTGTTTTTTTTTATACAATAAAAAAAATAGTGCCTTTGAAAGGGCCAGATTAGAAAGTTTCACATTGCCTTAGAATGGAAATGAAAGTAATGACTGGTAATAATCATCGTTTGTTAATGACGCCCCATGTCCACCATCTTGTTTTTTTTTAATCCAGCACTAACTTGTAGTGATAAACGGATCCTAAAGATATCGTGGATTAAAAAAACGTGGATACATACATACATGGAACTCTGACCTCCTTTTAGGGTTCCGTACCTTAAAAGGAAAAAACGGAACCCTTATATGATCACTTTGTTGTCCATCCGTCTGTCAAGACTATTTTTCTCAGGAACGCGTGGAGGTATCAAACTAAAAATCATATCTAATAATCAAGTCTACTGTCCCTTGGAGCTGTGAAAAAATCAAACTTCTAAGCCAAAGCAATCAAAAGATACAGCCGTTTATGAAAATTTCCGCAAATTTTCGAAACTCGCACTTGAATCAAAACCTACAGGGTAGGTATCTCCCGTGAACTTAGAATCTTGAAATTTGGTACGAAGTAACGTCTTATAGTACAGATAAAGGAAAAATTGCGAAAACCGTAAATTTTTAATTGCATACAATAAAAAATATTTTTTAATAATTATTAAAATATACCTACAGGTTTGTACGGAACCCTCGGTGCGCGAGTCCGACTCGCACTTGGCCGGTTTTTTTCATTGTCACAGACGTCATATAGAATACCTTAAACCCAACTGCAGCATATAGACATGATGTAGAAAACCTAAAATCCTATATCCTTATGTTTTTATTTTTTAACTATTTAACTGCTGGATGTTTAAATCTAAAGAAATGTTAACTAGAAAAAAAGGCATTTTTGTGTTTTCTGGTCTTCATTTATGGATACTTTGTTACAACCCGGAAATAATATCTCAATTACTTTGAACACATTTGGCGACTATTGGCTTCTAATCAAAAACTACATGTAACTTTGTATTAAAAGGGACAAATAATGTCTACGGTTCAAAGTATTTGATATATGACCTGTAAATTGAATTGACTACTTACGTTGCCATACGGCAACATCAGGTTCTAATATATTAGTTTCTTAGGTTTTCACGCACATCACTCATTAAATAAAACTGGTTTTTACGAGTTAATGCACGAAACTTTATTTATTTATTGACGATTGGAAGGTCTGAAGACAAAGCGCGCAAGGAAACTAACATCGTTGAATTTCCTGAAGAGATGCCGAGACCACAATCTCATCCCACCTTGTGTGAGAATCACACCAAAAAAAGACATACGTGGGAGCGCTAAGATCTTACCAGAGGCAAGTAAAAAGCTACTTCGAAGGATTATAGAAGGGCATCGTTCGGATTTATATAAAATCAACGGCACCATTGAGGTTTTGTCCAGTGATTTGAGGAAACAATTGTCATCGGAGGATTATCATAATTGCATTCTGATACTTAACAATCGTGTGTCATCAAAATTCAACGAGTGCAAACATAGACAAATAGATAAATATCAAAGACTATCTCCCGTTCAGGAGAAAATGATTCACCAACATACCGTTTGGCTAAACACGTAGCAAAGTTACTTTCACCACTGAGAGGTAGGTAACACAACAGTCTTTGTGAAAGATTCATACCAATTTGTCAATGAGATTAGAGATCAACGCCTCATGGACAATGAAATCATGGTCAGTTTTGATGTTCAGTCCTTATTTACATGCCTACCAGCACAGGACTGCATTGAAATCACTAAGAAGAAGCTACTTGATTAATATGCCTATAGAATATGCAGTATTACTGGAGCATTGCCTTACATCTGGCTACCTGTTATGGGGGGATGACTTCTATGTACAAATGGAGGGCGATGCAATGGGTTGTCTCTCCTCCCTGTCTCACCTGTTGTCGCCGATATTTTCATGGAAGACTTCGAGAAGAGGGCTCTCAGCGTAGCACCTGTCACACCCAGGCTATATGAGCGGTACGTAGATGATACTTTCACAATCCTCCCAATAGATCAAATTTCTGCTTTTTTAAATCACTATAACTCTATACACCCCAACATCCCATTCACTATGGAGTTAGAGGCAGATAGTAAACTAGCTTTTCTAGATATTTTATTAATCAGGAATCCTGACCAAAGTTTAAGTCATACTGTGTATCGTAAAGTGACTCATACTGATGGGTACCTCAATGGTGACTCACACCATCACCCGAAACAATTAACTGCCGTATGAAACTCTTTGTTTCAGAGAGCACGGGGTGTCTGTGACAAACAACACCTGGAAGCTGAACTTCAGCATGTCGAGCAAGAACTGAAGGATAATAACCTGAATGTACCACGTCGCCGTCACAGTCGCGCCAAACCTAGCACAGTCGACCGACAACCTGCTATTCTACCTTACATGAAAGGGGTCACTGACAAGATTGGGAGGATTCTGAAGCGTGCTTCAATCAATACATACTTCAAGCCGCCAAAGAAGATCAACCAGTTTCTACAACCGGTCAAGTGCAATATACCCTTTCAAGTTGCTGATGTCTACAAACTTGAATGCGACTATGGGCTCTCCTACATCGCGCAAACAAAGAGGAGTATAGGGACTCGGGTAAAAGAACATATCGCAGATATGAAACATAGGCGCGAAAATAAGTCTGCAGTGTGTGAACATGCATTAGGGGGACCAAACCATTACATTAGATTTGATAAACCACAGATCCTTGCAGCTGAGCGGCGGTTCTTTCCTCGAATGATGCGCGAGGCTATTGAGATTAAAAAATTTCCAAATTTCAATAGGGAAGATGGTTGGTATATACCACCAGCTTGGGAACCTATTATACAGGAGATAAAATCCCAACCCCGAGCACACACTGCAAGACCATCAGATACTATTAGTTCTTTTTGTTTGCATAATTTAACATAAGAAGGAGATAGAAAGCCTCTCTTGAGTTTGTTTCGCCGGTTCTTCTCAGAAAGGTCTCCCAATTTTGGAACCGGTGGTAGTTTACGGTAGTTAGGGTCAAATAAAGAAACTCAAAATTACAAAAAAGAATTTTAAATAAAATACTTTATTAAGTAAATTAAATAATAAATTCATACATAGACAATAAAACTTTAAAAATCGAACAATGAAATAACCAAACGCTCAATAAAAGTCTTTCGAAGGTAGCTCGAAAAATTAAATAAAAGTTTGATTCTGATGACGTAGCCTGTAAAGACTACGAAACGTCAATAAATAAATAAGGTTCTAATATTTTTCGGGCACGGCAATTGGTGATTACAAATCCAGGGACCTGGGGGCATGCTCGATTAGTGCGGGGTAGATCGGGGAGTTGTTTTACCTGGTACATATGGAAGACGAAGCACGGCCGACTATCCACCATGGACCTCAGTTGCGACACCAGGTGCTTAGCCGACTAGCGCGTTGACCAGAGAAGCCCAGGATCGTATCGGAGGGCGTGGCTGCTGGGCAGCCACGAAAGTGAGGGGTAGTCGCCTATGCTTGCATGAGCGAATGCCTGTCTGCCAACGTGGAGGGTCAGCGGCCTTCTGCTCTACGTAACAGGGCAGCACCTTGCTTTCCACCGGCTGAATGCAGCATGCTGGATCATACGTCCTTGGGCGTATGATGTTTTTATTTATTTTTATTTTTATTTATTTAGGATAATTAACAACTGTGCAATATTGTACGTAATGTAATAACACTAATAAATATATTGATGTCATTACACAACCAACACTGTTATCCACTAAAAATATATCCCAACACATAGATTATATTTTTATAAAACATGATAAGTTTGCAATATCTATTCTGCTTGCAAATCGATGGTATAACTAAAAGAAAAAGTTACAGAACACATTTATTTTATAGATAGGTCCGACAAATGACTCCGCCCCACCTGAGTTAAGTGAAGGTGAAGTCCAGATGCGAAGATAGCTGATACGGCAGGTCTACCTGCCACACCAGCCATCCTCACCCTGCCGGCCTGCATGTTGCTTCTTCACGCCTCTTTTAAAGGATCCCAGGTTGTAAGAGGGAGGGAACACGTGAGCGGGCAGAGCATTCCATTTACGGATAGTGCGACAAAGAAATGAGTCACCAAATTTCTTTGTACGCGTTGGAATTGTGGCCACAGTAAAACGGTGATAACGTAGGCCAGCGCGCGTGTCCTCTGAAAGAAAGGTTAAGGTGGGATAAGAGAGAATAACTCCTCAGAACACTCGCCGTGGTACAAACGATAGAACGCGCTTAGTGACGCCACGTCACGGCGTAATTGAAGAGGCTCAAGGTGTTTAGTCACCTCCTCATCGCTTATGATGCGGATCGCGCGCCGTTGTAACCTATCCAAAGCATCGAGCAAGTACTTGGCGGAGCCATCCCAGAGGTGCGAGCAATATTCCACGCAGGACCGCACTTGCGTTTTGTGCAACAAGCACAGTTGATCGGGCGTGAAAAAACGCCGCACCTTGTTCAGGACTCCAAGTTTGCGTGAAGCTGTTTTGATCACGTTTTCGATGTAGTCCTTTGGATTCAGATCTGAGCGAACTTCCATACCGAGCATGGAAATGTTGCTCTGCAGCGGTAGTGTTGTGCCCTGAAGAGATGGAAGGGGAAGGAATGGCGATGTTTTTGCCGTGAAAGCGCAAGCCTGAGTTTTCTTGGCATTGAACTCAACGAAGTTCCTGGTACCCCATTCGGAAATGTGGTCCAAAGCCTGATTGAGTTCAATGACAAGATTTTCCCGTTTCTCCTTGGTTACTGTCTGCCCAGCCGCTGCTTGTCCGAGATACCCCGCATGCACTGTACTATATGCATAGCAATGAATATTCCCAAGAGGAATCAAGTCATTGATATGCAGCAGAAAGAGAGTGGGGGATAGGACGGAGCCCTGGGAAACGCCGGCATTCACTGACGTGAACCGCGAACTGCTACCATCCGTAAGGACACGAATTCTACGCTCATGCAGGAAGTCAGCTACCCAAGAACAGAACTGGGCTGGCAGACCGTATGCTGGAAGCTTGGAGAGAAGGCTTTTGTGCCAGACCCTGTCGAATGCCTTGGCAATGTCAAGGCTGATAACCAACGACTCGCCACGCTTGTCGATATCCTCACCACAGATATGAGTTAAGTACGCTAGAAGATCACCCGTCGATCGCTTCGGTCTAAATCCATATTGACGATCATTAATTAGGGAGTGATCCTCTAGGTAGCGAGTCAGATGGTTAATAAGGACCTTTTCTAGAACTTTACATAAAACTGAGGTGACTGCTATTGGCCGGTAGTTTGCCGGGTCTGAGCGATCCCCTTTTTTGGGCACCGGTTGCACGTTAGCATCTCTCCAAGTCTCCAGCACATGCCCCAAAGAATACGAGCATTGGTACAAGCGCGTGAGCACGGGAGACAACTCCGCTGCACATTTTTTAAGTACTACTGCTGGGATGCCATCAGGTCCACTAGCTTTCCGGACGTCGAGTGATTGCAATTCGGCACGAACCTCACGCTGCCTGATTTTAATATCAGGCATCGTTGTGCCACAGTGAGGTAATGATGGTGGCAGTGCATTGCAATCATCGATTCGGGAGTTAGCCGCAAAGAGTTTTGCCAGTAAATCGGCTTTCTCCTGCGGCTTATGAGCTAATGTTCCGTCTGGGCATCTCAGAGGTGGCAGCGAGGGCTGGCAGAAGTTTTTTTGTACGGCCTTGGCCAAACGTCAGTAGCTACGGGAGCCTGCAGGATGCGTTATAAGTTCCTGGCCAACACGTGCAACACGCTGGGCATCCGCTCTGATATAAGCCTTCTTACAGGCCTTGGAAGCAGAAATGTAGGCTGTTTTGAGTGAATCGACCCCGGGATACTTGAGAGCGCGGCCTCTGATCCAAGCACGATATGCCGCTTGCTTACGCGAAGCAGCTTCAGCACAGTCGTGATTGAACCATAGGTTACGTGTGCCCTTACTGATGATATCAGAATAAGGAATATAGTATTCCATACCCATTATAATCTCCTCAGTAATGGCAACGGCACTGCCCGGTCCCTGTCACTGAAGCAGCGCTGCTTCCAAGGGACGGACGCAAAGTAATCACGCATACCGTCCCAATCTGCCGACCCATAATGCCAGATACGGCTCTTGACCACTGCTGGACGCGGAGGCTTGGCCTGTGGTGCTTTGGCAGATATCAGGCAGTGGTCACAACCTGATAGCCCTGTGGATGGGTCGTGAGCAGAAGGTCCAGTAAAGAAGGCGCTTGACTTGGAATATCTGGGATCCTGGTGGACTAATCAACCAGTTGCTTCAAGTCGAGCGTGAGAGCGAATACGTGAGCAGAGATCCCTGCATGGTCAGTTTTGGAAGAACTTAACCACAAATTGTGGTGAGCATTAAAGTTTGGTAAAAAATCAGTAATGGCCTTTTTATATTGAATAAAAAAGACATTGTAAACAAGTCCAAGTCAAAATCAGATAGGTTGTCATTAAAAAAGATCATTATTCGACGTAGGGGTGCGCGTTCACCTGCATTCGTTCTGCACTGTTTGGGGGAAAATAGTTTATGAGCATAGGTATCTCTTATACGCTTTGAACTACTGGGAATTCGAATATAAATCTCCCCGTCATCGGAAAAAAAGTACTTTTATGTTAAAAGTATATTTGCTACTCAGAGTCAAACTACTCGCTAAGCGACATCATAGTTAACCGGCGTATTGCACACTATCGCATTTAGACACACTGCAAATGGTTCACCTCGGTATTCACCCGGGTAGTCACAAATCGTACAATGGATGCAAATAATTAATTACAATCGTAATGCTAGGTATGGAGGTTCGCTCAGACCTGAATCCAAAGGACTACACCGAGACCTTGATCAAAGCAGCTTCACGCAAACTCGGAGTCCTGAACAAGGTGAGGCGTTTTTTCACGCCCGATCAACTGTGCTTGTTGTACAAAACGCAAGTGCGGTCCTGCGTGGAATATTGCTCGCACTTCTGGGATGACTCCGCTAAGTACTTACTCGATGCCTTGGATAGGTTGCAGCGGCGCGCTGCCCGCATCATTGGCGATGAAGAGGTAACTAAGAAACTCGAGTCTCTACAATTACGCCGTGATGTGGCATCATTAAGCGGATTCTACCGACTATACCACGGCGAGTATTCTGAGGAGCTATTCTCGCTTATCCCTCCATCACCTTTTCTTCAGAGGACCACGCGCGCTGGTCTACGTTGCCACCGACTTACTGTGGCCACTATTCCTACACGAACAAAGAAATTTGGCCACTCATTTCTTTGTCGTACTATTCGTAAATGGAATTCTTTGCCCGCGCACGTGTTCCCTCCTTCCTACAATCTGGGGTCCTTTAAGAGAGGCGTGAAGAAGCATTTTTGCGGGCCGGCAAGGTGAGGATGGTTGGTGTGGCAGTTTATAACTGGTGTACCAGCTATCTTCGCGTTTGGACTTTATCACCACTTAACATCAGGTGGGGTAGGGTCATTTGCCTACCTAATTATAAAAAAAAAAACACCAACTTGCCTGGTTCTTTTATACGGAATCCTGAGAAGCATTTCATATCACCTCTCTGATTAAACTTGGAATATATTGATAGCTCTGAACTGCATTGTAAACAAAATTAAATTCTGTCAGCATTGTAGTATGATAATGTTTTATAATTCGGGTTAATGAAAACTCGACAATGTTGAATGTAAGTGCTCATTATAATGCACAGGAATAAAGACTATGTAAAAATATAATTGGAATTTATTACGCACTTGTCCCACAAAAAAATACGTTTAAACATTTAAATTACTTGCGGTAGCTAATGTGCATCTTTACATTAATTGAATTAAGCTATGGATATCCTAAAAAAATATCATCGGAAAAAGCAATTATAATGACTTTAACAAAATATTATATTATACAAGCCAAGAGAATATTATAATAAAATAAATAAAAGGGTTGGCTAGAAGGCAGTATGCCAAGACGTTTCAATGTTACTGTAGTGTAGTGGGTAACTATGTTATTATTTATATAAAATACGAGGGTACGCCTCGAACATGTGTGTGTATTGTCTTTACGTCGAGTAGTCGAAATATAGTCACGAAATCAAACAGTCGTATTATTTTCCACCTAAATCTCAAGATATATTAGTGGCGACGAGGATTAAAATTAAGTTATTTAACGATGTCTTTCGGTAAAATTAAGGATTTTGACGTGCATTCCGGCAACTGGTCGATGTATATCGAACGTTTGGAGATGTACTTCAAGGTGAATAAGGTGGAAAAAGACTTGTGGCTGCCTACGTTGATAACAGCGGTGGGTGACGAAACATATGAATTACTGAGTAGCTTGGCCAGCCCTGCCAAGCCGTCGGAGCTAACGTACGAAGCGGTGGTGGTACTTTTGCGTGAACATCTGCAACCTCGACCGTCGGTGATGGCAGAGTTTCGGCAGAGGCGACAACAGGCGGGCGAAACAATCGCACATTATTTGGCAGAGTTGAAGAAACTATCCAAGTATTGTGAATTTGGGAACAGCTTGGAAGATAATTTGCGCGATCAGTTGGTTTGTGGGGTACTCAGTGACGTCATCCGGCAACGCCTATTTGCGGAAGACGATTTGAAATTTAACGGTGCCATGAAATTGGCTTGCGCTCTTGAAGCAGCGGAACGGGATGCTGCGGTTGTGGACATGTCAGCTGCGGCAGGCAAGAGTGGCACGCTGGAGGAAGTCCACAAAATAAGAACGCGGAAGGAACGCGGGCTGCAGCGGTCGGCGTTAAAGTCCGGAGACTGCGAAGCCTGTGGGATTGCAGGACACGATACGGAAAGATGTCGATACAAGACATTCGTGTGCAGCAAGTGCAAGAGGAGAGGTCATTTACGGCGGGTGTGTCCGATAACTCGAGCTGAGGGTAACCGCGGTGGAGGCCAACGCCGGCTCAATAATGTGCAGTCATCCAGCGTCATCGAAGGTTCGGATGAGGAACCGTTTTCCGAGGAAGTGGAAGAGGAGTTTCATCAGCTGAGTTTAAACAGTTATAAACCAGTAAGTTTATTAATCGATGTTAATGGAATTTCATTAAAGATGGAGGTAGATACAGGCTCTGCTGTTTCTTGTATAAGCAAACAAATGTATGATAAGTATTTTAAAAACATGCATATTGTAAAGAGTAAAGTGATTTTTAAATTTTATAACGGTAGTACTGTTAGACCGTTAGGTGTTATTTTTCCAAAGGTAACATACAAAAGAATGTCGAAATGTTTGGAATTGTTTGTAATCGATGGTGGAACCACTGCCTTATTAGGGAGGCAGTGGCTATCAGAGTTAAAAATTAAAATTCCAATATATAATTTTAACAATATGGTGTTAGGAAATAAATGTGCGTATACTGATAATTTAAACGTGTTGATCGGCAGATATGAGCAGTTGTTTAGCGGCGGGCTGGGTCGGTTCACGGGCGGCAAGGCTCAGTTGCGAGTGCGGGAAGGGGCGACGCCGGTGTTTTGCCGCGCGCGGCCGCTGCCCTACGCACTCAAAGGGCAGGTGGACGAGGAACTAGATGCGATGCTGCGGGATGGTATTATTGAGCCCGTCGATAGCTCGGACTGGGCGACGCCGTTGGTGCCGGTACGTAAAGCGGATGGCGGGTTACGTATTTGCGCGGATTACAAAATAACCGTTAATCCGGTCTTACTGGTCGACAGATATCCCTTACCTAAAATCGACGATTTGTTAGTGAGACTCAACGGTGCCTAGCTATTTTCGAAAATTGACCTTTCTCAGGCGTATAATCAGATTGAATTAGATAACAGTAAAGATTTTACAGTAATTAATACACACCGAGGTTTGTTTAAATACAATAGGTTGGTTTACGGCCTATCTTCTAGTCCGGGCATTTTTCAAAGAATAATGTGTAAGCTACTCGGTGATATATCAGGGGTAGAAATATTTTTAGATGATATTATAATAGGAACAAAAGGGGGTATATTGGAACATTTAACTACTTTGGAACAAGTTTTTAAAAGATTGCAAAATCACGGCATAAAACTAAAGAAAAGTAAGTGCTCATTTTTGGTGGAGCAAGTTAAATACTTAGGTTATATCATATCCAGCCGTGGAGTTACGGTGGATAGTGACAAAATAGACGCTATTACAAAAATTACAAGGCCGAAGGATGTTTCTCAATTAAGGTCGTTTTTAGGTTTAGTAAATTTTTATGCAAAGTTTGTTAGAAATACACACATCAAAAGTGTCTAGGGATCAACATATATTTTTGCAACAACTTTTCTCCTGATTGATATTAATTAAAATTTTCTTTAAGGATTCATCAAACAAAGTGTTTTCGTTTGTCACAGTAACGATAAACCAAGTCACCTTTGCATTAATAAAGAAATTTGCCATTTTCCCAATAAAGGGATTTTTGACATTTGAACCACTAACACAAAAGTTCGAAAAAAAGACTGAAATAACAGTTTTCTCTAAAATTTTATTGGGTAACTTAAACAATTAATAATCCGTATTTCTACCGCGAACACTAACAACACAAGAACATCGGTTTGGCATACTCAAAATGAGTTCATCCAAATCACGCTGTGGAATGGCCGCCCATGTTCGTTGCAACAACAAAAAAGGTCTTCTTGCGACTGGATACCCTCCATATTCGGCAGAGCTCTTCTCTGTAGCATATCCCATGCATGCTCAATCGGGTTCAAGTCTGGCGACTGAGCAGGCCAGGGCAGGACATTGATGTTAGCTGCGGCGAGAGTCTGTCTTACAACTCTTGCGGTGTGCGGTCGTGCATTATCATGCATTAACTGAAATAAGGGACCGATTTGCACTTGTAGAGGAACGATGACGTCTGATACAATCGTCTCAGCATAAATTTGAGCGTTGAGGTTGCCTCTGATCCAAATCAACTCAGTTCTTCCGCCGATCCAAATACCCGCCCATACCATGATGGTTCCACCACTATAAGGATGGACTTCCTGGCAGGATTTTAATCGCTGTTGGCGTCCAGGGGTTCTCCAGTGTCGTATACGTCTTGTATCCGGTCTCATACCAAAACGAGACTCATCAGAAAAGCACACGAAACGCCATTGTTCTTCTGCCCAATTTCTGTGTTCAAGAGCCCATTGATATCGAATCCTACGATTGTGCATTGCTATAGGTGGTACCCGTAGCGGTCTTCGGGAATGAAGGTTCACTTCATGCAAGCGGTTTCTGACTGTTTGGTCGCTAATTAAGTTCCCTGAAGAGTGATGAAGCCTCACGGCTAACATCATGGCGGTTATTGTTGGAGCTCTTCGAGTTAAGATTTGAATGTATCGGTCTTGTCTCCGTGTGGTGCAGCGATACCGTCCTCCATGGCGCTCAGCCACGGTACCAGTGCTTCGGTATCGTGTCCAAAGTCGACTGATAACACTCTGACTTGTATTCAGAGCTAAAGCCACAGTACGTTGCCGGGAACCAGCTTCTATCATTCCCACGGCTCTGAGCATTTCTTCCCTGCTTAAATGACGTCGCCGCTCCATAATAACGTTGGTTTTAATCAGTAGTAGGGAAACAGTAGCACTAATAATGTCTTCAATGCGTTGTATGTTTTTATAGGGAAAATATTGACAGCTGATTTTCATCTTTTACTCGAATTTGATTCACAGTTCCTGATTCAAATTATGAAATGCACCAAAAAGGATCCATATAAATTTATAAAATCATAAATTTATTACAAAGCCACATCTCAATCTCAAGAAATCCGCATAAAAATGCTTGATCCCTAGACACTTTTGATGTGTGTATAAGCGCGATACTGTATCCTCTTTATGAATTATTAAAAAAAGGCGCAACGTGGAACTGGACACGGAAATGTGAGGAAACGTTCATAAACATAAAAAATATTTTAACAAGTGCGGAGGTGCTAGTGCATTATGATCCTCAAAAACCCTTGACGCTGACCTGCGACGCTAGTGCTAAAGGCATAGGGTGCGGCCAGAGTGCACTCAGATTCAGACTCAGATTCAGATTTCGAAAACAAGCGCGAGAAATAAACAGTGTAGTCGAAGGGTACGGCCAGATTGCACTCCTGATTTAGATTCAGATTCAGACTCAGAAAACAAAGCGCGAGAAAAAGCAGGCAACCTGCTTAGACTACACTGTTTATTTCTCGCACTTGTTTTCAGAATCTGAATCTGACTCTGAATCTGAGTGCACTCTGGCCGCACCCATAGGCGGGGTGCTCACTCAGCCGGTGGCGGCGCGGGCGGCGGGAGAGGGGGTCGCGGAGCGGCCGGTCGTTTACGTGTCGCGCGCGCTCACAGCGGCAGAGAAACATTATTCACAAATTGATAGGGAGGCGCTCGCGATTGTGTTTTGCTTACAAAAGTTACATCAATATTTGTATGGCAGGCGGTTTACGCTTAAGACGGATCATAAGCCCTTAGTTAGCATTTTCGGATCTAAACATGGGATACCTACGATGGCCGCCAGTCGTATGCAGCGATGGGCGATTATAATGTCTGCCTATACTTATGATATAGAATACGTAAACACGAAACAAAACGCAGCGGACGGGTTATCGCGGTTACCGGTCGACGTTAGTGGGGATAGGAGTAAGGACTTGTCACTCGAGCCGCCAGAACAAACGTATTTACATTTTGCACAGAATGAATTGTTATTAGATTATAATGTTATTAAACAACAAACTTCACACGATCCATTTTTAAGCAGAATATTGTTGTATCTTCGGGAAGGCTGGCCTGAAAGTAATGAAATTAAAGAGTTACAACCGTACTTTAATAGGAAAAAAGAATTGTATGAGGAACTGGGTTGCGTTATGTGGGGTTATCGAGTGATTATACCTGAACGGTGTAGGGATCGCGTTTTGAAGGAGCTACATGCGGCGCACATGGGCATGAGTAAAACTAAATCTATGGCCCGGAGCTACGTGTGGTGGCCCGGCCTCGACGAAGCCGTGGAATCGATGTGCTCCAGCTGCGAAGTGTGCGCGGCGGAGGCGGATGCGCCGCGACGTCACTCGGTAGCGCAGTGGCCGTGGCCGGCCAAGCCGTGGTCCCGGATCCATTTGGACTTTTTAGGGCCATTTCAGGATAAATTGTATTTAATATTAGTTGATGCTAGAACAAAATGGATAGAAGTTTATCCTGTTCCGAGTACGGCAGCTAAATATTCTATTAGCAAACTAGAGGAAGCCTTTTCGAGATGGGGTCTCCCAAGACAATTAGTGACCGATAATGGTCCTCCTTTTTCGAGCAGTGATTTTTCTAAATTTGTTAATAGCAATGGCATCGAACATTTATTTTCGGCGCCGTATCACCCAGCTTCGAACGGAGCGACCGAAAATGCAGAGCGAACGGTTAAAAAGGCGATTCGTAAAGCAATTAGACAAAAGGAGGATGTACAATCATTTTTAAATAAATTTTTGTTACACTATAAGAACACGGAACATTGTACAACAAAAGAAAGTCCAGCGGCACTGATGTTAGGTAGGAGTTTACGTACTAAACTAGATCTATTACGGCCGAATAGGGATAATAAAATGAAACAGAGTCCTACTTCTCATACACATGTAAATAAAGGTGGAGACCGTTTGTTTAAGCCGGGCGAAGAAGTGTGGGTGCGACAATATCAGGGTACCAACAAATGGTTACCAGGCAGAGTGGTAGACCGACTTGGTACGACAGATTATAGGGTAACAGATGCAGTAGGTAGGGATGCACATAGGCATGTCGACCAGTTAAGACGGAGATCCGTGCGTAGTTCGTTAGTTGCTCCTCCCTCGGTGGAGAGTTCAACCTCCGAGGTTGAGTTACCGGTACCAGCGGTGGAACCACCATCTCTTCCTCAAGATCCGAGCTCTGTAGTTGCAGCAAAACCAGATCTTAATATCGAAGATACCGTTGTAAATACCGAATCAAAACAAACTCCGTCAGCTAGTGGACCTCCCGCTCTCGCACCTGGTGCATCACCATGCTATGCCACCCCGCCCCCGGCCCACTCCCGACCGATTAGGAAGTGTAGATTAGATAAGCTACCTAGATATAAAATTTGAATGTTTGTACTATTTTTCTTTTTGTTTAGATCTTTATTATAATGTTTAATTTTTATTTTAATATTATGTTAATGATATATTGTGTACCCATGTTTTTCTTTGTATACTTAACCGATTATCTCAGTATTGTAACATTTTAGAGGGAGGGACTGTAGTATAGTGGGTAACTATGTTATTATTTATATAAAATACGAGGGTACGCCTCGAACATGTGTGTGTATTGTCTTTACGTCGAGTAGTCGAAATATAGTCACGAAATCAAACAGTCGTATTATTTTCCACCTAAATCTCAAGATATATTAGTTACTATCATTTCCAAATTACAATGTGGTCGTCATGGGTCTGGTCGGATCCAAAAATTTAAAGAAATTTTGACTGTTGCTTCTCAAATAAATTTATATTAATTTTAACGAGGAGTATACAAGTATTGTATAGTCCTCGTTAAAGGTAATATCAATTTGTATACCAAACACAGTAAAGTGTACAATTTTAATACAAGGAATAGAAACAAGCTTGCATTGCCACCCTACAGGTTACAGAAGGTTTACCGATCTTTTATGGGTCAAGGTATACATTTTTGTAATAAAATTCCTGATGCTATTCTTGAGTTACCCTACCCATAAATGAGTTGTAATGTCACATTAAAAGTTGTTTACTTAAGAAAGGCTATTATAGTATTAAAGAATATTTGACTGACAAAACTGCATGGCTGTAACTGAAAAATTGTTTTGTATTTGTTTGCAGTGTCGTACACATAAATTATTAATTCTAAGTGAATATTTTGCAGTTTGGTTTGAGTGGTTATCGATGTGTATGTGTATTTATCTTTTATAATGGAAAGTGACTTCATGAGTTATCTCATATTAAATTTTTCAATTTGACGACTCTGTGTATAGGACAGGGGAAAAAGAACAGCCCTTGCTGAGCTTCTTGCCGGTTATTCTCAGTACAAGATCGCCCGCCGTAGATTTGCGAACTGATGGCGTAGCTTTTCGATGATCACAAGTGCTTGTAACAGTCTAGCCTGAATAAACGACATTGAATTTTGAATTTCGTCTAAAGAATCGAAAAATGTGTATTGATTTTTTTCTCCCAGATATCTATATATCTTGAATTTTTCTATGTTTTGAAGATCGTGTTTCAGGTTAGTCCACTCGTGGTTTATATCCGCGCTTAAAAATATGTCCCAATCAGCGGTTTCTTTAAACCATGTTCGTTGAAATAGAAGTTTTGCTCGTATAGTATCCAAAAATTAGACATCCCCAAGTTTTATGTGTAGCAGGGCAGGTAGCCTTGTTTTTCAAACAGTTTCCGGATACTACTTTTGTATATACTTTAAATAAATCATGTGTTATTATAGTTATTATATATATGTATGATATCATCTAATTTTATCTCGCCAACAATCACTTCATTATTTGTCTCTATATTGTAGTAAATATGTGTTAGTCTCCACTGCATTGTCATGGCTGTTATCTCTTTTCTCCTTGCAAAATCTTTTAAATGTTTATTATTAATAAAGCTAGTCTACTCACTCATAAAGGTGATGGCTGAAAATCGGTATTTTGCCTTAAAACTGGCAAATGTTTAGCCGAACCTTGGCCTTTTGCTTTCTGCAGCAAACATATGGATATTTCATAGCTGATTTCTTGTATCTTTTTTTTTATTGTATTACTCTGTCTGTAAATGTATATGTATGTTGAAGAAAAAAAATAAACGCGTTATCATACTATCTAGTAAGTGGAGATAACCAGCCAAGCTGATCGAAGAATTGAGAGATTTTTGAAAGTTATTAGCGCTTGGTTATAGTGTCATAATTTGTTCGTCCTTTGTTCTTGAATACGAAGGGGCCTGAGGAGGGAATCCAAAGTTTTTAAAATATAGTGGCATGTCTACTTAATCAGCTGGTATATATTTTGTTAATTTGTCAGTATTGCTGGAACTTTTACGGATATTCATTCCGGGCCCCTGCGATGTTGACACAGCCTTCCAGCAGATCATTCATGTAGAATGATGACGTTATTGCATCGGTGGCTAGTACAAATTTGTGTGCGACATCCAAAGCAAACTGCTTCGAAGTACGCATTGCAAGGTAAGGAGCGGCCTTGGAAAACGTCAAACCATACAATCTAATGTCACTTTAACCGGAAGTTTACTTGCGCGCATTTAAGGCTCCAGCAATCCCAAGCGTTTTGGGTCACGTGACAAAAGACAAGAAAACTATTATCTTTGTCGTGGGTTTTTAGTAAAATTATGCATATTTTTTCTGTAAAAATAGTAAAAACTCCTGCCAATATTCATTCTAAATACAGATGCTAATATAAGAACTTTATTTTTAATACTGTCAAATACCCTATTATAACCTACAATATTTTCCCTATTACTTGGGTAGCAGTTGAGCAGCTGGCTACACGATTTATGACATTTGATAGTATCATTGCAAATTGACATACACACACTACAATAATGAGTTGCCTCATTTTCGGAGCAGCTGTTTTTTGACAGCGCGGTATCTAGTCGAGTGAAGCGAGACCAATCATTTATCTATGGTAGATGTTATCTATCCATCGTAATAGAACTTTGTAAGTAGCTACCAACCTACATAAATGTTTTTTAAAAGCTTTTATATAACTTGCAATGTATGTTTGTTCGTTCGGGTGAAATCTTGCAACTCAATTTTGAAGCAGATATCTTCGTAGACGGTCGCTGATCTTAAAAAAGTACACGTATTTCTCCACCAAGCGCGTGGCGCGAACTAAGCGACGCGCAGAGTGCAGAGTGTGAACACGCATTGCCCCTCGCGCTGCCGGTCCTTTGACTTCCGCACAAAAAACCGCTCTTTTGGGGAGCGCCGGGCAGCGCGAGTGGCAATGGCAGTGGCATGACGAGTATCGTGTTATGGTAGCCATACACACTACGAGAAATCGTTACGATTAGACTGTACCGTCCGAACGGTACCGATAAATCGTAGCGTGTATGTTAGAAATCTGCACAGTTTCCTATACATACGCCACGTATAATAAACTGTTCCGTTCGAACTGTACAGTCTGATCGTAACGATTACTCGTAGTGTGTATGGCTACCATTACATACTCGTCACGCCCACTTCCCTGCCCACTACCCTTCTTACTCGCGCTGCATGTAAACGAGGTATAATAATACCTCGCTGCATGTAAACGAGGTATAAAGACAGAGTCTCAGACAGTGCTGTTGGTGTCAGTCTGTGGTGAAATTGTAGAGAGCCAGAGAGGCCAGAAATCTTGGATTTGTTTTTGGCAACCAGTTGCGTTTTGAGTCTCAGGCATTGGGCCTAGTGAAGAGTTGCTCGTATTACCCTCTGTGAAACACTTATACTCCCAAGAATAAATTAAGGTGATTGTGCACGGAGGTGGGTTCGTTCAGCACGATGTGGTGCTGCAACTCGCCCTGGCCTTAACGCTGCTTTCTTATACGTTGCGGGTTCGATGTTGGTGGCTAGTGCGTCACTCAAATTAAAGTCACTGGCTTCAGTACGATTCACAGTTTTATTGGTGCTTCACATACTATGATACATTGAGGTCACTACACTATATCTATTATAATCGTGCTACACGTTAAATTACTTATTATAAAAATATTAAACCACTATTAAATATGGCGACTGCGCCTTGTGTCTCACACAACATGACCACTCGCTACGGTGGTTGCTATCGGAAGAGGAAATGCGCCGCGCTGCGTTCGCGCTAGTGATGCGCGTTAAATTAAGGATGCGAATTTGCATGAACAGTGATATTGTATAGGGCCACCAGCTGTTAAGTGGAAGTAGGAGGTTACTGCAGCGGATTCAGAATGCCTGCTGTCGTTTCTGTTTCAATGTCCCGCCACGTACTCATAATATCACCTTTCATAAACAGGGCTTCGATGTTGGATTTGGAATCGCGTAGGCGTTTACATCTAGACGTTTTAATGTTTGACATTATGAAATTCAAGAGTCCAAGTTGAAATTCCCTAATATTATATGAGAAATTGAAATTCCCTACTGCGGCACTATGTTATGACGCTTACAGGCAACCAAGACAGGCAAAGCCACCTTTATCGACTCAGAATCATAAAACGCAGGCGTTTAAGGGTAGTTTCCGCTATCAGGCGACAAGGTGCTGGAAAAACATTCCACCACCACTAAGGAGAATCATATCTCGCCTTTACAAATGATTTAAAATTAATATTACTGGAAATGCTAAGGTTAGGAATAACCACATGTGGTCGTATGGTAGCGGTTTCTGCCGCTTTCTAATAGGTGTGTCACAATTTGTGTCTAAATGCTGATGGGTAAATATTAATTCAATAATTATATTTTAACCTAAATACTAAAAAAATAATAAAAACAGTAACAATGTAACTGGTTTAGTTATAATATTAATAACATATACAGCGTGTTACAAAAATACAAATAAAGCTTGAAGAGCGTTGAAGTACATCATATAAGGAGTCTTCTCTAATTTTCTTAAAATATTTGCATGAAGTTTTAACTTTAAAAAAACAGTTATTTTTATTTATTAATAAAAATATCGATCATTTTAAGACACGTCATTAGTTCGAGGATAATTAAAAATAACTTTTTTTTATAAAAAGTTAACACTTCATGCAAATGTTTTAAGAAAATTAGAGAAAACTCCCTATATGATGTACTTCAACGCCCTTCAAGCTTTATTTGTGTTTTTGTAACACCCTATAGTTATAATAACAATAATAATTAAATGATCTATTTGTTTTAATCACGTCAGTGTCGTTTCACGTTACGTGCTTTCTAGGCAGAACTGAAAACCAGTGCTTTGCTCACAGAGCAAAGGTATCGCTGAGTTTTTGCCTTTTTCTGTCGTTGCGGCACACAGTAACATATTTAGTAATCAATTCTTCTACTTGTTTTCTTAAATTTATGTGCTGCACTGATGGGAATAAATGATTTATCTATCTTCCAAATTTTAATATTTTTAAATATATCAATTGAACTTTCCTTACAGTTTATCCGGTAACTTGGAACCATTGATTAAATAAAAAAAACGCAATATCTAAAACTTGTTTATTACACACATATTATATCATTGTTAGACACTAATTTTTGCACAACAACAAAAAAATTTTTGTTCTTAGTTCTTTTTTACGGACTTCATACAAACTTTATATAATTTTATTTACCTTATAAATTAGTACACATTATTATTTTTGTCTAAGGTTATTCTACGCATTTTACGATAAACCAATATTTTTTTTAAACTAATCAAAGATACATATATATTACTACTGGAGAAAATCAAGTTAAGATTAAGACTTGCGAGTTAAGATTGTTTTACTATACCCACGTTACGTTTCTGATGATAATAATTCTTACATGTTGTAATTTCTTGCATTCATTCTGCAGCTGTTTTCGTCAGTTTTGATTGAGAAATATGAAATTTAAACAAAATAAATTCTAATGAGTTTTTTTTTCTACGAAATGAAGTTACACTTATTACGTTTCTGTTTAGCTCGCCGGGAGGTGCACCCCATAATGCGACAAGGACTGGTAAAAATACCACAATGGATGTCGAGTATATTAAGTTTTTCAATGATATCACAGCAAAAAAATAATAGTTTTTTGGCTTATAAAAAACCGAAAAGTCGACTGTAAGAATATCATACAATTATACTAACAGGATCAATATCAAAGGAACATAACATTCTACTACTTATAATAATAATTTCGACCTGTTTCAATTTGATATTTTTTCGAAAAATTTATCATTCCAAGTTTACCTCAAATAATCAGCCTCCTTATATGGGTAAATTATCTTTTCGGATAAATATTTTTGTTCATTTTTTTTTATATTATAGGGGTATGCCCCTAGCAGACGGCTCACCTGATGGTAAGTGATCACCGTCGCCCATGAACACTTGCAACACCAGGAGTATCACAAATGCGATGCCGGCCTTTAAGGAAGGAGTACGCTCTTTTTTTTAAGGTTTTTGGGTCGTATTGGTCCGGAAACACTGCTGGCGACAACATATTCCACAGTTTTGTCGTACGTGGTAAAAAATTTCGACAAAATTATATAATATGTAATACAGGGGCACGTCATCCAGATACTGATGATGTTGAAGATTAATACAAGGCTGGTGTGGCTGTATCGCTGGTGTAGCTGAGGATGCGCTTATGTCCTCTCTGTATTGCTGTGAATTACTTTCATGTTCAGTATAATCTTCATCGTCTTAATTTCACATATATTTTTTTCATTACCAAATTCTAAAGCCAGTCATTATTCTAGGTCTTAAATTATGGTATCTTGATAGTATTAACAACAAATAACTAAATGTAGATTAATAAAATCAATAAGTCACGAATAGTCGCTCCTGGGTAAAGAACACCCGTACGTACTATTTCATCATCATCATCATCAGCCTATTAGTATACCCACTGCTGGGGCATAGGCCTTGCCTATGGATAGAATAGGGAGATTGGACCATGACCTATCACGCGGGCCCAGTGCAGATTGGCAAGTGCTAACGACTGCAGATGCAGCCGGGACCAACAACGGCTTAACGTGCCTTCCGAAGCACGGAGGAACTCGAGATAGAAGATTTTGGTATCGTACTATTTAGGTATGTTGTTGTTTGTTTTTAATTATAAACTGTCACACATCTCTCGACTGAAAATAATCCAGAAAAATAAATACTTGCGAATTTATGCACTATGTGGTAAATTTTGCCCGGTAGCCGCTTCCTGTCGAGATAAATAGCCGAATTTCCAATCTTGAATTAATCAATGTATTCAGCTAAGCGTAAAATCACATCACACAAACACCCTTCTAATAAAACACCCCTTAGACCGAAATTACATTAACAATCAGAAGCCTCGAACACAAAGTTTAATTATATTACCATCTTAACTAACAGTCATCAAGGTCAACGTATTTGTCAATACTATTCAGATAAATTTCACAATGATTCATCTTATTATACGTCTCCAAAAGATCCTTTTCCAAATATTGATTGATAAGTGAAGCGCATCTTAAATCTTGCAGTACTTGAGCGAATGGCAGGGTTAGTTTATGAATAACAACTTCCTGCTTACTATATTTCTGTAGCGTTCTATACGATTCATCGTTGTCAGAACTATTTGGTTGAAGAAAAACAATTTTAGATTGAAGCTGTGAAACTCGAGGTTCGTATTGCAGAGCTTGCTTGATACGATAGTAAGGGAATGTAAGACTCAATCGCGTGAACTGAGCTGAGAGTGAAACGCGTCCAAGCAAATTTCTAACGCACAATTCGATACGGTCCTCCATTCCTACGATTTCCTCAATTTCTAAGCTTAGTTCCGTGCCACAGATAAGCTTATACATATGCTTCAAAATTGCCGTTTGCAATGCTTTATCGTTTTGATATTTATGTAATTCGGTTTGAAGAAAGGTCCTGAATTGATCTGGTGTTGGGCCGATCAAATATATTGTGCCCGAGAGTCCTGTAAAAGATAAACCATAATGATAAAATTGTAGATCCCGGTATAGTATGTATTATTAAATAAATTACTTATAAGTGACTTAAAAGTGGCGTGCATGAAGTAAAATCTTACAAAGCCAATTGCAAGCCAATATTAGCTCTAATTATAACAACGTGTCACAAATATGGCGTAGAACTCTTGTCATTATGAGAGAACAGTTAAACAGTTCATAAATTAGCAGACCGTATTACATTTATCAACTGAACAATGTATGAATATATGTAAAAGCCGAAAATATGTTATGACTCTCTGCCATAGATTACCCAGATGAATCGTCATAATTACTTGACCATCAACTTCTAATATAGAAAAAATGAAAATGTTTAATGTCTTAGGGAAATTGCATATGCTGTATTCTCACCATGCTTCTCTAAGATTGCTGCAGTTTCAAGGGCGATCAACACGCCACTCTCGTATCCCAACAAATGGAAATTATCTTTTACTGAAATTGTCTGCATGAGGATCTGAAATAATCACACATATACATATATTGGACAACACCAAACATATTAATCTTCATACAAAACTATTTTTACTTTAGAGCGTTAAACTTCTTTAATATAAGTATCCCACATTTTGGTTTTTTAGTCATAGTCTGTCAGAAACAACACTTACCCCCTTAGGAGTAAGCTTAGACTAGTTACGCCGTGTTTTGTTCATGTCACATAAATGCCATATGTCATTCAATAGACAGAGACAAAACATGGAGTAACTAATCCAAAAGTAGTCTTCGTTTATTAATAAGAAGGGTTAAAAACAGCCAACCAGCTCTCCGCATATCTTATTTTTCAAAAATTGTGGTGGCTTTGGATTTTTTTTTCTGATACACTTATGCTCTACCTCTAGATAGTAGGTAGGCATATTATTTGAACATAAAATGAAAACCCGACCTATTCCATATTTTTCTATAATTATTTTGTTACTCCCAGATCCATCATCCGTGAGTAATCTGTCAGTTATTTAGACCTCTTTCATATTTATTTCTTACCTTGGCATATCTAACGGCTAATTGCTCGATGCTTTCGTTGGGTACATCCAAACCCGGCTGAAGAACTACTGCTGGCATCTTTAGCCGTTCACATATATCTTTGAATTTCTCGTAGTGGCCTTCCAGTCCAGGAATGATACAAAGGTATCTTTTTGTGATATCGATGTCGGCAACCATCTGTATGCAGAAAATAAATAGTCATCAAATTTTGAAAACAATACGACTTCGCGCGGATATCAGAAGGAGCGCGGATACTTTGTTACTTCCATTTCACCATTTTTTTTACCATCATAGTTAATATTTAATGCAAAATCTTTAGTGATTTGCTTAAAATACATTATTTTAGTTTTGTCCAAATTAATTAGTAAATTATTATTACTAAGCCAATTTATTATACACGTCAAAAAATATTTATGTCATTTTCAAGATTAATTAAATTAAAGTTATCAAAAACAACAGTACTATCGTCAGCAAATAAAGTAACCTGATGGTTGGATGGATGGAGGGAAAATCATTAATATAAGCTAGAAAAAACAAAAAACCTAGTACGCTTCCTTGTGAAACTCCATGTGTCTGTTACACATGAAATTTGATCGATGCTTTTTATCTATTCTAGTTATTTCTGTTGATTGCTTTCTTCCTTTCAAGTACGATTTTACAAGGTCGTGTATTTTACCTCTAACGCCATAACAGTACAATTTTTGCAATAAAATCTTATAATCAACTGTATCGAATGCCTTTGTCATGTCTATAAACAATGCTGCTGTATGTATTTTTTTTATCATCATTACCTGTTACTTTTGAAAGAAAATTTAAATTGCCATATTAACAGACTTATTTTGTCTAAACCCATATTGTTCATCTACTAGAATACAATTTGATTCAAAGAAATGGTAAAGGAATGGTAAAGTTGTAAATAACTTTTTCAAAAAGTTTTGCAAATATTGGCAATTGTGCCACGGGTCTGTAAAAAATCATGTTAGATTTATCTTCTTTTTTAAATAACGGTTTTACAATAGATATTTTTAATTTATTTGGAAATACACCGTATTATATATATTTATTATGGCTGTAATACGGCTAAGCACTGGTGAAATAAAAGCAGCCACATCTTTTACTACTTCATCATAACCTACACTCTTTTTATTTTTCAACACAAGTATTATTTTATGTATGTCAGTAGGAGCTGTAGGATTCATATAAATAGAATTTAAACTTCAGATTCAAATGTAAAATTACTTTTAGTACTATTTGCTTTAGCTCTATCAATGAAATGGTCATTGAAATTTTCAGCAATTTCTTGGGATTTGATACTATTTTACTATTTACATCAACTAAGATTCTGTTTGCTACTTTTAGGACTTAATACATTATCATATATTTGTTTCTTAGGTTTTCACGCACATCACTCATTAAATAAAACTAGTTTAAACGGGTTAATGCACCAAACTTTATTTATTTATTGACGTTTCGCAGCCTTTTCAGGTCTGCTTCGTCAGACAAAAATTATCATATGTCTGTGTACTCTTATCTGAATATAACTTTGTCTTTATATTTCTGATTATTCTGATAATTAACAAATTCCCACTTATACTCTGAATGTTGTATTTCTGTTAGAATTAGTCTAATAATACTAGCGTATTATTTTTAATTTTATGTTTGTCGGACGGTGCCGTGATGCTGCCGAACGACCTATTTGATAGATCTTGATAACTTGATAATAAAAACTCCTTGACGATTATAGAATGTTTATTTTCTTGATAGGTATACGAGCTTACAATTACTTGATACACACACGACTGACTATACAATCAAATAATATTAAATAAGTAAACTATTTCGCTGACACGGAAACATGTGCGGTAATTAGACCGCACATATTCCCGGGCCGCAGAGAGTGGGATGCTGGGAGAAAAAGAGATTGCATAACACACATTATTACATGATTGCACAGGTAAGTATGACAAAACGTAAAACTTGAAAACAAAGGATAATTAAACAGCGTCATCTTGAAACATTTCGTTAAATTTTCGCAAGACGGGACTCGTTGATCTATTTCGTAGTTGGATGGGTCGTATGGTGATTTCCGACTCTTGTCTGTCACGCGTGGTTTGAGGCGGGCGACGTGAGCCCCCAGTAGGGCGTGGCACCGGTGCAGGTGCTGGCGTTGTCCCCGCCGCCGCTTCGTGTTGTGTTTCTTCGGCACTTGTTTGCCCTTCCCGCCGACGCGGGCGACTCCATATGCACCGTATGCGCTTGGCGACTATCGCTAAAGCGATCACAGCTAATATCGCCAGTATAATATAAATCATGGCATAATGGTGTATGTCATGATATGTTACACTGTTCAGTGGCAATTCTGTGTCCTTGAGTTTTTCGATACGACCTTGAATTGCTGATGCCTCTTCTTGAAATTTCGAGTGTGCTTGATTTGTTAAGTTGTATTGTGGAATAGAAATGTTGATGATATGATTGATAGGCGCGATAGTGGGCGTATATAGATTTGGCGCCAATTTAATTTCGCTTCTGTGCGGCATATGAGGATAGATCATAAATTGTTCGGTTTTGATTATGCAACCGTGACCTATACTTATCAGTCCAGTCCCCATCAGCTGGTGTGCCGTAATCTGATCGTAGCACATTGTTCGCACGTTGCACTGCTCGCAACAAGTGTAAATGTATGTGTTTGCAATATAACTTTCTTGCCAAGTATTTTTGCATAAAGTTACTCTCGATACACATTCTTCGTTTTCTTGTATACACAAATTTTTGTCATTTTTCATATGATAAATGGGCCTCTGACTATGACATAAATAAGTGTCTTGAACGTAACAGGCCTTGATGTCTGCTTCACTCATAGGTATAAAAGTATCTTTTCTAATGTTCAGGGCCACGTAATCAGACACTGGAAGTATCGTGAAGGTCTTCCTTTCATGGTGTGTAGGTACTGGCACTAGTTTGAAGATCTCGTAAGTTTCTCTGCTAATAAGTGGCATGCTCATTTCGAAAAGTAGGTACTCTTGCATCATTCTTGCTTTGACCTTGATAAGGTGGTACAACTTACGTATATCTGAATTCAGATTGTCTATTGGCAGAGAAACATCTTTAGGTACTTTGCTTGAGATAATGTTCAACTCCTTAATCAATTGGTTTGGAGCGACTAAGTGTAAGTTGAAGCGGCCTTGATATACATCCATTATCGTGTCCAATAACGTATTTTGTAATTCCTTTAAATTATTTTGTAAGTTTATTGCTATTATAGATCCAATAGTAAAGTCATTGTTTATGTTACTTATTTTCGCCGCATTCCTCAATTCAACTAAGGCCTTGTCTAATGATATCATGTGTTGATTTATAATTTTATGTTGTTTGTTCATAGCGGACTCCATGCGTTTTAATAAATTATTTTCTGCTTCTACTATAGTTGTTTGGTTTTTCCATAGATTGATAATATGATGTTGATTCTGTTGTAGCAGGTCAATGTCCTTTTTATATTGTTCTGCAAATCTGCTGTCTAATATACCGAACAGTGAGTTGGCGAGATTTCCGACTCCGTCGATAAGGCCCCTCTTGATACGACGCTGTCTGTCCGGCGCTTGCACGGCGTCAAATTGCTGATGCAGTAGCAGCTGATTATAATGTTCAAGTTCATCGTGGCCATGACGTAACTGGAGTACTATCGCAGCGCAATGAGATTGTCCTTGCATTGTTTTGCATGTTTCATCGAGTGTTTGTATGTACGAGTCGAGTGCCTTACTTCCTTGTAGATAAGGTTCCATTTCGTAATACACGATGATCTTCCATTCATTTTTAATTAGGAACATATTTGACAATTTATCGAAGTATAATCCTTGGTTTTCTCTAAATTTCGTAACATTGACATTGGCTTCGGAATTTGTAAAAAGTGATAAAAATAGTAAAAATGTAGTTATCATCGTCGTGAAAAAATTCATTTTTGTTTTTCTTGTACCGATCTCCCTTGATTGCTTACTTTTTGCTTGGTCAGAGTTAATTGTATTATTATATAAGTCTTGTTTCGTATTTGTAAAATTTTCATCTTGATCAATTAGCTTCGATAATTTGATTACTGGGCGTTTTACGTAACCGCTCTTGGTTTTGAGGGTGACCACACGGACGTAGCCGTCTTTTCCGGGATGTAGCTCCATCACTCGCCCCATGACCCACTTGCCGGGTGGCAGGTTCTCTTCGTGAATGACTACTACATCATTTATCTTGATATTTTCTTTCGGTTTCTTCCATTTAGACCTTGACGTCAGTTGGGATAGATATTCTGCATTCCATCTTTTCCATAGATCTTGTGTTATTTTCTGTGTGAGGCACCAGCGAGTTCTTAAATCTCTCTCCGTCGGTATTAATGTTAGTAATGGTCCGCTTGTGAGGAAGTGAGATGGCGTTAAATAGTTAAGATCCTCAGGATCGTCTGTCAGGGCACACAGCGGTCTTGAATTTAGGCACGCTTCAATCTGGGTCAGCATAGTGGAGAACTCTTCATACGTTAACTTCTGCTCTCCTATTACACGCTTTAAGTGGAACTTAAAGCTTTTCACTGCCGCTTCCCAGAGGTCTCCAGCTGATGGCCATGCAGGTGCATTGAAGTGGAACGTTATTTCCATGTTAGTTAACTCTTGCTGGAGATCATCGTTAAAAGTATGTAGAATGTCTTCATACTCTTCTTGTAAGGATCTACTGGCTCCGACGAAATTGCGTCCGTTGTCGCAGTAAATATCGCTGGGTGTTCCTCTCCGGGCGGCCATCCTGCGTAGAGCCGCAATAAACGAAGAAGTGGTCAGATCGGAGACTAATTCAAGATGTACGGCCTTAGTAGCCATACAAACAAAAACGGAGACATATCCCTTGGTGGTTTTTATACCACGACCCTTGTTGGCCTTCAAGAAGACATGCCCGGTGAAATCTACTCCTGTGTACTGGAAAGGACGAGAAGGACGGACTCTTGCTTCAGGTAAGTCCCCCATTATTTGCTCTTGCATGCTTGGTTTTTGCTTTTTACAGGTAACACATCGGTGAATATACTTCTTAGTGGTTCTAGTGCCACTAATTATCCAATACTTCTGACGCGTAAATGCTAATGTTAGTCGAGCCCCGCCGTGTAATGTGAGCTCGTGAGCATTGTTTATTATAAGTTAAGTAAAGCGATGATTTTGAGGTAAAATAATTGGATTCTTCATATCCGGGCTGATACAGGCGTTTCGCAGCCTCCCTCCCACGCGAAGGATCCCATCACTGTCTAGAAACGGATTTAAATTTAGAATTTTGCTTTTGGTAGAAATAAGTTTTTTCTGTTTCAGTTTGTCTATTTCTTCACCAAATATTTCTTCTTGAACATGTCTTATTATTCTGTTTCTTGTTTTTCTTAATTCTGATATAGAGAGCCATGACGATAAATTTTTATCTTGTTTTCTCGTCATAAATCTGTACACCCATGTCAGTACTCTCAAAAGTTTAGTCAAAGAACTATATTTTTCTATCATTTCTTTGATGATACTATTTTCGTCTTGCGTAATAACATTTGCTTGTAATAATGTCCTTGCTTCTTCGTTAGTGCTATAAATAAGCTTTTCTTGCATAAAGCTTTCTTGTTTGGCTAACCATGTCGGACCTTGCCACCATAATGAGTGTTTAATAAGTTGACTTGTTATCAGACCCCGACTGGCGCAATCTGCTGGATTCTCAGTGGTTTTGACGTAGTTCCAGCAGGCCGGCGGCATGACGTCAATAATTTGGCGTACTCTGTTAGAGACAAATGGTTTCCAACGGTCTGGATTACCCTGTAGCCACCCCAACACAGCTGTGGAGTCGATCCAGCCGTGAACCTCGGTATTTAGATCAGGAGATAGAGCTTTCTTGACCTTCATCATAACCTTTGACAGAAGTAAGGCTCCGCTCAGTTCCAATCTTGGTAAGGAAATTTCTTTATTGCAAGGCACCAGTCTTGATTTTCCAACGATTAATTTAATTTCAGCTTGACCTGATTTTATTAACTTGCTGTAAACGACGCACGCGTATGCCTTTCGCGATGCGTCACAAAAGCCATGTAATTCGAGTCTGCACGTGGCATCGGAGCCTAACCATCGTGGTATTTTAATGCTATTTATGTGAATAATATCTTCCTTTATTATTTGCCATTCTTGATATATATCCTTAGGGAGCTTGTCATCCCAGGCCATGCTTGTCTTCCATACTTGTTGAAAGAGTATTTTCATTTTAGTAGAGAGCGGAGTTAACCACCCCAGCGGATCGAACAGTTGTGAAATGGCAGACAACAACGTTCTTTTCGTATCCTGCATGTCCTTGTTGACCTTGTAGTGAAATATAAAAACGTCTTTTTCAGGATTCCAATGTAAACCAAGAGTTTTTGTAGATTCATTTTGTTTGAAATTAAAATTACTTTGCTCTTGCTGATTTTCGTCTCGTAACTCTTGATAGTTGGACCTCCATTTTCTTAAATTAAAGCCTCCGGATTTCATTAAATTGATGAGATTTTCTTTAATTTTCAGTGCGTGACTCAGTGTAGGAACGGCGAGAACTAAGTCATCCATGTAAAAATTGTTTTCCAGTATTTTAGCGGCTTCGGGATATCGTTCTTTTTCGTCACTTGCTAGTTGGCGCAGCGTCATCATAGCGAGGTAAGGAGCGGCCTTGGTGCCGTAAGTCACTGTACTAAGTTGATATTGACGTAAGGGTTCCTGAGGTGTATCTCGCCACATGACCCTTTGAAGAGGCTGGTCATCTTCATGCAACCAAATAGCGCGAAACATCTTCTCACAATCCGCAGTGAGCGCCACTTGATATTGTCTCCACCCCAATATTAATGTAAAAATATCCTTTTGTAAGTTAGGTCCGGTACTCATGCAATCGTTGAGACTTAATCCACTCGTTGTTTTTTCAGATGCATTGAAGACTACTCGTAGTTTCGTAGTACTAGAATCATTCCGTAGCACGCAATGGTGCGGTAAGTAACAATAGGGTTCTCTATCGAGTGTCGTATTGTCGCAGCTGATAAGATTCATGTGACCTAATTCTTGATATTCGTGCATGAATGACTTGTAGGCTATTTTTAGCTCGTTATTTTTATTTAATTTTCTCTCTACCTGATAAAATTGTGCAATGGCTTTGTATTTCGACTGTCCCAAGTGATCAATATTTGACTTAAGGGGAAGTCTCACTGTATATTTTCCGTCCTTTGACCTTGTTGTCGTAGACTTATAATATTCAATACATTTAATGTCTTCTGTTGAATATGATTGGTGTTCCGGCAAATCTTCTATTTCCCAAAATTTTTGCAGGTCTTGAATATTGTTCAAAATAACATTGCAACAGAACGTTTCCACTTTTCCGCATAGTATCCATCCTAGCCGCGTTTGTTGCACGATGGGTGTCTTGTTATCAATCCTATGTATCCCATCCATAATAATGTGGGAATAGATGTCGGCTCCAAATAAGATGTCAATAGGCTTGCTTATATTAAAATGGGGATCTGCCAAATCTATTTCTTGTAAAAACTGCCATTCTGGACGCCTGAACGATTCGTTAGGTAAATTTCGTGTCAGCGTCTTCATGACGTAAACATCTGTCGTAAATTCATATTCCTCCATCTTCGACTTGCACTTAATTGTTATCATTCCATTACAGATGTTGTCCTTGGTGCCAACACCCGTAATAACGCCTTTGCACCTTTGACGATTCAAACTTAAAAGCTTGGCCGCCTTTGACGTGATCAGGGACACTTGTGAGCCTTGATCTATAAGTGCTCGCATGATTTTGAATTTTCCGTCTGCTCCTTGTACTTTTATCAAAGCCGTAGCCAGTAGGATTTCAGGGGCGTTGCATTGCTGTGTCACGTGCGTATTGTTGCTAGACCGTTCGACTCGCCGGTTCGATTCTGCGTTATTTGCTGCCGACCTTGATGTCATGTCGAGCGGTGTCAAATTATTTTTCGCATATGCCGAGTGCAGTAGTGTATTATGATTTCCGTTGCACTCGCGGCATCGTTTAGTAGACATACACGTTTTCCCATTGTGATTATAAAGGCAATTGAAGCAGAGGTTTAATTTCGCAATCGCCTGTTTTTTCTGTGTCGGAAACATTTCAAGGAATTGCTTACAAAAATAAATTCCATGTTCGGTGCTATTGCATATTGGGCAATTTACTTTGTTTCTTGAATTAGATTGTGAAATAGCCTTGTTGCTAGAGAAGTTCTTGAAATAGTATGAATTGCCTTGTCTGTTTGATGCTGATGCTGTAGATAACTTTTGTTGATAATTTTCTTGTTTTCGACGAGCTGATTCCATTGTCGTGAACTTGTTTTCCAGGAATTTAAGGAACTCGTTCAAATTTGGTAACTCACGTGGTTCCTTTAATGATTCTAGATAGTCACTGTGAGTTTCAGCATCTATTTTCTGAACTAAGATATAGACTAAAATCGGATCCCAAGTGTCAATATTGACACCTAAGTTTTTGATGGCGTTTAGACATTCCGTGGTGGTGTCATGAAGGCGTTTTATGTGATTCGCATTTGCTTGTTGCGTGATGGGAAGGCTCATCATGGTGTTCATGTGGGTCGTAAAAATTAACTTTTTATTGTTGTAGCGATGGTTTAATATTTCCCAGCAGGCTGTATAATTTTCAGAGCTAATTTGTAAGTGCTGTACCAAACGCTCAGCTTCACCTTTAAGCTTGCTCTTAAGGAACTGCATTCTTTGAGCGTTTGACAAGCTGGGATTATTGTGTATAGCCTCGCTGAAAAGATCTTTAAATGAGACCCATTGTTGGTAGTTGCCATTAAAGATCGGAATGTCTAGTTGTGGTGTCGACTTTTCCCTATGTGAGACGGACCATAGCTTGCTGTTTATGGCCTTCTTGATGTCGTAATATTTTTGTTCGTGTTCTGTGAATCTTGCTTCGTACTGTAGGTTTGATCCGTTAGTTTCGCTATCTATCTCCCAGTGAAGTAAGTCTATTGCTTTCCAGCGCGCTTGAAGTGCTTTTAATGTATCTTCGAATTCCCAACGCTCTTGCATGGTGCCTATGTTGATATTAGACACCGTTCTTGAAAACGCCTTGAAATTGCTTAACTGCCTTTTGAACATCTCATCGAGCTTGCTGTAGTTGCCCGAGTTTGACGTGTTCATCATTGTGTTCCAGTCTTGTATTATTGCTGGCTCCGTTGTTTGCTCTTGAGCAGTTCCTCTGAAATTTATTTTTTCCTCTTCAACTTGTTCCTTGGATCTAGACACTTCGTTACTTACACTTGGCTGACTTGGCTTCTCTTGATCAAGGTTCTTGTTAACACATGATGGGTTGGGTTGCATTAAAGGAGGCTTTTGAGGTGTAGCACTGATACTTGACTTCTCAATGTAAAGTTTAGCATCCAAATAGCATTGTCTTGTTTGTTGGTAGTAATCGCCGACAAAATATTCTTCACTAACTGGCAGGCATTCTGAAAGCTTCTCATGATTTATCCTGTATTCATTCCAATATTTCTCCAGAGATTCGAGTCGTCTCTTGATATGCTCTGGGGTTCTACGCGATGGACCATCCTTTTTGAAATGTATAATTGTTTTCTTGATTTCTTCTGCTAATAAAGCTTGCTGGTACAATAAGTCATTTACGTCCATTTTGAGTCTTGAGTGAGTCGTGAGTCGTGAGCTTGATTATGTGAGAAAAATATTTGTTTGCAATCTCGTAAATAATTACTTGATAGATAAGGTACCTTACTTGATATTAATATTTTGGTGCGCACAAACTTGTTGGTGTGGATTTGTATTTCACAACAAAACTTCCACGATAAAACTTGCTCTTGTCACTTGAAACTTGCTGGTTCTTGATAGTTCAGTGTCCAATGTATTCGCGAGTGCTATATGCGCCTTCTCAATCCAGCCGGTGAGACCCGCTTGTGGGAGGCCGGCTGTACCGATTCGCTAACACTCGAAAATAACAAAAGGATCACTAAACCACTTCTCGAAGGACCACAATGTCGGACGGTGCCGTGATGCTGCCGAACGACCTATTTGATAGATCTTGATAACTTGATAATAAAAACTCCTTGACGATTATAGAATGTTTATTTTCTTGATAGGTATACGAGCTTACAATTACTTGATACACACACGACTGACTATACAATCAAATAATATTAAATAAGTAAACTATTTCGCTGACACGGAAACATGTGCGGTAATTAGACCGCACAATGTTAACACTGAAAACATTATGAGATACATCCAAAATATAACATATTCGTATTTTGTACATATAAATTTAAGCACGTTGTTTAATTTAATTACGTTCAAGAATGTATTGTTTGGAATACCACACATAACAATACTTGTATTCGTTACCGAACTTAACCACAAATGCAATTTTATTTGTAATATATCAGGATTCTTGTCATTAATACCACTTAATATTATCAAAAAGTCATGCATAGTCAAATTGCCTATAGAAGATCGTATAGAGTTCAGTATATTCCCTAATGCAGCTCCTGGTTTCAGGAAATATTTTACTTCAAATTTCTCTTGAAATCTTATTGTAAAGGTGAATATATCTTGGTGTAAAGGTGTAAAGGTGAGCATCTAGATAGCCGTAAGCGGATATTTGTGATTTTTTGTTGAACAGGTGTCGAATTGCGCTTGTAACGATATGTAGGTTTACTAGAAATAGACTTCAGGAAAAATATTTTTTTCTCCTGGTTGTTTATGGTTTCCTTTAAAATATTGTTCTCATAGTTTAGATTATCTATTTCTGAACCAGCTGTTTCTAATTTTTCATTTAATTCTTGCAATTCTTGTTTTAATTGCCTCACATGAGGTAACTCCTCAAACTGCGTGGCACTGTGAAGACTTAGCATTGTTGAGTCCAATGTTGAGTTAAATAGTTGCAAGTCACCATCTTGACTCATTTCAGCAGTAGCTAGGTTCGAAACTGATGTACTTTTTTTCATCTTCCTGCGCGTTGTTGCGTTTAATGTTCTCCATAATTATTCAGTATTAAAAATAATTACCACAATTGCAAGCAAGATAGCAAGTAATTTTTCTTTTTATTTTAATTTTGAGTTAAAGACAATAAAGAGAGGAAAAAAGAAAATGTAGAAAATGTCCTCGCACAAAGATTTGAACTCGGTGATGTTTCGGTTTAATAGTAGCATCTTAACCACTGGGCCACTGAACACTCAATACTTCGTTGCAAATTTGCAGGTATTTAGATTTGGTAAATTCTACTGTGACATTTATAGACCGCAAACAGCTGATTATCGTATTGATTCGGCTTTGTTCGGATATGTCATCAGCTGAGTAACATCTGTTTGCATAAAAACACTGGTCACTGTCACATCACACAACACAATTTTGGTTTGATTTTTATTGAATATCTTCACTTTGATACATCACTTGCTGCATTATTTCCGTACTTGGTTTTATTATAGCTTTGTCTCGATTATATTGACAAAACAATGCTTTATCTTTAGGTTTATACTTTAAAAAGGATTATTAAATACGGAGCAATTTTAAAGGCTGCCGCTCGGTGCGCGGGCTATGCGGGGTGTTAAAAAAAGCTATTTTGTTTAAATGTTTCAGAAATTGATAAACTGCTTGAATTCTACCGATTGACTAAAGAAATAGCTGGAGATGACTATCGTGAATTAATTGAGCTATCAATAATATTTCTTGGTGGAGATACAGAGAGGAACTTAAGGATTCGGCCTCCAGGTGCTCAAATCAAGCTCGGTGGATGACGAGAGAAATGTATTCGTTAAAATATCATTACTAAGCTCCCAATCCAGAATTTCAAACAAGGATAAGGCAGCTCTGTTGGATGTCTGTGTGTTTATCGTGACATCCTACGTCAAATGCTGGCTCCAATGCATTTTAGCAGTAAAAGCTACTTATCAGGACTTATGCTTTTTGAAGTCCATGAAAGCTAACGAAATAATAGACAAAAGCATTTCCAAAGCCGCTTTACAGAAGTTTTGCCAGCATTTATGGCAATTAACCGATGAAGTGACTGTTTTGTCTTAATTTGACGATGATGTCGATCAACAAACTAAAATAAAAATGGTTGCTAACTTAGCTAAAGAAAACCCATTAGCCCACGATAAACGTTACATTGCATCTAAAGAAGAACTTTATGGTATATCTTATATGTAAATTATGCTTCAGTTTTCTTCTATAGTTTACCATGCGATTGATAATCATTCTTTCTGTTTTCATTTCAGAGAAAAACATCGATGACTTCGTCTCTATCAAAAGCAAGTTCCTATTTAATTGACTCAGAATTGATGACAGTTTTCTAGAGAAGAGCCCTTCTTTATTGTCAAGTGATGATTCATTCCAACAAGCTAAACGGTTTGACACTAAGAGCAGTTAATGATATGGCAGAAAGAGCACTTAAATTAATGCAAGACTTTCAAGGTTTAATCACTGTTGAAGAGGAGCAAAAGCAATTTTTATTACGTTGCGTACAAGAAAACAGAAACGTATACCCTGATTGTAAAAAACAAACTTTAAAAAGGAAATTCAATTATTAATGTGCCTTTTACTATAAATACATAATTAATATCACAATGTGTTTTATTTACTGAATATAAAAATGAACTCTACAATGTTCCTAAAGCTCCATACTAACTTTACAACTTAAACTTTGACGTGAAGTCGGCACTCGGATTATCGTTATCTGATCTCAATAATATTTTATATTTAAGTTTTTGGAGTCAAATGAAAAAAAAATAGGGAGTCTGCGTTTTGAAATTCGAAAAAAATATTTCTCTCTTATAGCCTGGGACACCCTTATGCCCATCCTTATAATAAATGTAAGTCATATGGTTTGGTCATAATAATATGCTTATTGTTCTAATATGTGACTTACCATAATCGTATCATTTGCCAGTGTAGGCAGCAACATGGTTTCAGTAGTAGAGCTTAATTCATCACTGTCGAAATGTGAGAAGAATATATCTAAGCCCTTGATTTCCATCAGCTCTCTACCATGTATAGTCTGCTCTATCTCTTGTAAGCTAACATAAGAAAAAAATATCCTACATTAACTGATACAAAAGAAACTAGAGACTTGAGCAAATTTTTATTCAATGTAAAAAGCGCAAAACACCTCATTCTATAATACTTGTTATAATCACACAAAACTTATGAAATGTAATTGTCACTTTTAGCTAACCAATTTAAAACTTAGTGTTAGTACTGATTGAAAAAAAAAACTCACTCTCTGACAGTCAGCTGCAAAATGTTTTCTTCTGATAAAGAGATGTTATATTCATTGCATAGAAAAACATCAATGGCAGGCACTTTTTCAATACTTATACCAAGTTTTTCAAGATTTGCATCATCCTCAATATTATGCTCGGGTACATTTATACCTGCGGGATTTAAACAAAAAGATGACTCCAAAAAGCGTATATTGGGTTACAGTAAATAAATAAAATAAAATATTTTTTAAACGGGTTTGGACTGTGCTTTTAATGTTTTTCATATTCCCAAAGTTTCGGATCCGTTACAGGTTCCATGTTCACAAGAGTGTTTTTCAATTATTTTGATACAATGATACTCTTTGCTGACAATAGCACAGCCTTATTAGAATACAAAAAATACTATTCATACTTACTAATATTGTTTTAACATCTTCTTAAGCTCTATTTTAAATTAATTTTAATTTAATGTTATATAGTGAACGTTCTTTTAAGTGACATATGCACAAATTCTATTTAATTTCACACCATTAATTTAAAATTGATTTTATAACAACTTTTTAACTACTCGAAGTATAATTATAGATTTGAGAAAATTTCGAATTTTGTTTCATAGATAGACCTATTTTGTTTCACACCCAAAAACGGTAAAATATGAATGGACGTATTCATAATTGAACAAATAAATTGATTGATTGTTTTATAAATCATCAATTAAATTGAGTCCTCGCCTGCGGGGTACAGGGTATGGGGTAGGGCGAGAACAGGGGCCGTGAGTGTGCGAGCGGCGGGCGCTTGTAATTTTGACATGAATGTGCCTGCCACCCGCAACTCTCATGGTCTCCGTTTTCGTCCTCCCTACACCCTTTACCCCGCAAGACTCAGTTAAGCGGTCTACCTATAGGTATCTTCGAAAAAAATTTAATATAGTGTATGAATACATGAATGAAAGATTTTTTGAGAATTTTGACTATCTATGTATGAATATTGTTTGGGTCTTAGTATAACAAAATATACATAATGAAGTCATAGGTCCAACAAACACATTTTTTTAACTTCAAAATTACTTTAGGTGTATTGAGTAACTGTGAGCAATATTTAAAATATATATATAATTTTTAATATAATATTTGAAGGTTGGTTTAGCAACTAACCTGCTATAGCGATTATCCTGTTCAGTAAAGAGTTCCCGTTAGCCTTCTTTTGTACTGCCAGAGAAATTGTTTCCTTAGCGTTGACAGCATATTCGAGAGCTTCACAGGCATGCCAGTAAACAGTTCCAATATTAGAATATCCTTCAGGCGCTTCATTTATCTAGTGATTTTCAATGAACGTAAGTACAAAATCATTTGTAGCAAGATCAACAACAACGTAAAAGTATTTGAAAACGAAGAATGTCAATGTTAATTTATTAAAATTTAAATTAGTATCTAGTCTATAAGCTTTATAATGACCGATATTTTATTCAGTTTTATTGATTACTTTTATGTGTAAGTTATTATAAATTGTAAAAATAACAAAAACTTGATTTACATTTTTTAGGGACGGTAGGCAGACTTTTGTAGCTGGCAAATGTTTCTGAGATCTAATGATGCATGTGTTGTTACCAAATTTGCTGTCAGCAGTTAATACTGAGAAATACCTGCAAGTAAAAAATGGCTTAAGTTTTTTTTTAATGAAACTTTTGAAAATATGTTATTAGAGAATTGCTTTCTATACTTATAGAAACAATATTATTTTACTTGCACATTATTTATAAACTAAGGATGTAATACTTACTTTATTGATGGACATAGTTTTCTAGATAATTCATCTAGATAATTCAAAACATTTTGTTTAGCACTTGTGTTGGATCCGGATGTAACGAAATGAATTCCTTCTACAGTACCTATGTTGTTGGCTTTAATTAGCATGTCCATAACTTCGTTTTTATTTTCAAATTTAGAAGTGAATACATTTACTACCACGCCATCGTTTTGCCAAAATCTAAAAAAATATTTTTTAAGATTAGTTTTTAAAATAAATTTGTAAATTAAGTTCATAATAAAGACCGACTTACTGTTTCTTATAAAGCACCTGGGATGTTGACTTCGGTAGCTGTAGTACTATTTTTGATGCACCTCGTTTGACCAACTTATCTCCTAGGAAGATACTGAGAGTTGGATTATCGCAAATCAATATCTGTGTTTGGTTCCAACTGCATGTAACCCTGTAAGAGTTATAAAAATAATTAGACTAAAACTTAGTTCTAAATGAAAGATTTACTTATACAAGCTCAAAGCGTATCAAGCTACTACATCGTGAGTATTAAATAGAATAATCTACACTGATTTGCACAAAATTTAAATTCCCCAACATTACGGGCTTGTCAAAAAATTATTAATAGGAACGAACCTGTTAGTCCACATAAACTTCCTATTTATTAGTATGGATCAAGGCCTTTTACAAGGTAGATCATGAAATAATCGTTCAGATAATTGCTTTTAATGGAATTCGAGGTAACCTGTTATGGTGGTTTCATTATAATTTGATCAACAGGGCAGAGAGTGGTAGTTAGTAGTGATGTGTCGGAGAGTATTGTAGCAACATCGGGCGCAGCTCAAGGCTTAATCCTCGGACCTTTGCTGTTTGTTATCTTTATAAATGATTCTAAATATAGTTGTCAATATTACTTCCTATTACATGCAACCATATGAAAATCTCTTAGCAAGGGTTTCAATGATTGCAGCAAGATATTTATAGATTCGAATTAAACTTGTATTTTCAAATGATAATTCATAACTACTGCAAAACTAAAAAAGGAAGTAGATTTCAATTACACTCTCAATGACACATAATTAGAAATGTTTATATAATTAGAGATTTAGAAATATTGTTGTATTTTGAATTTCATGTCGATTGCATAAAGATCACTTTGGTTTCATTGGAACTTGTGATCAATTCGAAATTCCGAATACCTACTTAAACTAACACACGTTTAAGTCGTTAGTAAGAATATAACGTGAGGGTATGCAAGAATTTTATGGAACCTACACTATGATAATATAAAGGAATAGTTTGCAGCTCATCAGCACAGAGGAAGTTCCATAAATGTGTGTATAAATATTAGCGTACCAAGTTTTTATAATGATAGCTAATTTCAGAATTTGTAATATTATTTTAAGTAACAGTTCACATTATAACTACTGTATCTTATATGAGAGGATTATACCTGGGCTGGGGTCGTGGCAGGTGCTGCAGCGAGAGCAGCACACGGCCGCGGTGCTGGCTGGCGCGCAGCAGGCGGAAGGCGCGCGGCGCGTCGAGCGGCGCGTACGTCACGCGCGACAGCGGCCGCACGTACCCCTGACGTATGCCCTCACTCACTAGGCACTGCAGCTTGTATGAGAGGATTGTACCTGGGCTGGGGTCGTGGCAGGTGCTGCAGCGAGAGCAGCACACGGCCGCGGTGCTGGCTGGCGCGCAGCAGGCGGAAGGCGCGCGGCGCGTCGAGCGGCGCGTACGTCACGCGCGACAGCGGCCGCACGTACCCCTGACGTATGCCTTCGCACACCATGCCTTGCAGCTTCTGATAAATATTTGGAAAAAAACCTTTTCAACGAGCAAGCAAAGTTTTGTTAATCTTTAAAAAACAAGGAAAGAAACGTACTCAATCGTACCCAATGGGACGGCAGGCTAAATAATGTTTATAATGTTTTGTTATGTTTATTCCCACTTATAAAAATTAGCGGGGTACCACCTGATGTTAAGTGACGATGTAATCCAGAAGTGAAGATAGCTGGGTCATCAGTTATATATACCATACGAGCTATCCACGCCATACCGGCCTTTTATTTACATTTGCATGCATGAACACGTGAGCGAGCAAACCTTTTCCATTTGCGGATAGTGCGACAAAGAAATGAGTCACCAAATCTTAAATACTAGTCAGGGTAAAGACGATAGAACCGCTCAATGACGCTACATCACTGCTTAATTGTAGAGCTCGAGGATGTAAGTCACCTACATATTACCAATGATATCGGTCGCACGCCACTGTAACTTCTATTGTATTTAATAAATAACCTTTAAAATAAATTGTTCCAACTTACAAGCCTATTAATTTTCTCATTAGTAATATTTGAGAAGTCAACGAAAAAGTAGGTTCTATTTCGAGTTAAACAGTTCATTTTGAGTAGGTATTTTTCACCACCGGGTATTTGAATAGTATCTAAAGTTATACCACTCATACACCCGCAACTAAGTGTGACCTGAAATGAATAAAAAAAATAGTGTTAATTAAAATAAGCAATTTCAGGATTCATCGTAATACAGCAATATAAGTAATATCGTACCATGAGAAGAACAAAAGATTAACTAAACATTACTACATTTTTCATAAAATTTAATCTTCAGATTCTTTGGTAAAATTATATTAATAGTGGTGTCGATTCTGGCATGATTTTCTAAAGCTAAACTTAAATTTGACAACAGAGTATCTCTGTTATTCTCTATACAGAATGAAAAGGACAGACTGATGTTAAATTTAGTTTTAAGTTTAGTGAATCCTGCCAGAATCGACACCATTGTACCAGTATTTTCACCCTCCTTTTTATATGCTTTTGTTTTTTTCTTGCCACGATATTGAGTTGTTTTTATCACGCAACGCAAAATGGGAATTCGATGGGCATAGTTTTTAATTTAGCAAAAAACGCTTACATTAGAACTTTTATGGCCTAAACATAAAAAATCAATAAGGCATTTCATTACGAGTTTCAAAAGAAAAGAAAAATCATATTATAAAATCATATTTAATTTTGTCTAAATATATTTTAAAACATTGTCTCTTTTTATATTTATTGTTCTTTTTTCGTGGATGGCCATTGTCGAGTTTTTAGGCTTAATTTCTTTTTTGCCAAATTTCGATTCAACAAAAACTAGCACTAGAAAAATATCAAAACGCAAAAGTAAAAAATGTGTGCATACTGCACAGTTAACGCGACATTCTTGAATGGGCTATATCTCGTTTTAGCTTAACCAAGAAACAATTTTGGTGCATTGCAGGATTTGCAGGCTAGGCAAAGGAGGCCCTTAAAGTTATTTATTACCGTTGTTTTTTAAATCCCATTCTATGGTATATGAATATTAAATAAACGGGTTTATTGAGAACGATATGAACGCATGCTATCAAATGTCATATAAATAAAAAAAACATATTATTTTATTACAAACTTATTTTCTTACTAAAAAGAAAATTTAGAACAATGTTCAATAACACTCACGTCTTTGAGACCCCCTTTTGTGCAATTAATGATATATACGACTCCTAGCCCTTTCGTGTGTAGTTTCACCATATCTCCAAAGGAAGTATCTCTTGAGTTTCCAATGTGATCCTCTGTAAGAAAATCCAAAAGGGGTAGCCATAAACTTAGTACAGATATCTATTATAATAAAAAAGAGTTTCCCAAGGATCTAAATGGGTCCTTTGTTTCTTTATATTATGTAGATATACATAAATTGTATGTCGAGTTTATGCATAAAAATGTACAGAATATTTTAATTTACTACACGAACAAAAATTTGCACTTTAAAGTTCAATATTTCGCAAAAGGAGCCCTAAATAAAAAAAAATCTAGGGAATATTCAAATAATTTTAAAGGACCTATTCATCGATACCCTGCACGATGAGGCAGACGTTGAAAATATTAAATCATCTCCAGGCCACCTGTAGGGAAACTACACTAAAAATATTTTTTTTTTAAATTACATTCTACCATTTTGTTTGCCTGATTGATATAGGTACATATTTCCACAAAATTATAGCTCTCTAGTGCTTAAAGTCTCTAAGCAAAACTTGTGCAATAAGTAACACTAATCAATAATTACAAATGAAAATTCACAAACATTGTGTTAATTTTGATTAGTGTTACTAATAATGTAAGTTGGGGGTCGGTTTGCACATAAACTCGTTCAACTTTTAGCACTTTATTTCACAAAAACTCAGCACTGACTGCCCTCTCTGGTGTCAAGTTCGTGCTTTTTTAGAATACTAGTGGCCCGCCCTCGCTTCGCTTCGGTGTAAAGCTGTAGTGTAGACTATAGTTTTTGTTCTCAAACTTGTATTATACACAATGACATTCTTCTAATACCCAATTACAATAGGCACGCGCCGCCAAGCCCGGTAGCGTCGGAACCGCTATGTCCCTGAATTTTAAATTTGTAATATCTTCGAAAATATTCATTTAAATTATATGCGTTACAGGGCCAAATTGTTCTATATTAAATGCACAATGTATTTAAGGTACTTATTTGGATAAGGATGAATGTTATATTGCTTAAAATCGCTTCGTAAATAATCTATTATTTCTCGTAAAAAGTATAGGATAAAAATTGGTTATTGTGGGTTATCCTTAAGAGATAGACATATACCATCGCGGATTCTTTTGTAGACCTTTAAGGTGTACAATACTGTAGTACATTATTTTGATCTATCTCGTGGGGTTCAGCCAGCGTTTGCAATGTAAGCGCAAAAAATGTGTTTACTTACGACCTTACATTAAAAACCTCTAAAATTATCAGTGTTTCTCTACTATATTATGCATGTATTATACATATAAACCTTCCTCTTGAATCACTCTATCTATTAAAAAAAACCGCATCAAAATCCGTTAGGTAGTTTTAAAGATTTAAGCATACAAAGGGACATAGGGACATAGGGACAGAGAAAGCGACTTTGTTTTATACTATGTAGTGATTGAGGTAGTATCGTTTCAACACTTTTCATTGACACCGAAACTGACAGTCGGTCATAACAAAGAAATATTTATTTAATACATCTTATAATTAACAATATAAAAACAAAAAACATGTTATATTCTAATAAATTTTTCATGAATGCGATTTTAATAATTATTAATAAAAATAAAGCAATAGAAATTTAACACTTCATTGTATTAAAGTGACACGTACAAATGTGTGGTCAAATCAGCAATATATTAAGGTGAAAATTATAAATTCTTACAGTCGGCCATTCTGATAAACAAGTTTGTCCTCAAACTTAACATTGTCACAGATAACATTTAGTATTCATAACAATACCTTTATAAAATAGATTCATGCTTTATATTTATATCATAGGTTTACAAATGCAATATTTATTTAACCGTTATACATTAGTTTCATAATCAATAAATATTAAGTAATAAAATGTTGTTGAAAAATAAACAAGGTAATATGGGGTAATAAACACATGGAAAAATTATCACGTGTTATGGTAATAAAAAAAATCACGACTATACATTAGTTAAATCAGGTGAACTCGGAAACCTCATCAAGTTCACAGTATACTCGGTAACTTCATCAAGCATAATAAAATATTTATTAATGGATATACTTGGAAAATTCATCAAGCTGTGTGTTGGGAATTTCATCAACTCCACTCATCCATTACATCTGGTAAACCTGGAAACTTCCTCAAGTTTACCAGATTTTATGTATGAAGTTCACTTGGTAAATTCATCAAGTGTTATATGTTAAAACTTGTAAAGTATTTTTATATAGCACATAATTCATTTAAACTACGATAGAAAAAAAAATATAAAAAACAAAATTAATCCTCTAATTCACTATCCGAACTTTGTATATTAATACTTATCCAAGGCTGTATCTGATCAACTGGCCAGATATTACAGTATTTTTTTTTACCCATATGCGTGCCTGGTATACTCGAAACTTCATACCTATCATTCTCTAAAACTTTTGTGATTCTATAAGGACCGGAGAAAACAGGTAACAGCTTTTTACTTTGACCTTCGTTTGATGATATTTGTTTCTTTATTTTAACTAAATCACCTACATTATATGCCGATGGTGCCTTTCTATTCTTATCGAAACGTTCTTTTTGCCGAGCCTGATCTTTATAAATATATTCAGAAACATCTGTTCTTATTTCTTTCAGGGATTGATGAGGACTTCGAGTTTCTAGAAAGAGATCATTAAGAATGTTTTCGTTGGCGTGTGTAAGAGAGCGACCGAACAATGCTTCAGAAGGAGTTTTTCCAATGCCTTTGTTTAAAGTATTATTTAAGCCCCATTGAATCTTACCCAATTCTTGATTCCATTTTGTGTCCCCTAAATTGTCAGTGTATGATGCTAATGAGTCTAAAACTGTGCGATTATACCGTTCAACCTGGCCATTAGACCTAGGAAAGGCGACGGCATTTAAGATATGTTTTATTTTATAAGAATTACAAAATTTTTCGAATTCATTTGAGGTAAAACTAGTACCTCTATCTGAAATTAGCCTAGTGAGGAAACCAAATGTAGAAAATACATCTGTTAATACTTTAACAGTAGAACTTGTCTTTAGATTTTTTAATGGTTTGATGATGCAAAATTTTGTGTTATAATCTACAATTAAAACACACTACATATTACTACTACGTACACTTTTTATAAATGGTCCGAGATGGTCCACATGTACAGTGAAAAGGAATATCGTATTTGGGGATGGGGTGCAAAAATCCTTCCCTTTTGCCATTCGTATCTTTACCATAAGAGCAATTTATACAAGACTTGACATATTTTGTGATAAATTTCTTCATTTTAGGGAACCAAAAATCCTTTTTTATACGCTCCAAAGTTTTCTCTACAGAAAAGTGCCCTACATCATCGTGATTTAAACGTAGTATTTGCCACCTGGTACCCTTAGGAACGACCCACCTCAAATCATTATCTCCTATTTTACGAAATAATTTGTTATTTTTAATTACAAAATTTTGCTTTATATCAATTAATTCATTGTATTTAGGATCTTCTAAAACTTCCCGAATGTGACAAATTTTTGGATCTGTTAATTGCAAGCTTAAAAGCCAGTCACTTTGGGTGATGGCTAACACACGGGGTATTTCAGGGTCACTTACTTCGGGTGCCGGACTCACTGGGTTGCGACTAAGTGCATCAACGTGTTGCATATTATGACTAGGTCTATATATAATCTCACAATCGTATTCTTGCAAGTTTAACCACCACCTGGCAATTCTAGGTAGGATGTCTCGCTTTGAAAATGTAGCACGTAATGCGTTGCAATCAGTCACAATAGTGAAAGGAACACCCAATAAATAAACTCTGAACCTGTTTAGTGAAGTTATCACTGCTAAGGTTTCTAAGTCATATGCGTGAAATTTTTGTTCATCGATGGTGGTTTTCCTACTATAATAGGCTACTGGTTTTAAAGAAGATCCCTCACAATTCTTTTGAAAAAGTATACCAGCTAAACCAAATTTGCTTGCATCCGTATGCAACTCTTTAGTGTAAGATTTGCGTCACCTAATAATTTTAAAATGTTTTCCAATTTTTTTGATGCCTTCGTTAAAATCTTTCGATATAATTACAATATCATCCATGTACGCTAAAGCTGGTTTTGAATCTGATCTGAAATAGTTCTTTGAAAAATAGCCGGGGCGTTGACGAGACCAAACGGCATTCGTTTAAATTGGTATAATCCATCTGGGGTGATAAATGCAGTAAGATGCATTTATCACCCCAGCGCAATCGGTATTTGATAATACCCGCTAGTAAGATCAAGGCTAGTAAAATACATACTGCCGCTTAAACAATCCAATTGGTCTTCGATTCGAGGGAGGGGAAAGTGATCTTTAATTGTACGACTATTTAACGCTCTATAATCAACACAAAGACGCTGACCACCTGTCTTTTTTGATACAAGCAAAATAGGACTTGCGTACGACGAACACGATTCCTCGATGATGTCGTTTTGTAGGAGGTCAGTCACCATGTTTTGAACTGTCTCTCGATCTTTATGACTTAACCTATAGGGTCTATAAGCTACAGGTGTATGATCTGTTAGTTTTAAATTCATCTCCGTCAAGTTAGTACATCCTAACTCCGATAGATTTTGAGCAAAAGAGCTGCGAATTTTTTTAATTAGTTCTTTGATTATATTTTTTTCCTGAATACTGAGCTCATTATTTATATCAATTTCTTTAGGGTCAATCGGTTTATAAGTGGCCTTAGTTTGAAGGCACATTTTAAACTTATTTGTTCCTATATCCAATTTTTCAGCTCTAACTAATATAATATTTGGTCGTATATAAAGTGAAGCAGATGGAGTAATTAAAAGCACTGAAACCTTGCCCTGATTTAATAAATAAACTCCTTCCTGAACCCAATACTCTATCCCGGAAATATTTCGATAACTACTTCGTATATATATAGGTCCATCTACCATATCTGTGGTGGCACAAGATACCAGACCTACTTTATTTATACTAGTGGCCTCATATGTAATAAGTTTAATATTGGAATCGTAGTTCATATCTATCTCAGGCAATAAAAGAGACTGGTCTAATATTTCCAAAGAGTCCTTTGTTTTTATAACTATAATTTGCGGTAACTCTGTAAAGTTTTGACCTATCAAAAGCTGAACATGTAATTGACTAGGAGCAACTATGTAAGCAGTGATCACAGAATCAACCATATCTATTGTCAACCTGAATCGTGTTTTTCCCAATGGAAAGATATGAGTCTCAGCTATTCCTTTGATAACAGGTAAGTTTGTATTTTCAGCCTCAAGACTGTATAATTCCACTAAATCGTTACTTATTAATGAGCAGTCGCTTCCGAAATCAATAAAGGCGGTAACCTTCTCCTGTTTATTATTTATCGTAACTTGATTGTAAAATTTTGAATTTTGGCTGTTGCTTATATCGATATTCATCACACGTTTTTCTAAAGTAGACACGATTATTTTTAAAACAGTCTTCCTTTTTATGCCCAACCTTTTGACACGATTCGCATTTATCTACAGGTTGACTACATTGACCCACTCTATGACCATGTTCTTTACAGTTGTAACAATAAAGAGCTCTACATTGTTTTATATTGTGTCCGGGTTTTTCACAATAACTACAGGTACTGTCGTGGTTAGAAATATTTTGTTTTATTTTATGGGGTCTTGTTTCATGCCTTTTACTACATATATCCTTAAGGAAACCTAACAAATCCTCTGGTTCCAAGAACCGTCCTGAAGAGGCACTTGCTCGAATGGTCCTATCATCAAGGCCATGTATAATACAGTCAACTGCCTTTTTCTCTGTTATATCACATGCATTTAGAAGTATAATTTTTTCATAATAGTAATTATCCAAAGAATCACCAAGCTTAAACCGCTTTTCTAACATTTCAGTAAGTAAACTACCATAATTTGACTCTGAAGGAAAAACTCTTTTGAGATATATTTGCCATTCCGACCAACTCCGATTGATAGACTGTAACCCCTCGTACCATTTTTTAGCATGACCTGCCAGGCGGGGTAATGCAAAATGGGGGATTTGTTGATCGTTCCATTTATAGATTTGAGCACATTCGTTTACTTTTCTAAGCCAGTTCTCTATTCTATGATTTCTTACGGTAGGATCAAACTCAGGTATCATATTTTTATCAAAATGCAACTTTACAGAATTATGTGGATTGATAAAATTATTCATTAGGTTAAATAGATTAAGTAATTTTTAATTTTTCATTTGACATACCCAAGATTTCATCGTTTGCATGTGGGATTTGTTCTTGCCTGGATGAAGAGGAGTGTGGTGACACAGAACGTTTCTCTGGCAAATGTTCCGACCGGCTGCGGTGTGGTGAGCGGCTGCGTGATTTGTCACACAGTACTCGACGACTTGAAGATGAAGAAGCACATAGGCCACGGTCGGGTGTTTGATATCTCGAAGATCCTTGAAGTAGAATGCCTGTCTGTACAAGCATCTCCTCTTTTTTCAGCTCTAGATCGGTGCTCATGATTTTGCGATGTAATTCCAATTGCTACAATAGGGCTGTGACTTCTCTCCGACACTCGACTTGAACTACGTTGACTGCATCGTGCGTGATTGCGTTGGGGCGTATCACGTATTTTGGTTAATTCTTCGTCCATTTTGTTTCAGTGGGACGTGAAAATCCTTTATCCCCGCTTCTGATGTAAGTTGTGGGTCGGTTTGCACATAAACTCGTTCAACTTTTAGCACTTTATTTCACAAAAACTCAGCACTGACTGCCCTCTCCGGTGTCAAGTTCGTGCTTTTATAGAATATTGAGGTAGTATCGTTTCAACACTTTTCATTGACACCGAAACTAACAGTCGGTCATTACAAAGAAATATTTATTTAATACATCTTATAATTAACAATATAAAAACAAAAAACATGTTATATTCTAATAAATTTTACATGAATGCGATTTTAATAATTATTAATAAAAATAAAGCAATAGAAATTTAACACTTCATTGTATTAAAGTGACACGTACAAATGTGTGGTCAAATCAGTAATATATTAAGGTGAAAATTATAAATTCTTACAATAAGGTTAATAAAAAAAACTGTTTTTTTTTAACACAATGTAGTTTTAATTTGGGTATGCAACAGAATACTTACAATCTACATTACATACTAATGTAATGAGGTAAAAAGATTATATGTTATCACAGAACTTGGTAAGGATAATAATAGCTAAATAAAATTAAATTTTTAGCAACTGTTTTATATCATGAATAAAATAAAAAATATATATTAAGAATACCTTACCATTTAATTCTGGGTAAAGTTTTGTGAGGAAGTGCTTCTTCCTCATGTCACTGACAGTAGTGAACACCTGCAGTCCGTGGGCCAACGCTATAGATATGACGGCCTGGCCGAAAGCTCCGGCACCTCCGTGTACTAGGATACTCTCGTGTCTTTGCATTGAACATTTGATCGCCTTAAAAAAACCTAATCATTTAGTTAAACTATATGTTTATGGGTTCCATTTTAAACGTTTAAATGAAGCAAGACACATCGAATTCCTGCTTTCGAAAGTAATGCGGCCTAAATATAGTCAGTAATACGCATTCGAACAAAATTTCAGGTGTCTAGCTACTTTAGAATAAAAAAGTGGAGTCTTAAAACACACTGATAGGGAGCGCAGGGGTATTAATATGATTCTGTTTGTCTGGATTATACAGAACTCTAAAATTAAACAATTAGCCACTACAACTATTCTGCATAGTTCCTGTAATTAATTCACTAATGTAAACTTATTTCATTATGTCATTATTCTGCTGTCGTACAAATCTGGGCAACACGGTGAAAATTCTAGTTTGCTAGCTTCGTCTAACAATACATATAATCAAAAGGAATTTACAAATTTCAAATATTCACCAACTTGCTTACTCAGACAGAAAAGGAGGAACATTTTCTTCAGCGCTAGTGAAAATTCTGAAAGGTACAGTAGTTATAAATAGCAATAGTGAAGTTAAGTGTAACAGGGTTAAGTGGTTCTCTCCACTCAAATACAATAACAGTGCTGAAGGAGAATACTAATTTCACCAGGCAAACCTTGTAATGTAAATTGATTGTAACGTTATAATATAATCCAGTTAGTAAATTTATTATGAATTGTATCACATTATGTTATTACGGCTTAAAATAAAATATAATACAAATTACACAAATAGGCCCAAATTCATTGAATTAAGGAAAGTAACGAATAAACGTTTAGAAAAAATTCCAAACAATATTGATGATAAAATGTTTCAAATGCCAAGGACAAATGAGGATAAAAGGTTAATAAAAGTTATATTAATTGAAAATAGTTTTTTGCTTTTTTAGATTTTTCTTTACACTTATTGTTAGTAAATTTGTAAATTGTTTATTTCCTATTTGACATTATGTGATGAAAGAAGACCTCAACACATATTTGCAAGTTTGACATTAACTCTCTATTTGACGACACTGTATGAAATAAAACAGGGAGAAAAAAGCAGCTCTTGCTGAATTTCTTGCCGGTTCTTCTCAGTACAGGATCTCCCGCCGTAGTTTTGTGAACCGATGGCGTAGTTTTTGGCTTTCGCATGTACTTGTAAAAGCCTAAACTGAGTTATAATTTTTGAATTCAATTGTATACTAATCTTTTATATAATTATTTACGCACTAACTACTTACGAGACAATAAAACGCAAAGGCATACGGCATAGGAACAGTGGCCGCATCTTCCATCGTCCAGTGTTTTGGTACAGGCCACAGCAGATCAGGGAGCGCCATCACACGGTTACTTGCTGCTCCAGACGTTATCAGTCCCATTACTTGAACACCACTGCTAGCATGTTAAATATGTTATTTAAGATATTAACCACGTCGGACATGCTTTCAAAAATTTAGGTCATTGACGAAGGCTTCGGGCCTCTTCTGCCTTATGCGGGAACAAGGAACGAACGTCCATCGCGGAGACCCACTCTGTGCTCCGTCGTGGACAAATTCAAAAGATAAAGATGTTTCAAATATAATAAATGATTTGGTAAGTATATTAATTACGCCTTCGTACATTTTTATAACTATTTTAAAAGAATGCCGTATTGTATTCATTCTTATACTTACCAATCAAATAAAAAAGTTAAGAAAAATTACCACATAAGCCAGGAGGGCATGGGGTGCGTTAATAAGCCAGGGAGTTAAGTGGTCGACGGGTGAACGCCGCACTCCTCGTTGTCAGCGAAAATTAAGTAGTGTGTTTTAGATAGTCACTAAGTTTACGGGTCGAGTGTCGGATGGACCTAATGAGACCTTGAATTGCTCCACCTTGTTATGTTTCTGTCGAAAAGACGACACGTTATCCTTCTTATGTCAAAGAAATAATGACATTATGTTTTAGTCGTTATAAATATGAGAGAATGATTGAATGATTAATTCAGTAATGATTTGTTACATTTTTCATGAAACGTGGGTTCTTGTTAATATTGATGTCTGATTTATTAATGTCCCATCATCAAAACCATTGGTGAAATTATGCCTTAGACTTGCCTTTCAGTAACACCACTAAAGTCAATTCCAAAAGAAAGATTATCAATATTCTCTTCAATATTTTTGCCACCTGTTCCCTCGGCTCTCATTAAATCAACAGTATTCAGTCCAGCGTAATGCACCTAGAAAGGGTAAAATATTTTTATAATTTACAAATAAATTTAATAGAAAACAAGTCTTGCTTTGGCTGGTATCTAAGATACCTTTTTTTATTGCCTTCGAAAGCAAAAGAGCAGACGGACCACCTGATGTTAAGTGACCACCGTCGACCATGAACATCAGCAATGCCAGTGATATGGCTATGCCGCTGCCTTTCGTGGAACACACTATTTTAGCCTCTCTTGAAGCGGATCATGTTATTTATAGCACTGAGAGAACTCTGTGGTTGTAGCACAGTCCATAATTTTATTGTCCGTGCAATAAAAGATAACTGGAAACGAACTGTTGTGGACTTCAGTATTTCCAGGTAATATGGCTGAACACGACTCAGGTGACAGGTGGTGCGATTGTAAAATGTTGCTTTGGTTAATAACTGGAACACTTCCTCAAAGCACTCACCATGAAAGAGCCTGTAGAATAAACATAGGCAACCGAAGTTCATGCGCAGTTCCACAGGCTCCAGATGTTGCGCTAGCTTGGGATTTTCGACAATCCGAATTGGGCGTCTATGTATAGAATCGAGGGGATCCAACTGGAATTTGTGAGAGATCCCCAGTCCAGAGATGTCTAATGCCTGATGTGGGGCCTAATTTGCGCTTTGTAAAGCAGAAGCCTTTGCTTAAATATGCAGTACTGCTTGGACCGATTAAAAATTGCAAGCAAAATTGTATACCAATCCTATAACTTCAACTCCTAGCTTATATCTTCAATAAATCTTTGTACTTTTATTTAATTCGGTATTCATAGGAATATTCTGCGAGAAAATTAAAAACATACCGTAACAGGAACACCAGACACTAGTGGTTCTTGTATTGCAACCCAAGTGAGCGATGTAAAATCGCCAATGGTCTTGCTTCGTAAAGCAATATTAGGAAACGATGATGGCTTCTCTTTCAATGAAGAAATATCTTCTCTGCTTGTATCCTAAAATAATCAAACAGCTGTTTTAAAAATGGACCAACTCATTTTTATAAGGCATTGGAGTGTTACAAATCTGCAAATTTTGATCTAAGTACCAATAAGTACTTACACACACAAATAAAATGTCTGAGGATCACGATAATTATTGTAGTAAAATTTATGCCCATGTATATTTATCAAATGTAGTCCAGTTCCAGGTTGGCATTATATTTTGAATTACATACGTTCCCTAGATATTTTGGATATAACTGCATATCTAGGAATCGGCATTAGAAACAAGTTGACATCCAAAACATCAGAAATGACATAAAATAGTGGATTATGCACCAAGGGGATGAAACAATGTATTATGGTTATAGTCAGGGAAGCATATTGAATTCTAAATGAAAAAAGGATTCTGTTCGTTAGGAAATTATGGTATGAATCCTGAATGGAGCGAAGTATTATCAGCATACTCTATTTTATATACCTACTATGAGGTTAAGTAAGAAAACAATTATAAAATAACTTAAAAAGTAGTATATTAAATTAAAAATGAAATGACTTTAATTATAAAACTTAAGGTAATGAAAATTCAGATATTGACTAGTCTTTTATTACTTTTTTATGAATAATCTTTTTATAAAATTTATATATTGATCTTTGGTTTCTTCGGGCAAAATCCCGTCAATAATGTTTTGTGTTTCCGTTTCTATAACAGAGTCACTACTACTGGTAATTTTTCTCAGTTTTATGACATTGAGATTTTAACAACAATTTAAGATTTTTTTGTTAAAATCACAAATCTGAAATCACCTATTTTTTCTTTAGATTTTTAGTTCTATAAGCAAAGAAGAGTTAGTAACTACAACATACCGATAAGTTTTTTGTTGAATATTTTCATTCGATTGAAGTTTTAGTATACGAGTACAAGGCGCAACAAATTATTTTGTTTATTGTATCGAATTTTATAGTTTAATAATTCGTACGACCGAGGAAGTCAAAAAAGTCAAATTTAAATGTCATTTTTACCCATCATGGGGCTTCCATAGAATTTTAACGCCTTAGGGCTTTTATAGCTTTCTTTTACTTGAGAATACTTGACAAGTATACTTACACACTTATACGTGCTCCAGATGGAAGTGGTGTATGAATTTAATAAAATCACTATTCATGCTGTGCCTTGCGGCGGAAAGAGATTATAGTTTGTCAACCATAAAAGATGGAAACATTATATAGAATAAACCATTCTTATTATTACTTTATTGACAGAACAGTACAGAAATCGGGTAAATAGATGTCTTAATAAAAGCTTCAATGTGTGGTCATATCGCTAAAAGCGATTTCTTCCAGATAACTTTGAATTTGGATGTAGAGGATTTGAAGGAACTAGAATCGGTGGTGTCGGTAAAAGAAACAAGGACTATATAAATTAATAAATATATGTTTTAAAGAAAATTGTACAAGAAATTTTCCACGTGGACCAGGCAGCAGACGGGACTCGATCCCGCACCCTTCGCTATACAATACTCTGTTCTAGTACAAATTGATTTAAAACAACAACTAAATGCTTAAATTATAACTAGAAATGTATGTTATTTACGGTATTGCTACCATGTTCTTATTTGTAGGTCTCAATATTTGGCACTGTTACATGCAACATGATCACGGAGTTACTGAAGTAATTGCGAATAGGGTGTTATTGGAAGATATGTCGGCCTACCCTCCGACGAAGTCTTTTATTGCTTTCGTTGCCCTTACAACTATTCTTATGCTCACTATTCACTCAGAACTGTTCTCGACACACAACACTTACTTTATCGGATGGCAACACGACACTTTTTGATTTTTGCGCTAACATAAATTTTAAATATTATATAATTTTAAAAGACTTATAAAAATGAATAATTCACGATTATCCTTACTCGTGTATGCATAGTAGTGTCCCAAAAAATAGTGATATTTTTTAATTACCCTTTTACTGTGTTTGAATGGTCTCAAATATTTAAAAATAAAGGTTTGCGTACTTAGATCCCGACAACCCGTGCCGACTTACAGCGAAACGTGTCTGTGCTTGCACGGTACGGCGCGAGGGAAATCTCGCATTGATTGCTTGTTATTACTTGCTTTTTTTATTAGTTAACGCATTACTTTCGAAAAATCGACATGACAGTGGAGTTACGACGTTCTAAAAATAAGATATTTTTAATAGGAGACACAACGAACATCAAATCACCGGTTCCAAACTTCCCTCTAATGGACAAGTACTGGGAGTTTTGTTCTATAATATTCGTGAAGTGAATTTAAGTGACAATGAGAGAGCAAATTTAAATATTCGTGAGTGTATTATTTACTGGGAAAAAGCACGTATTCCAACTATATCATTACCTAACTGTGTTAAGAAACTAGTTTCATTGTACCAGCTTTGGAGAGATTTGCAAAAAAATGCGAAAAGAAAACACGAAGTGTTTGAACAACGTTTGACATTGCTCATGCCGATGCGCTAAAGTTCAATAAAATAAATGAAGATATGATCTTCTTGGAGAGCCTAAGAAAACCAGGAAGGCCTAGTCACTTAGCCGGAGTGGACAAAAAACTTACAGAAAAAAAGAAGAAAAGGCGCGCCTTAGAAACATTGAGGAGGAAAAGCGACGTGCTAAACATTTTTTATCGTTAGCTCCATCCACATCATCTTATTAATCACCACAAGAAATCAAATCTTCTGATTCTGAATTAATAAATTTACAAGAAAACAGTCCCACCCTAAGTGGTGCTTGAATAAAAATAAATAAATAAAAATATTAAAAATACAATAAAACTTGTATGCGGAAAAATTTTATAACTCTGAAATTGGTTGCCACATTAGATAGATGCAAGTTAAATGTAAGAGATTCTGTTTTTATAATTGAAGCTACTATTGAGGCACTAGGGCATAGCACGGATGACTTTTCTATAAGTAAGTACTCAATCCAGCGGGCTGAACCTATAAAAGTTAATTTTCAAAACAATATTCTGGATACGGTGATTGTCCACTGGGATGTCAAACAATTGCCGGCTGTAGATTCACGTAAATCTTAAGGAGAACGGCTCCCGATAGTTATTTCATATGATGATAACGAACAACTTATCGCCGTGGCAAAATTGGACAGCTCGTCAGGAAGCGAATAGGCCCAAGCAGTTTGGAACGCTATTATCAACTGGAATCTTGAGGACCTCTGTCCTTTCACAGATTCAGATTCTCTGTTGTGATACTACTGCTGCAAAAACAGGCCGTATTAATGGTGCATGTGTGCTTCTCGAACAAAAACTGGATAGACAAATGCTTATTTTTGCTTTCCGTCATCACGTTTACGAACTAGTATTAAAAAGTAGAAGCTAAGTAACTACAAGTCCAGACATTCCGTTATTTAAAAAGTTCCGAGAAAACTGGAAAAATATCGATGCCGAAAAAATATTAATCTGTAAAGAAAAGCTATCTTGTCTAAAGTTTTATAAATTGATAAACTGCTTGAATTCTACTGATTGGAATTTATTAAAGAAATAGATAGAGATGACTATCGTGAATTAATTGAGCTTTCAATAATATTTGTTAGTGGAGATACAGAGAACAACTTTAAGATTCGGCCTCCAGTAGCTATGCACCAAGATCGGTGGATGTCGAGAGCCATCTATTCGTTAAAAATATCATTACTTAGCTCCCACTTCAAATTTTCAAACAAGGATATAGCAGCTCTGTTGGATGTCTGTTTATCGTGACATCGTACGTCAAATGCTGGGTCCAATAAATTTTAGCAGTAAAAGCACCTTATCAGGACTTATGCTTTTTGAAGTCCATGAAAGCTTACGAAATAATAAACAAAGGCATTTCCAAAGCCGCTTTACAGGAGTTTTGCCAGCATTGGTATTGGACAGATGAAGTGACTGCTTTGTCTTTATTTGATGATGATGTCGATCAAGAAACTAAAGTAAAATGGTTACTAATTTAGCTATAGAACCCATCAGCCCACAATAAACGTTAAATTGCATCTGAAGAAGAGCTTTGTGGCCCATTTTTTGGTATATCTTATGTGTGAATTATTCTTCAGTTTTCTTCTATAGTTTACCATGCGATTGATATTGATTGATATTCTTTTTGTTTTAATTTCAGAGAAAAAAATCGATGACTTTGCCTCTGTCAAAAGCAAGTTCCTATTTAATCGACTCAAAATTGATGACAGTTTTCTAAAGAAGAGCCTATCTTTATTATCAAGTGATCATTCCAACAAGCTAAAAGGAAACTGTTGATACTAAGAGCAGTTTATGATACATCAGAAACAGCAGTTAAATTAATGCAAGACTTTCATGGTTTAATCACTGTTGAAGAGGGCAAAAGCAATTTTTATTACGTTGCGTACAAGAACACAGAAACGTATACCTACCAGGATTGTAAAAAGCAAACATTAAAAAGGAAATTCAATTATTAATGTGTCTTTTACTATAAATACATAATAAATATTATAAATGTGTTTTATTTACTGAATATATGTCTAAATAATGAACTCTACAATGTCTCTAAAGCTCTATACTAACTTTACAACTTAACTTTGATGTCAAGTCGGCAATCGGGTTATCGCTATTCGATCTCAATAATATTTTACATTAAAGTTTTTGGAGTCAAATGAAAAAAAATAGAGGGTATGCCGGGATACCCTAATATATAGGTATAATAATGTTAATAAAATTGCAAAAAACCTACATCACCCTCCGACGGCCCGATTTGAGAAATGAATTGTAAAGTTGCTTCAGAATTAGAACGGGCAAGATCACTGAATTTCAGAGATTCCATTGTTATTCCTCCACATCTGAAAATTGCACACATCGTTTAATTATTATTTAAATTTAACACTTTTGTTCAGTAATCTTCTGTTGTTAACATTGAATGCATATTGTCCTCCTGAAAATATGGGATTTTACCTAGTTCTATCTAATATTTCGTCAACATCAGCTATAAAAACGTTTTTTCCATTCAATTCAGTCACATTTGCCACGCTATGCTCTTTGGTGTCAATATGTATTTTTCGTATGGCCATAGGTTTGGATATGGCATCGTGATTCTGTCGCAAAACATTTAACTGAATCATGCCATCAATGAGAGCCACCCAATTGTTATTACAAAGAAGTTTTGCTTTTGTGAGAGACTTGTCGACGGCGTTGATGCTTTGAAATACACCCCTGAAAGATAAATTAGAATGAAAAAATTGATTACTGATGTGTAACTTTGATTAAATAAAACTAAAATCTGTTACCTACTTATAAGAATATTCTCGACTGGAGAGTATCTGGTAAATGTCGTTGTCATGATAAATCATATCATTATCTTGATTTCTTTCAGGTGAGCTATATTTGTAATTCTCTAACCCTTCAACTATATAGCCAGTTGCTACTTTTGAGTTTCTTTCCATGACCTTATAAAACAATGACATTTGATTATTATTAAAAAATTAGGATATTATTTCATAACTAGCGACCCACCCTCGCTTCGCTTCGGTGTAGAGCTGAAGTGTAGACTACAGTTTTTGTTCTCAGGCTTGTATTATACACAATTACATTCATCTATGACTCTTCCTATACCTGCATGCAAAGTCTCAGCCCGATCGGGTTAAAATTGACAAAGTTTCATACAAACTTTCATTCCCTATTTCATCCCCTTGGGGGTAGAACTGATCAAAATCCTTCTTAGCAGATGCCTACGTCATAACATCTACCTGCATGCCAAATTTTAGCCCGATCCGTCCAGTGGTTTGGGCTGTGCGTTGATAGATGAATATGTCAGTCAGTCAGTCACCTTTGAGTTTTATATATATAGATATCAACAGCAGGATACACATGCGATGAAATCTTTTTAATACTTTTGGTATTTCTAATATTAATGTATTTAGCGCCGCCCGCGACTTCGTCTGCGTTAACTTTAGTATTTTGAAAATCCCTCAGGAACTTTTATTAACTTTTATTTTTTCGACATCATTAGTTTCCTGTCACAATCCAGATCATAAACTATATGCGTAGCAAATTTCATCCAATTCCATTCAGTACGTTTTGCGTGATTGAGTAACAAACATACAAATACACAAACTTTCACATTTATAATATAAATATAGTAGGAAGTAGGATTAAAGAAAACCTTACAGCAAAGCGACCTTGTCCAATCAGTATTGTAACATCTATTTTCAATGACTTAATGTCGTTCAGGATTGGCTGCGCAAAGAACTCGACCTCACGGAATGTCACCGACAGAGTTTCTTTAGACTTTTGCTGGACCATTGCTAAAGTATCCCATACGGCTACTAAGGCGGCCGCATAAGGATAAACATTTTTTCCTGAACAAAGGTATGTAAATACAATAATATAATCTGATTTTTTTTTGGAAAAAAGGAACCATGGATTGTTATTACCTACCATTATGGCCATGTTGATAATTTTATAATAAATAAAATAAATATAAAACCAAGGAGTATATATAAATAGAGTATATAAATTCTTAATACCTTAATTATCAAATAAAGTCTTTGATTATTTACTCTCTAGATAGGTCGTGGCAACGCAGATGACGTTGAAAATAATATTAGCCAAATGCTGGACTATAAGTCGTTTCAGGTTTCGTTTAAAGCGAATAACGAGTTACTTACCGATGGGTTACTTTATGGGGGAACAGTACGGACGCATCTAAATATTGGAAATATTTATTTATTTATCTATTATTTTCACACAGCAATAGAAACTTGTGAGGATCTTGCTAAATATTGAAAATGCACACTCATGTAAGCCTCATTTTAAAAAACATGGAATTCTTAGCTTTCTCTTCATTTATATATTTCAGATATGCAAATTTATGCGTCAACAACCAAATTTATATAACAAAGAAGAGGTGCCCCAATAAAATACACAACTAGAAACAAAAATAAATAAATTTTGCCAACCTCTAAATTAAATTTACACTCATCTGGCCCCATAATCATATCCATAGAGATTTATAATAAGTTGCCTGACCAAATAACAACGTCAAATAATAACAAAATCCACAAAAAGAATATTTTTTTAACTTTTAAAAACCCTATTGATAAATAAATGAATGATGAAATGATTTGAAGTTATATATACAATTGAAAATATATAATGTGTTGATTTTATTTTGCTTTTAATCAATGTTATTTTTAGTTAACAAATTAATTTTAAATTAAAATGTGATTATTATTGAATATTCAAATATATTATTATTATTATATAATAAATAATTGAGAATATAGTGTTTTGTTTTTATTGAACTTTAAATAAATTTTATTAATGTATAATAACGTATATTTTATATAATTTGTTATTATTATCTTTTTGTCAAATGAATGAATTACTATACACATTATTATAATTATTATTCGTGATTTTATAGAATCAAATGAAATTTAATGCCTTTTTTAATTTATTATAGATAGATCTAATATAAATTTGAATTTTAATCGTCAGTTATAGTAGTTATTAGTGTTTTTTTTTAAATCATAAAAAACTCCTCTCCCTCACCCTCTGTGATTAATTTATTGTTGTGCCCGACGGGGTTTATGATTGTGCATATTTTTTTTGTCATATCTTGTATAATTATGGAAAACAATAAAACATTGAGTATTGAGAGTAAATAATCAAAAAAGTATAAAAATTCTTTGATGGTATTGAATTTGAATAAAACTTATTGAAATAATATAAAAGCTAACGCACATTTAGACGTCACATTAATGAGAAAATTATAGCAATTTTATTAATATGCATACACATCATCAGGTTAATTGAAAGGTATGAACTAATTGTATTAGTAACCAAAATGAAGCTACATTCTTCTTTGAAAGCAAATTTTATTAAATATATTAACGATGTTAACTTCAGTTGTATTTATTTACCTTTGAAAATATGCCCACTTAAATAACAGTACTCAGGATCGTGAAGACAAACCACAAATTTGGCGGCAGATGCATTTTTTAAATTTGCTGCAATGCTTACAGCAAGAGGCCTAAAAGAATGATAAAAGTTATATTTTGTTTTTGTTAAAACTACACCAGAAGCTAAAGTTTGAAAATTACCATCTCTCTGTGTGGGCCCACTCCACCAGGTGTGACAGCATTGGTGTTCCAGTAGATACTGGGAAATCTATTTTTGGGTATAAGACGCTGGCTTTAGGAATATATCCTCCCATGAACAGCCTGAAAAATAACAAAACAATTGCTGAATATTTAAGAAGTGATAAATGTAGAGCACTGATGAAGTAACTGCTCCTTTTTTCTTAAATAGCTATTATCATTATAAATAATTAATATCCATAAAAAAATATTACTAAGACGGCTTTCATAGCTTCGAGTGCAAAGTTTGATTCGAAAATAATTATTCTCAAATGTTTGCATTTAAAGGTACTTTCTATGATTCATAAAGAAGCAATTTGGGACTGAACAGCTACTTCTTTATTAGCTTGAGAAACATAACTACTAACTAACTATAGAAACGATATACCGCAGTTGATAATTTGTTCGTTAGTCAAATAAATAATTTAAAGTTTTAAGGTCGGTTAGTATAAATATTTTTATTATTGAAGCATTTAATTTGATTGCTAGATGTTTAAATATAAAAGAAAATTGTTACTAGGAAAACAAATTCCACGCTGACTCGACAGCAGACGGGACTCGAACCCGCACCCTCCGCTATCCGTACTGACCAACTGGTAGATGGCCAGGTCCGCGTGGATTTTTTTCTAGTAAAAAAGATCTTTACAAATATGGTTTATTTAAAGATTTAACCTCTGCTTTTATTACAAAAATCATCACACATTGCTTCAGAAATTGAAGTTGTATCAATTTTTTGTCAAATATCAAGAAGTTTAATTAATATATAATACCATTCAGGTTATAGAGACAGTGTGTGAGTCAAAATTGATGATTTAAAAAAGGATATTCCACAGGGCTCAAGTTTAGAACCCATATTCTTTATAATATTTTTGAATGACCTAGTCAGTTACAAGGCACTTAAACAACTGCAACCTCTTCCCATCGTTTTTTTCATTACGGAGACCGTGATTCCTCCGTGGTAATATTCACTCGTTGGCAATACGACACCATCTGTGGCAGCGTTATGTTAAGTATTTGCTCAGAGCAACCGAATGTTAATAACTATTTAATTGGCGTAAATGTTTATGCCGATGAAACAAAAGCTATAATATATATTTTTATAGATAGGTCCGACAAATGACTCCACTCCACCTGATGTTAAGTGAAGGTGAAGTCCAGACGCGAAGATAGCTGATACAGCAGTTCTACCTACCACACCAGTCATCCTTACCCTGCCGGCCTGCATGTTGCTTCTTCACGCCTCTTTTAAAGGATCTCAGGTTGTAAGAGGGAGGGAACACGTGAGCGCGATAGTGAGGTTAATTAAAACAAAAAGAAAACAAAAGCTTTTATCCTTTAATATTACTAACATCATAATTAACAGTTTTACTAACATGAACACAGTCAAAACAAAAGTAGGTATAGTATAATCCAAGGAGATTAAAAAGTAGTTACGGGGGATTTTGAAAGTAACTTCTTAAAAAACAAAGTGTATCAAGAGTATTATCTGCTAACCGGCATCTTATATCCGTTGCAATGTAGCCAGCTGCTGAGAATGCCCTCTCTAACTCAACACTAGTTGGCAATAGCGTGACTAAGCAATTAATAAATAATAAATAAATAAATATTAAATAAATATTGCTAACACTCACACCAATTAGCCTAGCCCCAAAGTATGCACTATTAAGGCTTGTGTTATGGGATACTAGGGTAACGGTAGAATACATATACTGTACATATATAAGTATATTTATATAGAATTACATATTAAACATCCACGACTGGAGTACAAATGCTCGTATTCATCACACAAACATCTGCCCCCACCGGGATTCGAACCTGGGACCTCTCGAGTCGGCGACACCATGAAACCCGGCGTACAAACCACTCGGCCACGGAGGTCGTCAATTATATGTAAACTGCAAAAATATCCCCCTTGTTCCTACACACTCAAATAAATCCATTTCTTTCTTTATTACTAACTCTTAATTTATCTAAGCTTGTAGATCTAGAGAGTCTGGATACAAGTGTAAAAGGACTTTTAGATGCTCACAGACTTTTTTCTAATTCCTCTTGAAGTAAAATTAGGTTTTGTAGACCTGACCATTGCCGCCCAATCCCGTCAATTTCGAACGGGATCTCGTCATATTATGTTCGGGATTGATCCCAAAAAATTACACGGGATCTCGCGAGATGGGAATCCCGCGACATCGGGATTGCATTCCCTAGTAGCAATGCTGCCACAAGTCAAGAGAAATCATTGCTATGTCGGTACAACGTCGTCAGAGAATACACAGAACCTTGTGGAACACCACCATTAATGTCCATACATACTATCATAGAAGCTACTATAAACTACGGCTGTAATACATCTGCCTGATAAAAAGCTGGAAATCCATTTATATATTCCAACAGTTAATACTGGCAACTTTGAAAGATAGCCTATATTTGTATTTATTTATATCAATAGGCCTTTACATGTTTTCATGGCGACCGACCTTTCAGTTTCTTTGCGCACAGAGTGCACGTAAGCAGTCTTTCAGTAAGATGGGACATACCAGCATTCCTTACGTTGTTGCCTTGAGTACGGTCTCAGAACTGAACTAGTTTTGGAATAGATCAGGGTGGACCATAAGACGGGCCGTGATTTATCGACAACGAGTTCATCAAGTTACCCGAGAAATTTCAGTTTTATTACTTATACCTATATACTAAGGTTTAATCAGCAAAATTCACAGTACGGGATACTCTGGATATACTTGTAAAATAGTTTTACGGTTTCACTTACTTGCCAATGCTTTCAAGTACAATAAAAGCATTATCAAGATGTCCACGGCGCGTGAGAGGTATGTGCTTGCAGGAGACGGGTAGCGAACGTTTCAAGATGGCCTGCAGCAGCCCGTGCGGGGCGATTTCCACCAGCACTGCGTTAGCCGGAATCAGTGTAGCTGTTTCTTCAAAAAGTACTGGACTCTGCAGATAATTACGATTCTTTTCTGTTATATTTTGCTTTGATATTTAGTTCTTTATTTTTGTAGTAAAATAAATTAAAATAAAGAAAAAAATAAGATAGATAAGACTTTATGAATCTGGAAGTAACCGTAATAATGAAATATAAATCATCATTCTTCAATTAAGCCTATTAATATCACCACTGCTGGGGTACATTCCTATAGATGGCTTTAAGGAACACAGACCACGAACTATTACAAGGACTTACTGCGGATAAGAATAGTTATATCATCTAGTTTTCGCTGTAACCTTATGCCTTTGGCTTCTTTAATAACTTCCTCAATATTAAGATCTTGACAGTGAGGATACCAAATCCTATTAATTACAAATGTCAACGAAAACAAATCTTCAAAAGAATTGAATGAAGAACTAATAGGAAATAACATTTCTTAAAAAATACACATTACGAACTAAGTCTCATCAAATATGTAATGATTACCAGTAAATTATTAGTGTGGTATTCAGCTGATGAGGTTTTTGAGGCTAGCTCGTCCCATTTGTTTCTCGGCACAGATGTGGACACCCAACGGTCACTCCTCTGTTTTGGCTCCTTTATTACTTCTGTCAAGTTCTTCAAGAGTTCTGGTCCTGGTTTCAATATAATGTCGTTGTTAAATGAAAACGCATCATTTTTGGAGGATCATAAATAATATACTCAGTAATACTCTTTTTCTCTCTATTCTCTATCTCAGTCGTCAAGTCTCACAACATAGGCTTGATCTATTTCTAATTTTAAAAAATAAGAGAACTGGCGCATCACACTATATGGCTCTCGGTTGAACGTACAATAGAGATTGCCAGTGTGAAGATGGACCGACTTGTCGTACTGAGTGTCAACAGACCACCATCGGGTTTGTATAATTGTTTTGAAACCATTATGGATGAAGCAGTTAAGAAAGCCCACACCACTGGGAAACGGTTAATTGTATGTAGTGACTTTAATATAAATGTATTAGAAAATTCAAACTTGTGTACAAACATAAAATGCTTATTTCAATCTTACAATACAAAGAATTTGTTTGTGTAGCCAAATCATTTAAAATAATTTATTTTGAATTTTGATACTGTACCAGCTTCAGCGATGTAGCGGGAGTGGTACGCGATATTGGAACACGCCACTTCCCTCGCAAAGATTCCCTTTGAAGAGAGATTGGCCACGAACTCCTGCATCACGTCTGCTGGACCTGATACAGTGCTGGATTCTGCTGAATTGTGGCAAGCTACATCGATTTCCGGAGGAAGCATATCCTTTACCTGTGTTAATACAATGACACCGAAAATTTTATGAAATCGCGTGTTTGCGTGTGTGGAATCAAAAGTTTTGTCTTGGTATGAGTACCTACCTATATGAAAATAATAAAAACTGCATCTATTGGAATGTTAAAAAAAAAATTGTATTTATTCAAACGCTTATAATAACCGTTACTATTCACGGTTGCCACAATACTAGTCCTACTGTGGAAGCCGAAAAAAACTCAAATACATAAATTTTAAGTACCTATTTTGTTAACTTTGTATTGTAATATTTGTTTATTTCATTATTAACACACCACGAAACTTTCATTTCTATCAAATTATAATTTATTAAATAATACTGAGTCCTCACTTTTTGGTAGCCAATACCGATGGCCGCCATGGAGCCGCGTATGAAGGGCGTCTGCACGGAGACCAGTCCGCGGCTGTACGCGGACAATATCATCTCCTCAGCCGTAAAACAACCGTCAGCGTAGGCGCATCCCAGCTCGCCCACACTGTGACCTGACATTGGACAGAGGACTTTTTATAAGCATCAACATAACATTAAGAATGTTTTATTGCGTTTTTAGATAATGACAAGTTTTTATTTATGTAATTATATTTTTTTTATAGATAGGTCCGACAAATGACTCCACCCCACCTGATGTTGAGTGATGGTGAAGCCTAGACATGAAGATAGCTGGTACAACAGTTTTACCTGCCACATCAGCCATCCTCACCTTGCCGGGCTGCATATTGCTTCTTTACGCCTCTTTTAAAAGATACCAGGTTGAAGGAAGGAACTCGTGAGCAGGCAGAGTATTCCATTTACGGATAGTGCGACAAAGAAATGAGTCACCAAATTTTATTTGTACGCGTCGGAATTGTGGCCACAGTTAGATGGTGACACTGAAGGCCAGCACGCGTGGTCCTCTGAAGGAAAGGGGAAGGTGGAATAAGAGAGAATAACTCTTCAGAACACTCGCCGTGATACAGACGATAGAACGCGCTTAGTGACGCCACGTCACGGCGTAATTGAAGAGGCTCAAGGTGTTTAGTCACCTCCTCATCGCCGATGATGCGGATCGCGCGCCGCTTTAACCTATCCAAAGCATCGAGCAAGTACTTGGTGGAGCCATCCCAGAGGTGCAAGCAATATTCCACGCAGGACCGCCCTTGCGTTTTGTAGAACAAACACAGCTGATCGGGCGTGAAAAACGCCGCACCTTGTTCAGGACTCCGAGTTTGCGTGAAGCTGTTTTGATCACGGTTTCGATGTAGTCCTTTGGATTCAGGTCTGAGGGAACTTCCATACCGAGCATAATGCTCTCTAGCTCCAGTGATGTGCTCTGAAGAGAAGAACATGAATGGAATGGTGATGTTTTTGCCGTGAAAGCGCAGACCTAGGTTTTCCTAGCATTGAACTCAACCAAGTTCTGGGTACCCCATTCAGAAATGTGGTCCAAAGCCTGATTAAGTTCAATGACAAGATTCTCCCGTTTTCCTTGGTTACGGCCTGACCAGCCGCTGCTTTTCCGAGATACCCCGCATGCACTGTACTATCGTCTGCATAGCTATGAATGTTCCCAAGAGGAATTAAGTCATTGATATGCAGCAAAAAGAGAGTGGGGGATAGGACGGAGCCCTGAGGAACGCCGGCATTCACTGACATGAACCGCGAACTACTACCGTCCGTAAGGACACGAATTCTCCCTTCACACAGGAAGTCAGCTACCCAGAAACAGAACTGGGCCGGCAGACCGTATGCCGGAAGCTTGGAGAGAAGGCTTTTGTGCCAGAACCTGTCAAACGCGTTGGCAATGTCAAGGCTGAAAGTTAACGACACGCCACGCTTGTCGATAGCCTCACCCCAGATATGAGTTAAGTACGCTAGAAGATCACCCGTCGATCGTTTCGGTCTAAATCCATATTGACGATAATTAATCAGGGAGTGATCCTCTAGGTAGCGGGTCAAATAGTTGTTAAGGACCTTTTCTAGGACTTTGCATAATACTGAGGTGATTGTTATTGGCCGGTAGTTGGCCAGGTCTAAGCGATCCCCTTTTTTGGGCACCGGTTGCACGTTGGCATCTCCAAGTCTCCGGCACACGCCCCAAAGAATACGAGCTTTTTTACAAGCGCGTGAGCACGGGAGACAACTCAGCTGCACATTTTTTGAGTACAACTGCTGGGATGCCATCAGGGTCACTAGCTTTCCGGACCTCGAGTAACTGCAATTCATCGCGAACCTCACGCTGCCTGATTTTAATATCAGGCATCGTTATACCGCAATGAGGTAATGATGGTGGCAGCGCACTGCAATCATCGATTCGGGAGTTAGTTGTATAGAGGTTTGCCAGTAAATCGGCTTTCTCCTGTGACTTATGAGCTAGTGTTTCGTCTGGGTAACTCAGAGGTGGCGGCGAGGGCTGGCAGAAGTTCTTTTGCACGGCCTTGGCCAAACGCCAGTAGCTGCGGGTACCCGTACGATGCGTTATAAGTTCCTGGCCAACACGTGCAACGCGCTGGGCATCCGCTCTGATGTAAGCCTTCTTACAGGCCTTGGAAGCAAAATTGGAGGCTGCTATGAGTGAATCGACTTCGGGATCCTTAAGAGCGCGGCCTCTGATCCAAGCACGATATGCCGCTTGCTTACGCGAAGCAGCTTCGGCACAGTCATGATTGAACCAGAAGTTACGCGTGCCCTTACTGATGAGATCAGATTGAGGAATATAGTATTCCATACCCATTTTAATCTACTCAGTAATGGCAACGGCACTAGCCGATAGGTTCCTGTCACTGAAGCAGCGCTGCTTGCAAGTGAGGGACACAAAGTAGTTACGCATACCGTCCCAATCTGCCGACCCATAGTGCCAGATACAGCGCTTGACTACTGCTAGACGCGGGGTCTTTGCCTGTGTTGCTTTGGCAGAAATCAGGCAGTGATCTGATGAGCCAAGGGAGGCTCTTACCACAACTTGATAGCCCTGTGGATGGGTCGTGAGCAGAAGGTCCAGTAAAGAAGGCGCTTGACTTGGAATATCTGGGATCCTGGTGGGCTGACCAACCAGTTGCTTCAAGTCATGCATGAGAGTGAATGTGTGAGCAGAGATCCCTGCATGGTTGGTTTTGGAGGAACTTAACCCCAAATTGTCGTGAGCATTATTCCCCCAAAAATACCGTTTCTGCATTGGGAAATTGTCCCTGCGCGTCATCTGCTGCCCGACTAAGGTGCTCAAAAAGTCGAGTTGTCTCAACATCGCCGGTATGGGATCTGTAGTGGCATACTTAGACTCTAGCCAGGGGACCAGAGTCGAAGTATACTCCCAGCATGGAGAAGGAGGGATCTTCCAAGCAGCGGAAACGGCGACAACAAACATCCGCCCGAACATACAGGCATACACCGGCTTCCGCTTTGAAGGACTGTTCAAGCACGTAGCCGGGATAGTTGAGGTAGCCCGTGTCAGCAGGCGAAAGTATTTGTGTCTCCGTCAGGAACACCAATGCTGGCCGTGCTGTCTCAAGATGGTGGTGGACAGCGTTGAGGTTAGAGTGGAGTCCGCGTAAGTTGCAGAACTCGCCTCAAACAGCTTTGAAGATGTGGGGGTGTGCACCGCTGTACGTCCAAACTTTGTTTTAAGAGCTGCCATGATGGAGGTAAAAAAGAGTGACAAAAACGTGAAACGAGCGGACGTTGTCGCGACAGGACCGAGCAAATTGAGGAGGAATGTTTCCCCAAATGATTTCCTGCAGAGGATTTACGCCGACCCGCCGGACGGAAGGGCCCCTGCACCCCTCCGGAAGTGGCCGCCGGGACCCCACGCCCCGGTCACCAACCGGCATGACGGTCCACCCCGAGATTATGCGTGACATGATGGGGCAGCCTCGCGAACTGGTTAGGAACGCTCGGGCCCCTATACTGTGACACGGGCGGCCAGCGGGACAACCGTTTCTGCGGGTCTCCCTGGCCGGCGGCGGGTCGATGCAGTCCTCCTGGCATCGGTTCGACGAATGCCTTCCCTGGACCGAATCTGTCACGGCAACCCCCACTCGAGATTAAGGACATAAGTTTGGCTCCTAGTGATTTGCGTCAGCTGTAAATTCGGTGCACGGCGTGTTCTAGGTAAAAAGTACAAGCTGACGCTACAATAAGTGAAAACTGTATTGGTATTATATACTTGAAAACAGTGATATAAGTCTACCGGTATAATATGGAACTTGCCATTATTTTTTAAGGCACAAGGTAAAACACTATAGATTTAAAGAATTTCCAAAAGCTTCGTAATTTTATTACTCACCGATGATTTTATCAGGGACCAGTCCAAGTTCCCGCAGGATGTCTGTCAGTCCGATCTGTACAGCAGCAATGCCAACAAACGAGTGAAGAATGTTATCGAAGATATTCTTGTCAGTGGAAGTTATGATATGAACTAGGTCAATTCCCTTCGGCTCGAGAGCACGCTGACATCTGGAAACGTATTTTCATAATAAAAATCGTATACATGGTTTAATTAAAAAAATACATTTAAAACCAGTAATATAAGGGTTGGTCCACTTGAAGTGATAAAAACGGTTTACTTAAACACTGTTGTTTTATTTGTCACTGAATACAACTTTACACATCCTATTCTATTAAATCTTAATCTTGGCTCAGTTTCACTTGGTCTATAGCCCGAATACCATTGCCATTGGAATTGGCCCACCTTTCCACCCACCTTTCCTTCGGGCGCCGTCTTAAAGGCATCCTTATGGGGCACTTAACCTGCGTCCATCTGTTCGGTAACTGCAATGTATAATATTTATTAACCTTCTGATAGCAGCGGCAAAGATGGGTATGCGCATAAGTTGAGTGCCCATGCCGGCCCACTGCGAGCCCATTCCGCTGTACACGAACCACAGCGGGCGGCGCGCGTCGTCGAAGTACTCCACCTGCTCCGACAGGCTCACCGTCTTCTGTTCAGCATCCGTATCTAAACAAGTGAAGATACAAATATGAAAGTCTCATTCCGTTCCGTCCATGAAGGTCAATTTAATCGCTCTCTTTGTGTTGGATTCTAGCCTATTATAAGCTATTATTTGCAATGTACTTCAGTTTTATTACAAAAAAAGTATTCCCAGTTCATATAATAAAATGCTATTTTCTTTCCTTTTTGAAATACAAAAAAATCAGCATTCATTTATTCCGTTTAGGCTTTTATAAGCACATGTGATAGTCGGAAGCTATAATCATTCGTTCGCAAATTGCCATCGGTTCGCAAATCTATCGGAAGAAGAAACTCCGCAAGGGCTGCTTCTTTCCTCCTGATTTATTTCATACAATGTCGTTAAGTTGAAAGCTGATATTAAACATTTAAACATGTATTGAGGTTACCTTTCATTACATAATTCAAAATAGGTAACAATAAATATACAGAATATCCAATAAACAATTTTCAAAATAAATGAGCAAGTATATGAAAGTTAATGCAAGATTCTCTTCAATGTTCCTCTTGTCGATTAAAGTTAAATATATTTTTTAATATTAAATCAAATATAAAACATTGTACTCAGCAACGACACATTAATCCCGAAGGTAATGAGAATTAGTCTAAAATGTAATATAGTAAATGAAAAGGAATCGTTATATTACCAAGAATCATAAACCCTCTGGCGAGATGACCAGTTATATTTGCGCTGTGAAAGTTGTGAAAGAGCGCTAGTTCCTCAGGATCCACTGGACGAGATTTCAAATCGTCAAAAATTTTTTGGACAGCGCTCTCTTGTCTACCGGATATCGTCACCAGATGAGGTATGCTCGATTTGTATCGCTTATAATCCTGAAATAATCACAAATATATAAAACAAATATGTTACAATTGCAAAGTTAAGTTTTGAGATAAAGCTTTTATTGTCTTCCATTAAAATGTTTAGGTCCCTAAAAACGAATTACAGTCACTACTCAAGACCAGAGCAAAAATCGTGCTGTGATATCGGACATCAAGGTCAACTTTGGATTACTAACCAGCGCACTAAGTAAGTAATAGTTGTTACATGTAACAACTGTTACTTACTTAGTGCGCTGATTAGTAATTAATATGTATATTAACAATTACTAAATAGATGAGACGAACTAAACATGAACAACAGTATTACCCAAGCAAATAGTCTACTCAATTAATTTATCCCGAGTGTGTATTTTTGTTTACGTGTTGGGTGTGAATAATCATGAAAATATCTCAATTGATAGAGAATCAATATTAATATTAAATTTGAAAAAAAAAAAACAATTTAAAGAGCAAACAGCTCCCGCACTGATAGTATTATCAGTGTCACTTAGGGGTAATCTTAGCACTTTTAGAAGAATCATAGTTAAATCATTATAATTTTTCGATAAAATAGAAAATATCGATAAAGAAAACTCACGCATATCATTAGGTCTTTGCAATTTTTCAATAAAAAAATTACCATAAAATAAATAGAGTATCTAACATATTATAACACTAGTTCATTTTATATAATCGATTAAGCTGGGAGATCATTATAGTAATTTACTATGTTATCTACTGGATTGCTACCATGTACCTTGTTTTTGGGAATCCCCGATATTTCTGCACTGCTGCAAGTGAATCATGATCACGATTGTTGGGAACTCGTTATTGTCATTTTTGTTGATAAGTATGTTAAAATGTAAATCAATTCTTTTTATTTCTCCCGAAAGGCACTTCCTCATTTTACGAGGGCAAATAATATGTCATAGATCTATGAAATGGAAAGTTGCTTCGAATCTTACGGTTATTTTTTCAATATTTACCTTACTTCCAATACTTGCCTTAGGCTTAAATTGTGAGTTGATTAGCAAATGTGTACTACACCCTGTGATGGAGTGGTTGTTGATGCCAATGTAACCGCGTGTGAAGGGTTCGTGTTCGGTGACGATGCGTATTCTTCCATCCTGCAAGGCGGGCACATCGCTGGGAGGGTTGGAGTAGTTCAAATTGGCAGGTATTTTGCCAGTATGGTATGCCAGTAACACCTAGTCATTAAAACATGTTTTATACTATATACGAGTACTTGACCAAGAAACAACCTCAAATCCCCACAATCGAGGTAAAAAAAAACAGTCCAAATGATAAAAATACCTACTAAAAAAAAACTAATAAAACAGAAATGATTAATACATTAAAATCAAGGCATGGAGGTAAAGGAGTACCGCAAGGTAGTGAACTTGGTCCTCCTATTTATATAAGTATAATAAATGATTCACCTAAAATTATAAGCAATCATATTTATGGCCTTCTTTTTTCTTTTATACCTTTATCAGTGAACATAGTCCCATCGAAGCCGCTGTGTATCCAATATTAGAAATCACACTTCCCAGTAACAACGAGCCGCTTCTATTTTTATTACAAAATACTTTGCTAATAGCTTCTAACTCAGCTTTGTCTGAATCAGGTACACCTGTAAGATAATAATTTATCTGTTACTTTAATTAAAATATTAACCTGCCAAAATTCACTTACTCAACTTAATGCCGTACTAAAAGACGTTAATTAACGCTTTATCAAGGTGACGTGTTGTCTTCTTCTATTGCTGTTGCAAAGACTACAAAATAATGTTCCTATAATGCCTCTCCTACACCTGCGCCCTGACGACTGATTGCGTTAAAATTTGCGTCTAAATTTTGGCGCTAAAGTCGTGTTTGTATGCTTTTTGACCTGCGCCCGCAAATTGATTATCCCCCGAAACCCCCAAACTGCCAGTCAAGTTGCTGTCTAGCGACTATCGTCACGCAGTGCGATAGTTCGTTACGATAGCTGCTACTGACTCCTCTCCTGTATTTAGCGTAATCATAAACGAAGCTTCGTGGCAAAAGGCACAGGTGCGGGAGAGGCATAATATGATACTACATCCAGAAATACAAACAAATTTCTGTTAAACTAAATAATAAATACTAAAATAATTACCAATTCCCACAGCTTCCACATATTTCACGTCTTCAGGGGCGACTTTTGCTTCGTCATAGAAATCCATCAAGAATTTAGAGAAAATGGCTGGGTTTCTACAAAGTCCTAAATTTGCACTCCCACTCTGGGTGCCAATGTACTCGTTTTTCATATGGATTAGTTTAGCGTAAGCTCTATAACAAAATAGTTAAAAGCATTAGGTTTAGATAGATATTATCTCATCGTTGCATTTAGGTTATTCACGTTTTATTTCAATTTATTTATTTGCAAATTATGTGTATACATTTCATGGTATCGCGCTGGCGAGCCATCGTCATTGGTTATTGGTCGCGCGTCATTGGAAACGCGCACGCCTGGGCACGCTGTATTTTGACGTCAAAATAGACGCCTTGAGTTTCAATAGTTAATAATAATTAGAGGCGGGGCACATGTAGTGTAATGGATCGCCCGGCCTCGCTTTCAAATTCGTGACGCTCTGTACAGGAGCTGAGCGCTTATCAGATGAACGCGATATACGTAAGCTTCATATACCAAAACATTTGAAGTCCCACTCTACGTATCATTGGTTCATTCAAGGTTATGCAGATTCAGATTGTTAGACAATGGGCTACACCTGGCATGATTCTCTAAAGAAAAAAATAAATTTGATAACAGGCTATCGTTTTCATTTGCTATAGAGAAAATGAGACAGCTTCACACTAGTTTGCTGACTTTCGTGGGTAGATTTGGTTTGATGCGTCAAAATGTTAACTCTACAAACAGCAATGAATGCTGTACACGCAAAAATAAATTTTAAATTTAATTTAGTTACAAATATCTTGCACAGGATTTTCTCAGCGTATTAAAATATCATTAAGCTCGCTTTTGACTTCCAGAGCAATTATTTTATGGTCATCTAGTTCAATATTAGATTTACCACATCCCGCATTTTTCTTGTTATTAGTATGTGCATCTTTTTTATTTGTAAGTAAGTATGCATTAATGCCGTTTACGAGGTGTTCATTTTTTTTTAAATGCAAAAAAGCCTAAACTGCTTGTCGAGAAATGTTAAAACTATTCTGATCTCCAACTAAATCCATTCAAACAGGTAAGCACAAGTAAACACATTACCTCAAAGCATTCTTCGACTTCTGTAAAAAGACTATTGGAATGGCTTCTGATAGAGCGCACCCATTACCATTGGCGTCGAAAGATCTCGTCTTACCATCGGGACAGATACTGATAATTCTGTAATAAAGAAACGTTTTCATTATTAAAAGTTTTATCCCCTTAACGGCATAGAAATAATTTTTATTTATTCCTAGCTAATCTGATGTTAAGTTTAGAGTAATCTTTACACCTTCTTTATACTTAAATTAGTCTTATAATTGAACCAGTGTAAACACTCGCACACTACCTACGTAACATTGTTCTTGCTCCTATTATAGTTGAAACGTAAGAGTAGTATCATCAGCAGTATACAATAGAGGGTACGGTGATGAACATAGCAGGCAACATGAATCAGTCTCATATTTTTTTGTATTCTCAGTACACATGAACATCTATCTAGTATCCCATAACACAAGCTCACAGTGCTTACTTTGGGGCTAGGCTACTTGGTGTGAGTGTTAAAAATATTCATTATTATTAAATATTTATCTTTTAAGCTGGAGAACGTGAATGTAGTTGAGTAGGCGCATGCTAACCGAATCTAGCTTATCTAAAATCAAGCCAACAGAACAAAATCTCTGTCCGGCGTAAACCTATTCTTCCAGCCATGAGATCGGACGATTTTGCTATGATGAAACAATTAACAGATTGAGATAAACAATGTGTAGTTTGCCTTGAAGATATAATATTAACAATTATAATTATAAATTGTATATCTACCTGCCAGTATGAATGGACGTTTGAGGGTGCAACAATAAGTTAGCACCTCCAACTATGGCTGCCTCACATTCACCTTTGGACATGGCCTGGTAAGCCAGGTCAAGGGCTGCAGAAGAGCTGCAGCAAGCTTCGTCAATAGACACGGAAGGTCCTCTCAGGTTGAGCCAGTAAGAAATGCGATTGGCGAACATAGATTTACTGCACCTATTAAATTAATAAACCGAACGATTTACGTATATTAATGTTATTCTTACTTAACTTTGTCTGTTGATAAGGAATTGTGTCAAAGAAGTGACTTTGCCAGGACTTTGCTGAAAATTGCTAAATTTATAAAAAATAATGTAATGGGCCTACATCTGCATCTTTAGTAAATAGAGAAGAAAACAAAACGAATAATTTGAGATTTGTATAAAATTCAATATATTTTAACGTACCCGGCGATACCGAAGCCTTGCTTCAATTTGACAACATAGAAAATAGCCTTGTCCGTCTCAGAAACACAAATACCGATATATACACCCACTTTCTTTCCACTGAGATGATCCGGACTGACACCTAAAATAAACTAAGTTGTTAGTTGTGCCAGTAGCTGGATATGGACAAGTCAAACTGTATTAAAAAAATAGTCGTCATTTTATAAGGTGATATACTTCATTACTAAATTATCAGACTAGATCTAGGCAGTAGCTACCTAGATCTAGGTTGATTTAGTATATCTATACTAATATTATAAATAGGAAAGATTTGATTTCTTGTTTGTTTGTTTGTATTGAATAGGCTGCGAAACTACTGGACCAATTTTAAAAAATCTTTCACATTTACGAGTAGAATTCTACATTATCCCTGATGAACATATGCTACAGAGTGTTTTCACAAATATTAAGGTTTCGTTTGAAAACTTCGATGATTAATTGGTACAGGTAATTTATTTTTAATTTTAGTACTAAGCCAGTGTTTATCACTATTTATAGGAAATAAATTAATATTTTTCCGAACATCAAATTTTCATAAATATACTGAGACGCAACTGTCATTATATCGATGTCTTTAAATTTTTTCTCTCTAAGAGTCTTCTTGTCTTTAGATTATAAATTGATCGAACAGCTCGCTTCTGCAATACAAAAGTAGTTTGAATGTCGGCAGCATTTCACAAAGCAAACAAAGCAAAATACCGTACGACATCACACTAATGAAATAACTAAAATATACTAATCGAGCGGTATCTACATCAATTAATTGGCGTATCTTCATTACTGCGTAGGCTGCAGAGCTAAGTCTGTTCGACAATTGCTCAATATGTGGGCCTAAAAATACTGTATTGTTTACCAGGTCCATATTATTTCATAGTTACATTGGTTTGCGGCCTGCTTTACATTGGGTAATTAAAATTTTGAACATTTAGTTTTACTTTCATTTTGACGTTAATTATTAGAATATTAAACCAGTGAATTACTTTAGAGATGGCAATATTCACATCGTCAATAAGGGATTGCTTTCGTTTTATTTTAAAGAAAAGTATCATTTACAAACAATACTATCTCATGATTATCCCTTACAAAGTAAGGTAAGTCATTTATATAAAGTAAAAACTAGAATGGACCAAGAATTGAGCCGTGAGGAACACCCCATCTTTACAAAGAAACCGGGAGATCTTTTGGCATTGATGTTAACTCTCTCGATCCTATCGCTCAAATATGACAGAATGAGATTTAGAGTGCTACCTTTAAATCCATAGTGTTGCAGTTTTCTGATTAGTGTTTCATGAAAAACGCAACCAAAAGCCTTGGATAAATCACATAAGACACCTAAAGCGTCACGTGACTCCTCCCAGGCATCAAAAATATGTTGTAAGAACTCAACACCAGAGTCTGTTGTAGAACGACCCCTTGTAAAACCAAATTGATTTGAATAAAGAAACTTATTTCTATAGAAATTTAATTGTATTTGATTTAATATTATTTTTTCAAATATCTTACTAAACGTGGGTAGCACAGATATAGGGCTTAAGGTTGTGGGGTCAGATGTGATAGAATATATGTAACTATTACAGTTAGAACTTTTAAAAGGAAACAATTCTATCATACACGATTTTTGTGTAACTTTAACCGTTTATCCAGTGCACGCAATTGAAGCTCACAAATGGAATATTCTTCTCCGCATTTTTTTTGCAACATTTTTCCTGGATTCTCTGCTCCTATTGGTCGTAGCGTGATCTTCTATAGCTTTCCTCGATAGATGCACTATATCAAAATAATATTATACGATTTGGACCAGTATCTTCTAATATAAGCACGTTCTACCAAAAAAAAAGTAAAACACACTTTCCAGCTTTATGATATTAGTAAGTACATCTAACTACTTTTCGTGTTAAAATATGCAAAAATAACGCCGGTACAAACAAGGCACAGTATCACTACAATTCAAGAGTATATCAGACAGGCTGTACCATCTAGCCCATAAATATCTCCGTAGATCCATAGCTTGAAATCAGGATCTATAGAGATAATATGAAATAAGTTCTCACTTGATCCAAAATTTATCTCGCCAATGTATCTACTGAGAATGAACGATTTTTACCTGCATCATAAAGGGCTTGATAGGTCTGCTCCAAGATTTTTCTAGACATGGCATCCATGTTTTTGCTTATGTTATAGTTGACCTTGAAGAACTGCGCGTCGAAGCGTTCTAGTCCGGGAAGAGTGCCCGTGTACTTGGATGCTCCGGGGTGGTTGGATGTCCATCGCTTAGGCTCTGCCGTAATAGGATTTTCCTGAAGAATATTATAACTTATGTTTTTTTGTACATAACAGCAAGAAATAGCACAGATTTAACCATGGGAAATTCAATTCATCGCGGTAAAAGTTGATGTGGTCACAAAAATGAATAGGTGCGTGGATCACTCTGAAACGTTTTGGATCTATTCACTTATAATTAAAGTATCAAATTACAATAGGAATGATGACTGGGTAAATTTTTCGAAATATTTAGTCCGTCAGTTAGTTTATTAAAAAATAATGGAGAAGTATTTTATACTTTTGACATACAACCAAAAAAATTAGTAAGAAAAAGCGCGTAAAAGGTTGGCGGTGGGTGCTCGTGACGTCCAAGACGTGACGTCATACGACTTTTTAAATTAGTAAATCTCTGTAATGTTTTGAATGTATGAAGCAAAAACATTATGTGTTCATTTCTTTTTGATAACCTACCTGATAAACCAAGAAAAGAAAATGCGATAAAGAAAGTTTTGAGAATCTAAAAAACTAACTTCTACGAAAAAAATATTTTTATTAAATCTTTTTAAAGAACTCTCCACCAGCCTCTTCACAAAGTTTCATGCGGCTGAACTAATTTTCAAAACATTTTTTCCAGTCCGCAGTCACCTCTTCCACGGCCTTCTCAAACGCTGCTAGCGCTTCTTCCGGTGATGAAAACTGTTTCCCTCTGAGCTGATTTTTTATTTTAGTGAATAAAAAGATGTCACACGGAGCCAAATCAGGACTTGAAGGAGGGTGTACCAAAACTTTTACTGGTATGGAGTCCAGGAGGTAATTCGTTTTGATCGCAGAGTGCGCGGGCGCGTTGTCGTGGTGAAGAAGGACCCCGCGGGGCCCGTTGTTAAGTTACTTGTTGCTCATTGCAGAAAAAACTTCTGGCAGGCATTTTGTGCTATACCATTCGGCGTTGCTGCTGCTTTGGTCTCAAAGTGGAATTGAAATTAGGTACCCCGTCAAAGTGAAGAAACTAGCGATCAATATTTTCTCTGCGCTCCTCGATCGCTTCACTTTCATAGGTGTTAGTTCAATTTGAAACAGCCAAACTGATGACTGACTTTGTTTCTGGATCGTATTGATAAATCCAGGATTCATCACCTGTCACAATATCGTAAACGCGCCGTGACGAGCCTGCAACAAATTTTTGTATCATATCACTGCACCGATCCACATGGGCCTGCTTCTGAGCTTCGGTGAGGTTATGCGGCACCCAGCGGGAAACTATCCTCCTTACGCAAAGGTGTTCGTGCAAAATCTTGTGAACACTTCCTGAACTAATCTGCAGAGTATGCTGAATCACTTCGTACGTTATTTACCTGTTTTTTTGAATTTATTTTTTTTCCTGCCAGCACACTTTCTTCGGTGACAGCCGTCGTAGGACGACCACTCCTTTGTTCATCCCCCAAAGTAAGATGACCGCGTTTGAAAACAGCACGTTAAGTTTCAACGGCAGCGCGAACGAGACGGCGAGATCCGCGTCACTGCACTACCGACCAATCACGCGACCAGTACTCGACGTCACTACCGAATAAGATTCAAAACAAACAGCACAGCTACGTACGAAATTTACTAGACAAAACAAATATTTGCTCAATCACAGAATAATCCTCTGAATCACAACAGTCTATCAAACTTTATAATTGTTTAAAAGGGGAGAACGCTACCAAATATGGTCGTAAGTCCAAAGAACCACTCACGTACCAGACCTATTATTGACAAATTGATTTTATTAACAATAATATTAAACCAGTTAAGTATATCAACTTGCTTAGTATCCTAAATATTTTATTTTTTAAAGTTAGTATTTTATCATGAAAAATAAAAATAGACACTATTAATAATATCCTTCTTCACAAACACACCAATTAATCTCCTTAACCTAGGAATGAGTGAGAAGTCTCCTGTTTTTTATCGGTTTAAATGAGCTTCAACTTCTGCACACAATTTGCGATCACATCTGTAGGCCTTTTGTGTAAGAGCAGACATTTTGTTCAAGCTTCTTGTATCGGCGCCAATAGATTTCATATTTCTTTTACAAGAGTTTTATCACTTATCCAGATTGCTTCGATTGTGTCACAGCGGTTTAAAGAAGCTCTTTTGTCTGACACCACATTTGTCTGATCCGGGGAAGTAGACTTATGATCATTGTTAGTTCATTGATGCTAGTTTTGATTGATCGCAGCCATAAATCTAAATTTATCCTTCGGCTGGAATCGACTATATGACCCAGTTGACGGTTTTTATTCAAAATAAAAACGGCATATTTTAATAGACTACGCATTTAATATTATACATATATTGATAGTGTGCTATTTTTTTAACATTTTGGAAAATATTAACAATACAGAAAAAATAACAGTCAAATAAATATTAAAACTTATAAAACCGGTATCGCGGGTACAACAATACACAATAAAAGCTACTTTTATTATTTGCATGCGTCCTTTTTGTCTCGGAGATGAAAAAAAAATCTTTAGTAAACACTTTTGTTCAATATTTTTTTATGATTTTCGATGGTGCAGTCCAGTCGTCCTGTCTTTTTTGTTGTTAAAATTTTGAAGCAGTATTTCAAAAACTGATATTTATCTAAAGAAAAGAAAATATAACTAGAAAAAAAAAATTCCACGCAGACCAGGCAGCAGACGGGACTCGAACCCGCACCCTTCGCAATCCGGGCGAATGCACTGACCAATTATGCTACCGCGGCCCTCACGGACCGCGTCGAAATTTTTTCTAGCTATTCTTAAGCTGCAAGGCAGCGCCATCTCTTCGCATTATAGGTAAACCCACAATGTCAAATGAATACTTTTACAAGTATTAAACATTTGAAAGAAGAAATAGCAATTATAGTTATAATTTTTATTATTTTTTAAAGCATGTAACTGCTTGATGTTTACATCTAAAGAAAATATAACTAGAAAAAAATTCCACGCGGACCAGGCAGCAGACGGGACTCGAACCCGCACCCTTCGCAATCCGGGCGAATGCACTGACCAATTATGCTACCGCGGCCCTCACGGACCGCGTCGAAATTCTTTCTAGCTATTCTTAAGCTGCAAGGCAGCGCCATCTCTTCGCATTATAGGTAAACCCACAATGTCAAATGAATACTTTTACAAGTATTAAACATTTGAAAGAAGAAATAGCAATTATAGTTATACATCAAGCAGTTACATGCTTTAAAAAATAATAAAAATTATAACTGATATTTATGTTTTAGAGGGTGCTGAATCCGAATATGAGGTCAGAATTTAATTTCGATCATGGCGTTTGGCGTAATTAGCTAATTATATAGTATCCAAAAGTACACGGTTTTAATTTATGTTTAAAAAAATCGCTAGTATTTTTTTTTCAAGGAAATTTAGTTTTTTTTTAATAAATTAAAAAAAATACTAATTTGGCGATCGCAGGGCAAAAAATTGGTCTATATCAATAAACACCAACAAACACCAAAATGAAAGGGTTGGATGCCCTCTATTTCTGAAAAAAAAAAATATAAAAAAATTTGACTCAAAAAAGCTAAAATATAGATTAGATAAGTGTATTAAAAACATAAAACTACAATTGCCATTTCTTCTTTCAAGTCTTTAATACTTGTAGAAGTATTCGCTTATCATTGTGGGTTATCTACAATGCGAAGAGATGGCGCTGCTGGCTTCGCTGGTTGAGAAATATTAGAAGAAATTTGACACGGCCTTTAAGCGGTACCATAATTGGTCAGTGCATCTGTCCGGATAGCAGTGGGTGCGGGTTCGAGTTCCGTCTGCTGCCTGGTAGCGCGAAGATTTTTTTCTAGTAAATTTTTCTTTATATTTAAAGTCCTAGCCGTTAAATACTTAATGTATTAATTAAAGAAGAATATTTCTTCATTTAAATGTTGAGACAAAAACAAACAAAATGATTTTAAGGAACCCTAATAACAATAAGTATTGATTGATTATCAGTTTAACAATTAATGACTTAGACCTAAAAATTATAAAAGATAAAATAAGTAGAAAACACAGCCTGAACTGGGACTATCCTGTGTTTCAGGCAAAAGAGTCTTAAATAACTACTATAAAACAATAATGCTATTGCATAGGTACAAGAATAAAATAATATATATGTTACTAGCTGACCCAGCGAACTTCCTACCGCCATAAAAACAGGGGCAGGTGGTAGAAGAGAAAATTTAGGGCTGCATGTATTTTATAATACCATAGAATAAAAAAATAAATATACAAAAAAAAAATTTAGGGATGTGTAACGTAGTGTTCTATCAATTTTCTGGTATAACATTCCTCCTAACCCATATGAGTACACAACGTTACAATACCCAATAGTTTGAATTTTGACGCGAAGGTTCCAGAACACTACGTTACAGGTGGACAACCATTATCACTTAAGGATATAAAAAATAGATAGTAGCCAATTCTCAGACCCAACCAACGGAATATGCATATAAAATTAAAAAAAAATCGGTCAGGCGGTTTCGGAGGAGTATGGTAACTAACATTGTGACACGAGAATTTTATATATAAGATTATTCTTATATACATATATAAAAATACAATTATGATCTATCAATGAGATTTAATGTCTCTTCTTTGATTCTGCCGTTTTTTATAGCTCTGTATGTTCTTTCCGGTTGACTGGTAGAGAATGCCATATTGGCATTAAGTCCGCCATTTGCAGTGTAAAGGCAATAAAGATTAAATAAATAAATAAATAAAATTTATTTTAAAAAGGACATCATTGTCGCTGTATCGTCTTAGGACATAGTTAGGAGGGCATTATTGTAATTTTTTTGAGTGTGTCTATAATTAAAATAACGAGGCCAGACTCGCGCTCTCCCAGTTCTTAATCTATAACATTTGTCAAATAAAATTCATATTAACATACTGATTTCAGTCTCAGGCCCAGCATATGGAAATTGTAATGCACAGCCATTAATATAAGGGATTAAAGGTGTGAAACTACGTATGTACGAGTAAAAAGAAGAAAACATACGCAATAAATGCCGCCAAAAAATACATTTCAAAGTGGCCCGTATATTTTTGTAACTGGTGCTGGTACTTTGATGTACTGATCTTGGCATTAGGTTGGCAGTAAAAAATATTATTTGTACAAGCTATTGGTTTAGCATCACCTAATTTAAGACTAACCTTATTGTATAGGATCTCGCTAAATTCTTTCACATTGTGAGACATCGGAAACAGCCCTGATATTCCAGAGATCACGATAGCTTCTCCATCTTCTGCATCAGAGATAACTGTCTCCGGAGCTTCCATTGCTTTCTTATTCATTGCTTAAAAATCAATGACTGCGTTTTAGTATTAAACCAGAATGGAATGGATGATTTTATTAAAACATATTGTATTTATAGTCTTATGAATAGATAAGTTATTCATATTACTAGGAAAGGTGGCTGGGGGCATTTCCGACTTAAAAAAATGCAACATAAATTATAACTATATGTATAGTGATATGTTACTAAACTGACCACTGACTGACCATTAGCTGAGATTAATTTTGATGTATTATTTGGTTAAAATACCTATTATCTATATATATATATATATATATATATATATATATAACACTCAAAGGTGACTGACTGACATAGTGATCTATCAACGCTCAGCCCAAACCACTGGACGGATCGGGCTGAAATTTGGTATGCAGGTATAAGAAGAATCATAGATGAATGTCATTGTGTACAATACAAGCCTGAGAACAAAAACTGTAGTCTACGCTTCAGCTCTACATCGAAACGAAGCGAGAGAGAGCCGCTAGTATAGGTATAAAAAGATTAATATAGCAAAAAGTCAGAAATTCGGACTATTGAATGTATAAAAGTTTTGATAAGAACAATGGACACAAAAGTGAAAGAAAAACAAAGAAGATGAGTTTGTAGAAGCAAATTAATATGTACCTTAACTTCAATGTATCTTAATATTATCATAAACAATTTGAAGGGGCAATTTCGACTGTTTTCCATAGACAATATTGGTGGGACTCCAAATCCGATTATAGTCTATACTAATTATTATAAGAAAGAAAGAAAGAAGTTTTTTTGTATTGAATAGGCTCCGAAACTGCTGAACCGATTTGAAAAATTCTTTTACATTTAGAATCCTACATTATCCTCGATGAACATAGACTACAAAGTATTTTCAAAAAAGTTAGGGTCCCGTATGAGAACTTCGATAATGTAACTTTTCGATAAATAACCTTTTGTCGCGTACGCTGCGGAAGTCATTGACAATAGATCAGTGATGTACTAAAATTTATAGAGGACATCAATATCTACAAAAAAGTTCGCAATACAGTATGTTTAATTATAACAGTAATGTCACAACGAGAGATCCCCTGCGGCGCGTTAATATGAGGAAAAAGGTTATGGTAATTCAAACTTAAAAGATGGACATATACTGTCGCGGACATTTTTATAGAAAAAATTGCGTCATGTAATGATTTTAGTTTAACTTTAACCGTTTACACAGCGCACGCGACGGAAGCTCACAAATGGAACATTTTTACCCGTATTTGGAGAACATTTTACCCGTATTTGGAGAACATTTTACCTGTATTTGGAAAACATTTTACCCGTATTTGGATAATTTTTCATCGATGCTCCGCTCCTACTGGTCGTAGCGTGATATTATATAGCCTATAGCAGTATAGTCTACACCTATCAAAAGTGTGTAGGTAAATGGATAGATACATAGAACTTCACATGGTGTGGGATTGGAAAAAGTGATATATAACTTTTTTTTCATTCCGTAACGTAAATGACATGGAAATAATCTAAAAGTATGCTATTTTATAAAATAAAATACGTAATATTTTTGTTTAAGTTACCTACATGGGAAATGTCGAAACGTTGAATTTACCATTTTTTTGCATTGCAATACCAATTGTCTGAGATTCCGACTACAAGTGGTAGTCGGAATTAACTCGTGTCACAATTTAAGTGAGGAATTTAAAACTGTGTAAATACATCCCTTAAAACGTATCGTAAGCAAAAGCCAATAATAAAATATCAATTTACAATATAATATAAAATTGTTCCCGGGTTCGAATCCCGGTGGGGGCAGATTAGTGTGTGACGACCTCCGTGGTCGAGTGGTTTGTACGCCAAGTTTCATGGTGTCGCCGACTCGAGAGGTCCCAGGTTCGAATCCCAGTGGCGCCAGATGTTTGTGTGATGAATACGAGCATTTGTACTTCAGTCATGGATGTTTCATATGTATTGCTAAATAAAAAAAATATACGTATATATGTACAGTGTATGTATTGTATCCGTTACCCTTTTTTTTTGGGGAAGGTGAAAATGCATTTACGCACTTCCTACGACCGTGCCCTGCCGTGGGGGTAAGTGGGACTTCACGGGGCATACTTCACGCCGCGCCGCGACTACCCACTAAAAACACCTCCTGCGGTTCCATCTTCACACGATGGGGGAAGGGTATTAGCAAGCCTTTGCCCCAGACCCCAACCGTGAAAGCGCCCTCTCGGACCCTCCTCTTTGCACTAACTCCCCTTGTGTGCATTGGCACGAACCGCGGGACGTTCTGGACTCGACTCGTTGAGGAATCTGTCCGTCTCTCTCTGGGGGCATCATCAGGCAGATTGGCCTGGATAGTATGCCCTAACTCGATGGGAAGCCATTTATAATGCGGGGCTAGTTCTTCCCTCCCGCGGGGCCACCTATGGGGCTACAGTGGCAGCAAAGTTGCACCTTCTGCGCCTAGTTCGACGGCGTCTCATCGGGGCGGCTGAGGGGTCCACCTCTAGGGATCGCTCCCCTGTCTCCTTTTGGGCCATCACAGTCTCGCAAAATGTCTTTGCGGCGTCCCATGCATCCATGTCGCCAACGATAGCCCTTACCACCGACGGCAGCGACAAATCGCCTCCAACTGCCCTCATCAACACCGCTCTTTGTTCACTCCAGGCGGGGCACTCAGCCAGAGTGTGCTGAGCTGAGTCATTGGCCGCACCGCACTGGTGACAGATGGTGGTTGGTTCTCTTCTCACGATGTTGTACAGATACCCCCCGAAACAGCCGTGTCCGCTGAGTATCTGCACCATACGACAGGAGAGCCCACCACCCCGTCTGCTTAGCCACTCTCTTAAAACAGGACGCACTGCCTCGACAACTCTCACGCCTCCGTCGGCTCCTCCAATCTGGCCGACCACTTGTCGAGCGCCGTCTCACTGGCGTCTTCCCTCCAGGCTCGGATTTCCTCGAGCATCGGAACGCGATCCTTCGCCTTGGCCTCCGACGATTTGACGTACACGTCTGCGTACACCTCGGCCTCCAGGTCCCAAGGGACTGTACCGGCAAGTACGCAGGCGGCCTCGTAGGCGATCGTGCGATAACCCCTGACCATCCTCACCGCCATGACTCTTTGCGCCTGACGTAGCAGGGCCTTGCTGCGGTTGGTGAGACAGCCACTCCAAATCGGCGCTCCATACAGCGCTACCGAACGAACGACGCCAGCAAAGAGACGTCGACATCCAACATCCGGGCCACCAAGGTTCGGCATGAGCCTACTCAAGGCCATCGTTACCCACCGCAGTTTCAGCACGAGCTGGACAAAATGGGGTTCAAAACTCCACCGGCTGTCGAGGACGATTCCTAAATACTTTATCGTCGACCCGATACCAATGGAGACTCCGCTCACAACTAATTCCGCCCCCGCTGTTGGCGCTCTACCCCGGCCGTAGAATAGCACTGCCTCTGATTTCTCTAAAGCCACTCTGAGGCCCAATCGCCTGATGCGTCCGACCACATGAGCCACTCCCGCCGTCGCGAGGATGGACGCGGACCTGAGGTCTCTCCCTCGCGCCGTCACCAGGGTGTCATCTGCGTAGCAGAACACGTTGACACCCTGGAGGTTCGATCCTCTTACGACCCAATAGAATCCGATGTTCCACAGGAGCGGGCCCAGTACAGAGCCCTGTGGAACACTTGCCGAAACAACGTGCTTTCCCCATCCCTCTCTGGTCGGAAAAACGACTGTACGCCCCTCCAGATACCTCATCACTGTTTCCCGTAGATAGGACGGTACTCGGTGGTGCTTCATCGCCTCGTTGATGCAGGCGTGCGGGAGAGTGTTGAAAGCGTTCGCGATATCAAGCGACACCGCCAACAACACCCTCCCCTTTGACACCTCCTCCTCGGCAAGGAGCGTAATAGCGTCGATGGTGGACCTGCCCCGCCGGAAGCCGAACTGGTTCTCACTAAGATTCGGCCCTTCTGTGCCCATGTGAACGAGGAAACGTTCTGCCATCACTCGCTCAAAGAGCTTGCCGGCCTCGCATAAAAGTACTATAGGCCTGTAAGCCGATGGTGAGTCTGCCGGTCGCCCGTCCTTCTTGAGAAGCACCAACTTTCCCAATTTCCACCCCTGCGGGAAACGCCTCTGCGTCAGGCACGCGGTAAGTAGGGCGCGGAAGCGGGGTTCCAGGCCATTGTCTAGGGCCATCACCCAGACTTTGCCGGGGATGCCATCCGGTCCCTGGGCTGTATTTTTCCCCCGCACCTTATCAATGGCCGCTGTCATCTCCGATTGTATTCGTTACCCTAGTATCCCATAACACAAGCCTTACAGTGCTTACTTTGGGGCTAAGCTAATTGGTGCGAGTGTTGGAAATATTTATTTATTTATTATTGACTGTATACAACACCTAATGTGAAATTGCAAGAAATTAGGTCAAAATTAATTAAAAACAAACAAAAAAGTGTAACACCTCTTCCCGATAACCACTGCTCAAATTGACGTCTGGCAATAAACATTGACCTTATTTAATTTATTCCTTATTTCCGATTTAGAATTTGTTTTCAACAAAATCGATCACGAGTCTGGTATCACCAGACTCGTGATCGTGTGTGTGAAAGTGTGTATAAGACAAAGTATGTATAAATAGAGTTTTTTATATATATATAACTCAAAGGTGACTGACTGACATAGTGATCTATCAACGCACAGCCCAAACCACTGGACGGATCTGGCTAAAATTTGGCATGCAAGTAGATGTTATGACGTCGGCATCCGCTAAGAAAGGATTTTGATCAATTGTACCCCCAAGGGGATAAAACAAGGAATGAAAGTTTGTATGAAACTTTGTCAATTTTAAACCGATCGGGCTGAGAATTTGCATGCAGGTATAAGAAGAATCATAGATGAATGTCATTGTGTATAATGCAAGCCTGAGAACAAAAACTGTAGTCTACACTTCAGCTCTACACCGAAGCGAAGCGAGGGCAGGTTAAGAAGTGGTCGCCCTCGGTCTGTTAGGACTGATCCAGCAGTGATAAAAGCTGTGAAGGCGCGAATTCAAAGAAATCGCAAACGTAAGCAGAAACTGTTGGCCCTTCAGATGGGGTTAAGCAGAACCACGGTGAAAAGGGTGTTAAATGAAGACTTAGGGCTTCGGGCATATTGAAGAAAACAGGACATCGTTTGAATGCTCGTCTAATGGACCTGAGACTGAAGAGATGTTGAAGTGGTACGCGGGAAAAAAATATAGGCAAATTCTTTTTTCAGATGAAAAAAATTTTACCGTAGAAGAGAGCTACAACAAACAAAATGATAAAGTGTACGCACACAGTAGTGAAAAAGCGAGCAACCGTATTCCGCGTGTCGAACGAGGTCATTTTCCATCCTCGCTCATGGTATGGTTGGGAGTTTCTTATTGGGGCTTAACAGAGGTACATTTTTGTGAGAAAGGTGTAAAACGAGCATTCGTTTTATGCAGCAGTTGTTTATCAAAATACAGTCCTCATGAACCTTGTGGAACCTGTTTCTCATACCATGTTCAATAACAGGCACTGGGTATTCCAACAAGATTCAGCGCCAGCTCATAGAGCGAAGAGCGCACAAGACTGAAAATCGACTGTGCAATCGACTTCATCCGGCACGAAGACTGGCCCTCCTCCAGTCCAGATTTAAGTCCGGTAGCTTACATATATGGCAACACTTGGAGGAAAAGGCGTGCTCAAAGCCTCATCCCAATTTGGAGTCACTCAAGACATCCTTGATTAAGGCAGCCGCCGATATTGACATGTACCTCGTTCGTGCTGCGATAGACGACTGGAGGTCATTCTGAATAAACTTTATCGTCATAAGAATCTATGTTTTGTTAAGTTCACTTTAGTATATAAATGGTTACATAATGAATAAATTTGTAACAATTATTTTATATTAAACATGTGACAGAATTTTTGACCTGACTAGGTATAGTATACCTAGCATTAACACGGAGTTTGTTACTAATACCGTAAGTTTGCGGAACGTTGGCTGTTAGGCTATAATTTATTTCAAAACATTAAATTCAATTTAAGTATACGCTATTGTTTGTGTGCAATAAACAAGTTTGCCTAAACTAGGTTACATTGAATTGTACCTGTATTTCAGACTTGCCAAGGTCAGACATTATTTTCGATTAAACTGTATTGATTAATTAACAATTTAAATAACAATAGAAACAGCAGTATTTTGTAAGCAAAGGTCGTAGGTAAGATATATAAATAATTTTGATTATATACATAGGTATAGATTGTACTTGTTTACAAATTAAAAGTAGTTCTTAAGTCTGCTCATATTTCAGACTGTGCACATAACTACATATTTTTTTTACAATTTACTCATTATAAAAAACGATCAGCTAGCATAATCTGTGTTCGAAGTTGCATTGGTTCGGCGATGATAAGTACTACGTAAATTCATACAGACAATATAATTCAACAGTTTTATCGTTGACTTTTTCACTAATAAACTGAAACTTGACATCTATGTGTTTTGTACTATTATGGTGGACGGCATTGCATGCCAACGTAAGTGCACTTTGACTGTCGGAGTACAAAACAACTTGTTGTAGCTCATCTGATAATTTGGAATATAGACATCTATGGAAACGGGCTTCCTTGACAGCACTGGCAAGAGCCATATACTCTGCTTCAGCTGATGACAGAGCCACTATAGGTTGTTTATAACCCACGTAACAGGCCCTCCAGCAATACTAAAATAATATCCAGCATATGATCTTCTATCTTCGGGGCAGTTTACCCAGTCAGCATCGGAATAACCTCAAAGTATTCGGTCAGTTTTCTTTCTGTAAGTTATACCTAAGTCTTTAATTGCCACTAGATACTTTAACCATTGTTTAGCACTATTCGAATGGCTTCGATTTTACTTAGTATTAAATCGACTTAAGTAGCTCACCGTGAAAGCAATATCTGGCCTTGTGCTTACAGTAATAAACATTAGGCACCCTATTAACTCCCTAGTAAGGGCAATCATACAAATTTTTATCTTTGATTTTTTCCAATTTCTGACTGAGCGGCACTAAAACATTTTTAGCATCAGTCATATTAAAACGTTTTGCTATTTTCTCGATATGTCTTCTGATATATCTTTAAGGAATTATATTCATGCTTTACATTAATTCCTAGGCAAAATTCCATTCTTCCAAGATCTTTTAATAAAAAAATATATTTGTCCTAATTTGTCCTTTTTGAAATTGTCAAAAGTGACAACGTCTTTATACAGACAGATAAAATCGTCAACGTAAACAGCCAGCAAACGAGTTTCATTGTTATTTATTCTCTTTCGAAAAATACATGACTCCGAAGGACTTTGTATAAAACCAATAGCTGATAAAGTTTGTTTTAATTTAATGTTCTTACACCTCGGCGCCTGTTTGAGGCCGTAAAGAAAACGTTTTAACAGAAAAACTTTGTCACGTATCGATTCCTCAATGAAACCTTCTGGCTGTAATATGTAGACTTCTTCATCTTTGTCGCCATTAAGGAATGCCGTATCAACATTAAGTGAATAACTGAGTAGCCTTCTTGGACACCGAATGCTAAAAGCGTTCGTAAAGAAGAATTACGCACTACCTGCGAATAAGTTTCAAAATAATCTTATAATATAATATTCCGCAACTAGACAGGCTTTATATTTTAGAATATTTCCCACGGCATCCTTTTAAAGTTTGCATACCCATTTACAGTGAATACAAGTTTTATTTTTAGGTTTATCAACTAGTGTCCACGTTCCTTTCCTTATTAGAGCGTTATACTCATCTTGCATTGCCGAGATCCAGTTGCTTTTGTCCTCACTGTTTATGGCATCAGTATAACATTTTGGTTCTTGGTCTAAAAAATTCTCTTTTTTTGTGTAACGATGCGACGTTTCTGTTGAGGAGGAAACATCATTTTCGTTATCCATAACATGTAGTTCACTCGAGAAAACAACATCTGCATGACTGCGAACATCGGTGTCTTCTGTTAAAGGGATTTTACTGTCATTAGTGTTTTCTACACCAGATGACTGCAGCAAAATTTTATTGTTTTTATTTGAAAGTGAAGAACAGCTTCTTACAGGCAAGGAGTTTAAACACTGCATGTCGACGGGTTTTAAGTTGATAAAAATAATTTCAAAAAATACGGCGTCTCTTTCTTTTATTAATTTTCTCGGGCATACCGCACTCCTGAAAAAATAATTGTACACATTCTCAGAATAACCTACAAAAATATACTCTGCGGCTTTCATATCAAACTTAGAGCGGTGACATGACGGAACATGTACAAGAGCTCTACACCCGAATACTTTTAAGTGAGAAATGTTAGGTTTTGTGGTATGTTGGGTGATAGCGGCAGGTTATAATAAATACAAAAGACGTAGATAGGTTGGTGTCCATTTATTGAAGAAGGCTTAATGGTACAAAACATACTTATTTATAATATTAGTGCACTACGTAGTTACACACACACACTTATAAAATATAACACACAATATTATTACAAAACATCAGCATTTCACGTGGCCTACTTTCGTGTCATTCAATGTTGCGTTGTATTATTAATACATATTTATTAAATTATTTTCATACTATCACACGCCCCCCAAAAATCTCCATTACACCCCTCTCCTCAAAAAAGAAAAAAAAAAGTGTTACATTTTTTTTTCAACCACATACATTCAGCTAAATATTATCATTATAAAGTTTCGTATTATTCTTATGTACTACGTACTCTCTATTATTTTTTAATATCTTTACATTAGGTGACAATTCCTCTATTACTTCATAAGGGCCGTTATACACTCTATCTAACTTATCTCTTATTTGATTTTTTACCAAAATTAAATCTCCTTTTTTATATGTTATCGGGTAACTATTTTTATCAAATGTAGTTTTTCTACATAATTTATTAGTTAATAAATTTTTTCGCGCATCACACAGTGCTCTTTGTAGTCTATGTCGAAGTTCCTTAGGATAGTCATCATAGTTATATAAGGGAGTTACAGAGTCACTTAAGTTACTAGGTAAAATACAATTTTTTCCAAACACTAGCTCGTAGGGAGTATATTTTGTTTGCGTGTGTACCGAGGTGTTGAATGAGAAACACCAGTACGGAACCCAACTACTCCAATTGCTTTTGTGACTCTCACATTGTATTCTTAGAAAAGTGCCGAGATGTTTGTGAGTATTTTCTAACGATCCCATAGTTTCATGGTGATATGCAGTGGACTGTAATTTTTTAATACCTAATAAGCTACATATTTCGGTCATAATTTCGTTAAGAAATTCTGTTCCCTGGTCTGTAATTATTTCTTTTGGGATTCCATATCTAAGGATAAAATTATTTACAAAAGCTCTCGCTACTGATTCGGCGTCTTTGCGCTGCAAGGGATACGCTTCAACGAACTTTGTTAGGTCGCACTGTAGAGTTAGTATGTACCTATGATTGTAATCGTCAACTTGTAATGGTCCCATTATATCTAAACTAATTCTTTCGAAAGACGAATTAGGGGTAGTCGTTAATGACATAGGTTCCTTAATGTATCTATTGGTGTATTTATTTATTTGACAAAGCTTACATTTATTGACATAATTAACGACATCCTTTGTAATGCCTGGCCAAAAATAGTATTTTTTAATATTGTTTAGCATTCTATTTATCCCAGCATGCCCACTGGTGGGTAACAAGTGGAAGTCATTTAATATAACTATCTTTTCGTCCTCATTTCTGATACGCTTAACATCTTTAGTTATCAATAATCGCGGCCGACTCAACTTTATTTTTTTAATTGTACTTGCAAGTAACTTAATATGTCCTTCATATAATTTATTTTTGATGATAAGCAATTCTAAGATATTTAACTTACTACAAAAACTCTCTAAATCTCTCGCTAACGCTTCTACAGCTGATAGCGATCGAGCATTTAGATAAATTATTGACCGCTTTGGTACATATACACAATTTCCACTTGAGGACGTAAAAACTTCGTCGTTTCCGTCATATTTGACCGAGTGACTAAAACATAATTCGATAATATCCGGTGGTGGCTTGAGAATTTCCACGGCCAAGGGGTGATCAGTCCCATGACTATGCAAATTTTCAGGATTACTATAATTCTCTAAGTCACAGTTTTTATTACGACTATTTTTTTTTGTTTGTGCTCTAGTAAGTAGTGATACTAAGTGTTCACGCATATTTTTTAAATCATCCAATGTCACCGGGATGCGACTCAATGCGTCTGCAGCCGCGTTGTGTCGTCCTGGGACATAGCCTATCTCAAAATCATATTCCTCTAAATATAAACGAAATTTAGTTTGCCTACTGGAAGGATCTGTCATAGAAAATAAATAAATAAGAGGCTTGTGATCGGTTAGAATTTGGAATTTCCTACCATATAAATAAGGTCGAAAATGCCTCACTGCCCAAACTATGGCTAATAGCTCCAAGTCTATAATCGGATATCGCGTCTCAGCGGGCTTTAAACTTCTACTTGCGTATGCAATAACTCTATCATTCCCATTGGATAATATTGCACCTAAACCTGTTCTTGAGGCATCAGTCTGCAATTTAAAAATATTATTTTCAGAAAAATCGGGATAATCCAAAACTGGGGGTTTTATTAAAGCAGATTTTAATTTTTTGAATGCTTCGTCACAATCAGCTGTCCAATTAAATGCAACATTCTTTTTACAAAGTCTATTTAGTGGATGTGCAATTTCAGCGAAATGTAAAATAAATCGTCTATAATAGTTAGCGAAGGCCACGAATCTTCGGACCTCGTCAACGTTAGTCGGTGTCGGATAACTTTGCAAGGTTGTTATTTTGCTTGGATCAGGAAATATGCCTTTACTTGTTATTTTATGTCCTAAGTATACTATCTCTGTTCGTAAAAATTCACATTTTAAAGGGTTTAGTTTTAAATTAACTTTTCTTAAGCGTTCTAACACAGAAATTAGGTTTTTATTATGATTTTCTATACAATTTCCTATAACGATACAATCGTCTAAATAAATAAAACATTGATTATAATTCAATCCAGACATAGCTATAGTCATCAATCGAGAAAATACGCTAGGGCTAGTTTTAAGTCCCATCGGACAACGCTTCATTTGGTATATTTTATCAGCTGTGAAAGCGGTGCACTTACGTGAATCGGGATGAAGGGATAATTGGTACATTCTATCTAAATGGAAAGCAGTGTATTTTCTTGAATTTTCATTTAAATTTAATTGATAATAACTTTGGGACAAATCTAATTTTGAAAAATACATAGAATGTGATAAGGAATCTAAAATATCTGTAATATTGGGAAGTGGAAATTTATCATCTTGAATTCTATTATTTAATTGCCTATAGTCAACGACAAACCTATACTTCTTTTCATTATTTTTGTCGGTCTTTTTCGGAACAAGCAAGACGGGACTAGACCACTCCGAGGTGGATTCCTCAATAATATCGTTGTCTAACATATCCTGTATTTGTTTACGTAACTCTGGTTTTAAAGAGTGTGGTATTCTGTAGGGTTTTATATAAACAGGAGTCGCATTATCCTTTAAAGTAATTTTATGCTCCATTAAATTAGTGACTGACAGTTTATCACCTGGGAGATGAAAAACGTCCGCGTACTTAGCGCAAATAGACTCAATGCTAAGTCGTTCATTTTTGTTTAAATAACCTAGGTTAAGAAGTTCAAATAATGTTTTTACACGATTTACTGAAATTTCCCTTTCCGAAAAATTACAAACATCGAAATGATGCAAACTATGTACTTCTAAATGAGAAAAATCATAAATTAGGTCATTTTCCGTCGTATTTAATATTCTAATCGGGATAAGCCCGTTTCTAGGCCTCGACAAAACACCTGCAATAAATACTCCCTCTCTTATTTCATTCGCAAGGACGACACAATCGTCGATTATATTCGTAGGTATGAACTTAATAGTTTCACACCTCGCAGGTATGTTGTGTTTATACCTGTTATTTATACACATACTTATCGATTTAGACGACTGAGTTAGGCTTAAAATGCCTTTACCATAATCAATTAACGCTAAATATTGTTTTAAAAAGTTATCACCTATTATTCCATCTGCAGAGCATGACAGGTTCTTAAATACGTAAAATTTATGTCTAAAAGTCATACTGTTACTACTTAATTCTAAATAAATGTAACCTTCTGATATTAACCTACCGCTAACACCTCTAATAGTTAGTCTTTCGGGAACAATTTTATTTTTCAAATCACTAAATACCTTAGCTAAATATTCATACTTAATTACACATAAACTGGCACCAGTGTCTATTAATAAATGTATTATCCTATCTCCTAAACTAAAAGCTACCGTACTCGAAGTATTATAATTGAGAACTACATGCTCTGTTTTCGTTTGAGGAACGAAAAAACTGACTCTCACTCATGGTTGAGGTTGGAGCTCGAGGCTGCCTTACCTCAGTGTCGCAGTACGTATGGTGGACACGGGAATAGCCTCGTGTACGGGGCTGATACTGCGCGCCTGGCGTTGACCAGCGCGCGCCCGGGGAGGGTGCACCTCGACCTCGAGCGGAACCACGTCGCGGCACAAACGTGCGCGGCGCGCTCACATTATGCGACTGGATCGGGTTACCGTATTGAGCACGCGAGTTACTATAATAATTATTGCCAATATTTCTACCGCGGAACCCTTTATTAATAAAATGAAATGTTTTCGTGGACTTAGGGTGGTGACGAAAATTCATAACTTGTTCCCCACTGGTAGAAAGCGTCTGCTCGTCTATAGCACTACGGATTGCCTCAGGAAGAGAAAGAAATTCCTTTGATGCAATAATAATACTCAATCTAGAGTTTGCCAAACCATCGGCAAAGCGTTTTATAGCGATCTTTTCATTAATTGGTCGCAATACGTCATATTTTGAACTATCGCCATCGGCCTGTGCTAATGTCAAATTAGAGAAGATATCTTCTAGTTCATTACCGAATGCTTCTATTGACCTATTTCCCTGTTTTACATTTTGTAACCGAGACTGAAGAGCGACTGCCGATTTTTTTTGTACTAAATACTTTTTCATGTCACTGAGCAATGAACCAACTGTTGTATAGCTACCGCGTAAGCGAAGTTTCGCGCTAGGAGATAATCTTGTTTTTAATACAAAATCTATAAGTGAATTTTTCGATGTCTCATCAAGTTTAGAACTATACATTTCTATACCGTCGATTAATTGTTTGGTGACATGTTCCTGACCAGTCATTATGGGAAGTAAACTAATAGCCGTTTTAAAGTCAAAGGACATTGTATCTGCCATTTTTGTAGTTTTAGAACTATCGGGATCTCTAGTTGAAAAAGTAACTAATTTATTTATTTCACTATAAATTAAATGAATATTATTTACTATAGAATTAACTTTAATAAGATCTTCGGCACTTATCTCAGAATTATTAATATTAGCTTTAATTTCACACAAAATATACTCTAGTTGCAAATAAATGACATTGGCTTCTTTTAATTTAGTTTGACCGATTTCTTTCTTTCTACGTTCAGGGCCTATTTTACTTAAATATACTTTTATTTCCTGTAACTTACTATATAATTCAACTAATTTATGAGACATAACTATCTATTACTTCTAATTTAATAAAATAACTCATAATTGAATTCTAGAAATAGCAGCTAAATTGTACCTACATATATTTTCTTCCAATTCACTTGCTGACGTCACGAGCTGCGGCGGGCGGCGTTCTTGTGGCGGTCACGTTCTGCTGACATCAAACAACGTGGCCCGTGCTGCTATTCCTGTTGACGGCCGGGACGGGGACTTCCTAATTTGATGGTCTTGCTTGCATTTCCAAGGTGCTGTGGTTGAGCTCCCTTCTCAACGAAAGAATAGCATTTCTTCGGCACTTCTTGTACAATAGGTATGCGGCAGCGACGAACAGAATGACGAATAGCGTGATGAGCAGGATCTCGGTAAGGTTCAACTTGGTCTCCGTTACTTGAGCGCTTCCACCGGCGTTTTGAGCGATGATAATTTCTTCTTTGGACTGTGAGCTACGGCACATTGTTATTGGTAATTGGCGCGACTGCCCCAAAAATAAGATTCTTCATAATAATTTTCAATCTTCAAACTTCTTCTTACTTGACGTTCAGTTCAGTTTCAATATCTTCTTTCTTCAATTTATTTCTATAATTTTTCTTCCAAATTTCGCAGGGTCGCCATGTGGTATGTTGGGTGATAGCGGCAGGTTATAATAAATACAAAAGACGTAGATAGGTTGGTGTCCATTTATTGAAGAAGGCTTAATGGTACAAAACATACTTATTTATAATATTAGTGCACTACGTAGTTACACACACACACTTATAAAATATAACACACAATATTATTACAAAACATCAGCATTTCACGTGGCCTACTTTCGTGTCATTCAATGTTGCGTTGTATTATTAATACATATTTATTAAATTATTTTCATACTATCACAGTTTCTTATTGTACCATCTTTGGTATGGAGTCTCGCAACCTAGAGCACGATGTGGTGACCTATTCTTTAGGTATACCGCAGTTTCCACAGCGTCTTGCCAAAACGCTTTAGAAAGGTTGCTTTGACTTAGCATGGCACGAGCCTTTTCAACAATACACCTTATACATCGCCCGCTAACTCCGTTCTGTTGCGGGTTATAAGGTACTGTTGCCTCGTGTTTAATACCAAAGCTTTCAAGATAATTGGACATCTGTTTGTTGACGAACTCATTCCCATTATCTGTTCGCAAACATTTAATTTTTGTATTGAGTTGACGCTCAACAAAATTATGAAATCCTTTAAAAATTTAAAAACGTCGGTTTTTAAATAACACCAATAAACAAACATCATTCTTTTAAAATCATCAATAAGGATTAAAAGATATCTATTACCTTTAAAAGAATTTGTAGAAAACGGTCCACATACATCTGCGTGAATGAGTTCTAAAGCAGAACTTGCGCGTTTATATTTAATATTTTTAAAAGGTTTCCTAGCTTGCTTACCTTCTACACAGGCTATGCAAGAATTCACATACATCAGCATAATTCATACCAATTGCTTGACCTCTTATAAGTTTGTCCATTCCGATACGACAGAGGTGACCTAAACGTCTGTCCCCAAGTTGAAATTCAGTCAACTCAAAGCGCACTTTACGTTCCACATTTTCAACCACATCTAATGCTGTAAATTTAGGTTTATTTAGGCAGAACGCCTGTATCTTCTTAAATACTCTTTAATACTATAATAGCCTTTCTTAAGTAAACAACTTTGAATGTGACATTACAACTCATTTATGGGTAACTTAAGAATAGCATCAGAAATTTTATTATAAAAATGTATACCTTGACCCATAAAAGATCGGTAAACCTTCTGTAACCTGTAGGGTGGCAATGCAAGCTTGTTTCTATTCCTTGTGTTAAAATTGTACACTTTACTGTGTTTGGTATACAAATTGATATTACTTTTAACGAGGAGTATACAACTATTGTATACACCTCGTAAAAAATAAATTCATTTACAATTATTGTAAATGAATTGAGAAGCAACAGTCAAAGTGCCAATTTCTTTAAATTTTTTGGATCCAACCAGACCCATGACGACCACATTGTAATTTGGAAATGATAGTAACATTGAAACGTGTTGGCACACTGCCTTCTAGCCAACCCTTTTAGTTATTTTATTATAATATTCTCTCAACTCGCAATATGATATTTTGTCAAAGTCATATAATTGCTTTTTCAGATGATATTTTTTATGATATCCGTAGCTTAATTCAATTAATGTAAAGGTGCACATTAGCTACCGTAAGTAATTTAAATGTTTAAACGTTTTTTTTGTGGGTCAAGTGGGTAATAAATTCCAATTATATTTTTACATAGTCTTTATTCCTGAGCATTATAATGAGCACTGACATTCAACATTGTCGTGTTTGCATTAACCCGAATTATAAAACATTATCATACTACAATGTTGACAGAATTTAATTTTGTTTAAAATGTAGTTCAGAGCTATCAATATATTCCAAGTTTAATATATGGAGGTTAATATATAGAGGTGATATGAAATGCTTCTCAGGATTCCGTATAAAAGAACCATGCAAGTTATGCAAGTTGGTGATTTGTGACTACCCGAGTAACTACCGAGGTGAACCATTTGCAGTGTGGCTAAATGCGATAGTGTGCAATACGCCGGTTAACTACGATGTCACTTAGCGAGTAGTTAGACTCTTGAGTAGCAAATATACTTTTAACATATAAGTACTTTTTTTTTCGATGACGGGGAGAAAAAATGCATTGCGCACGCCACATCATACGCCCTAGGACGTATGATCCAGCATGCTGCATTCAGCCGGTGGAAAGCAGGGTGCTGCCCTGTTACGTGGAGCAGAAGGCCGCTGACCCTCCACGTTGGCAGACAGGCATACGCTAATGCAAGCATAGGCGACTACCCCCCACTTTCGCGGCTGCCAAGCAGTCAACTCCACGCTCTCCGGCACGATCCCGGTCTTCTCTAGTCAACGCGCTAGTCGGCTAAACACCTGGTACCGCAACTGCGGTCCATGGTGGATAGTCGGCCGTGCTTCGTCTTCCATATCTACCAGGTAAAACAACTTCCCGATCTACCCCGCACTAATCGAGCATAATCCCGGGTCCCTGGATTGGGAATCACCAATTGCCATGCCCGAAACATATTAGAACCTGATGTTGCCGTATGGCAACGTGAGTAGTCAATTCAATTTACAGGTCATATATCAAATACTTTGAACCGTAGACATTATTTGTCCCTTTTAACACAAATTTACATTTAGTAGTTTTTGATTAGAAGCCAATAGTCGCCAAGTGTGTTCAAAGTAATTGAGATTTTATTTCCGGGTTGTTAGAAAATATCCATAAATGAAGACCAGAAAACAAAAAAGTCACCTTTTTTTCTAGTAAACATTTCTTTGGATTGAAACATCCACCAGTAAAATAGTTAAAAAATAAAAACATAACTAAATCATTGAAACTTTAAACTGTTTCTTATTTTAAGATACAAATAAAAAATATTTTATGTGCTCCTTTTGGCCTGGCGTTGCTACATGGCAACAGCCCGTAACTCCAAAAAAAATCTGATACTGTGAGTATTGTGTGTCGGGAACAGGTGCGAGTGAATAGTGAAAATGTGACCAGTGGTAGGGGTATCGAGCGCAGTAAAAGACGACGTCAGAGGGTAGACCGATATGTCTGCCACTAACATCTACCCGCAATTACTTCAGTTACTCCGTGATTATGGCGCTTGCAACAGTGCCGAAATATCGGACTCATAAAAAAACAAGGTACATGGTAACAATCCCGTTAATAGCTATAATGTTAGTAACCATGAAAGTTTCAAACAATAAAAAAAAATCGCACTAACTATGGGGATGGTATTTTGTCTAAATGTATATAAAAACCTAAAAATATTACTAAAAAAACAGACTCTAACGGGTTAATATGACGAAAATAAAACGCCTTTAATATAATCTATCTATCCTTATTCAAAAAATTCAAAATTCAATATCGTTTATTCAGTCTAGGCTGTTACAAGCACTTGTGAATGTCGAAAAGCTACGCCATCGGTTCGCAAAACTACGGCGGGAGACCTTGTACTGACAAGAATCGGCAAGAAACTCAGCAAGGGCTGCTTTTTTCTCCCTGTTTTATTTCATACAGTGTCGTCCAATTGAAAGTTGACATCAAACTTGCAAACATGACTGTGTTGAGGTCAACTTCCATCACATAATGTCAAATATGTAACAATAGACAATCAACGAATTTACTAACAATAAGTGCAAAGATAAGTCCCAAAATAGCAAGAAACAATTTTCAAAACAAAATGAACAAGTATATGAAAGGGAGTAAGTGCAAAGTTCTCTTCAAAACTCTTTCTAAGGCTGGGAGCCTTAGTTTTAATATAACTTTTGAAAAATTATCTACAGGTAAAATTACAACCAGGCCGTTTTATCATTCAAATATTGATTGACAGTATAATATCCTTTCTTAAGTAAACAATTCTTAATGTGTATTTTAAATTTATGAGGAGGCAAATCAAGGATATCAATAGGAATCTTATTATAGAAATGTACGAGTATACCTTGACCCATAAATGATTTATGAACCTTCTGTAACCTGTAATTTGGTATCTTGAGTTTATTTTTATTCCTTGTATTAAAAGAATGTATGTCACTGTGTTTTAGATAATAGTTAATATTGCTTCGAACAAAAAGTATGCAATTATAAATGAATTGAGAAGCAACAGTCAAAATCCCGATTTTTTTAAATTTTTCTCTAAGAGATGTTCTAGAACTAGGTTGATAAATAGCCCTTATAGCTCTTTTTTGCAAGATAAATATAGTTTCAATATCGGCTGCTGATCCCCAGAGAATAATACCATAGGATACAATACTATGAAAGTAACTAAAGTATACAGTTCTAGCAGTAGCTACATCAGTAAGTTGTCTTATTTTACGTATGGCATAGGCTGCTGAACTAAGTTTACCAGCTAGCAGAGAAATATGAGGATACCATTGCAATTTCGAGTCTATGGTTATACCTAAGAATATCGTTGATTCAACTAAATCTAGGTTTTCATTGTTTAATTTAATTCTAATGGTTTCGCATATACGACTTCCTATTTTCTTTGGTCATGCCATAACCTAAGAACGATTTTACCGATTTCATTCATCATTTTCAAAGGTTTCTAATAGTTTGTAGAGGGTTCTTCGAGGAAAAAATTGGAGTGTGCAGAAAATTCAAGAATGCTTAAAAATTACTACTCTACCCGATAGATGGCGCAGCAGTTGGATTTTAGGTTTTCTACATCACGTCTATTCGCTGCAGTTGGGTTTTAGGTATTCTATATGACGTCTGTGACAATGAAAAAAACCGGCCAAGTGCGAGTCGGACTCGCGCACCGAGGGTTCCGCACAAACCTGTAGGTATATTTTAATAATTATTAAAAAATATTTTTATTGTATGATGTAACCAAAAATTTACAGTTTTGGCAATTTTTCTTTATCTGTACTATAAGACGTTACTTCGTACCAAATTTCAAGATTCTAAGTTCCCTGTAGGTTTTGATTCACGTGCGAGTTTCGAAAATTTGCGGAATTTCTAAGCCAAAGCAATCAAAAGAAACGGCTGTATCTTTTGATTGCTTTGGCTTAGAAGTTTGATTTTTTCACAGCTCCAAGGGACAGTAGACCTAAAAAGAAGGTCAAAGTTCCATGAATGTATCTATCCACGTTTTTTTAATCCACGATATCTATAGAATCTGTTTATCATTACAAGTTAGTGCTGAATTAAAAAAAATCAAGAGGGTGGACATGAGGCGTCATTAACAAAAGATGATTATTACCAGTCATTACTTTCATTTCCATTCTAAGGCAATGTGAAACTTTCTAATCTGACCCTTTCAAAGGCAGTATTTTTTTTTATTATATAAAAAAAAACACTTCAAATATTTTGCTTCGACTCATTCAACCCTATTTGTTGTGTTTTTAAGTGAATCACCAGACTCTTTTTAATTTTTTTTATAAAGAAATTCTGAATTGAAAATCAGGAATAGATTAAATAGTAATTTAAATAACATAAGTACCTCTTTGGCAGACTATAAATACGATATGGAATACTAAAAAGTCCATTCCCGTTTAATTCAATTTTGAAAACGCAGTCAGTAACTTTTTATCAATGGATAACAAAGCAATGAAGACTCCGGAGACAGTTTGCCAAGGGACAGGAACCTCTGGGACAGAAGATGGAGAAGCTGTGGTCATCTCTGGAATGTCGGGGTTGTTTCCGATGTCTAACAATGTGAAAGAATTAAGCGAGATCCTATATAATAAGGTAATTCTTAAATTAGACGATTTTAAGCCAACATCATACGAATATAATTTTCACTGGCCACTTAATGCCGAGATGCACTAATCTTGGCATCAAAGTGAACGGCAGAACTAGTTACATTAATACATAGGCCGTTTTGACATCTACTTTCTGGAGACTTTTATTGTGTACTTCCTCCTACGTACTCGTACATAGATAGTTTTTATGCCGTAAATCTCTTGTGGGAATGGCTGTGTATTTCAAAAGTTCGACATACTGAGTATGGTAAAATACACTCCCTTATTAGATGTAAGATCATGACATCACATCAGCCTTTCATGCCCTCACTGTTAATGGTCAGAACGGGCCATGACCCACTACGCAGGAACAATGTGGATAGAGTTCTAGTCTACCTATTATACTCGTAGATGCAACTGGGACGGATGGGCTAACGTGCCTTCCGAAGCATGAAGGACCAAATGAAAAATAGTTAATAAAACGCCTTACTGAATTTGTTTCGCTACTTCTCAAAAGATTTCTCAATTTGTAACTAGTAATAGTTAACGGTAGTTAGAGGTAAATCAAACAAAACATAAAATTTTACTCAAAATTATAATAACGTGTTAAATAATTATTTATCACGTTCTAAATTATAATTTTATATTTTGAGTTTAATTATAATTATCGTATTTTCTGTTGTTTTCTAATCATTACTTTACTGTTGTGCATGTCTTACCTGAATTATTAAAATTAAACAAAATAAATCCAAAGACAAAACCAATCAAATAATTTGTGATATGAAAGTGTCCGATAAATATGTAGCTCGCTTTCCGCGAACATTTTTTGAGATGATTGATAATTCAGATAAAACATACCTTTTAATCTTGAAGTGAAGTTCTTGTTATGTCCTGATTTGCTAAAAAAGAATAATATTTCGACTTTTCTTAACTTTCGTCGGAAAATCTTAAAAAGGAAAGCAACTCTCTGTCTGCCGACTGGCTTTTTCTTTCGGGTTCAAAGCAGTGCACTTTAATTATGTCTTGCGTCACGATAATAAAGACAGCCAAGGACTGTCCTTCGTTAAACGATGATGAAAAACATCATCTTATAATGATAAAGATGATGAAATACATCATCTTACGGCACCGTTGGGCATGCAATCTTTTCTGGTCCTCCGTTAAGTCATGTGGTATCGATGATGTGCAAAGCAGCTGAATCTTCAGATAACATGTAAAATTGTATGCACTTGGCTCATTCCAATGCCTAACAAAGTATAAATTTGCGATCAAGTAGTTTTTGTCAGTTTATATAAGTTGTCGTACTGTGTCAATATTAAATTCTGTAACCACAGTCGCCGATAGACCTTCACCTGTCCTGGAATGAACTACGAATATATAGAGCTGCGATATGGTGCTTTAACATCAAATGCCAATTGAAGCCTCTGGCAACTTCTTAAGCCTTATCAAAAATCATAAAAAATCATTCAACCAACATTTTCTCGAGTAAAATTCATTTTGATAGCAACATACAATTTTAAAACACAAAAGTTACACACAAAAGGGATTACAAAAATTTGATGCAGGCTCGTCACGGCGCGTTTACGATATTGTGACAGGCGATGAAACCTGGATTTATCAATACGATCCAGAAACAAAGTCTTCAATGTTCTTCACTTTGACGGGGTACCTAATTTCAATTCCATTTTAAGACCAAAGCAGCACCAACGCCGAATGGTATAGCACAAAATGCCTGCCAGGAGATTTTTCTGCAATGAGCAACAAGTGACTTAACACAGGGCCCCGCGGGGTCCTTCTTCACCACGACAACGCGCCCGCGTATTCTGCGGTCAAAACGAAGGACTTCCTGGACTCCACACCAGTAAAAGTCTTGGGACACCCTCCTTACAGTCCTGATTTGTCTCCGTGTGACATCTTTTTATTCATTAAAATAAAAAATCTGCTCAATGGGATACAGTTTTCATCGCCGGAAGAAGCGCTAGCAGCGTTTGAGAAGGCCGTGGAAGAGGTGACTGTGGACTGGAAAAAATGTTTTAAAAATTGGTTCAGACGCAGGAAACTTTGTGTAGAGGCTGGTGGAGAGTTCTTTGAAAAGATTTAATAAAAATATAACGTTTTTTGGTTTTTGAAAACTTTCTGAGTGTCACGTATTACTATAATGACCATGAAAGTTTAAAACAATATACAATACAATAGGGATGATTACTAACTTTTCTTTTCTCGGTCTATCAGATAGATTATCAAAAAGAAATTGACACATAATGTTTTTTCTTCACACATTCAAAACATTACAGATATTTATTAATTTAAAAAGTCATATGACGTCACGTCCTGGACGTCACGAACCCCCACCCCCAACCTTTTACGCGCTTTTTCTTTCTAATTTTTTTGGTTTTATGTCAAAAGAATAAAATACTTCTCCATTTATTTTTGATAATTTAACTGACGGACTAAATAGTTCGAAAAAATTACCCCGTCATTATTCCTATTGTAATTTAATACTTTTATTGTAAGTGAATAGATCCAGAAACTCTCAGAGTGCTCCACGCACTTATTCATTTTTGTGACCACATCAACTTTTACCGCGATGAATTGTATTTCCCATGGTTAAATCTATGAGCTATTTCTTGCTGTTATGTACAAAAAATATCTTTTATGATATTCTTCAGGAAAATCCCATTACGGCAGAGGCTATGCGATGGACATCCAACCACCCCGGAGCATCCAAGTATACGGGCACTGTTCCCGGACTAGAACGCTTCGACGCGCAGTTCTTCAAGGTCAACTATAACATAAGCAAAAACATGGATGCCATGTCTAGAAAAATCTTGGAGCAGACCTATCAAGCCCTTTATGATGCAGGTAAAAATCTATCATTCTCAGTAGATACATTGGCCAAATCCATTTTGGATCAAGTGAGAAGTTATAGCATATTATCTCTATGGATCCTGATTTCAAGCTATGGATCTACGGAGACATTTTTCTCTCAGTAGATCAATGGATCTAGCCAATGGGCTACAGCCAGCCTGCGGTACAGCCTGCCTGATATAGTTTTGAATTGTAGTGATACTGTGCCTTGTTTGTACCGGCGTTATTATTGCATATTTTAACACGAAAAGTAGTTAGATGTACTTACTAATATCATAAAGCTGGAAAGTGTGTTGCATTTTTTTTTGGTAGAACGTGCTTATCTCAGAAGATACTGGTCCAATTAGTATATTATTGTTTTGATATAGTGCATCTATCGAGGAAAGCTACAGAACATCACGCTACGACCAGTAGGAGCGGAGCATCCATGAAAAATGTTGCAAAAAATGCGGATAAAAATATTCCATTTGTGAGCTTCAATTGCGTGCGCTGGGTAAACGGTTAAAGTTATACAAAAATCATGTATGATAGAATTATTTCCCTTTAAAAGTTCTAACTGTAGTAGTTAGATATATTCTATCACATCTGACCCCACTAACTTAAGACCTATATCTGTGCTACCCACGTTTAGTAAGATATTTGAAAAAATAATATTAAATCAAATGCAATCCAATGTCTATAAAAATATTAATTTATTTCCTATAAATAGTGATAACGGTAGGGTCCAAGTATTTTAAAGCCCACCGTACCAAAATTAAGAAACTCTCTGACAAAACTCTCCTACTCATGGAACAGCGGAACGAAATGAGACTACAGACTTCAGGAGATGCAAGTCAGTACCGGCGGCTAAATAGACAGATATCACAGTCCTTGACGAGCGCTCTTCGCCGATTCAATACACATTGTATCAAAGAGGCTATCGAGCGCAACAAAGACTCCAAAGTGTTCGCGAGAGATCTGTCTATTGGGCAAAGCCAACTGACAAAGCAGAAGACTGACAGCGGTAGCATCATTTCGTCTAAGGCTGAAATCCCGAGGGAGATTGAGAGTTACTATGGACAGCTATATTCCACGCAAGCACCTGTTGAAAGCAAGGCTAGAGACCCCAGAGCCAAGCTTACTCGACACTACATTGAAGATATCCCGGACGTCAGCCTGTATGAGATAAGTATGGCTCTCGAACAACTTAAAAACAACAAGGCGGCGGAATCACAGCAGAACTTCTGAGAGCGGGCGGTAAGCCCATACTTAAAGTCCTCCAGAGGCTTTTCAATTCCATCATCCTCGAAGGCAGAACGCCAAAAGCATGCGCCACAAGTGGGCTTGTACTGTTCTTCGAGAAAAGTGACAAAGCACTCTTCAAAAACTATCCACCAATCTCGCTTCTTAGCCATGTTTATAAGTTGTTTTCGAGAGTCATTACGAATGTATCGTACGCAGGTTTGACGACTTCCTGAACAAGCCGGTTTCCCAAAAGTCTGCAGTACCACAGATCACACTAAGACTAAGGCTAAGACCATAGATCACATTCATACGCTGCGGCAGGATATACAGAAGACCGAAGAGTATAATCTGCCATTTTGCTTGGTGTTCGTGGACTATGAGCAAGCTTTCGATTCGATTGAGACCTGGGCAGTGTTAAAGTCTCTCCAAAGGTGCCAAGTAGACTACAGGTATGTCGAGGTATTAAGATACGAGTAACTTTACGAAAACGCCACTATGTCAGTCCGATTACAGAACCAGAGCTCTAATACTATCCAATTGAAGCGAGGCGTTAGACAGGGACATGTGATATCTCCGAAACTGTTCACAGCTGCATTGGAGGATATTTTCAAGCTTCTGGATTGGAAAGGACGAGGCATTAACATTAATGGCGAGTACCTTTCGCACCTTCGTTTCGCCGATGATGTAGTTCTTATGGCTGAGACCTTGGAAGATCATAACACGATGCTCGAAGATCTAAGTAGTGCTTTCCAAAAAGTGGGTCTTAAGATGAACATGGAGAAGACGAAAATTATGTCGAATGCCCATGTAGTACCCGCTCCAGTTAAAATTGGTAACACTTCACTCGAAGTTGTCGACTGTTACGTCTACCTAGGACAGACAGTCCAGTTAGGTAGGTCCAACTTTGAGAAACAGATCTCTCGTCGTATCCAGCTCAGATGGGCAGCGTTCGGGAAGCTACGAAAAATATTCGCGTCCCAATTACCTCAGTGTCTCAAGACAACAGTCTTTGTCCAGTGTGTGTTGCCAGTGATAACCTACGGAAGCGAGACGTGGTCCTTTCAACACAACTACAACGAGAAATTTTGAATGATACCATCAGCCACTATGATGAGCAGTTCAGCACTTATGAAAGGGCTCTGCAACGCATCACTGACCTTGAGAAGGAGCTAAGTGCAGCAAATACCCAAATAGCGCATTTTATGGAAGTTCAGCAGCTTCAAGAGTCAGCACATACCCAAACTCTTTAAGAGGAACTGATGGCATCACCCGGAGGATCTCTAATGCAGTGCCAGCAGCCCATCTATTCTAAATGTAACTCTAACCCCTGTGTATATGATTTGAATTCAGACAGTTCATGTCAGTGCTCGGCCGGGAAGGGACTTGTTAAGCTTAGTAAAAACAAATTAAAAAGATATGTTAAAGTCAGAAGGTATATTTTAAAAACTAGGAAACTTATAAATAAAGAAAAAACATTTTATAGAAATATTGAGTTTGTTAAAGAACGTACACAGTTACTACAAAAATTAGATATTTGCCGTTCCATAATTGAAGAAAATAGATTAACATATGAACAAAATATGGAGTCATTGAATATTAAGTTAAAAAGCCTTCAACAATCATTATCTAAAATGACTCAGAATTATAATAACTCAAAAAAACTGAAAGAGGAATACATTCTGGCCTTTAAATATCTATCTAACACTTCCCTTCACGAAGACTCACCTGTAAAATGTCAGTCATTGGTATCAAACCAGAGTAGTATTGAACAAAATGACATTGATCCAGTATGTGAGTCCTTGATCACTAAATTTAATATGTTCACTCGGAGATCACAACTAGTTGTAATTCTTTTAAGCAGAGTAACTGTCATAAGTACATAATGTTAAGTGACGAATTAGGTAAAGATTTAGGTTGCTTATTAAAAAAACAACAATTAATTATTGTTTGCCAGGTGCCACAATGCACCAATTAATGAAAAAAATATTAACTCTTGAACTTGACAAAAACACAAGTTTAATTATTTTAATTGGTAAACACAAGTTTAATTATTTTAATTTTAAGAGGTAATATTAACAAAAACGACATTATGACCTACTATAACTCTTTGTGTTCTTTAAATGTATATAGAATAGTTATGTTTACATTACCATATAGTAGGAGTCAATCAAATGAAGAAAATAATATTAGGTATAGGCTAAATTTGACATTAAGTGCCATGACTCAGTATAGTAGTCAAATAGTACATTTAATAGATATAAATAAATTAATATGTATTTGTAAAATGACAAGAGATAAATATTATCTTTCTTATTACAATAAGACACAAATAGCTTCTTCGCTATTATTTTATTTTACACACATAACCCAAAAATTTGGCTATCACTACTGCTTCTATTGAGCAGCATAATTATGTAGATCAGACCTTGGAATTTGTTCCAAATACTGACATTAATTGTAATTTAAATTAGTTCATAAGACAACAGAGGAGCTCTCTAGCTATAACATGACCAAGAAAAAGTCTAAATACCTAAATATTGTTCACCAAAATATACAAGGCTTTTCTGGTAAAGACCTAGAACTATGCTTATTATTAAATGCAAAGAATATAAGCATATTAAGTATTACAGAGCACTGGCTCAGAGATTATGAAGTAGTTATGGCCTTAGATAATTATACAGTTGCTAATAGTTTTTGTAGGAAATCGGCTATCAGGGGAGGCTCTCTCATAATCTTACAGAAAGATCTTAAATACAAAGAACGTACAGATATGATTTTATTTATTTTTTAAGCATTTAACTGCTAGATGTTTAAATCTAAAGAAAAGTTTACTAGAAAAAAATCCACGCGGACCAGGCAGCGGACGGGACTCGAACCCGCATCCTTCGCTATCCGGGCGAATGCACTGACCATTATGCTACCACGGCCCTATTAGCCGCGTCGAAATTTTCCTAAACTTAGGCTGCAAGGCAGCGCCATCTCTTCGCATTGTAGGTAACCCACAATGTCAAATGAATACTTTTTCAAGAATTAAACATTTGAAAGAAGAAATAGCAATTATAGTTATGATTTTATTTATTTTTTAAGCATTTAACTGCTAGATGTTTAAATCTAAAGAAAAGTTTACTAGAAAAAAAATAACGTACAGATATTGTTTCACTTTCAGTTGAACGTAATGTTGAACTATCTTGTGTGGAACTTGATGAAATGATCATAATATGTGTATATCGACCCCCATCTGGGAATTAAACTCAATTTGAGTCCGCTATGGAAGACGCTTTCAATATAGTATGTAAATGTAATAAAGTGGTTGTTGTGTGTGGTGATTTTAATATAAATATTTTAGTTAAGTGCCTATTAGTGGGTAGGTTTCTAAACTTATTTAAATCATATAACTTGAAGCATACCTTCTTTGAGCCTACCCGCATCACACATGCATCAGCATCCTGTTTGGATAATATTTTTTGTAATAGGAAAGTTTTTAATAACTCAATAATAAATTGTATTAATTCTGTTCATAGTGGACAATTAGCCTCTTTTGAACACCATCATGCTTCACACAAACATGACCTAACTTATAGACCAATTACACAAACGGGTATAAATAAATTTAAAGATAGTGTTTATCATAAAATATCGGACTTATCAGTTTGTAATAATAATAATATTTTGTATGAAGATTTATTCAATTTAATTAAAGATGAATTTAATAAAATATTCAAACGCAAATTAATTAAATGCCATAGCTCTAAAAAGAAATTTAGTGATTGGGCCACACCTGGTATTTACAAAAGTAGAAATAAGTTGTATCAATTGTATGCTCTCAAAGTAACCTCATCTAATCCTAAGTTTATAGAATATGTCAAAAACTATTCAAAAACTTTTAAAAAGGTGTGTACCATAGCGAAAGCTAAATTTTTATCAAAAAAAATTAGTCTATCAGATAATAAAATAAAGACAACTTGGAATATAATTAATAATGAAACTGGAAGAAATAAATTTAATGAACACTAGGTTTAGGTTAGCAATGACCCTCCTTGAGTCAAGTGTTGATAAGTGCAGTAATGATTTTCATTTTAGACATATCAGTAGTGATTGTATTATAAAATCATTTAATTCTATTAATATTAAAAAGACAAAGGATTTATGGGGAATATCAACATATATAATAAAACCGATTATCACTGTCATTGCGCCACAACTGGCCATTATATTTAACAAATGTATTGATGAGGGAGTGTTTCCAGATCTAATGAAATGTGCTAAAGTTATCCCTCTCTTTAAGGCTGGTGACAAATCAGATCCCAGCAATTTTAGGCCTATATCTGTATTACCAGCGCTAAGTAAAGTATTTGAGAAAATAATTTATAACCAATTACTAGCACACTTTTCTGTAAATAAGCTACTTCATTTAAAACAGTTTGGTTTCACTGGAGGCAAAAGTACTACTGATGCTGGAACTGCACTTCTCAAACACATTTTTGATATATGGGAGAGTAAGCACGATGTTATTGGCATTTTTTGCGATTTATCTAAGGCGTTTGACTGCGTTAGCCATGAAACATTGTTAAATAAAATGAAGCATTATGGTGTAACAAATATTTCACTAAGTCTGATACAGTCTTATCTTTCTGCTAGGATTCAGAAAGTAGTTATAAATCAAGCTGAGTCTACAGGAGCACCCATTTCTATGGGCGTGCCCCAGGGTTCAATATTGGGCCCATTGCTTTTCCTTATTTATATTAATGACCTTCCTCACTTTACAAGAGATTTGTGTGAGACAGTACTATTTGCTGATGACACCTCTTTAGTGTTTAAAGCTAGGAGAGGAAATGATTGTTATGATGAAGTAAATTGTGCTCTCTCTGAAGTTCTTCACTGGTTTACGGTAAATAATTTAAATCTAAACTCTAGTAAAACAAAATGTGTTAAGTTTACTTTACCTAATGTGAGGCAGGCTAATACTAGTTTAAAAATAAATGACCAGCCTGTAGAGTTAGTGGATTCTACAAAGTTTCTGGGTATTACTTTAGACTCGCATCTGCAATGGGATCCTCATATTGATGCCTTATCAAGTAGACTGAGCTCTGCGGCTTTCGCTGTTAAAAAAATAAGACTTCTAACTGATGTGGAAACGGCAAGATTGGTTTACTTTGGTTACTTTCATAGCGTTATGTCATATGGCCTTTTGTTGTGGGACTCAGCGGCTAATATAGAAAGTATTTTCGTACTGCAAAAGAGAGCTGTTCGCGCCATACATAATTTAAAGGTAAGAGAATCTCTTAGAGAAAAATTTAAAGAAATTAATATTTTAACACTGGGATCGCAATACATTTATGAAAATTTAGTATATGTAAGAAACTATGACGCATTTGCAAAAAAAAGTCAAACCCATAACTTTAACACGAGATTTAAGAACAAGCTTGCCGTTCCATATTTCAGACTCCAAAAATCAAGAGGTTCATTTCTGGGATGTAGTATTGCATTGTTTAACAAAGTTCCCCAAGATCTGATTGAGCTTCCACTAACCAAATTTAAATCTCAGATTAAGAATACTCTTATGAATAAGGGCTATTATAAAGTTAATGATTATCTAAATGATCGTAATGCATGGACATAGTGTTTCTTGTAATTTGTTATTTGATGGGTATGAGTCAGTTTTTGTTACAGTAATATGGTACCTATCTAATGCCGCTTCCTATATACTTAATATAAAATTTATTGTAACTATATATCTATATCTTAAATAATGTAATGGAAGGTGACTTCAGAAGTATCTCTGAAGTCATTTTTCAACTTGACGACTCTGTATATATCAATACAGGGAGAAAAAAGCAGCCCTTGCTGAGTTTCTTGCCGGTTCTTCTCAGTACAAGGTCTCCCGCCGTAGTTTTGCGAACCGATGGCGTGACTTTCTTGACCTTCACAAGTGCTTGTAACAGCCTAGACTGAGTAAATGACTTTTCATTTCATTTCACTGTTCCAATTGTTCTAAGAGGCCGTTTCTACAATTATGGTAAAGATGACCTAATTTGGTAATTGATACTGTAACAATATAATATTTTGTAAATATTGTTACATGATTTGACGCTGTGAAGATTTTTTCGCCCGTTTTTCTCCACGCCAAAAAAAATCCTTAACGGGTGGTAGGAAAATAAAATTAGGACGCTACAAAATAGTTGTATTATACTTTCTATTTGAATTTTTTTTTTTATTCAAGTGAATTGAATCGCGGACTTTTTTGTAGATATTAGTGTCCTCTATAAAAAATTTCTACATCACTTTGCTGTACTGTCAATAAATTCCGCAAAGTACGTTATATAAGGTTATGTTATGGTATTTTTTCACATATTGGGTTACATGATCAAAGTTTTCAAACGGAACCTTAACAGTTTTGGAAAGACTCTATAGCATATGTTCATCAGGGATAATGTAGGATTCTAAATGTGAAAGATTTTTTTAAATTGGTCCAGTAGTTTCGGAGCCTATTCAATACAAACAAACAGACAAGAAATCAAATCTTTCCTATTTATAATATTAGTATAGACATACTAAGTCAAATTAGATCTAGGTAGCCCACTACCTAGATCTAGTCTGATTTAGTAATGAAGTATATCACCTTATAAAATGAACATGACTATGTTTTTTAATACTTTGACTTGTCCATGTCCAGCTACTGGTACAACTAACAGCTTAGTTTATTTTAGGTGTCAGTCCGGATCAACTCAGTGGAAAGAAAGTGGGTGTATATATTGGTACTTGTGTTTCTGAGACGGAAAAGGCTGGTTTCTATGATGTCAAAAATATGCAAGGCTTCGGTATCCCCGGGTACGTTAAAATATATTGAATTTTATCCAAATCTCAAATTATTCGTTTTGTTTTCGTCTCAATTTACTAAAGATGCAGATAAAGGCCCATTAGATTATTTTTTATAAATGGAGCAATTTTGAAAGTCCTAGCAAAGTCACTTCTTTGACACAATCTCTATCAACAGTCAAAGTTTAGTAAGAATAATATTAATATACGTAAATCGTTCGGTTTATTAATTTAATAGGTGCAATAAAGCTATGTTCGCCAATCGCATTTCTTACTGGCTCAACCTGAGAGGACCTTCCATGTCTATTGACGAAGCTTGCTGCAGCTCTTCTGCAGCCCTTGACCTGGCTTACCAGGCCATGTCCAAAGGTGAATGTGAGGCAGCCATAGTTGGAGGTGCTAACTTATTGTTGCACCCTGAAACGTCCATTCATACTGGCAGGTAGATATACGATTTATAATTTTATTGTTAATTTTATGTCTTCCGCGCAAACTACTCATTTTTCATCTCAAACGGTAAATCGTTTCACCTTAGCAAAATCGTCCGATCTCATGGCTGGGAGAATAGGTTTACGCCGGACAGAGATTTTGTTCTGTTGGCTTGATTTTAGATAAGCTAGATTCGGTTGGCATGCGCCTACTCAACTACATTCACGTTCTCCAGCTTAAAAGATAAATATTTAATAATAATGAATATTTTCAACACTCACACCAAGTAGCCTAGCCCCAAAGTAAGCACTGTGAGCTTGTGTTATGGGATACTAGATAGATGTTCATGTGTACTGAGAATACAAAAAAATATGAGACTGATTCATGTTGCCTGCTATGTTCATCACCGTACCCTCTATTGTATACTGCTGATGATACTACTCTTACGTTTCAACTTTAATAGGAGCAAGAACAATGTTACGTAGGTAATGTGCGAGTATTTGCACTGGTTCAATTATAAGACTAATTTAAGTATAAAGAAGGTGTAAAGATTACTCTACACTTAACATCAGATTAGCTAGGAATAAATAAAAATACCTAAAATTATTTCTATGCCATTAAGCGAATAAAACTTGTAATAATGAAAACGTTTCTTTATTACAGAATTATCAGTGTCTGTCCCGATGGTAAGACGAGATCTTTCGATGCCAATGGTAATGGGTGCGCTCTATCAGAAGCCATTCCAATAGTCTTTTTACAGAAGTCGAAGAATGCTTTGAGGTAATGTGTTTTATTTGTGCTTACCTGTTTGAATGGATTTAGTTGGAGATTAGAATAGTTTTAACATTTCTCGACAAGCTGTTTAGGCTTTTTTACATTTTAAAAAAAATGAACACCTCGTAAACGGGATTAATGCATACTTACCTACAAATAAAAAATATGCACATACTGATAACAAATAAAATGCGGGATGTGTTAAATCTAATATTGAGACAATAGCTCCTATTCTAGCTCGCATATTTAATGATTGTGTTGACTGTGGTGTTTTTCCTGACCTCATGAAATACAGTAAAATAACTCCTTTGCATAAAACGGGAAGTACATCAGACCCCACAAACTTTAGATCAATTTCTGTGCTACCCACGTTTAGTAAAATTTTCGAAAAAATCATGTTGGATCAAATGCAATCACATTTTAATAAATATAATATACTTCACTGTAAACAATTTGATTTTACACGGGGTCATGCAACAACCGATGCCGGTGTTGAACTTATACAACAAATTTTTGACGCCTGGGGGAACTCGCAGGACGCTCTAGGTATGTTTTGCGACTTGTCCAAGGCTTTTGATTGCGTTTTTCATGAAACATTACTCAGGAAACTCTACCACTATGGATTTAGAGATACTGATCTGAATCTTATTGCGTCATACCTAATGGATAGGATTCAGAGGGTTGACATTAATGGCAATAAGTCTGCGGGTTCGCCGGTTAAAATGGGTGTTCTGCAGGGCTCAATCCTTGGTCCTTTCTTATTTTTAATTTATATTAATGACTTGCCTTACTATGTTAGAGATAAGCATGAGATAGTATTCCAATTGTCCCGTCCGCTGCCTGGTCCGCGTGGATTTTTTCTAGTAAACTTTTCTTTAGATTTAGACATCTAGCAGTTAAATGCTTAATAAATAAATAAAATCATGAGATAGTATTGTTCGCGGATGATACATCACTTTTATTTAAACTCAAACATAAGGAAACAGTTATTGACTACGTGAACAGTTGTATCTCTAAGGTAGTCCACTGGTTTAATGTTAATAATTTATTACTAAATGAAGGAAAAACGAAATGTATGAAATTTGTATTACCTAATGTAAAACAGGTAAAAACCAGTGTGAATGTAAAGGATAGGAATATGGGCCTTGTAGACACCACAGTATTCTTAGGGGTTACTTTAGATTCGAAGCTTCAATGGGGCCCACATATATTATCAAATAGACTTAGCTCTGCAGCATATGCCGTAATGAAGATACGCCAGTTAACGGATGTAGATACGGCCAGATTAGTGTACTTTAGTTATTTCCATAGTGTAATGTCGTACGGAATTTTATTGTGGGGAAACGCCGCCGACATTCAAACTATTTTTGTGCTGCAGAAGAGAGCTATTCGATCAATTTATAATCTTAAAGTTAAGGATTCCTTAAGAGATAGGTTTAAAGAATTTGGTATAATGACGGTCGCATCACAATACATTTACGAAAATTTATTACTTGTAAGAAAAAATATTAATTTGTTTCTTAAAAACAGTGATGTTCACAGACTTAATACAAGAAACAAAAATAAACTAACTTTACCTGCTACTAGGCTTCACAAAATCAATAATTCATTTAAAGGTCTTTGTGTTCGCTTATACAATAAAGTCCCAAGCAATATCCAAGAGTTAAGCATAAATAAATTTAAAGATATTATAAAAAAAACACTTATTAAAAAAGCTTATTACAAAGTGTCTGATTATATTACAGACAAAAATGCTTGGGTTTGAACTGTTCCAATCATTCCAACAGGTTTTCTATATTAAATAAATCATGATTGTATTGACGTTGTAACAACATAATGATTTGTAAATGTTGTTACATTATGCTTTTAATGTTGTGAAGTTTTTTTCGCTCGTTTTTCTCCGCAGCCAAAAAATATGTCCAATAACGAGTGGTAGGGAAAAAAAATGTTTGGACGATTCAAAAGTGTTGTACTATACATCCAATTTGAATAAAGATATATTGATTTCTGATTTCTGATTGAACGAGATGACCATGAAATAATTGCCCTGGAAGTCAAAAGCGAGCTTAATGATATTTTAATACGCTGAGAAAATCCTGTGCAAGATATTTGTAACTAAATTAAATTTAAAAATAGACTTTTTGCGTGTACAGCATTCATTGCTGTTTGTAGAGTTAACATTTTGACGCATCAAACCAAATCTACCCACGAAAGACAGCAAACGAGTGTGTAGCCGTCTCATTTTCTCTATAGCAAACGAAAACGATAGCTTTTTATCAAATTTAATTTTATCTTTAGAGAATCATGCCTGCTTTGGCCCCATTATAGAACAATCTGAATCTGCATAACCTTGAATGAACCAATGATACGTAGAGTGCGACTTCAAATGTTTCGGTTTATGAAGCTTACGGATATCGCGTTCATCTGATAAGCGCTCAGCTCCTGTACAGATCGTTGCGAATTTGAAAGCGAGGCCGGGCGATCCATTACACTTCATGTGCCCCGCCTCTCATTATTATTAACTATTGAAACTCAAGGCGTCTATTTTGACGTCAAAATACAGCGTGCCCGGGCGTGCGCGTTTCCTATGACGCGCGACAAATAACCAATGACGATGGCTCGCCAACGCGAGACCACGAAATGTATACACATAATTTGCAAATAAATGAATTAAAATTTAAAACGTGAATAACCTAAATGCAACGATGAGATAATATCTATCTAAACCTAATGCTTTTAAGTATTCTGTTATAGAGCTTACGCTAAACTAATCCATATGAAAAACGAGTACATTGGCACCCAGAGTGGGAGTTCAAATTTAGGACTTTGTAGAAACCCAGCCATTTTCTCTAAATTCTTGATGGATTTCTATGACGAAGCAAAAGTCGCCCCTGAAGATGTGAAATATGTGGAAGCTGTGGGAATTGGTAAAAATTTTAGTATTTATTATTTTGTTTAACAAAAATTTGTTTGTATTTCTGGATGTAGTATCATATTATGCCTCTCCCGCACCTGTGCCTTTTGCCACGAAGCTTCGTTTATGATCACGATAAATACAGGAGAGGGAAGTCAGTAGCAGCTATCGTAACGAACTATCGCACTGCTTGATGATAGTCGCTAGACGACAGCTTGACTGGCAGTTTGGGGGTTTCGGGGGATGATCAATTTGCGGGCGCAGGTCAAAAAGCATACAAACAAGACTTTAGCGCCAAAATTTAGACGCAAATTTGAAATGAAATGAAATGAAATATTTATTAAAACCATAACAAAGATACAATAACAATAGTGATCGATAATAACTGCATTAGTTATAAAACTGTGTCGCAGTTATTAACGCCCACCTCCAGAAAACAATTTTTGCTACATTAATTTTAATTTTAATCTTAATCCTAATTTAATATTAAAAAAGAAATGAAATGCGTGTTTGTATCTTATTTGTGTGTGCGTCTGTGTGTGTGCGTGTGTGTATGTGTGTGTGTGTGTGGGTGTGTGGGTGCGTGTGTGTGTATATGTATGTGAATGTGTGAGGTACGTATAGCCCAAATTTACATTAGATGATCAGGCCAAACCCAATAAAGTACCGAATAATGCCTCTGTATCAGAATATGTCAGGCTTTGAAGCCATTCCATAGTTTTTACCCTGCATTTTCTAAGAGTAAGAGGAAATAAATATTCAGAACTCCGTTTACCTTGTTGTATAAAACAGAAGATATAAAGCAGAAGTGGCGTCTAGCTACATTTAATCTTACACTGCCTGTCTTACACAAAAGTAAGGTCGACGTCTACTTAACGAAACACGGTCATCATATGGCATCTGCGAGTGTTTACGTAGAATTACATAACAGTTAGTAAATCTGCCTAACTGACGAAACATTAAAAAGTGCATAGAGTTCAGATGTAGGAAAGGTTTGAAATTAATTATTTTATTAACAGCCCTTTGAGCCGTTTCCAGACGTAAGAGGTGAGTTTTACCTGAACAACCCCAGACAACAATGCAATAAGATATAACTGATTGCCCCAAAGCGTAATAAGTAGTCCTGAGAGTTTTTAAATCTACGACATTTCTAAGATTTTTAAATATGAACATTAACTTCCTGACTCTAGCTATTGTAGTATTAATATGTTCCTTCCAAGACAAAACAGCATCAACCCAAACACCAAGGTATTTAATGTGAGGAGCACGCTGGATTTGCAGACAGCTACAGTTTTTGCATTCGTTTACTCGTAATTGATGAGCGCGAATGGTAAAAGAAGAAGATGGAAGAGAGTGTGAACGTGCTGCAAATGTAATGAATTTGGTTTTGTCTAAATTGAGGGTTAGCAAATTTATGGATAACCATTTCATCACTTCCTGTAGTGTAAATTCAGCGTTTGAAGAAACTTCACTCCAGGTACTTTCATGAATTATCATAGCAGTATCATCCGCATATACAGTGATTTTGCAGTTTGGAAGAATCAATTTACAGAGGTCATTGATGTAGATATTAAAAAGGGTAGGACCTAGGACACTCCCCTGCGGAACACCATAACTGATATTTTCATCCTGACTTGTAAAATTGTGTATCATAACACACTGCGAACGCTCACTAAGATAACTTTTAAAATATCCAACGCAACACCCCGAACACCGATCCTCGACATTTTTTCAATCAGAATAGGGACAGATTTTACCGCAATCAGTCGTCGGGGCTAGTCGCGCAGGTGTAGGAGAGGCATTATAGGAACATTATTTGTAGTCTTTGCAACAGCAATAGAAGAAGACAACACGTCACCTTGATAAGCGTAAACTTTAATTGACATCTTTTAGTACGACATTAAGTTGATTAAGTGAATTTTTGCAGGTTCATATTTTAATTAAGGTAACAGATAAATTATTATCTTACAGGTATACCTGATTCAGACAAAGCTGAGTTAGAAGCTATTAGCAAGGTATTTTGTAATAAAAACAGAACCGGATCGTTGTTACTGGGAAGTGTGATTTCTAAAATTGGATACACAGCGGCTTCGATGGGACTATGTTCACTGATAAAGGTATAAAAGAAAACAGAAGGCCATAAATATGATTGCTTATAATTTTAGATGAATCATTTATTATACACATATAAAAAGGAGGACCAAGTTCACTACCTTGCGATACTCCATATACTACCTCCATGCCTTGATTTTAATGTATTAATCATTTCTGTTTTATTAGTTTTTTTTTTGTTTTTTTGTAGGTATTTGTATCATTTGGTCTGTTTTTTTTTACCTCGATTTGGGGATTTGAGGTTGTTTCTTGGTCAAGTACTCGTATATAGTATAAAACATTTTTTAATGACTAGGTGTTACTGGCATACCATACTGGCAAAATACCTGCCAATTTGCACTACTCCAATCCTCCCAGCGATGTGCCCGCCTTGCAGGATGGAAGAATACGAATCGTCACTGAGCACGAACCCTTCACACGCGGTTACATTGGCATCAACAACCACTCCATCACAGGGTGTAGTACACATTTGCTAATGAACTCACAATTTAAGCCTAAGGCAAGTATTGGAAGTAAGGTAAATATTGAAAAAATAATCGTAAGATTCGAAGCAACTTTCTATTTTATAGATCTATGACATATTATTTGCCCTCGTAAAATGAGGAAGTGCCTTTCGGGAGAAAAAAAAAAGAATTGATTTACATTTTAAATGACAATAACGAGTTCCCAACAATCGTGATCATGATTCACTTGCAACAGTGCCATTTAATGATCCGGGATTATGACACTGGCAACAGTGCAGAAATATCGGGGATTCCCAAAAACAAGGTACATGGTAGCAATCCAGTAGATTGCAACTACTATAATGATCTCCCAGCTTAATCGATTATATAAAATGCACTAGTGTTATAATATGTTAGATACTCTATTTATTTTATGGCAATTTTTTTATTGAAAAATTGCAAAGACCTAATGAAATGCATGAATTTTCTTTATCGATATTTTCTATTTTATCGGAAAATAATAATGTTTTAACTATGATTCTTCTAGAAGTTACTGTGCTAAGATAACCCTTAAGTGACACTGATAGTATCCATCATGACTGCGGCAGCTCTTTGCTCTTTAAATTGTTTTTTTTTTTCAAATTTAATATTAATATTAATTCTCTATCAATTGATATATTTTCATGATTATTCACATTCAAATTAATTAAGTAGGTACCTATTTGCTTGGGTAATAATGTAGTTCATGTTTAGTTCGTCTCATCATCTGTATTTAGTAATTGTTAATATGTAACAATTATTACTTACTTAGTGCGCTGGTTAGCAATCCAAAGTGGATCTAGATGTCCGATATCACAGCACGATTTTTGCTCTGGTCTTGAGTAGCGACTTCAATTCGTTTTTAGGGACCTAAACATTTTAATGGAAGCCAATAAAAGATATATTTCAAAGCTTAAACTTTGCAATTATAACATATTTGTCTTATATATTTGTGATTATTTCAGGATTATAAGCGATACAAATCGAGCATACCTCATCTGGTGACGATATCCGGTAGACAAGAGAGCGCTGTCCAAAAAATTTTTGACGATTTGAAATCTCGTCCAGTGGATCCTGAGGAACTGGCGCTCTTTCACAACTTTCACAGCGCAAATATAACTGGTCATCTCGCCAGAGGGTTTATGATTCTTGGTAATATAACGATTCCTTTTCATCTATACTTATAATAAATCTGTAGAGAGGTCAATTCTGTACATGAAATATATTTTCAAAATAACTATCAGGGGGGGATTAGTGATTGTTGCGGCCCTCTAAATATTGTCAGACCTTTTTACTACCATGCTATGTATATTTTCTTAATTCATTCTTTTTAGCTGCCATATAATATGTCATCTGCTGTCTAATTGTCATGTACGTTTTAAGTACCTATAGTAAATTGATACTATAAAAATATCGGGTTTTATTCAATTATTAAAGCCACGTTATGTAAGCCAATACATAAATTGGTGGCCCATGAGGGGAACGAACCCGCGACCTTCGCGTTATCAGCACGATAAATAAAAATTTAAAAAATTTCTGATTGATCGTGCGGATGTCCTCGAGGCATTAAATCGGAATAAATATGATAGTGAGATTTCTAAACTCGTACCTTCATCACCTCGTTCTAACCCAGTACAGCGAGCTTCAGCTTCGACACCTCAACGTTTTAATAATAAACGAGAACAATCTTCGTTTATAAAATCGTTTCCTAGTACGACTCATCAAACGAAGTTGGTCTCATTTAGAGGTCAAAATAAGTCGCCTGTGTGCGTCTGCATAATTTGCAACGAAAATCATAAAGTTCATGAATGTCCAAAATTCATTGCAAAATCGATTCAGGAAAGACTAGCCGAAGTGGCTATGTACAAGTTATGTGGAAATTGTCTAAAACAAGGCCACCGCGCGAACGATTGTCGTGGTGGTCCTTGTCGCGAGTGTAATAAAAGGCACAATAGCCTGCTCCACGAGCCTGCGCCATGCGATGTCAACAACGCGGCAGTGCTAAGCCAATCAGCCGTGGTTAACTTCAGTCATTCAAACAGCTCAGTACTTCTGTCCACCGCGCTCATAAAAGTGTCAAACCCTGTGAGCAAAGAAGCTCACACGGTTAGAGCATTGCTGGACAGCGGGAGTGAAGCTACTTTCATTACGAAGGCATTGCAACAAAAGTTGTGTCTTAAAGTGCAGCCTATTGATTTCTTAAAGGTGATAGGCATTGGAAACAGCCGTGCAAAAAACGTTGCGGAACGCTGTAATGTCCAAATAAATTCTTTGAACAGTAAATTCAAAGTCATTTTGTCATGCTTAACGTTAGATGAGCTAACAAGCGACATACCTAAAACGACAATAAACGTCGAAGGCTTGAAATTGCCTAAAAACATTAAACTCGCCGATCCAAACTTCAACCAATCGGCTCCCATCGATATGTTGATCGGAGCAGACCTGTTTTGGGACATCATCGGAAGTGAACAACACTCCCTTGGCCCAAACAATCCAAGATTGCGTAATTCGGTGCTCGGTTGGTTGGTATCTGGTCCTATAAATGATACTAATCACTATCAAAATAAATCAATTAAGTGTAATCACACACAAATCACTGATTCACAAGAGAATGAAGTGCACAAATTGTTGCCTAAGTTCTGGGACCTAGAGGACGTTCCTGATAAAAAAAATGTCATGAGTCAAAAGGAAAATGCTTGTGAGAATCATTTTTTAGCTAACACTATTCAACTCGAAACGGGTAGGTATTGTGTTAAGCTCCCGCTGAATGACACTCCGGACAAACTCGGAGATTCTTATTACGCAGCCAAAAAACGTTTGTTAAGTTTGGAGAAAAAATTTAAACGTAATCCGACTCTTAAAACTGAATACATAAAATTCATGAATGAATATATTCGGTTAGGCCATATGTCCGAAGCTGTAAACAGCAAACCATGTTCCGGCTATTTCCTGTGTCATCACGCTGTGTTTAAAGAAAACAGTGAGTCCACGTCACTTCGAGTCGTGTTCGACGGCTCGGCGCCCTCCTCCTCCGGTCTCTCGTTAAACGATATTCTCATGGTGGGTCCAAATGTCCAAGACTCAATCTTCTCGATCCTTATCAGGGCTCGGCAATATAAATACCTACTTGCCGGAGACATAGAGAAAATGTACCGCCAGGTACTGGTTAACGAAGATGACAGAAATTTACAATTAATACTCTGGCGAGAGGATGAGTCGAGGCCTATAAAATCATATACCTTAAACACCCTGACCTACGGTACAGCCAGCGCTAGTTACCTGAGCACACGCTGCCTGAGCCAGATCGCGGAGGAGCAGAAGGACGAGCTCATAAAAAATATAATTAAAAGGGATTTTACGTAGATGACCTTATCACGGGATCAGACAGTAAAAACGAGTTACGTTACATATTAAAAAAAGTTGCTAAAGAATTAAAGTCGCGTTGTTTTAATTTGCGTAAATACAAAAGTAATATGCCCACTTTATTAGAAAACTCTGAAATAAATACGCAAGAAAATTTGACGTTAAGTGAGTCGTCGAGCACGCTCGGACTGGGGTGGAGTCCGTCTGACGATTTACTGACATTTCCGGTAAAATACATTCCCAATGAAAATGACAAAATAACAAAACGATTTATTATGTCTAATGCATTTAAAATTTTTGATCCTTTAGGGCTCCTATGTCCGTGTACAATACAGCCTAAAATGTTGCTGCAAAAGCTATGGCTACAAAAAATAGACTGGGATCAAGCCGTTACGCAGGAAAACAAACAAGATTGGTTTAATTTTGCTAAAAATTTAAGTTTTATTGAAGACTTAAGACTTAATAGGCGTGTGCTTTGCGACGCGCCTAAGTATGTTGAAATGCATACCTTCAGCGATGCCTCGCGGAGCGTCCTTGGAGCTTGTGTGTACATAAAATCTGTTAATGGGAACGATGAAGTTACAGTTAAGTTGCTATGCGCCAAGTCCAAGGTCGCGCCGCTTAAGCCCACCACTGTGCCTCGACTCGAGCTCGGTGCCGCTTTGCTGTCCGCCAGGCTGTGCAAGGCAGTTTTAGAGTCACTTAGGTACCAGCCGGACCGCATAGTGCATTGGAGCGCTTCGAGTATAGTACTGGCTTGGGTGGCTAATATCAATAATAAAAAGTTAAAATCATATGTAGCAAATCGGATTAGCTAAATACTAGAGTTAACAAAGTCAGCTGATTGGAGATACGTTCCCACTGCCGAGAATCCCGCAGATTTGATATCACGCGGCGTCGACGCTAGCCGCTTGGTGTCTCTGGAGCTGTGGTGGTCTGGTCCTCGTTTCTTGTTGGAGCACGAGTCTCGCTGGCCGTTGTTGAAAAGTGCGCTCCCCGATGAGTTACCTGAAACAATAAAAACTTATACTGTAGTTATAAGGCAATCAATTATAACGTTTGAAAATTATTCTAATCTTACAAAACTAGAAAGGATATTCGCATTCGTTAAGCGATTCATATTTAACATAAAAAACAACACTAATAAAAGAAAAGGCATACTTACCTGCGATGAGTTGGCTGAGTCGTTCAATGCGCTTTGTTTACTCGCGCAAGGAGAATCGTTTCCTGATGAGTACTGCACATTATTGAAAGGCAAGAAATTAAGTCCAAAGTGTAAATTAATGGCGCTTTCCCCATTTTTAGATAATAATAAGCTAATTAGGGTTGGCGGTCGCCTTGAGGCATCTAACTATCCTTTCGAGAAAAGCACATCATTTTGTTACATGCGAAGCATCATCTGACTAGGCTTATTTTTGCGCGAGCACGTGCGTATAATGCACGCTGGCCCCCAACTATTGTTAGCATCGGTTAGAGAAACAGTTTGGCCAATGGCAGATTATTAGCGAGGCGCACTGTCAATCGATGCGTTTGTTGTCGACGTCATCGAGGTAAGACGCTTTGCCCAAAAATGGGCAATTTACCTACACAGAGAATAGAGGCAGGATTCCCTTTCATGTCCACTGGCCTTGATTTCGCTGGTCCAATTCATGTTTTGAGTAAAAAAGGTCGAGGTGGTAAACTAATTAAGTGCTATATGTGCTTATATGTATGCTTAAGATATAAATGCGTACATTTAGAATGTGATAGTGACTTGACTAAAGACGCTTTCATAATGTCATTACGTCGTTTCGTATCCCGCAGAGGCAAGCCGGAGGAAATATTCTGCGACAATGGACGAAATTTCGTTGCAGCCGCTAAAGAATTAGGTGATTTTTAAAACAAAATAATGAACCCATATCTGATTTTGTGAATCGTAACGGAATTCGGTTCTTCTCTAGCCCTGCGTACGCTCCTCACTTCGGTGGTATTTTTGAAGCCGGTATTAAGTCTGCGAAATACCACTTAAGACGTGTTATAGGCAACAGAAATCTAACTTTTGAGGAGTTGACAACGTTAGTTACTCAAGTTGAGGCGATTTTAAACAGTCGTCCTTTATACCCTCTATCACCTTCACCAAACGAGTTTCTCTCCCTTTCCCCGGGGCACTTTCTTATCGGAAGAGCATTGACGTCATTGCCAACCCCTGCACTGGAGAATCACAGGGAGAGTACATTGCAAAGATATGCCCGAGTTGAGAAAATTCGCCAACACTTCTGGCAGCGTTGGCAGAAAGAATACATAGCTGAGTTGCAGCGACGAACGAAATAGAGAAGCAACACCGCTCAATTAAATGTCAGCGACTTAGTTCTACTGCAGGAAGACCACGTTCCACCGTTATGCTGGCGCCTGGGTCGAGTAACAAGATTATTCCCTGGAGCTGATGGTGTGTGTGTCCAGAGTAGCGGATACAAACACTACGAGAGGTTGTGTGCGACGACCCTTAGTCCGACTCTGCCCGCTACCTACAGTAGAAGAATTACAGTGTTGAAAGATGTCTCTTTCAACGAGGCGGGAAGATGTTGCGGCCCTCTAAATATTGTCAGACCTTTTTACTACCATGCTATGTATATTTTCTTAATTCATTCTTTTTAGCTACCATATAATATGTCATCTGCTGTCTAATTGTCATGTACGTTTTAAGTACCTATAGTAAATTGATACTATAAAAATATCGGGTTTTATTCAATTATTAAAGCCACGTTATGTAAGCCAATACAGTGATCGATACTGATGCCAAAAATGCAATCGGTAAAATTTTTGTCTGTCTGTCTGTCTGTATGTATGTTCCTTATAGAAACTAAAACTACTTGACGGATTTTAACGAAACTTGGTACAATTATTCTTCATACTCCTGGGCAGGTTATAGTATACTTTTCATCACGTTACAATCAATAGGAGCAGAGTAGTGAAGGGAAATGTTGGGAAAACGGGAGAAGTTACTCCATTTTTTAAGCTTCCGTCGCGTGTGCAGCCTTAATGGTTAAAGTTACATAGAAATCATGTATGACGGAAATATTCTACATAAAATTGCCTAAAAAATATCCCGCAACAGCATATGTCTATCTTTTATGGTTGACTCACAATAACACGTGTAATTATATAAATAAAGTCATTGTTTATAGCACAAGCCTGAGAACAAAAACTATAGTTTACACTACAGCTCTACACCGAACCGAAGCGAGGGCGGGCCACTAGTTTACTATATTACATTTTAGACAATTCTCATTACCTGCGGGATTAATGTGTCGTTGCTGAGTACAATGTTTTATATTTGATTTAATATTAAAAATATATTTAACTTCAAACGGCAAGAGGAACATTGAAGAGAATCTTGCACTAACTTTCATATACTTGCTCATTTATTTTGAAAATTGTTTATTGGATGTTTTTTTAATGAAACTACAAGCGTTAGCCACAGACAAAAGATTTATTCATAGAGCACACACCCTTATGGTTGTCACACAATGACACAGATTAGGTAACTTAAGTTGCTATAGACATTATCTAGTGTACTTTTCCAATTACTATTATTTTGATATATATATATTAACACACTCCCTTATCAAAATAATCGATATACAGAAATAAGCAAAAAAAAAAATTATTGATGAAACACAAGGCCAAAGATAGATTTACAATGGAGTAACACCTAATTGTTCAACAAAATTATTATATTTTTGGTAACTTAAACTTTTTGTTAGTACATCTGCAGGCATATCATTTGTATTTAAATATCCTATTTTAACAATATTATTTTCAACTGCTGTTCTGACAAAATGAAATCTAACATCAATATGCTTGCTTCTTTTATGGAATAAACAATGTTTAGTCAACAACTGTGCACTCTGATTGTCATTGTATAACAGTACAGGTGACTCATTTCTACATTTTAACTCTAATAATAGGTTTCTTAAGTAAATGGCTTCTTTACTTGCCTCACACATAGCCATATACTCCGCTTCTGTGCTAGACAAAGCTATTGTTACTTGCTTTTTACATTCAAATGCAATTACACTACCAGAAAATTTTAACATATATCCTGTGTAAGACTTACGGTCCACACAATCTGATGCCCAATCGGCATCGGCAAAACCTATCAAATCTAAATCATCTTTAACATATTTGAATCCGAAATGTTTGGTTTTTGTAAGTACCTTAATATACGTTTGACATGTCTCCAATGTATATCGTTATAATTGTTATTAAATTGGCTAAAATAACAAACAGCATAATATATATCAGGACGGGTTAACATAGATAAATATAGCAAACTTCCTATTAACTGCTGGTAAGGATACTGAGTAGAACAAGTATCTACCTTTTTGAGCTTTAAATTTACTTCCATTGGTGTATTGACTGGTTTACAATTTTTCATATTAAACTTATTTAACAAATGATCAACAAATAATTCGTGGTCTATAAAAAATTCATTATTATTTTTTCTAACTCTCATTCCTAAGCACTGTCTAATTTCTCCCAAGTCTTTCAACTTAAATTTACTTTTTAACTCATTCTTAAGACATTCAGTTTCCTTTTTACAATGAGAAAAAATAAAAAAATCATCGACATACAATGCTATATATGTTCTGGCAGTATTAGTTTGCTTGATAAATAAACAAGGTTCTAACATGGACTTTTTATAACCTAAAGTCTGTAAACAATCATCTACTCGATCATGCCATACCCTAGCAGACAGTTTCAGTCCATAGATGGCTCTTTTTAATTTTAAAACCTTGTTCTCCCTATCACAACATTCAAAATTATCAGGTAAGCTCATATATACATTTTCTTTTAAAAACCCATTTAAAAATGCTGTAGTTACATCTAGGTGAGTTATATCTAGATTATATTTAACACTCAATGCAAATAATAGTCTTATTGTTGAATGACGTACCACTGGTGAGAAAGTTTCTGTATAGTCTATTCCGGCTTTCTGCGTAAAACCTTTGGCAACTAATCGCGCACGATATCTTACATGATCATCACTGTCCAATTTTTTTTAAATACCCACTTGCATTGAACCACTGTAGCCTGTTTAGGTCTATCCACCACTTCCCAAGCTTCATTTTCTACAAATGATTTCAATTCCTTCTGCATAGCTTTTTTCCATTCCTTTGATTCTTGCCCATTTAAAGCCTCTTCATATGTTATCAGCTGGTCTCCACATGGAATTGTATCTGTTTCAATACATATATTGCTGTAACCAAACCTGTCAGGCTTTTTTCTTTCTCTAATTACCTTATCTGGTTTTATATTTTCTAAATTTTTTAACTCTCTTGCTGGTACACTGTCAAAAAATTCATCTGAAGAATCATTCTCTGAACTCGATTCTTCTTCTATGTAGGACTGTCATTATTATTACTCTTCAGTGTACTAGTTAAGAGTTCAGATTCTGAGCCACCAGGATCTTTAAGCTGGTCTACTTTATCAGACGGAGACTGATTATTTTCATTTATTTCAGCTTGCATCATATCTTAATTATCCTGTTCAATGATGGTGACATCCCTACTTGTTATAACCTTATTAGTTTTGGGATTATACAACCTGTACCCTTTCACATTTTCAGCATATCCAACCAAGTAATGTTTTTCTGCTTTCTTATCCCATTTAAGTCTTTTCTCTTTTGGAATGTGAACCATAACTGTGCTTCCAAACACTCTTATATGACTAATATTAGGCTTGCAGCCAGTCCAAAGTTCATAGGGAGTTTTTTGGTGAAGCCCAGAAGCTATAGTTCTATTTTTTAAATATACTGCGGTGTGCACTGCTTCTGCCCAAAACTTTTTCTCGAACCTTGCATCATAGAGTAAGCATCTAGCTCGTTCAACGATGGTGCGGTTGAATCTTTCGCACATCCCATTTTGTTCCGGGGTGTAGGGGTTAGTTCGCTGATGAATTATGCCACTTTGTTTCAAAAACTTTTCCATCGCGTTTGAACAAAATTCTGTGCCATTATCTGTTCGTAACAGTTTTATACTACGATTCATCTGTTTCTCAACCATGACTTTGAACTCTGTAAAGCAGGAGTAGACTTCACTTTTGTTCTTTAAAAAATAAACAAAAGACATTCTGCTGTAATAATCCACGAAAAGCAAAAAATATCTGGATAAACCAATTGATCTTGTTTCCATTGGTCCACACACATCTGCATGTATCTTCTCAAGAATATGTTCTATGATTGCTGTGTGAAAAAGGTAATCTGGTTTGTTTGCCTTCACAGCGGACTGTACAATTAAACTTGTTAATCTCTGCTTTTTTATCAAATTCCAAAACCTTCAACAGCACCATTTCTCATATCATTCATGTCTTTGCTGTTAATATGACCAAGTCTTCTGTGCCATATCATACCTGAGGTTGTTGTAGCTGAAGCCGCAAACAAACATGCTGACCTGGTGTTCAACTTGTAAACGCCGTTCACTAACTGTGCCATGCCTGATTGGTGATTCCTGACGTAACAATATTCTTGCTGAAAACTGACTTTGTTACCATGCTTTATCAGCTGACTGACAGACAATAAGTTTGTGGTGAGATCGGGAATACATAACGCATCTTTAACAACAATATCATATTCTTTGTTGTTCACAATAGTCCTTATCTGTGTATATCCTGAGCATATCACTGGCATAATTGTTCTATTTGCAACTATAATTTCCTTAGTAGTAACGTTATGTGCTGCATTCTTTATGTTTTCTTGGCTGATCATCATATGATTACTGGCACCAGAGTCAATGTTCCATTCACGTTTATCAAAACTGCCATTTAGAAATACGGCACTAAATGCATTCACTTGTTTTTCCTTATTTTGTGGACATTGGTTTTTATAATGGCCGGTTTGTTTACATCTGTAGCATTTTATCATTTTGATAGGTCGAGATGACGTTTCTCCAGTTTTGCCAACTTTGTTTCCTTTATGAACTTTATGACGCTGCCAACCTTTAGATGTTAAAAATGCACTTTACGATTCACTATTGGCAACATTATCACTCATGTCCAACAGTTTAGTTTTTATGACGTCAGCGGAAATGACTAATCCAGAATGCTCGATCGCCATTATCATTGGCGAATATTTCTCAGGCAAACCTGCCAAAAGCAACGATCCAATCCATTCTTCATTTATATTGAAGCCGGTACCTCTTAATTTTTGTGCCGTATCTATAAGTTGAGTAACGTATGCCGTCATTGACTCACTGTTTTCAAGGCGTATTGAGATTAAATTTCTCAACAAGCTAATCCTGCGTGTGAAACCCACGTCATCGAATAATGACTTGAGTTTTTTCCATACACCCAAAGCAGTTGTTTCATTCTTTATATGCACGTATAACGACGAATCTATTGTCATCACCAATTTAGATTCTCGATAACGCTAACTGCATTGCCGCCATCTTCGGCTTCTTGCTTGATGTCGACGCCTTCCAAAATTAAGAAGTTTTCTGCCGCGAACGCCCACTCGTCGTAATTTTCACGACCCCTGAGTTTCGGTACGTTAACGATATAGCTTCCAGCCATTTTACACACTATAACGATATACTTTTACTAAAAAGAATGCGGGACTGGGCCCATAACCTAATGAAACTACAAGCGTTAGCCACAGACAAAAGATTTATTCATAGAGCACACACCCTTATGGTTGTCACACAATGACACAGATTAGGTAACTTAAGTTGCTATAGACATTATCTAGTGTACTTTTCCAATTACTATTATTTTGATATATATATATTAATATTTTTTTTATATTTATTGTTACCTATTTTAAATTATGTAATGAAAGGTGACCTCAATACATGTTTAAATGTTTAATATCAGCTTTCAACTTAACGATATTGTATGAATTAAATCAGAAAGAAAAAAGCAGCCCTTGCTGAGTTTCTCCCTCCGATAGATTTGCGAACCGATGGCAATTTGCGAACGAATGATATAGCTTCCGACTATCACATGTGCTTTTAAAAGCCTAAACTGAATAAATGAATGCTGATTTTTTTGTATTTCAAAAAGGAAAGAAAATAGCATCTTATTATATGAACTGGGAATACTCTTTATGTAATAAAACTGAAGTACATTGCAAATACGTTGTCACCGTCTTACTGTGGCCACGATTCCAACGCGTACAAAGAAATTTGGTGACTCATTTCTTTGTCGCACTATCCGTAAATGGAATGCTCTGCCCGCTCTCGTGTTCCCTCCCTCTTACAACCTGGGATCCTTAAAAAGAGGTGTGAAGAAGCAACATGCAGGCCGGCAGGGTGAGGATGGCTGGTGCGGCAGGTAGAACTGCTGTATCACCTATCTTCGCGTCTGGACTTCACCTTCACTTAACATCAGGTGGGGTGGAGTCATTTATCGGACCTATCTATATATATATATATATAAAAGCTTATAATAAGCTAGAATTCAACACAAAGAGAGCGATTAAAATAACCTTCATGGACGGAACGGAATGAGACTTTCATATTTGTATCTTCGCTTGTTTAGATACGGATGCTGAACAGAAGACGGTGAGCCTGTCGGAGCAGGTGGAGTACTTCGACGACGCGCGCCGCCCGCTGTGGTTCGTGTACAGCGGAATGGGCTCGCAGTGGACCGGCATGGGCACGCAACTTATGCGCATACCCATTTTTGCCGCTGCCATCAGAAGGTTAATAAATATTATACATTGCAGTTACCAAACAGATGGACGCAGGTTAAGTGCCCTTTATGGATGCCTTTAAGACGGCGCCCGAAGGAAAGGTGGGTGGAAAGGTGAGCCAATTCCATTGGCAATGGTATTCGGGCTTTCGACCAAGTGAAACTGAGCCAAGATTAAGATTTAATATAAAAGGATTTGCGTAAAGTTGTATTCAGTGACAAATAAAACAACAGTGTTCAAGTAAACCGTTTTTTAATACTTCAAGTGGACCGACCCTTATATTACTGGTTTTAAATGTATTTGTTAATTAAACCATGTATAAGATTTTTATTATGAAAATACGTTTCCAGATGTCAGCGTGCTCTCGAACCGAAGGGAATTGACCTAGTTCATATCATAACTTCCACTGACAAGAATATCTTCGATAACATTCTTCACTCGTTTGTTGGCATTGCTGCTGTGCAGATCGGACTGACAGACATCCTGCGGGAACTTGGACTGGTCCCTGATAAAATCATCGGTGAGTAATAAAATTAGTAAGCTTTTGGAAATTCTTTAAATCTATAGTGTTTTACGTTGTGCCTTAAAGAATAATGGCAAGTTCCATATTATACCTGTAGAGTTATATCACTGTTTTCAAGTAAATAACACCAATACAGTATTTCACTTATTGTAGCGTCAGCTTGTACTTTGTACCTAGAACACGCCGTGCACAGAATTTACAGCTGACGCACATCACTAATAGTAAGTTATTACACAAATTAGTGTATAAGATGCAAATCAGATTAAACGATGATCTTAGTTATCAAGCGACACACTAGCCGGGAGGACTGCATCGACCCGCCGGCCAGGGAGACCCATAAAAACGGTTGTCCCGCTGGTCACCCGTGGCACAGTACAGGGACCCGAGCGTTCCTAACCAGTTCGCGAGGCTGCGCCATCATGTCACGCATAATCTCGGGGTGGACCGTCATACCGGTTGGTGACCGGGGCGTGGGGTCCTGGCGGCCACTTCCGGGGAGGTGCGGGGTCCCTTCCGTCCGGCAGGTCGACGTATATCCTCTGCAGGAAATCATTCGGGGAAACATGGCTCTCCAATTTGCCCGGTCCTGTAACGACAACGTCCGCTCGTATCACGTCTCTTTTTCACCTCCATCATGGCAGCTCTTAAAACAAAGTTTGGACGTACAGCGGTGCACACCTCCACGCCTTCAACGCTGTTTGATGTCGAGTTCTGCAACATACACGGACTCCACTCTAACCTCAACGCTGTCCACCACCATCTTGAGATAGCACGGCCAGCATTGTTGTTCCTGACGGAGACACAAATACTTCCGCCTGCTGACACAGGCTACCTCAATTATCCCGGCTACGTGCTTGAAGAGTCCTTCAAAGCGAAAGCCGGTGTATGCCTGTATGTTCGGGCGAATGTTTGTTGTCGCCGTCTCCGCTGCTTGGAAGATCCCTCCTTCTCCATGCTGGGGGAACACGTCGACTCTGGCACCCTGGCGAGAGTCTACATGTGCCTCTACAGATCCCACACCGTCGATGTTGAGACAACTCGACTTTTTGAGCACCTTAGTCGGGCAGCAGATGATGCGCAGGAACGATTTCTTAATGCAGAATTAGTGTTTTTGGGGGACTTTAATGCTTACCACAATTTGTGGTTAAGTTCCTCCAAAACCAACCATGCAGGGATCTCTGCTCACACATCAATCAACACGTTCAATCACGACTGTGCCGAAGTTGCTTCGCGTAAGCAAGCGGCATATCGTGCTTGGATCAGAGGCCGCGCTCTTAAGAATCCCGAAGTCGATTCACTCAAAACAGCCTCTAATTTTGCTTCCAAGGCGTGTAAGAAGGCTTACATTAGAGCGGATGCCCAGCGTGTTGCAGGAACTTATAACCCATCCTACGGGTTCCCGTAGCTACTGGCGTTCAGCCAAGGCCGTGCAACAGAACTTCTGCCAGCCCTCGCCGCCACCTCTGAGATGCCCAGAAAGAACACTAGCTCATAAGTCACAGGAGAAAGCCGATTTACTGGTAAACCTCTATGCGACTAACTAACTCCCGAATCGATGATTGCAATACGCTACCACCTCATTGTGGCATAACGATGCCTGATATTAAAATTAGGCAGGAAGGTTCGCAATGAATTGCAGTAACTCGAGGTCCGGATAACTAGAGGGCCTGATGGCATCCCAGCAGTTGTACTTAAAAAATGTGCAGCTGAGTTGTCTCCCGTGCTCACGCGCTTGTACCAAAGCTCGTATTCTTTGGGGCGTGTGCCGGACACTTGGAGAGATGCCAACGTGCAACTGGTGCTCAAAAAAGGGGATCGCTCAGACCCGGCCAACTACCGGCCAATAATAATCACCTCAGTATAATGCAAAGTCCTAGAAAAGGTCCTTAACAACCATCTGACCCGCTACCTAGAGGATCACTCCTTGATTAATGATCGTCAATATGGTTTTAGACCGAAACGATCGACGGGTGATCTTCTAGCGTACTTAACTCATATCTGGGGTGAGGCTATCGACAAGCGTGGCGAGTCGTTGGCTATCAGCCTTGACATTGCCAAGGCGTTTGACAGGGTTTGGCACAAAAGCCTTCTCTCCAAGCTTCCAGCATACGGTCTGCCGGCCCAGTTCTATTCTTGGGTAGCTGACTTCCTGCGTGAGCGTAGAATTCGTGTCCTTACGGACGGTAGTAGTGCGCGGTTCATTTCAGTAAATTCCAGCGTACCTCAGGGCTCCGTCCTATCCCCCACTCTTTCTGCTCCATATCAATGACTTAATTCCTCTTGGGACCATTCATTGCTATGCAGACGATAGTACTAAGCAGCGGCTGGTCAGGCGGTAACCAAGGAAAAACGGGAGAATCTTGTCATTGAACTCAATCAAGCTTTGGACCACATTTCTGAATGGGGTAACAAGAACTTGGTTGAGATCAATGCTAAGAAAACCCAGGTCTGCGCTTTCACGGCAAAAACATCGCCATTCCTTTCATATCCTTCTCTTCAGGGCACATCACTGGAGCTAGAGAGCATTATGCTCGGTATGGGAATTCACTGTGACTTCAATCCAAAGAATTACATCGAAAGCGTGGTAAAAACGGCCTCACGCAAACTCGGAGTCTTGAACAAGGTGCGGCGCTTTTTCACGCCCGAGCAACTATGCTTGTTGTATGAGACGCAGGTGCGGTCTTGCGTGGAATATTGCTCGTACCTCTGGGATGGCTCCGCCAAGTACTTGCTCGATGCTTTGGATAGGTAACAGCGGCGTGCGATCCGCATCATAGGCGATGAGGAGGTGACTCAACACCGCGAGCCTCTTCAATTACGCCGTGACGTGGCGTCACTAAGCGTACCACGGCGAGTGTTCTGAAGAGTTATACTCTCTTATTCCACCTTTCCCTTTACTTCAGAGGACCACGCGCGCTGGCCTACGTTGTCTAACTGTGGCCACAATTCCAACGCTTACAAAGTGGTGACTCATTTCTTTCGCACTGTACGTAAATGGAATGCTCTGCCTGCTCACGTGTTCTCTCCTTTTTACAACCTGGGATCCTTTAAAAGAGGCGTAAAGAAGCAACATGATGCAGGCCGGCAAGGTGAGGATGGCTGATGTGGCAGGTAGAACTGTTGTACCAGCTATCTTCACGACTGGACTTCACCATCACTTAACATCAGGTGGGGTGGAGTCATTTCTCGGACCCATTTACAAAAAAAATGTATAATGACATAAATAAAAACTTGTCACTATCTAAAATCGCAATAAAACATTTTTAATGTTATGTTGATGCTTATAAAAAGTCCTCTGTCCAATGTCAGGTCACAGTGTGGGCGAGCTGGGATGCGCCTACGCTGATGGTTGTTTTACGGCCGAGGAGATGATCTTGTCCGCGTACAGCCGCGGGCTGGTCTCCGTGCAGACGCCCTTCATACGCGGCTCAATGGCGGCCATCGGTATTGGCTACGAAAAAGTAAGGACTAAATTTTATTTAATTAATTATAATTTTATAGAAATAAAAGATTCGCGGTGTGATATTAATGAAATATTACAATATAAAATTCACAAAATAGGTACTTAAAATTGTATTTGAGTCTTTTTTCGGCTTCCACAGTAGGACTAGTATTATGGCAACCGAGACTAGAAAGTATAATTATTACGGTTATTATAAGCGTTTGGAGAAATACAAAGACATCCCAATAGATGTATTTTTCATTATTTTCATGTAGATACTCATACCAAGACAAAACTTTTGATTCCACACACGCATACACGCGATTTCATTCAATTTTCTGTGACATTGTATTAAAACAGGTAAAGGATATGCTTCCTCCGGAAATCGATGTAGCTTGCCACAATTCAGCAGAGTCCAGCACTATATCAGGTCCAGCAGACGTGGTGCAGGAATTCGTTGCCAATCTCTCTTCAAAGGGAATCTTTGCGAAGGAAGTGGCGTGTTCCAATATCGCGTACCACTCCCGCTACATCGCTAAAGCTGGTACAGTATCAAAATTCAAAATAAATTATTTTATTTGATTTGGCTCTACAAACAAATTCTTTGTATTGTTTGATTGAAATAAGCATTTTATGTTTGTACACAAGTTTGAATTTTCTAATAAATTTATATTATAGTCACCACATACAATTAACCGTTTCCAAGTGATTTGGGCTTTTTTTAATGCTTCATCTATAATGGTTTCAAAACAATTATACAAACCCGATGGTGGTCTGTTGACGCTCAGTACGATAGGTCGGTCCATCTTCACACTGGCAATCTCTATTATACGTTCAACCGAGAGGCAGATAGTGTGATGCGCCAGTTCTCTTATTTTTTAATATTAGAAGTAGATCAAGCCTAGGTTGTCAGACTTGACGACTGAGATAGAGAAAAGAGAGAAAAAGAGGCTTACTGACTTTAAAATTTATGATCCTCCAAAAAGTATGCGTTTTCATTGAGTAACGACATTGTATTGAAACCAGGACCAGAACTCTTGAAGAACTTGACAGAAGTAATAAAAGAGCCAAAACAGAGGAGTGACCGTTGGGTGTCCACATCTGTGCCGAGAGACAAATGGGACGAGCTAGCCTCAAAAACCTCGTCAGCTCAATACCACACTAACAATTTACTGGTAATCATTCAATATTTGCTGAGATTTTTTGGTATTTTTTAAGAAACTTTAATTCCAATTATTTTTTCATTCAATGCTTTTGAAGATTTGTTTTCGTAGACATTTGTTATTAATAGGATTTTGTATCCTCACTGTCAATATCTTGATATTGAGGAAGTTATTAAAGAAGCCAAAAGCATAAGGTTACAGCGAAAACTAGATGATATAACTATTCTTATCCGCAGTAGGTCCTTGTAAATAGTTCATGGTCTGTGTTCCTTAATCCATCTATAGGAAAGTACCCCAGCAGTGGTGATATTAATAGGCTTATTATGAAGAATGATGATTTATATTTCATTATTACGGTTACTTCCAGATTCATAAAGTGTTTTATCTTATTTATTTTAATTTATTTACTACAAAAATAAAGAACTAAATCTGAAAGCAAAATATAACAGAAAAGAATCTTAATTATCTGCAGAGTCCAGTACTTTTTGAAGAAACAGCTACACTGATTCCGTCTAACGCAGTGCTGGTGGAAATCGCCCCGCACGGGCTGCTGCAGGCCATCTTGAAACGTTCGCTCCCCGTCTCCTGCAAGCACATACCTCTCACGCGCCGTGGACATCTTGATAATGCTTTTATTGTACTCGAAAGCATTGGCAAGTAAGTGAAAACTTAAGACTATTTTACAAGTATATCCAGAGTATCCCGTACTGTGAATTTCTCTGATTAAACCTTAGTATATATACATATATAAAACTGAATATTCTCGGGTAACTTGATGAAAACTTGATCGGTCGCCATGAAAATATGTTAAGGCCTATTGATATAAATAAATACAAACATAGGCTATCTATCAAAGTTGCCAGTATTAACTGTTGGAATATATAAATTTCCAGAATTTCCAGCTTTTTATCTGTCAGATGCATTACAGCTGTCGTTTATAGTAGCTTCTATGATAGTATGGACATTAATGGTGGTGTTCCACAAGGTTCTGTGTAATCTCTGATGACGTTGTTACGACATAGCAATGATTTCTCTTGACCAGTGGCAGCATTGCTACTATGGAATGCAATCCCGATCTCGCGGGATTCCCATCTCGCGAGATCCCGTGTATTTTTTCGGGATCAATACCGAAGCATAATATGACGAGATCCCGTTCAAGATTGACGGGATTGGCAGGCAATGGTCAGCGATGCTACAAAACCTAATTTCACTTCAAGAGGAATTAGAAGAAACTCAGAGAGCGTCTAAAAGTCCTTTTACACTTGTATCCAGACTCTCCAGATCCACAAGCTTAGATAAATTAGAGTCAGTAATAAAGAAATAAATGGATTTATTTGAGTATTGAGGAACAAGGGGGATATTTTTGCAGTTTGCTTAAAATTGCTTAGTCACGCTGTTGCTAACCAGTGTTGAGTTGGAGAGGGCATTCTCAGCAGCTGGCTACATTGCAACGGATATAAGATATCGGTTAGCAGATAATACTCTAGATATACTTTGTTTTTTAAAAAGTTACTTTCAAAATCACCCGTTACTACTTTTTATTCTCCTTGAATTATACTATACTTACTTTTGTTTTGACTGGGTTCATGTTAGTTAAACTGTTAATTATTTAGTTAGTAATATTAAAGGATAAAGGCTTTTGTTTTCTTTTTGTTTTAATTGACCTCACTATCGCGCTCACGTGTTCCCTCCCTCTTACAACCTGAGATCCTTTAAAAGAGGCGTGAAGAAGCAACATGCAGGCCGGCAGGGTGAGGATGACTGGTGTGGCAGGTAGAACTGCTGTATCAGCTATCTTCGCGTCTGGACTTCACCTTCACTTAACATCAGATGGAGTGGAGTCATTTGTCGGACTTATCTATAAATATTTGATACATCGGCATAAACATTTACGCCAATTAAATAATTGCTAACATCCGGTTGCTCTGAGCAAATACGCATAACACTGGACACCAAGCTCCACGACGCACTTAATGCTGCCACAGATGGTGTCGTATTATCAACGACTGAATTTTACCAGGGAGGAATCACGGTCTCCGTAATGAAAAAAAAACGATGGGAAGAGGTTGCGGTTGTTTAAGTGCCTTGTAACTGGCTAGGTCATTCAAAAATATTATAAAGAATATGGGTCCTAAACTTGAGCCCTGTGGAACACCCTTTTTTAAATCATCAATTTTGGCTCACACACTCTATAACGTTAATGGTATTAATTAAACTTCTTGATATTTGACAAAAAAATCGATACAACTTTTGTACCTCCAATTCCATAATGTTCCAATTTCTGAAGCAATGTGTAATGATTTTTTGTAATAAAAGCAGAGGTTAAATCTAAAAAAAAACATATTCGTAAAGAACTTTTTTACTAGAAAAAATTCCACGCGGACCTGGCCCTCCACCAGTTGGTCAGTACGGATAGCGGAGGGTGCGGGTTCGAGTCCCGTCTGCTGTCGAGTCATCGTGGAATTTGTTTTTCTAGTAACAATTTTCTTTTACATTGAAACATCTAGCAATTAAATTAAATGCTTCAATAATAAAAATATTTATAATAACAGACCTTAAAACTTTAAATTATTTACTTGACTAACGAACAAAAATTATCAACTGCGCTATATCGTTTCTATAGTTAGTTAGTAGTTATGTTTCTCAAGCTAATAAAGAAGTAGCTGTTCAGTGCCAAATTGCTTCTTTATGAATCATAGAAAGTGCGTATAAATGCAAACATTTGAGAATAATTATTTTCGAATCAAACTTCGTACTCGAAGCTATGAAAGCCGTCTTAATAATATTTTTTTATGGATATTAATTATTTATAATGATAATAGCTATTTAAGAAAAAATTAGCAGTTAAGTGCAGTTACTTCATCTATACTCTACATTTATCGCTTCTTAAATATTCATTAATGTTTTGTTATTTTTCAGACTGTTCATGGGAGGATATATTCCTAAAGCCAGCGTCTTATACCCAAAAATAGATTTCCCAGTATCTACTGGAACACCAATGCTGTCACACCTGGTGGAGTGGGCCCACACAGAGAGATGGTAATTTTCAAACTTTAGCTTCTGATGCAGTTTTAACAAAAAATTATATAACTTTTATCATTCTTTTAGGCCTCTTGCTGTAAGCATTGCAGCAAATCTAAAAAATGCATATGCTGCCAAATTTTTGGTTTGTCTTCACGATCCTGAGTACAGTTATTTAAGTGGGCATATTGTCAAAGGTAAATACAACTAAAGCTAACATCGATATAATTTTCAAGAAAAGTTGCTTTTATGAAAGTAGATTGTTTCACTTTTAATTATTAATACAATAAGTTCATACCTCCAATACTTACATACCTTTAAATTAGTTGGCCTGATGATATTTATGCGGGTTAATAAAATTAGCAATAATTTATGTGACGTCTAAATGTGCCATAGCTCTTATATTATGCCAGTAGGTTTAATTATCTATGAAGAATCTATATACTTTAGGTATATAAATTCCTTGGTTACATTATTTTTATTCGTTACAAATTAACAGCAGGACCATCATGGTAGATAATGATAAAAAATCGTCCTTTTTTTATAAAATTAAAAAAGTCTTTTAATTGTATTGTATTTGTAATTAGTTACTTTTATGCAGGAAAAAACGTTTATCCTTATGCGGCCGCCTTAGTAGCCGTATGGGATACTTTAGCAATGGTCCAGCAAAAGACTAAAGAAACTTTGTCGGTGACATTCCGGAAGGTCGAGTTCTTTGCACAACCAGTTTTGAACAACATAAGGCCATTGGAAATAAATGTTGCAATACATAGAGGACAAGGTCGCTTTGAAGTAAGCTATTATTGAGATTTATTTTTTTAAAGTAAATGAAAACAAGATAAACCTGCAATATTTACTGCCTGGCAAATTAGTAGATAGGATTAAATCAGTTTTAATATAATTTACTATCATAAAATTAAGTTCTTGTAGTACGATCGGCCCAACTAAGTCCTGACCCACTTGCCCGATAAATCGCTTAAAACTGTAGAGAATGCGATATTGCACTAAGGACCTTCTAGTAACAAGGAAACTGTTAATATTGATCAAAGATATTTGAAATTTGATCTTTATTTTCAATGCAACAGATCACGTTATAGATAAAATTGGAATAGCAGTTCGAATTTCGAAAACAGTTTTCATAATTTTAGTATTTTGAAACTGATTGTAACGAAACTTTTTCGATTTCTTGACATAATATAAACGTTGGTAATAGGGAAATCCTTAGTCCATGGGCAAAACTCCAAATAATTTAATGTCAAAATTATGACACAGGAAGGCGTCTACATGTTTGTTTCCAGAAATACGTACTTCGCGTAATTATGAAGGCACAATCACAAGCCATAAAATAAAAGAAAAAGGAATACGTACATTTCAGCAAAATCTACCTTATTGATTTTAAATGGTTGTAACAAATTAAGCTGATGGTGGGTCAGGAATCAAATTGGCTGATCATATATCAACACATGGATCTATGTTTTCCGAACAATAAAATATTTGTTTGAGTTTGATTATTATGTCTTTAACTGAATGTGGTAGGTATAGAATAATATCCCAAATATATCGACGGTGCAAAGGAAACCCAAATGAAAAGCTACTTTGGTCGAAAATTACTTTTATAAACAGTTCTATAGGGTTTTGGATTTAATATCTTTGTGTCAAGGTTAGAAACCTATTGGAAGCACATTTTGTTATTTCATTTGAAGTACAAAATGGTTTATTTTAAAAATACACTCCGTTTAAACGACTGATTTATGATATGTATTTTGAACAATGTCGTATAAATTAATAGGTTGGGGAAAAAGTCTTTTCGAATTATAGTATGTATGAACTCGTAATAAATTCTCTTTGGCTATACCATTTGTATCTGGCTGGTTTTGGTATCATTAAAAAGTTGAAATTTTAAAGAAGATAATTCCAAATTCAAATAAGAAAAATGTGTGATTTTAATATGTTTTTCTTACTGCCAAGATAAGTGAATCTAATGAAGTAGATTCAGTATAATACACTAAATTTTACTACAAATCAAGTAAAAATGCAACACAAGCCGCGAAAAAATTTGTGATGTTTATGGACCTAGTGCAGTATCTGTGAGAGTAGCACAAATTTGGTTTAAATGTTTTCAATCCGGAAATCTTGATGTCAAAGATGCACGTCGCTCTATTAGCCCTGTTACAGATAAAATAGATGGCATTTTAAAAGTGGAGCAAGATCGGCGTATCAGTAGTTACAACGTAGCTGAAGAACTGGGAATTGATCACAAAACAGTTTTGGCGCATATGAAAAAAGGTGGGTACACAGAAAAGATCGGTATTTGGGTGTCTCATGAGGTCATTGAAAGAAACCTAATGAACCGTGTACCATTTTTGAAGAAGCTGATAACCGATGATGAAAAGTGGATCACCTACGACAGAACGTGTGAAAAAGGTCGTGGTCAATAGCCGGTCAGGCTCCGCAGACTCTGGCAAAACTCGCGTTAACTCTCAACAAATTGATGCTGTGTGCATGGTGGAATTGGAAGGGCCTATTTTTAATTATATGCTGTTACCGCCAGGCCGAACCATCGATTCTGAACTCTACTGCGAACAGCTGATGAGCTTAAAGCAAAAGGTTGAGATAAAGCGGCTGGAATTAATCAACAGAAGGGGTGTGGTTTTTCATCATGCTAACGCTAGACCTCACACACCTTTAGCCACTCATTAAAAGTTAACAGAGTTTGAAATGTGAAGTTTGGGAAGTGTTAATGCATCCGCCGTATAATCCTGACCTTGCACCTTCAGATTTCCACCTGTTTCGGTCTCTTCAGAATTCTTTAGGCAGTGTCAGGTTAACATCACGAGAGGACTACCAAAACCACTTGTCACCGTTTTTTGATCAGAAGCCCCAAAATTTATATAGCAATGGGTTGATGTCCCTACATATGAGATGGCAAATATTAATCGAAGAAAATGGCATCTACATAATTTAGTTAAACATAAATAATCTTAATTAAAAAATGTTTTCAAATTTCATATAAAATGCGAAGAAACATTTTCCCCAACCTAATATTTAAATATTGCAAGTGCCTCTTATGTTACTGACCGAAACTTATTTTTCTACGAAGGTGGCATGATCATGCAATTTACCCTTCCTATTAATTTTGTATTTGCTGTTTTAATACTTTTTCCCTAATAAGTTATGTATCGACATGTTGTAACCTTGTCGTAACACGTTTTGTTCTTCGGAAGTCGAGTACAAGTTGTGGCGTTTCAGTCGTTATTTGTATCCTACTTCTAAGTAAAAAGGTAGTATCGGTTACATTTACGACATAAATAATAACTACCAGTAGCAAATAACAAAAAAGTATGTTCTATATTGTTTTCATTTCTTCGACATACTACGAAGTAGGTATTTTTATCTTCTGTTTTTAATTTGATTCGGTTTTTCAAATAATGTCACCCTAGATTTTTTATGGAGATTTGGTCGGTCTTGATCTCGATGGCTAATGAAGTTCCCTGCATACTCAAAATATATTTTAAAATGAAACACCACTTTTTCCTTAAATCATTGAATCAAATTCATTTAAAGTAACAAAATATAGAGCAAAAAATCTTGACCTCCTCACAAAATTAAAAATATATATAATTAAAAAAGTTATATTTTTTTTTTATTTAAACTTTAAACAGCTCTGCTCAACCATTAGCTAAATAGCGCTTTATTTGTTTTCCCTATTACCCGCCGATATTTTCTTTTAATGCTTACATATCAATTTTCATATTTTTTGTGAAGGTTATGGAAAGAAATTCAAAAATAGCAATCGGATATATTGTTCAAGGACTACAGAATAAAATATATTTATCACCTGAAATAAATGAAGATACTGATATGATTTATACTGACAACGATATTTACCAGATACTTTCCGATCGAGAATATCAATACAGGTAGGTAATGATTTTATTTTTTTAATAAAAGTAACATCTGTGATCTAGTTTTTAACAATTCTTATTTATTTTCCAGGGGTTTATTTCATAGCATCAACGCTGTCAACAAGTCTCTCACGAAAGCTAAACTTCTTTGTAATAATAATTGGGTGGCTTTAATTGACGGCATGATTCAGTTAAATGTTTTGCGACAGAAGCACGATGCTATCTCTAAACCTATGGGCATACAAATAATACATATTGACACCAAAGAGCATAGCGTAGCGAATGTAACTGACTTAAACGGAAACAACATTTTTGTAGCTGACGTCGACGAAATATTAGATAGAACTAGGTATTGTCTCATGTTTCCAGGAGGTCAAATACATTACACAAAATGAAATCAATGCTAAATATAGAAGATTACTACAGTGAAGTGTTATGTAAAAATAGAAGTAATATTTTAATGATGCGTGTCCTTTCCAGATGTGGAGGAATAACTATGGAATCTTTAAAATTTGGTAATCTTGCCCATTCCCATTCTGAAACAACTTTACGATTTATTCCTCAATTTGGGCCGTCAGATGGTGATGTAGGTTTTTCCAATTTTATTTGCATTACTTACATAACACGAGTATTGAAGTTACATATGCATAATTAAATATGAAGTGAACCTTTCATTACATTAAAAGATGGCAACAGCTGCAGTTGCCACTGCTGGCGGCGTGTATATGAAGCCATTTGGTCCATCTTTAAACAAGTTGCGTCGTTATTTTAGGATGCGAGCAGAGAAGAAGATATTTCAACATTGAAAGAGAAACGATCATCGTTTCCTTATATTGCTTTACGAAGCAAGAGCATTGGTGATATTAAGTCGCTCACTTGGATGACAGTTACAGAACCTGTCAGTTCTGGTGTATCTGTTACGGTTTGTTTTCAATTTCCTCGCAAAATTTTAGAATAAAAACAAAATTGAAAAAAGAGCTAGTCTTTTTTGAATGTTTCTTATTTTTTGTTTAATTTATATTGTAAATTACGAAAAAAAAATATCATTTTAGGTACATTACGCTGGACTGAATACTGTGGATTCAATGAGGGCCGAGGGAACAGGTGGCGAAAATATAGGAGGAGATATCGATAATCTTTCTTATGGAATGGACTTTAGTGGTGTTACTGACCAGTAAGTCTAAATCTTAATTTTGTTTTTGATATTTCTAGGTTAGGTAATGAGGTTAATTTATGTTAACTGCAATGCAGCTAATTTCCAATATAACACGATGACTAATTGATATATCCGTAATATACGGAATATAATTGAGCTTAACGGTTTGTCGCGCCTCCCGAAGCAAGGTGGAACTCGGGATAGTAAATTCATGGTCACCTATGCCGTTATCGAGCATAGCAAAAGTGGCTTCACTTCCCTGATCGCAGATCAAACTCGCTAACCACTGTACCATCGAGCTCCTTAGAGCTTTGCAATGAACGTAATTTTCAGTCCCCAGTTACTAAATTAAAAGTAATTTTCAACATATTTGCTCTAAACGTGCATTTACGGAGGTTATATACAGTGTTCGAAAGTTTAAAATACAACGGAGCCATGACGGCGTGTGTATACTTAAAGGTTTTTTTTTTAATTTGGTCGAAAACCTTTATGGAAGCTCTTTTAATGTATAACTTTGTCTCACTTTAATTCTTAAAATAAAAAGACGGAAGTCTTTATTCTTCTTCCATGCATTTTGAAATGTCATAACTCTTTGACGCATGCGTATATATTAGACAGCCCTAAAATTTACATAATCAAGACCTTATACAGTACGCATTAAACTTCGTTTTCTAACTTTCAATGTTTAAATTATACCTTATATTGATTTGACTCGATCATCTTACGGAGCTCCATGGATCATCCAATGTACCTTTTGGACAGGTTTCGACCACGATTTTGTTCGTGATGTTGTATCTAGGGTATTTAATATCGTTGGGCTTAAGAAAATAATGAAGTCTTTAAACTTAAAACCTCTTAATGTTTAATTACCTCAGTATCATGTTTGCTTGGGCGTAGTGGTGTTCGAGTGATGGGACTGATAGCGTCTGGCGCAGCGAGTAACCGCGTGATGGCACTTCCTGATCTGCTGTGGCCTGTACCAAAACACTGGACGATGGAAGATGCGGCTACTGTTCCTATGCCGTATGCCTTTGCGTTTTATTGTCTTGTAAGTACTAAGTACGTTAATAATATATAAAAATGAAATTTGTTTTTCCCTTCAGCACAGCACTTTTTTATTTTTCGAGTGTGCATGCTGTTGGTCGCAGATGACTTGTACAGCGTCACCGGCTTTGGAAACGGCAAGATCGTTAGAGAATCTGCAGTGGGGAATTTTCATGTGCCTCTAGTGGTATTGCAGATGGATGGGACCTCCTCTCCGACTAGAGCCACTAGACTACTCGAACCTCGGTTTAACTCGAGGGGCTCTCTGGAGAATTCGGGGAGCAGGGTAAAACACCCAGGTGCAAGTCTGTACCTGTTATAGCGCGTCATGTGTAGACAGGGTCTTAGTATGCATGTTTGCTAGCTGTGTAGTGTTAGTTTCCCTTCAGCACAGCACTATCGTTGACTAATGTACTACTGGAGGGAACCACAATTCAACCCCGCTGTTACAATAATCCGATCAAATTAGACAGAAAAATAACAGTGAAGGTACATAAATTTACATCAAGCTGGATATGAGTAAAATATTCGAAACATAATTTAAAATTTAATTTCAAAATTCCAGATCGTTCCGGTACTTGGAAAAAAAGTCCTTTGAAAAAAACTTAGCATTCGATTAACTCCAATGTTTATATTTGAGATCTTACTATCCTGCTAATATTATGAATGTGAAAGTTTGTATGTTTGTTACTCAATCAAGTTTTGAATGGATTTGGATGAAATTTAGTACGCATATAGTTTATGACCTGGAACGAGACATTAGATACTTCTTAACCCGGAAAAATGTTAATTTTCTGAGTGAATCTCGAAAAACTTAAGATTTTTATAAGCGGACGCAGTCGCTGGCGGCCGCTAGTATATTTACATGCTGGACTTTCCGCAGGAGACACCAAATTTAGAATTGCAGCTTTCACCCATATTTATAACATAATATATCTAATGCATAATGTCTAGGCCCCACTAATTTTAATAACCCGAATATTCTGTGTCGTGTTTCCAATGAAACCCATTAAAATAGAGAAAGCATTGCAAACGTGTTTTTTTTTTCAAGGCAATCATATGTTCAATGCAAAGACACAAGAGTATCCTGGTGCACGGCGGTACAGGAGCCCTCGGCCAGGCCGTCATATCTATAGCGTTAGCCCACGGACTGCAGGTATTCACTACTGTCAGTGACATAAGGAAGAAGCATTTCCTTAAGCAACTATACCCAGAATTAAATGGTAAGTTATTAATAATAATATTCTATTTATACTTTTACTGTTTTGAACCCCGCCGAAAAAAAAGAGGTGTTAAAAGTTTGACTCGTCTGTGTGTCTTTGACGAATGGACCGATTTAGATGCTATTTTTATTTGAAAGCTGACATAATCGAGATGGTTCTGAGCTATAATTTATATAGATCTATTCAGGTGTGAGAAGATCATCAGCTCATTTCCTATTTGAGAAAAGAATCTTACTGATTTATTTATTTATTTATTTTGGTTACATGAAAGACCAAAAGCTTATCTTAATAAACTAGAAATGAATACTAGCGACAAAGAGCCAATTACTGGTCCTCACATCTAGACATGAGGCTGCATAAAGGGCTCAACTCCTCAGCTACTTACAGTTTGAGCTCATAAGAATGGTCTTAATGATTAAATGCCGCAGCGTTGTTTGTAGTGTCATCATCATTATCATATCAGTCGAGAGACGCCCACATGCTGTACATAGGCCTCCCGTAAGGAATTCTATACAGCATTCAGTGGCTTCCCGCGACCTTCACCAGATTGTCGGGCAACCTCGAGGTGGGCCTACCAACCCTGCATCTCCCGGTACGTGGACGCCACTCGAAGATCTTGTCGCCCCAACTGCCGTCAACCCTTTTTGCAATGTGCCCTGCCCACTGCACCTTAAGGCTCGCAATTCTTTGGCTATGTCGGTAACATTAGTTATTCTTCGTTCTCACCATTTTAAACCAAAAGGATTCTCCCTCTGATTAACTGTTAACTACATCTTATAATCCGCAATCAGCTGTTGAATCGATTAATGCATTTTTTTCCAACGTGGGCATAGATTTGGCTACTAATATAATCGAAGACTCTTTAAATGCGACACCTTTCAATTCTTCTAGAAAATCCGATGTTTCTATATCGAACTCCTTGGTATTGCTAGACACTGACTATAAGATAATTGAAGGAAATCATATTAGGCTTAACTTAGGCAGAATTGTGTAACTGGCCGTAATGGTATTCCAATATTCCTGATTGGGGAATCGAGGCATATCTTGATTCCCGTTCTCAAACATATTTTACTTGTTTTTACTTTGTTTTTCTTGGGGCACTTTTCCAACAGTATTCAAGAAAGCTTTGGTTTACACCATTTATAAGGGTGGAGATAAATGCAGTGTCAATAATTACAGACCAATATCGGTCCTGACTACTTGGTCTAAAATTCTAGAAAAATTCCTAAATACTAAAATATTAAATTATTTAGACGCAAATAATCTAATTGCTCCTATTCAATTCAGTTTTAGGGCTGTCTAACCAGTACTGTAGTTAAAAATATTAATTGTAAACTAAATTCATTGTGCATATTCATTGATCTCACAAAAGCATTCGACACTGTATTTGTTTCCATCTTTCTCTCAAATCTACGGCGTATTAGTATAAGGGGTACTGTGCTAACAATGTTTCTGAGCTACCTTTGTGATCGAACTCAATACGTTACAATTGGAAATTACACTAGTCGACATGACCCAATTACATATGGTATACCGCAGGGAAGTCCTAGGCCCAACTATGTTCTTGATATACATAAATGATTTATGTTAAGCAAAACTGCCAAATAGCGAATTGTTACATATGCTAACGACACGGCAATCATTGTTCATGGGCAGTATTGAGAGGCGACGCGTTCAAATACAGAATCCTCGTTACGTCCTACAAAGTTATGGTTGCCTCGAAACCTACTTACAACAAGCAAAACTAAATTGCCGGAGCCCTAATGTTAGCGATGGACTGTAAAACTGAATGAAACTAATGGAAATTATCGAAGGACTGGGTAATTAGAAATAAAACGAGCGAAGTTGTCCCAATCACAAACAACTGTATTATGTTTTAAAAGAAACTTACAAAACAATGACATATTAAATATATACAAAAAAAACTATCAAAATACAGTAAATAGTTTACAATACCTCGTTTGCAATAACTGCTCATAAATATGACATGCCTCCTTGTTTCTGTGCCTCAATATCACGAGCTCATAGTATTAAATAATTAGGTGTTACAGTCGATAGAATTATGTCATGGAATTCAAATATCAAATGTACAACGACGAGTATCAGGAAATCAATATTTTTTATTAGTAAGCGAAGAGTTGGCGCTGACCTAGCTACTCTAAGGACTGCTTATTTTGATCTTGTTCAGTCTCTTATTTTATGCTGCGTTCCAATTTGGGTTTCTTCCGGAAAGACTATAATGCTACAGCTTAGAAGAGCCCAAAAGGCAGTGTTGCAAGTTATGGCCTTTAAGCCAAGCCGCCCTACACAAACAAACATTAGCACTTTAAAGTTCAGTATTTCGTAAACGGATCTCTAAATCGAAAAATAGTCTTAGAAACCCCTGAATAATTTTAAAAGCCTTATTCAACGATTGGGTAGACGATGGAAAAAATACAGGTTATGCGTAGGGGAACTACCCTAAATAGAAATATCGTTCAAAATTTTATTCTACCATTTTTTCGGCACGATTAATATACATATCTCCACAAAATTACAGCTCTTTAGTGCTAACAGTCTCCAAGCAAAACCGGGGATGGACAGACATACGGACATGATAAAACTATAAGGGTTCCGTGTCATGACTACGAAACCCTAAAAATGGACACTAGCATTTTTCAAAGAATTGTTTTTTATAATGGCTTACTTTAACCTATGTATTGTATATCTGTTCTAAGTATTTGACTATCGCTTTTGGATTTTCTTACAGAGGATCACATTGGAAACTCAAGAGATAATTCCTTTGGAGATATGGTAAAGGTACACACTAAAGGACAGGGGGTCGCATATGTAATTAATTGCACAAAAGGTGAACTCAAAGATGTGAGTATTGTTGAACATTGTTCAAAAAGTTCTCTTCAGTAAGTACCTACCTAACAATATTTGTAATAAAATAATAAGTAATATATATTTTTTATTAACTTTTTAAAAACAAGTTTTAGTTTAAATACCAATTAAAGACATGCGTTAGTTTATATATTCGTATTATTCCCAACAAACCTTTTCAATTGATATCCATGTCATGGAATTGGATTGACAACAACGGTAAACAATTTAATTTTAAACCTGCAATACACCAAAATTGCAATATTTTAAAAAATATAGTTTAGGTTTAACTAAATCTAGATTTAGCTCGTACAAGAATGTCAAATCGACATTGACGTTTTTACATTTTTCAATGGGTTAAAGCTAGTTTTAGGTGAATCGAGATTTAGTAAAAGAAGCGGTACATATTTTTATGGAGGGTGGTAGTAAGTCTCCGATAGACTCCCAAATTTTTATGACATGTTGTAGTGCACTAAATTGTAAATCGTTTGACAAAAAACTAAAATTTAAGTTTTTGTCAAACGATTTACAATTTCTTTATCTACTATTCGTTGTCAAAGCATCATATATATGGTATTCAGTGGATATTCAGTAATAACTATTCTGTTTATTTCTCATTATTATTATGTATTTTGTGGGTATTTTATTTCAAGAAACAATTATAATTGGTAATTTCCCCACGATTTCATCAATATCATGCATGACTTGAATGGGCTGATTGACATTTTACACACACACACACCCTTATTAAGGAACTAGGAAAAAGCTGGCACTAAGGAAGTTACATACCAAACGGCAATATAGTTATTTAAATGAATTCATTGGATGATACTTACTTAGAAATATAATAGTGATAAAGTGCTTATTATAAGCTGCCACAGACTAAAATATGACGATATGACTAGGTGGCCAGAATCCTTACGGAATTGTGTGAAAAAATAACTCTTAATATCGTGCCAAGAGAAAAACAAAAGCATACAAAGTCAAAGCAAGACAGCAAAAATACTGATAAAAAGAATATATATTTACTAAAGAATCTGGTGGTTTTATGAAAAATCAGATTATGATTAATTAAACTTTTGTTTTTCTCGTGGTGCGATATTATTTTTATTTCTGTTCTATGATGAATCATAAAACTGAGTTTATTATTATTATCACCAAAGATTTTTTTTTTAATTTATTTCAGGTCACATTCAGTTGCACGGGTTTTAAATGTATCATCTTAGATACTATTCAAATACCCAGTGGTGAGAAATACATACTGAAGATGAATTGTTTAGATAACAGATCCTACTTCTGTGTTGACTTCTCAAAGATTAGTAATGAGAAAATAAATAGGCTTGTAAGTCGACATACTTTAAATTAATCGTATTTCTTTTTTTCATGCTAAACATAAAAAGTAAAATAACAGCGAATCTTTTCATAATTTACCCTGGTTTGATCAGCCCCGTGTTTGTTTTTTTTTGACTAGTGCAAAATAATTATACACGTTAAGGGCAGTTTCTTAGCCATGTCCTTTCTATTAAGTGGGAATACAAAATATTTTAAACATAATTTAGCCTGCCGTCCTAAGATACGATTAAATGCGTTTCCGTCTTTGTTTCTTATGGATTCAAAAGCCTTACTTGTTCCTTGATAACAGTTTCCTTGTTTTCCACATGTTTATCAGAAATTGCAAGGGCTTATTTGCGAGGGCATCCGTAAGGGGTACGTGCGGCCGCTGTCGCGCGTGACGTACGCGCCGCTCGACGCGCCGCGCGCCTTCCGCCTGCTGCGCGCCAGCCAGCACCGCGGCCGTGTGCTGCTCTCGCTGCAGCACCTGCCACGACCCCAGCCCAGGTACAATCCTCTCATACAAGCTGCAGTGCCTAGTGAGTGAGGGCATACGTCAGGGGTACGTGCGGCCGCTGTCGCGCGTGACGTACGCGCCGCTCGACGCGCCGCGCGCCTTCCGCCTGCTGCGCGCCAGCCAGCACCGCGGCCGTGTGCTGCTCTCGCTGCAGCACCTGCCACGACCCCAGCCCAGGTACAATCCTCTCATACAAGCTGCAGTGCCTAGTGAGTGAGGGCATACGTCAGGGGTACGTGCGGCCGCTGTCGCGCGTGACGTACGCGCCGCTCGACGCGCCGCGCGCCTTCCGCCTGCTGCGCGCCAGCCAGCACCGCGGCCGTGTGCTGCTCTCGCTGCAGCACCTGCCACGACCCCAGCCCAGGTACAATCCTCTCATACAAGCTGCAGTGCCTAGTGAGTGAGGGCATACGTCAGAGGCACGTGCGCGTATGCGAAATGTTTAGTAAAGACAATGGTATTATATATCTATACTTATAATAAATCTGTAGAGATGTCAATTCTGTACATGAAATATATTTTTAAAAAAACTATCAGGGGGTGATTAGTGATCGATACTGATGCCAAAAATGCAATCAGTAAATTTTTTGTCTGTCTGTCTGTCTGTCTGTGTGTTTGTTCCTTATAGAAACAAAAACTACTCGACGGATTTTAACGAAACTTGGTACAATTATTCTTCATACTCCAGGGCAGGTTATAGTATACTTTTCATCACGCTACAATCAATAGGAGCAGAGTAGTGAAGGGAAATGTTGGGAAAACGGGAGAAATTACTATATTTTTTAAAGCTTCCGTCGCGTGTGCAGCCTTAATGATTAAAGTTACATAGAAATCATGTATGACGGAAATATTCTACATAAAATTGTCTAAAAAATATACCGCAACAGCATATGTCTATCTTTTATGGTTGACTCACAATAACACGTGTAACTCCCGATAGCTTAGCAGTTCGGAGCATTCTGATCATATTTGTTTACTCTTACGTTTATAATACTCTGACTCATCCCTAATTTAAAAAAGTTAACATTATTACCATTTCAATAAAAACAAAACATAGAAATCGGTATAGAAACACCAAACTTATACATGAAATAATGTCGAAACGCGCCGTCGCACGTGAATACTGAATCATGCTATAAGGATTATTTTTGTGTAAAAGGCGGGAGGTCCGAGAGCGAGCTGTCTAAATCTGTTTTCTGCGTCTCTCCCCCCCCCCCCCCCCTGGGGGACGATCGCTTCCGACGAAGCCTTAGAGGCCTTCCCGGCCAGAGACAGCCCCTACGGGTGTTTTTTAGTCAGTACGAGTCTGACATAACCTTGCAGCCGGCTGTAGGGTATCCATGAGGATTTCTCACCTGCTCCCCCGTCTGGCAAGAAACAAAAAAATAAAAAAAAAAGAGAGCGAGCGAGCTTCAATATTTGGCTGTTGATGAGTTCAGAGCGTTCGACCTTATTGACAGACAATAATTGAGAAATATTGAGAAACCGTGCTTATCAGCGCGACTTTTAGTCTTTAAATAGTTTATTTGAATTTCTTTTGTTGTTATTTTGTAAAATAGGTATTAGTTGTTTTGGTACTGTTGAAATATTCGTTCAAATTAAAAATTATTAAGCGTAGGTACTTTTATTAATTAAAATAGTTATAAGTATTTATTTTTAAGTGAAGTAGGTATAGGTAGATAGTATTGCACAGGCGTTTTAGCTTTATTTTCATTTCTTTTTTGTTGTGAGTTGTATATATTTCTGGTTATAATTCTATAAGAATATTTTAGTTTAAATAGTCACTTAGATTTTAAGTGTTAGGTAGCTAAAGTTAGGACCACGTATTAGTTGTTTTGGTAGTGTTTAAATATTCGTTCAAAGTGTAATTTAATCATATGGGATGAATGTACGATGGCCCATCGAAAAGGAGTAGAAGCGGTAGACAGAACTTAAAGGGATATAAGACAAAATAATCGAGCAATGGGCGGTATCACAGTTTTATTTTGTGGTGATTTCCGACAAACCTTACCGGTAATACCACGGGGAACCCGAGCTGATGAGGTTAAGGCTTGCCTGAAAAGCTCTTATTTGTGGCGTGATATACATCGGTGCATTTGACTATAAACATGCGAGTGAGAACTGTAGATAACCCGGATGATCGTGAATTTTCTGATATATTATTAAAGAAAATACCTTCACCAAAGATACCTACCCACTGCTACACCAAGGAAAACTTATTCTGACGCCTGAGTTATGTTGTATAGTGCAATCCCAACAACATCTTACATCGTCAGTTTACGGTGACGTAACAAATATATATTAAATAAGGACAATTCTTGGCTACGCGAAAGGTCCATTTTAACTCTTCGCAATGACCAGGCATCTGAGATTAATAATAAAATACTGTCGAATATCCAGGGGGAAAGCAAAGTTTATAGTTCAATAAATAGAATGGCCGATGAACAAGAAGCCACTAATTACCCGATAGAATTTTTAAATTCTTTAAATATGCCCGTACTTCCTTCTCATGAAATTTGTTTAAAAATTGGCATTCCGATTATTCTGCTCCGAAATTTAAGACCACCACAACTTTGCAATGGAACTCGGCTTAAAGTAACCCAGTTGCAACAAAATGTAATCGAGGTTCAAATTTCAATAGGTTGCGGTGCAGGAGAAACCATCTTTACTCCCAGAATTCCCATGATACCAAATAATTTTCCATTCTAATTTAAAAGAACGCAATTCCCAGTATCGGTGTGTTATGCAATGACAATAAATAAGGCTCAAGGGCAGACTTTTCGTAATGCTGGAGTAGATCTCGGTGTCAGTTGTTTTTCACATGGTCAGTTATGTCGCTCTTGCCCGGGTTAGTAGTCCTAGAATTTTTTATGTTCACGTGCCGGACGGGTCAACTTTTAACGTACTTTACCCGGAAGCTTTGCGCTGAAGTATTTTCATTCTATATGTACTTAAGCCTCATGTGAAAGCGATCTAAACAATATTACCAATACATTAACATAATAACATACAAGGAGTTACATGCTGATGATCTCGGGGCACAGTGATAATAATAATATTCTGCGGTTCCTTATTGCGATATTTCTAACAGTATTGTGGATTGACATATTATATTTCCCTACTAAAATACGAAAGTTAATCTGTCTGTCACATCAAAACCACGGAACCCTGAGGAAGGACATATGCTACTTTTTTACGAAAAACGACGAAAACGCGGACGAAGTCGCGGGCAAAAGCTAGTTAATAATAAATCGTTGTCCACTGGGGTCTTTTCTGAGGTTTGGAAGGTGGCGAAAGTTGTTGCAATACACAAAACAGAGAAACATGATTTAATCCTATACTACAGACCTATCTCTGTTTTACCATGCTTTGCGTAATATTTTCAAATCTTTGTGTCCCTTTATTGTTGATCATTTGGTTGGTTGTTTCTGAAGGCGGAATGACATATTGGCGTTTTTGTACAATGATTGCAACACTTTGATGTACCGATAGTCTATTCGGCAGCTCTGGAGAGACTGAAGCACTGCCCAAGCCTCGGCAGAATCAAAGGCTTCTTCATAGTCCACAAACGCTAGTATATTAGCAGATTGTACTCTTCGGTTTTCTGTATATTCTGCCGTAGCTCACGTATTTAGTCTTTGTGTACAACAACTAATATACTATAGCTTAAACCACATTCACTTCTATTTAATTTCCGTTCATGAGTTGGTGTTTTGCTGGTTGTTTGTTTACAAAATGTGAAGTAGACGCGCCAAGGGATGGCATATATTAAACCTTAAGGATTTTTTTAAAATATTTCTACCTTCTAAATAAGTGTTACTTTTCTCCATCGAAAAGCGAAAATTGAGCTTCTTAAGATTCACCCAAACCTATGTTTAAACATTTTAATAAAAATAACAAACAGTAAAGTCCGAGGATTCAGCCCTGAGCTACGCCCGCTGTTGCTACGACACTCTCCGCTACATCACTACAAGCTACCAATCTCTAAATCCTGTTATCTTACTATTGTTTATCAAATGATAATGAAACCACCTTAACAGGTTACGTCAGATTCCATTAAGAGTAATTTCCTGAATCAGATTCAGAATTTTATTTGTGAAACGTAGGTTTCCATCTTAAATAAGGTATACACTATTTTTATATGGACCTATGAAACAGGTACTATTATTTTTGTTAATTTGAAATCACAATTTACAATAGGCTTTTATATTAGGCTTTTTCAACTAATAATGCCAACTGACGCTTCTTAAAAATCTTTATCGGTAGTGATTTAAGACTACTCGGAACCTTGTTGAATATTCTGTGAGCCATCCCAAAGAAGCTATTACTAATGTCTACAGTTTTGTATGAAGGAGCGCAAATCCTATTCCAGGGACGATGATTTCTTTTTGGGTTCCTTTCTCAGAGTGTCGGAAACAGAGAATTCTTACATAACACAAAAACAGCCACTTCATAAATGTACAGCGAAGGCAGAGTCAGCATTTTCATGTTTATGAAAAACGGTTTACAGCTATCAGTCGATTTGAGGCAATTTATCGCTCTTACATACCTTTATTGATATTTGAATACAAGAGTCTTATTCACAGAATTTCTCCATAAAATTATTCTATATCGTAAGATAGATTCAAAATAACCTCGGTATGCAGTCAAAACAGTGTCCTTATTGGACACCTTGGAGAGTTTGTATAAAGCATAAATGGAACTACTCACTCTCTTACTTAATTTCTCAGTGTGGGATTTACAATTAATCTGTTAATCCATATGCAGACCTAAAATATTCATTTCAGAAACTGATTCAATTTCCTCACCATTGCACTTTAAAGTTACTGAGGGTATTTCAAGCTTTTGTCTGAAGTGCATTCATTACTTTTGTTTTTTTTTACTATTCAGACTAGTTATTGGACTATAAAATGAATTAGTTTTCCATGGCATTATTAATGTTATTTTCATAGTCTTCATTAATACATTTAATCACAGCAGTACTGTCGTCAGCAAATAAAATCATGGGATGTTCAATAGAATTTAGAAAGTCATTTGTAAACGAATTAAAGAACAAAGGCCCTAATATACTACCTTGACGCACACCAGCCTCTACATCTCTACATAGAGACATAAATTCCCTAATATTTTTGTTTTTTTTTTGCAGAATCTACTGATAACAGTATATTTTTTCCTGTTACTTAAATAGCTATATACGACTCTATTAATTTGAGAGCTACGCCTCTTATCCCATAAGCATAGAGTTTGGCCAATAGTAACTTATGATCAACGTGATCAAAGACACACGTAATGTCTATAAAAATTGCACAAATATGTTGTCTTTTGTCTACAGAGGTCTTTATTAAATCAAGTAAACTATATATTGCCTTTTGAGTATTTCTATTTTTACGGAAACCAAACTGCTCTAACAAACACATTGTATTTTTCAAAGAAATTGTAAATCACATCATGTATTATTTTTCAAATACTTTAGAAAATATTGGTAACCAAGCAATAGGTCTATAGTTTTTTATATCCGACTTATCTCCTTTTTTAGAGATCGACTTAATAATAATTGAAGTTTTAAATACGTCAGGGAATATTCCACAGTTGATACTTAAATTAATTAGATATTATGTTACAGGAAAAACCAAAGAGACTTAATTTTCTTTAATTAATTTTATATACCATCAATACCTACACTAGATGTATTCTTCATTGATTTTATGGTATTTTTTAAAAGTTTCTGGTGTAATTTCAGACAAAAATATTGAATTTGTAATTTTGATAGGTATTTTGTAATTGTAGAATTACTATTTTTTTGTTTTAGTGTAGAGTCTACAAAATGGTTGTTAAGCATATTGGCCACATGTAAAGGATCAGAGATTCGCATTCTATCTTTAAGTAAATGTTGGATCGTTTCAGGAGGATTATCATTATCATCATCATAATCAGCCTATTAATGTCCCTACTGCTGGGGCACAGGCCTTCCCTATTCCACGCGGGCCCAGTGCGGATTGGCGGGTGCTAACGACTGCAGATGCAGCCGGGACCAACGGCTTAACGTGCCTTCCGAAGCACGGAGGAACTCGAGATAGATGTTTTTGGTCACCCATCCAATGACCGACCACTGCGAAAATTGCTTAACTTCATCCATCGCAGCCGAACGCGCTAACCACCTGCGCCATCGAACTCTTCAGGAGGATACTGATTTTTATTCTTATTTATTATTTGCCAGGTCGCTTTTTACTTATTAATAGATTTCTTATGAAGTCGTTTTGTGCCCTCCTTGTTAAATTAATATTTTTTTCTACCGCCGGCAATAGTTCTTGAGAATCAATTTGTTTGCTTCAATTGGACAAGATCTATATCTCCACAGCAATTCCCGCTTCCTTTTGCTACAAGTCCTAACACCTCTAGATAACCATTTACCTTTTTTCTTACAAGTTATGAAATAATTTGACAGTCTCAATAAAAATATTACAGGAAACATTTACATCGTGTGATGTATATACCTCACTAAAATATGCTATATTATGTAAAATTATTTATTATTACATTTTTCTTTATTTACATATTTATAAGTAATTTATTAATTGAATAGATATTTATAACTACCTTATGTCTAAAAACTAAAAACCTTAACTTATGTAAAATTTGACTTATTTGTTTACCTTTTACTATTTTAATATTTTTATGCTACTTATCATGGTAGAATAAGTGAACATGTTTATCTTGTCTGCCTAGGAAGTTTGTGTAGACATGTCCGTTACTGTTGAGCATTTTTGACAAGCCCGTGATGTTGCGGTATAGTAATGTTGTTGTACAAGTCAGTATAGATTATAGTAAAAAAATAAAATAATGATAAACGTTTTCGTTTTTAATTGTTATACATTTTAGTATTTTTTTTTGGCAGTGTTGTAAGTATTCACATAAAATTATGTTAAGTATAACTATCTGTGAAGTAGCTTGAAATGCTTTGAAAATTAAGAATCCAAAGTTATACTAATTCCTTGCTTTAGAACTAAATAATAGTCTAATTTTATTATGACCCTTGTACCATTTGTGTTTAATATGTATATAATGCGATATATCTTTTTGTTTCAGGATTACATGTAGTCGGAACCAGACACAGATACTGATTTGCGATAATCCAGCTCTTGGTGTCCACCTAGGAGATAAGTTGGTCAAACGAGGTGCAACAAAAATAGTTCTGCACTTACCGAAGTCAACATCCCAAGTGCTTTATAAGCAACAGTAAGTGGTTCTTTAACACCAACTTCCTCTACAAATTAAATTTGCAAACTAATTTCAATTATTTTTTTAGATTTTGGCAAGATAATGGAGTGGTAGTAAAGGTATTCATTTCTAAATTTGAAAATAAAAACGATGTTGATGACATGCTAATTAAAGCCAACAACATGGGTACTGTAGAAGGAATTCACATTGTTACATCTGAATCCAACACAAATGATAGACAAAAAGTTTTGAATTATATAGATAAATTATCTAGAAATCTTTGTTCGTCAGTAAAGTAAGTAATAATCCTTCGTTTATAAGTAATTTGCAATTGGTAAGTAAGTTAGGTAGTTCGACCCTACATAGGGGGCTCAGGTATTATGGGAGTACTTCACAAGGTGCAAGGGTGCCCCCATATTCTGTCGGGCTAGAGTAAATCCAAAAATCCTCGCCTGGGTTGGTGTTTTCTTCAATCATTCCGTTCGTTATAGTAAATTATCTTCTATGTGAAACGGAGCGACCATAAATCACACAAACTTGGCCTTCGGAGAAAACATGATTCCAGTTCATCCATACTAACTGACAAAACCGATAATCGTGTTCCAATGTTCAAAGCGTGTTAGATAAAAAATAATCAAGTGACAGGGAGCACACAATCACAACCAAGTAAGACGAGTCGACTATTTGCAACTGCAAGTCCTTCAACCCCCGTAAACCGTTCTGAGTTGCCTCAGTTGGCAGAGAGAGGCAGACTTTGTCGTATATCTGGTTGTACAGTACCATATGGCATATTATTATGGTTAGTAATAATATAAAACAAATAGATACTATAAATTGAACTTATTTAGATACGTAAATATGCCTATGTGTGATATCTTTTCACTTCCAGGATATTTTTTGCGGTGTCATATCTTTTGACTACCAGGATATTTTTTTACGGTGTCATAATAAAAATGGGTAGTTCTTCATAGATCTATCGATGCATATTAATTATATTGTTGGCGGAGCTGGGTGTTTTTTGCCCATTGCCCTCAATAAAAAATATTTAGCCATTGTTTACTTGCAGGTATTTCTCAGTATTAACTGCCGATAGCGAATTTGGTAACGACACATGCATCAACAGATCTCAGGAAAAATTGCCAGCTATAAAAATTTGCCTGCCGTTTCTGAAAAAGGTATAACACGTTTTTGTAATATTATTTTTAAAATTTATAATGACCTACACATAATAATAATCATCAATGAAATTGAAAAAAAAAACAGTCATTCACAAGCTAATAGACGAAATACTAATTTTAACCGTAATAAATCAACATTATATTTTTTTATTTAAAGTTGTAAACTTTAAAGTTGTTGTTAATCTTTCTACCTTTTTTATAATCGTTATTATCAATCACTAGATAAATGAAGCACCAGATGAATCATCGAATGTTAGAACTACTTATTGGCATGCCTGTGAAGCTCTTGAATATGCTGTCAACGCTAAGGAAACAATATCTCTGGCACAAATCATAAAGCTGAACAGGAGTTCTTTACTGAACAGTGTAATCACTTTAGCAGGTTAGTTGCTATACCAACTTTCAAATAAAATGGAACTTAAAAGTCAGGCGGGGCCAAGATTGAAACATGATATAGATTTTCATCACTGCAATTCCTAACTGCGAATTGGTTTAGAAATCGCGGCGAGATCGGTGTTCATACATAAAAAAACATACCCACCGAATAGTGAACCTTCTCCTTTTTGAAGTCGGTTAAAAAGTGAAAGACACTTTTAAGACGATGGATTATAGTTACCTCATTGTTTTCTATGTTTAAAATTGTCTTAGAGTACTTTTGAAGTTAAAAAAATGTTTCTACTTTTAATTCTAGTAATATTTTCTTTAATTTTAATAGAACATCGAGCAGTTACATGCTTAAAAAAATTATAATTATAAAAATGTGTCACCATTGCCACTTCTTTGTGTATCTAAAATTGAAAATATTCATACATAGACATTCAAAATTCTCAAAAAAAATATTGTATCCGTCCGAGCAGTAAATACTTGAAACTTTTTTCGAATGTAGCTATTAGTCAAAATTATAGAACACATTCTCATAAACAAGAAAACTGTAAAGGATCCAAAGCTCCGGTTATATGTAAAATATTGCAAACACAGTTCAAAAAGTATTTTTTTTAATCTTTTTACTAATATAAGCTTTTTGGTATCATCTCTTTGTTAAAATCCCGCAGATTTAAATGTACCAGAGCATAATATTGACGATGATGTAAATCTTGGAAAACTTGGTGTAAGCATTGAGAAAGTCCCAGCCATTGATGTTTTTTTGTGCAATGAATATAATCTCTCTTTATCTGAAGAACACATTCTGCAGCTGACTGTTAAAGAGTAAGTCTATTAATTGTTTTCGATCAGTACAAATACAAAGTTTTAGAGTGGTTGGTTGACGACAGCTACATTTAATACGATTTATGTGATTGCAACAAATAACAGTATAATATACTTTGCGCTATAAAGGGTTCTGAAGTCTTGGCAAGGAACCTTTATAGTTTTGTAATGTCCGTATGTCTATTCTTCCGAGGTTTTACTTGGAACTATTGGCACTAGAGAGCTGTAATTTTGTCGAGATATGTATATCAATCACGCCGACAAAGTGGTGGAATGAAATGCTGAAAAATATTTTTTTTAGGAAATCTCCTAATTGTAAAGTGAGGATGTTTTTTTTTATCGACTCCCACCCAGGGGGGGCTAAAAGCTAAATTGTTAGCTTGAAAAATTTGGAAATATTCATGATAATAGGACTTTTTATGAACTTTTTAAGAAATTTATTATAAACAGTTATGATAGATCAGTTAGTTTCAGAGTAATTAATAGTCGTTCAATTCATATATTAGAGAATTCCTTACCTAATAGAAATACCTTAGAAGTTAACATTACAAGTTCCATAAGTAGATAGTAATTGTTTGAATTAAAAACTCCGTCTGAAATATATTGTGGTAACGACAGGCAACTACGAACCCTACACTGCGCGTGGCACGACACGCACTTGGCCGGTTTTTTTTTTTAAATTGAATTAAATTTTGTTTGTCTCTTGTTTTTTTTATCAATTTATGTACTCAGGATATTTTTTTTCTCGTGTTAGCTTACGAGAGATAGAACAGAGCATAAAGGGAAAGGAGCCGATGGAAATCAAAGGCTTGGATATGTTCTTCTCACATTTCGACAGTGATGAATTAAGCTCTACTACTGAAACCATGTTGCTGCCTACACTGGCAAATGATAGTATGATGGTAAGTCATATTAGAGCAACATACGTATGACTTGTATTTATATAGAAAGGACATTTGCTCTAATTTACCTATCAAATGAATTTATTAATTTTATAACATAAAAAATACTATTACATTTTAACTTTGAGTTAGTGTAATGATACATTTAATTTTTTAATTTTCCATCAAATTTTTTTCCTATACATTACTACACATCAATCCAGTCCAGTTTTAAGCGTTACTGTGATTTGGTTTGTTTCCATCATATTGTATTGTAATGTAGGTACTATAGGGTCTAAGGGTAATCAATGTTATGGTTTTAATCATATTGATGTAAATAAAATGAATTAATAAATAAGCTAGGTGATAAAAACAGCCACTGAATAAGTTTTTTTTGTTCGGTCAATTAAGAGAGCAAACTTATCTTTTCTATCGTGGTTTTTAAGCAGCTATGGTTAAAGTCACATTAGATAAATACAAAAATCTCGAATCAAGGGACATATTAAGTGGAAACTTTCATATTTTTATTTGCTTCTAATTTTGTATTGTTTTCTAATAATTTGATAATACTTATTTTACTGCATATAGATGATTGACGATATCGATATCACAAAAAGATACCTTTGCATCATTCCTGGACTGGAAGGTCACTACGAGAAATTCAAAGGTATATGTGAACGGCTAAAGATACCAGCAATAGTTCTTCAGCCGGGTTTGGATGAACCCAACGAAAGTATCGAGCAAATAGCTGTTAGATATGCCAAGGTAAGAAATAAAGAGGTCTGAATAACTAAAAGCTTACTCACTAACTATTAGACTACAGGCCCGTGTCAAAAATTGATGGCTCATTTGAACCAACAGAAGATCTATTTGATAGAAGTACATTAAATAAAAAGATTCAGCACAATGCCATTACTGGTAAGCTGTCCAACTGAGTGCAGGTGAGAATTCAAAAGTACAGATAGCGGGAATACATTTTGGTCTTATATTTTTGTACGACATTGTTACCATCCACAGATCCATTAAAAAGAATAAGAAAACACGTAGTGCCGTACAAAAATATTGCACCACAAAGTCATTGTGTGCACTATTGTGTATTTTTGTTGGTCCAAAAGTCTGTAGGAGGGAAAGAATTCTCGAAAAATCCACGTTACGAAATGTACTTCAGGGTAATATTCAGTACGATATTTTTTTATGCAATCGTCTATAAAAAGTCAATGTCGTACAAATGTGAAAATTCATATTGATATAAAAGTAATAAAAATAATGAATACCTACTTTTTTTTTATTTATTTTTTTATTTATTTATTGCAACATGCTTAAAATTAAATTACATATATATACATATCTAATCCACTTAATGGATTGTTAATATGTAGCATCCGCCGTAGCAGAAGTTGCAGATATAGATGTTGATCTTAATTTTACTTAGGTACTAAGTATATAAATAAATGATATCAAATTAAATCTTACAATTTGCTCAATTTTATATGCTAACTAGGTTATACATATTGCTGTAATTCCTCCTGAATTACTGTTAAAGTGTTTTTTAAGTTTATTTTTTATTTTACAAATGTTATTACAAGTAGTATACAATAATTGTAGTTCTGTAGGTAGCTCGTTAATAATTTTTGGTAATATATATTGGCACACCCTTGTTCCATATAAATTATTATAATTTGGGATCATGCAGGTATCTGTATAATCTAGTTGTCTTAAGTTACTAGATCGGTTTCTCAATGTGATTAAATGTTTATTATGGTATTCGTCTGTTAATGTTACAAGTTTAAATTTATCAAAAATATTTAGAATATTACAGTATTGGAATAAACTTTCGTTATTTAGATTTAGTTTGAGGCGTATTTTCTTTGGTACAAAAGTTTTGATTAGACTAACCTGTAAACTATATATCTGTTGCAAGTTTGTTTTACAGGATCTGCCATAACTACTCAACCCATAACTAATTAAGGAATCCGCCATAGAAATATAAAACAATCGTAGAGAACTCATTGGCAACTTATATCGAAGAATTGTCATTTTGCTCAATATTGACCGTAGCTTGTCAGTGATATATTCGATATGTGAACTCCAGTTAAACCGCTGATCGATAACGATACCTATGTATTTGTGAGTGTCAACAAACTGCAGTTGTTCGCATTGACAAGACCTCGTGGTATGTGTACGCGCCGATGTAAGCAATTATGATCGTGTGCGATAAGGGTGGGCCGGCAATCGTACCTATTGTGCGCTGAACGAATATGCATAGCTTTAGTTTTCTGTGCATTTAGGAATAGACCCGTATCGTGTGCCCACATACATAATAGATTAAAGTTATGCTGTATGCGCCTCGCTACCTCGTTAATGTCATCATGCGCAGCAATCAGACATGTGTCGTCTGCGAATTGGTATACCGAACAATCCTGAAAGACACGATGCATATCATTCACGTAAAGTAAATATTCCAAGGGGGCTAGGATTGACCCTTGAGCTGTGCCAGAGGTAGTAGGTATCATATTACTCAAAGCATTCGACACTTTTACAGTAGTAAATCTATTTCGATGATAGTTTTGTAACAAGCTTAGTAAATGACCTTGAATTCCATTCTGTGATAATTTTTTATACAACGTATCATACCGCAAAACATCGAATGCCCTACTGAAGTCAACAAATATAGCCATCACGTGTTTTTTATTATTTAAATAAGAATTTATTTCATTTGTAAATTTTAAAAGTAATTGCGTTGTGTTCCGGTTTTTTTGAAATCCGAATTGTTGATTATTGATTATTTTATTAATTTTTAAATATTCATTAATTTGATTGCCAATAAATCTCTCAACTATTTTGTCTATACAATATTATTCATTAAAATGTTTCTGTTCTTTAATGTAAATGTTTAGTGTGTACACATATTGCTTACTAACCTTACGTATTTTACCAGAATCACATATGAAACAATGATACTTTGTAGAAAATTGCTATATGCCATTAAAATGATTATTGAAACTTTGACAATAATATGAATTTATTTAGATAAGTATTCTTGCCAAGTTTCAAGTCTAATTAACTCAAGAAATAAGATTTTTCATAGAAGCTTTCATTCTCTATTTTAACCCCTTGGGGGGTGAAGTTTGGAAAATCCTTTCTTAGTGCACCCTTACACCTCACAAGGAACCTACGTGCCAAATTTGGAGTCTCTAGACCTAGCGGTTTGGGCTGTACGTTGATATGTCAGTCAATCAGTTTCTTCTTTTATATATTTAGATGTGCGTTTGTTTCAGATCCTCATGCAGACGATATCAGTAAAAGATAATTTTTATCTGTTGGGATACGAAAGTGGCGTGTTGATCGCCCTTGAAACTGCAGCTATCTTAGAGAAGCATGGTGAGCATAAAACATATGCAATTTCTCAATGACATTTTGTATGGTTTACCTGCCAGAACTTATTTTGTTACAACCATTTCAAAACAACAAGGTACATTTTTGCTTAAACTTGATCCCTGAAAACAAACTCATTATTTTCTATATTTGATGTGACAGATTTTTCCATCTTTCTGTGACTAAAAAGTCTATAAGTTCACCATTTTGACGTGACAACGTCTTAAATTAGGTTGCGGCTGGGAGTCACTTATGAAAAAGTGTAACGCTCGGTAACGTTACGATGAGTCTCTCGTGTTAAGTTTAAGTTTACATGTACAATGTTTTAGTAAACAAAATATATTTCTATAGTTAAAATTTGTGCAATTCTTATTTTCATTCAATTCCTTGTTCCTATTGTGCAATTTAATTATATTCATATCAATAAATATTCTACCGAGAAAAAGACGTTGTCACGTAAAATCTTCGCCCGTAAAACCGACTTTACAGGCAACCATTTTTTTTTATAATTTCAAGTAATCGAAAGAGTTTCTGTTACATTTACGATTTCGAAATTAATTTATATGTCATTACCATTTATTTCAATTTTATCCATCTATTGTTTTGAAAATAGAAATCAATTTTCAAATATGTTTACTTCATATTAACACAGTTTCCTTGTTATTAGAAAGGTCCTTAATGCAATCACGCATTCCCATTACAACGGAAAACTTGTTTGTTTTGACATTTTTAAGCGAATTATCGGGCAAAGGCAAAAAAAAATATTTTAGTAATAGGACAATATGGACTGTCAGTCAGAAGCGAACATTAAATAAATACAAATTAATTCATTCATTCATTCAATAATTGTATTAGGACAATATCTTTTCATTACTTAACAACTAATTTAAATAGAATGATTAACATAAGACAGACATTCATCGATACCTACCTCATTAATCGCCCTAACGCGGTGAAACCATGGGTACATAGTAGTATACCTTGATCCTACCAGTAGGACAAACCGGTGGGACCACGGGCCCTTAATCGACAGAGCGTCCTAACTTTCTGTTTTATCTATATACTGTTCAGTCCATAAATGTAATACGGGCTGCTAAGTTAAAAACTAATTAAGTCTCGTAATGACAAGAGTTCTAACCCATATTTGTGACACGTGTCACTTTATTTGCGATTTGCTATTCAACTTTTACGGCATGATTGCTAGTTTTAAGTCACTTATAAATTATTTATTTATTAGTAAACGTTATACCTGGATTAACAATTTTATCACTATGTTTTTCGTTCGCAGGCTTCTCGGGCACAATATACTTAATCGGAGCTACACCGGATGAATTCAGAACCATTCTTCAAACAGAAGTTCACAAATATAAAAACGATAAAGAATTGCAAACGGCAATTTTGAAGCATATGTATAAGCTTATATGTGGCACGGAACTAAGCTTAGAAATTGAGGAAATCGTAGAAATGGAGGACCGTATCGAATTGTGCGTTAGAAATTTGCTTGGATGTGTTTCACTCTCAGCTCACTACACGCGCCTGAGTCTTACATCCCCTTACTATCGTATCAAGCAAGCCCTGCAATACGAACCTCGAGTGTCACAGCTTCAATCTAAAATTGTTTTTCTTCAACCAAATAGTTCTGACAATGATGGAGCGTATAGAACGCTACAGAAATTTAGTAAGCAGGAAGTTGTTGTTCATAAACTAACCCTACCATTCGCTCAAGTGCTGCAAGATTTAAGATGCGCTTCGTTTATCAATCAATATTTGGAAAAAGATGTTCTGGAGACATATAATAAGATGAATCATTGTGAAACTTATCTATCTAATGCTGAAAATTACGTTAATCTCGTTGACTGTTAGTTAAGACGATAATATAATTATTAAGCTTTGTGTTTAAGGTTTCAGATTGTCAAAGGTATGGGTTTAAAACGTTTTTTTTGATTGGATGGGTGTTTGTGAAATGTGGGTGCACGGTTAGCTTTTTTAATTAGTTAAATCTAGATTGGAAATTTGACTGTTTAAAAACAGAAGCATAATACAAATTAAATGCGTAGAAAATAAAACAATTCCTTAAAATTTATATCGTTTTAATTAATCTTCTCACCACCATGACTGACGAAAGCAGATGCAGACTGGATGCAAGAAAGAACTTCATGTTAGAATCATTAAATGTAACGTATATGCAAATGAAAGCCTCGCAAAATAAGTTTTTGCCAGTCAATACCAAAATCAAAAATTTATTCAGTCAAGGCTGTTGCAAGCACTTGTGAAGGTCAAAACATTACGCCAACGGTTTGCATATTTACGGCGGGAGACCTTATACTTTTTTACCTGTATTATACACAGAGTCGTCAAGTTGAAAAATTACTTTAGAGATAATTCATGAAGTCACCTTCTACTACACAATTTAGAACATAAAATAAATAAACAAGTAATCTTACATTGTTAGTATAGGCAGCGGCTACAGTTACTATATTTTTGCTGTCAACAATGTCTAAAGTATGAGGTAAAGTTAATACCTGCACTAGGCTTTACAGAAATCACTATTAATATGCATATAGTGAAAATCATTACTGCACTTATCAACATTTGACTCAAGGAGATCGATTCAAAATATGTTGTAGAATATATTTTCGTTATTTATGGTTTATTATAGGTTGTTGCTATTGCGATTAGATAGTGTCACATTATATCGAAAAAATACTTGGTGTAGAACAAAAAAGAAAAAGTATTAGTTTACATTTCATAGTTTAGGGCATAGATAAATGATGGGTCTCGCTTGTGAAGCGAGACGAATTATTCATCTATGGTTTAGGGAATATTATCACAGCTATAGATTTCCTACATAATGGCGACCGTGAGAAATTCGGATGGATCAGCAAAACCAGAACTCGATGGACTGAGACGTAAGCGAGAAAGAACTAGACAGTCATATCAAAACCTGCTGTACTGAAAGGTCACGACCCTCAGTCATGAGAAAACGACGATGAAGAAGAAGAACTTGAACACATCTGTGGTTATTTTCCTAAAGCAAAAGATCCAAATCTAAAATCGTAAAAAAATACGAGGAGTTAAGTAGTATCAGATACGCGCGCCATGTCTACTTCACACGGCCACTTGTTCGTTCTGTTCCGTGACTGTGATCATCCAAATAAAAATACGTTTCAAGTGATTAGATTTATTTTCGAAATCGGGGTCCTTTTACAAAAGCAGCAGAGGTATGGTTTGAATGCATATTATTCAGCCAGTAGAATCTGAAACAAAAAGGAGGTAGGGGTTTAATTTTTTACATTAATGGAACCTGTTAACTTACCCATCGTGGGTAAGTGGCCAGGGGTACCAGATATCAAAATCGGAGCAAACACTCCTTTCTTGCCATTTCAGACACAAACACTTAAACGCTCAAGGAAGAACGTATAGTCGGTAATTTACTTTATACCACCATAATCTGTTTCTACCGAGTAGTCTTTCTGGTGTCTCTCTCACTATTGGACATTGGCGAAATTTCTGTGTAAAACGGAGAAAGCCACAGCACCAAAAAACAACTTATACTCGCGGTCTGGCAGACCATCATGATCATTATCGAGCATAAGGTAACTATACTATAGCAATATGTTTGTATCATACAACATGAATTCATAACGCTTGTCAGTTTCATGTTGAGAGATCAATATGACTTCTCAATAGGTGTGGAGCAGTTCATCAGTTCTTTTGATTTTTGAAGTTATACTTCTTTAGGCGTGTTATGAAAAAATGATGAGAGTGAAATGTTAAGATGCGCGCGCATCACGGTAACACAAAAAATTAACAGCATGAAGTTGGTCACTAAAGCGACCAACTTCATGCTGTTACTTTTGTGTTTACCGCACATTAAGAAAATCTACCAACAAAATAGAAATAGAATCTCTATTTTGTTGGTGCTAACGACTGCATTGTGAAGGCCTATCAAAAGTATTTATTAATCTGGAACAACGGAACCAAAGCGCGATTCAGGAGACTACAGCGCCATCTCTTGACCATTGATGTAGTAGAACCAAAAACCACATCTTTATTTTTTGTAATAAAGTAACAAAAAGTATTTATTAATCTGGAACAACGGAACCAAAGCGCGATTCAGGAGACTACAGCGCCATCTCTTGACCATTGGTGTAGTAGAACCAAAAACCACATCTTTATTTTTTGTAATAAAGTAACAGTTATAGGTATTCATATTTATAATATTTATCCACATGTTTCTAGTTTGTATATTCGGAATACGTGTTTGAGTTTCATACAAGTGCAAATCACATATTATGTTCTAATAAATTATATTCAGTAGCGATTTTAATTGAATATTTTGATTATTTATTTATTTTTTCAAATTAAAACTGAACTTTATTGACTGTGTCCTTTTCCAGACGTTTTATTAATTTATTGTTATTAATTATTTGCATGCAATTAAAAACTAATTTTAAACGATGCCAAAGAAGGATAACTTCTCACGCGCCTACATAAGTACACGCACCCATTTTTTTTTATATAGCCAGATTGGCAAATGACTCGACCTCTACTGTACCGTTAAATTGCTGGGGGTAGTCGCTTATGCTTGCATGAGCGAATGCCCCTTTTGCGACCGCGGACGGTCAGCAGTCTGCAGCTCTACGTAGAAGAGCAGCACCATGCTTTCCACCGGCCGAATGTACCACGCATGCATGGCTTGCGCAATTAATTTTTTCTCCCCATCCGTCGTAGAAGAAAAACGCGTGTGCGTCTGGGGACGCACGATAGAAGTGATAACTTAAACTATCCTTTTTTGAGCACAGGAGATTGGTAGGTGAAAAGGGGATTGGATGCTGTAAAGGGGATTCGAGGGTGAAAAGGGGATTCGAGAGTGGAAAGAGCGAAGGGAAGTCAGACAGACCGGCGCCGTAACGCGTTACGTAACGAAAAATACTTACTGGTAGGTGGTGGTTGTGGCGCCCCGTTGCCCCAGCAAGGAGCTTTCTCCTTGCCTTCGCGGATACCCGCTGATGCGCCTCCGGTGGCCATGCCGCTCTAGGATATATTACATAGCAAGAAACTTATGTACAAAAACATGAGTGTCGTGGAACACTCGGTTGGAGCCAAGTTAAAATAAACACAGTACACAACTATTCAATTCTATTCTACTCAAAAATCATTTGTTCAGATTAAGCTTTTACAAGCACATGTGAAAGTCGAAAACTACGCCATCGGTTCGCAAAACTACGGCGGGAGACCTTGAACTGAGAATAATCGGCAAGAAACTCAGCATTGGCTGCTTTTTTCTCCCTGTTCTATGCTTAAAATACGCTACGAAACAGCGGACAAGTGCCATTAAATATTTCTCCCAACACAATATAATTTCGTTCCAGTAAATATTTCACCATAAAGTAAGCACTGTGGCTTGTGTTATGGAATATTAGAGAAACGTATAAAATACATAATGCTTACCTTTTTATTTATTTTTTAAGCATTTAACTGCTAGATGTTTAAATCTAAAGAAAAGTTTACTAGAAAAAAATCCACGCGGACCAGGCAACGGACGGGACTCGAACCCACACCCTTCGCGATCCGGGCGAATGCACTGACCATTATGCTACCACGGCCCTATTCGCCGCGCCGAAATTTTCCTAGCCTTAAGCTGCAAGGCAGCGCCATCTCTTCGCATTGTAGGTAACCCACAATGTCAAATGAATACTTTTTCAAGTATTAAACATTTGAAAGAAGAAATAGCAATTATATACATAATGCTGATAGATTTATAAGAGCCTGCGCTGCGTGAGGCGGGTCTCCTGCTGGTTTTTGAAATGACATAAAAACTGCACGCCGAGCGGACGCTCTCTTCGTACTCCCGCTTAACGTAGCGCAGGCTGTTAATGTAAAAATACAATGATCGAGATACAAATTCTCGTATTCATATATGCAAATATTTGCCCCATCGGGATTCGAACCCAGGTTCTATAGAGTAGGCGACACCTTGAAACGTGGTGTACATACCACTCGCGCCACGGAGGTTACAGGAGGCACGTAATTCTATCGCTTAACAAAACCCGTCAGGAATAGCTGCGCATGAGTACGACTTGAGAGCCAATCGACGCATCGCACGCCCACCCGCGCACCTCGTTTCCCCCCAACACATCTTAATTTTTACTTCTGCGCAATAACGGTCAGCGCTAGAGTTTCGTGTCGCGACTTATATCACATAACGCCCTATTTATGACTAGCTGACCCAGCGAACTTCGTATCGCCATAAAACTATGGGTGTTAGAGGGGTGAAAATTAAGGGTTGTTAGTGTTTTTAATATTACGATACATATTTAACGTAGTTTTTTTTTCTTCAGACGATTTAGTAATTATTTTGAACACAAAATCGGTTATTGTGATTAAACCATGATAGCTAGATATATGTTCTCGCGGACTTTTTTGTAGGTCTTAATGGGATCTACAAAGCCGTAATACATCATTTTGTTCTATTGTCAATAGTTTTTGCAGCACACGCAAAAATAGGTTTTCGATTTTACACCTTGTGTTACAAAATAGCAATTTTATTACGGATCCCTAATTTTGAAAAAAAATATAGACTTTATCCTTCCTCGATAAATGGACTACCCAACACTGAAAGAATCATTCAAATCATACCAGTAGTTCCAGAGATTAGCGCGTTCAAACGAACAAACAAACAAACTCTGCAGCTTTATAATATTAGTAAAGATAAAAAAAAATCCGCATATTATCAGCTCTTTTGATAGTAGGAGAAGTCAACCATTTTCATTTCATTATGTTAATATGATGCGTAGAAATGATAATAGTGTACGAATAAATATATACTGAGAATTATATGAGAGCCTGAACAAAAAGGCTTGAAAAAATATAACACCAAGAAACTTTACATTTTATTCAATTAAACAAGATAAAAAGCTTGCCACAAACAAGCGTGGAAAGTAGTCCTATTAAAATAAAATAAAATAGAAAATCTTTATTTTTTTATTTACGTGAATTTGAATGTATAGGATATTAATTACCCTTTGCTTTCACAAATGAAAAATATTTAGTCAAATGATAATGTGATTTCACGAACTCACAATGCAAGTGAAATTTTAAAAATCATTGATAAAAGAACGTGCTTCCTCGGCTGGGAATCGAATCTGGCCCGCCCGCGTAGCAGGCGAGTCACTGAACCACCAATGCTTTTATATAATGTTTGATTTTTTAAACAACAAATTATATAAATAATATATAATTATATAATAAGATAAATAAATAATAAATAAATATTTTTTTCCAACACACACCAATTAGCCTAGCCCCAAAGTAAGTACTATAAGGCTTGCGTTATGGGATACTAGGGTAACGGTTACATTACATATACTGATACAAATATATTTATATTTATATAAAAAATACACATCAGACATCCATGACTGGAGTACAAATGCTCGTATTCATCACACAAATATCTACCCCGCCGGCGACACCATGAAACCCGGCGTACAAACCACCGGGAAACGGAGGTCATCAAAAATTAAAATTTAATTTAATTTGATTAAAATTTCATAATAGTTGCACTTGAACTCACCACAACGGCCAAGGCCATAGCCAGCAGAGCAAGTACGAATGCCAAGAGTTTCATTTTCTAAAATTGAAAATGTTGTAGCGAACTAAAAAATCAGCCTCCATATTTATACTGAAAGCCTACAGAAAAACGCAAAACGGTTGACGGCATACATCCGGTGCAAAAGTTATTACATACTATGAATATATTTTTTATGATGATCACAATTTTGTGTAATTCCTTTATTTAACATGTCGTTAGCCGTAAATAGTAGTTAATGAGCATTAATTTAAACGTTATCAATTTGACGTGACCTTGATTGTAATGTGTGACATAGAATAGTTTAAGCCCGTCACAGACGTAGCTAAGTCAGGTCATAAGTATTGTCACACAGTAAAAACTTTTCTTTTAGAATGCTGGCCACAATTTCGAATTGTTCATGAAAATAAAATGTATACTTTTTAGAATTTTACTTCTTTTTAAATATTGAGTGGACGCTTAAAGAAGACCGTGTTGCAGTTATTGCGTTATATCGTTGCGGTTACGCGCCAATAAAATTTTTTGAGATACTGAAAAAGGACAATGGGCAAAACGCACCCAGCTCCGCCAACAATGTAATTAGTATGAATCGATAGATCTATGAAAAACTAGCCTTTTTTATTATGACACCGTAAAAAATATCCTGGTAGTCAATAGATTATCATATTTAAGTAGCTAAATAAATTCATTTTATAGTACCTTTATTTTATATTATTAGTAACCATAATAATATGCCGTATCGTACTATACAACCAGATATACGACAAAGCCTGTCGATCCATCCTGCGCTTACACTTACTGAGCCACCTCAAAACGGAGGACTTGCAGTTGCAAATAGTCGACTCGTCTTACTTCGTTGCGATTGTGCGCTCCCTGTCACTTGATTGATTTTTATCTAACACGCTTTGGACATTAGAACACATTTATCGGTTTTGTCAATTAGTATGGATGAACTGGAATCATGTTTTCTCCGAAGCGTGGACAAGTTTGGGTGATTTGTGGTCGCTCCGTTTTACAAAGAAGACAATTTACTAAAACGAACAGAATGTTTGAAAAAACCCCAACTCAAACCCCATGCGGGGATTTTTGGATTAACTCTAGTGCGGCAGAATAACATAATGGGGCACCCTTGAACTTTGTGAAGTACTCCCATAATATCTGAGCCCCCTATGTAGTGGTATCGAACTAACTAACTAAATTAATTCCCTTGTTTTATTAATGTTCGTTCGTTATAGCACTTGTACCTATTTAACTTAAAATAACTAAAGACTCCCGGGATGGAATTCGATGCGCTTTGGCACAGATAATCTTGACTATAATACCTTTCAAACAAATGTAGTTTAAGTCGTGGCGGACGTGGGTGCAACGTCCATACATATTTGCCCAATGTCCTTTGAATATAACCAAAAGATTCGTTTATCGTACCATCAAACTATAGACTGAAGACTCTAGTGTATGAATATATTTTTTATGATGATCACAATTTTGTGTAATTCCTTTATTTAAATAATGACACAGCTCAACAAAAAAACATATTTTTATTGTTGCCCTGGATATCTCTGCAGATTTATATACTCCAAGTACCCAGTTTGCGAATATATTCATAAAAATATTTTATTGGCTCGTTTTTTTTTTAAATTTGGTTTATCATAAAGGAGACTGAAACGATTACGATGTCCGGCATTAACTCTAAAAGTACTGCATGGACTTACTTCAAATTTCTCACGAATATTATTAAGAAGTCGGGTCAAAATATAGGCTAAATACATATTATCACGCTATCACCTACGGGGAACGAGCAGTAAATCTTTATTTCTAACTAACTCCACGCGTACGAAGTCGCGGGCGGCCGCTAGTTACAATCTTGGGCCTTGGTGTAAGAAGATGAAAGTAGTGTCAATTAATAGCTTATATATTATCAATCTTTCACTGAAAATTCTGCGGATATTGTCAATCTGAGAACAGAGATATAAGAGATCGAGTAAAAGTAAGGTGTATGTTACAATCTTTAACTAACAGCCGATTCCTGAAGTGCAAAATGTGATCTTTTGCACTAATTGTTATAATATTTACTAGAAAATGTTGGAAAAAATATATGAATGAACGTCAACGACTTCAAGCAATAGATAGGTAACAGGTAAAGAGATAGGGAAAGGATGTCTAAAATAAAATAAAAACATTTAATATAGTTATTTTTTATTTATTTTTAAGCATTTAACTGCTAGATGTTTAAATCTAAAAAACATTGTGGGCTACCTACAATGCAAAGAGATGGCGCTGCCTTGCAGCTTAAGGCTAGGAAAAATTCGACGCGGCCATCAGGGCTGTGGTAGCATAATTGGTCAGTGCATTCGCCCGGATTGCGAAGGGTGCGGGTTCGAGTCCCATCCGCTGCCTGGTCCGCGTGGATTTTTTTCTAATAAAATTTTATATAGTGTTTTATTCGTCTTCTATTATAATTAAAATGTCGTCTAGAAATTGTGCAAGTGGTACTATATCTTGGATCTTGGTACCTAGCCCAGCCACAGAACAATACCTAATTAACTACTGGGTATTAGGGTGTTATAACATTGTTTGATAAAAAAATAAATCATCGAATATATTTCACTATGTGGAGAACTTCAGCTGACAATAAATATGAGAGTTGCATTGCTGAATGATGATACATCTACTGAAGATTTTTCTGAGCAATTGCTAACTATCGGTAATGATAGAATACCTGTCGATAAATCGAGCGAATTAATTTCATTTCCTCATAATTTCTGTAACTTTGTCTCATCGAAAAATGAACTTATCAACATAGTATTCCCAAACATCATTACTAATCATACAAATAATGAATGGTTGAGTGACCGAGCAATTTTAGTAGCTAAAAATAAAGATGTAGAAGACTTAAACTATATCATTCGGAATGAGATTATTGGTACATTATATTCATTCAAATCTATTGACTGTGTAACAAATGAAGGAACTATCCAATTGAATTTTTAAACTCCTGGATGCGCCTGGTTTACCACCGCGCAATTTAAGACTAAAGTTAGACTAAGGTTTAGTCGGCTCCGTAGTATTCATGCTTTGAAACATAAATCAACCAAACAGTGCAATGGAACGCGTTTGATAGGTAAGTATATTAATGAACAATGTGATTTACGCAACGATTCTCAAAGGAAATTTTGAAGGTGAGGAAGATCTCATTCCGATGATCCCGATGATTCCAACCGATTTGTCGTTGGAGTTTAAACAACTTCAATTTCCGATCCATCTTGCATTCGCCGTGACCATTAACAAATCACAAGGCCGATCTTTGAAAGTCTGTGGTCTGAATCTAGGAATCCATGTTTTTCCCATGGTCAATTATATGTGGCATGTTCACGGGTCGGAAGATCAACTGAGTTATTTGTACGTGTACGCCTGATAATAAAACGTTACTCCATTTATCGAATTTGTAGCGCCATGTAGGTAATGAGTCTTCAGATGGCAGTAAATATGGGAGTTACAGTGCTGAAAGATCAATATATGGAAAATTTATCCAAACATTTTCTAACTATTATAGCTATTAACGGGATTGTTACCATGTACCTTGTTTTTTATGAGTCTCCGACCGATATCTCTGCCAATAACATCTACCGGCAATTACTTCAGTTACTCCGTGATCCTCACCACATATTACCGTGTTATGGCGCTTGCAACAGTGCCGAAATATCGTGCATAAAAAACAAGGCACATGGTAACAATCCCGTTAATAGCTATAATTTTAGTCACCATGAAGGTTTAAAACAATATTTTCTAACTATACTAAAAGCTATGTTCCTTTCCAACGGATGGCTTTAATTTCCTCCAAATTATTGTAATCGGTACAGAGTTCGTCGGGTCAGTTAGTATATCAGATAAGCTTCTCTCTTTTCAATCCTAATTATAAAATTTTTAATGCGAAAGTGAGTTTGTTTGTTGCGCTTTCACACCTACTACCACTGAACGGATTTGGATGAAATTTGGTACGCTTATCGTTTATGACCTGGATTGAGACATAGGATTTTAAAAAAACTTAAGCTAACGCGGATGAAATCGCGGGTGGCTGCGAGATATTTGATAAAGAAATATTACTCGTATATGATAAGATCACTTTTTGTATTAGAATTGAAAAGCATCCAATGCGTATATTTAAAATAAAATTACTTTAAAACTGTTTACATGCAGTCTTTGTACTACATGAAAAATTGTAGCGTTTCTTAACATGAAAATGTCGAAGTATTATTTCCCTTAAATTCTAGCTTAAGCATTGTTCATATAAATGCACTGTCGCATCTATAGTTAATGGGCCACCTTAAATTGTCCTAGATGTCGCTATACTAAAGGGCAATGGCGAACGACCATACAATTTTTTGTTGAAAAAATTTTTTGCGTCTGTAGATGAATTACATGTTAAAATATAGAGTTTAGATTTTCGATTTGATTCGTCTTATTTCTTTTATTGTGGGAAGTCTGGATTTAAAGATATTCTACTTTGAAGTTTTGGAGGTTATGTCATATATCATACCAAGTAATACAAAAACTAACTATAAAAGTATTTGTTTCATAGGTTTTCACGCACATCATTCATTAAATAGAAACTAGTTTTAACGGCTTATAAGGGTATTTTCAAGAGTATTTTTATATCAAAATAAAAAATACGTGGAATGAAACTACAGAAGTATACCGGTCCCGTTATTAGTGACGAAAAAAAAAATATTTTTATTATGTATGATCAGCGGGCGTAAGTACTGACCGACCGCGTCAAAATACTTAATAAAACTTAAAGACAAGGGTTATTGACTTCGAATACAATGTCTGTGCTGTAAGAAGTACGTAACAATTTGAAAATGCCTACAGCAAAAATAAAGCATATAAAAGGATTTCTAATAGTGTACTAATGGGAACACCAAATTAATTATGAAACACTTTTTTATATATCTTTTTTGATCACAATATCATAGATAGTAGCATAGATTAATGATTGGTCTCGCTTCACGCGAGACCAACCATTTATTTATGGATAGTAGATACAATGACATAAAATCCACAGTATGGGACAGAATCTTGTCCAAAATCCACAGCAAAGAAGTCTTCCAAAATATCAGATTCAGAAGTTTTAGGCAAGCACTACTCAATAGCCGCGGGGAAAGATTTCGAAAGACCAAAAGCAGTCCAAATCACAAAAAAAAAACAGTAGAATAAAACACAGTACGCCGATTTAAATCTTGCGTTAGAATTGGCGCCATACTCTTTTTGTATTGTGGAGATTATTTATTATGGTTTCAGTACGATATTAAAAAATAATGTATCCCGATATTTTGGTATTTAATTATCTATTTAAATATAGTTTAAGCGTAAAGCGATGCAAAACATACGAACAACATACTTGAAGTTGATTTCATCACTAAAATAAATGGCTCAAAAGCCATGATGCCAAGCCACAATGAAAATAAAAAAAAATAGTCAATTGTGTTTCCCTTTATTAAGTTATTAATTCCAGAATTAGACAACCCTCCTCATTTATTTAATAAATCTTTTGAGATTATTTTATTAACATTTCTGATAATTTCATCTATAGACGCTAAAAGATTTACTTAAACAAATATTTCACCATTGTCCTTTCGGTATCGTTTCGTTATCCGTGGTGTACATATAGTAGTTTAGATAAGTCAATGTCTCCGTTTTACATATATTATTTTTTATTGTAATCTCACGGTTTTTGAAGTTTTGTACCAATATTGTTTATAGTTTACCACTTAAACTTTACTTACAGTATATCCGGTAACGAAGGACCATTGATTAAATCAAAAAAACATTGACAATACATAAAACTTGTTTATTACACACATATAATATACATTGTTAAACACAAATTATTGCACAGCAACAAAAAAACATCAGTAGTAGTAGTAGTTTAATTTCGTCCATTGGGACAGGCGAAGGTACTAAGCCATACTGCCAAGTCTTACGTCCATAGTTTTAGTTCAATCATCTAATATTATATAGGCAAGGCAAAATCTGTTATTTTGTTTTTGTTTATAGGCTATAAGCCAAATCTTCAGTGAAATATAAAATATTTTTTTCTGTCCGGGAGTGGTCATAATCATTATATAAAAAAAACATCATTTTTGATCGTCATTTTTTAATTTTTCAACTAGAAGCTTCCTATTTGCACGCCAGTTCGAAAATTAACTAAAACATTTGAAAAGTTACCTCCTTGGTTGCCATGTCACGGAGTAAAAGATCGTTCGTTTTATAAATTACTCGACAGACATGAGTTTACTTTGTAATTTGGCCAATTTTTTAGATATTTTAGAATTTCGTACATTTTTTTCTCGGGCGCTGCCCGCATGTATTTGGCAGTGCAGCAATTCAATTATTTATCTCACAGAAAGTTGTCCAATTAATACTCAATATTCCAAGCATGTTTGAGAAAAAGTATTTATTTAATGTAATGTATTATGTTTTTCAATTAAATCCGGGCCAAAAATTAATAGCTTTTTTAAACAATAAACGAAAACTCGACTGAGAAAGTATCATTAAATTATACTACCAGGGTTAATATCAAAAATAAACATAACAAACTATTACTTATAATAACAATTTCAACGTGTTTAAATTTGTTTTTTTTTTCGAAAAATTCATCATTCCAAGTTTACTTTAAATAATCAGCCTCCTTATATGGTCAGTTTATCTTTTTCGATTAGTATTTTTTTTCACGTTTTATATAATACAGGGGCACGTCATCCAGATATGATGATGATGTTGAATATTTATACGATGCTGGTGTACTTTATCGCCTTTTCTAAATGTCGATATAGCTAAGGATGCGCATATGTCCTCTCTGTATTGCTCTGATTTACTTTTATGCTCACTATAATCTTCATTATCTTAAATTTCAAAAATATCCATTTCATTACCAAATTCTAAAACCAGTCTCTGTTCTAGGTCTTAAAATAAGGTATCTTGATAGTATAAACAACAAAAAACTAAATGTAGATTAATGAAATCAATAAGTCACGAATAATCGCTCATGGGTAAAGAAGACTCGTATGTACTATTTCATCATCATCATCAGCCTATTAGTAACCCCACTGCTGGAGCATAGGCTTTGGATGGAATAGGGAGATTGGGCCATGACCCATCACGCAGACCCAGTGCGGATTGGCGGGTGCTAATGACTGCAGATGCAGCCGGGACCAACGGCTTAACGTCCGAAGCACGGAGGAACTCGAGATAAAAGATTTTGAAATCGTACTATTTAGCTATGTCTTATTTTATTTATTAGTAGACATTCAGTTTGTCTATTGTTTTTGATTATAAACTGTCACACATCTCTCGAACTGTACCCAAAGCGGCATGCCGCAAAATTATCCGGAAAAATAAATATTTACGAATTTATGCACTATGTGGTAAATTTTGCACGGTAGCGCTTCCTGTCGAGTTAAATAACCGAATTTCCAATCTTGAATTAATCAATGAATACAGTTGAGCGTAAAATCACATCACACAAACACCCTCCTAATGAAACACCCTTTAGACCGATATTACATTAACAATCAGAAGCCTCAAACACAAAGCTTAATTATATTACCATCTTAGCTAACACTCAACAAGTTCAACGTATTTGTCAACACTATTCAGATAAGTTTCACAATGATTCATCTTATTATATGTCTCCAGAACATCTTTTTCCAAATATTGATTGATAAACGAAGCGCATCTTAAATCTTGCAGCACTTGAGCGAATGGTAGGGTTAGTTTATGAACAGCAACTTCCTGCTTACTAAATTTCTGTAGCGTTCTATACGCTCCATCATTGCCAGAACTATTAGGTTGAAGAAAAACAATTTTAGATTGAAGCTGTGAAACTCTAGGTTCGTATTGCAGGGCTTGCTTGATACGATAGTAAGGGGATGTAAGACTCAGTCGCGTGTACTGAGCTGAGAGTGAAACGCGTCCAAGTAAATTTCGAACGCACAATTCGATACGGTCCTCCATTTCTACGATTTCCTCAATTTCTAAGTTTAGTTCCGTGCCACATATAAGTTTATACATATGTTTCAAAATTGCTGTTTGCAAATCTTTATCGTTTTGATATGTATGTAATTCGGTTTGAAGAAAGGTCCTAAATTGATCCGGTGTTGGGCCGATCAAGTATATTGTGCCCGAGAGTCCTGTAAAAGATAAACCATAATGATAAAATTGTAGATCCAGGTATAATATGTATTATTAAGTAAATTACTTATAAGTGACTTAAAAGTGGCGTGCATGAAGTTAAATCATGCAAAGCAAATTGCAAGCCAATAGTAGCTAAAGTGACACAAATATGGCGTAGAACTCTTGTCATTATGAGAGAAAAGTTAAACAGTTCATACATTAGCAGACCGTATTACATTTATCAACTGAACAATGGATGAATATATGTAAAAACTGAAAAATTGTTATAACTCTCTGCCATACATTTCCCAGATGAATCGTCATAATTACTTGACCATCATCTTCTAATATAGAAAAAAAGTTATGTTTAATGTTTTTGGGAAATTGCATATGTTTTATGCTCACCATGCTTCTCTAAGATAGCTGCAGTTTCAAGGGCGATCAACACGCCACTTTCGTATCCCAACAGATAGAAATTATCTTTTACTGAAATTGTCTGCATGATGATCTGAAATAACCACACATATACATAAATAGGGCAACACCAAACACATTAATCTTCATACAAAACTATCTTTACTTTAGAGCATTAATCTACTTTAATATAAGTATCCCATATTTAGGTTTTTTTCGTTCTGGTCTGTCAGCAACAACACTTTCCCCCTTAATAATATACAAGGAATAAACTTAGACTAGTTACGCCGTGTTTTGTTCATGTCACATAAATGCCATTTATGATATACCTCTATATAGTAGGTAGGCATATTATTTGAACATAAATAGAAAATATATCTAGAAAAAATTCCATGCGGACCAGGCAGCAGACGAGATCCAACCGCGAGGCCGCGGTAGCATAATTGGTCAGTGCATTCGCCCGGATAGCGAAGGGTGCGTGTCCGAATCCCGTCTGCTGCCTGGTCCGCGTGGAATTTTTTCTAGTTATATTTTCATTAGATAAAGGGTTAAAGACAGTCAACCAGCTAACCACATACCATATTTTTCAAAAAATATGTTGGGTCTGGGTTTTTTTTTATAATATCTGAACATAAAATTAAAACCCGACGTATTCTATATTTTTCTATATTAATTTTGTTACTCCCAGATCCATCAGTCCGTGGGTAATCTAGCAGTTATCCAGACCTCTTTCATATTTATTTTTTACCTTGGCATATCTAACGGCTATTTGTTCGATGCTTTCGTTGGGTTCATCCAAACCCGGCTGAAGAACTACTGCTGGCATCTTTAGCCGTTCACATATACCTTTGAATTTCTCGTAGTGGCCTTCCAGTCCAGGAATGATACAAAGGTATTTTTTTGTGATATCGATGTCGGCAACCATCTGTATGCAGAAAAAAAAACATCAAATTATGAAAACAATACGACTTCGCGCGGTTATCGGAAGGAGTAGGTTTGAATACTGCCTAACGCTGGAAAACGTGGATTTTTTTCTAGTAAAATGTTCTTAAGATTTATTAATCTAGTAGTTAAATGCTTTAAAATAAAAATATAATACAATGTTATAGGCAAATAAGAATATTTAATGATCTATTTAATATAACCCTTGATTCGGGATCATATTTAGGCATAAACATAAATGGTATCCACAATAATTAAAAGCAGAAGCATCATATCACAGAAAGTTCACAATCAGAATCGTCTTTTAGCATTACTGTTCTTGTTCTCTTCGATATAAATATTTTATTATTCTTGTTCTCTATTTATCTACTAGCTGACCCGGCAAACTTACATAAAACTTACGGCAAACTTAACTGACGATGCATGAAGTCATCCTTAAATTTTTAAGTTTAATTAAATTAATGATTTTACAATCGCCATAAAACAAACACAAAAAGGTTGAATAGTCATCAGGATAATAGATATAGAGAAAAGTAGAATTTCAATAAATTCGCTTTAAATTTCGATAAATTCGGTACGTACATAAGTAGTTCAGTGGCGTATCAGCGTTTAAAACGGAGTTAATTAGTTTATCTATTATATCTGATGGCTGGCGCTCCACCTGCTGCAGCCCCTGCACGCTCACTTCGCTCGCTCAGTGCTAAGTTTTGGTCAAAACACTAACTTAACCTTATCCGCTGAACACAACACCGATTTAACACTGATATTTACTACGATGCGTACTACGAGACCATTAGGACCGCGGTAGCATAATGGTCAGTGCATTCGCCCGGATAGCGAAGGGTGTGGGTTCGAGTTCCGTCTGCTGCCTGGTTCCTGGGGACTTTATTCTAGTAACATTTTCTTTAGATCTATACATAAAGCAGTTAGCAGTTAAATGCTTAAAAATAAAAAAATAACTAAATTCCATTAATTTACTACTATATTTACAAGCACTTCGCTCGCATCGTAGGAAATATCCGTTTTGAAGCGGTGTTTGTGTACAGCGGGTTCGGTTAGGTTAGTGATGTGACCAAAACTTAGCGCCGAGCGAGCGGAGTGAGCGAATGCCAACGTCAAATCAATTTTCTTAAACATAATGTTTGAATGGTTCTAAAAGATTTAGAAAATATCCATTTTTAATAAATGTTAGTCGTATGTGTATTGCTCTAATATGTGACGTACCATCATCGTATCATTTGCCAGTGTAGACAGCAACATGGTTTCAGTAGTAGAGCTTAATTCATCACTGTCGAAATATGAGAAGAACATGTCCAAGCCTTTTATTTCTAACAGCTCTTTTCCATTTATAGTCTGCTCTATCTCTTGTAAGCTAAACATAAGAAAAGTTATCCTACATTAACTGATACAAAAGTAACTAAAGACTTGAGCAAATTTTTAATCAATGTAAAAAGCGCAAAACACCCCATTCTATAATACTTGTTAAAATCACACAAATCTTTTTAAATGTAATAGCGATACTATTAGCTAACCAATTAAAAACTTTGTGTTTTACTGATTGAAAATAATAAATAAACTCACTCTTTAACGGTCAGCTGTAAAATTTTTTCTTCGGAAAAAGATATGTTATATTCATTGCACAGAAAAACATCAATGGCTGGCACTTTTTCATTACTTATACCAAGTTTTTCAAGATTTGCATCATCCTCAATATTATGCTCGGGTACATCTATATCTGCGGGATTTAAACAAAAAGATGACTCCAAAAACTTGTTTCGGTTTACAGTAAATAAATAAAATAAAATACTTTTTAAACGGCTTTGAACTGTGCTTTTAATATTTTACATATTCCCAAAGTTTCGGATCCGTCACAGGTTCCTTATTAGGTATCTTCGTAAAAAGTTTTATATAGTGTACGAATACTTCAATTTTTTTTTGTGAGAATTTCCACTGCCCCATGTATTGATTGGGTCTTAGTTTTACAAAAATGATATAAATGTATATCATTTTTTAATATAATATTTGAAGGTTGGTTTAGCAACTAACCTGCTATAGTGATTATCCTGTTCAGTAAAGAGCTCCTGTTAGCCTTCTTAAGTAGCGCCAGAGAAATTGTTTCCGTAGCGTTGACAGCATATTCGAGAGCTTCACAGGCATGCCAGTAAATAGTTCCAATATTAGAATATCCTTCTGGTGCTTCATTTATCTAGTGATTTTCAATGAACGTAAGTACAAAAATAGGTATGATGACTATTTTTTTTTCTTCGTTTATCAGGTAGATTATCAAAAAGTACACGACACGTATTTTTTCTTTTTTTACATAATATAAACATTGCAGAGATATATTGATTTGAAAAGTCGGATGACGTCACGTTTGAGTACACTTATAAGTGAAAATTCGTCACAAAAGTGACGTCACGAGCCCCTACTCCCAAACTTTGACGCGCTATAAATTAGTCATTTTTTGGTTGATTGCCCAAAAAAAAATACGTGTCCATTATTTTTTGATCATCTAACTGACGGACTAAATAGAATTTCATTTACTGTACCCCGTCATCACCCCTATTATATGTAGCAAGATTAACAACAACGTACAAAAAAAACTACTTTTTACTTGTTTTATTTGACAAGTTTTTTTTATTTTTAAAGAATTTTATGTTGATTTATTAGAATTTCAGTTAGTATCTAGTATTTAAGCTTTTTAATGACCGATATTTGTAAGTTATTATAAATTGTAAAAATATTATTGCAAAAACGTGATTTCACCTTTTTTAGAGACGGTAGGCAGATTTTTGTAGCTGGAAAATGTTCCTGAGATCTAATGATGCATGTGTGATTACCAAATTTACTGTCAGCAGTTAATACTGAGAAATACCTGCAAGTAAAAAATGGCTAAACATTTATTTATTGAAACTTAAGAAATTATGATATTGCTTGCTTTCTATACTTATAAAAACAATCTTATTTTACATGCAAATTATTTATTAACTAAAGATGTCTTACTTACTTAATAGACGGACATAGTTTTCTAGATAATTCATCTAGATAATTCAAAACATTTTGTTTAGCACTTGTGTTGGGTTCGGTTGTAACGAAATGAATTCCTTCTACAGTACCTATGTTGTTGGCTTTAATTAGCATGCTATCAACATCGTTTTTATTTTCAAATTTAGAAGTGAATACATTTACTACCACGCCATCGTTTTGCCAAAATCTAAAAATAATTAATTAAAATTAGTTTTCAAAATAAATTTGTAGATTAAGTTCATGATATAGACTGACTTACTGTTTCTTATAAAGCACTTGGGATGTTGACTTCGGTAGCTGTAGAACTATTTTTGATGCACCTCGTTTGACCAATTTATCTCCTAGGTAGATACCGAGAGTTGGATTATCGCAAATCAATATCTGTGTCTGGTTCAAACTGCATGTAATCCTGTAAGAGTTATTCTAAAATTAGGATTTAGTTAAGTTTATACATGGTCAAAACGTATCAAGATACTACACCGAGGGTAGTTTATAGAATAACCTACACTGACTTGCACAAAATTTAGTTTCCCCAATATAACAGGCTTGTCAAAAAATTATTAATAGGATTGGACCTGTTAGTCTACATAAACTTACAACTTATTAGTATAGATCAAGGCCTTTTATAAGGTGGGTGGCATTCCGTCATCAATCATACCACGCTTCCTCATTAGTTTAATCAGTTTATAGTTAATCAAATATATCCTAGTTTCAAAGTTATTTACAGTATTATTATTTCATCAGTTTTATCAGTTTTTATGTTACGGGCTCCCCGTACATTGGTCCTTCGAAGCTTTCGGAAAAGCGGGATCAGTACACACATGTCCCGTGTGAGTGAACTTTATCGCATACGTGTCTCCGGTTCCGTTACCGAACTATTGAATCAGTGCAGTTACAGTACATTCAGCAGTTAATACCAAATATATAGACCTTAATCAGTGAATCTGGATTACCAAGTGCAGTTCAGAGAACAAGTTTTCGGATTTTCAACATCATCAGCGACAGCAAAGGATACGACTCATCTTCCACGGGTCGTCGGGTCCTTGTAATGCACTGATCGATATGTGTTGCGCATACATCATCATGAAAGTAAATAACAAAATAAAAATATATAAAGTAAATTACGAAAAATATATACGTTTCACCGTACAATTTCAAATTTATGGTTTTATTATGCGAACTAGTGATCAATTCAAAATTCCGAAAAACTTCTTAAACTGACACACGTTCAAGTCGTTACTAAGAATATACCGTGTGTATGCAAGATTTTTGTGGAACCTACACTGTGATAATATATAGGAATAGCTTGCAGCTCGGTAGCAGAGAGGAAGTTCCTAAAATGTGTGTAATAAATGTTGGCATACCAAGTTTTTATAATGATCGCTAACTTCAAAAAATTGTAATATTGTTGTAAGTGACAGTTCACACAACAACTACTGCAGCTTGTATGAGAGTTGTACCTGGGCTGGGGTCGTGGCAGGTGCTGCAGCGAGAGCAGCACACGGCCGCGGTGCTGGCTGGCGCGCAGCAGGCGGAAGGCGCGCGGCGCGTCGAGCGGCGCGTACGTCACGCGCGACAGCGGCCGCACGTACCCCTGACGTATGCCCTCACTCACTAGGCACTGCAGCTTGTATGAGAGGATTGTACCTGGGCTGGGGTCGTGGCAGGTGCTGCAGCGAGAGCAGCACACGGCCGCGGTGCTGGCTGGCGCGCAGCAGGCGGAAGGCGCGCGGCGCGTCGAGCGGCGCGTACGTCACGCGCGACAGCGGCCGCACGTACCCCTGACGTATGCCCTCACTCACTAGGCACTGCAGCTTGTATGAGAGGATTGTACCTGGGCTGGGGTCGTGGCAGGTGCTGCAGCGAGAGCAGCACACGGCCGCGGTGCTGGCTGGCGCGCAGCAGGCGGAAGGCGCGCGGCGCGTCGAGCGGCGCGTACGTCACGCGCGACAGCGGCCGCACGTACCCCTGACGTATGCCCTCACTCACTAGGCACTGCAGCTTCTGATAAATATTTGGAAAAATAACTTATCAACGAGCAAGCAAAGTTTTGTTAATCTTTAAGAAACAAGGAAAGAAACGTACTAAATCGTACCCAGATGGGACGGCAGGCTAAATGATGTTTATAATGTTTTGTTATGTTTATTCCCACTTTATAAAAATTAATTAGGTACCACCCGATGTTAAGCTACGGAGAAATTCAGAAGTGAAGATAGCTGGGTTATCAGTTCTACCAACCACACCAGCGATTCTCGCCTTCTTCTTAGCCGGTACGCTCTTGACAGAGCGGTCGTGATCGCTATGCACTTGTAGTATTGTTGGAGGGGGCAGATGTGATGCGCTTCACTATGTTTCGCCATTGCTGCCTGCTAGAGGTCATCCTGCTGCACTCGTTTAGTGAACCTCCAACGGCTGACTTGATCAGTCTTGTTAGTCCATCGCGTGGGAGACCTTCCGCGCGGTCTAGGACCTTCCACCTTTCCTTGGACGACAAGGCGTTCTATGGATAGGTTGTTACGCTGAGAAACGTGTCCGAAGAATGTTAGGATGCGAGATTGTACTGTCAAAAATAGACGCTGCCTGATACCGAGTTCTTGAAGTATCGAGACGTTCGTGCGAAACTCGGTCCACGAAACCCCAAGCATTCTTCTCCAGCACCACATTTCCAAAGCGTCCACTTTCTGCCTTTCCACATCTCGCAAAGTCCACGTCTCAGCCGCGTAAAGAAATATGGGGAATATAAGTGTCCTCACAAGCTTGGTCTTTGTGGCTTTAGTAATGTTTCTATTCCTCCATATTTTCCGCATCTTGTCCATCGCTGATCTTGTGATGCCCATACGTCGTTTGATTTCATCGATGCATCCGCCATTGTTTGAAATCAGGGCCCCAAGATAGATATTAGATTGGACCACAGTGCAATTTGTGTCACTTCAGGCGAATTATTTCTGGCACGGTCAACAATCATTACCTTGGTCTTGCTGCGATTAATTTTAAGGCCGATTCTCGCCTTACCGATCTATTATTTGCATTTGCATTCATGAACACGTGAACGAACATAACATCTTTTCCATTTGCGGATAGTGCAACAAAGAAATGAGTCACCAAATATCAAATACTAGTCGAGGTAAAGATGATAGAACCGCTCAATGGCGCTAAATTACTGCTTAATTGTAGAAGCTCGAAAATGTGAGTCATCTACCTACGTGTCGCCAATGATGTGGGTCGCACGCCACTGTAACTTATTTTTTATTTATGTATTTATATATTCTGTACACACAAAAAATAATACAGGAGCAACTTAATTAAAGATAACATGTACACACAACACTTATTTCAATCTGAAATGTCTTACAGTAGGCCCGTAGTAGGAAAGAAAACAGGTAAAGGTAGTCAGCGTGTACACCTGAATATAAATACATGTTAATACCAAGAAATAATGAATAAATCACACACATACGAATATAAAATTGATGACAATAGATAAATAAATACATACATACATATAATATGGACGACGAGAAGAGAAACAATGAAAAGATCAAGGGCAAAATTAAGGGCAAGAAGATAAATAGTGTTCCTTCAGATGTTTTTTGAACACTGAGACAGAATTAGAATCTCTATTTTCTGCTGGCAGCGAATTCCACAGACGGACGGCATGTACTGAGAAGGAATAGGATGCGAAACTAGTGTTATGGGTGGGACATTTTAGAAGGGATTTGAGGTGGGATCTGCAAGGATCTGTTGAAGGGTAAATGAAGGAAAACCGTTCACGGATGTAGGGTGGATACTGTGGATTATAGAGGATATTGAAAAGGAGACAAAGGATTCTAACATTCCTGCGCAGACGAATGGGAAGCCACTTGAGTTTCTTACGAAAACTAAAAACATGGTCAAACTTGCGTAGACCAATGATGAAGCGGATAGCGAGTTTTTGCAGGCGCTCAAGTTTGTTCAGTAAGGTCTCTGTGGCATCTAAGAATTATCTTGTATTTAATAAATAACCTTTAAAAGAAATTGTGCAAACTTACATGCCTATTCATTTTCTCATTAGTAATATTTGAGAAGTCAACGCAAATGTAATGTCTGTGCTGAGTTAAACAGTTCATTTTGAGTTGGTATTTTTCACCACTGGGTATTTGAATAGTATCTAAAATTTTACAACCGGCACCCCCGCAAGTAAGTGTGACCTGAAATAAATAAAAAAAACTGAATACTAATTAAAAGAAGCAATTTTAGGATTCATCATGCATGCAACACAGCAATAAAATTAATACTGTACCGTGAAAAGAACAAAAGCTTAACTATATATGACTAAATTTTTCATAAAATCGAATCTTCAGATTATTTAGTAAAATTATATTAATATTTTAAAAGTATTTTCGCCCTCCATTTTTGACTATACGTATATGCTTTTGTTTCGTGCCATGATATTAAGAGTTGTTTTTATCACACAATACACAAAATGTAAATTCGCTGGGCATAATTTTTAATTTAGCAAACTATGTTAGCAAATTACGCTTAGATCAGAACTTCTATGGCCTATGGCCTAAGCACAAAAAATCAATCAGGCATTTCATTATGAGTTTAAAAAGAAAAAAAAAACATATGATAATATAACATTTAATTTTGTCTAAACATAGTTTGAAATATTGTCTCTTTTTTGGCTCAGTTTTTTTTGCTAAATCTCGATTCAACAAAAACTAGCTATAACCCATAGAAAAATATCAAAACGCAAAAGTGAAAAATGTGTGCACACTGCACAGTTAACGTGACATTCTTGAATGAGCTTAATCTAGTTTTAGCTAAACTTAGAAGCAATTTTGGTGCTTTGCAGACTAGGCAGCGGAGGCTCTTGAAGTTTTTTTTTACCGTTGTTTTTTAAATCCCATTCCATGATATGGATAATAAATGAAAGGGTTTGTTGAGAACGCCTGCTTTCTATTGTCTTAAATGAAAAGAATTTTTATAAAGATTTTTTAAAATATAACTTATTATTTTATTAGAAACTTATTTCCTTATCTACTATATAAAAATAAGTCGGGTTTTCCTTCCTGACGCTATAACTCCAGAACGCACGAACCGATTTCCACGGCTTTGCATTCGTTGGAAAGGTCTCGGACTCCGTGAGGTTTATAGCACAGAAAATTCAGGAAAAATTAAAAAAAAAACTTCTTTTAATCACCAAACGAAATGTTACATAAAACGAAGCCATCTGGTGGCGAAACGGTGTTCGCCGGGTTTGCTAGTTAAAAATAAATTTTTGAACAATGTTCAATAACACTCACGTCTTTGAGAACACCTTTTGTGCAATTAATGATGTATGCGACCCCTTGCCCTTTCGTGTGTAGTTTCACCATATCTCCAAAGGAAGTATCTCTTGAGTTTCCAATGTGATCCTCTGTAAGAAAATCCAAAAGGGGTAGTCATAAACTTAGTACAGATATACGAAACATAAATATATAGATAAAAATAAATTTAGGCAAATTCCTAAGTAAGAGTTACACTAATTTAAAAAAAAAACATTTTGTCGGCCTGATTGATATACATATCTCCAGATAATTTCAGCTCTCTGTTGCAAACAGTCTCTAAGCAAAACCGGAGACGGGCAGACAGACGGACATGACGAAACCATAAGGGTTCCTTCTCAGAACTACGGAACCCTAAAAATGATATCATATTCGACTTTAGTATAAGGTCGGAAAAAAAATCGTATTTTTTTGTATGCGATTTATACATTTCATCTATGGCCGCATAACCTTAATACTTGGCACTACAAAGCACAATATAAAATAAATAAAATTCAAATACGATTAACATAATTGTGATATAAATTAAGTGTTAAAGAATACGGTTCCCTGACAGCAATGACTTTTTACTTTGACAGGGTAGTAGTGTTACTTTATTTGGCATGCGGTACACTTAGTTTAAACCAAAAAGGTAAAATACGGCACACGCGGCTCAAAAGTAATCCTCTTAAATAATGGTGCATGACCACAATTCGCTTTAGTCACAATTGGACGTTCAAACACGCTGCATGTGTACTCAATATAACAATATTGCGTATATTCTGTATTATAAATGTAAAACAATGCCTACTATGCTTTTATAAAGAACACAAATAGATCAAAATCAAATAACAAATGCATCGGCAACACTTTTCATTCGTAAAACTGCAAAAACTTTATCTAATATATAAAATTGTCGTGTCGCGGTGTTTGTGGCTAAACTCCCGGCTTTCCCGATTCTCATGAAATTTTGTGTGCATATTGGGTAGGTCTGAGAATCGGACAACATCTATTTTTCATCCCCCTAAATGTTAAGGGTAATCCACCCCTAAATTTTTTTTTTCAATTTTAGACATTTTTTTTTTAATTTTTTTATGATACACCGTACAAAAATACATACAACTCTAAAGTTTCACCTTTCTACCACCAACCCTTATTTTTTTTATGGCGGTACGAAGTTCACTGGGACAGCTAGTATTCTCTTAAGTCGCGATTCGTCGTGAATGTTATTTACGTAACCGCCATTTTGTTATCAAGAAAAGGACATCAATACAGCTCAGCCGTGCGACTCGTACGCGGACTCGCCGTTCCGCTCGCGCTGCGTTGAAGCGTACGTTCTGTCTCGCTCGCTCGATTGAATGTTTATTGAAGTTATACTTCTTTAGCCGCGTTATGAAAAAATTATGAGAGTGAAATTTTTAGATGCGCGCGCATCACTATAACACAAAAGTAACATAATGAAGTTAGCCGCGGGCGCGTTATGAAAAAATCATGTGAGTGAAATTTCGAGATGCGCGCGCATCACTGTAACACAATAGTAACACCATGAAGTTGGCCGCGGGCGCGTTATGAATGTAAGTGTCTAATAATGGTGGATTATTAACCACTTAGTGGTTAATAATCCACCATTATTAGACATCTGTTCGAAAGGTACTTTGAACGATCCACGGAGCTCCATAAGATGATCGCGTTGTCAAAAACAATGTTGGCACGCTCGTCGCCTCTGATCACTGTTTTCATATTTATAATATTTATCCACATGTTTCTAGTTTCTATATAGACACAACGTGTTTTAGTTACTTACAAGTGCTAATTACATATGGACTAATAACTTAAATTCAGTAGTGATTTTAATTGAACATTTTGAATATTTATTTAATTTTTCAAATTAAAACTGAACTTAATTGACTGTGTTAACTATCCTTTTCCAGTCCTTTAATTATTTTATTGTAATTATTAATTATTTGCATGCAATTAAAAAATATTTTTAATGATGCTAAAGAAGTATAACTTCTCACGCGCGTACATAAGTTACACGCATCTATTTTTTTTTACAGAAGTATGCATGTGTCAGAGTTGCTTAAGTTATGTAGTTGAGTTAAGCATATTTTATTTGATGCTACTATGAGCGTACCGTATCTTTCCTTTTTATCTTAATCTAAGACGGTAACAATAACCGGGTTTCCTATCTTTTTTATTTGTGATATTTTTTAAAGTAAATTAATTGCTTGAACTCATGTAAAATAAGAGACTACTTTATTGTTTTCTTTTTTAGTAAAAGTGGATAATGTTTCTGGTAGTGCATTAAGTAGCATTAATCAAAATTAACACAATATAATCTGATGAGGTTAATAAAAAAGACAGCATTTTTTAACACAATGTAGTTTAAATTAGGAGATTCAACAGTAAATCTTTGTACCTTACAAAGATTATGTTATCACAGAACTTGGTAGGTATGGATAATAATCGTTATAAAAAAATTTCGTTAATACAACAGCATTATACAACTGTTTAACATCATAGTAATATAAGTTATTTACGGGATTGTTACCATGTACCTTGTTTTTAGCGAGTTTCCGATATTTCGGCACTGTTGCAAGCGCCATGATCACGGAGTAACTGAAGTAATTGCGGGTAGGCTGTCGAGGGATTGTCGAGTGTCTGGAATCCTGTGGTTCGTATGTGTAAAACCGGAAATAATCAAAAAAGTGTCGTGTCGCGATCCGATACTGTAAGTGTTGTGTGTCGAGAACAGTTTCGAGTGAATAGTGAGAATGTGAACAGTGGTACGGGTCGCAATAAAAGACTTCGTTGGAGGGTAGACCGATATGTCTGCCAATAACAGCCTACCCGCAATTACTTCAGTTACTCCGTGATCATGGCGCTTGCAACAGTGCCGAAATATCGGAAACTCGCTAAAAACAAGGTACATGGTAACAATCCCGTAAATAACTTATATTACTATAATGTTAGTGAGCATGAAAGTTTAAAACAATATGTTTAACATCATGAATAAAATAAGAAGAATATTTAAGCAAACCTTACCATTTAATTCTGGGTATAGTTTTGTGAGAAAGTGCTTCTTCCTCATGTCACTGACAGTAGTGAATACCTGCAGTCCGTGGGCCAACGCTACAGATATGACGGCCTGGCCGAGGGCTCCAGTGCCGCCGTGCACTAGGATACTCTTGCGACTTCTCATTGAAAATTTGATCACCTTGAAAAAACTTAATCATTTAATAAAACTATATTTTTATGTGTTCCATTGGAATTAGTAAATAACTTATAGTATACATGTGTATACCGAACCCCTCAGGAAACTTTGGTACATTTAAATCAGGGCCAGGACCTCTCAGTAATATACTTTTTAAAAATATACCGTGGACTTTCCAGTAGGATTCTGTACTTGGTCACAAGGCACGAACTACCCAAGCCTGGCTTGAAACCAACGTTCTGGACTTTATAAGAGCTGAAGACTGGCCCTCATCTAGCCCAGAACTCAACCGTTTAGGCTTCAAATTATCAGTCAGTTTTAGAGGACACGGCCTGCCCTAAACGACACGGTGACATTGAGTCTCTTAAAAAGTCTATGGAGCAAGCAGTAGCGAAATTTCCCTTGGGAACAGTGCGTAAGTCTATAGATTCGTGGCCAAACAGATTAAAGGCCTGTAAAAAAGCCAAAGGTGGCCATTTCGAATATATTTTTTATTTTTTGCTGAGACTTTTATATATATCTAGGTTTGAATTTAATAATATTCCATTACTCCATTAAAAAAATGCATTTGGAACGGAACTTATGGCTGGACTAGGTATATTAAAATATATTTACGCACTAACTACTTACGAGACAATAAAGCGCAAAGGCATATGGCATTGGAACAGTAGCCGCATCTTCCATAGTCCAGTGTTTCGGTACAGGCCACAGCAAATCAGGGAAAGCCATCACGCGGTTACTCGCTGCTCCAGACGTTATCAGTCCCATCACTTGAACACCACTGCTTGCATTTCAAATATGTTACTCAATTAATTAACCACGTCGTACAAACAAAAAATTGGGTCATTAACGAAGACTTAGAGCCACCCCTGCCCCTGCGGGAACAAGAAGCGGACGTCCGTCGCGGAGACCAGCTACATACTCCGTCGCGGAGAAATTCAAAAGATGAAGATGTTTTAAATATTATGAATGATTTGATAAGCATATTACGTCTTCGCACATTTTATTACTATTTTAAAATACTGTTCTAATACATAAGACTATTATTATTATATTTGATTCCTACGTGGTACCGTAAAATCTAAGATAAGATTGTAACCCACAACATTATCCATATATTATTAAATAAAAATAGTGCCTTACTGATGTTACAATCAGTGAGAGTAAGTTTAACACTGTTATAATCCTTGTGCTTAACTATACTTTTAACAAATATAAAAGTAATTAAACAATTTTTATAAACAAATCGGTAATATTTTATATATATTTTATCACTACATCAAAATAAACAGCTACACTAAGCGAGTTTAATACATATAAATATAGATGATATGTGTCCTTTTGCAATATTTTAATAACTTCATACCTAAAAAAAATGTTTTCGATAATATATTCACTTCTGCAAACAAAGTATTGTAAGTTTCAGCCATTCCATGTAGAGGGCAACGTAGCCCTGTATTTGTTCGACAACTCTTAGTGACAAAATAAATTTATATTTCTGAACTAGCGGGTGTTAACAGTTCGAGGCACTTTGTAACTTATTTTATTCGTAATATCACTACAGTCAAATTTATTATTAACAATGCCATGCAATACTGTAACTTCCAGATATTTGCGTCTATATTTAGTCATCATATTATATTTGCTTAGCAACGACGACAAACGATAACGACAAATTACGCCGAAAACACCTGTAATGCATAGCACGAAGATATTTATGTTGAACTCTCTCGATCTCCTCCTTGTATTTTTGGTAAAAAGTTTCCAAACTGTTACAGCGTATTCGAGTTGTGAACGTATCAGCGCTTTTTATAAGGTCAGATAGGTTGATACACGTTTAAAGTCATTCGTGGACCTCATAACGAATCCGTGCCTTATTGACGATACTCTGTACATGCTGGTTCATTTTTAATTACTTATTGAATTGTACGCCGAGATCTCTAAATTTTACAATGTGGTCCAATTCTGCATTGCAAAACTGATAGTTACAGTGAACAACATTAATATTTTTAATAAAATGAATAAAGCTACGCTTTGGAATGCTAAAACGAAGCTTATTCTTAGTACAGTAGTCTGATAGTCTATTAAGATCTTCCTGGAAAAAACGACAGTCCTCAACCGAATGCACAGGCCTGTAGATCATCGGCATACATAAGAAATTTTGAATTCTGAAAACAGTTGTTAATGTCGTTTACGTAAATAATAAATAAGAAAGGTCCCAGTACGGAACCTTGTGGTACACTAGATGTGATATGAATACTCTTTGATTGGTCATTGGTCATTAACCACAACTTTTTGTGTTCTTTTTTGAACATACGAACCAAACCACCGAAGTAAGTTTCCACGGATGTCGTTAAATGCAATTTTATTAAGAAGTATTTGGGATCAACCTTTGCAAATGCCTTTTTAAAATCTGTGTACACACCGTCAACTTAAACTCGCCTATCAACGTTCTCAAACATTTCGATAGTGAATACCAACAAATTTGATCTTATTGAGCGGCGCTTCATGAATCCATGTTGCTGGGCTATCACATTTATCACTCGGACCCGGCCAACTACCGGCCAACAACAGTCACCTCATATTATGTAAAGTCCTAAAAAGGTCCTTAGCAACCATCTGACCCGCTACGAGAGGATCACTTTCTGATTAATGATCGTCAGTATGGTTTTAGATCAAAATGATCAACGGGTGATCTTCTGGTGTACCTGGCTCATATCTGGGGTGAGGCTATCGACAAGCGTGGCGAGCCATTGGCTATCAGCCTTGACATTGCCAAGGCGTTCGACAGGGTCTGCACAAAAGCCTTCTCACCAAGCTTCCGCCATACGGTCTGCCGGCCCAGTTCTATTCCTGAGTAGCTGACTTCCTTCATGAGCGTAGAATTCATGTCCATTCTAATGAGAATGTTGTGAAATCCATGGTACTCGCAGAGCCCTCTGTGCTTTGTATTACGGAGTCCTTCGACATGGTTTTGGGATAGTAAGCATGGAGCTGTGATCTATGTTTTCACGAGATATGTCCATAGAATCTTTGTATACTGGTATTTGCGCACTATGAAACGGCGCGTTTATATTTAATTTGGTTCGTTTTGTAATATTATTATTACAGGGTGGGCATTTCTACGCACATTTGAATTTCGCGCTTAGTGCTGTATACTGCGAGAGTGTTAAATTTAAGCACTCGTAGTGTTATTTCCCTGCACAAGCACTACATAAAAAATATTCTCTGAAGAAACTTCTTGGCTTGGAAACATTCCATATTAACTGCATATATAAAAAAAGATTACGTTGTTATATTGTTATAAAATTCGCAATGTTTTTGTAACTTTTAAATAAATAAATGAAACAGGAGCTAAACTCAGCAAGATACAGTCTAAGGCCCGTATTATAGAAAGATTCTCAGTGATTGATCTAGTCTAAGCATAGTTAGAAAGGGATGTCGCTATAATAGAGCACATAGTAACATCCCTTTCTAACTGTACTCAAGTAAAGATCAAAACTTAGTTGTCAATCTGTAATACGGGCCTTAGACACCCACACGTTATCCTACTTATGTCAAACAAATAATGACATTATTTTTTAATCGTTTTAAAGTATGAGTGAATGATTGATTTAGTAATGATTTGTTTAGTAATGTTTTTCATGAAATGTGGGTTCTTGTTAATATTGATGTCCCTTTTATTAATGCCCCATCATCAAAACCGTAGGTGAAATTATGCCATAGACTTGCCTTTCAGTAACACCACTAAAGTCCATTCCATAAGAAAGATTATCAATATTTCCTACAGTATTTTTGCCACCTGTTTCCTCGGCCCTCATTAAATCAACAGTATTTAGTCCAGCGTAATGTACCTAAAATGGTAAAATATTTTTATAATTTTCAAATAAATTCATAGAAAGCAAGTCTTGCTTTGGCAGGTATATTAAATACCTTTTTTTATTGCCTTCAAAAGCAGAAGAGCAGACGGATCACCTGATGTTAAGTGGTTACCGTCGACCATGAACATCAGCAATGCCAGTAATATGGCTATGCCGTTACCTTTCGTGGAACACACTATTTTAGCCTCTCTTGAAGCGGTATATGTTATAGTACTGAGGAAATACTGTGGGGGAACAGTCCATAATTTTATTGTCCGTGAAATAAAAGATAACTAGAAACGAACAGTTGTGGACTTCAGTATTTCCAGATATTAAAGCTGATCACGACTCAGGTGATGGGCGGTGCGACGGTAAAATGTTGCTCTGGTTAATAACTGGAATCATTCCTCGGAGCATATGCAACCGAAGTCCATGCGCAGTTCCAAAGGCTCCAGATTTTCCGCTAGCTTGGAATTATCGACAATCCGAATTGGGCGTCTATGTATAGAATCGAAGGGATCCAACTGGAATTTGGGAGGGATCTCCAGCCCAGAGATGTGTAATGCCTGATTTGGTGCCTAATTTGCACCTTGTAAAGCTTTTGCTTAAATGTGCAGCACTGCTTGGACTGATTAAGAACTGCAAGCTTATACCAATCCTAAACCTTCAACTCCTAGCTTATATCTTCAATAAATTCTTGTACTTTATTCAATTTGGTATTCAGAGAAATATTCTTTGAGAAAATTAAAAACATACCGTAACAGGAACACCAGACGCTACTGGTTCTTGTATTGCAACCCAAGTGAGAGATGTTAAATCGCCAATGTTCTTGCTTCGTAAAGCAATAAAAGGATACGATGATGGCTTCTCCTTCAATGAAGAAATATCTGGTCTGCTTATATCCTAAAATAATCAAACAGCTGTTTTAAATATGGACCAATCCTTTATTATAAGGCATTGGAGTGTTACAAATCTGCAGATTTTGATATAATCACACAAATATAGTGTCTGGGGATTAATTCTAAAGCACTTTTATCCACGAGGAGCATACTCTATTTTGTACACCTACTATGAGGTTAAATAAGAAAGAAATTATAAAATAGCTTAAAAGTAAGTATATTAAATTAAAAATTAAATGAAAGAAATATTACTTTTGTTTTAAAACTTAATGTGATGAACATTCAGATATTGACTCGTCTTTTATTATTTTTTTATCTTTAATCTTTTGATAAAATTTATATATTGATTTTTGAGTGTTTCGATCAAAATCCCGTCAATAATGTTTTGTATTTCCGTTTCTATGACAGAGTCGTCGGGTGACAGACTGGTCATTTTTCTCAGTTTTATTTCATTGCGATAACAATTAAGGAATTTTTGTTAAAATGTGATTTTATCTAAAACATCTATTTTTTCTTTAGATTTTAAGTTCTATAAGCAAAGAAAAGCTGAATATTTTCATTGGATTGAAGCTTTTTATTATACGAGGCGCTACAAATTATGTTCTTTCGTTTCGTTGTATCGAATTTTACAGTTAATAATTCATGAGACCGAGGAAGTTATGTTTTGAAAACCTTGTTAAAAACTTAACTATTTTTGATAGAAGTTTTTGATATCATTTTAGCGATCCAAATTTAAATGGCGTTATTACCCAAGGGCTTACCATAGAATTTTAACGCCTTTGGGCTTGTATAGCTTTCTTTTACTGGAAAATACTTGACAAGTATACTTACACACTTATACGTGCTCCAGATGGAAGTGGTGTATAAAATTAATAAAATCACTATTCATGCTGTGCCTTGCGATGGAAAGAGAGCATAGTTTATCAACCATAAAAGATGGAAATATTACAATAAAATGCACGTTTTCTTACTTTTGGTTAGTTGGGTACAAATTTAGATGGTTTCAAATAGGCTAATTTGTGTGCATCCTCATAACAAATTGATTTCATGGAAGGAGTCGCTGACGGTTGTGACAAGGTTTATACTAGTACAACCGTCAACGAGCCTCTTAAACTTGTATTTTATATTTAAGATTTAATTCCTCTAATTAGTATATAAGTAAATTTTAAGATAAATGAACCATAATTATTTTACTTTATTGGAAACAGCACAGAACAGTACAGAAATGGGGTAAATAGATGTCTTAACAAAAAGCTTCAATGGGTGATCATATCGTTAAAAGCGATTTCTTCCAAACAACCTTTGGATGAAGTGGATTTTAAAGAACTGCAAACGGTGTTGTCGGTAAAAGAATCAAGGACTATACGTATATAAAAAAAATGGTTTCTGTTAATAGTTAATTTATGTTTTAAAAATAAAATTTCCACGTGGATCAGGGAGCAGACGGGGCTCGAACCCGCACCTTTCGCTATACAATACCCTTTTCTAGTACAAATTTCTTTAGATTTAAACATCTAGCAGCTAAATTTCTGTTCTTTACGGGATAGCTACCATATTCTTATTTGTAAGTCCCAATATTCGGCACTGTTGCATGCACCATGATCACGGAGTAACTGAAGTAATTGCCAAAAGGGTGTTATTGAAAGAGACATCGGCCTACCCTCCGACGAAGTCTTTTATTACGTTCGATGCCCGTACCACTGTTGTTCTCACTATTCACTCAGAACTGTTATAGACACATGATTATTGAGGTTTTTGCACATACGAGCATTCCAGTTAATAACATAAATAATGTTAGTTGGCCATGAAAGTTTAAAATTTTATATAATTTTAAAAGACTTATAAAAATGAATAGTTGAGGATTATCCTTACTCGTGTATGCATACGTAGGTATAGTAATGTTAATAAAATTGTAAAAAACCTACATAATCCTCTGAAGGCCCCATTTGAGAAATTAATTGTAAAGTTGCTTCAGAATTAGAATGGGCCAGATCACTGAATTTCAGAGATTCCATTGTTATTCCTCCACATCTGAAAATTGCACACATCGTTAAAATATTATTTAAAAACACTTCTGTACTGTAATCTTCTGTTGTTAACATTGAATTCATATTGTTTAATGCATTCATCCTTCTAGAAATATGGGATTTTACCTAGTTCTATCTAATATTTCGTCAACATCAGCTATAAAAACGTTATTTCCATTCAATTCAGTCACATTTGCCACGCTATGCTCTTTGGTGTCAATATATATTTTTCGTATGCCCATAGGTTTAGAGATGGCATCGTGGTTCTGTCGCAAAACATTTAACTGAATCATGCCGTCAATGAGAGTCACCCAATTATTATTACAAAGAAGTTTTGCTTTTGTGAGAGACTTGTCGACAGCGTTGATGCTTTGAAATACACCCCTGAAAGATAAATTAGAGTGAACAAATTGATTACTGATGTGTAACTTTGATCAAATAAAACTAAAATCTGTTACCTACTTATAAGAATATTCTCGACTGGAGAGTATCTGGTAAATGTCGTTGTCATGATAAATCATATCATTATCTTGATTTATTTCAGGTGAGCTATATTCATATTTCTCTAACCCTTCAACAATATAGCCAGTGGCTACTTTTGATTTTCTTTCCATGACCTTATAAAACAATGACATCTGATTATTATTAAAAAATTGGGATATTATTTCATAATATCAACCGCAGAACACACATACGATTAAATTTTTTCAATACTTTTGGTATTTCTAATATTACTTCGTATTTTAGTTTTTTGAAAATCCCTCAGGATCTTATATTTTTCTGACTTAACAATTATTCTATGTCTTCATGCAGGTCATAAAGTATATGCGTAGCGAATTTCATTCAAATCCATTCAGTATGTATTGTGTGATTGAGTAACAAACATACAAATACACAAACATTTATAAAATTAAAATAGTACGAGTACGAAGTAGGATAAAATAAAACCTTACAGTAAAGCGACCATGTCCAATCTGTATTGTAACATCTATTTTCAATGGCTTAATGTCGTTCAGGATTGGCTGTGCGAAGAACTCAACCTCATGGAATGTCACCGACAGAGTTTCTTTAGACTTTTGCTGGACCATTGCTAAAGTATCCCATACGGCTACTAAGGCCGCCGCATAAGGATAAACATTTTTTCCTGAACAAAAGTAACTAAATACAATAAAATAATCTTAAACATTTTTGGAAAAAAGAGCCATGGATTATCATTATCTACCATTATATACCTAATCATATACCTAAAGTATATAAATTCTTAATACGTAAATAATCAAATAGACTTCGATTATTTACTCTCTTGATAGAACATGGCAGCGCAGATGACGTTGAAAAAAATGTCACGGGAAAAGGCTTCAGAGTCCAAACACTGGACTCTAAGGCCCGTATCAAAGAAAATTTCTCAGTAATGAATCAAGTCTTGATCATAGATGGAAAGGTAAGTCGCCGTATTACAGAATGACAATTAAGTGTTGATCTTAACTTGAGTACAGTTAGAAAGGGATGTCGCTATGTGCTATATATAGCGACATCCCTTTCTGATAATGCTCAAGACTAGATCAATCACTGAGAATCTTTCTATAATACGGGCCTAAGTCGTTTCCCGTCACTTAGTGTTCAATTTCAATGTAACGCTGAGCGATACGCACATCAATTACAGAGTTTCGTGTTGAAATTATGCTGCATTTGAAATTCCGATATGCGCGTTAACATTTGCCGAAATTATAAAGGACGCATAAAAACAACCAATAAAGTCACTTAGCGACGCTTGTAACTCATTATTTACCTTAAAAAATAAAACTATATCATTGTTACAAATTTACGACTCCATGTTTACATTTTCAAAGTGATGTCAGTGTCTCATTACAAAAAATCCCAGAAAAGTAAATATGGCGTATCAAAATATTTACCGATTGGCAGCAGTGCGACGGAGAAAAGTTTTTTTATATCGATTAAAATTTAATCGTCTCGAAAACTGGTCGGAATATCATATATATTAAACTACTTAATTCAAGGCCTTAATTATCATAATACTATGAAAAGAAACGTCCATTTTGATGTTTGTTTCTATATTATCATGGCTGTTATTTTGGACAAAGTAAATAAAAAATTGTTACAAATATTTTTTATTTTAAATATCGAAGTATATATTTTACAGATGTTCAACGTCTATGATTTTTAATTGTCTGAAGAATATACTAATTCTGACTTAATTAGATTTACCCAATTTTTTGAGGTATTTGGGCCAACAAAAATAATGACATTTCTAAAGAAAATATAACTAGAAAAAAATCCACGCAGACCAGGCAGCAGACGGGACTCGAACCCGCACCCTTCGCAATCCGGGCGAATGCACTGACCAGTTATATTTTCTTGACTTTTTCTAGTTATATTTTCTTTAGATTTAAACATCAAGCAGTTACATGCTTTAAAAATAATAAAAAATATAATAATGACATTTCGCCAATGTAAGATACAAGATTCGCTTGTTTTGTGTTGCGTTGCACGTACACCATTATATAAAATCTGGTCTGTTTTTATTGCAGTGTTTACAAGATGAAGCTATACAAAGAGAGTAAATAATCAAATGAAGTATATAAATTCTGTGATTTTATTGAATTTAAATAAAACCCATTGACATAATATAAAAACTAACGCACATTTAGACGTCACATTAATGAGAAAATTATAGCAAATTTTATTAACCTGCATACACATCATCAGGTTAATTAAAAGGTATGAATTAATTCTATTAATAATCAAAAGTGAAGCTAGGTACATTCTTTCTGAAAAGCAAATTTTATTAAAAAAAATATCGATGTTAACTTCAGTTGTATTTACCTTTGACAATATGTCCACTTAAATAACTGTACTCGGGATCGTGAAGGCAAACCATAAATTTGGCGGCAGATGCAAATTTTCGATTTGCTGCAGTACACATAGAAAGAGGCCTAAAAATATGATAAAAGTTATATTTTTGTAGTTTTTTGTTTAAACCGCATCTGAAGCTTTAGTTTGAAAATTACCATTTCTCTGTGTGGGCCCACTCCACCAGGTGTGACAGCATTGGTGTTCCAGTAGATACTGGGAATTCTACTTTTGGGTATAAGACGCTGACTTTAGGAATATATCCTTCCATGAACAGTCTAAAAAATAACAAAACAATTTCTGAATATTTAAGAAGTGACAAATGTAGAGTACTAAAATAACTGCACTTTTACCCTCTCAGACTCCTTTTGTTTTAATAGCTATTATCATTATTAAAAAAATATTATTAAGATGGCTTTCATAGCTTCGAGTAGGAAGTTTGTTTCGAAAATAATTATTCGCAAAAATTTGTATTTATAGGCACTTTCTATGATTAATACCGAAGCAATTTGGCACTGAACAGCTACTTCTTTATTAGCTTGAGAAACATAAATACTAACTAACTATAGAAACGATATACCTTAGTTGATAATTTGTTCGTTAGTCAAAATAAATGAATAATTTAAAGTTATTATCTATCCATTATAAATATTTTTTACTTTTGAAGCATTTAATTTAATTGCTAGATGTTTAAATGTAAAGAAAATTGTTACTAGAAAAACAAATATCACGCCCAGGCAGCAGACGGGATTCTAACCCTCGACTGATCTACTGGCGGATGGCCTGGTCCGCGTGGATTTTTTGTAGTAAAACAAAATCTTTAAAAATATGATTTATTTTTAGATTTAACCTCCGCTTTTAATCCAAAAAATCATTACACATTGCTTCAGAAATTGGAACATTATGGATTTCGAGGAACAAAAGTTGTATCATTTTTTTGTTAAATATTGTGGCATATCTTCTGTCTTAAGGTCAAACTAATGTGGACGAAATTGCTGCTGGGGTAGTCCAGCTCAATAAGGATCTTTGCAGTATCAGCACATGGTCTGCTAACTTTGGGATTGCAGTTAACCCAGTCAAATGTCAGGCAATCAGCGTGGGTGGTTCCAAGCAGTTCGCAAATACAGATTTTAGTCTGATTTCACCTGTTGTGTTTGAGAGCACTGATATCCCATTCAGTCAAAGTGTTAAAAATCTCGGTCCTTCATCGATTCCACGCTTAGCTAGACTTCGCAACTTGCTGAATTGAGTTGAGCCGTTCTCTCCTTTAATTCCTCTACTTTCTCACTTCGTTCCCTTAAACTATTTAGAAATTTTCTATCTATCAAAACTAAGACCACTCTTGTTTCATACCTTATTCAAATTCAAATTTATTCATTGCACTCATGTGGTAATTAAAGATGTTACATAAAAAATATAGATACAGACACATGAAGCCTGATAGAGTATCGCAACTTACAATAAAATGTACTTTATTAAAAAAAATATATAATTTCATTTAAATTAACATTAACAAGAACATATTAATAACTAATTACTTAATTTATAACAATCACAAATAGCATGCAATAAAATTAATAATTAAATAAATAAAACACTCATTGATTATGCCGATGTATGTTATACTGAGATATCAGCCAGGGTGTCAGCTAACTCCATACCAAATTTTATTAAAATCGCTTCAGCCGTTTAGACGTGAAGAAGTAACAAACATACACACTCATACACTCACAAACTTTCGCCTTTATAATATTAGTGTGATACACTAAGTTAATCAGAGACATTCACAGTACGGGATACTATGGATATACTTGTAAAATAGTTTTATGTTTTCACTTACTTGCCAATGCTTTCGAGTACAATAAAAGCATTATCATGATGTCCACGGCGCGTGAGAGGTATGTGCTTGCAGGAGACGGGGAGCGAACGTTTCAAGATGGCCTGCAGCAGCCCGTGCGGGGCGATTTCCACCAGCACTGCGTTAGCCGGGATCAGTGTAGCTGTTTCTTCAAAAAGTACTGGATTCTGCAGATAATTACGATTCTTTTCTGTTATATTTTGCTTTGAGATTTAGTTTTTTTATTTTTGTAGTAAAATAATTTAATATTAAGAAATAAATAAGATAAAAACTTTATGAATCTGTAAGTAACCGTAGTTATGAAATATAAATCATCATTCTTCTTATATCTTATAAAATAGGCTTTCCTATAGATGGATTAAGGAACACAGACCATGAACTATTACAAGGACCTAACTTTATGCCTTTGGCTTCTTTAATAATTTCCTCAATATTAAGACATTGAGAGTGAGGCTACCAAATCCTATTAATTACAAATGTCAACGAAATCAAATCTTCAAAAGCATTGAATGAAGAACTAATAGGAATTAAAGTTTCTTAAAAAATACACATTACGAACTAAGTCTCATCGAATATCTAATGATTACCAGTAAATTGTTAGTGTGGTATTCAGCTGACGAGGTTTTTGAGGCTAACTCGTCCCATTTGTCTCTCGGCACAGATGTAGACACCCAACGGTCACTCCTCTGTTTTGGCTCCTTTATTACTTCAGTCAATTTCTTCAAGAGTTCTGGTCCTGGTTTCAATACAATGTCGTCATTAAATGAAAACGTATACTTTTTGGAGGATCATAAATTGTAAACTCAGTAAGCCTCTTTTTCTCTATATTCTCTATCTTAGTCGTCAAGTCTGACAACATAGGCTTGATCTACTTCTAATATTAAAAAATAAGAGAACTGGTGCATCACACTATCTGCCTCTTGAACTCTTGAAAATCTTGCCTCATTTTGAACGTATAATAGATTGCCTGTGTGGAGATGGGCCGGCTTATTGTACTGAGTATCAACAGTCCACCATCGGGTTTGTATAATTGTTTTCAAACCAATATGGATGAAACATTAAAGAAAGCACACACCACAGGCATACAAATTAACTGTATGAGGTAACTTTAATATAAATTTATTAGAAAATTTTTACTTGTGTACAAACATTGAATGCTTATTTCAGTACTACAATCTAAAGAATTTGTTTAAGCAGCCAAATAATATAAAATAAATAATGTTTTTGGAACGAAAGTTCCTTACGGCAGGCTTGGAGGGGATAGGGATTTTGCTGCGCGACCGAACTGAAAAAAATGTGATAGTAAAACCGTAAGAAAAAATGCGTGGAATAAAACCGTTAAATGAGACGTGGTGGGCTGCGTTTTAGTGGCATTATTACCAGGACTATATAACTCGTTGAGATACAACAACAAAATTATTTGCAATTTATTGAGAAAATACGATGTTGTTATTCAGTACACACTTGAAGATTAAGTACCAGGATATCATAACCATAAAGGTGGTACAAGAGTAAGTTGTAGGTGACGGAGTACGATGTTCGTTATTCAGTAGTCTATACTTGCAGGTTTAGTACCAGGATATCAAAATCATATGGTGGTGGTTGTGAGGTCTTTCTAGAGCGAGGGAGACGACCAGGCAGCTTTCCAGCTCACAGCGAATAATGTAGTGGATTATCGATTATATTTATAAGGCTTAGTACCAGGAAAACATAATCATAAAGGCGTTGTAATAATAATATGAATCGTACCGTGTATGATGTGCTATGATTATGATGATATGATGGTGTGTCCAAGCTTGAGGGTGTGGTCTTATCAGAAGAAAGCGGGACAACACGCGATTGGCTGTGGTGCAGCGTCAGGGCGGAGATTGCTTCAGCGAGGTACTAGGAGCGCATATGCAGTTTGGATGCGTTTCGCGGTACTCCGTACGCGTGCGTCTTGCGTCGAATTAATCACTCCTTTAGATTTTGCTCTCCTAATTTTTTGCTTGAATTTTATAATTTACTTTTTACTTAATTATTAAAGTAACACTTAAAGCACAGGTCTAGATACATCTACTCGTAAACGAGGTCCAAGGGGAAGAGGAACATTATAGGGGGTGGTAGAGCGACGAGGGTGCATCACTGAAATATTGTTATATAACATCAACACTGAATATGTGTGAAGTTATAGGGAGTGGTAGAGCGACAAGGGTGCATCACTGAAATATTGTGATATTACACCAACACTGAATATGTGTGAAGTTATAGGGGGTGGTAGAGCGACAAGGGTGCATCAATGAAATATTGTGATACTACACCAACAGTGAATATGTGTGAAGTTATAGGGGGTGGTAGAGCGACAAGGGTGCATCACTGAAATATTGTGATATTACACAAACACTGAATATGTGTGAAGTTATAGGGGGTGGTAGAGCGACGAGGGTGCATCACTGAAATATTGTTATATTACACCAACACTGAATATGTGTGAAGTTTAGGGGGTGGTAGAGCGACGAGCGTGCATCACTGAAATATTGTGATATTACACCAACACTGAATATGTGTGAAGTTATAGGGAGTGGTAGAGTGACGAGGGTGCATCACTGAAATATTGTGATATTACACCAACACTGAATATGTGTGAAGTTATAGGGGGTGGTAGAGCGACGAGGGTGCATCACTGAAATATTGTTATATTACACCAACACTGAATATGTGTGAAGTTATAGGGGGTGGTAGAGCGACGAGTGTGCATCACTGAAATATTGTGATATTACACCAACACTGGATATTTGTGAAGTTATATTAAGCTGTGGACCAGTAACGCCTGTGAGACATGATTATGATTACAAGGTGAGTACTTATCAGGAGGTGGCAGAGCGACGGGGGTGCATCACTGGATTATTGTGACATTGTAGTTTATTCTAAACTGTGGGCCAGTCCTGCCTAGCATCCTTTACAAACGCTAGCGGGACATGATAATAAGGTGCGTATTTAGGGGGTGGCACAGCTACGAGGGTGCAGCACTGGAATATTGTGACATTACACGAAATGGATATTTGTGACGTTATACCGAGCTGTGGACCAGGAACGCCTGTCATCTGCTGTAAACTTAAGCTAGACATAATAAAAAGGTTAGTACTTAACAGGGGGGTGACAGAGTGACGGGGGTGCAACCCCAAATTATTGTGGCATTATACCAACACTGGATTATTGTCGTATATTATACTAAACTGTGGTTAAGTCCAGGGGGGTGGCAGAGCGATGGGGCTGCATTACTGGATTATTGGAACGAAGTTCCTTACGGCAGGCTTGGAGGGGATAGGGATTTTGCTGCGCGACCGAACTGAAAAAAAATGTGATAGTAAAACCGTAAGAAAAAATCCGTGGAAAAAAGTGCGTGGAATAAAACCGTTAAATGAGGGAACTTCGTTCCTACCTGGTGTCCCACGACACCACATCATTTTTTTTGCTAAAATATTGTGTACAATAAGGTATTGTGCAAGTTTTTGGTCGACAATATAAGCGTGCAAATATGTCAATAATTTTATCAATTAAATTTTACAAAATAAGTTACTTCGTCCTTTTTATCATAAAGTTTAATATATATGAAAATTATGATTTCTGTGATGTCAATGTAATATTCTGTCAGATAAATTACTACCATGAGTCACAATAAATTAGTTAAGTAACAATCAAAACAATATAAAATTCATAAAAAATACATTTTGTTAATTACATTATATTTTGTGTAAAAGTAAATTAAAACCAGAATTAGAATGTGTCATTTAAATATTCTTTATTAAGTATCTTCGTTCCAGCAACCAAAGAATATTCAGCTGGAATATTTTTAATATCTGCTGGTAGTTACTAATAACTATATACCAGAATAACTGCTATTTCAGTCAGCCATTTGTATTGACAACATCTACACAGATCTTGTTCCACTTTCAAAACAGATTATCAGTCAATTAAATAAAAAGAAAACCTCTGATATGTCGGGTAATTCCGTTGATGTTTCTAAATCAGTAATAAGGACAATAACTTCAATCTTAGCTGACATATTTTACCAGTGTATAGACAGCAAAATATACTCTGTAGCAATTAAATTTAATAACGTTAAAACATAGCAATATAATTCTCAAATATTAAGTCGTAGAAATATTATTATTTATTCAGCGCCATCTATCATCATGCATATAAATTATTCAATATCGAAGTCCACTTTGAAAAGCAACGGACAAATACAATATATGTGTGAACCTAGTAGTTGCATTTGGAATGTAAGTTAGAGGGAGCTAGTGTGTAAATTTTTTTAATGAGATGCAAAATTGGATGTGACGTCACATTAATGTTCTGGAAACATTGAGAGGCGGAGTCAGCAAAACCGGTCCGTTTGATTCCTCACACCAAATATGGTGATATGAGAGAAATTTGCAATGACGCTGTCACGTGTTGTAGTAGCCTATAAATAGCAGTGCACAACCAAATTCGCTCTCTTTTGGCTGATAGAACCTTGAAGACCATACTTAGAAAATAGCATTAAGACTAGCAGTGGTAGTCAGTGCACTATATACTTGATATTTCTCCCCGGATTAACGGGTAAGTTCAATACATTTGATTCGTTAGGCTGTAGGTCCAGTTAGTTTTTTTTATTGAATTATAGAAATATGTGTAATTGGTTCTAGGTCCATTAATTTAGCTAATTAATAACAGTAATAATCACAATTACTTGATCCTGATTGGAATCTCCTTGGAAATATATATATATATGAGCCTGTGAAGCTTTCTTGAGCAAAAAGTGACGGGTTCACGTGATGACAGCAAGTCCTGCTTCATCCCAGAGGACACTTGAGTCATCCTGATGCTCCCATGATCTTGCCAAGCTAAGTAAAACTTATAACTTCTTGATATTTAACCAGTGCATACTCCGGAGAACCATTTCTGTTTAACGTGATAAAGGATTTTCTATTGGTAAACTGTAAAGCCATTATAAGAACATAACAAATTTTTATTGTCAAATTTTTAAAACTTAATATTTTATAACTTGTTTAATAATTTGTTTATATAAGAAACTTAAATTGAGTATTACTGTATTAGCACATGATCTTGAATGTATGAATATCTTTAAATCAAAAGAAAAATCTTTGAGGAAATATAACTATGTATTTATTAACTTGAATGTGACTAGTATTAAGTTTTAACCATGATGAAATAAGATCTGAATTCTTTTTACAATATAATATCTTGTTCACTGCGGTTTTAGACATTTTCATTTATCTCCCTCAAATCACAGTAGTACGGCGCCCTGATTATAAATTAAATAAGTTTCGAGTCTCATGTAAGCCCTGAAATAGCCGGTGGTAACAAAAATTGATACAAAATGGCGACCAACTTTAGGGCCGAGCAATAAAATACTGTATTTGAGGGAAATACTGGTGTGCTCATATGATGATAAAAAGGTTGGTGGAAACATAGATGCTTAAATCCCCAACCAGTCTGAAAAACACACTAGCATTAATTAACTTAGCACATTAGAATTAATCAACTTATACTACAATAACACTTTCGTATTGATTGGATGCGTAAAAAATTGACCTTGAACAGTGAACAAGATAGTCTTTAAGAATTGAAACTTGTAATAATAAAAGTACCCTCCTTCAAAAAAAAAAAATTTTATAAACTTCCTTTGTATTTAACTTTCTTAGATTAAATAACTTGAATAAGTAGCTTGATTTAAAAACTTGATTAAACGTAATTTAATAATTAACTTAATAATTAACTTAGTAACAGAAATAACTGACTTTAACTTAAAAAAAAATCTGAGAAAATGCTCTCTATACAAAAATATGTAAACTACTTAAGAAAGGATGAAATCATATATGAATTGGATATTCTTGGCGTTTCCACAGCTCCTGACACATCGGTGGATGCACTGAGAAAGCAGCTTCGCCAAATTTTTAAGCTGAAGAGACGTGGCAGCATCAAGTGTGCTCCAGTGATCACACCACTCCCTGCAAGCGAGCTCAAGGCCTGTACGCCGAAAATTGCTGAGCTCGAGGATCTGCTGTCATCAGGTGACCTCGGAAAGGACAGAAATCTTCACTTACGTGTGTCAGTTAGGGCTAATTATCTCATCGATAGACTAGCTCGATTAAAGGTTGACAATGCTTCTCTTGTGGATTTGCGCCACAGGCTCATACGTATCTTGGCTCAAGTAGAACAGGAAGATGAAAGTAGTTCAGACGAATTAAGTAGTAAAGAGGCAACTCCCGAGTGTGAGAGAACGAGCGAGATGAACGAAAGGAGGAAGGTGTACTTAATTAAAGATAGACGCATTAATTTAAACTCATTTAACTTAAAATATGATGGTTCTACTTGCGTTAGAAATTTTATAGAAAGATTGGAAGAAATTAGACACGCCCGCGAGATTCCGCAATCTCGTATGCTAACGGCATTTTCCGATCTGTTAGAGGATTCTGCTTTAATTTGGTACAGAAGTAATAAAGATAATTTTAACTCATATTCTGACCTATTAATTAACTTGAGAGAAGACTTTGATATTCCTGATTTAGAAATAGATTTATAAACCAAATTATGACGATTAGTTCTCTATTAAAGTAAATTTTTTTAATTCTTAAATGTTTAAAATATGCAATTCATAAATTAATTATGTCATTGATTATTTAATTATCTCTGTTTAGTTTAGTGGTCACAAAGTACCTTGACTTTTATTTAAATACATATAATGAGACACTATTAAGTATGTCGTTAATTATTAATTATTATTTTTTTGATAAATACTTAAAAATTAATCTTGATACATAACGTTAATTTCCAATGGAACCTTTTAGTGTTGTGCTTAACCTTAACATTTTTTGCTACCTCCAATTACTTTCCCAGGTTACAATATATTTATGTACCTGCTTCCGTGATATTGGTAAGGTACTTGTAATTTTTTTACTTGCAGAAAGTTACAGGAACTTACTGATATTTTCCACAAGGTGAGGAAATTTTAATCGTTTCTCACCAAAGGAAGGAAGGATGGTTGGTATATACATATGTGTAATTTGTTAGAAAAAATATTAACATGTCAATAAGGCAAGCCCATGTCTAAAACCCCTTGAACTAGTAGTTGAGATTTATTTGAACCTTTTCCACACTCTTGAAATAAGTAGACGTATTTAATCATTACGTAATATTACTTCAGAAACTATGTTGTGTTGCACCCTATACGGTCAGCAACAGGCATAGCTGTAGCTAATTTGACTTCATAATCATTTCCCGAGAGGTGAGGAGACAGTTAATCGCTGCTTACCCAAGGAATGATAAACCTATAATTTAAACTTGACGATTTTTCCGAACAGTGAGGAAATATTTAATTGTTCCCCGCCCGAGGAATAAAAAGTTTAAACTTGAAAATAATTTCTTCCAAAACGTGAGGAGACCCTTAATTGCTGCTCACCAGAGGAATCAAAATTATTGAAACTTAATGATATTTTTCCAAAAGATGAGAAAATATTTAATTGTTTCTCACAAAAGGAATAAATATTTATTAAATGTGTGGTAACTACTTAATTGTCACCACCAGTTGATACTTTGTCCAATCTTGATGGCAAATGTTTTAATAATTAACTTCTTAAAGATAGCTTAAACATTTTGATAATATTATTAACAACAAACTTAAAAATTAACAAACCTTTGAATCCCTTATAAGATACGTATTTTAGTCACTTACAGTATTATCCGCTTGGCTAAGGAGACTTCAAGTGTGGGAAACATGTATATGGAAATCTGTGGGCTACGGTTCGAAACCTGCCAGAAAATTAAAATCTTTTTTTAACTTTTAACTAAATAAATATTTATTGACAACCCTTTTAACTTAAATTCTCACTTTTAAAAGAACACTTAAATAATATTTCGATGCATTTTAATATTTTAATACAAAAAAAAAAAAAAATATATTTTTAATAATAAAATATTTTCGTCAAGTTATGTTTACTGATATGCATATGGGTATGAAAGTAGTATGAAATGCGGGATGTATGAAAAGTTTTTTTTTTTTTCCAAAATAAGCACGTGCAATTTATTTTAATACGTAATAGAAAAATAGGTCTTGATGTAAGAAAGGCATAAGCATAAGGAAGTGGACATATACTTTAGACTTGATAATTAAAGATAGGAAGATTGTTGGAAAATAATCTTAATCTTTTGAGTTTGAAAACATACAAACTTCTTTAATCTTGAGTTGTTTTCTTAACTACCTTAAGTTCATAAGATGAACAGAAAAGTCATGTTATACCACTGGATATTAGATCCAAGAAAGGTATTTACATGAAACTAAAAGAAAAATCATTAAACAGCAAATATTTAATTGTTGCTATTGACTTAGAGTTTAGAACATTACGTGGAGTAAATAAATGGATACTCACGTATATAAGTTTAAATTTTTTTATCTTGGCTAATACTTAGTATTGTTGATTTGTCTGTAAGTCAGTTGCAGGTTAATTAATTAAAAAAAAAAAATTTTTTTGGGAAAAATTTTTTGAGATAAGGGGGATGTTGTGTAGCAATTAAATTTAATAACGTTAAAACATAGCAATATAATTCTCAAATATTAAGTCGTAGAAATATTATTATTTATTCAGCGCCATCTATCATCATGCATATAAATTATTCAATATCGAAGTCCACTTTGAAAAGCAACGGACAAATACAATATATGTGTGAACCTAGTAGTTGCATTTGGAATGTAAGTTAGAGGGAGCTAGTGTGTAAATTTTTTTAATGAGATGCAAAATTGGATGTGACGTCACATTAATGTTCTGGAAACATTGAGAGGCGGAGTCAGCAAAACCGGTCCGTTTGATTCCTCACACCAAATATGGTGATATGAGAGAAATTTGCAATGACGCTGTCACGTGTTGTAGTAGCCTATAAATAGCAGTGCACAACCAAATTCGCTCTCTTTTGGCTGATAGAACCTTGAAGACCATACTTAGAAAATAGCATTAAGACTAGCAGTGGTAGTCAGTGCACTATATACTTGATATTTCTCCCCGGATTAACGGGTAAGTTCAATACATTTGATTCGTTAGGCTGTAGGTCCAGTTAGTTTTTTTTATTGAATTATAGAAATATGTGTAATTGGTTCTAGGTCCATTAATTTAGCTAATTAATAACAGTAATAATCACAATTACTTGATCCTGATTGGAATCTCCTTGGAAATATATATATATATGAGCCTGTGAAGCTTTCTTGAGCAAAAAGTGACGGGTTCACGTGATGACAGCAAGTCCTGCTTCATCCCAGAGGACACTTGAGTCATCCTGATGCTCCCATGATCTTGCCAAGCTAAGTAAAACTTATAACTTCTTGATATTTAACCAGTGCATACTCCGGAGAACCATTTCTGTTTAACGTGATAAAGGATTTTCTATTGGTAAACTGTAAAGCCATTATAAGAACATAACAAATTTTTATTGTCAAATTTTTAAAACTTAATATTTTATAACTTGTTTAATAATTTGTTTATATAAGAAACTTAAATTGAGTATTACTGTATTAGCACATGATCTTGAATGTATGAATATCTTTAAATCAAAAGAAAAATCTTTGAGGAAATATAACTATGTATTTATTAACTTGAATGTGACTAGTATTAAGTTTTAACCATGATGAAATAAGATCTGAATTCTTTTTACAATATAATATCTTGTTCACTGCGGTTTTAGACATTTTCATTTATCTCCCTCAAATCACAGTAGTACGGCGCCCTGATTATAAATTAAATAAGTTTCGAGTCTCATGTAAGCCCTGAAATAGCCGGTGGTAACAAAAATTGTTACAACTCCATTATATAAATCTGGTAGCACATCTGCCCCACTTACTTTAGACCTGTATCTGTGCTACCCACTTTTAGTAAGATATTCGATAAAATAATGATAAATGAATGCTATCCTATTTCTATAACATAAAGTTATTAAATTCAAAACAACTTGAAAGAGTCGTTCAACAACCGATGGTGGTGTTGAGCTCTTACAACATATTTTTGATGCCTGAAAGGATTCACGTGATGCTTTAGGTATATGCTTTCTTCTATGATTTGCCCAAGGTTTTTGATTGCGTTTTTCATGAAACATTCATTCCTGAGAAACTACGCCACTATGGATTTAAAGGTAGCACTCTGCACCTCCATGTGTCATATTTGAGCGATAGGATCCAGAGAGTTCACATCAAAGGCAAAAGATCTCCTAGTTCATTAATAAAGATGGATGTTCCTCAGGGTTCGATTCTTGTTCCATTCTTGTTTTTAATTTATATAAATGACTTGCCATACTTTGTTAAGGATAATCACGAAAATGTATGATTGTACTTCACTTTTATTGAAAATTAAACGAAAGTAACCACTTATAAACGATGTAAACTATGCCATCTCTAAAGTAGTTCACTGGTTTAATGCTAATAATTTACTTCCTAATGAAGGTAAAACAAAATGTTTAATTTTTTTATAAACCAGTGTAAAGTAGACACTGTAAACCAATGTAACTATCAAGGATAGAAGTATGGACCCAGTGTACACTCAGTATTTACACTAGATTCGAAGTTTCAGTGGGGCTCACATATTGAGAAATCGTCAAAGAGAAATGCTGCCGACATTTAAACTATTTGTCTGTTGCAAAAGCAGGCTGTTCGATCAATTAACATCTAAAGTCAAGAGACTTTATAAGGGAAGTTTTTAATGAAAACGATTTATGATTAGAAAAATATTAATTCCTGTAAATAGTAATAAACAGTCGCTTAGTACTAAAAATAAAAAAAATGCTGTACTAATTACTGGGCTCTACAAAATCAATTGTTCATTCAAAGATATTTGTGCATGCTTCTACAATAGAGATCCGAGCAATATCCATAAATTGAGCGTCAAAAGCTACTATTAAAAATGTTCTTATGAAAAAAGCGCATTATTAGGTGTCTGAACATATTTCGAAAAAAAGTGCTTGGGTTTAAACTGTTGTAAACATTTCAACAGCTTGTTTCTATAATTACGATAAAGATGACCCAATTTTGTAATTGACACTGTAACATTATATGTAATATTGTGAATTTTGATACTGTACCAGCTTCAGCTATGTAGCGGGAGTGGTACGCGATATTGGAACACGCCACTTCCTTTGCAAAGATTCCCTTCGAAGAGAGATTGGCAACGAACTCCTGCACCACGTCTACTGGACCTGATATAGTGCTGGACTCTGCTGAATTGTGGCAAGCTACATCAATTTCCGGAGGTAGCATATCCTTTACCTGTTTAAATACAATGTCACAGAAAATTTAACGAAATCACGTGTATGCGTTTGTGGAATCAAAAGTTTTGTCTTGGTATGAGTACCTATATGAAAATAATGAAAAATACATCTATTGGTATGTTAAAAAATAATGTTTTTGTATTTATTCAAACTCTTGTAATAACCGTAATTATTCTCACTATTCTTGGTTGCCAAAATACTAGTCCTACTGTGGAAGCCGAAAAAAAACTCAATTACAATTTTAAGTACCTATTTTGTGAACTTTATATTGTAATATTTCATTAATAACACACCGAGAAACTTTTATTTCTATAAAATTATAATTAATTAAGTAAAATTTAGTCCTTACTTTTTCGTAGCCTATACCGATGGCTGCCATGGAGCCGCGTATGAAGGGCGTCTGCACGGAGACCAGCCCGCGGCTGTACGCGGACAAGATCATCTCCTCGGCCGTAAAACAACCGTCAGCGTAGGCGCATCCCAGCTCGCCCACACTGTGACCTGACATTGGACAGAGGACTTTTTATAAGACATAACATATAAAATTGTTTTATTGCGTTTTTGAGATAATGACAGGTTTTAATTTATGTCTTTTAACTCTGCATCTTTTTCGTGCTCGGCCGATAGTTGCTCATAGTCTATGAGAGAGGGGAAAGAACTCTCCTTCACTCTCGATAGGCAGTCGGCAGCGACATTATCTCAGCCGGAAATATGTCGTATGTCAAAGCAAAATTGCGAGATGAAATCGAGCTGTCGCAGTCTTCTTTCTGTGTCACATGTGCTTGCTGGTTTCTGTAGAGCAAACGTAAGCATTTTGTGGTAGCTCGGCCGATAGTTGCTCATAGTTTATGGGACAGGGGAAGTCATCTCCTCCACTCTGGATAGGCAGTCGGCTACGACGTTATCTTTGCCGGAAATATGTCGTATGTCGAATTGTAAACGTAGTGCAAACGTAAGCAATAGATTGTGTAGACCGTGAATTTTCTGCCTTCAATTATGTGACCGAAATGCTTTATTGTCATATAACTGTTTTTATAAAAAGTTAAAACTTCATGCAAATATTTTAAGAAAATTAGAGCAAACTCCTTATATGACGTACTTCAACGCCCTTCAAGCTTTATTTGTATTTTTGTAACACCCGGTATATAGCAAGTACTTCCCGATCGTACGTACTGTACCGTTTCTGAGTTGCGTTCAGTGCGTTTGAAAAGAAGGATAGGGGTTCCCATTTCCAGTCCACGTGCTGCTGGAGTGCTGCTCCTGCACGGGTGGCTTAACAATCTGACATTAGGCCTAGACGAGCAGTGGTTGATAGGTGACATAACGCAACAGCGCGTTTTAGACTTTCTTTGAATTTCTCAAACGCTTCTTTTAACGTTTCTGTCTACTCTATTTAGCTTTTGTCATTTTTTTTTTTCATTTTTCAGATAACTGTTCAATTCAGCTTGAATTTCAGGAGTGTATACTGAGGTATACCTCAGTATACACTGGCGGTAGAAGTTGACCATTCTGAGAAAACGTCGCCGTCGGAGCTGTTGTACTGTGGTAGGCTACGAAAATGAAGCCTCAGTCTTGTCATCCAGAGAAACGTCCGCCACTTTGGATATGTGATAGCCCAGACAATCTAATTATTCTTTGCCGACTCCGCATTTCCCACAATGAGTGTGATTCCATATTTATGCAGTCTCTCCAGCAATGTTCGAAATAGGCCCTCGTTTTCTTCTTTACTTTTAGAAGGTAGCAGAATATCGTCAACGTAGACGAAGATGTTCAGCTGTTTCAATACCGTATCGAGGAATCTTTGAAAAGTTTGGCTAGCATTACGTAGTCCAAACGTTATCCTCGTTAATTCGAAAAGTCCAAATGGCGTTGTAATCGTTGTTTTCGGTACGTGGTCTTCAAAGATCGGTATGTGATGATAAGCATTTCGGATGTCAGGCTTGGAGAAGTTGGTCCCATTCCGTAGCAGGTAAATAAAATCCTGAGGTCGGTGAATAGGGTAGCAATCAATCGCCTATAATCACCGCACGGCCTTAATTAGCCATTTTTTCTATGTGATGATATGTAGCATCTGAAGGGCGGCAAATTCCAAGTTCAATATTTTTCTGGAATTCCGGTTTTGCGGCGTTATACTTTATTGAATTGAACGGACGAGCTTTTGCATAGATCGGTGGCCCCTTTGTAAATGAATAATGCACAATATTATGTTTAGGTACATTTTTCAGTGTCGATGGCCTCGTGACGTCAGGAAATGCACTTAATAACTTAGTGTAGGCTCCGGTTACGTCTATTGTCCAAACGCATGAATCATGTGAGTGCGATGTGCGCGCGGACACCGATAATTTCATTATTTTGTTGATATATCTTTTCTCACTAAGAACGACGTTTTTTGAAATTCTTAGCAAGAAAATCAGCCCCTAAGATTGATCTGCGCACATCTGCTACGACGAAGGTTCACGTGAAGGGTCTTCTTTATCCGAGATCTACGCAGAGAGTCCATATGTCTTGATTTTGATAAGGATAGCGGCATAAATTGTGTAATCAGCACCATTGGCTTTTCTTTTTTGCGGGCAAGAACAGATGTGTGCTGACCTGACATTGGAGAGCGGACTTTAAATATACGCATAAACTTATCATTAAAAATGTTTTATTGCGTTTTCAAGATAGCGAAAAGTTTTTATTTGTGTCATTGTACATAAGTTTGGCTCCTAGTGACGGGAGATGAAGAATGAAACAGTCAGTGTGTCGCTTAATAACTAAGATTATCGTTTATTCTGATTTGCATGTTATATAATAGTTTTCCTAACTAATAGTGATGTGCTGTGATAGCTGTAAATTCTGTACACGGCGTGTTCTAGATACAAAGTACACGCTGACGCTACAATAAGTGAAAAACTATTACTATATCTATTATCTACTTGAAAACATTCTTTACCCTCAGAATTATAGTTTGTTTGCATCTGCAGATTAGCGCGGCAATTTTCAGAGAGCTGGCTGTCTTGTACTCCTAAAGCACAACCTAAAACACTATAAATTTAAAGAATTTCCAAAAGCTTCGTAGTTTTTTTACTCACCGATGATTTTATCAGGGACCAGTCCAAGTTCCCGCAGGATGTCTGTCAGTCCGATCTGTACAGCAGCGATGCCAACAAACGAGTGAAGAATGTTATCGAAGATATTCTTGTCAGTGGAAGTTATGATATGAACTAGGTCAATTCCCTTCGGCTCGAGAGCACGCTGACATCTGGAAACGTATTTTCATTATAAAAATCATAAACAATATTTTAGTTTAGGAATTACAAATTCGAATAATATCTTTCATGCATCCGAATACGAGCTAACGACCATATTTAATTGAGCCATTAAGAGAAAAAATTAAATATTTACTACTACGTAAATCATTTATTATTTCTATGTGTGTTAGTTTATGTAATATATTATTATGACTAGCGGCCGGCCCGAATTAAATAACAAGAACAAGATTTAAATAAACAAAAGATTTATTTCTACAATTGACGAGCCTTACAGTTTACACTTCTACAATGAATTCAATCTTAACTATGTTAAACATGGTATTATATACTATTATTAATGTTTATGTGTCTATAACTAACTAGATCAGAATTTTCTGCGGGCAACACAAAATTTCTTTTAAAAATTAAAAAAAAAGAAAAATAATTTAAATAAAATACTATTAAAGTACCTTTTATAACGGTATGGTAATAATAACTAATTACTTTATTTACTAAAGCAGCATTCGTGTATTTCCGTTCCCTAAAGGTTGACTGGCAGAGAACACTTTTAGCGTTAAATCTGCTTTTGTCCATTTTTGCAATTGTGGCAATAAAGTTCAAATAAATAAAATTGCGTGAGTGACATGGAACACTCGGTTAGAACGAAGTTAAAAATATTGATATACCACTCATTAATCCGCACTGGGCCCGCGTGGCGAGTCATTGCTCAGACTCCTTATTCCATAAAAAAAAACTCTAAAACCTCTGAAATCCTACCCTTCAGTGCCTTATAAGCCCAGCGCAGATTGGACTCAGTAGCGGATTGGGCCCAGTTCGGATTCTGCCCAGTGCGGATTTTGCCATGTGCGAATTGGGCCCACTGCGGATAGCACCATTGTGAACAAAGACATATTTATATAATATTCTAACTCAAGGATCGCGGCCACCTCTCCTTCGGGCGCCGTCTTAAAGTAATTAATTTTGTAATTATTTTTGTTGACATTGTAATTCTGTATTTATTTGAATTATTTTGTTGTTGACATTTCTAATTTTGTATTTATTTTATTTTTGATTGTAATTTGTATGCTTTTATTATTATCATTCTTGTTTTTTATGTGGTTTATATGGCTAAATGGCTGAAATAAATGAATTGAATTGAATTGAAAAAGGCATCCTTATGGGGCACGTAACGTTCGGTAACTGCAATGTATAGTATTATTAACCTTCTGATGGCGGCGGCAAAGATGGGTATGCGCATAAGTTGCGTGCCCATGCCGGCCCACTGCGAGCCCATCCCGCTGTATACGAACCACAGCGGGCGGCGCGCTTCGTCGAAGTACTCCGCCTGCTCCGACAGACTCACTGTCTTCTGTTCAGCATCCGTATCTAAACAAGTGAAGGTACAAACATGAAAGTCCCATTCCATTCCGTCCATGAAGGTTTTTTAATCGCTCAATTGAATTTTAATTTCAATGTTCCTCTTCTGAATTGAAGTTATTTTTTTTTTATTTAATCATATATAAAACTTTGTACTCAGCAACGACACATCAATCCCGCAGGTAATGAGAATTCGTCTAAAATGTAATATAGTAAACGAAAAGGAATCGTTTTATTACCAAGAATTATAAACCCTCTGGCGAGATGACCAGTTATATTTGCGCTGTGAAAGTTGTGTAAGAGCGCCAGTTCCTCAGGATCCACCGGACGAGATTTCAAATCGTCAAAAATTTTTTGGACAGCGCTCTCTTGTCTACCGGATATCGTCACCAGATGAGGTATGCTTGATTTGTATCGCTTATAATCCTGAAATAATCACAAATATATACAACAAATATGTTACAATTGCAAAGTTAAGGCTTTGAAATATATCTTTTATTTTCTTCCATTAAAATGTTTAGTCCCTAAAAACGAATTAAAGTCGCCACTCTACCTGCAAATAGGTACCTACTTAATTAATTAATCCCAAGTGTGTATGTTTGTATGCGTGTTGGGTGTGAATATTCGTGAAAATACATCAATTGATAGCGAATTTATATTATTTTTAAATTTAAATAAATTTAATTTAATTCGCAAAGAGCTACCGCAGTCATGATGTATACTATCAGTGTCACTTAGGGGTAATCTCAGCATAGTTTTTTCTAGAATAATCATAGTTAAATCATTCTTATTTTCCGATAAAATAGAAAATATCGATAAAGAAAATTCTTTAATTTAATAAGATTTTTGCAATTTTTCAATCAAAAAATTACAATAAAAGAAATAGAGCATCTAACATATTATGATACAAGTGCATTTTATATAATCGATTAAGCTCATTATAGTTATTTATGTTATCTACAGGATTGCGGCCATGTACCTTGTTTTTGGGAGTCCCCGATGTTTCTGCACCATTACAAGTGTCATGATCCCGGATCATTAAATGGCAATGTTGCAAGTGCATCATGATAAGTAGTTAATGTGTAAATGAATTCTTTTAATTTCTGCCGAAAGGCACTTTCTCACTTTCCGAGGGCTAATAATAAGTCATCAAATCAGATCTATCAAATGGAAAACTGCTTCGAATCTTATGATTACTTTTCCAATATTTACTTACCTTAGGCTTAAATTGTGAGTTGATTAGTATATGTGAAGTACACCCTGTGATGGAGTGGTTGTTGATGCCAATGTAACCGCTTGTGAAGGGTTCGTGATCGGTGACGATGCGTATTCTTCCATCCTGCAAGGCGGGCACATCGCTGCGAGGGTTGGAGCAGTGCAAATTGGCAGGTATTTTGCCAGTATGGTATGCCATTAACACCTGGTCATTAAAAATGTTTTTTACTATATACTCGTACTTGACAAAGAAAGAACCTCAAATCCCCACAATCGAGGTAAAAAAAACAATCCAAATGATACAAATACTAAAAAAACTCAAAACTATTAAAACACAAATGAGTAATACGTTAAAATCAAGGCATGGAGGTAATATATGGAGTACCGCAAGGTAGTGAACTTGGTCCTCCTTTTTATATGAGTATTATAATTGATTCACCTAAAAATATAAGCAATCATATTTATGGCCTTCTGTTTTCTTTTTTACCTTTATCAGTGAACATAGTCCACTCGAAGCCGTTGTGTATCCAATATTAGAAATTACACTTCCCAGTAACAATGATCCGCTTCTGTTATTATTACAAAATACTTTGCTAATAGATTCTAATTCAGCTTTGTCTGAATCAGGTATACCTGTAAGATAATAATTTATATGTCACTTTAATTTAAATATGAACCTGCCAAAATGCACTTAATCAATTTAATGCCTTACTAAGAGATGTAAATTAAAGTTTATGCTTATCAAGGTGACGTGTTGACTTCTTCCATTGCTATTGCAAAGAAAGTGGCGGCATCAACTTTATACAAACCCTAAAGTTAACTGACCTATCTGAGTGCAGCCTGATCTGAGTTTAATTTGTTCGATCATGTGTAAAGGATGATACAACTCATGCCTCGAACAATGTTTTTAGGACTATTGGCTTTTATTCATGAATTCACCGAGTAAGGAGATGAATAGTTGTTGAGTTGAATAGAGTTGCAAAGACAGCTGACTCAGCAACAATAATTAGATATATGTCTTACAAATCACCCTCTCTTTATTACCCTGAACTTTTTTTGTTTTGACCCCGTGGATATCTGGTTACCTAATCAACATATAACAAAAATATACAAACGCTACAGTAATGTTCCTCTAAAGCCTCTCCTATACTTGCGCGACTAAGCCTGACGACTGATTGCGTTAAAATTTGCGTCCTTACGGCGCTAAAGTCGTGGCTTTACGCTTCTTGACCTGTGCCCGCAAATTGATGATACCCGGAAACCCAAAACTGCCAGTCAAGCTGTTGTCTAGCGTCTATCGTCAAGCAGTGCGATAGTTCGTTACGATAGCTGCTACTGACTTCCTTCTCCTGCATTTATCGCGGTCATAAACGAAGCTTCGTGGCAAAAAATGCAGGTGTGGGAGAGGCATAGTATGATACTATATCCAGAAATACAAACAAATTTTTGTTAAACGAAATAAAAAATACTAAAATGATTACCAATTCCCACAGCTTCCACATATTGCACGACTTCAGGGTCGACTTTTGCTTCGTCATAGAAATCCATCAAGAATTTAGAGAAAACGCCTGGGTTTCTATAAAGTCCTAAAGTTGTACTCCCACTCTGGGTGCCAATGTACTCGTTTTTCACATGGATCAGTTTAGCGTAAACTCTATAACAAAATACTTAAAAGCATTAGGTTTAGATATAAATTTATTTTATCGTGGCATTTAAATTTCAATTCCTTTAATTGGAAATAATGTGTTTTTCATGGTCATTGTGGCGAGCCACCGTCATTGGTTACTGGTCGAGCGTCATCGGAAACGCACACGCCAGGGTGCACTGTATTTTGACGTCACAATAGACGCCTTGAGTTTCAATAATTAATAATAATGAGAGGTGGGGCACATGTAGCGCTATGGATCGCCTGGCCTCACTTTCAGATTCGATTCGATCTGTACAGGAGCTAAGCGCGTATCAGATAAACGCGTGGCCTGCATGGGCTATGCGTAGCAAAGGAACGCATTATCCTTACGCATCTTTATCTACCAAAATATTTGAAGTCACACACTACGTATCATTGGTTCATTCAAGGTTATGCAGATACAGATTGTTCGGTAATGGGGCCGATTAATGCTGGCATGATTCTCTAAAGATAAAATTAAATTTGATAACAGGCTATCGTTTTCATTTTCTATACAGAACATAAGACGGCTACACACTGGGCCTTTCGTAGGTAGGTTTGGTTTGACGCCTCAAAATGTTAATGCTACAAACAGCAATGAATGCTGTACACGCAAAAAGTCTATTTTTAAATTTAATTTATTTACAAATATCATGCACAGGATTTTCTCAGAGTATTAAAATATAATTAAGGTCGCTTTTGATTTCCATGGCAATTGTTTTATGGTCTTCTCGCTCAATATTAGATGGTAAATCTAATATCCAAAGATTTACCAAACCTCGCATTTTTTTGTTATCAGTATGTGCACTTTTTTTATTTCTTGTAGCATACAGTTCTGTCTCGCTCGCTCAATTGAATGTTATTTACAGACATGTGCGTGTGTGAGAGTTCCTTATGTAGTTGAGTCAGATCATATTCTATTTGATGCTAGTATGAGCGTACGTTATCTTCCCTTTTTGTTTTAACCTAAGGTTAACCATTAATCCCGTTTACGAGGTGTTCATCATTGAAAAATGCAAACAAGTTTAAACAGCTTGTCGAGAAATGTTAAAACTATTCTGATCTCACATAAAATCTATTCAAACAGGTAAACACAAGTAAACACATTACCTCAAAGCATTCTTCGACTTCTGTAAAAAGACTATTGGAATGGCTTCTGATAGAGCGCACCCATTAGCATTGGCGTCGAAAGATCTCGTCTTACCATCGGGACAGACACTGATAATTCTGTAATAAAAATAAGCGTTTTCATTATTATACGTCGTTTCCCCTTAATGGCATATAAATAATTTAAGGTACTATTTTTAGTTATTCCTAACTTATCTGATGTTAAGTGTAAGTAATCTTTACACCTTCTTTATACTTAAGTTAGCTTTGTAATTAAACCAGTACAAACACTCGTACATAACCTACGTTACATTGTTCTTGCTCCTGTTAAAGTTGAAACATAATCTCAGTATCGTTCGCATACAATAGGGGATGGGAGGGCACGGCGATGAACATAGCAGGCAACATGAATCTGACTCATATTTTTTTGTATTCGCACTACATATGAACATCTCGTATCCCATAACACAAGCCTACAATGCTTACTTTGGGGTAAGGCTAATTAGTGCAAGTATTAAACATATTTATTATTATTATTTATCTTCTACACTAGAGGACGCTAATGTAATTGCGTATGCGTATATCAATTTGAACCTAGCTTAATAAGAGCAAATATTTGCATTAGTGATAAATAATCAAACAGGCGTTAGCTACTATAATATTCAGTGACAGTAAATATTAAGATATTTATCTTGTGAAAATATCGTCATCATCTTTTATTATGGTCGCTTCTGTTGTCACAGCTTCTGTGTATTATTTATATTTTTGTATTACCAAATTCAAATTCAAAATATCTGTATTCAAATTGCATACATAGTACAACTCTTTAGAATTTACCAAATTCTTTCCCTATCAATGGCTGTATTTCATGCAAGATTGTTAATCCTATTCTCTTACACTCTTACTTACATCTTTTTAACCTTTTATTTATATTTTGTTTCTTTCCTTTCCTCTCCTCTACCTTTCGCCTCTCATTACTATTAAACCGTCCTCTCCCTGTCTTTCCCACCCATTCGACCTCGCTGGCTGCATCTCGACGCGGCCTCGGATTCTGATGGGCCTACTCTACCAACTATCGAATCCTCTACATCTCAATTTTGTTATATTCATCAACTTAAAATGTAATAAATAAATGAGTGTTTAAAAAAAATCATTCACACACTATTTTTGCTGAGGAGAAAAAGAAATAAAAAGATAGTCCCACTGCATAGTTAAATAGATATCAAACACCTCGGATTCGCACGACAGTCGCTAATTCATGTTTTTTTACAATATACTTTATTAGTGAAGGTCACGTCACGATGTACTTTGATTATAGTACTGTATCAATTATAGATAAGTACTAGCAATTGCGCGACAGAGACTGTCGTCCAAAAACTTAGTGTATTTCGAGACGTTTTTCCTTTATTTTAAATCCAACAGAAAGTAGACCGTATTTACTTTTGTTACGGTTGACCTTGATTCTTTATAAAAAAAGTAAGTAAGAATTCCTGTTACCGAAAGGTATACAACTTCCTTGAGGGGGACACATACTTTTGCGGTGATTGTCAAAAGCAACAGTGTTTCGAATCTTGATAAATTACCGATTTCATCTTTTTTTCTTTTTTCAAGTTTACAAGTACTTTGTGAAGTTTCTTACGGGTAAGCAATTAAAAAGTTGCATAAATCTACAACTAACGGGGATGAAGCGCGGGCGGAAGCTAGAAGACAATAAAATCAGCAACAAAATAAAATCTCTGTCCGGTGTAAACCTATTCTCCTAGCCATGAGATCGGACGATTTTGCTAAGGTGAAACAATTTACCAATTGAGATGAAAAATGGGTACTTTGCGCGGAAGACATAATATTAACAATAAAATTATAAATTGTATATCTACCTGCCAGTATGAATGGACGTTTGAGGGTGCAACAATAAGTTAGCACCTCCAACTATGGCTGCCTCACATTCACCTTTGGACATGGCCTGGTAAGCCAGGTCAAGGGCTGCAGAAGAGCTGCAGCAAGCTTCGTCAACCGCCACGGAAGGTCCTCTCAGGTTTAGCCAGTAAGAAATGCGATTGGCGAACATAGCTCTACTGCCCCTATTAAATAAATAAACCGAACGATTTATGTTTATTAATAACATTCTTACTAAACTTTTACTGTCGATAAGGAATTGTGTCAAAGAAGTGACATTACCAAGACTTTGCTCAAAATTGCTCCATTTATAAAAAATAAGCTAATGTAAAGAAAGCAAAACGAATAATTTGAGAGTAGTAAAAAATTCAATAAATTTTAGCGTACCCGGCGATACCGACGCCGCGCGTCGTCAAGTTGGTAACATAGAAAATAGCCTTTTCCGTCTCAGAAACACAATTACCGATATATACACCCACTTTCTTTCCACTGAGTTGATCCGGCCTGACACCTAAAATAAACTAAGCTGTTAGTTGTAGCAGTAGCAGAAGACGTCACATCAGATGTCTAAATATAATAAAAAATATGCTAATGTTAATTTCATAAGATGACTAGATGTCTCAGCAAACTTCTTACCGCCATATAAAATAGGGGTTGGTGGTATAAGGGTGAAAATTTAAAGTTGTATGTATTTTTGTATGATGTATCACAAAAAAGTCCACAGAAAAAATTAAGCATGGACCACCCTTAACATCTAGGGGGATATAAAATAGATGTTGTACGATTCTCAGACCTATTAAATTTTACAAAAATTGGTTGAGCTGTTTCGAGTAGTTCAATTACGCACACCGTGACACGAGAATTTTATATGTTAGATATACGACACTACTAAATCAGACTAGATCTAAGTAGTGGAGATCCTTTCGCACATTTATTTATTAAGGATCACCACTGAATGATACAAAGAATAGTTAACATCAAACACAATTTCACAAAACAAGAAACAGTGTACATTTTATTTAAGACGACCACAGCATGCAATATATGAGCAGACATGATTTTAAATCTAAAGAAAAGTTCCACAGGAAAAAATCCACGCGGTCCAGGCAGCGGACGGGACTCAAACCCGCACCCTTCGCAATCCAGGCGAATGCACTGACTATTATGCTACCACGCCCCTATTGGCCGCGTCGAAATTTTTCTAGCTTTAAACTGCATCCAGCACCATCTCTTCGCATTGTAGGTAACCCACAATGTCAAATGAATAATTTTTCAAGTATTAAACATTTGAAAGAAGAAATAGCAATTATGGTTATGTTTTTATTTATTTTTAAGCATTTAACTGCTAGATGTTTATATCTAAAGAAAAGTTCACTAGAAAATAATCTTCGCATTGTAGGTAACCCATGTGGGTGGTAGAAGCGCGGGTTCGAGTCCCGTCTGCTGCCTGGTCCACGTGGTTGTTTTTCTAGTGAACTTTTCTTTAGATTTAAACATCTAGCAGTTAAAGTTAAAAGTGATGTACTAAAGATTTATAGAGGAATATCAACAAAAAAGTTCGCAATACCATAATTTTGTCCAATTATTATGTCACAACTAAATATCCCACTTTGGCGCGTTAATTTCAGGAAAAAACTAAAAAGATGGACATGTTATGCTGTCGCGAATTTATTAGAGAACTTTTAAAGGCGAAAAATTTCGTCATACATGTTTTTGTGTAACCTGAACCGTTTACCCAACACACACGTAACGAAAGCTCCCAAATGGAATAACTTTACTCGTTTTTGTAACAATTTTCATGAAACCAATATGACCGAACCAGACTTATGAAACGCGATGCCACCCGACGCCACGACACAAGTATTAAGTCAAATCAAAATGTACCAATTTCCATGATCATAATCACATTAGAAACATCCGACGCGACAATTAGTGCAATATGAGTGATAAAAGTGATGGGTGTGTGAAAACCACTGCGTCACTCATCATCATCATCATCATCATCAGCCTATTAATGTCCCCACTGCTGGGGCATAGGCCTTCCCTATGGATGGAATAGGGAGATTGGGCCATGACCCACCACGCGGGCCCAGTGCGGATTGGTGGGTGCTAACGACTGCATATGCAGCCGGGACCAACGGCTTAACGTGTCTTTCGAAGCACGGAGGAGCTCGAGATAGTAAATTTTTGGTCACCCATCCAATGACCGACCACTGCGAAAGTTGCTTAACTTCAACGATCGCAGCCGAACGCGCTAGCCACCTGCGCCATCGAGCTCCTCATTGCGTCACTAGATATATTTAATAAGCACCTTTTTAATTCAACACTTCAAGCCCTTAAAGAGAAACACGATCTATCTCAACGACTCCAGGATCTAAAAGTGAGTATTGATTTCTCAAGACCAGTAGCAGGAACTATCTCCTTTGCTGATATGCTTAAGAAAAATGTAGTCCAGCTCAAAACTATAACCTCGGTTACTATCTATCCCACTGATAAGTTGAAGTCGAGCGAAGAAACCAAAACCCTTGTCCAGAAAAATATCGAATAGATGAAGCTGCATGTCAGGGGTCTACGCAAGACGATAAACGGTGGTGTCATTATCAGCATTGAGACTAAGGATGATATCGAGAAGCTTAAGCAGTCGACGCAACGTACTCGTACTTCCTCAGGCCTCACTGTGTGTGTTATTGGAGTACCAGCAGCTATGCCCGAACCGGAAGTATTCAAGTGCTTATACAAACAAAACTTTTTTAACAGCAGGGCAATGGTGCATTCTATACAACGAGTCCTAAGCTACGCAACAAAATTTTCACTATTATATAAATAAATTTTCACGCAAGTTTTATAATTATATGAAGAAACTCATGTACATAATAAAAGCCTGAGAACAAAAACTAAGCTAAGCTAAGCTATGGATCTAGCCAATGTATCTACTGAGAATGAAAGATTTTTACCTGCGTCAAAAAGGGCTTGATAGGTCTGCTCTAATATTTTTCTACTCATGGCATCCATTGTTCTGCTTAACTTATAGTGGACCTTGAAGAACTGCGCGTCGAAGCGTTCTAGTCCGGGAAGAATGCCCGTGTACTTGGAAGCTTCGGGGTGGTTGGATGTCCATCGCTTATTCTCTGCCGTAATGGGATTTACCTGTAGAATAGCACAACGGATGTTTTTTGTACATAACAGCATGAAATAATACAAAGATCTAGCCGTGGGAAATTCAATTCACCGCAAAGTTGACGTGGACAGAATCGATTGCGTAAAGTTCTAAGCAATATATGAATGGGTGCGGGGCATTCTGAAAGTTTGTGGATCTACTCACAACCAAATAATGAAATTACAATAGCGATGATGACGGGGTATTTTTTTCTAACTAATTAGTCCGTCAGTTAGATAATCAAAAAAATAATGGACACGTATTTTTTCATTATAGCTATTAAGTGGATTGTTACCATGTGTACCTTGTTTTTTATGATCCGATATTTCGGCACTGTTACCAGCGCCATGATTATTGGAGTAACTGATCAGTTAGTAATGAGTTAGTGACCATGCAAGTTTAAAACAGTATAAAGTATTTTTTTGTCATACATAACCAAAACAATAAGAAAGAAAAAGCTCGTAAAAATTTGGGTGTGGGGGCTAGTGACGTCACTTCTAAGTAAATGTTGTACCAAGACGTGGCGTCATGCGCCATTTCAAATCAATAAATCTCCTTAATATTTTGAATGTGTGAAGAAAAAATTGTGTCCATTACTTTTGATAATCTACCTGATAGATCAAGAAAAAAAAAAGGTTAGACCTCATCCCTGTTGTTGTTAATACACAATAGTTGTATGTCGCTATCAAAATAAATTTACCTAAAGTCTGTTTTTTAATCTCAAAGAAAAAATGGGGGGAGGGTGGCTGCAAATAAGAACCCTGTCGAACTATAGACCATTAGTTGTAAAGTCTGTTCCCATTAAAAGAGGAGAAACCCCATGAGCTGCACATTTGCGGTCATACAAAAAATAAAGTATAAAAATGTCCTTTTCATTGATACATGGCTCGTTGGTGTTGAGTAGGTAGACCAACTTGCCCATTCTCCTTTAAAAAAAAGTCCAGTAGTCTATAATTATTTTAAGAGCCCTTTTACAAAATTGCGCTGTTGCCGTACTGATCGGCGCGTAGGTAAATTTGCACTAGTATATATTGCATTTTACGGGTGATGTTTCGAGTCTTATGACATAATTATTAATGAACTAATTATAAAAATATATACATATTTCAGTAGTTCAATGATAGTTGATTAGGTTTATGAAAGTTTCTGATAGTAATTCTATTTAATTCAATATCACAATACGAGGTAAACCTGCATTGTTTTTTGGGAAAACTCACGGAGGTTAGATGTTTTTTTTTGATAATTAATGAGATGGAAAATCAAAATTCTAATAGATTACGTTACAACAAAAACATATTTCTGATGTTTTAGTAATTAATTTGATCCAATTTATTAAATATTATTTAGGGATTCAGCGTTTGAAGTTGTGCATATTATAGTTTTTTCCGTAAACTAGCTGCGGTAGAACGATCAGTACAAAAAAAGGAAAATAGTATTTGCAAATATTCTACATTAACTTACAATAGGAAGAACAAATCTACTGTCTACTTTTAATGGAAATAGTCAAAATCTTTTTCTAGGGGTAAATGAGGCGCTCAAAAATTACGTTTTTTTTTGCAAAAAATATGAAAGGGCTCTTAATTATGGGCAAAAGCTACTTTATCAGTCAGGATCCATTAGATATTCAAGAATAGATCATATGTTTTGAATAAGTAAGTTAGTTTGGCTTAGAAGCCGTTAGTGACAAAGTGGAAACAAATTATTCTTGTTCAAAATACAAAAAACAGTATCATCGACGTGACTGTATTCAATGTTTCTTGTGTAAAAAATATATGACATAAATTGCGTACAAGTATCAGAAAAACTTTTATTATTGATGCCAAAGAAAAAGAGAGAAAATTGTACTTGTTGAATGTGCTTAAAAGGGACAAACAAAACTAGTACACCTAAAAAAATATACTTGAAAAATTATGTTTAGCAGCTGGAAATGACTGCGTGATAACTAGGAATCGATATAAAAATCTTAATATTTATAGTACTCCGCCGAGGACAATATAACAAAGATGAAACTCTATTCAGGACGCAGAATCGACTTTTGTATCGATGAATACCACTTCTCGAAGAAGCCTACCAGATTTATCTACGCATTATCATGAGCAGGTTGATAAGTTGCAAAACAAAATAAAAGAATTAACAGAAAAGCTGGAGTCGGCTAATAATCATAAACATGAATTAATATTGGAAAATAACGCACTCCAAAAATGCTGGCGAAAAAAGACACCACTATAAATAACTTTAAAATATCTGCCGTAGAAATACACACTCCACATTGACTGAAAAAATTACGAGTAACCAAGAATGTACAGAGGACGATAGTACAAGTCATATCCAAGACTCTTTTAGTGAAAATACAAAGAGACAGAAAACACTACAGACTACGGATAAGAACTAACTAACTCATCAAGAAAAACTATTCGGATTTTTGGATCACAGTAAACCGTGGGGTTGGCTGGTACTCTGATGGAATCCAGAAAAAACATAAAATATCAAGACTATTCCGTATTTTCAACTACTAAACCATATGCTACGACGGAAGAAATATTAAAGGAAAGCGACAAACATTGCAAACCAGAGGACGTTTTCGTATTATCTGTAGACGAAAATGAAGCAAGTAGATTGATTATCATAGCTAATTTATACTCAACTTTAGAAAAGCTAAAAAATGAATTTGTAATTATTCTCAATGTTGTACTTATCATGTAGCCCCACCTACACCTTTGGACCATAACTCACCACGCTGGTCCAGTGCGGTTTGGTGGGTGCGTTGACGTGACGTGGTTGCGTCCCACGTGGCTGGACGAGCCCACCAGTTTAAAGTCGCTCAGAGAGCTATGGAAAGGGCTATGTTGACCTGATGCTTTCATGGTTTCAGTCGGTATAGCATCCCTTCCTGTGGCTTTCCCGCTATTACGTCTTCTGATGGCGGCTAGAATTTAATCTTTAAGAATAGATGGCTCTTTTTCTTCATCCTGTTGGAGAAAAGTAATGAGTGTGGGGGTCTTTAAATAGTGACTGACAGTACTCTTTCCAAGTCTCAGTTGTGGCGCCCATTTTAGTCAGGAATTGGCCTTGAGAATTTTGTATAGCCCATGTTCTGGAAGAAAGGGTCTTTGTGATGAATCTTATCTTGTGGTGCAGGTCTCCTGTTTTATGTCGGTTTACAGAGCTTCAATTTCTGAAGATAACTATTGCGATCACATCTGCAGGCCTTTTGTATAAGAGCAGACATTTTGTTCAAGCTTCTTGTATCGACGCCAACAGATATCATCTTTCTTCTAGAAGGGCTTATGTCCCTTATCCAGTGTTTACGTTTATTAACTGGTACAGTTTGTTTGACTGTGTTACAGCGGTTTCACTTTTTTGTTTGACACATCTGATCCTGATATTGTTAGTCCATTAATGCCAGTTTTGCTTGATCGCAGCCATAAATTTAAATTTATCCGTTGGCTGGAGTCGACTTCATGACTCAGTTGACGGTTTTTATCCAAAATAAAACGCTGTATTTTAATTTACTAGACATAAAATATTATATGTTGAGGATTATCATTTTAAAAATTTGGAAAATATTTATTGTATAGAAAAAATAGCCGTCAATTAAAAATAAGAAAAAACTGGTATCGCGGGCACAACAATACGCAGCAAAAGCTACTATAATTATTTGCAAACTTGTTATTTGAATGTGTAATTTTTGTCTCCGTAGTTAAAAAACAGACTTAAGTAAACATTTTCGTTCAATATTTTTTATGACTCTCGATGGTGTAGTCCAGTCGTCATGTCTTTTTTGTGGTAAAATTTTTGAGCAGTATTTTAGGACTGATATTTATGTTTTAGAAGGTGCTAAATCCGAATATGAGGTCAGAATTTAATTTCGACCATGGCGTTTTGATTAATAAAAAAATAAATATGCAGAATAGCTCGCCCTCTCCAATGTTTTAAATTAAATTAGTTATGTATGTTTTGGTTAGGGTATGATGAGGCTGGCATATTCATAGAATAAAAGCCTCTAAATAAAAAAGGAAAAAAAAATAGAATGCATAGCCTGAACTTGGACTTTCTTATGTTTCAGACAAAAGAGTCTTAAATAATTATTATAAAACAATAATCAATATCATTGGCACAAGAATAAAAGAATGTTTATTTTATTATTATTTTATATAATATGAAAAAATACAATAATTATAATTTTTATTATTTTTAAAGCATGTAACTGCTTGATGTTTAAATCTAAAGAAAATATAACTAGAAAAAATTCCACGCGGACCAGGCAGCAGACGGGACTCGAACCCGCACCCTTCGCAATCCGGGCGAATGCACTGACCAATTATGCTACCGCGGCCCTCACGGACCGCGTCGAAATTCTCTCTAGCTATTCTTAAGCTGCAGGGCAGCGCCATCTCTTCGCATTATAGGTAAACCCACAATGTCAAATGAATACTTTTACAAGTATTAAACATTTGAAAGAAGAAATAGCAATTATAGTTATAATTTTTATTATTTTTAAAGCATGTAACTGCTTGATGTTTAAATCTAAAGAAAATATAACTAGAAAAAATTCCACGCGGACCAGGCAGCAGACGGGACTCGAACCCGCACCCTTCGCAATCCGGGCGAATGCACTGACCAATTATGCTACCGCGGCCCTCACGGACCGCGTCGAAATTCTCTCTAGCTATTCTTAAGCTGCAGGGCAGCGCCATCTCTTCGCATTATAGGTAAACCCACAATGTCAAATGAATACTTTTCATACGGAATATGAATTTTTTCTAGTTATATTTTCTTTAGATTTAAATACAATAATGATCTATCAATGAAATCTATTTTAAAAAGGACATCAATGTCGCTGTTTCGTCATAGGACATACTAAGGAGGGCATTATTGTATTTTTTTTAATTATGAGAATAATTAATATAACGAGGTCAGACTCGCGCCCTCCCAGTTCTTAATCTACAACATTTGTCAAACAAAATTCATGTTGCCATACTGATTTCAGTCTCAGTCCCATCATATGGAAATTGTTATGCACAGCCATTAATATAAGAAAATATACTCAATAAATGCCTCCAGAAAATACATTTCAAAGTGGCCCGTATATTTATGTAACTGGTGCTGGTACTTTGATGTATTTATTGATCTTGGCAATAAGTAGGCAGTAACACTTATCTTTCATACAAGCTATTGGTTTAACATCACCTAATTTAAGACTAACCTTATCGTATAGGATCTCGCTCAATTCTTTCACATTATGAGACATCGGAAATAGCCCCGATATACCAGAGATCACTACAGCTTCTCCATCTTCTGCATCAGAGATAACTGTCTCCGGAGCTTTCATTGCTTTATTATTCATTGCTTAAAAATTACTGACTGCGTTTTAGTATGAACCTAGCAGGGAATGGATGATTTTATCATAACATGTCGTATTTATAGTCTGATGAATAGATAAATTATTCAAATTACTAGGAAAGGTGGCTGGGGTCATTTCCGACTTCAAAAAATGCAAACATAAAGTTGAACCACTTGTATAGAGATATGTTCCTAAATTCGGCAAAAACCTTTGACCTTATTGTTTGACTTGGACCGTCAAATTAAATAATTTATTCCTCCTGATTTAGAATTTGTTTTCAACAAATTCCCAGAATAACAATAGAAACAGCAGTACTTTATAGGCGAAGGTCGTCGGTAAGATATATAAATAAACTTGATTATATAATTATACTAGTTGACCCAGCGAACTTCGTACCGCCATATAAATAGGGGCAGGTGGTAGAAGAGAAAAATTAGGGTTGTTTGTATTTTTTAATACCATATTACTAAAAATAAATATTGTCCAAAAAAATTTAGGGGTGTGTAACGTAGTGTTCTATCAATTTCCTGGGATAACATTCCTCCTAACCCATATGAGAACGTTACAATACCCAATAGTGCGAAGGCGCATTGTAGGTTTCAGAACACTACGTTACAGGTGGACAACCATTATAACATAAGGAAATGAAAAATAGATAGTAGCCCATTCTCACACCCACGGAATATGCATATAAAATTTCTTAAAAATCGGTCAGGCCGTTTCGGAGGAGTATGGGCACTAACATAGTGACACGAGAATTTTATATATAAGATATAGGTATAGATAGTATTAGTTTACAAACTAAAAGTCAATCCAAATAAATATCTGGCTATTATCGTAGGTGGCTCTAAACAAATAGTTAATATTGACCTAAATTCTCTCCGGCCTGTCGTGTATGAAGGCACGATACTGCCGCTTAGTTTAAGTGTAAAAAATCTTGGTCTTTACATTGATTCCTCTCTCAGCTGGACCACACAAATTGTCGAAGTGAGCCGCAAGATGGTTTACTCACTTCATTTCTTGAATCGGTTTAGGAATTTTCTCCCCATCAAAACAAAAATTTTGCTTGTAACATCTCTTATATTTCCGCTCATTGATTATGCTGATGTCTGTTACCCCGATCTGAATGCTGATCTTTTAAATAAATTGGATCGTCTTATCAACAATGCCATCCGCTTCATCTTCTGTCTTCGTAAATTTGACCACATATCTGCTTACAGGTCTCAACTTAAATGACTCCCTATACGTCAAAGAAGACAAAAGAGAATGTTATGTACTCTGTATACAATTCTCTTTAACCCACACTCTCCAGACTATTTAAGATCCAAATTTCAGTATCTTTGTGACACACATAACCTTCAACTTCGTTCTAGCGATACTCTTGCTCTATCGCAACCTCTCGTTCACTCTGGCTATATGTCTGATTCCTTTGCCTGTCAATCTTCACGACTCTGGAACAGCCTCCCTGACTCCATTAGAAAGACACCTAATAGGTTAATTTTTAAAAAGAAAATTCATGCACTTCTTCTGGATAGCCTTCCACACTAACGTTAAACTCCTTCCATAAGTCCCTTTCAGTCTCATCATCGATAGACTTCATATATATGTATATATATTATTGTTTGTGTGTGTGTATATATTTTTATGTCTTGTGCTCACGTATATTTAGTTATTATGTATAAGATAAGTACTTTCTATTATGGTATGTTTATATTAGTTAATTACTTCTTTACTTAAGCCGCATTCGTGTCTTTCTGTACTCCTAAAGGTTGACTGGCAGAGAATGCTTTTAACTTTAAGTCCGTCTTTTGTCCATTTTGTAATTGTGGCAATAAAGTTTAAATAAATAAATAAAAGTAGATTTATAAATCGAGCAGATAAATCAACGATATTTATTTATTTTATCTTTTTTGCCTTTACACTGCAAAGGCCGGACTTAATGACAATATGGCATTCTCTGCCAGTCAACCGGAAAGAACATACAGAGCTAAAAAAACGGCAGAATCAAAGAAGGGAGATGTAAGTCAAACAATGAGCAAATATACTGGATACAATTGGATGGGTGACCAAAAATCTTCCATCTCGAGTTCCTCCGTGCTTCGGAAGGTCCCGGCTGCATCTGCAGTCGTTAGCACCCGCCAATCCGCACTAGACCCGCGTGGTGGGTCATGGCCCAATCTCCCTATTCCATCCCTAGGGAAGACCTGTGCCCCAGCAGAGGGGACATTAATAGGCTGATGATGAAAAAATGAAATAGATTAAGGTAGTGTTCCCGCGCCGAAGTCTTAAACACAATCCTGCTTGGAGCGTTACGCAAGTTCAAAGGAAGTGCATTCCAGAGCCGAACGGCAGTAAGGGTAAAAGAGTTTGAGACAAACCTAGTGTGGTGAATGGGTACATTGATTATCACATTATTATTGGACCGTAGATTTAATATATGAGAAGACCACAGGAACCGAAAACTAGATTTCAAATATCCAGGGGTACGTGGATCGTTTAATATATTGAAAAGGGTGCAAACTGTCTTTAAGTACCTAGAATAGGCAGCTATTTAAGTTTATTACGGTATTCAGAGATGTAGTCGTATTTACGTAAACCAAAAACTAAGCGAATGGTATTGTTGAGAAGACGATCCAATTTAGTTAGAGATAATTGATTTATGTCAGTAAAATAAACATCAGCAAAATCAAAGGCTGGATGAACGATAGATTGTACAAGTGAGATTTTGGTACGGGAGAAAATTCTTCAAGCGGTAAAGCGAACCAAGTGTTCCGTTTAGCTTGCGGCACATATTTTCCATTTGGCCATCCCAACTAAGAGTGTGATCAAGTACAAGTCCAAGGTTTTTTACTTTTGTGGAATATGGGATCACTACACCATTGAACATAACAGCGGGAATTGAAATTAGTCGAGAACAGCTGATAATGATCGCCTAACATTTACCAGGGTTGATGTTAATTCCAAAACTGTCAGACCACTGACGTATCCGAGAATTTTTTTGATTAAGCAGACTAGCTGCCCTCCCCAGGTTAGGTAGGGTGTTCTGAGCATAAAGTTGAAGGGCGTCTGCATACAGTTGATAAGAGGTGGAAAGAACGGAAGTAAGGGAGTTAATAAAAAGAGAAACAAAAAAGAGAGAGATCACGCCTCCCTGTGGTACACCAGCGAGTAAGTCGATCCAGTCAGAGATCGATTGATTGATCCTTGCAGCTTGTTGACGCCCTGAAAGGTAAGAGCAGAATAACTTAAGCGTAGTGGAGGAGCACCCTATTTGCGCAAGCAGAGCAAGAAGAATGTCGTGGTCCACTGTATTAAATGCATTAGAAAAATCGACAAGAACTAACACAGTCAGCCACGACTCCTCCATGCCATCGCGTATGCCCTCAACTATTTTAATAAGCGCCGTAGTGGTACTGTGCCCAGATCGGAACCCAGACTGGAAGGGAGTAAGAAGTTGGTTGCGATAGATGTAAGACGAAAGCCGTTTATGGACAGCAGCTTCGAGGATCTTAGAAAGATAAGGTAGAATACTTATGAATCTAAAGTGATTGAGAGTGCTGGGCTAGAAATTTTTAGGAAGAGAGACAGTGAAAGCCTTTTGCCACACACTAGGAAATAAGCCGGAAGATAGGGATTTGTTCATGATAAAGGTCAATATAGGAAGTAGAGGGTCTAATAATAAGATAAGCATGTTTCTGTTGATATTATCAAATCCTACAGCCTTCGACTTGATAGACAGTGCTAACTTTCTAATATCATATTCTGTGAGTGGGCTAAAGGAGAAAATATCTTTTGGAAATTTAGGCGTGGAAGAAAGTTTGGAAATGGGAGAAATTTGACATTAACAGGAAGTTTGTGTGCAAAATAAAAATGACGGATGAATTCGTTTGAAGAAAACGGAACAGAGAATTGGTATCGACTTTTGCCAATACCAATTGAGTTAAGAAACTTCCACATTTCGGCTGCACACCAAAGGAGTGGTCCAGGGAGCAAGTGGTCGTCTCAGATATAGAGATTAATGGTTGAAAATATAATAAATAATGTAGCTACCTTATGGTGAATGAATTTTGGAATCAGCAGTATGAGAAATTATTTGTTACAAAGATACAACTCTCGCCTCTTTATAATATTAGTATAGATAGTTAGGATTATAATAATTTCAAGCGGCGACTCATAACTGGATCCCGCAGTTATGCCTGGAGGGTGAGGGGTAGATCGGGGAGCTGGTTTACCTGGTAAGTACGGGAGCTGGTCGGCTGGCTAGCCGCTCGGGCTGTGGTCCGTGAGACTAGTCAGGTGACGCTGTAAACGGAGAAGCTCAGGATCGGCTGAAGTGGATGCGGACCGGGCTGCTGATCGGAGACGGGGTGGTTTGCCGTATGCCACGCTTGCGTGAGTACAGGTCAAAGTATACCTACACTGACTAGCGGCCCTTGGTCTGCTTGCCGATTGCCGAATGCACCACGCAATTACCTGTGTCGCGAGAGTTTGTTCACAACAAACCAACGCGGCGTTGGTCATTATCGTGGATATAATGCATTTGTTCTCCCCGTCATCGAAAAAAAGGATAATAGTATTTTATTGCTAAAAAAGATATAAAATAAACTAAAAATAGATTTATTTGTAAATGTTTATTAGAATTTTTGGTAAATAGTGATTCGTTATTTTATACATACTTATTCTTATTTAGTTTAAAGGTAAAAAAAAATATTTGGAAAGTAAATGCTATGATTGCACCATTTGCAATACCTACTAGGCTGGTAGCAGCCTGATTGATAAGTGGAAGTACTCTTTATTCGATTTGCATTACCAATAAAAAAGGGTAGACCAGAAAGCCTACGATCTGTAACTGGTGAACGCTTTAAGAAAACGGTAAAGTCATAAATCTGTACAAATCGATCTAAGACAGTTGCTACCAGTATCCAAAACATAGGCTGGAATTATAGCTTCCGTCAACCTACGACATTAACGCCTAAATTAAAAGAAAAAGGGAAGATACGGTACGCTCATACTATCATCAAATAAAATACGCTCCGAGTGAACTACATAATCAACTCACACATACGCACAAATAAACATTCAATCGAGCGAGCGAGACAGAACTGTACGCTTCAAAACAGCGCGAGCGGAACGGCGAATCTACGTCCGAGTCGCACGGCTGAGCTGTATTGTTATCCTTTTCTTGATAACAAAATGGCGATTACGTAAATAACATTCACGACGAACCGTGATCTTTGAGAAAACAAAGTTTTTACAGTTTTACGAATGAAAAGTGTTGCCGAGGCATTTGATTTTGAACTATTTTTGTTCTTTATAAAAGCATCGTAGGCATTGTTTTATCTTTATAGCACAGAATATACGCAATATTGTTATATTGAAGATCGTGCACATGCATTGTGTTTGGATGTCCAATTGTGACTAAAGCGAATTGTGGTCATGCACCACAATTTAAGCGGATCACTTTTGAGCCGCGAGTGCCGTACTTTCCCTTTTTGTTTTAATCTAAGCATTAATGTCATTGATTGGTATTTTATATAGGGTGAATAAGGCTATGGATAACCGATGACACCTGGAAAGTCATTGAGCAGAGGAAGACCATCAAGGTGGAGCGTCTGCAGGATAATTAAGTCAGAAAGGACAACTCCAAACTGTGCAAGTCAGTCAAGAAATCGTCGGGACAAAAATAGCTTTATTATAAACATCGCGACAAAGACAACGAGGAGCACTCCATCAAGTACCAAACGCATGACCTGCTCAAGACAGTACGCATCCTCTGTAGCACCATAGCAATCTACTTTAACAGACGGGACCCATTATTAAAAAAAAAATATCCATTCCTAATTATCTAATGGGTCGCGATTGTAAAAGTAACTTAGTTCCTTACTTAACAGAATCATAGACTACCGGACTGTTTTTTTTTAGTTTTTATTTAAGCAGTCGGATTTTATTCTTGTATTTTTTTTGTAGATTACATTGGCATTTTTAAGAAAACAATGTTTGTCATCTCCATTAGATTATTTTGTGAAATCGTTTAAATTACCCTGTATCAATGTGCAATCAGCCAATTTGATTCCTGACCTACCATAAGTTTATTTACCTTATTTTGTTACAACCATTTTAAAACAATAAGGTAGATTTTTGCTTAAATGTACGTACGTTGAGGAGCTCGATGGTGCAAGTGGTTAGCGCGTTCGGTTGCGATCGTTGAAGTTGAGTCACTTTTGCAGTGGTCTATCACTGGATGGGTGACCAAAAAAAAATTTACTATCTCGAGCTCCTCCGTGCTTCGGAAGGCACGTTAAGCCGTTGGTCCCGGCTGCATCTGCAGTCGTTAGCACCCACCAATCCGCACTGGGCCCGCGTGGTGGGTCATGGCCCAATCTCCCTATTCCATCCATAGGGAAGACCTGTGCCCCAGCAGTGGGGAAATTAATAGGCTGATGATGATGATGATGTAAATACGTATATTTATTTTTATTATTATTTTTAGAAAACGAATTCCTGGGAATAATGTTGCTATTTTCTCAACAATCATATTTGACTTCCTGTGACATAATTTTGACATTAAATTATTTGCAGTTTTGCCATAGAGATATAAGAATAGAGTGGGGAAGGCGGCTCTAAAAGTTTCCGTCTAGTAGAAAGAGAAAGAGGATGAGAGACCGCTAGCTCTCACTCTTTCTTGTGACGCATGGTATCCAATGACATTACATCGAAATAGTAAGATGCTTACGGTTTCCAATGCGCATGCGCGATTAGAGAGAGAACGCTAGCGTTCTCTCATCTTCTTTTTCTTTCTATTAGAGGGACACTTCCACTTGTAGTAGAGTCTCCTCTACTCTATTCTTATACCTCTATGAGTTTTGCCCATGGACTAAGGATTTCCCAATTAGTTGACCAACGTTTTTTATTATGTCAAGAAATCGAAAGAGTTTCTGCTAGAGTCTGTGCGGTAAGAAAATGGGCGTGGCGAAAAACGGAACTAACATTAAGATTTTTATTTGGCAATCAAACCCAGCAATCTGTAAAATATCAAAGTTTTGTATTGATACGGATTTGTTTGTTGTTGTGATTTCTTGCGGTTTTTTGTATTTAATCATGTCTAGAAGGGGTAAAACCTTACAAATACGGTAGAAAAGCACTACAGCGCCCTCCAGTCTAAATCCCATTCTCTATTCGCACAGACTCTACACTTACGATTTTAAAGTTGATTTCGAAATTCAAACTATTGCATTGAAAATAAACGTCAAATTTTAAATATCTTTGAATCATATTAATACACTTTCCTTTTTATTAGAAGGTCTTGAGTGCAATTATGAATTCTTTACAAAGGAAAACCTTTCTATTTTGACATTTTATGCGAATTATCGGGCAAGCAAAAAGGCAGGTATCAGTTGGTTAGATCGTCCTGAGAAGGTTTAAAACTTCGCCTACATTAAAATAATCCTATGTCCATGCCTGGGACTCAAAACATGACTTTACCAATTATCTTATCATCATCATCATCAGCCTCTTAATGTCCCCACTGCTGGAGCACAGGCCTTCCCTATGGATGGAATAGGGTGATTGGGCCATGACCCACCATGCGGGCCCAGTGCGGATTGGCGGGTGCTAACGACTGCAGATGCAACCGGGACCAACGGCTTAACGTGCCTTCCGAAGCACGGAGGAACTCGAGATAGAAATTTATGGTCACCCATCCAATGACCGACCACTGCGAAAGTTGCTTAACTACAGCGATCGCAGCCGAATGCGCTAAACACCTGCGCCATCGAGCTCCTTATAACCAGTTACTCCTAATCTTAATATATATAAATCTCGTGTCACAATGTTTGTCCTCAATGGACTCCTAAACCACTGAACCGATTATAATAAAATTCGCACACCATGTGCAGTTCGATCCAACTTGAGAGATTATAGTTTAAATCTCAAATTATAGTCGCAATTTTAATTTATTGCAAATTATTACTTTTGGGCGGTACGAAGTTCGCCGAGTCAGCTAGTTGTCTTATAAATCTGCTGAACGGATGAAGCCTAAAGAGGTAGGTTACAGACAGACAACTGTTACATTTATAATATTAGTAACGACTTGATGCTGAGAATAGATGTCACAATTAAATTTACTTGTTAGCTTTCATAGAACAAATACAGTATCTTTAAAATAAAAAACATCTATTCATTTACTGATTTCATTTGTTTAATATTTTCAAAATACAAAATTTATAAAAGTACAAAATAGACGTTTTTAAGACTAGGCATACAAGAATCACATAATTTTATGGCTTTCTTAGATATATTCAGTTGAAAATCAATGAAAAACAACAAATATTTTTTTATATTAAAAATACAGTTCCTTGTTACTGTTTACAATTCGTGAAGTAACAAATATTGAAATTCTAGTCTATCCAAATGAATCGTTAGTCAAATATTTACTTACAAAAATTCACTTAATTACTAGGTACTTTTAATATTACGTAAAAATTTTCAGGAAATTGCGCCATGCAAGTTATTCCAGTAGGTATTAAGTAACAATCTTTATTAAACTCTGATTGACATTTAGTTTTTAACTCGTTTGAAGGTGCAATGTCTAGCCATTAAGATAACTAGGCATAATGTATAGTCCTTGCACTTAACGCATAGATTGATTTCAAAATTATATAACAGGATGTGTATAGGTAGTGCAAATGCCAAGTCCTGTACTCGCCGGAATTTATTATATAATATATTTATTTACCCATGCTTTAAAACCGCTTTTAAAGATTCTGAAACAGTTAACTTATTGCTAACATCAAAACACCCAATGTCATAATTTAAAATAAAAAAATGATGTGGTGTCGTGGGACACCAGGTAGGAACGAAGTTCCTTCGGCTAATGTAGAATAAAATGTATCTATAATGTGAGTATTCGCCACGTGCTTGTCCATGAATTCATGAGTATATACTATGCATTGGTGGGGTGGAGTGGTAATAGAAAGAGAAGGGATGAAAGAACAAAAAGAAAGAGGGAGAAAGAGAAAGGTATTATACACTACTCGCTTGTGTATGCGACTGTCGCGCCTGCGCATGTCTCATTTAAAGGTTTTATTCCACGCACTTTTTTCCACGGATTTTTTCATACGGTTTTACTATCACATTTTTTTCAGTTCGGTCGCGCAGCAAAATCCCTATCCTCTCCAAGCCTGCCGTAAGGAACTTCGTTCCAAAACCCGTTTGGGTGTTATAATGTTGTACTAAAATTCATAATAACACTACTTCGCTCTTAAAATCTCTTCCGCGCTAAGAGCTAACTCATCAGTACAATTTTCACTCATCGATGCGTAGTATTATGAATTTCAAAAAAAGAGGCTTGTCTTTCACGCGCGTTTCACAACCACAGAGCGGTGAAGCTTTTCATGAATTTTAAGTTCTTAGAACGAACCATGGTTTCGGTATCTTTTTTAAAGGATTCTTATCGTGAGTGTAGATAAATAAAGTCTTGTATGCAACTGTTCATAGTTAGGTATTAAAACACTTAGGTGATACTATTTAAAACCCACATTCGTGTTTTAATACCCCTCATTATACAACAGTTGCATAAATATTTTTTTTTTTACCACTTTGTGTAAATGAATTACAATGGCTGTAGAGTTAAGAATGAATTCGTCAAAAATATCAATAGAGTTTAAGGAACTTGTTGTCAAATTCTTGTTAACATGTTTATTAGGTGACATTGTAAATATGTTTCGTTTATAAATTCTTGAATAGTTTATTTGAAATTAATAATTTTAAATATATAAATATGTTCAAATAACATCAAACACAGTTTTAGGTCAACGACATGTTGAAAAAGGGTTCTCCATTAATTTAGAAATTCTAAATGAGAAATACTTTTTTAATGTTGCCATGCACTAATAAAAAGTTCAAATAGTTATAGGCAATATCAATAAAACCAGGCTTCAACACTTGTATCCTGATCATTACATATTCCTGTGTTACCCGATATTTTATTAAAAATATATTACTATTAAAAATATAAACGATAGCCATTCGAGTTTTGTAAACATTCACGCGTATACTTATTCAAAGTATGTTAATACAAAACACGAAACGAAATTCGTATGATTATCGTTATATTTCATGAGAAGGTCTACTGGGTTGAACTTTTTGGTGGAATCTTTGCAGCACACACAAAATCACTGAACGAGTATGCAAGTTCGTTTTATCTTATAGGTAACTCTGTACACGGTAGAGTGACAGCCAAGTCGCTGCATCATTTATCTTTGGAGAGGTCAGTGGCCCAGTTCTTGCAGCTGCTGCTTCTCCTCTTCCTCGCGCTGGAGTGCTTCCCTCTCGGCTGCGATGCGCGCGTGCTGCTCAGCGATCACCTTGAACAGCTGCGCGTGCTTCGCTGCTGCTGCTGCGACTGCTGCCGATTGCCGCGGCGCTGATGCCCCTGGAAGGATAAGTAAAAAGTTGATTTCAAATCCTTGTTTTATTGAAGTGAAATTTCTTATTATTTCTTTTGGCCTATGGCGTGCGTCGCGAGCGTCACCCGACTATATATATACAGGGTGTTACAAAAATACAAACAAAGCTTAAAGGGCGTTGAAGTACATCATATAAGGAATCTTCTCTAATTTGCATGAAGTTTTAAGCTTTTATAAAAACAGTTATTTTTAATGATCGTCGAACTAAGTGACGTGTCTTAAAATGATCGATATTTTTATTAATCATAAAAATTTTAAGAAAATTAGAGAAGACTCCTTATAAGATGTACTTCAACGCCATTCAAGCTTTATTTGTATTTTTGTAACACGCTGTATATATGTGTGTGCGTGGGTGTGTGGGATGCGCACGCAGCTATTCCCGACGAGCATGAAAGTTGGAAGGTAAATATACTTAAGAAAAGAAATTTCACTTCAGACGTGTGGTCCGTGCACACTATTTTTTTCATGTTAAAAGGGTGACAAACAAGCATATGGCCCGTCTGATGGTAATCGGCCACCATAGCCTGTAGACGCTTGCGATATAAAAAATATCATCACACCGTTGCCTACTTTCACCCAATCCCCATACCCCGTGAAGCCCTCGAACCTTGTCTAAGCTAGTTCCCACTTGTCAGATGTTGGATCCGTATATTAATCGGATGTCGGAGCCTTTGTTCACATTTCGGTTGATATAATCGGTTGTAGGCCACAGTTTTTAGCACTCTACGTGACCCGTCTGACTTACAAATCATGAACCAGATATTATTTATGATTTTATTTATTTTTTAAGCATTTAACTGCTAGATGTTTAAAATTAAATGATTGTGGGTTACCTACAATGCGAAGAAATGGCGCTGCCTTGCAGCTTAAGGCTAGGAAAATTTCGACGCGGCTAATAGGGCCGTGGTAACATAATGGTCAGTGCATTCGCCCGGATAGCGAAGGATGCGGGTTCGAGTCCCGTCCGCTGCCTGGTCCGCGTGGATTTTTTTTTCTAGTAAACTTTTCTTCAGATATAATTTTTTACTTTTTAGTTCCATTTTTGATTTTGAAGTTGGTTTTATTTTTTTCAAATGTATAATACTTGTAAAGGTTTTTATTTGACATTGTGAGTTAGCTACAATGCGAAGAGATACCTAAGAAATACCAAAGAAAATTTCGACACGACCATTAAACGTATCGGAAGCACAATTGGTTAGTCCATCAACCTGGATAGCGAAGGATGTGGGTTCGAATCCTGTTTGAAACCTAAGCCGAGTGGATATTTTTCAAGTAATATTTCTTAGATAATAACATCTGTCAGTTAAAAGCTTAAAAAAATCTACGAGTGCCATTTCTTTATTGAAATGTTTAATACTCACTTGTAAAGGTTTCATTCATTTGACATTGTGGGTTACCTACAATGCCAAGAGATGGTGCTGCCTTGCAGCCTAAGAAATACTAGAGGAAATTCGACATGGCCAAGGTCTCGGTAGCATAATTGGTCCACCCGAATAGCGGAAGATGTGGGTTCGAATCTATGAATTCGAATGGATTTAATGTACGCTTTTCTAGCAGTATTTTATTTACCTTTCTATATCTTTTGTTTTAATGTTAATATACGGTTAAAATGGTTTAATACAATGCTATCTTTTATGTTGTGACTTGTTCATGTGTTCTTCGTGTTTAGTAAGTCTATAAATATGACATAAATACAATTTAATTTAATAATTTAACTACAGAACAAATAGTAAGATATTTGTACCTAAAAACCTTAAAATATATAATAACTAAAATACATTATTAAAAGGAGTCCCTTTAGGCAAGGTTCCAAAGATACTGGCAGCGGTCCCCCTTTGAATAGCTAGACTAATTCTTTGTCCGAGGTAGCTGCCAGCACTTCGGTCTCCCGTGATGTCGACTAACCTTTTTGCTATTTCCTTAAAAAGCCTTACAGCGCTAGGACCCCACGGACCAAGGGTCTCGACACCGAATGGGATAAAATCATATTCGGAGCCTAGACTCCTGTATTTGTATGCCTTAGCTTTTTCAGCCGTTTCGCAAGCCGCACCAGCTCTGTTGTTGGTTCCATGTAGATGGGAAGGGGCCAGCGTGTCTGAACAGGTTGCATGCCATACTAGCACTCGGCCCATCTTCCATGGAATCAAACTCATACCGTCCGGTCTCTTGCCATCGTCTCTTGCAATACTAGTCGACTCAAGTAGACTTGGCACGTTGACGGTGGCAAGGGACCGGCGTATGATATCGTTAAGTGCGGCATGTCTCGAGAAGCGGCCTGCACTTTTTTGGCATGACAGTCTGTGATGTCCTAGCTTGTCGACATCACCATTGACTTGTTCTTAGTTATATTTTAATTAAAATGTGTTTAAAATTCTAAGCAACCCCCTGCCAGAATATTTATACAGACACAATGTCGCACCAGCGCTGATATTGCTAGATATTGCAGCTAATGCTGAGGCAGGGCCTGGTTAGCCCTTACTGTATAAGCCCTTACCTTTTAACATATTCTGTTTTTTAGGGTTAATAAAAACTATTTTCTTTATTTCTTTCTATACATTTAAACAGGCCATAAATAAAGAAGAAATTAGAATACTAGCTAATTAGGACCCTGACTCAACTTGACGCTGTTATAATGGGAAACAATTCACATCATATCATCGCTGGTATTCTGTCAGCCCTCTTAGGGTGATACGTTTGTTAATAGAGGTAAGCACGCGTCACTTACCATCAGGATGAGGATGCTCGTAGTGCTCCTGGGCGATCTGAGCGTAGAGCTGGTAATGCTTATCCTTGGCGCGCGCGACCGCCTCCGAGTCGGTAGGGTGGTCTGGTGGCGCCTCGTTCAACACCGGGTGGAAGCCTTCCTTGTCAGCCACGTACTCCACCGTGCGCAGCTTCTGACGAGGGTCCACGTACGAGAAGGTACCTGGAAGAAAATCGTCAAAAGTCATATCAGTCTTTACTTTCTGTGTTCTGTAGTCATTGTTTGGTCGAAATATTACTGTTCGTACTGAGATTAAATCAGAAAGGGTTCGTACATTCACTTTACATTAAATGTTGATAATGTAATGTATAACACGAGCAGACTCAGCTCACTCAGCTCAAGCTTAACACAGAAAGCTCAAATTCTTTCTCTTTTTGTTAAAAGACTTTTAGGGTCTTAAAAGATGCATTTGCAGCTGTTCGTTTTTTAGTTAATCTACACATAGAAAATCGTGTAATAAGTAGGTGGAAGGTGTGTTAGCGGTCATTGTGACTTGGATAGCGGCCTGCTGTATTAAAGAACACGTAAGGCTTCGGTGGTGGCCCCTGGGTGTTCTGCTACAGTTCTTGCAGCATATAGGACACGTTGCAGCTTGGGGGAAATCAGTAGATTGAAAATTGTTGCGTGAGTACCTCTGACGACACCGCTCCCATCGCTGACTTCTGCGTGATGTCGGTCTGCATGACCTGGATAGCGGCCTGCGGTATAGGAGAATACGTAGGGCTTCGGCGGCGGCTCCGGGGTACTCTGCTCGTGCTCTTGTAGTAGATGTGACACGTCGCAGCTGGCCAGCGCCGCGCTCGCTACCAGGAGCAGCGTGTGGTACAGCATCTGGAATTGTGGAGGAGGAATCTTTAATGTAGTTTATGGTGTGATTCGCACAAGTGGGTTCAGCGCAGTTATTACTTGATATCAGCGGATTCATTCATAGTTGGTATTACGGTGTAAAACTGATTTCGTGACGTATAATAAATAATAAACTTTATTTTCTCTCCACAATCTTATACATGCTTCAGGAGTAACAGATTATAAAACTTAGGTCCAAGATTGTAAGAGACTGGTGACCAAACTAAGCTGACGCCTGTGTCTCAGTGCACCAGCCTCTCCCCGCTTAAGAAAGTGTAACATAAGCAAAAAAGGAGAACAACGATAAAATCTAGTTTCACATTTATATTATTTTGCATGATATGGTATATGGCAGTGCTGGTTGTTAGTATGGTGTTTATGTGCGTGTGTGAAGTGTATGTGTGCGTGTTTTATGTGCATGAGTGAGGTGTATGTGTGTGTGTTAGTGTGTGTGTGTGTGTGTGTGTGGAGGGGGCGTGTGGGACTGGCTCATAATTTACAATATAGGAGGTAGTTCGTGTACGCAATAGGGCAAGCCCATAAAAGATAGACGAGTTTATTACATTCTAGAATTTATAAGGCTTTCTGTTTCTAAATAGTTTAGGTTTTGCAGGAAATTGGTGACTTTCTTCTTGCAGCAGAATCTGGTGAGTAATGGTCTGTTGTAGAGAAATGGTCCAAGAAGTATGGTTTGACACACTTCCATCCATGAGTGTTCAGTATATTTGATACTGAACACTAGTGGAAGATTTAAAATGAAATGAAATTATACTTTATACAAATGAGGGTCGGCAACGAATTTAGTTGAGAATGCAGATTTATAGAGCTAAAGATTCCATAAATAACAGTTGTTAAATTTTTGTTCTACGACAAATATTGTCGAAGTTATGACCAAATTACTAAACGAATTTCCGATTGGCCGCATGATGGCTGTGACATCACAGAGCTCTAGCGCTCGGGCGCGAGCGGGCGTAGGTACGCTACTGTAGTTCGATCGGAGTGAACCGCGATCGAGCTCTGAGACATTACACGTCAAACCTCAATGAATGAACCGATTTTGATGACTTAAAAAGTATATTTAATTATAGTATTTATTCTCTGTTATTGGATCATTAAACTTTTTGTGTGATCCTTATTAACTTATAGAAAGAACTTTTAAATCATCCAATATATTTCTCTACCACCCACTCAGCACATCTTTTAGCTAACAAGAAGAATATAACTGATAAGAAAGAAGAAACTTGTCAGCATTAACAGAAATAACAATATTTACATAAAATCATGTCGCTACCAATACAAATAACTGGATACATATTTGGGAAAATTTATTACACTTACAACACAATAAAAAAAATCAGGCAAAGATATGATTTGTAATACTGAAGATGAGACTCAAAACTTGACAATACCAAAGGTATTCTAAAACACAAGGTATAACACATCGCAAATACTGTCACTTAATACTGGATGAAAATGAAGTGCAGCATTATTGGAGATTAGAAGATAACCTCGTTTTGAAGAGGCATTATCGTAGGAAGACTGAATTCATAGGATAAGCTCAAGAAAAATCGGTAACCTATCCATTAACTCAACTTTAGAAAAGCTAGTAAATTTATTAAATCACGGAACCAATGCGCAATATCTAAATTACCAATGCGCCATAGACCCAGGCGCTCAATTTGACACACAGAAACACGGATGTTCAGTAAAAAACTAGTTTGTTTACAATGAAATCGTGATGTCCTGATAATTATTCAAAGAATTATTAGATCATCATGGAATAAACAACTAGCAGCCGTGACCGTAGAGAATAACAACATTTTCCTAATAATCAGACATTCAAAATCATCAAAACAATATTTTACTCATTCCAACATGACAGTGGCCTAGTTTCGAATGTTAGAGTCGAAGAAGGTGCCATCCCTTTAGATACCCACTAAAAACATTAATATTCCGGCTAGAGGTCTCTTTGGGATTTTAGCGTTCCAGGCCCGGTGGCGCTTAGAGTTTTTATGAAGAACACCAAAGATATCAAAAAACCGAATAGAATGTTGCAGCGCGTTATAACTTTTAATTTTAAAGTTTTTTTGAATATTATTTTGGATTATTGTTTTCAGTTTCTTTGGTTACAAGACTAGGTTGATGTTGGATCTTCATCAAACCTGTCTTAATAAATATTTACTGGTGTGTGAAAGAAAATGAGATAGTATTATTGGCGAATTACCATATATCTTTTACTACATGAGAAACAGTATTGAGAAATGTTTTAACGCAGGGTTAAATAATGGTTGTTTGCGAAAAATGCAACGTGTATTACCTATTTAGCGAATCAGTCTATATTTTAATGCAGGGTTAAAAGAAGCGCCTATGTACAATCTTAGCATTAGCATGGCGTTTGAGAACAGGTCTATGTGACCTTTTGATGTTGCGTCACGATGGATCCAGCGATTGACGAGGCCGTGAGCTTATGATACAGAACCTCTTCAATCATAGAGGCTTGGGATCCCATAGACCGTAAACGATATTGATGCAGCTTAAGTATCAGCGAATAGTTGAAGTCACGGAAATTGTAAAACATAAGGGCGGAAGTTCAAAATTCAAATTGAATTATTTAACCTTTTCAGTGTTAATACTGTATCTGCTAACTTTAACCTTTTCAATGTTTATGATAACGGCTAGTTTCAATAATCGATCTGTAGTAAAAGGTGAGGTTAATATATTTTCCTTTATTGGCAATAGATGTTCATCATCATCATCATCATCAGTTCAATCAATCAATCATTAAAATTTCTGACTTATTGATAAATAATATCATTGCAGTATCTTATTTTCTCGTAAATGTAGGTATGTTAATATGTTATAAGTGACATGCAAATGTGATCCTCTGCAAAGCATTACCGGTTGGGATGCCTGCGGCAGATATGTCATTGTTATTTTTAACCACAATCTAACAACACAGGAAAAATATTATCATGTTGTTGATATTGAAAACACCACTGACAGATTCGATTTCCAACATACTTAAAAGGTTTTTAGAAAATTTTCCAGAGATACAGGAAAAGATTTTATCGACGTCAAAGAAAAGTTGTTATTGTTGATATATTGTTGATTATTTTGGCTATGTCTTTCAAATATTAGATTTATGGATATATGGCAGCTTGCAATTTGTATTTAGGGTTCCATACCCAATGGGTGTTAAACGGAACTACAATAAAATACCTCTGTTCTCTTTAACGGAAATGGTGGACACCTAAAATTTTCACGGAATGCATTTAGCCTTACAAAATTGTGATTTTTCTACGCCTTTCCTACAGTTTTACTAATTATGAACTGTTGTCCCAAAGCCATACAAATAGTCACAAAATATTCCTAAATGTATTCGTAAAATATTTCTTAAGCTCAATTTTGGCGATAATCTTTTGTTTTACAGTAACTTGCGTTATTAACATGATTGCTACTATTTACCGTATTTTTTGTGAGTCCAGATATTTCGGCCAGAATGTCGGGAACTGTTACTGTAATATTAGTGACCATGAAAGTTTAAAACAATATAATTATGCATCTTTTACTACCGAATGTTAATGCATTGACAAATCACATCTTTTTCACTACGGGGGTTATACTGTGAAATCCGACACGCACTTGGCCGGTATTTCATGGTTCGGCGCCTCGCTCGCAACTAGAACTCGCTCAAGGCAGGTAGTGGGTACTTGCATTACAGAAGTTACATATTTGCTTATTTACTTTCACTAGCTGGCGGAGTACGGTGTCTGGTAGTGTTGTCGAACTATCGATATTAAAACTATCGACAGTTTACATCGAAAATCATGTACCCTATCGATAGGCCTATCGATAGAATCGATACAACCGATAGTATCAATACTATTGATAGCTCAGAACAAGGCAATACTATCGAATGAGTGCAATACTATAGATACTATCGATACTATTGTAGTTCTTTAAAAACAAACTATTGATAGTATCGATACTATCGATAGTGTTGATTTTATCTGCAACAATACTATCGATAGTATCGATACTAGCGATTGTTTTAGACTAAAGTTTGTGATTGACTATAATACCTGAAAATTGTAAACAATACTATTGCAAATTGTTAAACTATCGATAGTATGGTTGCAAATAAAATCGATAATATCGATAGTTTGTTATTAACGAACTACAATACTATCGATAGTATTTAACTCATCCTATAGTATTGGCTTTTTCTGTGCTATCGATAGAATCGATTCTATTGATAGTACCGATACTATCAATAAGCCGATCGATTGTCATACGATTGGTTGGCTATCGATAGACTATCGATTAATCATCGATAGTCGACTATGGATCGGCAACACTAGTGTCTGGTCAATCGGCGACCTTGACACACCAATCAGTGGTCCGCCATTGGCGTCATAAATTAGGAACATTGTGCCGATTGTACAATAAATATTGTGCCCACTTGTTTTATACGTTGGCAAGGTGGCAACCAAAGAAATGTGTTGTAATAGGTACCTTTATCGTATAAAAATAATATGTGCATTATTAAGATATTACACCTTTCACCAAGGTTCCAATCAGTTATAATAATAATTTTTTTTTAGATTCGTGTGCGTTTGACGACTATCGCACCTGATGTTAAGCAATTATGTGGTCTAAGTTGGTATGCGCAAACACAAACAGTGTCGATTCTGGCATGATCATCATCATCATCAGCCTATTAATGTCCCCACTGCTGGGGCACAGGCCTTCCCTATGGATGGAATAGGGAGATTGGGCCATGACCCACCACGCGGGCCCAGTGCGGATTGGTGGGTGCTAACGACTGCAGATGCAGCCGTGACCGAGCTTAACGTGCCTTCCGAAGCACGGAGGAGCTCGAGATAGTAAGTTTTGGTCACCCATCCAATGATCGACCACTGCAAAAGTTGCAAATTTCAACGATCGCAGCCGGACGCGCTAACCACTTGCCCCATCGAGCTCTTCGAGCTCTGGCATGATACTCTAAAACTAAAACTCAATTTTACATCAATCTCTCCTTCTCATTCTGTGTAGAAAATGACAAGGATACATACACTGTTCCCAAATTTAATTTTAGGTTTAGAGAATCATGCCGGGATCGACTACCCAGTGCCTACCTATTTACTTTTGCCTGTATCGGGAAACACAGATTTTATGTTGAAAGGCTAACTAATATACATGATGACCCTTCTGATGGTAAGCAATCACTATAGACTATAAACGCTTGCCCCATAACCTAACCCGTGGAGCCCTGGCAGCTTACTAATCGACAAAGGCACACAAACTTAGATTAAAACAAAAAGGGAAAGATACGGCACTCGCGGCTCAAAAATGATCCGCTGAAATTGTGGTGCATGACCACAATTCGCTTTAGTCACAATCGGACGTTCAAACACTCTGAATGTGCACTCAATATAACGATATTGCGTATATTCTGTGTTATAAAGATAAAACAATGCCTTCGATGCTTTTAAAAATAACACAAATAGTTCCAAATCAAATAACAAATGCCTCGGTAACACTTTTAATTAATAAATCTGTGAAAAATAAACGAGCGAGCCTTACAGTAGTCGCGTACGATGTGTAACATTTGAAACCTCACCTTATATTAGTAAAAAAAGAAATAAAACCTACTACAAAAGGAATAAGCCATTTGAACATTATGTTCTAAAATCAAATCAAATAGCGCGCGCTTTCGCGACTACCTATTACACACTTCCGTCCCATTTCACGAAATCAATCCCACAAATTGCAGGAAAGCGAGAGGAAAGATGTTACGCATCAAAAAAAAAATTCTCTAAAATCACAGTTTGTCGTGAATGTTATTTACGTAATCGCCATTTTGTTATTAAGAAAAAGACAATAATACAGCTCAGCCGTACGGACTCTGACGCGGACTCGCCGTTTCGCTTGCGCTGAGTTGCAGCGTACAGTTCTGTCTCGATCGCTCGATTGAATGTTTATTTATTATAGAGGTGTGCGTGTGTGAGAGTTGCTTATGTAGTTGAGTCGGTAACATATTTTATTTGATGCTTAGTATGAGCGTACCATATCTACCCTTTTTGTTTTAATCTAAGCACTCAAAGGTATTGTTAATTCTACATGATGGTCTTCCATAAGATAGAAGTTACAATCCCAGATGAGCCAGATCATGGGTGGTTCAACGGAGTGGACTGGGTCAGGGTAGGCAACAGTAATTTTAAAGAAAAGTTTTACTAGAACAAAAAAATCCACGCGGTCCAGGCAGCGGACGGGACTCGAACCCGCACCCTTCGCAATCCGGGCGAATGCACTGACCAATTATGCTACCACCTAATGGCCGTGTCGAAATTTTCCAGCATTAAACTTAAATTAAGCTGCAAGGCAGCGCCATCTGCTCGCATTGTTGGTAACCCACAATGTCAAATGAATACTTTTTCAGGCATTAAACATTTGAAAGAAGAAATAGCAATTATAGTTTAGTTTTTTTTATTATTTAAGCATTTATATGCTAGATGTTTAAATCTAAAGAAAAGTTTTACTAGAAAAAAAAATCCACGCGGACCAGGCAGCGGACGGGACTCGAACCCGCACCCTTCGCAATCCGGGCGAATGCACAGACTAAGTAATTTTCTTCATTTGTTGAATAATTTGCATTCTGTATTTTGATCAATGAAGTGTAAGTATCTATTTGCGTTACGTAATAAATTGAATTCGATTTACGCTATCGTGGGTGGTCGAAAACAATTAACAGAATAGAACAATGCCTGAATATTTATGTCTCGTCTTCGGCAGTAGGTATTAATGATTCAATCTTTGACTTTATAATGACTGCTTTCCGTCTAGGAAATATCTTATCAACGCCCAACGCAACGTTACTCAAAAGAAAAATTGGTCAAGGACGAATACTGGCGAATGTTTATTAAACTTGAGCCAGTTTTGTGCATCCGGTACTATATGATTTAAGAAGTTTTACGCTTTAACTAATTTTACGTTATGATTTTATTTATTTTTTAAGCATTTAACTGCTAGATGTTTAAATCTAAAGAAAATGTAACTAGAAAAAATTCCACGCGGCCCAGGCAGCAGACGGAACTCGAACCCGCATCCTTCGCTATCCGGGCGAATGCACTGACCATTATGCTACCACGGCCCTATTAGCCGCGTCGAAATTTTACGTTTCAATTTGAGAGTGCCCGTCTATGAAAGTAAATTCCACCCTACCTTGTATAAGATAGTAAAATTGAAAGTCAAACGAACTTACCTGTAAGTGACGTTCGACTGATATTATACGATGTGATTCGCCCGAGAGATTACACTTAATTCACTTGTCATCAACATCATCATCAACAACAGCCTATCATAGTCCACTCCTGGACATAGGCCTCTCCAAATGCACGCCACTCAGATCGATCTTGGGCTACTTGCATCCAGCTCCTGCTAGCCACCTTGCGCAAATCGTCACTCCATCGTGCCTGAGGACGTCCTACACTACGTTTGCCTAGACGCGGTCTCCACTCCAGAACTCTCTACCCCAACGGTTATCGGTTCTTCGGCAAATATGGCCAGCCCACTGCCACTTCAACTTGCTAATCCGGTGGGCTATGTCGATAACTCTGGTTCTCTGTCGGATTACTTCATTTCTGATGCGATCTTTCAGAGAAACGCCGAGCATAGCCCTTTCCATAGCGCGCTGAGCGACTTTGAACCTGTGGATCAGCCGTGCCGTCAGTGTCCACGTCTTTCAATTTTTCAATTCACTTGTAGTAGCACGCATTATGTGCTGCCATCGTACAGTGAATTAATGTAATCTCGAAGGCGAATCACCGAAGTATAATAGAAAGTCAAACGAACTTACCTGTAAGCGAAGTTTGACGACTATTATACGAATTAACAACTTCACTGTCCCCATACAATACAATTTCCGACTTCTCCACGTCCATGTTTTTTTTTCTTCGGTTTTGTTTCATGTTTTTATTTGTTCATAACAAAAGAAATAAAAACCTTTTGCGAAAGCAAATTTTTGTACATGAAAATTTAGGGTTTTTGCTATACGTTCACGTAATTTTATAAGTCTATTGAGCTACGCTCATGACGAAAAATCTTGCCAAAAAGTATCGAAAAATGAGTCACCCCTGACTCCTGAACTTATTCCAAAAGTGTCCAATGAGTCACATGTGACTCATTGGACAGTGAAGTTATTAAGTGTAATCTTGAAGGGCGAATCACAGAAGTATAATAACACTATTATATATATAATTTGACTACCTCCGTGGTCGAGTGGTTTGTACGCCGGGTGTCATGGTGTCGCCGACTCGAGAGGTCCCGGGTTAGAATCCCGGTGGAGGCAAATGTTTGTGTGATGAATACGAGCATTTGTACTCCAGTCATGGATGTTTAATATGTATTTCTATATAAATATACTTATATATGTACTGAATACGTATTCTATCCGTTACCCTAGCATCCCATAACACAAGCCTTACAGTGCTTACTTTGGGGCTAGGCTAATTGGTGTGAGTGTTGGAAATATTTATTTATTATTAATTATTATTATTATTTTACTATCTTATGATAGTGTTGTCGGTGGGTAAGGTTTCAGGGCTCCACGGGGTTTCTTTCTACCCCGTGTAGCCCTGGAACCTTACTGACTGCGCCTTTGCCTACCCTAACACAATCCCCAATCCCCATGTATGATACAGCGTAAGTGTTTTTTTTTATTTGTAAGAGTCTTTAATAGGGGTGATGACGGGTTACAGTAAACGAAATTATATTTAGCCCGTCACTTAGATATTCAAAAAATAATGGACACGTATTTTAACCAAAAAAAAACAAAGTTATAGCGCGTCAAAGTTTGCGAGTAGGGGCTCGTGACGTCACTTCTTAGTGAATATTCGCTTGAAAGTGTACTCAAACGTGACGTCATGCGACTTTTCAAATCAATATATCTCTGCAATGTTTATATTATGTGAAAAAAGAAAAAATACGTGTCCAATACTTTTTGATAATCTAGCTGATAAACGAAGAAAAAAAAAATAGTCATCTTCCCTATTAATTAAAGCAACAAAAAAAATTGTTATAATTTTTTTTAAGCAGTGCAGCAGCAGCTGTTTGAAGTTTTAATCTAAAAAAGGTAACTACAAAAAAATTCACACGGAACAGGCAGTAGACGGGACTCGAACCCGCACCCTTCGCTATCCGGGCGAATGCACTGACCATTATGCTACCGCATTATAACTTTTTCTAGTTACCTTTTCTTTAAAAAAAAAGTACTTATAAATTAATTGCTTTAGTACCTAATAAATCATCATCATCATCATCATCAGCCTATTTATGTCCCCACTGCTGGGGCACAGGCCTTCCCTATGGATGGAATTGGGAGATTGGGCTATGATCCACCACGCGGGCCCAGTGCGGATTGGTGGGTGCTAACGACTGCAGATGCAGCCGGGACCAACGGCTTAACGTGCCTTCCGAAGCACGGAGGAACTCGAGATATTAATTTTTGGTCACCCATCCAATGACCGACCACTGCGAAAGTCGCTTACGTTCAACCTAATAAATCGTCTTCTTGAATCTTAGTGAGCAGTTAAGGTTAGTAGTGCGATTATAGAATTTAAGCAACTTTTGCAATCAGCTTATGGATGGGTGACCGAAACTCATGATCTCGAACTTTAGGAGGATTTGGTCTTTGATTAAGAAGTTTTTACTTTTGCTATTGCAAAACTCCACTACCTCATGGTGACCCATACGATGAGCTATTTAGCTCATCGTACAGGTTACCATGGAGTGACCTATGTTCCAATCATTCCAACAGGTTTTCTATATTAAATAAATCATAATTGTATTGACGTTGTAACAACATAATGATTTGTAAATGTTGTTACATTAGACTTTTAATGTTGTGGAGTTTTTTTCGCTCGTTTTTCTCCGCAGCTAAAAAATATGTCCATAACGAGTGGTAGGGAAAAAATTTTTTGGACGATTCAAAAGAGTTGTACTATACATCCAATTTGAATAAAGATATATTGATTTCTGATTTCTGACCGAAATTTGACATCCGTATTCCTCCGAATCTTATCCCTCGTTCCCACCAAGAAACAAGTCATATACTACTTTTAAACAAAACTTGTAGATTACCTTGTTGTGACATTATCTAGTGTACCAACATAGACAACTAGTATCTTTACAAGTATATATCATTATTTACTTCACATATTTTGTGTTTCCGACAAGTTTGACGCAAGTATTGTATACTACATGTTTTATAGATGTACGCGTGCCTATTGTAATTAGGTATTAGAAGAATGTCATTGTGTATAATACAAGCCTGAGAACAAAAACTATAGTCTAACCTACAGCTCTACACCGAAGCGAAGCGAGGGCGGGCCGCTAGTTCCTTATAAAGGACAAATACAATAAGGACGTGTTTTCAAGTTTACAAATAGCAAATACGAATATCCAAGTAAAGTGCCCGCATAATATTGAAAGTGTACTGAATTGCGTACAAATATTTGGACATAAATCATATTAATTTAACACTTCCTATCGATTATTTGATTATCGGTGCATAACAAAATGTGTTAACAATAATTGACTTAAACTCTAATTTGCTATTAGGGTTGTTAATGTTAAACATATTTAACAATTGTTAACCATTATTAATACAAATATCTCCTGGCAATTTAATTTTATTAAAAGCTATGTTCATACTTTTATTTTTAAGTATTTCACTGTTAGGTGTTTAAATCTATAGAAAATTTTACTGGAAAAAAATCCCCGCGGACCAGGCCGCAGACGGGACTCGAACCCGCACTCTACGCTTACCGGGCGAATGCACTGACCATTATGCTACCGTGGCCCTGATGGCCGTGTCGTATTTTCTCTAGTGTTTGTTAGGCTGCATCTCTTCGCATTGTAGGTGACGCTATTTTTATAAAAATATCAGATTTTCAGTTTTATTCATGTTTACAGGTTTTATTATATTTTTCTTTTAGTTTTAAATCTTAACATAATATTTTATTGATAAGTTTTCTAGTAATATTTTATATAATATTCAGAAATGTTCCAGATTTTCATTTTCACAGTGCAGTTACTTAATGTACTTAAATTAATAGTACCAGCATCTATAATAGTATGTTATCACTGTGTCATAGCTATATGATAGTATAGTAAGCTATGTAATCATTATCTTTGTGGAAAAATAAACTATTATTATAATAAAATAATTTCTTTTTTTTATTTGAAAATATTTCAATCATCGAATACACGTTTAGGGTACTCGTGAAAATATTTTGTCATTTACTTATAAAAAAATCAAAGAAAAATTTTACATGTAAAAAGTGTATGGTAAAATTATCTTTAGATTAATAAATGAAGATATCGCGAAAAGATTGGTGGAGACCACTGGAGACCGCAGAACTGGAGGCTATTTCGCTCAGCGTATAAGCCTCGCCATTCAGCGGGGAAATGCCGCCAGCGTCCTGGGAGCCTTTGCCGACGGGGAAGACTTAGGGCAGCTATTTTTTTAATACTTTTAATTTTTGTCTAATTTTAGTGTGGTTTGAGTTTAATATGTAAATGTAAATTGTTGTTTTTGTATATAGGTATTGTAAAAGATCTATGGATTAGATATAAATATTTATAACTACATATCTTTGAATAAATGAAGCAATTAAATGTTTACAATAGAAATAATATACCAAATTTAATGCCTTGCGTGAAAAATATTAAACTTGACAACCCTACTTTAGTCTTGTAACAATACCGTCAGACACTTAAATATGTACTAATTAACTATTCCGAAAGCAACCAATCATGCGTGATAACAACACACATTCCCATTATATCACCGAATTATAACCCATTCCTAAAGAATTATATTTCTTAATGCTGATATCTCAAACACAGGATAAAATTTAAATAAATAAATATTTCCAACACTCCAAATAACCTAGCCCCAAAGCAAGCAGTGAAAGGCTTGTGTTATGGGATAATAAGGTAACGGATAGAATACATATACTGTATATTTATAAGCGTATTTATACAGAAATACATATTAAACATCCATAACTGGAGTACAAATGCTCGAATTCATGACACAAACATCGGGATTCGATCCCGGGAGGGACCTCTCGAGTCGGCGACACCATGAAACCGCGGCGTACAAACCACTCGGCCACGGAGATCATCGAATAAATTTATCCGTCTTATATCGTATTATACGGACAAAATAATGAGTTAACTTGTATTCATTGGTTTCATGTGACGGATGACATCTCTCTATTTGATTGAGTATTAATTTATTGAACAGTTAAGTTTTATCCGAGCTTTGAAAAATCGGTCCTTAGTCCATGTAAGTGTGCTTTGACGCGTATACCGGAAATCTGTACCTGATGCAGCTCATGATACATAGAGACAGGCTATTGACAATCTGAGTGCGTAACCTTACAGAACGAAACGCCAAATAATACGAAATACCAAGCTAAATTTTGCTTTTTGTTTTAATTTTTTATCTTTTGCCAAATCCGGTCGTTGTCAAGGTGAGATGAGAGGAGAACGTGGTACAAGGTCCGGTTTAGCCATATTTCTAACCGAAAAACCGTTTCTGTTTCAATAACAAAACTATAAGACTAAATTAAATAAACGCTCCATTAACAGGCTTTTAATGTTTTCACAGCTGAAGTACAAGCTTTACTCATGGCTAGGATCAGGGTTCATCATCAGCCTCTTAATGTTCCCACTGCTGGGGCACAGGCCTTCCCTATGGATGGCATAGGGAGATTGGGCCATGACCCACCACGCGGGCCCAGTGCGGATTGGCGGGTGCTAACGACTGCAGATGCAACCGGGACCAACGGCTTATCTTGCCTTTCGAAGCACGGAGGAACTCGAGATAGAAATTTTTGGTCACCCATCCAATGACCGACCACTGCGAAAGTTGCTTAACTACAACGATCGCAGCCAAACGCGCTAACCACCTGCGCCATCGAGCCCCTCCAGGATCAGGGTTAAAGAGCCATAATCGAATAAGTGGACTGTATATGTAGCGGTTGAATAAAGGTTCACGTGCACCACGGCGGGCCACACCGGGCCGCATCGCAACGCACTGGGCGTTAGCTTCTAGAAGTACAAGTCGCAGCACGTAACTCCCGACGACGAAATCAACCGTGCCTACGCGCCTCCGATTCCTCCCATACAGGCCACAAACACCAACACTACACAGCTAGCAAACGTGCACACTAGCTTAGCATTAGGCAGACACCGCACCCGTAGGATAAGAGTGCGAAGACCCGGTCTACACACGACACGCTATACCAGGTACAGGTATGTACCTGGGCGTTTTTCCCCGCCCCCCACGACAACGGCTAACTAGAGCCGAGGTCCGAGTCTCAAAGACGCCCTCTAGTTGAGCTGACCTCTCAGGTTCGAGTGGTCTAGAGGCTCCAGACGGAGAGGAGACTCCTTCCGTGAGGAGCCATCCGCCTAGAATACCTCTAGGAGCACTCGCCAATTCTCGGCTTGAGGTCCCTTTGGGATCTCGCCGTCCCCAAACCTGGTGACGCTGTAAAGGTCATCTGCGACCAACAGCATACACACACAAAACGCTTCAGGGATAGCTTGCGCATGAGTACGACTTGAGAGCCAATCGACGCATCGCACGCCCACCCGCGCACCTCGTTTCCCCCCAACACATCTTAATTTTTACTTCTGCGCAATAACGGTCAGCGGTAGACTTTCGTGCCGCGACTTATATGCATTGCGATGCGGCCCGCCTCAGTGTGTATTATGCACAACAACAGTATACAATTCTGCGCCACTATCCATCGGTTTGGAATTGGACTAGCAACGTATCGCAACTAGCAATTCGTATTCTCAATAATATCAAAAATGTCTGTACTGATGCATTTCCAAATACGTCTTAAATTATTTTCCTTGAAATGTATTTCAATTTAATTTATTTATTTGATTTTATTCTCAGCGCCATGTAAGCCTACAATTACAACCGAATTACACTGAAGTACTTGAATGATGTAGTGCCCGGGGTGCGGCGCCTGTCATCTCGTTACGAGGCATAGTATTGCAGCTGCATGAACACACACGCACTCACGCACACACACACACACACACACACACACACATACACACACACATACACACACACACACACACAAACACATACACGCACTTCATAAAGTTATCATGTGACACATTCTTGAAAACCCCTTTTGTATGGGTATTTAGTGTTGTTTTTCTTATTTGTCATTTTGTTATGTTTTGTCCAATCTTAATTAAATTTTATTATTAATCTTAGTAAATTATATGATTTTTAAAATTAAATGTAATAAGTACTGATAAATGTATAGTAACTCCGTTAGTATCTAACGTGTACATAATGAGTTTCTGTAATTGGCCTTAAGTTTTTATTTATATTTTATGGTATTCAATCCACAAAAAATCGCTGAAGAAACTTTGTTAAAGATAAATAAAATAAATAAATAAACGGCTGACTGGTTCAATTATTGCGATGCGGTGCGCCCTGTCATGACTGTAATGTGCTTTGGAACAATTTTGCAATGCGATACTCTGCGGCCCGTCTTGGCTTTAGTATGCGCGAACCTTTAAATGCTTCATGTATTCTTTGGCCACCGAGTAAAATAGAAGCCATAGAAGATAGAAACTTTGACATGGCGATGCGAATACTTTTTTACTAGTTCGTGCTTGTAGTGCGAAATGTCATTGTCAAATTTCTATGGAAACTTGAACAGAAGCATCATAATGGACGTAATGAGAACTAAAAATGAGTACACATTTGACAATGAGATTTCTCGCACGCAACTCGCAAACTATTCGAATTCGATATTGGTTCGTGCAAAGGGTACAGTTACGTGACATCGCGCCTAAACCATCTTAAGGTGCTGTCCGACGATCTGTGATGTCGCGGGCGAGGCCGCGCTGTGCAGGATTGCCAAGCGTATGAGGACTCTAAAGTTCGAGATTTAGCAGTATCTGTACATGATATAGTCTGATGATACGAATAAGCATGCATTTAGTGATGGCGTAATGAAACTGTACTTACTGAAACGATCCTATGTGTACTGGACATTTATTTACTGTCTGATAATATTTTTGGTTTGTGTTCATGACACAATGTGTCAAAATTCTTCAAATCTCATACGAGATTTCTATTTACATCCTATCATGTATAGATACTGTTAAATCTCGAACGTTGGAGTTCTCATACGTTTGACAAGCCCGCACGGCGCAGCCTCGCCCGCGATAACACAGATCGTCGGACAGCACCTTTTCATTTCGATATACCGCTTCGATCTTTAACTTTCTCTACCACTATTTATCCAATTGACATTGACAGATTTGAATAGGGATTCCCATGCAGTAACATGGGGATTCTCCAAGTATGCGTAAGCGCGTCTCTTTCTCATTGGAAACTTATTGAGAGATAAACCTTTAAATTCGGTTTGCTGCAATTGTGGTCAAACGCACTCAAATCTTATATAATCTAAATACCAAAAAGAAAAGATATATAAAAGAAGAAACTGAGTGACTGACTCACAATACGACCCACAGCCCAAACCCGGGTTCTTAAGTCTCTAAATTTGGCAGCTAGGTAGTTTTCATACACAATTTGACATTGACATTTCGCACTCGCAAACTATTCGATTTCGATAATGGTCCGTGCTAGGGGTACAGTACCGTGCGTGCGTGCGAGTGAGTGCGAAATTTCAATGTCACATTTTGTATGAAAACCTGAACAGCAGTGCCACAACGAACGTAACGAGAACTAAAAATTAGTACACATTTGACAATGACATTCCGAACTCACAAACTATTCTACTACAGTTGGTGCAACTGTAACCAAAAGTGGACCAGTCAAATGAATTAGTAACAATTATTTTTTTTTAATTTTAAGACCATCAACATCTGCAACTTCATTAAGAATAATAAAGCAAAATGCCATTTTATATTGCAAAAAAAAAAGATTTACCCTTTGGGGCCATCCATAAATTACGTCACACTTTAAGGGGTAGGGAGGGGGTCGACGAAATGTGACATCGTGTGACAAGGGGTGGGAGGGGTCCTAAATTTCGTGACGTGACATTTCAAAATATATTAAAATCTAAGTGTTGAAACTATTACTTTACGAAAGCATTAACAACCCAAACGAGAACAAAGTGGTGCTATGCCAGTTATAAATAATTTAAAGGAGTGGGATCAATGTCCATGGACTCAAGATTATTAAGTTTGTATCTTTAATTTAATTATAATACTATTAATATTTTATGTTTTGTTATTTCCTTTAATTAACATAGTCAATCACTTTTTGTTCGGTAATTTCTTTAATCAATATAATTAATCGTTTTTTTTTGTTTTGTTAATTGTTTGATTTGATTATAATAATAATGAAAAAACAATTTAAATGGAAATAAAACTGATTACAGAACCGCTGTTTTCATTCAATGATTTCTAAATGTAAATTTGCAAAATATGTGACGTCACACTAGGGAGGGGGGGAGTCTTACAAATGTGACCAGCTGTGACAAGGACGGGGGGAGGGGCAAAAAAGACATGAAATTCGTGTGACGTAATTTATGGATGACCCCTTTGCGGTATACGCATTCGCGACCTCTGATTTGGCAGTCAGGGTCACGTAACTAACATCTACTCTATGTTAGAAACTAGACCTTATGTTAACGGATATAAAACACATATTTGCATATACACATTCCTTATGTATGATCCTATTTTTATTTGATTACTAAAGACCACAGATCATAAATTCATATGATTTATGTATTAAGAGTAATTTGTTCAGCGTCAGTATCACATTTCGCATTTTATGTACCCATCTAATACTTTATGTATTTTAATTATTATTAAAGTACAAATAAATGTCAACCGATAATGTTTTAGAAGGTGACTTAAGGCTATTCAAATTATTTATTTGATACAATAATTTCTGATACAGTATTGCGATTAGGAATTTCTTTTAAGTAAATATATACTTGTATTACAAATTGCCGCTCTCCGTGCTAAAAGACATGGTACATTGAATTATTGATCACCCTAATATTTTAGTATTAATGTTTTTCTTTGCTTATGCATGCTTGTATGTGGGTGTATGAGTGTGTGAGTGTATGTGTACGTGTGAGTGTATGTGTACGTGTGTGTGCCCGTGTATTTGTGTCTGAACAAAGAGTGTATTGTTGAAAGTGGTTCTACTGAAATATCTGTAAAAGGTAATATTATTAGAAAAATGTTTTCAATGCTGAATGTGAATAATTTAATATAACACTAAGTATGATTAATTAGCCGATGCTTAGATTAAAACAAAATGGGGATATACGGTACGCTCATACTAGCATCAAATAAAATATGATCCGACTCAACTACATAAGAGACTCTCACACACGCACACGTCTGTAAATAAACATTCAAACGAGGGGACGAGACAGTACCCTTAGCACGAACCATTATCGAATTCGAATAGTTTGCGAGTCCAAAATGTCAATGTCAAATTTTGTATGGAAACTTGAACAGCAGCGCTACAATGGACGTAACGAGAACTTAAAATCAGTACACATTTGACAATAACATTTCGCACTCGCAAACGATACGAATTCGATATTGATTCGTGCTAGGGGTACACAACAGTACCCCTTGCGCGAACCATTATCGAATTCGAATAGTTTGCGAGTCCAAAATGTCAATGTCAAATTTTGTATGGACACTTGAACAGCAGCGCTACAATAAATAAATAAATAAATATTTCCGACACTCACACCAATTAGCCTAGCCCTAAAGTAAGCACTGTAAGGCTTGTGTTATGGGATGCTAGGGTAACGGATAGAATACATATACAGTACATATATAAGTATATTTATAAAGAAATACATATTAAACATCCATGACTGGAGTACAAATGCTCGTATTCATCACACAAACATCTGCCCCCACCGGGATTCGAACCCGGGACCTCTCGAGTCGGCGACACCATGAAATCCGGCGTACAAACCACTCGGCCACGGAGGTCGTCGACAATGGACGTAACGTCAACTAAAAACCAGTACGTATTTGACAATGACATTTCGCACTCGCAAACGATACGAATTCGATATTGATTCGTGCTAGGGGTACAGATCTATACGCTTCAACGTAGCGCAAGCGAAACGGCGAGTCCGCGGCAGAGTCCGTACGGCTGAGCAGTATTGTTGTCTTTTTCTTGATAACAAAATGGCGATTACGTAAATAACATTCACGCCAAACCGTGATTTTAGAGAAAAAAATGTTTTTACAGTTTTACGAATGAAAAGTGTTGCCGAGACATTTGATAATTGATCTTGAACTATTTGTGTTCTTTATAAAAGCATCAAAGGCATTGTTTTATCTTTATAACACAAAAAAAACGCAATATTTTTATATTAGTGTTCCCTCCTTCCTATAATCTAAGGTCCTTTAAGAGAGGCGTGAAGAAGCATTTTTGCAGGCCGGCAAGGTGAGGATGGTTGGTGTAGCAGTTTATAACTGCTGTACCAGCTATCTTCGCGTTTGGACTTTTTACCACTTAACATAAGGTGGGGTAGAGTCATTAGCCTACCACTATATATCTAATATATAAAATTCTCGTGTCGCGGTGTTTGTGGTTAAACTCCTCCGAAACGGCTCGACCGATTTTCGTGAAATTTTATATGCATATTCAGTAGGTCTGAGAATCGGATGTAATCTATTTTTCATGCCCCTAAATGTTAAGGATAAGCCACGCCTAATTTTTTTTTTCAATTTAAGATATTTTTTTTTTTATTTATTTTATGATACATCATACACAAATACATACAACCCTAAATTTTCACCCTTCTCCCACCAACTCTTATTTTTTTATGGCGGTACGAAGTTCGCTGGGTCAGCTAGTATATATATATGTATAAAAAAGTGCGTTTGCAGCATGTTTGGATTTCCAATTGTAACTAAAGCGAATTGTGGTCATGGACCACAATTTAAGCGGATCACTTTTGAGCCGCGAGTGCCGTATTTTCCCTTTTTGTTTCAATCTAAGGTATCCTGACAAACTTATGAGTTTGGGAATGGATGGACGAAGTAGAAACTATTAATGTTGATGTCCTTTACGTACTACGTACACGTTTTACGTTTTTAAAACAACTTGCGATAGAGTAAATTGACGGTACTTCCGTGGCCGAGTGGTTTGTACGCCGGGTTTCAAGGTGTCGCCTACTCGAGAGGCTTCGAATCCCGGTGGGGGCAGATGTTTGTGTGATGAATACGAGCATTTGTACTCCATTCATGGATGTTTAATATGTATTTCTATATAACTATCAGTATATGTATTCTATCCGTAACCCTAGTATCCCATAGTACAACAAAATCAAGAGGTTCATTTCTGGGATGTAGTATTGCATTGTTTAACAAAGTTCCCCAAGATCTGATTGAGCTTCCACTAACCAAATTTAAATCTCAGATTAAGAATACTCTTATGAATAAGGGCTATTATAAAGTTAATGATTATTTAAATGATCGAAATGCATGGACATAGTGTTTCTTGTAATTTGTTATTTGATGGGTATGAGTCAGTTTTTGTAACAGTAATATGGTACCTATCTAATGCCGCTTCCTATATACTAAATATAAAATTTAGTGTAACTATATATCTCTAACCTAAATAATGTAATGGAAGGTGACTTCAGAAGTATCTCTGAAGTCATTTTTCAACCTGACGACTCTGTATATATCAATACAGGGAGAAAAAAGCAGCCCTTGCTCAGTTTCTTGCCGGTTCTTCTCAGTACAAGGTCTCCCGCCGTAGTTTTGCGAACCGATGGCGTAGCTTCTTGACCTTCACAAGTGCTTGTAACAGCCTAGACTGAATAAATGACTTTACATTTCATTTCATTTCATTTCACAAGCCTACAGTGCTTACCTTGGGGCTAGGGTAATTGGTATAAAAATATAATTTTGGAGCAGTCTATGTAACTAAAAAGTGTTACAGAATATACAAAAACGGTGATTGGATTTGATTTGGAAAACCTTCATTTAATTTGATGACCAACTTCAGAATACATTGATATTCGTGGCACATCTTCACTCTGACAAACTCTATTAATATAACAAAAAACTAGTTTGTGAAGAAGTAAACACATGACTGGGAGGAGCTCGGCGCAGGTGGCTAGCGCGTTCGGCTGCGATCGTTGAAGTTAAGCGACTTTCGCAATGGTCGGTCATTGGATGGGTGACCAAAAATCTTCTAACTCGAATTCCTCCGTGGTTCGGAAGGCACGTTAAGCCGTTGGTCCCGGCTGCATCTGCAGTCGTTAGCACCCGCCAATCCGCAATGGGCCCGCGTGGTGGGTCATGGCTAGGATTGCCAAATTTTTTGTTCTAATAAAGTACATTGGATATTAAAGGAAGAAAAAAAGTGCATTGTGTCCAAAATAAAGTACTTTTTATTCCACTTTATTAGTAAGCTTAAAAATATATTTTATTTTCAATAAATAAATAGAGTTTCGTGCATTAACCCGTGAACAACTAGTTTTATTTAATATATTTTATGTTGCTTCTCGCCACTTTTAATAGATAATTTGGGGCTACTAAAAATCTGTATTTCTGATCCGCAATGGGAAACGCCATTGTACAAAGCCATACAATCAATACAATCAGCCACGACAATGTTGCAGGAATATGATACATACTGTCGTTCCGTTTTACGCAAATATTCTTCCTATCAACCTCTTTTTCTATATTTTATGTAAAATTAATCCTCGAGTTATTAAATCACACTAAATAAAGTATTTTCGCGTACTTTATTGTTGGCATTAAGTATAGAGTACAATTACCCGAAATAAGGTACAATATTTTATAATAGAGGAGCTCGATGGCGCCAGTGGTTAGCGCGTCCGGCTGCGGTCGTTGAAGTTGAGCAACTTTCGCAGTGGTCGGTCTTTGGATGGGTGACCAAAAATTTACTATCTCGAATCCCGCCAATCCGCAATGGGCCCGCGTGGTGGGTCATGGCCCAACCTCCCTATTCCATCCATAGGGAAGGCCTGTGCGCCAGCAGTGGGGACATTAATAGGCTGATGATGATGATGAAACACTTAACACGCATTTGGTATTTCCCTGGATTTTTGTAACATTTTTAATAACAATAATATATTCTTTGTTACAAATAATACTTAGGTGTCTGTGATTACATGTTGCTTGATTTAGATGTGTCGGTATTATATAATATTTTAAGTTAGATTTAATAGTCTTATTTTCTTTATTTGACCTCAATTAGTTACTTATTTCAATTTGTTCTAATTAACTTTATAATTTAACTAGCGGCCCGCCCTCGCTTCGCTTCGGTGTAGAGCTGAAGTGTAGACTACAGTTTTTGTTCTCAGGCTTGTATTATACACAATGACATTTATCTATGATTATTCTTATACCTGCATGCAAAGTCTCAGCCCGATCGGTTTAAAATTGACAAAGTTTCATACAAACTTTCATTCCCTATTTTATCCCCTTGGGGATAGAATTGATCAAAATCCTTTCTTAGCGGATGCCTACGTCATAACATCTACCTGCATGCTAAATTTCAGCCCGATCCGTCCAGTGGTTTGGGCTGTGCGTTGATAGATCACTATGTCAGACACCTTTGAGTTTTATATATATATATATATTTTAACATGCCATCTGGTTTCATGTTATGCAATGTTAGACAAAATATTTATTGTTCAATTCATAGACCACGTTCAGGTATTGTATTGAATACCTTTGACATTGAGTTTAGGCCATGATTCTTTACGGAGGTAACATTGACACCAAATACACATCAATTTGATAGTGAAAAATAACATGACATACATACAAACATCAACATAGTAGCTAAGGTGTACTTCATTGTGGTAAACACTAGAAGTTGTATCAAAATTGATGCTACATTTATCACCACATCTAAAAAATAAATCAGGACAAAAAACTGTGGTACATTCCTCATTTGACAAACTTTAACGACGACCAACTTCATAATCCACTGATTAGAATCTAACAAATGCATATTTTTGGGCTTCTTTAAGATTTTCTATTAATACAATAGGTACCAATAATATAAACAGAACATTCGTAACTGAAAGTAAATAACATGACCCATCAATCAAACCACACTGCTAGTTGAACTAGTATAGAAATAGATAGTAATGTAGTTTTTAAAGCTTAATAGTGTCCAAATCTAGCTAGGGTGCTAGGCTAACCGATATATATCTAGTATACTAACATTCACTTAGATACTTCTAAACCTTGGGAGAAAACTGAAGTGAGACAAGGACGGTGACAATTGTAATAAATAAATAATTAAATATTTCCAACACTCCAATCACCAATCCACCAATTAGCCTAGCCCCAAAGTAAGCACTGTAAGGCTTGTGTTATGGGATGCTAGGCTAACGGATAGAATACATATATTGTACTTTTATAAGTATATTTATATAGAAATAGATATTAAACATCCATGACTGGAGTACAAATGCTCGTATTCATCACACAAACATCTGCCCCCACCGGGATTCGAACCCGGGACCTCTCGAGTCGGCGACATCATGAAACACTCGGCCACGGAGGTCGTCAAAATCTAAATATATCAATATTGTGTAAATTATCGGATTACATTTATTTTATACTAGCTCTGCCCCGCGGTGTTACCCGCGGTTTGTTAGGGATATTTTCCCGCAGTAAAACGTAGCCTATATGTTAATCCAAGGTGTCAGCTAACTCCATAACTAATTTTATTAAAATCGCTCCAGCCGTTTAGACGTGAAGAAGTAACAAACATACACACTCACAAACTTTCGCCTTTATAATATTAGTGTGATTAAAAGAGTGAAAAGAACAAGCATATGGCCAGCCTGATGGTAAGCGACCAGCATATCCTATAGAATAAACGCTGGCGATATTGCCAAAAATATCACTCGTGGCGTTTTCTACCATGACCGAATCCCCTACAACGTGGAACCCTGTAATCTTACTAGCCAGAGACGCAATACCACCAAAAGGTACCTAGTGTTATTATAAAATAGAGTGTCAGATTCAGCAATCTGACACTATTTTAGTCAGCCAGTCTAGTCATCACTAGCCCCTACCCCGTGGAGCCCTGTAATCTTACTCGCCAGAGACGCAACACCACCAAAAGGTACCTAGTGTTATTATAAAATAGATTGTCAGATTCAGCAATCTGACACTATTTTAGTCAGCCAGTCTAGTCATCACTAGCCCCTACCCCGTGGAGCCCTGTAATCTTACTAGCCAGAGACGCAACACCACCAAAAGGTACCTAGTGTTATTATAAAATAGAGTGTCAGATTCAGCAATCTGACACTATTTTAGTCAGCCAGTCTAGTCATCACTAGCCCCTACCCCGTGGAGCCCTGTAATCTTACTAGCCAGAGACGCAACACCACCAAAAGGTACCTAGTGTTATTATAAAATAGAGTGTCAGATTCAGCAATCTGACACTATTTTAGTCAGCCAGTCTAGTCATCACTAGCCCCTACCCCGTGGAGCCCTGTAATCTTACTAGCCAGAGACGCAACACCACCAAAAGGTACCTAGTGTTATTATAAAATAGAGTGTCAGATTCAGCAATCTGACACTATTTTAGTCAGCCAGTCTAGTCATCACTAGCCCCTACCCCGTGGAGCCCTGTAATCTTACTAGCCAGAGACGCAACACCACCAAAAGGTATCTAGTGTTATTATAAAATAGAGTGTCAGATTCAGCAATCTGACACTATTTTATTCAGCCAGTCTAGTCAGCACTAGCAATCGCTCAATCAACCCTTTCACAAAACCACCTCAGGGGGCGTCCATAAATTACGTGAGACTTTTAAGGGGAGGAGGGGGTCGAGTCAAATCTCATCTAATCTTACGTTGGAGAGAGGGGGGGTCTCGGCAAATAACACGCAATTTTTTTTCACATTAGTTTCTATTAAGTATTCTATTGTTAAATTTTTATTACACTTATAACTCCCAGCAATATTGATTACTAGTCTTAACTAGTCGTAAATAAAAGCACGAAGCATTTTTTTCTTCTTTTTACAATAACAACCCAACGCGTTTACGAAAGAAACATTTTGAAAAATCTCACGTGATCACGTGGTTGAATAAAATCTCACGACATCTCACCAGGGGGGGAGGGAGGGACAGAAAATCCAGAAAAACATCTCACGTAATTTATGGACGGGCTCACCCTTGCACGGGAAACAGCACCAGGGGCGCATACTGTCCGATTCTCTGCATAATACACAAGCTTCGTAATCTAAACACGATGATTCGAGACCGATATTAAGTGGTTCAAAACGTTATACAGCTCCGAGTGGAGTTACACAATAATAAAACTGTTTTCAAGTACAAACAAATCCACAACAAAATTATAAGACTCCTTTGAATTTCGCACATTATGTTTGTGCGTGTGTAACGTTGTTTTTTGTTATTTATTAGTTTAGATAATGTACAATGCACACTCACTTTCGTTCGCAATGACTCGGTAGTCACGGCACGAAGTATGATCGCCTCACTCACAGATACGTACTGACGGACGGAGGCTGCAAATGTGAGCGGCCGAGTGAACGGAGCGAGTGAGCGAATGGAGTGGTAGGGAGTGAGGGAGGTGAAGGATGTGCATACTGGAGACCGGTGATTGTGTTGTGAATGTTCGCGCCTACGTATCGCTCGCTGTCTTTATAACAAACAGCCTTGTGTCCTCGTCATTGCGGCCAACACATATTGGCCATTGAGTTGACGGGGTATTGGAAGGTATTGGAGTGTTTATTTATTTATTTATTAGGACCACCAGGGAAAGTTACATTAAATCTTATTTTTAAACATTATAGTGAAGAGACAGTACGAACGGATGAATTTTAATTAAATAAACAAACAGAAACACAAACTGAAACCACATGTAAATAATGAAGTAACTATTAGTGGTTTTGAAACTATAGATAAAAGAAAACGAATATATATAATTACTCGATATAACAAATTTAACGATAAAAATAAAAATAAATGCCAACTATGAATGCCTACGCATCTCTTAATAACTCTGAAACTTTAGTCCTGAGTGTTGGCACGCATTGGACGTAAATCTGTGCAGTGACTGTTTCCCAACGTACATCTTAAGGTTTTTAGCGTGGCTATTGGCCGAGTTTTGGTCGTTGCATCCTAAGATCTAAGAACTTGGCACACATTGGTGTACTAGAGTGGTTTTGGCCGAGTTGCAGCCGTTGCATTTAGAGATCTCGGCATAGGTAGGTGTTCTTCGTTGACTGTTGTATTTTTCAGTATGTCTACTAGAGTTAGAATAATATTTTGTGTTGTTCATCACTCTCACAGGCCATTTCCACGGATGGAATAGAGAGACTGGGCCGTGATCGACCACGCAGGCCCAGCGCGGATTGGTGGGGCTAACGAATGCAGTTGCAGCCGTGACCAACAGCTTAACGTGCCTTCCGAAGCACGGAGAAGCTCAAGCTAATAAGTTTTTGGCCACCCATCCAATGACTGATCATTGCAAAAGTTGCATAACTCTCACAATCGCAAGCCGAATACGCTAACCACCTGCTCTAAGGCATGATGCGATTTAAAACTACAACACAACTCTTGAGCCACACACTGCACACAGGCTCAACATACATGACATATTTGACTTTGTGTAGTCCCCTGTAATACGGCACTATTTAGGAAAAGTGTGTTTTGCAATGCTCCTATTATTTATAGTAAATTACCTGAAAGTGTGCGAGAAATTACCGTGACCAATATATTTAAAAACAAATTACAACATTTTGTAATAGAAAAATGTTACTATACGGTGCGTGAATTTTTGGAAGACAAAAATTTTTAGACTAATATAGAAAATGACATGCATGAAATAATTTCAATCCTAAATTTATCGCTTATTGACATTTTGAATTAACTATGTAAAATTTATTAATGTGACATTGAAATAATTAATGTTTTATAGAAATATTATATTGCATGCCGATAAGGCAGAATATGGCTGTACTGTATTAAAATGTATCTATGTAACAACTTTGCAACCTGTATTCACAATAAAGATGATTTGATTTGATTTACAATTGGACGTAGTTACGCGAAAACGTTCCAACCCACAGCGACCCCATTTTGAGATAAACGCAATTTTGTGTTTTAGCGGTACACTTTTTCCCTGTAATTATTTCAGGCAAATACTATTGGTGTTACTGTGGAATGCCAAACTGGTTATTGAATGATATGCATATTTTTTGTAAATACATAATACAAGGGGCATATAAATAGGTAAAACGAGTTTGAAACGTTTTCGCTAAATTTAATTTTGTATGAACCTTGTTAAATAGCAATTGTGCATAAACGTTCCAGAACGAATTTAAGTGTATTATTTTATAAATATATCTAAAATAAATATGTAAAATAATAAATAACAATGAAGAACATACAATAACAACAAAAAAAAATTGAAAATGTATTACAAAAAAAATAGAACGTGATCTTTTGAGCTTAGAACCTATGCCAATTTGCTGATATGGTTCCAAAAGTTATCAAAAACTTATATTATAAACATTCAATTTTCATCATCGTATTCTATGATCTCGAAGTCCGGAACTCCACCAAACCCATCAACATCATCAGTGCTTCTTCAGAACTTTGAAGCGTTCTATAAAATCGAAGGCAATCCACTTCCTGTGCACCTCTTCTACCTCTCCTTCTACCAATACATAACAATGCCCAGTATCATTAAATGCACTATGGATACCACTATTGTAGAACTAAGTAAAAAAGTTAAACCTCTTCAAGTTTACAAAATGACAAAGACTGATTTTTTTAGTACAACTAAACTGGAAAAGAAGATTATCAATAGGAAGAAGTTTACAGACTCATCTAAAGTTAGTTGGCTACATACAAAAGAAATTAAGTTGGATAAAGATAAAATGTTTTCTATTTTTATGCGGTCTACGATGGAAGACGATTTCAATGAGTTGAAAATTGATAAAAGAATAAAACGAGAACTGCAATACATAAAAGAATCTGATTTTTGCTTATTGTGGCCTAACGACAAACCGATTGCTCCAGCGAAATTAGTGGACTTACAATCCATGTACCACTACATACCCGAGGATTGCCTTCAATTTTATAGAACGCTTCAAAGTTCTGAAGAAGCACTGATGATGTTGATGGGTTTGGTGGAGTTCCGGACTTCGAGATCATAGAATACGATGATGAAAATTGAATGTTTATAATATAAGTTTTTGATAACTTTTGGAACCATATCAACAAATTTTTGGCATAGGTTCTAAGCTCAAAAGATCACGTTCTATTTTTTTGTAATACATTTTCAAATATATTTTTTTGTTGTTTTTGTATGTTCCTCATTGTTATTTATTATTTTACATATTTCTTTTTGGTTTATTTTTATAAAATAATACACTTAAATTCGTTTTGGAAAGTTTATGCATAATTGCTATTTAACAAGGTTCATACAAAATTAATTTAGCAAAAACATTTCAAACTCGTTTTACCTATTTATATGCCCCTTGTATTATGTATTTACAAAAAATATGCATATCATTCAATAATCAGTTTGGCATTCCATAGTTAAACCAATAGTATTTGCCTGAAATAATTACAGGGAAAAAGTGTGTAAATTGCAAATTGGGGTTGCTGTGGGTTGGAACATTTTCGCGTTACTACGTCCAAATATACCATAGTTATTTATTTTGGTAAAAAATATCTTTTTCTCTAGAACATATTTAATAGCAAAAATGGATCAAGTATATGTGGATTGTTTATAGCAAAAAATATGAAAATAATATATTATAATAAAAGGTTTCAATTTATTTAGAACAGTGTTCGCAGCTTAAAAAAACAGTATGGATTAATCTAAAGGGTTTCAAATTACATGGAACATTTTTGCAGAAATAAAAAATGTATAAAGATTTTGCAAAAACGTTCCAACCCACATGGATCATTTAAGAAACCATTAAATGTGCGTTTTATGAATTTAGTATAATGTTCCAAGACAAGTGGAACATTATAACGATATGTTATTCTATTAAGAGTTTTTAACAATATGTTTCAGTATGCATGTAATGTTTTTACTTTATTTTGAGTACACGTCCTTGGCATAATGGTGGGTTGGAACATTTGGGTTAAACTTTATTGATGAAACTAACTTAAAAATACTAGCATCTTTGTGTGCACATGATGTAATATGGCAAAAATAGTACCCTGGTTATGGTAACTCATTTTCGAGTGACTTGTGGGTTGGAACGTTTTCGCGTAACTACGTCCAATTCCATGCTACTATTATAATTATGATGCTTTTTTCTCATTTAAATAGTTTGATTTTATAAGCAAAGTTCACTTCAAACCTTTTTTCAAAATTTTGTTAGTTTAATGTATTTCAAAATTGTATCTTATGTTTATCTAGAAAACGCAAGAAAGTCTAGAAAGTAAATCTTTATGATTTTTTACAGCATGTAACTGCTTGATGTTTAAATCTAAAGAAAATATAAGTAGAAAAAAATTCACGCAGACCAGGCAGCAGACGGGACTCGAACCCGCACCTTTCGCAATCCGGGCGAATGCACTGACCAATTATTTGGTCAATTTTTTTAATTAATTAATTATAATTATTTGGTTATTTGACCAATTGGGACAAGTAAATGCTTTGTTTTACTAAGATACAGGCTCAGCCTAGTTTGGGAACCTCTGTGTATTCATTGTCATCAACATTAGCCTATTAATGTCCCCACTGCTGGGGCACAGGTCTTCCCTATGGATGTAATAGGGCGATTGGGCCATGTTCCATCACGCGGGTCCAGTGTGGTTTGGCGGGTGCTAACGACTGCAGGTGCAGCTGGGACCAACAGCTTAACGTGCCTTCCGAAGCGCGGAGGAACTCGAGATAAAAGATTTTTGGTCACCTATTCAATGACCGACCACTGCGAAAGTTGCTTATCTTCAACGATCGCAGCCGAACGCGCTAACCACCTGCGCCATCGAGTTCCTCTGTATATTCCGTTACGCATTCTTCCAATGCACTAATGCTCCATATAATTGTGTTTGTTTATTGTTACTTTGTAACTTTGTAACAATAAACAAAACAAATAAATAAATTATTATTATTTTTAATTCTAAACAAAATATAACTAGAAATAAAAGGTAAATTTAAAAAATCAAAAAACCCGACTGCTTTATTATACTTCAAATAAAAACTGAAAAGAAAAAAACAAGTCCAGTAGTCTATAATTCTGTTAATAAGGAACAAAGCTACTTTAACAGTGGGGACCCATTAGAAATTCAAGAATATATAATGTTTTTCAACAGGGCCGCGGTAGCATAATTGGTCAGTGCATTCGCCCGGATTGCGAAGGGTGCGGGTTCGAGTTCCGTCTGCTGCCTGGGTCGCGTGGAATTTTTTCTAGTTATATTTTCTTTAGATTTAAACATCAAGCAGTTACATGCTTAAAAAAAAATATTATTATTTTGCTTAAAGCGGCCAGTCTAAAAACCGGCGCTGGGCAAATCCAGCTTTTGGCTATGACTGGTGCCTATGGCTATGAGGATGGTATCATCCTTATCACCAATGTCATGGCAAAGAACTTATATACCTACTTATTTTTAGGGGTCCGTACCTCAAAAGGAAAAAACAGAACTCTTATAGGATCACTTTGTTGCCCGTCCGTCCGTCTGTCAAGACTATTTTTCTCAAGAACGCGTGGAGGTATCAAACTGAAATTCATATCTAATACTCAGGTCTACTGTCCCTTGGAGCTGTGAAAAAATCAAACTTCTATGCCAAAGCAATTAAAAGATATATAGCCGTTTATTCCGCAAACTTTCTAAACTCGCACTGGAATCAAAACCTACAGGGTACTTCCTGTGAACTTAGAAGCTTGAAATTTAAATAAAACTAGTTTTTACGGGTTAATGCACGAAACTTTATTTATTTATTGACGTTTCGTAGCCTTTACAGCTACGCTAAGAAACAAATAGCTTGAAATTTGGTAAGAAGTATCGTCTTTTAGTACAGATAAAGGAAAAATTGCGAAAACCGTAAATTTTTAGTTACATCATATGATAAAATATATGTTTGAAAATTCAGGTTTCTACGGAACCCTCGGTGCGTGAGTCCGACTCGCACTTGACCGGTTTTTTTGTTTTGTTCTGGATTTATATGTTACTAAATATCTAACTTATTGCAGTAAATAATTTTTGGAGTTTACTCCTTAAGAATCGATTTGCATATATAAGGGGCCCGGTATGAGAAAAATGCGAGAAGTAAAATCTATCGATGAATGACATTAATGACCTCGTTACGTTTTTGTGTGCAACCTCATCTGCGCACCTTTCACTTTTAGCCATGGCAACGGATAAAAAACATTAAGTTGTCACAAATGTCAATAAAATAAATAAACTAAAAATAGATAAAATCGGAGCAAAATTAATGAAAACAAATAAATAACAGAATATAGAGAAATGCCGATAAGTGTCCAGCACTCTGAAATAGTGATTTTCAGTACAGATGGAATTATAATACATATTTACAAAATGATGACTAATGTGTGATATTTTTGAAATTGTGTGTTTCCAGAAATACATAATAAAATATATGAATTCATCATATCGCTGATGTTAGATGATAAAATGTGTGACATGGAACCTATGATAGTCGAAACCATGGGACGATTTCTGAGGTATCTCTACTTGTAACCGACTTCTTCGGCCTTGATTTTGTTTTGTGTCTGTTCAAAGACAATCGTTTTTAGAGTGTAAACTCCGGTCGTGCGTCGGAGCTGACACATACAATTTTAAAAATTTCTATTTCAAATGTCACCGAGAGCTACATACTGCTAACAAACTATTGCACAGTTAGACAGAATATGAAAAATGTAAATAAAATTCTTCATTTTTTATGATGGCTTGCTTTGTGACTTATCACAGCTGCGGCAATGTCAAGTGATCAACCATTGCAGTCAAAAATCAGAATTTTAGTATTTTATAAGCACTTTTACCTGTAGAGAAAAACGTCACATTCAGGACAACACAAACATAAGACAATAGAGTCTCTACAATTACGCCGTGATGTGGCATCATTAAGCGCATTCTACCGACTATACCACGGCGAGGGTTCTGAGGAGCTATTCTCGCTTATCCCTCCATCACCTTTTCTTCAGAGGACCACGCGCGCTGGCCTACGCTGCCACCGACTTACTGTGGCCACTATTCCTACACGTACAAAGAAATTTGGTGGCTCATTTCTTTGTCGTACTATTCGTAAGTGGAATTCTTTACCCGCGCACGTGTACCCTCCTTCCTATAATCTGCGGTCCTTTAAGAGAGGCGTGAAGAAGCATTTTTGCAGGCCCGCAAGGTGAGGATGGTTGGTGTAGCAGTTTATAACTGCTGTACCAGCTATCTTCGCGCTTGGACTATATTACCACTTAACATCAGGTGGGGTAGAGTCATTTGCCTACCTGGCTATATAAAACAAAAACACAAGTAAAGCGAGGGCTATATTATAATCTTATTTTGTACTAGCTGTGCCCCGCGGTTTATTAGGGATATTTTGTCGCAGTAAAACGTAGCCTTTGTGTTAATCCAGGGTGTCAGCTAATTCCATACCAAATTTTATTAGGATCGCTCCAGCCGTTTAGACGTGAAGAAGTAACAAACATACACACTCACAAACTTTCGCCTTTATAATATTAGTGTGATTGGGAAATAAATTTGGCCAAGAGCTTGAGGGTTGAGTAATCACATAAACATAGTAGACTTTCTTTCATGCTTTGAGGACGACGAATAGTGGGAGGTAAAATGTTCTAGAGAGAGATGTTTTATTTGGGGCAGTTAAAGAAAAGATGATCCACTGTACCATCCTCGATTCCGCAATCACATGTGGGGCTGTCACGTATTTTTAATCTAGCGAAGTGAACAGGGGTAGTGGCGTGACCTATTCTTAATCTACAAATTGTAGAGACCACTTCTTTGTTAAGATTTTTCACCTTGAAAAACCATGGTTTGGATGGAGCATAAAATAAATCTATGTTGCTTACAAGTTCCATAAACATGTTGTTGAGTCTCCTCATTCAAGTATTTTACTTGTGTTAAGAGATACTCGCTCTTTCGTATTTTTGTACATCTTATTTAAAAAAATCTTGTGTCACAATGTTAGTTACCATACTCCTCCAAAACGGCTTGACCGATCTTTATGAAACTTCATATATGCATATTCAGTAGGTCTGAGAATCGGCTTCTATCGATTTTTCATACCTCCAAGTGATAACGGTTGTCCAGCCCTATCATTCTTTTTGTCATTTTTTTTATAATGTCGCACTAACAAATACAAATAACCCTAAATTTTCATCCTTCTACTACCAGCCCCTATTTTTATGGTGGTACGAAGTTCGCTGGGTCAGCTAGTAGAACTTTAAAAATATACAATTATTTACCAACATTTACTCCAGCACAATATATCTAGCAGTTTAATACTAAGAATAATAATAAGAATAGGAAAGATGGTGCGTACATACTTAATATGGTTGGATGGAATGGAATGCCCGCTCACTCTTACAACCTGGGATCCTTTAAAAGAGGCGTGAAGAAGTAAAATGCAGGCCGGCAGGGTGAGGATGGGTATCTTCGCGTCTGGACTTCACCGTTACTTAACATCACGTAGGGTGGAGTCATTTGTCGGAGCTATCTATAAAAAAAAATAAAAAGGAGTTTTTGGCGGGATTTCATCGAGCGTGGTTGGCGTCTTATTTTAATTATTCTTAAATTCGTTCATAGTGGATATTGTGAAATAAAATTGGTGTGATTTTGTGTTACCACTGTCTGCGTAACTGAAGAATTAGTAGAATCGTCAAAATATACGCTATTCCGGTCAAGTGGACGTGAGAATTGTATTGTAGTATTGACTACCTCACAGAAGCTTATCGAAAAAGCCAGCTCGATACATTTCGTGCCAAACACTTCAAGAAACATTAGAATGCGTCACACCGACATTCTAATGTAAAAAGAAAAACAGAATAATTTAACTTATGACTAGGCTGTATGGGCATTGTTCCCCTTGCCTTCCCTGAAAAGGGAGAACGTAACCAAAAAATAAAAAAAATAAAAATAAAAAAAGACTGAAAATTTCACTACAAAAAATACTTGTTTTGGTCGATGTACAGATCTACCATTTTCCCAAAACGTGACTTCTCGGTCACGGAAGCATAATTGGTCAGTGCATTCGCCCGGATAGCGAAGGGTACGGGTTCGAGTCCCGTCTGCCGCCGGGTCCGCGTGGAACTTTTCTAGTTATATTTTCTTAAGACTTACCATGTTTATCGTCTTTTGAATTATAAATCAGTTTAGAGATTAATTGATTACATTCATCAACCTTCAAGAATTAACCTGTCTTTTATTCATCAATTTTTTTTACGTTATCAACGGAATGATTTAATCTTCGAGTCCAACCTTGCAAACTCTTCCAGTATATCCACATACACAAGTTTTACCGCGATTTAACAAAATAAAACCGGTTGTGGTTTAATATTGAATAATATCATTATATTTGACGACCTCCGTGGCCGAGTGGTTTGTACGCCGGGTTTCATGGTGTCGTCGACTCGAGAGGTCCCGGGTTCAAATCCCGGTGGGGGCAGATGTTTGTGTGATGAACCCAAGCATTTGTACCAGTCATGGATGTTTTATATGTATTTGTATAAAAATATATGTACAGTATATGTATTTTATCCGTTACCCTAGTGTCCCTTAACACAAGCTTCATAGTGCTTACTTTGGGGCCAGGCTAATTGGTGTGAGTGTTGGAAATATTTATTTATTTAAAAATTTAATCATTTAACCGCTAGATGTTTAAATCTAAAGAACATTGTAATTTATAAAACAACTAGCTGTGCCCCGCGGTGTTACCCGCGGCTTATTAGGGAAAATAACACAATTTATTAACAGTAAAAACAATGACTATTCACATTTTTAGAAGCAAAATAATTTAAACTTAGACATCGGAAAGATCAATTTACAAAATTTGATAACTGACAGAATGGGAGAGATGATTATGCTGTCTTATGTAATTGTTTTTTGTCTCGGGTCGTAGAGCGAGACCTAGAAATCACTTTACTGCAGCACATCCCGGTAAACCACAATGCGGGATTTATTGTTTTCTGCGTAAATAAAATGTGTTTCTTGCTCTCGACACACGGGAGCATGTGGTCCCATACGATCAATTTGCACCATTGCAATAGAACACCACGACTACTACTTTTACTGATGTTGCAAATGGGCGTTTCTTCACTTGCAAGTTTCAGCGGGAGCTTGAATACTGAGTGTCCGGTTCAGCCACCACTCAGCCAGGTTGCGGCTATTCTGGAGGATGCAACAACCAGCGCAACCACTTTGTCTTTGCACAACTGTGCCAGCAGCAAGTTCATTAAAAAGTCTTGCCGGTGCCCCCTGATGCGTCCAAGAAATAAGACTTTCAGCGCTTCTTAAAAATTATGTCTAGTGTTATCCCTTGTTGAGGAGCTCGATGGCGCAAGTGGTTAGCGCGTTCAGCTGCGATCGTCGAAGTTAAGCAACTTTCGCAGTGGTCGGTCATTGGATGGGTGACCAAAAATTTACTATCTCGAGCTCCTCCGTGCTTCGGAAGGCACGTTAAGCCGTTGGTCCCGGCTGCATCTGCAGTCGTTAGCACCCATCAATCCGCACTGGGCTCGCGCGGTGGGTCATGGCCCAATCTCCCCATTCCATCCATAGGGAAGGCCTGTGCCCCAGCAGTGGGGAAATTAATAGGCTGATGATGATGATGATCCCAAGGGATCCCAAGGGATTTGACATTGCTCGCCGATACCAAGGTATCGGCGAGCAATGTCCTCTGATAAAGCGATTTTATACTTGCACCACAATTGCCGGGGGTTGGAGAGTCCGCAGGTGCTTATCATAATCGCAAAGAGCTCTCTCAACGTAGTCGCTGACCGGCACAACATTGCGCACTCCATCGTTGCGTCCCAGTGGCCGTTGTCTTCAAGCAGCTTCATCGCCTCACATGCTTCTTGAAAAGTGGCCTTTTCCTACCCATCGACGATTTTGAGCGCTTGAAAACTGGTAGGACCCCGGATTCTAGTAATAGCAACAGCAACCGTACACAATAGCACTCAAAGTGTGTTATGTGTACGGTATAAATTCTACCGTGGGCATCTAAGGCTTTCACACCATGTCAACCGTCGACGGGTGCGCCATGCACGCAACGTTCCATTGTTTTCGTGACGCATTCCACGTGCGAGCAAACTCGTCTTCCTGGCACAGTTGCTCGCTCCATACCTTGAATGATTTGACACCGTTTGTCAATTTCCGCGTCGTCGTCTCCCATAAAATACACCTGTAAAAATTGTGGCTGTTCATTAGGTGATCAGCACCCATTTTGTGATGTAGTTGGCCCCTCACCGGAAAAATCATCGAAAACAATTCATCGAATTACAATTCTTCGAACACAATTCATCGAAAAAATAATTCGTCGAACAACAATTCTTCGAACGGTAATTCCCCGAAAAACAAAAAAGTAAACCATTCTGATCCAGACAACCCATTTATTGCCCCAGACGGTACTCACACTGTGGAGGGCTGTCAAAAGATATTTCAGAAAAGATAATTATAACCATCCGCACGATTTTGCAGATTCGATTGTAGAATATTTGTGGCGCAGAAACATAATTAAATATAAAAAAGACGCGTTTTTAGAAACAATTAATGCCATAAAACATGTATACAAAATAAATTAATGTGTAGAATTTCATGCTTCTTATATTTCATATTATTAGTGACAGAACCGAAGTGGGGCGGGGGGCGCGGCCCCCCCAAGGGGGGCTCGGGGGGCGAAGCCCCCCGCAATGTATAAAGTCTAAAGAGTTCATTAGGTTAGGTTAGTATGATGACCAAAAACGCGCGAGCCGAGCGAGCGGAGCGAGCGTGCCGCGGCAGCGGCCGGCGAAGCGCCAGAAACGACACTTTTGTACGTGCAACGTTTTTTTTTTCATACTTTTTCCCCTTTCCCCACCTCGTTTTAGCCTCCCTCCTGCTAAATTTTCATTTTTTTTTTGGAATTACCGTTCGAAGAATTGTTTTTCGACGAATTGTTTTTTCGATGAATTGTGTTCGAAGAATTGTAATTCGATGAATTTTTTTCGATCAATTTTCCGCAAATCGTAGTTGGCCATGCACTGTGAACGTTGGGGAAAATCCAGGCATTGCAAAACGGACAATGGCGAAATATTTGTTGAAGTAAATCTATAGCGTCTATAGATGTCATTATCAGAAATGTTAATAAAATAATCTCAAAAGATTTATTAACCAATTGAGGAGGGTTGTCTAAGTCTGGAATTAAAAACTTAAAAAAAGGGAAACACAATTGACTATTTATTTTTTATTTTTATTGTGGCTTGGCCATGATGACTTTTGAGCCATTCATTTTAAGTGATTTTAGATGAATTATATTATGATGAATGATTTTTGATGAAATCAACTTTAAATATGTTGTTCGTATGTTTTGCATCACTTTACGCTTGAACTGTATTTAATTATCTATCAAAAATATTGGGAAACATTATTTTTCAATATTATACTGAAACTTTCTTTCCTCATTCCATTTTAATGCCCCACAATGGTGACACACATTTTCCATACGGCAAATTTTCATGAGCCTGTGGCTATGGTAATCCAATGTCAAGTCATATTCAAAACCACATTTTTCAAATAATCCCCAAGCATTTCTGGTAAATGTTTGCCGGCACTCTGCTTGATGCTGAGCGACTGCGAGTCGTCTAGAATTTGTCTCATCTACTGTCTTGGAAGCACGCGGATTAGACATTAGCTGGGATTGATTTAGCCGTCGAGAAGTTTCTTCATCAGGTGCTTCAATGGCACGCTGAGTGGACATACGCTATGCGTTTTCTTGATGCCAAGTAGCTGCTCCTCCAGTTCTGACTTCTGCCTGACGTGTTGCTTGGTCACGTCTGCGCTGTTCAGTATCATAAGTAGATTCTTGCTGTCTTGCAATTTTCATATCTTTCTGAGCTCTGTGAACGATTTGGTTTACAATTGTGAGTCATAATTAGATACACAAAAAAATTATAACAATATCGTTGTCCTAGAAATATGTATGAAATATTAATCTATCAAAATAGCTTTGACAAAAAATATTTACCTACTTAAACAAAATTCATTTGCATCGATTTTCCCATCGAAATAAGATATTTTCCCGCAGTAAAATGTAGCCTATGTGTTAATCCAGGGTACCAGCTAACTCCACACCAAATTTTATTAAAATCGTTCCAGCCGTTTAGACGTGAAGAAGTAACAAACATACACACTCACAAACTTTCGCCTTTATAATATTAGTGGTTGTCCAGCAGACAAAATTGTGAATCTAAACCATTCTCAGATCCCCTTGAACACACACAAAAAATTTCATCAAAATCGGTCCAGTCGTTTAAGAGAAGTTCAGTGACATACACACTCACAGAAGAATTATATATATAAAGATATGTATTTAAATATATAAACATTATCGCGTTTGACTCTCGAGATGCTCGTAGCTTTTCAGCCTTTTCTGAGTTACTCTCCAACCTTCATGCTCGTCCGGAAGAGCTGCGCACGCATTCCACACACACACACACACACAAACACACACACATATATATATATATACTAGCTGACCCAGCGAACTTCTTACCGCCATAAAAAATAGGGGTTGATTTTAAAGGGTTGAAAATTCAGGGTTATATATATATATTTACTAATGCTGTATCATAAAAAAATTTAAAAAATATATATATCTAAAATTAAAAAAAAAATTAGGGGTGGATTACCCTTAACATTTAGGGGGATGAAAAATAGATAACATCCGATTCTCAGACCTACTGAATATGCATATAAAATTTCGCGAAAATCGGTCGAGCCGTTTCGGAGGAGTTTAACCACAAACACCGCGACACGAGAATTTTATATATTGGATATATAGAGAAGAGTGACGCTTGTGACGCATTTCCGTTTCACTTCAATACATTTGTATGTGCAGCTGAAGCAGCGCGGTGCAATTGCAAAGTGAAAACGCAAATTTTAGCGTATTTTAGTACCAAGCTGTCGGACCTATCTATAAAAAAAAAAAAAAAAAAAATCAATCCCAAGCTTCGTCGCGCGGGAGTAGGAGAAGCGTGAATATGAGAAATATTGTTATCAACACATTTGCTCAAAAAATTCACTATGGTTGTATACATTGTTCGAAAATTCAAAATTACGGGGCCAATAGCGGAGCGTGCGGTAATATTCATTACGCACGCTCCCATAGATGGCACTCCTAGGAAGATCTTTGAGGCCCGTATTATAGAAAGACTAGCAAACCAGTGAACCAAATGTTCACCAAAACCTGATTTAAAAAAAAAATAAAAAAATAAAATGTATTTAATTAATTGAGAACTTCGGAGATTTTGTGTGGTTTCGTTTGAAATTCGTGATTTCTCGAAAACCGGAAGTGCTACGTTACTCAAATCCGGTTTGTAGTCTTATCAGACTATTCTTAACTTATAACTTAAATATTCTCTTTATCTATCTCTTACGGTTTGGCCGCTGAAACAGCACCACAGACAGACGGACGGACTTGTCTAATAGATAAGAGATTCTCAGTGATTGATCTAGTCTTGAGCATAGTTAGAAAGGGATGCCGCTATATTATAGCACATAGCGATATCCCTTTCTAACTGTACTCAAGTAAAGATCAACAATTAGTTGTCATTCTGTAATACGGACCTTAGTCTATACCTATGTCTCACTTTAATACTAAAATGAAAAAGAGACGAAAGACGTAGGTCTAATTTTCACCAACCGCACGTGGCGCCATTTTTTTAGAAAAACAAAATTGCTTCATTATTTAAATTATGTACCGAGTAACTGCGGGTTACTTTGACCTAAAATGCGCACTTTTTTCAAATAAAATTGTAGCTTCTCTTTGTGATGAATATGTCACGTTTATATCTTTCCATTGTGAACTTTAAAGTATAAGTTACAAATTAATATATATATATAATATATATTTTTTTTAATTTTGGGCCAAAGTTGGCCAGAGGGTTACTTTAGCTCGCTGAGTTTTCTCTGTGAAAAAAAACTCATTTTAAGCCATGTTGGGGTTAAGTAACCCTTATAACAGATCACCATTAGCATACTGAATACACAAATGGATGTTTTTGCCCAAAAATAATTAAGTTAAATAAAAAATATAACTTTGAATTTAGAACCACAGTTTTGAGAAAGTTTGCGCATGAACTTGCGAACTATTTCAGTTACAAAAAAATGGATGCGTGTAACTTATGTACGCGCGTGAGAAGTTATACTTCTTTAGCATCATTAAAAATATTTTTTAATTGCATGCAAATAATTAATAATTACAATAAAATAATAAAAGGACTGGAAAAGGATAGTTAACACAGTCAATTAAGTTCAGTTTTAATTTGAAAAATTAAATAAATATTCAAAATATTCAATTAAAATCACTACTGAATTTAAGTTATTAGTCCATATGTAATTAGCACTTGTAAGTAACTAAAACACGTTGTGTCTATATAGAAACTAGAAACATGTGGATAAATATTATAAATATGAAAACGGTGATCAGAGGCGACGAGCGTGCCAACATTGTTTTTGACAACGCGATCATCTTATGGAGCTCCGTGGATCGTTCAAAGTACCTTTCGAACAGATGTCTAAATTATTAACCACTAAGTGGTTAATAATCCACCATTATTAGACACTAACATTCATAACGCGCCCGCGGCCAACTTCATGCTGTTACTTTTGGGTTACAGTGATGCGCGCGCATCTAAAATTTCACTCTCATCATTTTTTCATAACGCGAAGTATAATTTCTAAAATCCCGCGTTACAATAACAACTGAATACAGGAACGATGTCGGTAAAACAACACCACACTACGCGCCTATATGGCTATCTGTGATTTTCAACTGGAACTATTATGGTCACTCAAGAGATACTGATGGGGCGGCAAGTTCAATATTTTTTGCTGATTTGGGACAAAGTTACCCGCCCGAGCTAAAGTAACCCTCACTTACGGTACTAATAATGTTTCCTCGCAAATGTATCGAAAAACGTTGTATGACATTCGTGCGGATTGGTATTTACAAACTCGTGACGATGGTAAAGGCCTACGCAGACCGGGACGGCATGGCAAGGGATTTAAATTTTTACTAATGGACATTCAACCGTACTGTTACAGAAATACGACATAAATTGCTATGCTTTAAAATGTTGCCGTGGCATTGAAAGGGATTTTATCGCACGGCATTAAAAGACGTGCCACAGGCTCCCGTGGCGGGATGCCATGGCATACTGCGGTAGGCAACGGCATGCCACGGACTCCGGCGCTCGTAGTGATATACTGCGGGGTGCGGCGGCGGGGGTAGAGAAGCGGGGAATTCACCCTTAGATTCACTTTCTTTTCATAGATTATCAACCCAAAATCTTCTTCTATCCCTATTATTAACCTACGAACTTACTTCTTCATCTGCAATAATCGATATCAACACCAAATCCCAATCTACCATTTTAAAACTGAGGCACACCAACACTCGATCAAACGCAACTGAAGACTAAAAGTGTATCGGGCAGCAGGAGTCGCTGAAGCGTGCTTTGTCGTGCCGCGGCACGCCGTGGCATGCCGTGGCATAGTGCTGGTATGCCGCGGTATCTAAGCGGCCAGTGTGCGCTGACTCACGGCAAAATCCCTTGCCATGCCGTCCCGGTCTGCGTAAGCCTTTAAGCCATCGACTTCATCTCGGGCTAACATTCGTCTACACGTTTGTAATAATCAATTTCCGCACTATAGTCATAAAGACCGTCACAGATGTAGCTATAATATATATTAATATGAATCATAGCAAGATATATTACAACATAATATTTTCGATACTAGTGGCTTGCCCTCGCTTCGCTGCGGTGTAGAGCTGTAGTGTAAACTATAGTTTTTGTTCTCAGGCTTGTGCTATAAACAATGACTTTATTTATATAATTACACGTGTTATTGTGAGTCAACCATAAAAGATAGACATATGCTGTTGCGAGATATTTTTTAGACAATTTTATGTAGAATATTTCCGTCATACATGATTTCTATGTAACTTTAACCATTAAGGCTGCACACGCGACGGAAGCTTAAAAAATGGAGTAACTTCTCCCGTTTTCCCAACATTTCCCTTCACTACTCTGCTGCTATTGATTGTAGTGTGATGAAAAGTATACTATAACCTGCCCAGGAGTATGAAGAATAATTGTACCAAGTTTCGTTAAAATCCGTCGAGTAGTTTTTGTTTCTATAAGGAACATACACACAGACAGACAGACAGACAAAAATTTTACTGATTGCATTTTTGGCATCAGTATCGATCACTAATCACCCCCTGATAGTTATTTTGAAAATATATTTCATGTACAAAATTGACCTCTCTACAGATTTATTATAAGTATAGATAAATTTGCGAGTGCACGCACACGCAGCTATCTATAGTATTATTATTAAAATATTTTAATAAGGGGGCGTCCATAAATTACGTGAGGTGTTTTTTTGAATTTTCTAACCCTCCCTCCCCCCTGGTGAGATGTCGTGAGATTTTATTCAACTCCCTCCCCCATCCCCCAATCTCACGTGAGATTTTTCAAAATGTTGGTTTCTTACGTAAATGCGTTGGATTGTTATTGTAAAAAGAAAAAAAAAATGCTTCGTACTTTTATTTACGACTAGTTAAGAGACTAGTAATCAATATTGCTGAGAGTTATTTCTTTCGAACGAAAAAGTGAATGATCTTAATCGTATTACGATTACGCTTAAACGTAATCTTAAGATTAAATCTTAAGCATGTACAATGGATTAAAAATAGTATTTTTTTTTTGTTAAAATCAGAAAAAAATTGCGTGATATTTGACTCGACCCCCTCCCCCCCTTCAACATCTCACGTAATTTATGGACGCCCCATAAAGAGGAAAGATTTGTATGTAAGTATTATTTGTAACGAATTGGCTCAAAAAGAACTAAACCGATTATAAAAATCTTTCACCATTTGAATGCTACATTATCACTGATTAATATAGGCTATAGTGTATTTTCCAAAAAAGTTAGGGTTCCGTATGAAAACTTCGATAATGTAACCCAACGTGTGTAAAAAATAGCTTTATATCGCGTACGCTGCGAAAGTCATTGACAATAGAGCAAAGTGATGAACTAAAGTTTTATAGAGGATACCAATATCTACAGAAAAGTCCGCAATACTATATGTCTAACTGTTAAAGTTATGTGACAACTAGAGCTCCCCTGCAGTTTCACCCGCGTTAATTTGAAGAAAAGGGGTAAATAATGAGTCATACTTAAAATATGGACATAGGCTGTCGTGGACTTTTTTACAGAACTTTTAAAGAGGAAGAATTCCGTCATACATGATTTTTGTGTAACTCTAACCGTTTACTCAGCGCACCGTAACGGAATCTCAAAAATGGAATATCTTTACCCGTTTTTTTGCAACATTTTTCATCGATGCTCCGCTACTACTGGTCGTAGCCTGGTAATATATAGCCTATAGCCTTCCTCGATAAATGCATTGTCCAATACAAAAAAAAATATTTTTACAAAGCAGAGCAATGTTGCTTGGAATGGAAGATTTATAATTATTAAGTCATTGTGTATAATAAAAGCCTGCGAACAGAAACTATTGTCTACACTACAGCTCTACACCGAAGCGAAGCGAGGGCGGGCCACTAGTAATATATATTTCTATGGTGTCACCAAAACATGTGGACAAATTTATTATTATGATACGATAATTAATATATTTTTATGATACGGAATGTTCCATTTTTCACCGAACGCCTGCCAAAATATATACCTATTATAGTATAGCTCCCGTCTGTGGTAGTTTGCTATAATATAATATATATCTCTATATATTATTATATACATAGATGCTATTGAAAGAATTCAACACAAATTTGTAAAGTACTTAGAAAACAGAATTAATGTTAACTTGATTATTAATGATTGTGAAGCAAAGTTACAGGTTACATCCTTGCAACATCGCAGAACTGTTAGAGATCAATTATTTCTTTACAAACTTATTAATGACCTTGTAGATTCGAACTAGAGTCAATTTGAACTAGGTCTGACAATACGTTTGTAATACAATTCAGCAGGACCAAGTTTGCTGCAAATAGTTTAATTTCTAGAGCATGTCACAGCTATAATAAATAATTCAGGGAATTGGATATATTTTGCCTTTCTTACAATCAATTTAGAAATGAATGCTATAAGGTCGTTTTACCGTAACACTTAGTATTTTCTTTTATTCACATAACTCTAAATATTGTACGTAATCATAAGTAAATTATGTAAGTATATGATAGTTTCAGTCTGTGGAAACTTAACTGGTTTATGAAAAAGTAACAAGTGTTACTTAATTGAATTGTGTAAAACTGTATGTTTCCCAAATGAAAATAAATAAATATATTATAGCTACGTCTGTGACGAGCTTTAACAAATATTTCTTTCAAAGCAATGGTGTCGTAAGCGACGATACTCGCGTCACGTCACGATGGTCACTCGGTCACAAACCATAGCTGCGTCGGAACAAGTTCATTGCTAAATGACTCGCTACTTTGTGTCAACGTCGAGTAAGCTACCAGTATATTTAAAAGTTTTATAGCTCTGTGAACTGTTTGCGGTGTCATTGGATTATCACTGAAGGTAATAGTTTCATTTTTATTAGAATAGTTGTATTTTATTTCGTTTGTGCAATGTAGGTTCTGTGAAACAATAGTGAGAGGTGTCTGTATAAGAGTAAATATTGGGAAGATGGCAACTTGGCTAGAAAATACATTTTTATTTATTCAAAATACATTACACCATTATAACAGGTATATAGGTACCTAATTCAATAGTCTATAGTGTAGTCGTCCTTACAAACTAACAATAAATTCTTATAAAATTACATTAATTATTAATAATATTATTTCAATGTTGTAAACTATATAAAAATGTCAATAAATGTCAATAAAAATAAATAAAAGAAAAAAACAATGTCAATGTAAGCAAATGTCAATTAAAAATCTATAAAAATCTATAAAAATAAAAATAAACATGGACGTCAAATATTTGTCAAATGTATTGAATTGTGTCAACGTCAAGTAAGCTACCAGTTTAATTAAAAGTTTTATAGCTCTGTGAACTGTTTGCGGTGTCATTGGATTATATCACTGAAGGTAATAGTTTCATTTTTATTAGAATAGTTGTATTTTATTTCGTTTGTGCAATGTATGTTCTGTGAAATATGAGTGAGAGGTGTCTGTTTAATTATCATAAGAGTAAATAGTAGGAAGATGGCAACTTGGCTAGTTTTCAGTAAAATGAAAATCGATATCAAAAAAATCTGTATTCTGATAGGCATCCCTTGAATAGTCGTAGACAAAACTTTTTGCAAACGACGTCTTAGCTTTCGCTAGCTCCATTTGTTTTCTACTATCTTATCCATCCAGGGGGCCAATCGCCTAACGGAAATGCTTTGGGAAACGCTAACGCTTACGATTTTATATTGTTATTTCTAGCCGCCTGAGGTTTTCGAATACCTCACGCTCATTTTTTTTAATATTTTTATTACCAATGCAAAAGAAAAAGAAAGAGCGCGAGGCATTTGAATGCCTCAGGCGGCTAGAAATAACAAAATAAAATCGTAAGCGTTAGCGTTTTCCAAAGCATTTCCGTTAGGCGATTGGCCCCCAGTTTTGGGAGCACCGTTTCGTAACATTGTAGGATCTCTTTCCCTGGGGTGTCCTCTATACCCGATCTTCCCCAACCTCTTTAATTAAAACGGGAAGTATAATTTATTAACTTCTTTCACTGAGACTACATTTTCAGACTATTTTTTCTAATTTTATGCTTTTGTTCGGCTATATTGCACTTTCAAGAAAAATACCGAAACAATAAATTTTCCTGAGGAGCTCGATGGCGCCGGTGGTTTAGGACGTTCGGCTGCGATTGTTGAAGTAAAGCAACTTTTTCCCAGTGGTCGGTCATTGGATGGGTGACCAAAAATCTTCTATCTCGAGTTCCTCCTTGCTTCGGAAGGCACGTTAAGCCGTTGATCCCGACTGTATCTGCAGTCGTTAGCACCTGCTAATCCGCTCTGGGCCTGCGTGGTGAGTCATGGCCCAATCTCCCTATTCCATCCATAGGGGAGGCGGATCCAGGGGGGGGGGTCATGGGGGTCATGACTCCCCCCTGGGCTGGGTCTATCCGTACCACCCACTGTGACTTGACCACGACTATATGACCCCCCCCCCCCCTGGCGCCGCCCTTGAGGGAAGGCCTGTGCCGCAGAAGTGGGGACAATAATAGCCTGATGATGATGATGAATTTTCCGCTTATTTGGGCAACGGGTTTTCAACCTTGAACAAGCTAAATTTAGATACGATACTTATGAAAATGGTATTTAAATTGGAACGGAAAACATTAAATATTACACTTACTAATAATGTCTATTATATCATTATTGAAATTACAAATACAAATGCTATTAGCAAATAGCAGAGAGGCTCGATGGCATTGAAATAGGAACTACTGGTAAAATCAAACATCAAACGTATATATTAAAATATTTATTTGTGCATAATGATAAATTTGAAGGTTCGGTACAGTTTTGGACATCTTTAAAAGCGATTTTAGTTTGTATTCATAGAGCAAGATAGTTTTCATCGTATTTTACGTGGTCACAAAACAGTGGATCTTGTTAAGCATAAACTTAATGCGGCAGAAATGTGTGCCCCTCCAGCAATCCATCATCATCATCATCATCATCAACAGCCTATCCTAGTCCACTGCTGGACATAGGCCTCTCCAATAGCACGCCACTCAGATCAATCTTGGGCTACTCGCATCCAGCTCCTGCCATCCATAAAATTCAATAAAAATAAAAATCAATATTTTTAATACAGTCTAGGCTGTTACAAGCATTTGTGAATGTCGAAATGCTACGCCAGCGATTCTCAAATCTACGGCGGGAGACCTTGTACTGAGTAGAACTGGCAAGAAACACAGCAAGGGCTGTTTATTTCTCCTTGTATTATATGTATACAGAGTCGTTAAATTGAAAATAATTTCAATATGAGATAAATCATTGATAAAAAACTATGGTGTAGGCAAACATACACAGTGGAAGAACCAGTAAAACCTTCAATGAAACACACACGCTCTGACACTTTGCTATATTTTTCGAAACGATTGACTATGGGATTTACAATGTGTCAAGCCTATTATGACAGATTACAATACACAGCCTATTAAATTAATGGCAAAAAAGTTACGGGACTGGTTAATAAGTAAATATTTTTATAGTACAAATGAATTGTTATTATGAATTAATAATTGTAATCTTGTTGACATAATGAAGAAATGTCTATTGACTTAAAAAAATGACATGTATTGTATGCTTATTGTGTGTAATATAATGTATAGTTATTATATTTATTAATTATTGTAATTGTGTTAACATAACGAAGAAATGGCTATTGAATTAGAAAATTTGACATGTATTAATTGAATAAATAAAAAATAAAATAAATAATAAATTTGACATTTGGAATGCAACAATTACTCGATTTAAATTTGAATTTATTAGATAATTTATTAGTATTTTGTATGCTCTTCCAAGGGCGAAACATGTGGATTTTTTTATATTATTTACCAGCTGTAACAAACTATGTTTCATGCAAATAAACTTTCATTTCATTTCAGCCAGTATGGCACATCATGCATCATCCAACACTCATGAAGTTACTTCATGAACCCTACTTTACAATTGTGCAAGCCTAAACTCAATATCCTACACCATATAGCCCTGAAACCTTACTTACCAAAAGGGATAAGTTTATTATACTGTGTTAGCTCATTGAAGGTGGAAATTATTACCCCAGACGGGTCATTTTAAGGTGGAAGTACCCCAGACGAGAACTCAAATACGAGCGGAAAGCCGCTACATCTATACTCATTCATGGCCACAACACTTGTCCGGTCATCTTGACAACTTGATAAGTTAAACAGGTCTTAACTGGCGTGACGTAGAGGTTAAGTACATACATAATATTACACAACCTTTGTGAATGCTACCTAGTGTTGTTTAAGGTAACATCGAAGAATAATATTCCTCTAACAACCTGTCATGTTGATAATTACCGTAGTTGTGGATGCTGTCTTAATTGCACTGAATTGTTAATCTTTCATCGAGGAGCTCGATGGCGCAAGTGGTTGGCGCGTTCGGCTGCGATCGTTGAACTTAAGCAACTTTCGCAGTGGTCGGTCATTGGATGGGTGACCAAAAATTACTATCTCGAGCTCCTCCGTGCTTCGGAAGGCACGTTAAGCCGTTGGTCCCGGCTGCATCTGCAGTCGTTAGCACTCACCAATCCGCACTGGGCCCGCGTGGTGGATCATGGCCCAATCACCCTATTCCATCCATAGGGAAGGCCTGTGCCCCAGCAGTGGGGACATTAATAGGCTGATGATGATGATGATGATGTTAATCTTTGTATTTTACCGTGTTTTTTATGTTAAAAGGTCGGCAAAGAAGCGTATGGCCATCCTGATGCTAAGCGGCCACCATAGCTTATAGACGCTTCCGGTATTAAAAAAAACGACGGGTTGCACTCCGGGAGTGCCGGCAGAAGTGAAAACTTGAATATTAACGTTGTGCATTTTTGATATTTTGGAATGGTTAGGGAATAATTTTGCACGAATTGCTTTAATTATCAGTATAAAACGTACTGTATTGGCTTACATAACGTGGCTTTAATAATTGAATAAAACCCGATATTTTTATAGTATCAATTTACTATAGGTAATTAAAACGTACATGACAATTAGACAGCAGATGACATATTATATATATGGCAGCTAAAAAGAATGAATTAAGAAAATATACATAGCATAGTAGTAAAAAGGTCTGACAATATTTAGAGGGCCGCAACATCTTCCCGCCTCGTTGAAAGAGCCATCTTTCAACACTGTAATTCTTCTACTGTAGGTAGCGGGCAGAGTCGGACTAAGGGTCGTCGCACACAACCTCTCGTAGTGTTTATATCCGCTACTCTGGACACACCATCAGCTCCAGGGAATAATCTTGTTACTCGACCCAGGCGCCAGCATAGCGGTGGAACGTGGTCTTCCTGCAGTAGAACTAAGTCGCCGACATTTAATTGAGCGGTGTTGCTTCTCCATTTCGTTCGTCGCTGCAACTCAGCTATGTATTCTTTCTGCCAACGCTGCCAGAAGTGTTGGCGAATTTTCTCAACTCGGGCATATCTTTGCAATGTACTCTCCCTGTGATTCTCCAGTGCAGGGGTTGGCAATGACGTCAATGCTCTTCCGATAAGAAAGTGCCCCGGGGAAAGGGAGAGGAACTCGTTTGGTGAAGGTGATAGAGGGTATAAAGGACGACTGTTTAAAATCGCCTCAACTTGCGTAAATAACGTTGTCAACTCCTCAAAAGTTAGATTACTGTTGCCTATAACACGTCTTAAGTGGTATTTCGGAGACTTAATACCGGCTTCAAAAATACCACCGAAGTGAGGAGCGTACGCAGGGCTAAAGAAGAACCGAATTCCGTTACGATTCACAAAATCAGATATGGGTTCATTATTTTGTTTTAAAAAATCGCCTAATTCTTTAGCGGCTGCAACGAAATTTCGTCCATTGTCGCAGAATATTTCCTCCGGCTTGCCTCTGCGGGATACGAAACGACGTAATGACATTATGAAAGCGTCTTTAGTCAAGTCACTAACACATTCTAAATGTACGCATTTATATCTTAAGCATACATATAAGCACATATAGCACTTAATTAGTTTACCACCTCGACCTTTTTTACTCAAAACATGAAATGGACCAGCGAAATCAAGGCCAGTGGACGTGAAAGGGAATCCTGCCTCTATTCTCTGTGTAGGTAAATTGCCCATTTTTGGGCAAAGCGTCTTACCTCGATGACGTCGACAACAAACGCATCGATTGACAGTGCGCCTCGCTAATAATCTGCCATTAATTGGCCAAACTGTTTCTCTAACCGATGCTAACAATAGTTGGGGGCCGGCGTGCATTATACGCACGTGCTCGCGCTCAAAAATAAGCCTAGTCAGATGATGCTTCGCATGTAACAAAATGGGGTGTTTTTTCTCGAAAGGATAGTTAGATGCCTCAAGGCGACCGCCAACCCTAATTAGCTTATCATTATCTAAAAATGGGGAAAGCGCCATTAATTTGTACTTTGGACTTAATTCCTTGCCTTTCAATAATGTGCAGTACTCATCAGGAAACGATTCTCCTTGCGCGAGTAAACAAAGCGCATTGAACGACTCAGCCAACTCATCGCAGGTAAGTATGCCTTTTCTTTTATTAGTGTTGTTTTTTATGTTAAATATGAATCGCTTAACGAATGCGAATATTCTTTCTAGTTTTGTAAGATTAGAATAATTGTCAAACGTTATAATTGATTGCCTTATCACTACAGTATAAGTTTTTATTGTTTCAGGTAACTCATCGGGGAGCGCACTCTTCAACAACGGCCAGCGAGACTCGTGATCCAACAAGAAACGAGGACCAGACCACCACAGCTCCAGAGACACCAAGCGGCTAGCGTCGACGCCGCGTGATATCAAATCTGCGGGATTCTCGGCAGTGGGAACGTATCTCCAATCAGCTGACTTTGTTAACTCTAGTATTTCGCTAATCCGATTTGCTACATACGATTTTAACTTTTTATTATTGATATTAGCCACCCAAGCCAGTACTATACTCGAATCGCTCCAATGCACTATGCGGTCCGGCTGGTACCTAAGTGACTCTAAAACTGCCTTGCACAGCCTGGCGGACAGCAAAGCGGCACCGAGCTCGAGTCGAGGCACAGTGGTGGGCTTAAGCGGCGCGACCTTGGACTTGGCGCATAGCAACTTAACTGTAACTTCATCGTTCTCATTAACAGATTTTATGTACACACAAGCTCCAAGGGCGCTCCGCGAGGCATCGCTGAAGGTATGCATTTCAACATACTTAGGCGCGTCGCAAAGCACACGCCTATTAAGTCTTAAGTCTTCAATAAAACTTAATTTTTTAGCAAAATTAAACCAATCTTGTTTGTTTTCCTGCGTAACGGCTTGATCCCAGTCTATTTTTTGTAGCCATAGCTTTTGCAGCAACATTTTAGGCTGTATTGTACACGGACATAGGAGCCCTAAAGGATCAAAAATTTTAAATGCATTAGACATAATAAATCGTTTTGTTATTTTGTCATTTTCATTGGGAATGTATTTTACCGGAAATGTCAGTAAATCGCAGACGGACTCCACCCCAGTCCGAGCGTGCTCGACGACTCACTTAACGTCAAATTTTCTGGCGTATTTATTTCAGAGTTTTCAGATAAAGTGGGCATATTACTTTTGTATTTACGCAAATTAAAACAACGCGACTTTAATTCTTTAGCAACTGTTTTTACTATGTTACGCAACTTCGGACATATAGCCTAACCGAATATATTATTCATTCATGAAATTTACGTATTCAGTTTTAAGAGCCGGATTACGTTTAAATTTTTTCTCCAAACTTAACAACCGTTTTTTGGCTGCGTAATAAGAATCTCCGAGTTTGTCCGGAGTGTCATTCAGCGGGAGCTTAACACAATACCTACCCGTTTCGAGTTGAATAGTGTTAGCTAAAAATGATTCTCACAAGCATTTTCCTTTCGACTCGTGACATTTTTTTTATCAGGAACGTCCTCTAGGTCCCAGAACTTAGGCAACAATTTGTGCACTTCATTCTCTTGTGAATCAGTGATTTGTGTGTGATTACACTTAATTGATTTATTTTGATAGTGATTAGTATCATTTATAGGACCAGATACCAACCAACCGAGCACCGAATTACGCAATCTTGGATTGTTTGGACCAAGGGACTGTTGTTCACTTCCGATGATGTCCCAAAACAGATCTGCTCCGATCAACATATCGATGGGAACCGATTGGTTGAAGTTTGGATCGGCGAGTTTAATGTTTTTAGGCAATTTCAAGCCTTCGACGTTTATTGTCGTTTTAGGTATGTCGCTTGTTAGCTCATCTAACGTTAAGCATGACAAAATAACTTTGAATTCACTGTTCAGTGAATTTATTTGGATATTACAGCGTTCCGCAACGTTTTTTGCACGGCTGTTTCCAATGCCTATCACCTTTAAGAAATCAATAGGCTGCACTTTAAGACACAACTTTTGTTGCAATGCCTTCGTAATGAAAGTAGCTTCACTCCCGCTGTCCAGCAATGCTCTAACCGTGTGAGCTTCTTTGCTTACAGGGTTGGACACTTTTATGAGCGCGGTGGACAGAAGCACTGAGCTGTTTGAATGACTAAAGTTAACCACGGCTGATTGACTTAGCACTGCCGCGTTGTTTACATCGCATGGCGCAGGCTCGTGGAGCAGGCTATTGTGCTTTTTATTACACTCGCGACAAGGACCACCACGACAATCGTTCGCGCGGTGGCCTTGTTTTAGACAATTTCCACATAACTTGTACATAGCCACTTCGGCTAGTCTTTCCTGAATCGATTTTGCAATGAATTTTGGACATTCATGAACTTTATGATTTTCGTTGCAAATTATGCAGACGCACACAGGCGATTTATTTTGACCTCTAAATGAGACCAACTTCGTTTGATGAGTCGTACTAGGAAACGATTTTATAAACGAAGATTGTTCTCGTTTATTATTAAAACGTTGAGGTGTCGAAGTTGAAGCTCGCTGTACTGGGTTAGAACGAGGTGATGAGGGTACGAGTTTAGAAATCTCACTATCATATATATTCCGATTCAATGCCTCGAGGACATCCGCACGATCAATCAGAAATTTTTTAAATTGTTCAAACGTCGGAACGTCATCGAGTGTATTACGGTACTCCTCCCATTTCATCAATGTGCGACTATCTAATTTAGGGCACAACATAAAAATTAGCAGCAAGTCCCATTGATCAGTTGGCTGGCCTAAGCTGGCCAAAGCACGTAAATTTTTTGTGACGTGATCAACCAAATACCGTAACGATTTTTCGGACTCACGAGCATGCAGGTTAATATTTAGCAAGGAGCTTAGATGATGATTGAGGAGCATCCTTTTGTTGTCATAGCGCTCCCGGATCATCCACCAAGCGTCCTCGTAATTGGCCGAAGACACTTCCAAATTTGAAATTATTCGAGCCGCATCGCCCTCCAAGTAAGATACGAGATATTGGAACTTATGAACCGGTTTGATACGGCTGTTATTGTGAATCAAGCTCTCGAAAGTATCCCGAAATTCAAGCCATCGAAAATACGCTCCGTCAAATTTCGCAATTTCTATTAACGGCAATTTAAAACCTTGCTCATGATGACCGTGACAGTATGAACTCTCCGCTGCGACAGACAGACGCTGCTGTTCGAATTCGTTTGTATTATTATACTTTTCTAAAAGACCCTTTACCGTTGCAATGTTTTTAATAATTTTGTTTTCAATGCTCTCACGCTCATCAATCTCATTAGATAAATTATCCGGACGCAACACCTCAATCTGATTTTGTAAATCGTCGAATCTTAATGATAAGCTTTCGAATTTACTAAGTTTAAGATTTAACTCCACTAGTTGAAAACGTGTTAATTCTGCGCAATCAACGATGCTATTTATGTAATTATTAAATTTAGTTATCTGCCCTTTAATTGAGCTACGCATTGTAAGCAAAGATTTAAGCTCCTTTGCAGAACTAAGAGCGTCAGCAACCGCCCCTTCATTAAGATTCGTGGTCATATTGAATTACTTTTAATGAACGTTTATGAAATGAAAAATATAAATAGGTACGCTCACGCTCCTCACAACGATGTCGGTACAGCAGCCGCGATACCAGCCTCGCTCAGCTGTTATCCGTATCAGCTGGTTACGTAACAGGCCCGCGCTACAAGCATATCCTGGAATTATCGACAAAATATGCGGGAATTAAACTGTTAACTTAGTGTACTTGTGTACGGCTGTAAACTTAGTATGAGGAACTAGCAAAATGTTATGTTAAATTATTTAAACAAGTGTTCAATTACCTATTTTATTCTATTGTAAGTTTTAAGTACAACTCCTAGCTGTTAGTTATGATATTAAAATAAAATTATTTGTAAGAATGTATTTAAGCATGGGCCACCTTTAAAAAAAAAGAAGTTTATTTGTAAGTTTACGAAATTTTATCGTAATTATGCACTTTGATCAACGTATTAACGCAAGTTTAGGAGATTGTTTAACTATTTAAATAGAAAATAGTTTACTATTTTGACTATTTAACAGAATTTGATGTTACTGTGTGAAGGGATGTGTGATGGAGGGGCACTTATCTTGTAGTTTAGATTGCGCTGCACGGTGTGATACTTTAGACGTCCACTGCCCGTAGCCCAGACACGAATCCCTGATAAGGTTACTGCACTTCCATCCACCCTTTGGAAAAGATCTTCAAGACTGCATAGGCGCCATCTTTGCGACCAATGTATCTTGACTTTTCTTCGTATTTTACGCGTTCGCTTTTACTTCTTCAGTTGTTCCCCTCATGGGCCACCAATTTATGTATTGGCTTACATAACGTGGCTTTAATAATTGAATAAAACCCGATATTTTTATAGTATCAATTTACTATAGGTAATTAAAACGTACATGACAATTAGACAGCAGATGACATATTATATATATGGCAGCTAAAAAGAATGAATTAAGAAAATATACATAGCATAGTAGTAAAAAGGTCTGACAATATTTAGAGGGCCGCAACACGTACTATCTTGTATGTATGTGGTAATACAATATTTATTTATTGCAGTGTAATAAAAAAAATATTTATTTTATCAATCTTTACAAAATAGATTTGTTTGTATGTTATATAAACAAACTTCGATCAGTCTTTGGCTGAATGTTACTACACCCATAGCCGTTAAAAATGATTCGTATGTTTTCCAAACCGGTTAAATGAAAAGTGCTTTTTAAAGTGTATATATTATACAAAGGTGTCCGTTGAAATCTAATGACTGTAAATTAAATTATAAATTACGCCAAGAATTACCGTTTATGTCAATATTTTTTGTGCATTTGGGCCAATTTGAGCAATCTCCTTTTCTTAGTTTAATCTAAATATGCATTAATTATCATTCAATTTAAAATTAGCTCTTCATTTATAAATGTAAAGAAAAACAATAATAAATCAAGCAGATTAATACTTAAAATGAAAGGCATTAATCTACATTTATGTCAATTTATTTTTAACTATTTTTAATACCGTGTCTGCCAGTAAAGACGAGAGTCTATAACCTTGTTACTTCAAACAGGAAGTTTGTATCTACGTAATTAAAAAAATCTGTCTGTCTAAGGCTCGTATTACAGAATGACAACTAAATGTTGATCTTTAGTACAGTACAGTAGTTAGATTTTTTTTTGTTTCCTCCCAGGCGGGGGAGCGGGTGTGAAATTCTCATGGATACCCTACAGCCGGCTGTAGGGTTATGTCAGACTCTTACTGACTAAAGCACACCCGTGGGGGATGCCTATGGCCTTAGGGGCCTTTCAGGCTTCATCTGATGCGATCAACCCCTGAGAAGGGGATGATGCAGCGCTGCCTTAGTAAATACTACTGCATAGTGCGCTTAGAGGACGGATGCACTCTGTACCCTTAGTACGAGTTTGAGCTCACGAAAACTATCATAGTTTTCGTAATTGTAAATTATGTACCATGTCCATTTTGGTGAAAAGTAACCAAATATACTTAATAATTTTTATTATTTTTAAAGCATGTAACTGCTTGATGTTTAAATCTAAAGAAAATATAAATAGAAAAAAAAATTCCACGCGGACCAGGCAGCAGACGGGACTCGAACCTCGGCAGAAGCAGACGCGACTCGAACTCGAAATTGTGGGTTTACCTATAATGCGAAGAGATGGCGCTGCCTTGCAGCTTAAGAATAGCTAGAAAGAATTTCGACGCGGTCCGTGATGGCCGCGGTAGCATAATTGGTCAGTGCATTCGCCCGGATTGCGAAGGGTGCGGGTTCGAGTCCCGTCTGCTGCCTGGTCCGCGTGGAATTTTTTTTTCTAGTTATATTTTCTTTAGATTCAAATATACTTAAATTTAAGAAGACGCAAATGATTTAATGATAGAATTTAAACACTGTTTATTTGTATTGAAACGAAAACAATGAAATGTCGCTATATATAGCACATAGCGACATCCCTTTCTAACTGTACTCAAGTAAAGATCGATCGAGTTGTCATTCTGTAATACGAGCCTAAGACTGCAGCAAAAATTACTCATCTTTATATATATAATTCTTCTGTGAGTGTGTATGTCACTGAACTTTTCTTAAACGACTGGACCGATTTTGATGAAATTTTTTGTGTGTGTTCAAGGGGATCTGAGAATGGTTTAGATTCACAATTTTGTCCGCTGGACAACCCCTATTTTTTTAGGGCGGTACGAAGTTCGCTGGGTCAGCTAGTTTAATATATGAAAAGAAAACTATTGTTTAAGTATTAATTATCAAAACTGGACAGGTATCTAATTACGTCTATTCCTTTACTTTCGTAGCAGCAAGATGAGAAACGAATTTCATTCAGCGGTTTTCCCTCTTAGCTATGATATGACTAATCATCATCATCAGCCTATTAATGTCCCCACTGCTGGGGCACAGGCCTTCCCTATGGATGGAATAGGGAGATTGGGCCATGACCCACCACGCGGGCCCAGTGCGGATTGGTGGGTGCTAACGACTGCAAATGCAGCCGGGACCAACGGCTTAACGTGCCTTCCGAAGCACGGAGGAGCTCGAGATAGTAAATTTTTGGTCACCCATCCAATGACCGACCACTGCGAAAGTTGCTTAACTTCAACGATCGCAGCCGAACGCGCTAGCCACCTGCGCCATCGAGCTCCTCCTCCTTAGATATGACTAATGGTGGTATGGTTTTCAAGCAAGATCTGAAACGAACTTCCTTCAGCGGTTTTCCCTCTTAGCTATGATATGACTAATGGTGGTATGGTTTTCAAGCTAGGTCTGAAACGAACTTCCTTCAGCTGTTTTCCCTCTTAGTTATGATATGACTAATGGTGGTATGGTTTTCAAACTAATCTGAAACGAACTTCCTTCAGCGGTTTTCCCTCTTAGCTATGATATAACTAATGGTGGTATGGTTTTCAAGCAAGATCTGAAACGAACTTCCTTCAGCGGTTTTCCCTCTTAGCTATGATATAACTAATGGTGGTATGGTTTTCAAGCAAGATCTGAAACGAACTTCCTTCAGCGGTTTTCTCTCTTAGCTATGATATGACTAATGGTAGTATGGTTTTCAAGCAAGATCTGAAACGAACTTCCTTCGGCGGTTTTCCATTCCAACCATACCACCATTAGCTATGATATAGCTAATGGTGGTATGGTTTTCAAGCAAGATCTGAAACGAACTTCCTTCAGCGGTTTTCCCTCTTAGCTATGATATGACTAATGGTGATATGGTTCTCAAGCTAATCTGAAACGAACTTCATTCAGTGGTTTTCCCTCTTAGCTATGTATAGCTAATGGTGGTATGGTTTCAAGCAAGATCTGAAACGAACTTCCTTCAGCGGTTTTCCCTCTTAGCTATGATATGACTAATGGTGATATGGTTCTCAAGCTAATCTGAAACGAACTTCATTCAGTGGTTTTCCCTCTTAGCTATGTATAGCTAATGGTGGTATGGTTTCAAGCAAGATCTGAAACGAACTTCCTTCAGCGGTTTTCCCTCTTAGCTATGATATGACTAATGGTGGTATGGTTTTCAAGCAAGATCTGAAACGAACTTCCTTCAGCGGTTTTCCCTCTTAGCTATGTATAGCTAATGGTGGTATAGTTTTCAAGCAAGATCTGAAACTAACTTCATTCCACGGTGTTCCCTCTTAGCTATGATATGACGGGTTTCAAAAGACGGGTAAACCTTTTCCTTTAGAGACGGCAACGCACGAGTGGTACCCTTAGTACTGCAAGTGTCCATGGGCACCAGTGACCACTTAACATCAGGTGGACTGTCAGCTCGCAGCCTGCATAAACATTAACAAGGAACAAATAACGTTTCATATATTAAACTAGCGGCCCACCCTCGCTTCGCTTCGGTGTAGAGCTGAAGTGTAGACTGCAGTTTTTGTTCTCAGGCTTGTATTATACACAATGACATTCATCTATGATTCTTCTTATACCTGCATGTAAAGTCTCAGCCCGATCGGTTTAAAATTGACAAAGTTTCGTACAAACTTTCATTCCCTATTTTATCCCCTACCTACGTCATAACATCTACCTGCATGCCAAATTTCATCCCGATCCGTCCAGTGGTTTGGGCTGTGTCAGATTACTATGTTTTTTTTTTGAAAATCGGACTGGCAACACTGCTGAGTTGCATTCGTAAGAGGAAACAATATTTTCGCTTCGTAAAACGGTTTAACTCTTCTCAGTGGAAAGCGACTACGAGTTTTATGTAAATGTATCTATCAAATTAATACACTTCTTGTGCTAGGTCAACAAGTTTTTTTAGTTATAAAAACAGTTAAACGGTCGAATTTAGACAATTTAATTTTATAAGTACTTAGTTTTATGACTTATTTTTGATTTAATGTCTTCAAACAACTCAAATGCAACAAGAATAATCGTATGTTATATTTTACATTTTTTTAAAACTAGCAAACCAGTGAACCAAACCTGATTTAAAAAAAAAAAGAAAAAAAATGTATTTAATTAATTGAGAACTTCGGAGATTTTGTGTGGTTTCGTTTGTAATTCGTGATTTCTCGAAAACCGGAAGTGCTACGTTACTCAAATCCGGTTTGTAGTCTTATCAGACTATTCTTAACGTATAACTTAAATATTCTCTTTATCTATCTCTTACGGTTTGGCCGCTGAAACAGCACCACTGACAGACGGACGGACGGACTTGTCTAATAGATAAGAGATTTTAATTAAGGCGCGAGCTAGGCGGCCACGGCCGTTAAATGGCCGTTGCGGCCAAGTGCGAATGTTTTTTTTTTTTAAGTTAATCTGGTCGTTGTCGCCACAGACCGTGGTCGTGGTCATCTAGAGCTAGAAGTGCCTTAATTAGAATTAAAAAAAAAATACATAATTTTATATACGATTATTCTTATAGCCTTAGAGTCGTTTGAAGTCATTTCATCTATATATATAAAAGAAAGTCGTGTTAGTTACACCACTTATAACTCAAGAACGGCAGAACAGATTTGGGTGAAAGTTGGTAGGGAGGTAGCTTAGAGCCAGGAGACGGACATAAGATACTTTTTATCCCGTTCGACAGCGTTCCCGTGTGACTTGACATGAAACGTCAGTCAATTTTTACCAGGTTTATGTTTTTAACCATGTAATAACTGCGCTCAGTTTCTGTACCTATTAAATTACTACATAGTATAAAGCAAAGTCGCTTCCCGCTGTCTGTCCCTATGTCCCTACGTATGCTTAGATCTTTATGCGGATATTGATGCGTTTTTTTTTAATAGATAGAGTGATTCAAGAGGAATGTTTATATATATAATACATGCATAAATAAAATAGTAAGAAACACTAATAATTTTAGAGGTTTTTAATGTAAGGTTGTATATAAACACATTTTTTTGCGCTTACGTTGCAAACGCTGGCTGAACCCTTCGAGATAGATCAAAATAACGTACTACAGTATTTTACACCTTAAAAATGAGCGATTCCGACGCTACCGGGCGGGGGGCCTGGCGGCGCGTGCCTATTAAAATTAGGTATTAAAAGAATGTCATTTTGTATAATACAAGCCTGAGAACAAAAACTATAGTCTACACAACAGCTCTACACCGAAGCGAAGCGAGGGCGGGCCACTAGTTATATATCACACTAATATTATAAAGGCGAAAGTTTGTGAGTATGTGAGTGTGTATGTTTGTTACTTCTTCACCTCTAAACGGCTGGAGCGTTTTCAATAAAATTTGGTATGGAGTTAGCTGACACCCTGGATTAACACATAGGCTACGTTTTACTGCGGGAAATTATCCTTAATAAACTGCGGGTAATACCGCGGGGCACAGCTAGTAAAACATAAAACTAAGTACCTACATATAAAATTACATTGTCTAAACTTGACCGTTTAACTGGTTTTATATTTAAAAAAAAACTTGTTATCCTTGTACAAGAAGCGTATTAATTGGATGCATTTACATAAAACTCTTGGTCGCATTACACTTTTAAAGAATTTAAATTTAAACTATTAATGTATATTTAATCATTATGTAATGAAAGGTGACTTCATGAATCATCTCTGGAGTCATTTTTCAACTTGACGATTCTGTAAATAATAAAACAGGGAGTAAAAACAGCCCTTGCTGAGTTTCTTGCCGGTTCTTCTCAGTACAAGGTCTCCCGCCCCGTAGATTAGCGAACCGATGGCGTAGCTTCTAGACATTCATGAGTGCTTGTAACAATCTGAATTGAATAAATGATTTTGATTATGATTACAGAGAAGAGTTAAACCATTTTACAGAGTGAAAATATTGTTTCCTCTCACAGAAGAACTCTGCAAATCTTACTCTTTTTAGAAGAAGCACTGGTATTAATTTTTTCATTGCAAGTAAGACGGAGAGTTACAAGTAGAAGATTATATTGAATAAATATTGAGAATAAATATTTTACTAGACAAAAAATAATATTGGTTTGGTTTTATAAAACCACGATGCAAGTGAAACTTTATATAGATTTTGCAATTGACTTAAAATTTATCTGGTCTTAAAAAAAGTGAGCATCGAGCTCGATGGCGCAAGTGGTTAGCGCGTTCGGCTGTAAAAGTTGTGGTTAAGCAACTTTCGCAGTGGTCGGTCATTGGATGGGTGACCAAAAATTTACTATCTCGAGCTCCTTTATGCTTCGGAAGGCACGCTAAACCATTGGACCCGGCTGCATCTGCACTCGTTAGCACCCATTAATCCGCACTGGGCCCGCGTGTTGAGTCTTGGCCCAAAGTCCCTATTCCATCCTCAGGGAAGGCCTGTGTCCCAGCAGTGGAGACATTAATAGGCTGATGAAGATGAGCTGATGTTAAGTGTAAGTGGAATCCAGTTGCAAAGATAGATGATATTTTATGTAGTGTCTTCTGTGGTGGAGGTTGCTTCCCCAGACGGGAGCACTTATTAATAATTCTAGAACATGCGAGAAAAGAAAGCAATATCATCTATATATATAAAACTCAAAGGTGACTGACTGACATAGTGATCTATTAACGCACAGCCCAAACCACTGGACAGATCGGGCTGAAATTTGGCATGCAGGTAGATGTTATGACGTAGGCATCCGCTAAGAAAGGATTTTGATCAATTCTACCCCCAAGGGGATAAAATAGGGAATGAAACTTTGTCAATTTTAAACCGATCGGGCTGAGGTCTGACTTTGAATGCAGGTATAAGAATCATAGATGAATGTCATTGTGTATAATACAAGCCTGAGAATAAAAACTGTAGTCTACACTTCAGCTCTACACCGAAGCGAAGCGAGGGCGGGCCGCTAGTTTTATTATATTATCTAAAAAGTTTACTTCATCTTAATTTCAGTACGTCCGAAGTGAGGCGTTATGGCAACTCCAGGAAAAGTTGGGGGGATCTCCCTTGAAGATGAATACAAGAAGAGACTTTGATCTCCAAGTCAGACATCCAGAAGTTGAGGGAGTGGATGCTCACGCAACCTCATCTGCCGGCTGACGAAATCACAGGTTTGTGAAGAGTTTCCTAGTCAAATAGTTTTGAATTGCGATCCAGTATGATGTTCGAATCCCGGTGCAGGCAGATGTTTGTGTGATGAATACAAGCATTTGTACTCCAGTCATGGATGTTTAATATGTATTTGTTTGTATATAAATATACTTATATATGTACTCTATATTTATTCTATCCGTTACCCTAGTATCCCATAACACAAGCCTTGCAGTGCTTACTTTGGGGCTAGGCTAAAATTGAAATGAAATGAAAAGTCATTTATTCAGTCTAGGCTGTCACAAGCACCTGTGAAGGTCAAGAAGCTACGCCATCGGTTCGCAAAACTACAGCGGGAGACCTTGTACTGAGAAGAACCGGCAAGAAACTCAGCAAGGGCTGTTTTTTTCTCCCTGTTCTGTTTACACGTATTGTAAATGTATTCTACGTTTCTTGAGCGACAATTTAGCCGATAGGTAGTCACATGCTCGCCGGCGTGGCGGGCTAACTACCAAAATGTTGTTTGTCAAACAACCTTTAAAAAAAGATCTACCGATAAATCTTAATTTTATTGAGCAGAGCCTCGTATTCTAGCACACACTAAGACCGTGCTAAGACACACGCTTGCACCACACCTACAAGCGCATTTACACTAACGTAGGCATAAGCACCTAACTTCTAAACTAATTTAGATCTTTATCATAGTTTGTTGGAATTTATTAGAATTTTATGTTATCTATTTTAAGGAAGACCAATATCTCCTGACACAGGCCAGTTAAGCTTAAAAGGAGATGCTGGTCATAAGTTTAAGATCACATTATGATTCAAGCCAATGAAAACATATTATTATCTTTACTAGCAAACCAGTGAACCAAATGTTCACCAAAACTTATTTAAAAAAAAATGTATTTAATTAATTGAGAACTTCGGAGATTTTGTGTGGTTTCGTTTGAAATTCGTGATTTCTCGAAAACCGGAAGTGCTACGTTACTCAAATCCGGTTTGTAGTCTTATCAGACTATTCTTAACTTATAACTTAAATATTCTCTTTATCTATCTCTTACGGTTTGGCCGCTGAAACAGCACCACAGACAGACGGACGAACGGACGGACTTGTCTAATAGATAAGAGATATTTGTTATTTTTCAAGCATGTAACTGCTAGATGTTTTAATCTAAGGAAAATTTTACTGAAACAAATTCCACGCGGACCAGGCAGCAGACGGGACTCTAACACACACCCTTCGCTATCCGGGCAAATTTACTGACCATTATGCTACCGCGGCCCTGTTGGCCGTGTCGATTTCTATCTAGCCTTTCTCAAGCTGCATCGCAGCGCCATCTCTTGAATATTTAACGACCTCCGTGGCCGAGTGGTTTGAACGCCGGGGTTCATGGTGTCGCCGACTCGAGAGGTCCTAAAGGGTTCGAATCCCGGTGGGGGCAGATGTTTGTGTGATGAATACGAGCATTTGTACTCCAGTCATGGATGTTTAATATGTATTTCTATATAAATATACTTATATATGTACAGTGTATGTATTCTATCCGTTACCCTAGTATCCCTTAACACAAGCCTTACAGTACTTACTTTGGGGCTAGGCTAATTGGTGTGAGTGTTGGAAATATTTATTATTATTATTATTATTTCAAATCGCTAGGATATACTAGATGTTGCTATAAGTTTAATGATAATATATTACACATAGAAAATCCTGCTGGAATTATCGGAACAGTTAAAAAACAAGCATTTCATATTGAAACATGTGGAACTTTCTAGAAGGATGTTTTAATCGTCATCATCAGCCGATGTACGTCTAGTGCTGTAGAAGTAATTAATTAATTTAATAAATAGTTTTAATGATAATGCCAGTACAGACCTTCAGATTTCTAACTACGTCATTACATTATCTATCTATACTTATAATAAATCTGTAGAGATGTCAATTCTGTACATGAAATATATTTTCAAAATAACTATCAGGGGGTGATTAGTGATCGATACTGATGCCAAAAATGCAATCAGTAAATTTTTTGTCTGTCTGTCTGTCTGTGTGTATGTTCCTTATAGAAACAAAAACTACTCAACGGATTTTAACGAAACTTGGTACAGTTATTCTTCATACTCCTGGGCAGGTTATAGTATACTTTTCATCACGTTACAATCAATAGCAGCAGAGTAGTGAAGGGAAATGTTGGGAAAACGGGAGAAGTTACTCCATTTTTTAAGCTTCCGTCGCGTGTGCAGCCTTAATGGTTAAAGTTACATAAAAATCATGTATGACGGAAATATTCTACATAAAATTGTCTAAAAAATATCCCGCAACAGCATATGGCTATCTTTTATGGTTGACTCACAATAACACGTGTAATTATATAAATAAAGTCATTGTTTATAGCACAAGCCTGAGAACAAAAACTATAGTTTACACTACAGCTCTACACTGAAGCGAAGCGAGGGCGGGCCTCTAGTTAATAATAAAATGACTGTCACACATCACGTGCATATTAAAAAATAACAAGTCTTTGATGAGAACAAGTTTTGGATACCGAACTTTGGTCTTGGAATTAATTCTGACCTTCCATTTGATTTCTTAAGACATTAAAGTATTTTTAAGAAGATGATAACTATAATTGCTATTTCTTCTTTCAAATGTTTAATACTTGTAAAAGTATTCATTTGACATTGTGGGTTACCTACAAAGCGAAGATATGGCGATGCCTTGCAGCTTAAAAAAGGCTAGAGAAAATTCGACACAGTCGTCAGGGCCGCGGTTGCATAATGGTCAGTGAATTCGGCCGGATAGCGAAGGGTGCGGGTTCGAGTCCCGTCTGCTGCCTGGTCCGTGTGGAATTTTTTCTAGTAATATTTTCTATAGATTCACACATCGAGCAGAGTTAAATGCTTAATAATAATGTTAAATGCGTTTACCATCTTCAAAGCTCGTTCTTTTGCCGCATTTAATAATACAATCGTTATACACCAGTACGAATGGCACTGTATTCGGAAAACTTATATGTGTGTATGTTAAGAATGAAAATTTTGGAAAATCAAAAAGTGCACACCTCACATTCACGAAACAGAAACTCCATTGAAGAGTAAATAAATTCCATTGAATTTCATTAATATCTTTAAAACGGTTATCAGTTCAATCATGATAAGAAATAGGGTTCATCCTCAGTATAAGTGGAAATTAATTCAAAAGGATTTATTACAATTAATTGCGTATAATTTTCTAAAACGTGCAGACAAACAAGTGCACAGACCAACGGACATCAGTACTAATAAAAAAAAAAACTTAATTTTTTTGTTATAATATATACTAAAAAAATAAATGAAAACATACGCTGACTTTATAATTTAATATGTCTCGTATTCAAAACACCCTTTTTGCCAAAACAACTTGGGAGATAAGAGCGATTTTATATTGTAAAATCGTCACATAGCGGCCTATCGAGAGTAAAGCACTCCCACACGGTTACGCGTTGTAAGGCGTGCAATACAGTATATTTACAGTATGTGTAGGGAGCAGGCCCGTGGGGAGAATAGCTAAGGAAAACTGGGAGACTTGCCGTGTTGGGAGGATTGAACCATTTTTTTTTGTTTCCTCCCAGTCGGGGGAGAGGGTGAGAAATCCTCATGGATACCCTACAGCCGGCTGTAGGGTTATGTCAGACTCTTACTGACTAAAAAACACCCTTTAATCATGCTTATGGCCAGAAGGGCCTTACAAGCTTCATCTGAAGCGATCATACCCCGAGAGGGGGATGATGCGGCGCTGCGTTGGTTTAAACTAGTGCATAGTTTAAAATAACGCAAAATGCGCTTAGAGGACAAGTGCACTCAGATGTGCACTTGGAACGGGAGGGGACTGAGCGGAATCGAACCTCTCTGTGTCGGGGGGGCGGGGGGACTCTACCGCAAGTGTTGGATCCTCAGCGGCCAGGAGGGCCGCGAGGTCGCGTGTGAGTTTATTGTGTGTGGCTGTGAGTGCGTGTTTGGGCCTACGGGGCCTGTAGCGAGATGGAGTGTGTGGGGCGTATCCCGACGCCGACCTAATGAGTGGATTAGAGTGCTCTTCTGCAGCTTTGAAGAACCGTTCCGAGCACTCTGTGAGAATTGAACCATCTTTTCAATTGTATTTAAATATAGCGCAAACAAAACGTCAATTCGTTAATATGTTACATGGGAGACTGTTTTGTTGTGTTTGGCATCTCGCATGTGACCAACGATCGAAATGACGTGTTGTTTGCCCTAAAGGAGATTGCTCAGCTTCCATACATGTTTGGCCTAAAGATCACTAATCATGAAAAATTGTTTCCTAGATTCGAAATTATATATAAATTACTGTAGAAACGAATATTATTGACGGACACCCCTGAGAACTTATATAAACCATATACACTGGATGATTTTGAGGTTATGTTTGCAAATAGGTACATAGGTATTAAAATAATAAAAAACAAATAAGTTATATAGTAAACTAGGGAAATCAAGCCAAGTACCGAAATTGTGTATTAGATTCAGGTATATAGAGCATGTAGATTAACAGATAGTTGCCTGTTTTTAAAGTTAATGCACAAGAGTAACTTTTAAAATCAGGTATCATATCATCTATGCATTTCCGGTTATAATAAGGAAGGTACTCTGTGACAGAAACTGTGTGATGATTGTGAATGAGCCACAGATTAGAGAGAATTTTTAAACTCTCGTTGACCAAAGAAAGCTAAGAGATTTAGGTTATACAGCTATATCATCAGTAGCTTCATTATTTTTTGTTATGTTTACATTATAACCATATTTTAGATTTTTAGTGTATCAGACCTTATAATGTGTTTATTTTAATGTATGGCAATAGACTTTATGATGTCGCCTACCATTTATAATAATTGTCTTAGCATATTTGCATGTAGTGTAATAGTTATTTATTATACAAGAGTGGAAAGTTCCTTTTTAACCGCGTGCTCGATTTGGATGACCGAGCAAGCGAAGGATTCTAAAGTTGAATCACGAGCGCAGCGAGTGATTCTAAATTAGAATCCTGAGCGTCAGCGAGGGAAACAAACGAGCACAAGGTGAAAAATCTTTCCACTCGAGTGCAATACGTAACTTTTCATCCCACCTCAGCGAGGAAATGACAAAATGAAAAAGAAAACAATTTATAATGACAAAATATTTAAGCAATAAAACGTGAAAAACTAGAATGGCGCGAAGCACGCAAATAAAACAAAGAAACCAAGAAGGTTCCAAATTTAAATTTTTTCACAATTTAAAAAGTTCTAATCATAAATTTGGCACCATAGAGGTTACATTAAATAGGTTTAATGACGTTTTGAATTTACAATTATATTGAGTACTCATTATATGTGATGTTCTAAATTCAAATCTACTTTGCCGCTCAAGCGAATAAAATAGAATTTTCCAGCCAGATTTCGAAGCGCAAAATTACACTTTCCGAGGTGGTGGGATGAAAATGATTATTAATACCACAGTGAATAAAAAAATGTTTTATTTTATCAATCTTTACAAAAAGATTTGATTTTATGTTATATAAACTTGGCTGAATGTTACTACACCCATAGCCATTAAAAATGATTCGTATGTTTTTCAAACCGGTAAAATAAAAGTCCTTTTTAAAATGAATATATTATACAAAGGTGTCCGTTAAAATCTAATGACTGTAAAATAAAGTATAAATTACGCCAAGAATTACCGTATATGTCAATATTTTTTGTACATTTGGGCCAATTTGAGCAATCTCCATTATAAACTATTTTGGAAAATGGTTCAATAGTCGGGAATCTGGTCAAGCCTTCCGGTTTTGCCTTAGTGTAGGTATCATGATCAATGCAGAATATGATGAACTTCATTTGTCATTACTCAGTAAGAAATACGATCCAGTTTTATTTTTTTAAATTAAGGTAGGCAGATGACTCTACCCCACTTGATGTTAAGTGGTTGTTGTATCAGTTGGTATCAACATCAACATACAATCAGTGCATCTAGAAATGCTGAGTAGTAGGTGCTAATCATACACTTAATACGGAAATTGTAGCTCATTTATACATTATACAGGTGTTACAATAGCTTATCATCCAATTATGCACCACTTAAGCGCGGAAACATAAATAATGAAAATTACGTTCTACGAATGGATATAATTGCAGTCCTTACTGCCGGGTGTCATTAAAATTATGATAATTTAAACGATTATTACAAAGTTGTCTATCATAACTCTTCTTGAGTCATAACTTCTTGATGTAAGCACTTGAGGGTATATTTTGTATATTTTTTGCTAATTTACGTTACTACTTTTTACTTTTTTCTTTGTGTTCGCTTATGCAATAAAGTCCTAAGCAAATCTAAGAGTTAATCATAAATTAATTCAAAGATAGTATAAAAAAAGAACTTTTTAAAAATCTTATTACAAAGTGTCTACATTATATTATTATTATTATTATTGTGATTATATTACAGACAAAAATTGAACTGTTCCAACCACTTTTCTATACTTTTCTATATTAAATAATGATTGTATTGATGTTGTAACGACATAATGATTTGTAAATGTTGTTTCATTATACTTTTAATGTTGTAGAGTTTTATTCGCTCGTATTTCTCCGCAGCTAAAAAAATATATCCAATAACGAGAGGAAAATAAAATTTGGACGATTCAAAAGAGTTGTCTATACATCTAATTTAAATAAAGATATATTTATTTCCGATTGATTAAAAATGATATTCCAAAGAGGTAAAGTGCGTAAATTTTGATGCAGGAAATTTACGTGTTCTCAAAATTGCAAACACGATTAAAAAACTTATTGGTGTAAAGTTACGGACTTTTCGATCTTGGCCAGAGGGCCAGTATGGATTAGACTCAGTGCGGATTTTGAGTGGAATGGGCCCAGTGCGGATTGGGCCCAGTACCCTTCCCTATCCACCTCAACATCTCCGTCAAAAAGTGTATCCTATCCACCAATCTGAACTGGGGCTACGCGGTCGTTCATTGCTCGATCCCCAAAATATTAAACAAAACTTTGTAACAAGTCCACAGCCACCTCCGTCAGTGCTCGCCTACATATCTGCCTTTCTAGCTAGCCACCCAGCTGCCTAGCAAGCTACTTTGCTAGGTTGAGACTAAAAAATCTTAAAAAATCGCACACATTAGTGATGATAGGAACCGTACAAGTCTGCGTTCAGAACATGCACTCGGGCGCTGTCAACGTAAGTTTTGACATAAGTCCTTCCTTATGACAGTGTAAATTAAATACATAACATCGGATACATGGTTTATTTACATTATATATTTAAACAAATTTATATATAAATTACGACGACTAATTATAATTTTCTTTATATTAATATATATTATATACGTACTGTATGGTGATGTGGGTTTTTTTCTTATTGTTCTGTTTTTAGTGTTTACGTTTTTGAATGTTTTACAATCCATTAAAGCCACCTTGCACAGGTCCTGCCAGAATAACAGCGCCGACATGGTGAGAGAAGTTTTTTTTATTTTCTCACTATGTTAGCTTATGCTGAGGCAGGGTCCTGGTTGGCCGTCTATAGATTAAGTTATATTTTTGTCATTTACTATGTTTATGATGGTCAATAAATAATTTTTCATTTCATTTCATTTCAAAAAAAACACCTAGCCCCAATCCGCTACGAAATGGCACCCGGTGTTCTTTAGCGACCACCTGAGCTGTCCACTTTAGTGGTCACTTAGGAATACAAATTCCCAACCATCCACCTTGTCTTTTCTTTATGGACAGTCTTCGTCCAAAAAGTTATTCATTGCTTATAATATTTGCATTAAAGTTTTATTTAATTCCTGATTTAATTCATGTTACAGATCTGGACCTGATCCTCGCATACCACTGCTGCGAACGGAGTTCTGGCGTCACCAAGACCGTGCTGGATCTAAATTTCACACTCAAGACTCTCTTCACAAACATATTCAAGGACCGGATTGTCGACGACAAACTCATTAAAACATACAGGACCGCGTATGTACATACATATCAAAAAGATAAAAGCAGATTCTTTACTATGGGAGCAAACAACTATATAAAAGACGAGAGCGTTTTTTGAATCCTGTACCCTAAGGACGAACTTTGACACATCTATAATTGTATCGCTGTCATCAAATTTTCTATGGAAGGAGTCACTTTGTTCTTAAGTTCGGTAGAAGGCATATAGGCAATAATTTAAGTTAAGGCTTAACTTAAATTAAACTTATCTTTATTCTAAATGATGTAATGGAAGGTGACTTCAGAAGTAACTCTGAAGTCATTTTTCAACTTGACGACTCTGTATATAACAATACAGGGAGAAAAAAACAGCCCTTGCCGAGTTTCTTGCCGATTGTTCTCAGTACAAGGTCTCCCACCGTAATATGCGAACCGATGGCGTAGCTTCTCGACCTTTACAAGTGCTTGTAACAGCCTAGACTGAATAAATGATTTTTGATATATCGAGCGGTTTAGTGAGCAAAATTGGTTTATAAAAAGCTAAGGCCCGATATGGCCTCTGATGTAAGGTTTTTAAAAAATAATGATTGGTAACTTGAGAAGCTCGATGGCGCAGGTGGCTAGCGCGTTCGGCTGCGATCGCTGAAGTTAAGCAACTTTCGCAGTGGTCGGTCATTGGATGGGTGACCAAAAATCTTCTATCTCGAGTTCCTCCGTGCTTCGGAGGGCACGTTAAGCCGTTGCTCCCGGCTGCGTCTGCAGTTTTTAGCACCCGCCAATCCGCTCTCCGCGTGGTGGGTCTTTTCCCAATCTCCCTATTCCATCCTTGGGGAAGGCCTGTGCCCCAGCAATGGGAATATTAACAGGCTGATAATGAATGTTTTTTAACATTTCAGATTGTTCCTGCCTTTGAATGTGCGCGCCCATGACGATTCCGCCGTTATCTACTGCGGACTCTTAGATCCTGATTACAAAAATTTCGTTTTCTCAGAAGCGATCAGGTAAAATAATGCTCTTCACATAACTGTTCATGTTTGCTATTTGGGGAGTTGACAGCAGTTTAAAAAAGGTACGAATTGGAGCGCCTGCCTGGGGATGGGACCTCCATCTTACAGAAGATCTCCGATCAGCCTTTTTGTGGTTTTGTGTTTTTGTCGGTGAGTAAAATTACAATACCTCGGCTCACCGGGAAACTTTCAAGAGGCAGTCACCAATGTGAAGGCCGTGGGGGCATTCCTGGAAGAGCTGGGCTCGCTGGAGTGATTCCGGCTATACAGGGTGTATAGCTCGCGCAAAACAGGCGCCATAAGGACGTCGAGTTGCGGTAACGCCCGTTGCAGGAAGAAGAAGAAGAAGAAAGTTCTAGGACTTCACTTAGGATTGGGGCAGGGTAGGTAACGGTGCGAGTGGTAGTTTTGGTATGGCAAGCTTCTTTAGGTTCTCGTCAATCTGCACTAGGTGTTGGGTCATGGCCCATTCTACTATTGCATCCATAGGAAAGGCCTGTCCCTCAGCAGTGGGGAAATAAGTTGGCTGTTGATGAAGCATCTAAAGGTTATGGTGGCCGCTTACCATCAGGCGGGTGATACGCTCATTTGCCACCATTTTAACATAAAAAGTAGTTGATACTTTTTATTACTTTTAAATCATGATAGAGATTTAATGCTGTTAAATTTACAAATAACAAACACTAACAGAAATGTGAAGATCCCTCCAGTAGCTCCCACTCAAAATACTGAGGATTTGGATGCGACCAAAAACTATGGTCGTTTGTTGAATTTTTTTTGCTGTCCTAGACGTTCGGCCCTACATTTCTGTGTAGGGCCAAACGTGCTTAGCACCATACCTGAGCTAGAAAGCTCAGTTATGGTGCAGTCAAAGAAAGTTATTCTAAATGTACAAAGTTGCATCTGTCGCACTCGAGTAAATCCAAATCCAATCCAAAAATCCCCGCTTGGGCTCCCCTACCAACAGTTAAGTGTAGAAATATTTCAATCAAATTTCCAAAAAACAAGTGTTGAAAATAGCAATTTAACAAGCTCATTTTCTCCCGATCCGTTCGAAAACCAAATCTAAGAGCAGTACAATTTCTTCTCGGCTGCAATGTTCATATATTCTTGGTCCTTAGCCTCGGACCTAATTACTATCTATTGGTTATCATTTAATAATAGGAATACATCCAATAGCCTATCCCCAAAGTAAGCACTGTAGGCTTGTGTTAGAAGGTACTGGGGTAACGGAGAGAATACATATACTGATACATATATAAGTGTCATAACTGATAAACATATTTATATAATACATATCAAACATCCATGACTGGAGTACAAATTGCTCGTATTCGTCACACAAACCAGCCCCCCAGGATTCGAATCCGGGACCTCTCGAGTAGGCGATACCTTGAACCACTCGGCCACACCGGTCGTATAATTTTTAGCCACAAACATTGTAAATATTAACGCGATTGCAACCACGTACTTTGTTTTTTGTGAGTCTCCGATACTCCGGCACTGTTGCAAGCGCCATGATCACGGAGTCACTGAAGTAATTGCGTTTACATGGCAGACATATCGGCCTACCCTCTGGTATTGTCCTAATACAACGCGATAACGTAAATGAGCGATGCGATCATCGTACGAGTCGACGATCTAACATATTGATCTAGAATAGGTGTCCTAATAGGCGATCGCGCGATGCATTCGCGCGACTAAAATGTTTAAAAATCTATTCGCGCGAACTTAGTTCACGCGAACGCGCAATCAAACCTATTAATGATGAATAGGTGTCCTAACTGAAGTTCGCGCGATGATCGCGTCGCGTCGATAGGAAGCGGGGAGAGGGGCAGGGCTAACCCGTTCCGTATTCGCGTTCTATTAGGACACCCAGTTCGCGATCACGCGATGGTCGCGTCGTTTAAATGCGCGATGATCGCGTTGTATTAGGACAATGCCTAAGACTTTGTCTTTTATTGCGTTCGTCACCCCTACTCACTCGCACCTGCTCACTCCCTCTTCCATCCCTCCCTTCCAATATCAGAGACTCACAAAAACCAAGATACATGGTAGCAATCCCACTAATAACCAATTACCATCTATCTATCAAGTAGTTTATTGCTTAGAGAATAAAATGTCCAAACTCAGTATTATTTTAACGAATTTGACACTATTCCTTACAGAGCAGTTCTGATGGTACTAGATCTATGGCAGTATCAATCGGGCACGTGGCCTGGCTTCGTGATCCTGATTGACCTGAACCAGATGACACTAGGACACCTGTCCAGGCTTGACCTTCAAACACTCCAGCAGTTCCTCTATTTCCTACAGGTGAACATATTTCATATATTATAAAAACCTGAACTTTCATTTTGATAATCTTTATAATATGAATAAAGGAGTTCTCGTTGTCTTAAATTGAACTAGACACCATGAATATTTCTTAGGTGAGAAATTTAAAAATCCTATAGATAAAAATAGTGAGACTAGTTAAAAACTGTTAAATTACTACGCGTTTACATTAACATTAAAACATGTTAACATAGAGAAGCTTGTTTCTAAAGATTTTTTTAGTAAAATTTTCTTTAGATATAAATATCTAGCAGTTAAATGCTTAAAATAGAAAATATGTAATATAATAGACAAGCTTACCTACAAACTACATAATGTAAAACTACATTATGATAGTGGTTCAAAAGCTAATAATTTTTTAGCCCAAAAATTACATGCGCACACATATAGTTTTATTTTATATCCTAGTTTACACCGGAAAATAAAAGGTTTTTGAGGGATTCTCAGAACACTTACTATGACGAGGACGAAGTAACGGGTTGAAGATATACTTAATTAACTTTTAAAGTTTCTTTGTATAATTTGACCCTTGTAAAGAAGGTCAAAAATAAGTAATAATAAGTAGCCCAAAATCGATCTAAGTGGCGTTCAATTGGAGAGGCCTATGTCCAGCAGTGGACTAGGATAGGCTGTTGATGATCATGATGATGATGAAAGAAGGTCATTTGTATGGGAGAAATTCTAGTTTCTTTTTATTATTATTTTATTGTAAGCATTAGCAGAGGGTTCGGATAGCGGAAGGTACGGATTCGAGTCTCGTCTGCTGCCTGGACTGCGTGGATATTTTTTTAGTAAAATTTTCTTCAATTTTATTTTTATTCCCAGGAAGCACTGCTGTTAAAGCTAAAGGGCCTACACTTTCTGAACGCACCGTCTTTCATGGACAGGCTAATGATGCTTCTTAAGCCATTCCTAAAGAAGCAGCTACTTGACGTTTTGCACATCCATCAAATCGGCTCTAAAACCCTAGACGCGTATGTGCCGATGGAAGGCCTTCCAAAAGAAGCAGGCGGGAAGTTCAAGAGCTGTACCGAAGCAAGAGGTATATACCTACTAAAAAAAATAGAGGTTTAGCTAGCTTCGTTGATTTTTTAATCCTTATAACTTGGGTTTAGTTTACACCAGATAAACAAAATTCTCGGGATATGTTGTCAAAAGTGAACTTATAAACGTATAATGTTTTAATTGCACAGTTCTCATACTTTAGATTTTAATGACATCTAAAAAAACCCTGATTTCGTTACTGACTCACTCGTCATTTTCTAATTTGTGGCTTGGCCGTTTAGTAACTAGAGTCGCTGCGGAATAAGAATGGGAGTGGCGAAAAACAGAACTAATATAAGATTTTTATTTGGCAATCAAACCCAGCAATCTGTAAAACGTCAAAGTTTTGTATTGATACGGATTTGTTTGTTATTGTGATTTCTTGCGGTTTTTTGTATTTAATCATGTCTAAAAGGGGTAAAACCTTACAAATACGGTAAAAAAGCACTGCAGCGCCCTCCAATCTAAATCCCATTCTCTTTCCGCACAGACTCTACAAGAAATATTTTGTAACATAAAAGTAATAAACAGTGGATATATTTTTACTTTATGCCCATGTGAATATCATGTTATACATATTATACATCATAATTTGACTTAGGTGTAAGTTTTTGATTTGTTTTTTTTTTACTGAAATACACAACATAATGATGAATATTCTAAAACTTGTCAAATATCCTATTAGTAAAATGTTTTAATTTTTCTTCACTCAGAAATCGTCGTAATTATGTTTATTCCACAATTGATTAAATATATTGACTACTAGGCGTTTACTAACTCTATAGCCTTATCGAAGTTTGCACTGAGACATAATGTTGATAAGTAAAGTGAGTTATTTTTTTATATTTCAGATGATATTATTGAATGGGTAAAAGAAAATCAGGAGTTCTTTAAAGAAGAAAATAAGAAGCGAGTGAACGAATCAAACAGACCTGGAAAACCTAAAACTATATCAGACATATTTGGTGGCGTAGAAGGCTCGTTTAAAAAGTTAGATATAGATTAATTTCTAGCTAAATAATAATTTTAAACATCTAAAGAGTGTCCTGAGAAGAAGGACTGCTTGGGCAAGGGAGACAGATCTTTGAATTTGATATAATATTGGCTGGGTGCAGTAGAAGAATTTGTATATTATTTCATAAGAAAAGCAAAACAAAAAAAATATTTAAAGCTAAGGCAAAGCCTGATTTTATACATCATGAATTTGGAGTTACATAAGAAACTTAAAAATCGTATAAATAAAATTAATGTGAATGATCAACAGTAACATACTACAGCCCAATAGAAAAGCATTGATTTATATCTTTACAAAATATCTTAAAAGGGCGTAAATTATCTATTATATGTATATGGAATTATTTTTTTAAAGTACGTAGATCCTAAAAGTATTTTTTGTGAACCAATTTTTGCAGTTAAAATTGTTAAGGTTTCATAATTACACAATTGGTGAGTTAATGTTTCCAAACATTTCTCGAAAAAGAAATTTATGACTACTGCACCAGATAGCTTCGCGTCTGGACTTTACCACCACTTAACATCAAGCGGGGTAGAGCCATTTTCCTAAAAGAATTTCAACGGAGGTTCTGGCTTACAAAATTATAAGTTTTGAATCTCTGAAAGAGGAGTAAATGCCAAATGATTTTCTACGAAATTAGGTTGATGCCATCCGCTTATATGCACAATTATATTATGACACCAAAAGTTCTGTATTTAAAGATAGACCGTCGGAAATCTTATTGATCTTCCGAAATACTAGGGTTTGAATATGGTAACATTTAAATTTGATAATATCTGGCTATGTTTTGTTTGGTTTAAGAGAAATATATTTGTGGTTGTGGTAGGGTGATGAAATAGAATGTGTGTGTTCTACGCAAATATTTTTTGTTACTAGATGAGGAATGCAAATTTTCTCAATACAAGCTCTTCGAGTGTTTGTTTAATAATTTATTTCATTTGTATGTGATATCAGTCTTTAAAAAAATTATATATAAAGTTAAAATGATCATCTTCTTTTATTTAACTTGCAATGTAAAACAATTTTAAAGCAAATGTTTTCGTTCGATTGAGCTGAAATGTTGTACACACGTTTAGTTTAGATGACAATGTATGGTGAGCTATGTGACGACATTCTTAATCCAATATGGCGGAACATGCAAAATGGCGGACTAGTCATTTTTAATGCAGTCCTATAATAAGTCTATTACTTGAGACGGCTTGCTAAGAATAACTCGAAATAAAAAGTGACGTTACCTTAAATCCAATATGGCGGACTTAAAAAGTTAGCAAATTAAGGTTTTTATGATTTTCCTACATTTAGGGTAACAAATGAAAGGGCTTGCTGTGAATAACTCGAAAAATAAAGTGACGCTAACTTAAACCCAATATGGTGGTAATATAAAACGAAGAAAAACTTTTTTTAAACAAGCTTTTATTTAAATGCTCTAAAAAGAATAAAATTAAATTTTCCTTTAAAACTTTTACTATGAACTCATAACGTCATTACACAATTTATATAGTATAAAATGTTGTCGCCAGTTACACTATAAAATTTGAAAACAAAACAATTCGATAAAATTTGTTTATCTGCACAGGTAAATCTCGCGACAAGTTTTTATAATATATGAATTATATAATGTCTTTATAAAATCATAGTAAAAGTTTTAAAGGAATTTCCTTTTTAGCGCATTTAATAAAATAAAAGCTTATTTTATAAAAAGGTTTTAATACTATAATTCTAGCAGTATAAGTTCGTGCTTCGGAAGGCACGATAAGCCGTTGGTCCCGGTTGCATCTGCAGTCGTTAGCACCCGCCAATCCGCACTGGGCCCGCGTGGTGGGTCATGGCCCAATCTCCCTATTCCATCCATAGGGAAGGCCTGTGCCCCAGCAGTGAGGACATTAATAGGCTGATGATGATGATGATGATAATAATTATAAGTAGAATGCGTAATAGTTGAGTATACTAGTATGTCGTGGGTGCTTATAATGTTTAGAGTTATTGCAATTCCTTTTATGTGATCCATACTTAATTTTTTTAATGCGAAACGGTGTCTGTCTGTTGCTCTGTCTGCTTGTCTGTTACCTCTTCACACTTAAAAAGCTCAACCGATTTACATGAAATTTGTTATACAGATAGTTTTAGTCCCGAGATTAGGACATTGGCTAGTTGCATCCTTTATATCATCAAATTAAATTAAACAATTTTTAACAGGTAAACAGCGTGTATATATTTATTTCTTCTTTGTTGACGTTTCGGGTATTTTAAATAAATTTTCATTAAACTGTATTATAGATAGATAGATAGTGCGCCTTTGAAACTAAATATGGCAATGCCGTGAACAGTTAGTATCTGATGATTTTTTCTAATAATGATTTTGCAGGCGTATTGTATTTTTTCAAATAACATGACAAAGAAACAGAACTAAGAAAAAAATAGTATTTAAATTGAAAAAAGAAAAAACATTTTGAGAACTAATATTAGGAAAATACTTTACCTCTCAATTAGATCCCATAGATCTAATCGAAATTCGTCGAATTAGATAGGTGTATAATTTCTAAGTCATGGAATCAAGTTATATTTTAAGCATGTAACTTCTCGATGTTTGAATCTAAATAAAATATTACCATTAAGAAAATTTTTGGGTTTCCATATACCTACAATGCGAAGAAATGCTGCCTTGCAGCTTAAGAAATTCGCCACGGCTATAAGGGCCGCAGTAGCATAATGGTCAGTGCATTCGCCCGGATAGCGAAGGGTGCGGTTCGAGTCCCGTCTACTGCCTGGTCCGAGTGGATTTTTTTTCTAGTAATCTTTTCTTTAGATTTAATCATTGAATCAAATTAAAAGAAAACTGATCATTTTAGTTATTGATCAGGCATTAAAATATACTACGTCAATATTATTTAAATCTCTTTGTTATTGATTAATTTACTTTGATACCTCTATATGAAATTGTCTTGCTCAGGTTCACTAACTCTTTATTTAATTTTTATTCCCAAACCGTTTATTTCTGACTAAAAAAAATAAGATTCTACATTAACGGAAGACAAAGAATATATCCCCAACTGTGATAGTTGAATCACTTACTAAAACTCAGCTTCAGTTTCACATTCTTGAAACGTCAAAAGTGTGGATATTTAATTTACGCGTAAAGATGATTCTGGCTTAATAAAATATGAGTTGAGAGGCAAAATACTAAGTGTCGCCGCACACGGGCCACACGCCACAGCCACAAACGCCGCCACGAGAAGCTAGAAGCAGCTACTAAAGTGGCTGAAGCGCGCGACAGCGGCCGACTAAGGTAAGGGGGAGAGAGGTGGGAAATCGCGCGACACGTGTGGCGGCGTTTTGTATCGGCGCATTAAGTGTCCGGTGCGGGCCACAAGAAGCGAGCAACGACGATTTGTAGTGTGTGGTGGCCACCGGCGTACCGTGTGTGGCGAGTCCATATATAATGTATGAAAACTACAAGAAATATGCCGGCGGCGGCGTTTTGTGGTTGTGGTCGGTGACCCGTGTGCGGCGACACTAAGAGAGACATAGCAAAGCATAGCAGTACAATAATGCTCTCAGGGTGCTGTTGGGTTTGCCGTGGTGTTGTAGTGCCTCAAGTCTGTTTGCAGATATTTTTTATAGATAGGTCCGACAAATGACTCCACCCCACCTGATCTTAAGTGATGGTGAAGTCCACATGTGAAGATAGCTGGTAAAGCAGTTCTACCTGCCACACCAGCCATCCTCACCTTGCCGGCTTGAATGTTGCTTCTTCACGCCTCTTTTAAAGGATCCCAGGTTATAAGAAGGACGTGAGCGGGCAGAGCATTCCATTTACGGATAGTGCGACAAAGAAATGAGTCACCAAATTTCTTTGTACGCGTTGGAATTGTGGCCACAGTTAGACGGTGACACCGAAGGCCAGCGCGCGTGGTCCTCTGAAGGAAAGGGGAAGGTGGAATAAGAGAGAATAACTCTTCAGAACACTCGCCGTGGTACAGACGATAGAACGCGCTTAGTGACGCAACGTCACGGCGTAAGAGACTGGAGGTGTTTAGTCAGGTGACCTCATCGCCTATGTTGTGGATCGCACGCCGCTGTAACCTATCCAAAGCATCGAGCAAGTACTTGGCGAAACCATCCCATAGGTGCGAGCAATATTCTACGCAAGACCGCACCTGCGTCTTATACAACAAGCACAGTTGCTCGGGCGCGAAAAAGCGCCGCACCTTGTTCAGGACTCCGAGTTTGCATGAGGCCGTTTTAACCACGCTTTCGATGTAATTCTTTGGATTTAAGTCACAGCGAATTTCCATACCGAGCATGGTGATACTGCTCAGATGTGCATATTGACGGCTTTCATGCCATAATCAGGAAACGCTGCGCGGCACTACTGGTTAGAATACGTGGCAGCACCAACAGCATCCTGTCGGCACTGGTTGACAGGTGGGATTCTCCACTGTTGGAGCGCTGGTTGCATCTGCCTGCGAAGCCCCCGGGCCACGTGTAGGGGGTGCCTTGTGTTCCAGCAGGAGATGATTATACTATTTTTATTTGTAATCTATTTTATACTTTACTAACATAGTTTTTAAGGCACATTGTTTCTAACATACTATGGACTGTATAATATTGTCTGAGAAAAAAATATTATTCTTATTACACAGTCAGGTCATAAGTATTGTCACACTGTAAAAACTTTTCTTTTAGAATGCTGACCACAAAAAAGTTTATTGAATTCGAATTTCTAATTGTTCATGAAAATAAAAATGTATACTACATTACATACATTTTTAAATATGGAGTGGAATTCAATATTTTTGACATACTGAAAAAATTGAATATAACCAAAAGATTCGTTTATCGTACCATCAAACGAGAACAATGAAGACTCTAGTGTAGATGACAGGTCAAGAAGTGGTCGCCCTCGGTCTGTTAGGACTCCAGCAGTGATAAAAGTTGTGAAGGCCTGTATTCAAAATCACGGAGGTCATTTTGAATAAACTTTATTGTCATAAGAATCTATGTTTTGTTAAGTTCATTTTGGTATATAAATGGTTACATCTATACTTATAATAAATCTGTAGAGAGGTCAATTCTGTACATGAAATATATTTTCAAAATAACTATCAGGGGGTGATTAGTGATCGATACTGATGCCAAAAATGCAATCAGTAAATTTTTTGTCTGTCTGTCTGTCTGTGTGTATGTTCCTTATAGAAACAAAAACTACTCAACGGATTTTAACGAAACTTGGTACAATTATTTTTCATACTCCTGGGCAGGTTATAGTATAGTTTTCATCACGCTACAATCAATAGCAGCAGAGTAGTGAAGGGAAATGTTGGGAAAACGGGAGAAGTTACTCCATTTTTTAAGCTTCCGTCGCGGGTGCAGCCTTGATGGTTAAAGTTACATAGAAATCATGTATGACGGAAATATTCTACATAAAATTGTCTAAAAAATATCCCGCAACAGCATATGTCTATCTTTTATGGTTGACTCACAATAACACGTGTAATTATATAAATAAAGTCATTCTTTATAGCACAAGCCTGCGAACAAAAAGTATAGTTTACACTACAGCTCTATACCGAAGCGAAGCGAGGGCGGGCCACTAGTAATGAATAAACTTGTTTCAATTATTTTATATTAAACATGTGACAGAATTTATGACCTGACTAGGTATATTTCTGTTTTAATTGGAGCGCCCCTCTAGGAACTCCGTGCATCGTTGTCGATCCCAGCCGCTCGCGATCTTCCGTTGTGGCTAACGCGCGCGGCTGATGCTACAATATTCAGTGTATGAAAATCTATGGCGCTATTTTCGAAGTGTGCGACGGACGCATGCGGCCTACGCAAGACGTCGGCACACTAATCTCATAAGCCGCGTGTGACAAGGGTTTCTTTATTATTATTAAAAATAAACACTTTATAAGTTATTAGAAACAAGTGCGTAATATATATTATGGAATTAGCAATGTACGTACGCAAATATCAAACATATTATAAAAGAAATAATAATCTTATTCTTCCCGAACCTAATCTGAAGATGTATAAAAAATGGTTCATTATACCGATCCATATTGATATATAATAAAATTCCCGTTATTATTAAAACAGAATCTAATATAAACATATTTAAGAATAAATTGAAACAGCATCTTATAAAAAAAGCGTATTATTCTGTTCATGAATTTATAAATGAAAAATAAATTTGTTAATAATAAATAAACTTAGTATTTAACTTCATTTAATTTAATTTAATTTCATCATCATCATCATCATCATTTCAGCCAAAAGACGTCCACTGTTGGGCATAGGCCTCCCCCATGGATTTCCACAACGATCGGTCCCATGCTGTCCGCATCCAGCGGCTTCCCGTGACCTTTACCAGATCGTCGGTCCACCTTGTGGGGGGCCTGCCAACACTGCGTTTCCCGGTACGCGGTCGCCACTCGAGGACCTTTCCGCCCCAACGGCCATCGGTCCTGCGAGCAATGTGCCCTGCCCATTGCCACATAAGGTTTGCAATTCTGTGGGCTATGTCGGTGACTTTAGTTCTCTTGCGTATCTCCTCATTTCTGATTCGATCACGCAGAGAAACTCCGAGCATAGCCCTCTCCATTGCCCTTGGGGTGACTTTGAGCCTTCTTACAAGACCCATTGTAAGCGGCCACGTCTCGGTTCCGTATGTCATCACTGGCAACACGCACGAATTGAAGACTTTCGTCTTGAGGCACTGCGGTAGATGTTTCGAGAGGATGCTACGTAGCTTCCCGAACGCTGCCCAGCTGAGTTGGATTCGTCGATTAACCTCTTTCTGGAAGTTGGACTTACCCTACTTACTTGGGTGACGTTATATCACCGAAACTGTTTACAGCTGCGCTGGAAGACGTTTTCAAACTTTTGGACTGGAGCGGACGTGGCATTAACATAAACGGCGAGTACAATTTAATTTAATTTAACTTAATTATGCTTGACCTGTTAATTTGATTTGATTTGTTGTTTGACTTGTTGTCCACTGCGTCGTTAACTTCGTAATAAAATCCACAGCCGTTTGCGAATAACTTAAGTAGACTCCACCATCGAGTTGTTAGCCAAAATGCTTTTATTTTATAAATGTGTATCAAACCTTTAACATATTCCTTATCACTTTTAAGAAAGTTTGTATTGGATATATAATGTATTTCTAGTCTGGATACGAAGACATTTTACAAAATTGAATACCAACTGTGGTTGGTTGATAACATTGCCGTCCATCATAAGTCCATATGTTTTTGTTTTCTTTTAAAGAAAGGAGCATTGTTTTGTTGTACTAACAATATAATAATTATCTTTGAATGTTTTAAAGAGATTTATGTTAGTATAAAATTAAATTATTAGACAACCATAGGCTTTAATAGTTACATTGTAAAAGATGGCGCCACTAATAACTTGTTTGAGGAGGGTGGGTCTAAAGTATATATTCAGATGTCTGTTGATTTGATATTCACTTTGTCATCGAGTCTTCAGATATCAGTGTGCAGCCTAAACAGCCAGGGTCATGTGAGTTAAGTAATAATTTTGCTACTGTGGTTTATAACTTTCATTGGAATGATATTATTGTTTAATATTGTAAGTTATAATATAATATGCTTTTGTCATTTACAATAGAAATTACTTCTTTAATCTTATAAATTCAAATAAGAAGTTTAGTTATTTGTTAGTAAAGATTTTATACTTTGTTTTCATATTTTCGTGTAAATAATCAATAAATAGTGTTTTTTAAAATATTTAAATTTCAAAGGTAGTTCTTTTCTTATAAAGTAAATAAATCTGAGTCTATTGAACAGTTTTATTTCAATTCCATTTCTTTTCATTACTTTATAGAAATTTCAAAGTGTTAAATAAATAAGTAATAAATTACAAAACGCGCATCTGTTGCACGGCATGGAAGAGACACATCACTTCCTCTTTGAAATGGCAATGTTCCAGGGTTTCACGGAGTAGCGATTTGGGTTCAGGGAAGTAGAAATGAAGACGGCTACGGTACACATTCATGCCGCATCATTTTTATTTTAACATGGTAAATGACATTTTGTATTCGTCATTTTCCTTGGTAATGTATACACAATGCATAGATATGTAATGATAGCTTCAATATTAATCAGCAATTTACTACAATGACAAAACTGAAACGATTCAATTGTCAGGAAGTGACTATTTAGCAGTTGAAATACCCGACATTGTACTATTATTAAGTTGAATTTTCACTTCCTAGTTCTTCGCTTATAAACTGTACCCAGGTTTACATGAGGACAGTAGCTGTGCGTCACTAGCAACGATGAGTTTCTCTGGCAAAGTGGTGCTCGTAACTGGGGCCAGTTCCGGCATCGGCGCTGCGACAGCCGTGATGTTCTGTAAAGAGGGAGCTAGTGTGGTACTCGTCGCTAGGAACGAGGCGAAACTGAAGAGCGTTTCAGAACAATGTGCGGCTGCAGGCGGCAAGCATGCCCTTATCAAAGCTGACGTCTCCAGCGACGGTGACGTCAAAAGGATTATCAATAGCACCATCGAGAAATTCAGCAAACTAGACATCCTCGTCAACAACGCTGGCATCATCGCTTACGGCGACATCCTCAGCGGTACTATTCTCGATACGTACGACCAAATCTCGAAAACAAATCTCCGCGCAGTTATTCACGTCACTATGTTGGCTGCACCGCATCTTGTCAACAGTAAAGGGAACATCATAAATATATCTAGTGTAGCTTCACGTATGATTGTAAATAAATTCTCGGCATACTCTACCTCCAAAGCAGGTCTGGATCAGTTTACTCGTTGCGCAGCTGCAGAATTAGCGTCTTCTGGTGTAAGAGTAAATTCTATAAGCCCGGGACCGGTTGATACCGATATTTTTTTCAATGCTGGTGCATTACCTGAATTTGTAGCTCGCGGAATAGAAACTCCGCTTGGACGAGTATCGCAGTCGGATGAGATAGCTGATTTAATTTTATATTTAGCCAGTGATAAAGCAAAAGGCATCACGGGTTCCAATTTTGTGTCCGACAATGGAGTTCTCTTACAAGTTTTTGATAACAAGAAATGAAATATTAGTTCTATATGTTCATAAAAAATAGATAAGGAATTTCGTAATGTTATTATTATTATTATTTTGATAAAAGGTTATTTTGTGCTTGATTGTGTTATTATTTCAAATATAATGTCTTCTTTTTTTATTTTAATTTATTAAAAAATAAACTTGGCTAGCCCAACATTAATTTGATACAGGGGGCGGCCAATAATGCCGATTCAACGGAGAAACTGCTAATCTTAAATTTTGTAATGAAGAAAAAGATAAAAAAAAGGAATTTAGTATATTTTTTAAGCATTGAAGATGTTTTAATAGAGTTCCTTCAGCTGCCGGTAACATTTTCTGTTGATTTGAAAAGTAAATGTTAATATAATGTAATTTTTAAGATAAATAAACCATTATTATTTTTGTTATAATTTTTATTTTTTAAAGCATGTAACTGCTTGATGTTTAAATCGAAAGAAAATTTAACTAGAAAAAAATCCACGCGGACCAGGCAGCAGACGGGAGTCGAACCCATGCACTGACGAATTATGCTACCGCGGTCCTGACGGCTGCATCGAAATTCTTCTAGCCATTCTTGGCTGCAAGGCAGTGCCATCTCTTCGCATTTCGACAATTTCGACGCGGTCGTCAGGGCCACGGTAGCATAATTGGTCAGTGCATTCGCCCGGATAGCGAAGGGTGCAGGTTCGAGTCACGTCTGCTGCCTGGTCCACGTGGAATTTTTTCTAGTTATATTTTCTTTCGATTCAAACGTTTTTATTATTATATTTTTAAAATCGTTTCATTGAGGTTTGATATGAGAAGGTATATAAGGAGACATCAGGTACATGTTTTACAAAAAAAAAAAATACCAATCCGCCGCTTACCAGGAGGTTTCTAAACTATTTATATTTTGACAATTTATCTGATATTTGTAGATATTATTGGGAGGGCCAATATTAATGTCCTGGATATCCCTTATCGTGTTAGTGAAAAATACTTCTTTTATTCTCAGATCTGGCTGAAGTTGTAGGTTAATTTCTTAATAACAAAAAACTGTTTTCTATTTCTTGTGTATCATGACAATGCATAATTAATTATGATGCATGTCTTTAACAAATAACATTATAATAGGGTATTTGACAAGTTTTAGAATACGATCTCACGTTATTTACTAATGTTTATATAGTCCATAAAAAGTAGATATTCATCATTATGTTATGTATTTCGGTAAAGAAACTAAATTTCTGAAAATATCTAAATCTCTGCGATAAACGTATCTCTGGACAGTATGGCGTCTCACTGGTGTGTGACGTCATACGGCTGTCATTAAAACGTCAAACCATACAATCTAATGTCACTTTAACCGGAAGTTTACTTGCGTGTGACGTCATTTTAGGCTCCACCAATCCCAAGCGTTTTAGGTCACGTGACAAAAGACAAGAAAACTATTATCTTTATCGTGGGTTTTTAGTAAAATTATGAATATTTTTTCTGTAAAAAAAGTAGAAACTCATGCCAACATTCATTCTAAATACAGATTGGCATTTTTTTTTAATACAGTCAAACCCTATTGTAGATGCGCGCATTTTCTTACAAGAATGATTGCATTGTTGCACTTCCGAGTAAATTATTTTGCTTGATTTCATTACACACTATTATTTAACGTGAACCTACCCCAGCTTCTTTAATTAATAAAGATCAGCGGGGCTATTACAAATTGATCAGCGAATCCGCGCGTGAAAATTTTGCAGAATAGCCACGCAGGGCGGATACTGGAGTACATTACAAGCATTCTAATTCACTCCAGTATCCCAATTGGTATCAGTGCAAGATGGGTGATGAAATAATTATTAAGTACGTGCTTTGAAAGCACGCTGAGCCGCAGGGCTTGGCTTCATATGGATTCATTAGTATCACCGTTTACTTTAGCTTCTACTACAGACAGGATTACCAAGACATAGACTAAAGTTCTTTTGTACTCTTACTACCGGGCTGAAGGAGGACGAAGATTAACAGTACTGGTGCCAGTACCAGTAGAAGAGCGTAGTAGAAGCTGGAAGAAACGCTCTCATATGTACTCAAATTCCGACGGGTGCGAAAATGAGATAGGTTGATTTCTTTTGGTAAATAATCATGTATCACAGCACAGAAATGTAGCTGTATCAATCCATTAGTAAACACACGCTTCGAAGACGACGTCTGAGGGAACAATTTTTTATTTTTTTTTACTTTTGTAGTGGCGGCGTCTACACTACATGCCCCACATATAATGAACTTAGAGGAAATAGTCACTCGCCTCCTTAAGAGATGGCGCTACCGGCGCGCGTTCACAACGTATGGAAGCCTACATCGCGCAAGAGAAATTCGGAGTCAAACATTCCATATATACGATGCCCGACCAATATTAGTCCCGCCCCCCCGACACAGAGAGGTTCGATTCCTCTCAGTCCCCTCCCGTTCCAAGTGCACATCTGAGTGCACTTGTCCTCTAAGCGCATTTTGCGTTATTTTAAACTATGCACTAGTTTAAACTAACGCAGCGCCGCATCATCCCCCTCTCGGGGGTTGATCGCTTCAGATGAAGCTTGTAAGGCCCTTCTGGCCATAAGCATGATTAAAGGGTGTTTTTTAGTCAGTAAGAGTCTGACATAACCTTACAGCCGGCTGTAGGGTATCCATGAGGATTTCTCACCCTCTCCCCCGCCTGGGAGGAAACAAAAAAAAAACATATATTAGTTGGGCCGCGGCCCCCGAGCTACGATCACCCAGCTCGGAGGAATCTTCCCCTTTGGCCTTCCTACACTTTGATATTCAGCAGTGCAGTAACGTTACAATTTTTTGGTACACTTAAAAAAGGAGCCTACGTTGATCTATGTAACCTAATCTCAGGCAAAGAAATACTACATTTATATTCAGTTACATTATAAATTGTTTTTGGTACAGGTGCTTTTACAATTAAAAAAAAGGAGCTTAAATTGATTTATGTAACCCAATGTAAGGTAAAGAAATGAAACATTTATACTATTTATTTTGTTACAAGAACAAGAAGCTTCGAGTTTAAATATCAGTTAGTGAATCACTTATACACAAACATCTTAAACCATATTTGTTTCTTAGGTTTTCCCGCACATCACTCATTAAATAAAACTAGTTTTAACTGGTTAAAGCACGAAACTTTATTTATTTATTGACGTTTCGCTTTATATAATAATTATGTTATTTGAAATAACCGAATGCTCAATAAAAGTTTTTCGAAGGTAGCTCGACAAAATTAAATAAAAAATCATTCTGACGAAGCAGACCTGAAAAGGCAGCGAAACGTAAATAAATAAATAACGTTTCGTGCATTAACCCGTTAAAACTAGATTTATCTTAAACCATTTCAAAGCTGTTCTGTTTTTTGTGTTGGTAATATATTGATTTTAATTGATCTTTAACGTCTCAAGATATGATAGGATTCACAGACCTGTTGTAATAGAAAGCTTGCTTTTTGTTTAATCGTTTATTGCTGTTAAAAGCCTATCTTCGAATAGCAGTCCGATAGTAGACATTAAATTGGAGTTGCAGCGCGTCAAAAATGTTTGCGGAGGCGCATACGAACGACTTTTATGCCATTATTAGAAAGAGGTCCGCTTCCATGCTCACTAGGCTTCGCTCTAGTACCAACAGCTTCCTGAGAGTATTTAATGACCGGTGGGACACTCCTCTGCTACGACACTGGATGAAGTTCCATATCCAAAAGTAATATTTTATGTAATTCTTTATAATTCTTTAGTATACTAACACTAGCAAACCAGTGAACCAAATGTTCACCAAAACCTGATTTCTCGAAAACCGGAAGTGCTACGTTACTCCAATCCGGTTTGTAGTCTCATCAGACTATTCTTAACTTATAACTTAAATATTCTCTTTATCTATCTCTTACGGTTTGGCCGCTGAAACAGCACCACAGACAGACGGACTTGTCTAATAGATAAGAGATATTTATAAGTAAATCAAATGTAACTAACACTATGGAAACTAGTTCTGAAATAAATAATTTGAATTGAATTGAATTTAAATAACTTTGCTTGATATCATATCCTGACACCGAGTGTAATCAGCAAACGTTGAGCTAGTTTAATAAAATGTTCTGCTACATTTTCATCATTGACAAAAAAATTGTTTAACCTAATATTTCAAAACTCATAATATCTTAAATCTAAAGAAAAGTTTACTAGAAAAAAATCCACGCGGACCAGGCAGCGGACGGGACTGACCATTATGCTACCACTGCCCTATTAGCCGCGTTGAAATTTTCCTAGCCTTAAGCTGCAAGGCAGCGCCATCTCTTCGCATTGTAGGTAACCCACAATGTCAAATGAATACTTTTTCAAGTATTAAACATTTGAAAGAAGAAATAGCAATTATAGTTATGATTTTATTTATTTTTTAAGTATCTAAAGAAAAGTTTCCTAGAAAAAAAATCCACGCGGACCAGGCAGCGGACAGGACGGGACTTCTTTAGATTTAAACATCTAGCAGTTAAATGCTTAAAGAAATAAATAAAATCATAACTCACAATATCTTTATTAAAATGGACATTGCTACTCGTAAGTACTTTTAAATCGTCAATTGCCTACCATAGTTTCGAGATGAAATAATGCTTTCACTTAAATAACTATTATGCTGCTTTGTCGGAGAAGAAGCGGCGCTTTAACTTGCCTCAGTTTTGTTTAACATACATTTATTTTGATTTACAATATTAGCAAATGGATTTCCTTCTTGTAAACAAAATATCTTTTGAATTTAATGCGGTCCTCCAGTTTCGATGTGGCTTTCTTCCACATCAGCAGAATTCGGTAAAGTCGAAATATCAGGTAAGCTCATCGGTCTCATCATAGCTTGAAAAGTTCCAATCACCATTTGTGTGTCTCCAGACCCCAATTGCCTTTTCAACCGTGCATATTTTGAATCATTTGATCCTACAGAAGCTGTATTCAGAACTGTCTTTTGATCATTATGGTTTTCATTTGTTTCCTCTTTCTTATTGATATGTTCCATTGTGGGATTAGTCTCATCGGAAAATGAATCTGATTCACGATCTTTTATTCTTGTGAATTTGTGTATTGTTTTCCCTGTTTCTGAATTAAAGCTGTTTTGATATTCATTTGGCATGACCAGTTTGTCAAAGAACAACATATATGTATCAGCTTTGGTAGTATCGTTAAAAATAAACTGGCTTGGATTTGATTTGCGTTCTATAACACTTCCTTTTATTATAGAAACGAATAAGGAAGTAATGAGAACTTTAAGATACATTTTGCGATTGCTTCACTAGACACTTTCCTATTTCTGACCTCTTTTTGAAATAACGCAGCAGTTTTGTTGTTTTGAAATTATGATTATTAATGAGAAGATAAGACATAAGAATTCTTTTGTAATTATTTACATAACTTGAATATTATCTTGAATGTAGAAACGGAAATGAGTTTATTACCTATTGTTATTTCTTTTTTGTGTTATATGTATTTCTCTTGCATGTTTTAACTTATTGTTTAAGATAATTTTGTGGCTGGTAATGCTGGTGTTAATTTACAGCTATGGCTTGTTAAACAAATAGCTTCGGCTTATTTATTATTCAATCATTCAACGGCCAAAAAATTAATTCACTTCAATTACAAAAAATGTATATTTTAAAAAATCACAAAACCCGGCTGCATATTTATTACTTTAAATAAATACTGAAAAGAAAAAAAAATGGGTGCGTGTACTTATGTAGGCGCGTGAGAAGTTATCCTTCTTTGGCATCGTTTAAAATTAGTTTTTAATTGCATGTAAATAATTAATTACAATAAATTAATAAAAAGTCTGGAAAAGGACACAGTCAAAAAAGTACAGTTTTAATTTGAAAAAATAAATAAATAATCAAAATATTCAATTAAAATCGCTACTGAATATAATTTATTAGAACATATGTGATTTGCACTTGTATGAAACTCAAACACGTATTCCGAATATACAAACTAGAAACATGTGGATAAATATTATAAATATGAATACCTATTTCTGTTACTTTATTACAAAAAATAAAGATGTGGTTTTTGGTTCTACTACACCAATGGTCAAGAGATGGCGCTGTAGTCTCCTGAATCGCGCTTTGGTTCCGTTGTTCCAGATTAATAAATACTTTTGATAGGCCTTCACAATGCAGTCGTTAGTACCCACTAAATAGAGATTCTATTTCTATTTTGTTGGTAGATTTTCTTAATGTGCGGTAAACACAAAAGTAACGCATGGAGTTCATGCTGTTAAAAGTTTGTGTTACAGTGATGCGCGCGCATCTTAAAATTTCACTTTCATAATTTTTTCATAACGCGCCTAAAGAAGTATAACTTCAATAAAGTCCAGTAGTCTCATAATATTGTGTTAAGTAAGGAACAAAGCTGCTTAAAGATAATATAATTCTTTGAAGACAATTACGCACCTGTTAATTATTATCTCCAAAAAACAAACGAGCAATGATACGTCCAATCGACGCTTCGCTAGTGTTAAAAAGATCTAAAGGACAATGGGCAAAACACACCCAGTTGCGCCAAGTATGAATAAGTATGAATCGATAGATCTATGAAAATCTGCAAAAAACACCGAAAAAAAACCTGGTATTCAAAAGATACGACATATGGGCATATTTAAGTAGCTGAATAAAATCATTTTATAGTACCTTCATTTATATTAGCAGGAACCATAATGTATGCCATATCGTACTATACAACCAGATATACGACAAAGCCTGCCGATCATCATGCGCTTACACTTACTAAGCCACCTCAAAACGGTTTACGGGGGTTGAAGGACTTGCAAATAGTCGACTCGTCTTACTTCGTTGTGATTGTGCGCTCCCTGTCACTTGATTGATTTTTTATCTAACACGCTTTGGACATTAGAACACGATAATCGGTTTAGTCAATTAATATGGATGAACTTGAATCATGTTTTCTCCGAAGCGTGGACAAGTTTGTGTGATTTGTGGTTGCTTCGTTATACTTATCGGGGGGCACGGCAGTGTCCCCGCCAAGTCGAGCGCGAAGCAAACACAGCCGTACCATCCTTTACTGGAACCATTTCGCCGCATTTTTAGGCCCCTATTTGAGAATCTCAATTGCGTAAAAGGTCGGGTTCAACATTGTGACGAGTAATTATGTATAATGCAGAAGTTAATGCACTTGTTCTGCATTAATATACATTATTTCCTCATCGATTAAAAATACGTATGTAATTAATCAATAAAATTTGCAATCAATTTATAGAAGGCAAATACGAATACCTAATATTTTAATTACCCATTAGTGTGTGCCTATATGGTAAACCTGGTAAACTTTGAAACCCCTGTTTTACACTCATTCGCTTTATAAATCCTTAGGCGCCAAGAGCTTGCTCATCAGACAGCCACAATTTTCACTCCTCGATGCGTGGTGTTACGAATTTCAAAATAAGAACATTGTATTCACGAGCGCTTCACTACCGCAACGCCGAATCTTTTCATGAATTTTATTTATTAATTTTTATTTATTAACTAGTGGCCCGCCCTCGCTTCGCTTCGGTGTAGAGCTGCAGTGTAAACTATAGTTTTGTTCTCAGGCTTGTGCTATAAACAATGACTTTATTTATATAATTACACGTGTTATTGTGAGTCAACCATAAAAGATAGACATATGCTGTTGCGGGATATTTTTTAGACAATTTTATGTAGAATATTTCCGTTATACATGATTTGTATGTAACTTTAACCATTAAGGCTGCACACGCGACGGAAGCTTAAAAAATGGAGTAACTTCTCCCGTTTTCCCAACATTTCCCTTCACTACTCTGCTGCTACTGATTGTAGCGTGATGAAAAGTATACTATAACCTGCCCAGGAATATGAAGAATAATTGTACCAAGTTTCGTTAAAATCCATCGAGTAGTTTTTGTTTCTATAAGGAACATACACACAGACAGACAGACAGACAGACAGACAAAAATTTTACTGATTGCATTTTTGGCATCAGTATCGATCACTAATCACCCCCTGATAGTTATTTTGAAAATATATTTCATGTACAGAATTGACCTCTCTACAGATTTATTATAAGTATAGATTTACAGACAGACAACGTAGGCCCATAGATACATACTTACCTTAAAGTCTAGCATATAATACAGATATACAAACATAGTTAAAAACTTATTGAACACGTATTGACGGCGACGTGTGACGCAGAATGGTATCCGGTATCCGGCCTCGGAACCGCCGGAACACAACACCTTTCGGCCAAAGCTCTTCTTTCATAAAGTTCGCTAGGTGTTCAGTTGGTACTCTCACCACGAATGAATTAAAATTAATATTATGGCGAGATTCCAACCGTGCGACTCTCAGGGAGAACTTCGTGATCCGCAGATACTCTACGATCTCCTCTACCTTCAAAAAAAAAATGCAATTCAAAATTCAATATCGTTTATTCAGTCTAGGCTGTTACAAGCACTTGTGAATGTCGAAAAGCTACGCCATCGGTTCGCAAATCTACGGCGGGAGACCTTGTACTGAGAAGAACCGGCAAGAAACTCAGCAAGGGCTGTTTTTTTCGCCCTGTATTATATACAGAATCGTCAATTTGAAAAATGACTTCAATATGAGATAACTCATGAAGTCACTTTCCATTACAAATGTAAATGATATGATATGACTATAAAATAAAAAATATAAAAAACAGATTTAAAAATAAAAAAAGTTTAGGAATGCCGTGTCCTACTGTTTAGGCATAAAAACAAATGTACCATTAAAGTTAAATACAACGATTAATAGTACCCAATGTAGCAAGAGCAGACTCATCTCCGCTGGCAGCACCCGTTCACGAGCATGACGCATGAACCAGCCATCGCTTCGCTCAACCATTTTTTAGGGAACGTAACGACCCGCCTCACATGACACCGCCGAAGAGATTTTTGAGAGAGCATGACTACTCATAACCACATATGGATACTAGATAGCAAAATAGGGGAAAAAAAATTAAGCACCACTGTACATTACTATAAAAAACTATAAACACAACTGTAGGACACATGCATGTGATTACCGAAACACTAGTGTCGACTCTGCCACTACTCTCCAAACCCAAAAGCAAACCCAACATCAGTGCCCCCCCTTCACTCTGTATAGAGAAAGGATACACCGCTGCAAAACCAAAGTCCTGAACTTTGGTTTTAAGCAGGTTTTGGTGGAACTGAACTAGAGAACCATGCCAGATTCCACACCTTAGTAGAGTAAAGTAGCCAGGACACGTATAGGGGCGTCGTTGGTATGGCGGGACGCAACAGATGGTTCGGTCCGATCGGGGCAGCACCACACAGGTTGCGGCGAGTGGGCTTCCTCTTCTTCTTCTTTTATGTTAAGTTCTAAGAACGCCCCATGATTTCAGAATCTTTTATCATCATCATCATCATCATCATCATCAACAGCCTATCATAGTAAACTGCTGGACATAGGCCTCTCCAAATGCACGCCACTCAGATCGATCTTGGGCTACTCGCATCCAGCTCCTGCCAGCCACCTTGCGCAAATCGTCACTCCATCGCGCCTGAGGACGTCCTACACTACGTTTGCCTAGACGCGGTCTCCACTCCAGAACTCGTCTACCTAATCCTATATCCTATATCCTACCTAATCTTTTATAGAGGATTCATATCATGGGTGTATATTCAGTCTTGTATTCAACTATTCATAATTAGGTATTAAAACGCTCATGTGATACTATTATCCGGACCCACGTTCGTGTTTTAATACGCTCTAATTATACAACAGTACATCTGTATAAAACCGTATTTCATCATCACCATCAGCCTTTTAATGTCCCCACTGCTGGGGCACAGGCTTTCCCTATGGATAGAATACTCCCTATTCAAATTGGGCAATCACCCACCACGCGGGCCCAGTGCGGTTTGGCGGGTGCTAACGACTGCAGATGCGCCGGGGCCAACGGCTTAACGTGCCTTCCGAAGAACGGAATAACACGAGATAGAAGATTTTTGGTCACTCATCCAATGACCGACCAGTGCGAAATTTGCTTAACTTCAACGAGCGCAGCCGAACGCGCTTACCTCTGGCGCCATGGAGCTCCTCAAAAACCATAAACCTTATATATAAAAGTTACCATGTATACACCATATAAACCATATATATAAATATATAAAAGTTAAACATAAAGGTAACGCACAAGAATTATTTCGATATTGTAACGTGATGAATGTTTATGACAAGGTAAAATACGTAATTCTAACCGAATGTAACGAGACTAAGTACTTGTATATTAATAAGAGACCAGATGATCTGAGAAATGTGTTGGAAAAAAAAAATGGTTGCCTGTAAAGTCGGTTTTACGGGCGAAGATTTTACGTGACAACGTCTTTTTCTCGGTAGAATATTTATTGATATGAATATAATTAAATTGCACAATAGGAACAAGGAATTGAATGAAAATAAGAATTGCACAAATTTTAACTATAGAAATATATTTTGTTTACTAAAACATTGTACATGTAAACTTAAACTTAACACGAGAGACTCATCGTAACGTTACCGAGCGTTACACTTTTTCATAAGTGACTCCCAGCCGCAACCTAATTTAAGACGTTGTCACGTCAATAGAGAGTTTTAGAATTGCCTAGTAATCTACAGGAAATTTAGTCGAACAATGTAATCAATAAGTATAAATTTCAAAGATATTACTTACAAAATAGTCAACTTGAAAGTGTGGTATGTTGGGTGATGGTGGCAGGTTATAATAAATACAAACACGTAGATAGGTTGGTGTCCATTTATTGAAGAAGGCTTAATGGTACAAAACATACTTATTTTTAATATTAGTGCACTACGTAGTTACACACACACACTTATAAAATATAACACACAATATTATTACAAAACATCAGCATTTCATGTGGCCTACTTTCGTGGCATTCAATGTTGCGTTGTATTATAAATACATATTTATTAAATTATTTTCATACTATCACACGCCACCCAAAATCTCCATTACAAAAGTGTATAAGGTGGTAAATGAGTGACTCCCATAAACACATAAACCTTAACAGGTTTTCGTGTATGGTTTTTGAAATATGTATGTGTATGATTGTATTTGTATAATTAAATAAATAAATAAAAATAAATATTTAAATTCGACGTCAGTATTATATAAATATATCTAAACAGACAATTGTGTTCGAACTCCGGAACCTTGCACTAACTTACATAGTTGTTTAGAAAACTATAATGAATAAATTCCAGGGTTAATACACTTATTCTTTCAATGCTACTTGACGTTAGTTCAAAATACTTTCAGCATGCGTAAAATGAGGGTTCCGTATTAGACATGAACAATATTCTTGATATCATTCTTAATTATTTGAATTTTATATTTCCGCGTATATGAATCATTTAGTAAAACACAGTTTGAATTGGGTATGTTATAAAAGTTCGAGTTAAATGGACGAGCTTGATGGCGCGGGTGGTTAGATCTTTCGGCTGCGATCGTTGAAGCTAAGCAACTTTCGCGGTGGTTGTTCATTGGATGGGTGGCCAAAAATCTTCTATCTCGAGTTCCTCCGTGCTGCAGAAGGCACGTTAAGCCGTTGGTCCCGGCTGCATCTGCAGTCGTTAGCACTCGCCAAACCGCACTGGGCCCGCGTAGAGGGTCATGGCCCAATCTCCCTATTCCATTCATAGGGAAGGCCTGTGCCTCAGCAGTGGAGATATTAATAGGCTGATGATGGTAACTTGTTACCATACCAAATTTGACATTGACATTTCGCACTCGCAAACCATACGAATTCGATAATGGTTCGTGCTAGGGGTACTGTACCTGCCTACCGACAGCACAAAAAAAAACCTAATCGAGTCTCAAATCAGTTTTACGTCGCGTCGGAACTCTAGAATTAATTTTCATACGATCACCATAATTAAATACTAGCCACTTACTTACATACTGTTTTTGATAAATAAATAAACTTTTTATAGAAACGGGACAGGAAATAGGCGAGAATCGCATTCTTATTAAGGGACAATAGTTTTTAGTAACAACGACACTACAGTTTTGTCAGTGCATCGCAGCGGACGTAAACATCTATAGAAGATGACACCCAGGCCAGAAGAAACTGTTGGCAAGCCCATAGCTATGGGTGGTAAGACAGATGGCGATGCTGTGGTCATCTCTGGAATATCGGGCCTTTATCCGATGTCGCACCACGTGAAAGAGTTCAGTGACAATCTATATAACAAGGTAAATCTTGATGTTTATAATCTCATATCTATTAGACAAGTCCGTCCGTCTGTCTGTGGTGCTGTTTCAGCGGCTAAATCGTAAGAGATAGATAAAGAGAATGTTTAAGTTATAAGTTAAGAATAGTCTGATAAGACTACAAACCGCATTTAAGTAACGTAGCACTTTCGGTTTTCGAGAAATCACGAATTTCACACAAAATCTCCGAAGTTCTCAATTAATTAATTTTTTTTTTTTAATTAGGTTTTGGTGAACATTTGGTTCACTGGTTTGCTAGTTATAATTATTAGAGGTCCCATGCGGGTTCACCTGCGTTCATTTGATGAAAATTGGTATAGGGTGTCAAACTTAAAAGATGGATAGTTATACTGGCGCGGAGCCTTTTGAGGAGATTTTAAAGCAGAACCATTGAGTCATCATAGAGGAGCTCAATGGCGCAAGTGGTTAGCGCGTTCGGCTGCGATCGTTGAAGCTAAGCAACTTTCGCAGTGGTCGGTCATTGGATGGGTGACCGAAAATTTACTATCTCGAGCTCCTCCGTGCTTTGGAAGGCACGTGAAGCCGTTGCTCCCTACTGCATCTGCAGTCGTTAGCACATACCAATTTGCTCCAACGATATCAGCCGAACGCGCTAACCACTTGCGTCATCATCATCATCATCATCATCATCAGCCTATTAATGTCCCCACTGCTGGGGTTCAGGCCTTCCCTATGGATGGAATAGGGAGATTGGGTCATGACCCACCACGCGGGCCCAGTGCGGATTGGTGGGTGCTAACGACTGCAGATGCAGCCGGGACCAACGGCTCAAAGTGCCTTCCGAAGCACGGAGGAGCTCGAGGTAGTAATTTTTGGTCACCCATCCAATGACCGACCACTGCGAAAGTTGCTTAACTTCTACGATCGCAGCCGAACGCGCTAACTACTTGCGTCATCAAGCTTATTAAAAATGTAATTTGACATGCTGCAGATAAACGAAAAATATTGTGACTAATGCAATAAAAGTTTAAAGGAAAAGTGTAGTAAATTGTCGCTTTCCCCAACTACTGAAACTGACAAAATGAAAAACAAAAAGGTTTTTTAATTAACTGAAAGTTAAGCGTAACATTAAAATACATGATCATGATACATCGACAGACAGATTTATCATGACATAATACATATATATGAATATCACTGTAAAGTGTTCAAACTTTTATTCAACCGTGCAAAACCAGAGTTGGCACTAGTTTTTAGTATTTGACGCATTATAGGACTAGCAGAAGAAGATTTTAGCTGAAATTTGTTCTTATTTTTATAGACAGCAAAAATTCAAAATTAAATTTCTCGGTAAATTTTAAACCAATTTACATTGTTCATAGAAAAAACATTCTAATTATAACGTCTTCTACATTGTAAGAATCATCATATTTTCGTAAAACTCAATACGAAACACCACGAAAGTTGCGTGGAGAACGCTTTTCCAAAGAGTTACCCATATTTTTTTACTCTCATATATATGTTACCGGCCAAAGCCGATTTCAGGAAAAACTAGTTTGAACTAGTTCTTCCTATACGCGATAGGATTAACTAGTATATCCTAGTCCAAAATAATTTGTCCTAAAATGTATTGAATCAAGGCGCGTTTGCACCTCAAGTTCGTTTGAATTTAGGTGTCGTGAATCTAAATTGGTCTAAGCGCTGTTATGGTGGGAATATTCCACTCCTACTATGACAGCATTAAGCTGAGGCAGCGTCCTGACTGGCCTTTTCTCTCTCCATATTGTTGCTCACTGTTGTTATTTTATTTTTGTTGCTATGTTTATTGTTTTTTTTTCTACATACTTGTGTAAGGTGAACATGCATTAGGGGGACCAAACCACTACATTAGATTTGATAGACCACAGATCCTTGCAGCTGTGCGGCGGTTCGTTCCTCGAATGATGCGCGAGGCTATTCAGATTAAAAAATATCCAAATTTCAATAGGGAAGATGGTTGGTATATACCACCAGCTTGGGAACCTATTATACAGGAGATAAAATCCCAACCCCGAGCACACACTGCAAGACCATCAGATACTATTAGTTCTTTTTGTTTGCATAATTTAACATAAGAAGGAGATAGAAAGCCTCTCTTGAGTTTGTTTCGCCGGTTCTTCTCAGGAAGGTCTCCCAATTTTGGAACCGGTGGTAGTTTACGGTAGTTAGGGTCAAATAAATAAACTCAAAATTACAAACAAGAATTTTAAATAAAATACTTTATTAAGTAAATTAAATAATAAATTCATACATAGACTATAAAATTTTAAAAATCTTCCAATGAAATAACCGAACGCTCAATATAAGTCTTTCGAAGGTAGCTTGACAATTTTAAATAAAAAATCATTATTCTGACGATGCAGACCTGAAAAGGCTGCGAAACGTCAATAAATAAATAAAGTTTTGTGCATTAACCCGTAAAAACTAGTTTTATTTAATGAGTGATGTGCGTGAAAACCTAAGAAACAAATATTGTGTAAGGTCAATAAAAGCTTTTTCTTTCTTTCTCTTTCTTTCTAAATTCTCCTGTTCTGCAGGTCAATACCGTTACACAAGATAACGAGAGATGGAGGTCGAACCACCCGGAAGTGTCGCAGTATACGGGCACTGTTCCCGGGCTGGACCGCTTCGATGCGCAATTCTTCAAGGTCCACTTCAGACTTGGCACCAGCATGGACGCTATGTCCAGAAAAATCCTGGAGCAGACCTACCAAGCGCTTTATGATGCAGGTATATAAAAAAAACAGGGAGAAAAAAACAGCCCTTGCTGAGTTTCTTGCCGATTGTTCTCAGTACAAGGTTTCCCGCCATAATTTGCGAACCGATGGCGTAGCTTCTCGACCTTTACAAGTGCTTGTAACAGCCTAGACTGAATAAATGATTTTTGATATATCGAGCGGTTTAATGCGCAAAATTGGATTATAAAAAGCTAAGGCCCGGTATGGCCTCTGAAGTAACGTTTTTAAATAATTATGATTGGTAACTTGAGGAGCTCGATGGCATGGGTGGTTAGCGCGTTTGACTGCGATCGTTGAACTTAAGCAACTTTCGTAGTGGTCGGTCATTGGATGGGTGACCAAAAATCTTCTATCTCGCTTCGCAAGGCACTTTAAGCCGTTGGTCTCGGCTGCATCTGCAGTCGTTAGCACTAATCCGCACTGGCCCAATCTCCCTATTCCATTCATAGGGAAGGCCTGTGTCCTAGCAGTGGGGACATTAATAGGCTGATGATGATGATGATATAAAATTTAAAAAAAAAATCTAAAGAAAAGCATACTAGCAAAAATGCAGGCAGCAGCCTGATCCGCGTGAAGTAATATTTTTTTTTAGATTTAAACATTTAGCAGTTAAATGCTTAAAAAATAAAAGACATAAAATGTATTCTATGCATGTATATTTAGGGTTTTTTTTTTAAATAAATATTTATGTAGTTACTTTTATTGGTGCATATTCATAGTTAATCATTTTTTTTAATATAGCCGCATTCGTGAATTTCTCTATGCCTAAAGGCATTGAATGCTTTTAGCGTTAACTGGCAGAGATAGCTTTAAGCGTTAATTCCGCCTTTTGTCCATTTTTGGAATTTGGGGCAATAAAGTTTAAATAAATAAAAAAATATTTCGTCAAATACGAGCAGGTTAACGCATACAATAATGTATACATAAATGTTGTTCGTTTTTATGTTAAGTATTAGCATACAAGTGACCAACATTTTATAAACAGCGCTTTGAATAGATAAGTCTTCGTTAAAATTTCCATAGACGATATTGTCTGGAGGTAGAGCTTCCCGCCCATAGTAGCGTTTTTAGTGGTCGATAATATCGGATGCGTTACTTCATTGTACTTCTATTGCGTGGTTATTGTCGCAGCAATGTGTAACAGAACCACCAGAGCGACAGCAAAACGCCACAGATATACCGTAGAGGTCCCGCAAACTCGTACTAAACTGTTTGCTTCCACCTATATAGTCAGAACAGCTAGGTTGTGGAACTCTTTGCCGGTATCTCTGTGTCCAGTCACCTATAATCTGGGGCTCTTCAAGTCGCGAGTGAATCGGTTTCTTCTAGGCAAGCGCGTCCCACCTTAGGCTGCTACGTCGCTCTTCATCAGTCGCGTGACCGTCAAACTTAAGCCTATTTACTGTAAAAAAAAAACTTCGTAGCCGTTCTCATACATAATCTCTACTCAAATATCTAAATCTTTATATATATAATTCTTCTGTGAGTGTGTATGTCACTGAACTTCTCTTAAACGACTGGACCGATTTTGATGAAATTTTTTGTGTGTGTTCAAGGGGATCTGAGAATGGTTTAGATTCACAATTTTGTCCGCTGGACAACCCCTATTTTTTTAGGGTGGTACGTAGTTCGCTGGGTCAGCTAGTACCTTTATAAATCTACTAGCGGACCCGACAGACGTTGTCCTGTCTAGTATGGTAGCGCCGTCTGTCGGATCCAATGTAAAACATTCCAAAATCAACAACTACTAATAAATTAAAAATTAATTAAAAAAACATTGTCCAGCGGACAATATTGTGAATCTAAACCATTCTCAGATCCCCTTGAACACACACAAAAAATTTCATCAAAATCGGTCCAGTCGTTTAAGAGAAGTTCAGTGACATACACACTCACAGAAGAATTATATGTATAAAGATAGACGCTATTACGACTTACGACTACAAACAAATGTATTTATTTATTTACTAGCGGCCGCCCGCGTCTTCGTACGCGTTGAGTTAGTTCGAAGTAAAGGTTCACTGCTCGTTCCCCGTAGGTGATAGCGTGACAAAATGTAGCCTATATGTTGACCCGACTTCTTATTAATATTCGTGTCAAGTTTGAAGTAAATCCATGCAGTACTTTTTGAGTTTATCCCGAACATACATACAGACCAACAGACAAAAATTCTAAAAACTACATTTTTGGCTTCGTTATCGGTTGTAGATCACAATCCAAGTATTATTTTAAAAAAATATTCTTTGTACAGTATTGACTTTCCTACCATTTTATTTTAAGTAACGATTTGATCACCAACATAATAAACATTGACACAAAAATCAAGCAGGTAATGATAAAGTGCTTAAGCTCAATGTTATTGTAATTATAGGTGAACACCACATGCGTTATAGAAAAGAAGCAACAAATGCTGGTAAACTGTCAATGAAAAAGCCTTCTAATTAAGAATTTTAAGAAATACATTCAATTAACAATATCCCGTTTTAAATTAATGCATATAAGAAAAAACACAATCGAAAAAGTCAACGTATATAAAAAAACGCATCAAATATTTATCGACCGATAATAACAGAGGAAAGCCTAAATATCGTAAAAGGAATGTAAGTAGTAAAAAAGTAGTCTGTAATGTTTTGGTGATGGGATGAATTTACTACAGAAAATTTAGCTTTTGAAAGAAAGTCTGGCGACGAAGTCTAGTACAATAAGTTAAAGGAAAGATAACAAAAATAATATTTAAATGAGATGATTGATTGATTTGACTGGTTTGATCATAAATAACATTGGGAATAGCAAAACTAATGAAAGACGAAGAAAATATAAAAGGTTCAGTCTGAAGTATCGATAAACGGGATCAAAGTAACGTCGATGTAAAATAAAATTGTGTTCTATATTTTATCATTATTATTTCTCCTATTAGTTAAAAGGTTCCGAGGATGAATTACGTATTTTGTATTAAAGAAGCCGAATTTCGATATGCCAGGTCACTTAGAAAGTTGTGCAAAAAAAGTTTTTATGTACATAAGACACTGGTCCCTTGTAATAATTTTGAAAACTTCGATTATTTAAAAGAAAAAATACTACTGTTCGGTTTTCAAATTTCCCTCCGCATTTTTCGGAGAGCCAATTAAATTATAGTCTCATTAAAAAATGGATCTGCATCGAGAACATTTTCGTGGTATGATTTTTTTTACGATTTTAAATGTGGCTTAAAACTTGATAAGTCATTTGATCGATTTCGAACTGCTTTTATGGATGAAGGACCTTCAAAAGTAACCATTTACCGCTGGTGCAGCGAATTTAAACGCGGTCGTCTTACTTTGGGGGATGAACAAAGGAGTGGTTGTCCTACGACGGCTGTCACCGAAGAAAGTGTGTGAAGAGAGTGAACTGGCAGTAAAAAAAAAACAAGAAAACAGACGAATTACGTACATAAAATAAAAAGTAAAATATTTAGCACACTCTGCAGATTGGTTCAGGAAGTGAGCACAAGATTTTGCACGCGCACCTTTGCGTAAGGAGGATAGTTTCCCGCTAGGTGCCACACAACCTCACCGAAGCTCAGAAGCAGGCCCGTGTAGATTGGTGCAATGATATGATACAAAAAAATTATGCAGGCTCCTCATGGCGCCTACGATATTGTGACAGGTGACAAATCCTGGATTTATCAATACGATCCAGAAACAAAGCGTCAGTTTGGCTGTTTCAAAATGAACCAACGCCTACGAAAGTGAAGTGATCGAGGAGCGCAGGGAAAATTTTGATCGCTAGTTTCTGCACTTTAATGGGGTACCTAATTTCAATTCCACTTCGAGACCAAAGCAGCATCAACTCCGAATGGACACAAAATGCCTGCCAGAAGCTATTTTCTGCAATGAGCAACAAACGACCTAACACCGGGCTCCGCCGGGTCCTTCTTCACCACTACAACGCGCCCGCGCACTCTGCGATCAAAACGAAGGACTTCCTGGACTCCACACCAGTCAGAGTCTTGGGGCACCCTCCTTACAGTCCTGATTTGGCTCCGTGTGACTTCCTTGTATTCCCTAAAACAAAAAAATAGCTCAAAGGGATACAGTTTTCATCGCCGGAAGAAACGCTAGCAGCGTTTAAGAAGGCCGTGGAAGAGGTGTCTGCTGGAACTGGAAAATTGGATTTTTAAATTGGTTCAGACGCATGAAACTTTGAATAGAGGCTGGTGGGTAGTTCTTTGAAGAGGTCTAATAATTTCTTTTTTCTTTCAAACAAGTTTTTTAGTTTCTAAAAACTTTCTGAGTATCCCACGTACATCCTCTATTAACATGAAAAAAATACTCCGGGTTACATGCCATTGCTGGTGTCCGAGGGTCATTGTATATTTAATTCCTTTGTTATGTCCCGTTTATGAATTTTAATTGTTTATTTACCGTTAGAAATTATCACATTTCATGGAGTTAATTTTTTCCGTACTTGAATTACTTCAGGGGCACTTAGCAATTTGAATTGGTAATTAATGAAAGTGATCGTTGAACAAATGAATAGCTAGCATTGTTAATTTCTCACAATAATTATTTATTCATGAAAACGTTAGAACTGCTATAGAGCAATTACGCACGAAAAACGTAGAAAGTTTAGTTTTTTTTTTTATTTTTAAACATATAACTGCTAGATGTTTAAACCTATAGAAATTGTTAATACAATTGCTATTCCTTCTTTCAAATGTTTAATACTTGTTAAGGTATTCGTTTGAAATTGTGGGTTACCTTTAATGCGAAGAGATGGCGCTGCCTTGCAGATTATGAATGGCTAGAGGAATTTCGACGCGGCCGTCAGGGCCGCGGTAGCATAATTGGTCAGTGCATTCGCCCGGATTGCGAAGGGTGCGGGTTCGAGTCCTGCTCAACATTTGTAATAAGTTGATGCCGAGATAATTTTTTTTTCAATGTTCAGTCGATGATTAATTTCGTTATTTAATATGTCTTGTATATTTTAGGTCTAAATCCCGATCAGCTAAATGGGAAGAAAATTGCTGTGTTCATCGGTGCGTGCTTCTCTGAGACGGAAAAGGCATCGTTCTATGTAGCCAGCGTGAGGACAGGTTTTGGTATCCTCGGGTACGTTAACAGTTTTGTTTTAAATTAATGCAATGAAATCTTGAACATGTTTGATAGCAAAAACCTTTATAACAAAAACAATGACTTTAATCGCAATCTAAAAAAACCTGTTAAACTAACGAGAAACAATTCAAAATGTTCTCCTAACATACCTTATAAAGCATTATAAATAAGAATTCTATTGCTTTAGGTAAATACTAGTTATGTGAAGTATAAAACAAGACATATGGTATAGTACAGTTTGGTAGTATGGGAGACCAAACGGGTATTTTGGGATTTACTCGAGCACGAGCCCGAAGAGCTCGATGGCGCAGGTGGTTAGCGCGTTCGGCTGCGATCGTTGAAGATAAGCAACTTCGCAGTGGTCGTTCATTGGATGGCTGACCAAAAATCCTCTATCTCGAATTCCTCCGTGCTTCGGAAGGCACGTTAAGCCGTTGGTACCGGCTGCATCTGCAGTCGTTAGCACCTGCCAATCCGCACTGGGCCGCGTGGTGGGTCATGGCCCAATCTCCCTATTCCATCCATAGGGAAGGCCTTAGCTAGCCCCAGCAGTGATGACATTAATAGGCTGATGATAATGATAACTCGAGCACGACAGAAAAACATTAGTGGAGCAACCTCGCACCTTGTGTAGTATACCACCATAACTGAGCCAAGAGTTTTGGTCGCGTCTGAATCATCAGTTTTTTTAATAGTAGCAACTGGAGGGATCGCGTAAAGTTTCCGATGATGTTATTCTACCACGCTGAAGTAAGTCCCAAAATCCTCGCTGGGACTCCCCTACTATAAATTAAAAAGATCTAAAACCTGTTGCTGCGACCGAAGATTGATCAGGAAATGAAATTGACTTCATATACTGTTAACGTATCATTACAAAATTTTACAGGTGTAATAAATCTATGTTCGCCAACCGAATTTCTTACTGGCTAAACCTGAAAGGCCCATCCATGGCTATCGATGAGGCTTGCTGCAGTTCTTCTGGAGCTCTCGCACAGGCTTACCAGGCACTCACTAGAGGTGACTGCGAGGCGGCTATTGTTGGTGGTGCTAACTTGTTCTTGCACCCTCAGTCCTCCATCCATACTGGCCGGTAAAAAAATATACTAACTAACTAGGTGAATTTTAAAACACTTGTATTTATAATGCATGACACAGCAATTTAAATGTGAGTGGAATTTGTATTGTCAGCAACATGTTGCTACTTCTGATAAATGCTGATAATTTTCTCGCGCCCATTCTTCTCATCAGCTAAAAGATGTCCTAAAAGGTGTCAGGTAAGAAAAAATATTGGATGATTCTAAAGAGTTTTCAAAAGGTATCATTTCATTGCAAACTATATCGATATTCTCAAGCAGAATATTCAAATTAGCGAAAATGGTGATTTAAAAAAAATTAACTAGAAAGATAATAAGAAAAATTTAGGCACATATTCGCAACTGTGCTCTTTTAAACTAAATTACAAATTGCTATTAATACATTCTAATAAAAGTGCATATCGTTAAATTTCAGAATTGTAGCCAATTGCCCTGATGGTAAAACAAGATCTTTTGACGACAACGCTAAAGGATGTGCTAAATCGGAAGCCATTCAAGTTGTTTTTTTGCAGAAGGCGAAGGATGCTTTCAGGTAACTTGTGTTTACCTATATCAATATTACTGAAACTGATACCATTAACAACATTTGTTTGCGTCATTGTTGATAATATTTTTCCTATACAATTGAAAAGTAATTCAGTATAGACTAGATTGATTCTGAAAACGTTCAATTCTTCTTCAACATTTTTATTTACAGAGCAACGAGAGGTACTTGACAATATTTTTTGGGTTTAGGAACTAATCATAAAATAAACATTATTTTTTAAATCGAGAGTACGAAAAAAAGTACTTTTGCTATATTTTTTATTTCTTAAGCAATTTACCGCTAGATGTTGAATCTAGGGAAAATTTTACTAGAAAAAATTCTACGCTCGGTTTCCATTTCTGTTCTGACAAAGGCGACAAATTTCATGTTTGAAAAGTTATTATTTTACTTCTAAAATCTATATTTCTTTAATTTATCGCTGTATTCATTTTTTTGCGTATGTAACATTTCCTTATAGCGGGGAGAGGATGGTGCACTAAGACACAGGTGTCAGCTTAGTTTGATCACCAGTATCTCACAATCTTAGTCCTAAGTTTTATAATCTGTTACCTATGAAGCATGTATAATATTGTAGAGAGAAAATAAAGTTATTATTATTATTTATATCTCAATTTGACAGCCGCATAAGTACATATCTTATATGTCAGTAAACTACCAAAAACTATAGGCTATAATTTGTTTTAAATTGTTTTAGAGTTTACGGGGAACTGGTTCATATAAAAAATGATTACATTGGTGTAAAAGGCTCCGGTACTGAACACGGATTTCACAGAGACCCAGTCGCTTTGAGCAACTACTTGAAGAGTTTCTATGATGAAGTCAGTGTTCCCCCTGAAGCTGTGGAATACGTGGAAGCCATGGGAGCTGGTAGTTATGAACTTATAACTAATAAAATATAGCATATCATATCCAAACTGGACTTGTTTGTAAAATCACGTCTAATAATAAAAATTTGACGACCTCCGTGGCCGAGTGGTCTGTACGCCGGCCGGGTTTCATGGTGTCGCCGACTCGAGTTGTCCCGGGTTCGAATCCCGGTGGGGGCAGATGTCTGTGTGAGGAGCATTTGTACTCCAGTCATGCATGTTTAATATGTATTTATATCTATTACCAGTCATGCATGTTTAATATCTGTTAACCTAGTATCCCATAACACAAGTATTATAGTACTTACTTTGAGGCTAGGCTTATTGGTGTGTGTTGGAAATATTTATTTATTTATTATTTTAAAATTAAAAACGTAATTTATACCAACATTATACTAGGTGACTAGCAACAAACGAAAACCATTATTGTTTTTACAGCCATTCCTGATGCAGATAAAACAGAGTTAGAATCCATTGACAATGTTTTTTGCAAAAACAGAAGAAACCCATTGTTAGTAGGCAGTGTGTTATCTAACATTGGATACACGGAAGCTTCGACGGGGCTGTGCTCATTAATAAAGGTAAAAATTTCACAAGCTTTTATCATATCAATAAATTTCAATAATATAATTATTTCATTGAGTTTACATTATGTGTCAATTACAAAGATCATACGTGTAGTCTGTCCGACGACACTGTCTGTAGGACGACAGTAGTTACCGTGATTTATTAAACTTTATCAAAAGTGTTGTTTATATTTTTTATATGAATCGACAAAATTAGATGACAAGGTTAAGATATGTAGTCGTTTGAGACTAACGTTTTGAAAAACGACATATTTGAATAATTTTGGGCATTAGAAAGATCATCATTGTCAGTCGGACGTACCATTGACCGAATAAATTCAATCCAAGACTTTATACGGTTAAAAATACATTTGCTTATGATGCTTAATAACAATGATTGGTTTTGATCGATGTTGTTGAATTATAGGTGTTATTGGCCTTTCAAACCGGCAAGATTCCTGCCAACTTGCACTGCTCTAACCCTCGAAGTGATGTGCCCGCCCTGCAGGATGGTAGGATACACATCGTCACTGAGAACAAACCATTTCAGCGTGGCTACGTCGGAATTAATAACCACTCCATCACTGGGTGTACTGCACATATGTTAGTCGCTGGAAGGTATAAGCCAAAGGCAAGTATGGCAAGAATATGGAATCTGGTGCAGCGCTCATCAGGAGAGGCGTGGTGGAGATAATAAGCGTGGCGACTCCGAGCGCGGTCAAGGGCCATGGAGCGCCATGCGGTGACTTAATACATAATAAAATAAATAAAATATAAAAATGCGCGCCAGCTCTCGTGGCCTCTTTGCAGAGCTGTGTGCCGTTTGTGTATGGTTCCATGTTTGCAATTAAATGATTAAACTAATGATTTAGGTATAAACTATCACTTAAATTGCCAATTTCTCAGTATCTTCGCCGCGCCTCTCCTGGTGTGCGCTGCGCCTAAAAGAAGCTTTCTATTATAGATGCTTGTAAATATGGTTTAACATTAACCTTCATCTTTTGATAGTTATAAAAAAATATTTCGCTTTTCAATTGTAACATTAAAATGTCTTCTTAATATATCTAATTGTAATAAAAATAAATTCTGTGCGCTATGAATCGGTTGTATACTATTGTAAGCCTTCTTATCTTTGACACGTCTAAATCTAAAGAACGCTACATAGCGACGATCAGTTACAATGTCATATTCCAAATATTAATGACAAGACATTGCAAAGACTTTATTGGATACTTCTATCATTTAAGTAACTATGGAATTAACAAAATCCTTTGTTCATCAGAATATTTTTAACACGTGCTTTAATTTCATGAAGAGGTAGATCTGCAATAAAATTTATCAAGAAAGCTACATATTAAAGTTAGTATTGTGTTTCTTGTAATCATAATGGAACATCAAGCTTATTATTGATAGTGTAAATTATAATATGCTTGAGATCAGAAAACTTTTTTGTTGAAAAACAGATATATAGTATAAATTTTTTGAAGTGGGCGAATCAGACATATAAATTGATTTTATATGCCAGAAACTTGTCTTAAAATAAAATAGTGGCACCACAGGCATGTCTCGCTGTTTTAATTGCATGCATCAAAATAGATAAAAATATTTACGGTCTCGCTTCTTTAAATAAATTCCAGGTCAAGGTCAAGTTAAATACATTCAATGTCATCATTTCATTTCATTTCAATTCATATAGGGTATATGAATTCAATGTCAATATAAATGACTATACATGTCATAAAAATTACAGAATAAAATAATAGTTTTAATTACATTTTTTAATGTCAGTCAATAGTATACCTTAATTCAAAATGTCAACTAAATGTAAAATGTTCCTATCTTTGATTTAAATCACAAAAAATTAACATGGCAATAATACTTATGCCTAGAAGCTTTATGCATTGGTCAGAAATACTCTAAAAGAATAAAAACATTTATCAATTAGCCACTAAGATAACATTGAACAATTGCAATTATTTTAGGATTATGCGCGATACAAGTCGAGTATACCACATCTCTTGACGGTATCTGGAAGGCATGAAAACGCTGTCCAGAAGCTATTTGACGATTTGAAATCTCGTCCAGTGGATCCCGAGGAGTTGGCGCTACTTCACAACATACACAGTACAAATATCTCTGGACACCTTGGCAGAGGATTTATAATCCTTGGTAATGAGAGATTTCATTTTTATTGATTGATGATCAGTACTGTCGCAATCATGGCATCACGAGTGTTGGTTGCAGTTATGTTATTTAATTTTCAAAACTGAATATGATCATTTAGAATACAACAGCTACTGCTGAGCATAGACCTCCTACCAAGAATTGACTCTGATCGATCCTGAACTGCATCCAGTGACTTTCATGTAAATAGATTATAGTTCTTTCATATTAACGGACGACCTAGTTCTACAAAAGCTTTAGTCCAGTCTACTTCGGAGATTGATTGAAGTCTAGGCATCTTTCTATATGAAAAATAACAAGGATACACTGTTGTCAAAGTTAATTTAAGGTATAGAGTATCATGCCAGAAAAGACATCATTGGTTACTAGATTTGCGATATATATACAACAACATGCATGCTAGAATGAAGAATCATATTAAAATATTTAAATTAAATTTAAGAATCAATTTTAAATGATATTTCTAAAAACAGCCGTAAGTTCTTGAAACGAGTATAACAAATGTTCTTGCTATTTGCAATCGAAGTGACGTTTATTTTCGTTTGTTTAGATACGGATGCTGAACAGAAGACGGTGAGCCTGACGGAGCAGGTGGAGTACTTTGATAATGCACGTCGCCCGCTGTGGTTCGTGTACAGCGGGATGGGCTCGCAGTGGGCCGGCATGGGCACGAAACTAATGCGCATACCTACCTTCGCCGCCGCCATCGAGAGGTAGACGCGATTTTATAATCTCTTACTTGCAACCACTTCTTTTTCCATTATTGAAGGTGCTACCTTGAATTTTTAAGAATACTACTACTATATTATAGGTGAAAGCAAAGTTTTTTTGTTTGGGGTGGAATGCCACAATAATTGCATTTACTGCAATGTTTTCGTTTTCAACGGTATCACTGACCACTGACCAATGCTCACCATATAACTGGTCACTAATTCTGGCATCATTTATTTGTTTATTACTAATAATAAAAGTTCAGGAAACTGTTTCAGCTTTAACCAATTTTATTATTATACCCAAAATATCATTATGCTTTTGTTATTTCTAAAATAATATTCCTTTTTTGACTTTTATTTCGTCCATGCTTGATCCAACAGATTATGATTCTCATACGTAGAATTGTTTTTTTTTTGGAGCAGCAGATATTTGTATTGTATAAAATTTAATTTAATAAGTATATAATTACAGATGTCAGCGTGCTCTCGAGCCGAAGGGAGTCGATCTAGTTCATATTATAACTTCCACTGACAAAAAAATCTTCGATAACATTCTTCACTCGTTTGTTGGCATCGCTGCTATACAGATTGGGCTCACGGATATTCTGCGAGAACTTGGACTGGTCCCTGATAAAATTATCGGTAAGTAGTTCATTAAATTAAATCCAGTAAAACAAGTTTAAAACAAGTTCTACGTTGCCTTTCTGCTCCTTTAAATTGCCTATTTTACTGAAGCTAGAACCTATATAAACCAAGAACATAGGAATTGAGGACAGATACGAAAGATACGAAGATTGGGCTATGACCCATTCCGCGGGCCTAGTGCAGGTTAGTGGGAAGTAAGGACTGCAGATGCAGCCGCAATAAACGGCTGAGCGTACCTTCCAAAGCACGGAGGAGCAGTAGATAGTAAAATTTTTGGACACAAAACAGGACTACTTGCGAATTTCTCCATCAAATCAGTCATTATCATCTGTCATGAATATCTGGATGTAACAAACTATGATTCTTAAGGCAATCAGTTTTTCGCTGCAGTACAAAGTTAAAATGTATGTACAAGGTCATCATCATCATCAGCCTATTAATGTCCCCACTGCTGGGGCACAGGCCTTCCCTATGGATGGAATAGGGAGATTGGGCCATGACCCACCACGCGGGCCCAGTGCGGATTGGTGGGTGCTAACGACTGCAAATGCAGCCGGGACCAACGGCTTAACGTGCCTTCCGAAGCACGGAGAAGCTCGAGATAGTAAATTTTTGGTCACCCATCCAATGACCGACCACTGCGAAAGTTGCTTAACTTTAACGATCGCAGCCGAACGCGCTAGCCACCTGCGCCATCGAGCTCCTCCGCCATCGAGCTCCTCAATGTACAAGGTGTTAGTATGTAATATCTAGCAGTGACTTTGTTTTCCTAATTATGCTACAGTTCAGAGGACAGTCTCCCCTTTCGATTATTTATTTATTTATTTACTCTTAATTGTTATGTTACAAATGGCGGACTTAATGCCACATGGCATTCTCTACCAGTCAACCATCGGGCTAAGCAGAGACATTATGCGGTCAAGTAAATTAAAGCATTATATATAGTTAAAGAGAAATAAAAACAAAATTAAATTCATAAAACTACATGTTACTTAATATAATAATTAACATCTATAAATATACCTAAATAACTACATATATATAACATATTTATATATTTATAATACGACAAATACATGTTTACATATTTATATATACGATAAATACCTACACATATACAATAATAAATACCACTATACTTACTTACTATTTCATTCAGGAGATTGTGGCAGCTGCCACGCAATCTGTATTTTAACAAAGCGGTTTTTTCGCATAATACCTCAAAACTATCCACAATAGCTAACGCAAACATTGTGGACGCGCTATTAACTCCAAAAGCGTTATTATTATTATTTTTATAGATAGGTTCGACAAATGACTCCACCCCACCTCATGTTAAGTGAAGGTGAAGTCCAGACGTGAAGATAGCTGATACAGCAGTTCTACCTGCCACAGCAGCCATCCTCACCCTGCCGGCCTGCATGTTGCTTCTTCACGCCTCTTTTAAAGGATCCCAGGTTGTAAGAGGGAGGGAACACGTGAGCGGGCAGAGCATTCCATTTACGGATAGTACGACAAAGAAATGAGTCACCAAATTTCTTTGTACGCGTTGGAATTGTGGCCACAGTAAGACGGTGACAACGTAGGCCAGCGCGCGTTGTCCTCTGAAGGACTGAAATGAAATTGAATATATTTGAGTGAAAATTGGTAGTGCGCCTTAATATCTGACTATTTAGTGTTCATATTTACACAGGTCACAGTGTAGGTGAGCTGGGATGCGCGTACGCAGACGGTTGTTTTACGGCCGAGGAGATGATCTTGTCCGCGTACAGCCGCGGGCTGGTCTCCGTGCAGACGCCTTTCATCCGAGGCTCCATGGCAGCCGTTGGCATCGGCTACAAAGAAGTTAGTGTCTATATCAAAAGAAAAACCCAATAAACAAAAGAACGGAAAGCTTAAATATATGTATAAAAAAACACGCTGTTTTCCATAAAGATGTCTAATAATAATTCAGAGTAAACTTTAGCTAGCCTATCAAAGTGACTTTGGAGAAAAAGAAAAACTTAACTCAAATTATATTCCAATAACACTTATACCATAAAAATTGGATTGATCCGTGACCGGAAGCAAGTTTTTTAATGAATAAGTATGAATACTCATAAAGTCTAGCTTTGCTACTTTTGTTCAATCCAGACATAGTCGCTTACCCTCCAATTTGGTCTATGACTGAATCCGCTAACCCCTTCTCATAAAGTTGCTCAAACCAAAATATTGTAAATGCATTTAGTTTCTTCTTCTTCTTCTTCTAGTGCCTCTCCGAACAGCGAAGGTTGGCAGTCACCTTAGCATATGTCTCCTTATCCTTAGCGAGATGGAATAATTCAGCGGCGCTCGAGATTCCAGTCCATTCTCGTAGGTTCCTCAACCAAGACTTCTTCCTGCGACCGACACCTCGTTTTCCAGCAACTTTGCCCATCATTATAAATTTTTAAAGGGTGTACCTTTCGTATCTCATCACGTGCCCTAGATACACAACCTTCCTCACTCTGATGGTATCCCAAAGTTCGCGTTTCTTGCCGACACGTCGCAGGATTTCATCATTTGTTACCATTTGAGTCCAACTAACTTTCAACATTCGTCTGTAAGCCCACATTTTCGAATGCTTCTATACGTTTTCTGAGCTCTATATATTTAGTTTAGTTAGTATCAAATATATTTCAAGGATAAAGCGCTTTATTATAAAACAGGTCAAAGACATGCTCCCTCCAGAAATCGAGGTGGCTTGCCACAACTCGGCGGAGTCCAGCACTATATCAGGTCCAGCTGACGTGATGCGAGAGTTCGTTACGGATCTCTCCGCAAAAGGAATCTTTGCAAAGGAAGTGCCGTGCTCCAACATCGCGTACCACTCCCGTTACATCGCCGAAGCTGGTAAGATAGTTTTATTTTATTTTAAACTTATATACCGACGGTGACATACACAAAGGTCTTATTGCTAAACTAGCTTTTGCCCGCGACTTCGTCCGCGTTTTCGTCGTTTTTCGTAAAAAAGTAGCATATGTCCTTCCTCAGGGTTCCGTGGTTTTGATGTGACAGACAGATTAACTTTCGTATTTTAGTAGGGAAATATAATATGTCAATCCACAATACTGTTAGAAATATCGCAATAAGGAACCGCAGAATATTATTATTATCACTGTGCCCCGAGATCATCAGCATGTAACTCCTTGTATGTTATTATGTTAATGTATTGGTAATATTGTTTAGATCGCTTTCACATGAGGCTTAAGTACATATAGAATGAAAATACTTCAGCGCAAAGCTTCCGGGTAAAGTACGTTAAAAGTTGACCCGTCCGGCACGTGAACATAAAAAATTCTAGGACTACTAACCCGGGCAAGAGCGACATAACTGACCATGTGAAAAACAACTGACACCGAGATCTACTCCAGCATTACGAAAAGTCTGCCCTTGAGCCTTATTTATTGTCATTGCATAACACACCGATACTGGGAATTGCGTTCTTTTAAATTAGAATGGAAAATTATTTGGTATCATGGGAATTCTGGGAGTAAAGATGGTTTCTCCTACACCGCAACCTATTGAAATTTGAACCTCGATTACATTTTGTTGCAACTCGGTTACTTTAAGCCGAGTTCCATTGCAAAGTTGTGGTGGTCTTAAATTTCGGAGCAGAATAATCGGAATGCCAATTTTTAAACAAATTTCATGAGAAGGAAGTACGGGCATATTTAAAGAATTTAAAAATTCTATCGGGTAATTAGTGGCTTCTTGTTCATCGGCCATTCTATTTATTGAACTATAAACTTTGCTTTCCCCCTGGATATTCGACAGTATTTTATTATTAATCTCAGATGCCTGGTCATTGCGAAGAGTTAAAATGGACCTTTCGCGTAGCCAAGAATTGTCCTTATTTAATATATATTTGTTACGTCACCGTAAACTGACGATGTAAGATGTTGTTGGTATTGCACTATACAACATAACTCAGGCGTCAGAATAAGTTTTCCTTTGTGTAGCAGTGGATAGGTATCTTTGGTGAAGGTATTTTCTTTAATAATATATCAGAAAATTCACGATCATCCGGGTTATCTACAGTTCTCACTCGCATGTTTATAGTCAAATGCACCGATGTATATCACGCCACAAATAAGAGCTTTTCAGGCAAGCCTTAACCTCATCAGCTCGGGTTCCCCGTGGTATTACCGGTAAGGTTTGTCGGAAATCACCACAAAATAAAACTGTGATACCGCCCATTGCTCGATTATTTTGTCTTATATCCCTTTAAGTTCTGTCTACCGCTTCTACTCCTTTTCGATGGGCCATCGTACATTCATCCCATATGATTAAATTACACTTTGAACGAATATTTAAACACTACCAAAACAACTAATACGTGGTCCTAACTTTAGCTACCTAACACTTAAAATCTAAGTGACTATTTAAACTAAAATATTCTTATAGAATTATAACCAGAAATATATACAACTCACAACAAAAAAGAAATGAAAATAAAGCTAAAACGCCTGTGCAATACTATCTACCTATACCTACTTCACTTAAAAATAAATACTTATAACTATTTTAATTAATAAAAGTACCTACGCTTAATAATTTTTAATTTGAACGAATATTTCAACAGTACCAAAACAACTAATACCTATTTTACAAAATAACAACAAAAGAAATTCAAATAAACTATTTAAAGACTAAAAGTCGCGCTGATAAGCACGGTTTCTCAATATTTCTCAATTATTGTCTGTCAATAAGGTCGAACGCTCTGAACTCATCAACAGCCAAATATTGAAGCTCGCTCGTTCTCTTTTTTTTATTTTTTTGTTTCTTGCCAGACGGGGGAGCAGGTGAGACATCCTCATGGATACCCTACAGCCGGCTGCAAGGTTATGTCAGACTCGTACTGACTAAAAAACACCCGTAGGGGCTGCCTCTGGCCGGGTAGGCCTCTAAGGCTTCATCGGAAGCGATCGTCCCCCGGGGGGGGGGGGGGGGGCGACGCAGAAAACAGATTTAGACAGCTCGCTCTCGGACCTCCCGCCTTTTACACAAAAATAATCCTTATAGCATGATTCAGTATTCACGTGCGACGGCGCGTTTCGACATTATTTCATGTATAAGTTTGGTGTTTCTATACCGATTTCTATGTTTTGTTTTTATTGAAAAGGTAATAATGTTAACTTTTTTAAATTAGGGATGAGTCAGAGTATTATAAACGTAAGAGTAAACAAATATGATCAGAATGCTCCGAACTGCTAAGCTATCGGGAGTTACACGTGTTATTGTGAGTCAACCTTTATGGTTAAGATAGACATATGCTGTTGCGGTATATTTTTTAGACAATTTTATGTAGAATATTTCCGTCATACATGATTTCTATGTAACTTTAATCATTAAGGCTGCATACGCGACGGAAGCTTAAAAAATATAGTAATTTCTCCCGTTTTCCCAACATTTCCCTTCACTACTCTGCTCCTATTGATTGTAGCGTGATGAAAAGTATACTATAACCTGCCCAGGAGTATGAAGAATAATTGTACCAAGTTTCGTTAAAATCCGTCGAGTAGTTTTTGTTTCTATAAGGAACAAACACACAGACAGACAGACAAAAAATTTACTGATTGCATTTTTGGCATCAGTATCGATCACTAATCACCCCCTGATAGTTTTTTTAAAAATATATTTCATGTACAGAATTGACATCTCTACAGATTTATTATAAGTATAGATTAAAGGAGAATGCTCATGGATGTATGGACCGCCGTACAATGGTTGCATCAATACCAAACAAATGTTAAATGATCGTTTAATATTCAAATTAGTATGACAAATTGGAATTTTGAAAATAAAAACAGGGGTTTTAATGTTATTGTAAAAAATGTGACATAACCTCAAATCCTTAATAACTCCTATTTAAAGTTGGTTTACAGCTATTTTGGGTACTTTTTTATTCTGTTATTTTTGATCAACTTGAGTCTTTCACTGTTTTTCCAACCTACTGCATAGATTTTCATGACAACACAGATTTCAGTGATGGCAGATTTACGTATAGGTAAATAAAAACATTAATATAGGACACTTTTTATTAGATTACATATATTAATTGTACACATTATATTTGAATTACCGGTATATTTCAAATCAACATAATCTTCATAGAAAAAATAATCTAAATAAGGCGCCAGAGCAGTAACATCATTGTAACGACCCCAACTTAAAAACTGTACTACAGTCATTATGTGGTCATAACAGCACACAGGTTGTTTACCAACGAGACAGCTGCACTAATAACCTTTTATAGCCTAATATATATCTAATGTGTCTGCCAAAGCAGCATCTCTACTGATAAGTAAATATGAGTTATATGTATGCTGCTTAAGTGTCAGGATTTAATCCTACCTCTTAATAAATAACTATTTAGACCTAAAACAAGAGAAATATCATCTACAAACAAAGAAATTCAAACAATTTGTAGCTTTTGTCTTACAACGTTCTAATGTAGCTGCTGGATTATTGAAAAGAGTGGCCAATCTTTTGTTGTTATCAGCAGTTCTTAATTAACTAAATAAATACAAAAGGCTATAGAAGCGTTTGGCACTTGATCTGCTAGATTGGTATACAGTTGAGCAAATTATAAAACTGTTCAGAGTTCATACCAAGTCAATAATGACATAAATGAGGAGACAATTGAAACATTAGAAAAATCTAATTAGTAATTGGCTGATCGCTGTATCATAATCATTATATTATCAAACTGTGTGCCAGTAAAATCTCTTAATTATGTTAATTCATTCCATAGACCATAATTCAAATAGTGATGACAAACACATGCACCAGCTGGTATGCACAATTTATTATTATACAATAAGAGATCCCTGATGGTAGATGAAATAAGTAGACATTCAGGCTCTAAACAATTTGCAAATACACAGGAGAGTTAGCAGCATGTATGATGATGATGATACAATTTTTAGAGTCACTTGTTGAACTGCTTCTAGTCTTGGTTGTGGCAGAGGAGGTGGCACAGGTATAGAATGATTGCCACTTAATGTAGTATCTCCAAGAGTAAGGCGATTTCAGTCATGTTGTTGTTGCCTTTGTACTTGTTGAATCTCCAACATGCAGCACATACATGTTCCATTCTTGAGATCTAAAAAGATAACATTAATAAAAAAATAATAATTAATATGGAAAATTCCTTTCTCTTTATTTTAAAGAATTTCTGTATTCTCTCATCATCTATTACCTGTCTAGTGATAAAAAAAACAAATAAAATAAAATCTAAATGTTACCATGACTATTACAAACATCTTAGTTCTGGATTTGTAATTAAGTATGATATGCAGTAATAATACACAGTAATAATAGTTTTCTCATAAGATTGTGATAGTAAATGATTCCTAACCTAAGTATCTAGAACTGTTATTACTTTTTTAAGAAGTCAAACAAAACAGTTAATATATATTTCATACAGTTAGTTGCACATGACATTAGCCAAACAATATTAGCTCACCTGAGTAGGATTTATCCATGACTGTAATATGTTGAGGGCTAAACTGTTCTTCTACAACAAAAATTAAGTATCACCTCTTGGGCCCTGGAAATAAAGTTTTACAATACACTGGTTTAGCCAGTCAAATAGTCTAATCGTCATCGATTCCTCATTTGAAGTAGAATGCGTGAGTAGAGAACACTACAAACACACATACGGTAAATAAACGTCCTGTCGTGAATACACTGTTTTTTTCCTGAAAACGTCTTGCCTGTCTTAACAACTCAGAAAAAAAACGTTTGATACGTTCACACGCAATCATTATCACTTCACAATTTATGTAAAAAACTCAATCAACACAAAAATAGGAGTAACAACAATTGACAATTCTCCAATCATTTGCAATAGGGTAGGGTGATGATGATCTGAAATTGAATATACGAATAATCGATGGAATACAAAAAAAAATGTTTTTGTATATAATCGATTTTACGCAATGAATAGATCAAGTCAGATACAAATAAATCCAGATTCAATTAATTAATAAACAGCATAGAAATAAATATAATTACTAGTTACTACTTAGTTAATGATGAAATCGACAGTTAGGTGAGCGCCTTCTATAAAAACAACGATTAAAGATTTCCGCCGAAGATTAACATTATTAATACGTGTTGAATTTTTAAACTTAGATTCGAATACCCCGGCTACACGTTCCGTCTTACCTAAGAGCATGCCTGCACAGATTAACTAGCCTCTCTTTATCGTCATTGTCGTCCGTCCCTCTGTAACTTAGATACTTTTATGGACGTAGAACAGGACGCGGCACAAGCCAATGTACAATCATTGTATTTTTTGTTCAAGAATAAGGCCTTTTGACTACGTAGGCAAGACAAAGCGCTGGGTAAACACGTGCCTCTTTTTGTCCGACTACCTACATGCTCGACATTTTATCATTTTCATCTCTATCTCTATAGATAGAGATGAAAATGTAAGTATACACTACATACAGCAAGAGACGTGATAGGAAAGTGTCGAGTTAAGCCAAGCGACGGGTTACTGACTATGATATATTAAGCATAGAGACGAAATAGATAAATGACGAGTTGTCATCGCAACAGTTAAGACATTTATTGTCTTAAAACGTAAAATCACTATTAAACAATAATTAGTAACACGTGATTTATTTGCTTTTTGATGGCCCACTCATCGATAACAAAAACAACAATCGATTATAATGTATAACTAATAGGGTACTATGGCATCACTATTTTTACGATAAATAAACAAACGTCAGATATCCGGCTCAAAATATATACAGTACTATGACTAATATTATTTTAAAAAATATTCCCTGTTCAAAATAGCCATTCTGATAGACCATCGTACGTATAAATTAAAGAAAATAATTATCATAATAATTTTATCTTGAGGCATGAGACAAAGCTGTACCAAATATGGGCATTCTCCTTTCAAACTAGAGTTTGTTACTGAACTTCTCAATGTCACTTATTCTTGCAAATGCTGTGTATAATAATTATTATTGGGCACAGATATATCATGATTTGAAAATAAGTTCTCAAAACTATTTCTTTTTATAGTAACATAAAGTAAGTAACGGTTACCTGGCCTACATTTCAGAAATTACAATTTATATTAAAACAAAAAATATACTATAACAATGAACCTAAAACTAAAAACCTTAAAAAATAAAATATAATAACTAAAATACATTATTAAAATTAAAGGGACTCCTTTAGGCAAGGTTCCGAAGATACTGGCAGCGTTCCCCCTTTAATTAACTTAACTTTAACTTCACAAGTATAAGTTTAGTAAAATGCTGAGCAAGCTGGTAAGAACAGCTATATGGAAGTAATGGAAGGTGACTTCAGTATCTCTGAAGTCATTTTTCAACTTGACGACTCTGTATCAATCAATACAGAGAGAAGAAAGCAGCCCTTGCTGAGTTTCTTGCCGGTTCTTCTCAGTACAAGGTCTCCCGCCGCAGTTTTGTGAACCGATGGCGTAGCTTCTTGACCTTCACAAGTGCTTGTAACAGCCTAGACAGAATATATGAATTTTCATTTCATTATAAAATTGTAAAAATCTATAAGCTAAGTATAATATCTCTTTAATTGATCGTACAATTTATTTTTAAAAACTCAGTCTTGGTCAAATTCATGTAGATTATTTTATAAAGCTAAGTTGAATACATTCATTCCATAAATAAGTTTTGGATAGTTCTTCGTGATTTTAATTTCTATTAATTTACCCAAAACCAGGGCCAGGACTCTTGAAGTACTTAACTGAAGTAATAAAGGAGCCAAAACAGAGGAGCGACCGTTGGGTGTCCACATCTGTGCCGATTGACAAGTGGAATGAACCAGAAGCCAAAACCTCGTCAGCTCAATACCACACTAACAATCTACTGGTAAGAATTTACACAAACCAACATCAAACGCTAAGGTTATAATTAGTACTACAGTTAAAAATTATATTTAATTTACTCGTGCAAGTCATCGATGAAATTTAAGTCCTCAGCGAACATTTTATTCACGATTCAGGGACTTTTAGCTTTTCGCGAATGCAAGTCCTTTGTCCGCGCAGGCTATTTGTGATACTTTTGTACAAGAATAGTTAACGAACACTGAGCACCTCGGACCAACAATAGATATCAGAAGTAGTCTTAGTGTCGCCGCACACGGGCCACCGACCACAACCACAAAACGCCGCCACCGGCATATTTGTTGTGGTTTTCATACATTTTATATGGACTCGCCACACACGGTACGCCGGTGGCCGCCACACGCTACAAATCGTCGTTGCTCGCTTCTTGTGGCCCGCACCGGCCACTTAATGCGCCGATACAAAACGCCGCCACACGTCACTCGCGCGATTCCCAACCCTTACCTTAGTCAGCTGCTGTCGCGCGCTTCAGCCACTTTAGTAGCCACTTCTAGCTTCTCGTGGCGGCGTTTGTGGCTGTGGCGTGTGGCCCGTGTGCGGCGACACTCAATAGAAAGAATAAAGAAAAATAGCAAAGCAAAGAAATAAAAGCTACCATTAGTTATGGAATCAAATGGGTTGATAATACTTACAATGCAATGAATTTGCATCTATTTGTAAAGTAAAATGTCATGGTCGATGTCAATGGACGACTCTTTTGTGTTCTGGGTGGCATGGCATGGCAAGGTGACTTAATTAATAATATGAATAGCAAACTTAGAATCATTACCTCAATCATAAATAAATTATAGGAAAAGCAGACTTCCGATGCTCCGGTGACGATTACTGACGTAATATTATAAAAAAAAAACTTTATGTTATTTAACTTTAATGGGACCTAGACCTAAGCAATGTAATGATGTAATGCTCATCATCATCATCATATCATCATCAGCCTATTAATGTCCCCACTGCTGGGAAACAGGGCTCCCCTATGAATGGAATAGGGAGATTGGGCCATGACCTTACCACGCGGGCCCAGTGCGGATTGGCGTGTGCTAACGACTGCAGATGCACCTGGGACCAATGGCTTATTGTGCCTTCAGAAGCGCGGAGGAACTCGAGATAGAAGATTTTTGGTCACCCATCCAATGACCGAGCACTGCGAAAGTTGCTTAACTTTAAGATCGCAGCCGAACGAGCTAACCACTTGCGCCATCGAGCTCTTCATGGAGGTGTAATGCTCAGATTGGGTAATAGATAAAAATCCAAATAAATTAGAGGAAAAGTAGACCAAAAAAAGACGCTTAAATATTAAGCTTTTTCATTTCCATGGGACCTTAGCAATGTAATGGTATAATGGAAAGAAATCCTAAAGCGTAACATGATAATCATCTGAATGTGGATTTTCATGTGAATAAAGCATTAGCGCGTTCGGCTGCGATCGCTGAAGTTAAGCAACTTTTGCAGTGGTCGTTCAATGGATGGGTGACCGAAAATTCACTATCTCGAACTCCTCCGTGCTTCGGAAGGCACGTTAAGCCGTTGGTCCCGGCTGCATCTGCAGTCGTTAGCACCCGCCAATCCGCGTGGTGGGTCATGGCCACATCTCCCTATTCCATCCATAGGGAAGGCCTGTGCCCTAGAAGTGGGGACATTTATAGGCTGATGATGATGATGAAGATGACTAACTACCTAATATTTCAATCAAAAAAGTTATTTACAAACTAAGAAAGACTGCATACAAGTTTACATTTCCTTGTTAGAAGCAGATCGGTTTAAAGGAAGCATTTTGTATTTAAATGTCATTGTATTTTAAAAACAAACCATGACATACTTCTTTCTTTATATATATACAGAATGCAGTACTTTTTGAAGAAACAGCTACACTAATCCCGGCTAACGCAGTGCTGGTAGAAATTGCCCCGCACGGGCTACTGCAGGCCATCTTGAAACGTTCGCTACCCGTCTCCTGCAAGCACATACCTCTTACGCGCCGTGGACATCCTGATAATGCACTGATGTTACTCGAAGGGATTGGCAAGTAAGTCTTTTGAAGGAGCCCTTCTTGGTGAACTTTTATAGGATTTCGTACCTTGAAAGGAAAAAACGAAACCCTTATAGGATCACTTTGTTGTCCGTCCGACCATCTTTCAAGACCCTTTTTCTCAGGAACGCGTGTAGGTATCAAGCTGAAATTTATACCAAATACTTGGGTCTACTGTCCCTTGGAGCTGTGAAAAAATCAAACTTCTAAGCCAATGCAAACAAAAGATACCGAAACTCGCAAGGGAATCAAAAACTGCGAGTACTTCCCGTGAACTCAGAATCTTGAAATTTGGTACGAAGCAACGACTTACAGCACAGTTAAAGGAAAAAAAATGCGAAAGCCGAAATTTTTTAGTTACATCACTTATTTTTTTTTAATAATTATTAAAAACGCTAACATTAGCGTTAATAATTATTAAAAAAAAATAAGTGGGGCCGACTCGCACTTGGCTGTTATTTTCTTATACCGCCTGACGAGAGGCGAGGTTACGTAGGACTCTCCTCCGATGATACGTTTAATGGAACTTCGTTCGACGAGTCCCTAGAGGCCTGCCCACCAAAAACCACACAGCAAATCCTTGGCGTGGCGAGAAACCGTTTCCGAGTCACAGGGCCATCCAACCCCTGTAGGAAGAACCCCTGGTCCCTCTTCTGGCGGGAGAAGCTTAGCGCGTTAGACTTCTCCCCAAACACGAAGAGCCATGCAATTGTCAATCAACCGCAGTGGCCCAAGCCCGCTGGGTGTAGACACACCCTGACCCTCTGCTGCCTTCGCGAATATAGTGTCACCTGGTCCATGCCCCTGTCCCCGACGGGGCGGCGGTGTCGTACCCACGATATAAATGATAACCGTGATTGTTTTTTTACCGGACTACGAAAACTGCAATAAACGATAGGGCGAAATTTGCTGTATGAATTATAGCTATTAACGGATTGTTACCATGTACATTGTTTTTTTTTATGGGTCTCTGATATTTCGGCACTGTTGCAAGCCCCATGATCACGCAGTAACTGAAGTAAGTGCGGATAGATGTTATTGGCAGACATATCGGAGACCCATAATAAACCATGGTAACAATCCCGTTAATAGCTATAATTTTAGTGACCATAAATGTCCTCATTTTAGAACTTGTTTGAAAATTTATTTAAGATTCTAAAATTGTAACATTTGTTTGATGAATTTCAACTAAACGATCGGTATTTGTTTTTATAGTAGGTAGATTTTTATCTACCATTATCTTTTTGCTTCAATAAATTATTATATTTCTCTCAACGCTTGCGTGACGAAGCGTCGGGTGACTTTGATAATAAAATGCGCTAACATTAGCGTTCGATCTTTGAATGAAGTAGGCTCCTTACACTCCTGCACATACAAATTTATCATTTTCCACAACCTCCGTAGCGTGTCAAATTATCACCAGTCAAGCTATCGTCTTCCGTTTATAGATACGCCGCCCGATAATTTATTACGACCAATTCTTTCAAATTCCAATTTTAGTGCATTTGGTACCAAAGCTCGAAGCTTCGTCGCGCAAGAGTGGGAGTTGCATAATTTATGTCGCATTTACATGGAAACAAAATTTTACAACTGAAGGTGTTTTTTCACGTGGCCGGAAATTGCACGCTCAATGATTTGCCTGCTTTCTGAAGTGTTAACTATTATACCACTTGCATTACATTATTTGTAAGTCTAAACTTACGTTTTATCAAAATTGATTCGATTGTTTCCGTATACAAATCTTAGAAATAATGTAAAACATTTGTTACAGGTTGTTCATGGAAGGATATCATCCTAAAGTCCAAGCTTTATACCCAAAAATAGAGTACCCAGTATCTACTGGAACCCCAATGCTGTCACATCTGGTGGAGTGGGCCCACAACGAGAAATGGTTCTTTTCAAACTTTATGATAGTTCTAAAATAAACCTAAACTCAAATTAAAATTGCTACATTTTTTTAAGCATGTAACTGCTCGATGTTTAATTCTAAAAAAAATAGTACTAGAAAAAAATCCACGCGGACCAGGCAGCAGACGGGACTCGATCCCGCACCCTTCTCTTTCCGGGCGAATGCACCGACCATTATGCTGCCGCAGCCCTGCTGGCTGTGCCAAATTCCTTCTAGCCTTTTTTAAGCTGCATGGCAGCACCATCTCTTCGCATTGTAGGTATTCCTAGCCTGGATAACGAACTCGCACCCGGTTTCGAGTCCCGTCTGCTGCCTGGTCCACGTCAAATTTTGCTAGAAATATTTTCCTTAAAATTGCTATGTTATTTTCAGGCCATTACCGTTTTACGTTGCTGCACATAGAAAAATTGCAGCAGCTGCTACATATATAGTTTGCCTTCATGACCCGGAATTCAGTTATCTAAGTGGTCATGTTGTTAAAGGTAAATCCACTGTTGAAGAATCTATTGATTGTCGTGAACCCATCAGTAACACCAGAAACATAATTATTATGTCCGCATAAACCTTTTAAATTAAATTTTCTGCAGGAAAAAACGTTTATCCCTATGCGGCTGCCTTAGTAGCTGTTTGGGATACTTTAGCAATGTCGAAACACAAACCGAGGAAAAGTCTGTCGGTGGCTTTCAGTGATGTTCAATTTTACGCACAGCCTGTTCTAAACGACATTAGACCATTGAAGATCAGTGTGGCGATACACAGAGGACAAGGTCGCTTTGAAGTAAGTAATTTAATATAAAACAAAAAATCTATAGGTACTATTATATAAAGAGGTAGATTGTGAATTGTGAAGTTATAGGAGGTAATCTCTGGATCTAAAAATTGTTTACGAATAGAAAGCCACATTATTTGCGAGTATCATTGGTAATATATTTAAAAATTTTTTAGAAAGAATACATGGGGTGTGATCTACAATCGATAACAAATCCAAAAATATAGTTTTTAGAATTATTGTCTGTTTGTCTGTATGTATGTCCGGGATAAGCTCAAAAAGTACTGCATGGATTTACTTCAAATTTGGCACGAATATTATTAAGAAGTCAGGTCAACAATATAGGCTACATTTTATCACGCTATCACTTCAAGGGAACAAGCAGTGAACATTTATTTCTTCAACGCATTCTGCAACAACGTGTAATGTAACGACGCATATTTGAATGTTGTTATTATGTAAACCATGCTATAAGCTAGCTTCACACTATAAGTAACTTAGGCCGATAAACACAATAGACACTTTTAAAGCAGTGCCATCTATGAGATTTTAAAAACATCAAGTCGAATTACATGTGTAAGCACTTTTTGGATATAAATAAATCTATGAGATTTCAAAAACATCAAATCGATTTACATGTGTAAGTACTTTTTAGAAATAAACCCCCTTTTGGGGTCAAAATAACTAACTCCACGCGTACGAAGTCGCGAGCGGCCGCTAGTTCAAAAAATATATTACACCAAGAAAAGCAACGGGAAATTTTAGGATTATACTACGTTTTAGTTTACGATGATGTATGAGAGAGAGAGCGAGAGAGATTTTTCATTAACCATTTGTTACACGAGTATTACACAACAATGAAAGAACACATAAACATTAACATAAAAAACAAAATTAAAAACTAACTTAAAACTATAAAAGTAAATTAATGGTTAATCAGGAATGTATGATTTATTTCATGTGACATAAAACAATATTGATAACACGATTACGAAGATTTTACGATTATTGTAAAATATAGAATCATATTGTTCCTTCTGTCATTAAATTTCATCGAAATTTGAAAATGTAGCGATTAGAAAAAAAAGGTGTGATGGAATATTATTCTGTTCTTCAGGTTATGGAAGGCAATTCAAAAATAGTAACTGGGTACATAAACGAGGACTTAAATGATAGAGTCATAAATTCTCTGGAAACAACGGAAGAAAATATGATTTACAATAGCAACGATATATACCAAATACTTTATGATAGAGAATATACATATGGGTAAGTATACTTATGGGTTATGATATATAACGTCGATAAGAAAATCATTACTTGTTGTTTAACAGAAGATTTTTTTTTCAGCGGTATATTCCGTAGCATCTACGCAGTTAACGAGTCTCTTACCAAAGCTAAGTTACTTTATAACAATAATTGGGTAACTCTTATTGACGGCATGCTACAGATGAATATTTTACGGAGGAAACACGATACTTTCTCTAGACCCTTGGGGATAAGGAAAATGTATATCAGCACTAAAGAACATAGTCTGGCGCTCACGACAGACTCAAATGGAAAAGTTATTCTTACAGCTGAAGTAGACGAAATATTAAACAAAACTAGGTATTACTGAATTCTTCTTTAGAAGTCATGTTTAAACATAATGTTTAAAAATTTATTGATTCTATTATTTAATTTATTTTCAGCTGTGCAGGCATTACTATGGAATCGTTCAAATTCAATGATCTCGCTCATTCTAATGCAGAGCAAGCTGTTATAAGATCTTTGCAATTCATTCCTCATTTTAATCTATCGCCAAGTGATGTAAGTTTGATTTTTAAAACTGAAATATACGTATTCAAATGTAGTAAATAGTGTTAATGTAAATTTAATATGTTTTATTATTAGATCAAAACATCAGTCGACATTTGTCTTCAAATTGTATCTGCAAACGTTAACAGAAAAGTGTTGAGTATTATAGAAATTTTAACTGGTTCTAAGAGGAGCACAGTATCTGCAAATATCGGGAGAATTGATTTGCCTGATCTGGAAATTGATTTACGTCAGTTGAGTACAGAAGAACTATCCCGTGAAAAATTGGCTAATGCTGATTTGATATTAGTCGAAAATCTTTCTATGGATGACAATGTAAGTATAGTTATCAAGTCATGTTAGTTATTAGTATAGTAGGTAATTATTTGTTCCCAAAAAGCGTTTCGATACTTGTCAAATACTTTTTAAATTTTTGATTAATTCATCAGTTTTTAACTTTCCTTGCATCAAAAACCAAAGTTGCCTCTATTCAGGTTTTGTAAAAATAATCATGATTGATTTTTTTGCAGATGTGTGAACTTTTGTACAGCGTTACAAGAAAAAACGTCTTCATCCTAAGCATCGAACAGAGTTCCCAAGATGTAGTACGCGTAAGACCTTCCAATGTTTACCGAATAGTAGCTTCGCAGAATGCTGGCGATATAAAGTTAAATCTTTTAAAATGGCGACCAACTTCATCGTCTTCCACAACCGCTCTTACGATTAGAAATGAAAGTGATTTAGGCATGCTGTCCTCAACGAGAAATTGTTTACCACCAAACCATAAATTATTGGTTTTAAGCTCCTATCCACCTGTACCAGGCGTAAAAGATCTAGTGGAAAAATGGAGAAAAGAATCAATACTAAACGATGTTTACTTAGTAATGGTTAAATGTAGTAAAAGTGAAGATGAAAATCAAGTCGAATTGCCAGAACTGGATTTGGCAGTCAATATACTCGATGAAGTAAGTTATATTATAAACAATTTGATAAACTTTTCGTGATCTGTTCCGGAGTGTGGGATTATTCAATGGAAATTCTTCTCAAATTTTTATATCTTTATTTCTATTTTAGGGTATTTGGGGAGGTGAATACTATCTACCATTGGAAGACAAGACCTCCGTGTCTCCTTACATAACTTTACGAAGCAAATGCATTGGTGATCTCGATTCGTTAAGTTGGGTTGAAATGCCAGAGCCTGAACCCCGTGGAATTCCCGTTACGGTTTGTTATTCAAGTCTTTTTCATCATCTATTCAGGGGCAAAAATACGTCGTTAGATAAATACATGATAAATGCACTCATCGAAAGTTTTATTCTGAAGATTTCGACACTTATACAAACACACATAAATTTAAAAAAATATTTGAACTATCCGATGTACTAATAAGTGAATTATGGGTGAATAACATTATAGACCAAGAGCTACTGAACCCTCCGAGTAACGGTCTGTCTGTAAGGCTACAAATTCTTATGGTGATGAGTCCTAGCATGCTTCGTACGGTAAGTATCACCTGGCACCCTCAACCCTGCACGTCATCAAGCCGTATATTTTTGATAGTGTCAAAAAATATTAAAATAAAACTTGTTACTGTAAGCTTGAAATTTTTATACAATTTAGTTCAATCATTTTTAAGTTTAAAAAAAATACAGGCGATTAAGATGAGCACAAGTACCCGCCAGGTGAACCGGAAGGTGTGTAATCTTTATATATATAATTCTTCTGTGAGTGTGTATGTCACTGAACTTCTCTTAAACGACTGGACCGATTTTGATGATTTTTTTTTGTGTGTGTTCAAGGGGATCTGAGAATGGTTTAGGTTCACAATTTTGTCCGCTGGACAACCCCTATTTTTTTAGGGCGGTACGAAGTTCGCTGTGTCAGCTAGTATATACATAAAAATAAACTTTATTCTGTAAAGTTGAAATTTATATATGTGTTTGTTTAAACGATTTAAAGTAAGAAGGTAAAATGCCAGGCTGTTCTGGTTAGCACAAGTCCTTGCCAGGCGAGGAGAAAGATGCTGCGGCAGTGCGAGTAATAGTCGTAGTATGAAAACTTATGGTATATTATTAATGCAAATTAAATGATGTGAAAATAAAAGTTATGGGTAAAATATTTTTTATATAAGACTTTAAAATAATTAATGAATCTTCATCATCATCACTTTCTTCATCGTCATAATGGGAGCCTTAGTTGCTGATTTCATCATCTAAAAAGAAACAAAGTTTTAATATATTAAGAATAACATTAAATATCTGACCTTGCGCTCAATTATATAGAATTTCATATATATTTTTATGAAATGTGTATTACCACGGTAATATTATCTATACAGTATTGTGACTCCGCCCTGTCCTTGAAATAAATGCCTACGGCCGAGCGCTGCATTAGCAGACGGTAGGGCCGCCCGCCTACAGTATTTTATGTAGTTTTGTTTTTAACGCGAGTGTAGGTAGATTACTCGTTTGTCTCTTTTTTCATCCTAACCACTTATTTATATATTATTCCAGATATTTTGCCCGATGGAAAAATCGAAATACCTAAATATTAGAAACAAATTACGTACTAGTAGATAGGTATCTACCTATAGGTATCTATAAAAAATATTCTATAAAGATAAGACACCTTTCCAATATTTCAGGTAATTTAGAAATTCAAGTTCAAGCAACCAAAAACAGCAATTGTGCTGTTGTACGATATTGATCGTCGTTTGTTCTTTTCCATACTAAATTACGTAGGTATCTAGTTAATTCAATCAAATATTTACAATACAAAACGCACGTTTAAGCACGGCTAACTGGATAAAAAACAATTCAAACCGTTCGGTCGTCGTTGCGACGCGGCGGCGCATTCGCGACTGGGTGCCCGCCGAGAGTGCCTCAAACTCGAGTGGCGTAGGTATGACTCGCTTTCCAACCGTTTGTATGAAGATAGAATACTGTATGATATTATTACCGTGGTATTACCTTTAATGTGTTCTTCAGCGTCACTTGACTCATTCGCAGCAGTTTATTCTTTTTAGCGCTATGACTCATCACCATAAGAATTTCTAGCCTTACAGACAGACCGTTACTCGGAGGGTTCAGTAGCTCTCCTACTATTAGGCTACTTTTAAAACAAAGTACTAATAACAAATTAAACGTTTCAGGTACATTACGCAGGGCTGAATAGTGTAGATTCAATGAAGACTATGGGAACAGGTGGTGTGAAGAAAGGGGATATTGAGAATATTTCATATGGCATGGACTTCAGTGGTGTCACTAACAGGTAACTGAACAAAATGGTTGTTTTTGAGGTCGGTCAAGATGCAGCTATATCTTGAATAAAAAAAATATAGGAAACCTTTCTTGCAGTCCTATTTTGTAAGAACAAACTCACTTTTCACCTCGGAATCTGGAATTTGTCCTTACAAAATAGCATGACAGGACATTTGTAATAGGGATTCTCACACTTACGGAACGAAGCTTCGGGTGGCTTTTGGTACAATATGCTAAAATTAGCGTTTGAAAGGAGATTGCTCAGCTTCCATACATGTTTCGCCTAAAGACCAATAATCATGAAAAATTGTTTCCTAGATTCTAAATTATATATAAATTACTGTAGAAACGAATATTATTGACGGACACCCCTGAGAACTTCTATAAACCATATACACTGAATGATTTTGAGGTTATGTTTGCAAATAGGTACATACGTATTAAAATAATAAAAAATAAATAACTTATATACTAAACTAGGGAAATCAAGCCAAGTACCGAAATTATGTATTAGATTCAGGTATATAGAGCATGTAGATTAACAGATATTTGCCTATTTTTAAAGTTAATGCACAAGAGTAACTTTTAAAATCAGGTATCATCTATGCATTTCCGGTTATTAAGGTACTCTGTGACAGAAACTGTGTGATGATTGTGAATGAGCCACAGATTAAAGAGAATTTTTAAACTCTCGTTAACCAAAGAAAGCTAAGAGATTTAGGTTATACAGCCATATCTTCAGTAGCTTCATTATTTTTGTTATGTTTATATTATATCCATATTTAACATTTTTAAGGTACCACACCTTATAATGTGTTTATGGAGGTGTTTGGCGAAAAATTTATGGCAATAGACTTTATGATATCGCATATGTCAATATTTTTTGTACGTTTAGGCCAATTTGAGCAATCTCCTTTCAATAAGTTCTCTCGTACTGAATTATCGTGCTGTGTGTTTTTAACGGCAAGACGATAGCTTGACTGACTGATTGATTTTGAACACGCTTAAAGGAGGAAGAGATGATAAATTTGCATGTGCAGCTAATGGAACGCATTTTAGCACCAAAGCTTCGTCGTGTAGGTATGGGATAAGCATGAGTCACTGATAACCTTATTAGTGCCTTTAATAATTACTTATAATTTTGGGGCAGCGGCGCCCGCGTGATGGGTCTGGTGGAGTCTGGTGCAGCGAGCACCCTCGTGATGGCGCGGCCGGAGCTTCTGTGGCCGGTGCCGAAACACTGGACGCTGGAGGATGCGGCCACGGTCCCTGCGGCGTACGCTCTCGCATTCTACTGTCTCGTAAGTAGATACGCATTTTGCTGTCTCGTAAGGACAAGCTCTATGGCGCGGGCGGCTAGCGCGTTCGGCTGCGAGCGTTGAAGTTAAGCAACTTTCGAAGTGGTCGGTCATTGGATGGGTAACCAAAAATCTTCTATCTCGAGTTCCTCCCTGCTTCGGAAGGCATGTTAAGCCGTTGGTCCCGGCTGCATCTGCAGTAGTTAGCACCCGCCAATTCGCACTGAACCGCGTGATGGGTCATGGCCCAATCTCCCTATTTCATCCATAAGCAAGTCCTGTGCCCCAACAGTGGGGACATTAATAGCCTGATGATGATGATTATGATGAAGTAGATAAACTCTAGGCATGTTTCACAATCGCTGAGTAAAGTTCTCAATAAGATACTTAGAACTTATCTGCTCAGTTAAAAAATTTACATGAGTAATTTTGATTGCTTTTAAATGCTTTTTCAAAAATTTGACAACGTCCCTTTTTTTTATTAAGCCGATTTGCTTACTTAAAACTTTACTAACGATTAAGAAACTGACCCACTTTCTTCTTTTATAACTGCGACAGTAGCCGTCGATAGAGGTGGTTCAAATGACCACGTAAATGACTCACCAACAATAAGTTTCATATTATATTTTACTAGCAAACCAGTGAACCAAATGTTCACCAAAACCTTATTAAAAAAAAATGTATTTAATTAATTGAGAACTTCGGAGATTTTGTGTGGTTTCGTTTGAAATTCGTGATTTCTCGAAAACCGGAAGTGCTACGTTACTCAAATCCGGTTTGTAGTCTTATCAGACTATTCCTAACTTATAACTTAAATATTCTCTTTATCTATCTCTTACGGTTTGGCCGCTGAAACAGCACCACAGACAGACGGACGGATGGACGGACTTGTCTAATACTAATAGATAAGAGATGGAATAAATATAAAACCCGTTTTGGGTTCAAAACTAATTATTTTCAAACGTTTTGAATAGTGGCGAATGAAATTACAATAAAAAAAAAATCTTTTTTGTACGAAGTTTCTATTGGCTGACAAATAAAGTCATTTTTGACAGCCTTGACGGCAAAATTCAACCATAAACGAACATTTTGAAGTTAGTGGTGGCCAAGAAGGTCGAATACGGGGAAATAAACAAGAGAAGAAGTAGTTACGAGATTACTTTTACTATTTTTTTTTTAATATCCTAATTCAATCAAATCATTCAAGTATATTTGAATATGATTAACTGGCAGCAAAAATTTTATGTAATAGTTAAGTTATAATTTTAAGAAAATTGTATGGTCAGGTTACGATGGGGCTGGTATGGACATTTAGGTCCAAAAGTCCCTAAACATTAAAAAAAAAAAAAAAATCTTCTCAGTATATTAAAAGTTTATTTAAAACTGTATTTTACTTACTTTCCGTTTGATTTCCTGACTTAAAGAAAACTAACTAGTACACTCATCATCATCATCATCAGCCTATTAATGTCCCCACTGCTGGGGCACCGGCTTTCCCTATGGATGGAATTGGGCCATGACTCACCACGCGAGCCCAGTGCGGATTGGCGGGTGCTAACGACTGCAGATGCAGCCGGGACCAACGGCTTAACGTGCCTTCCGAAGCACGGAGGAACTCGAGATAGAAGTTTTTGGTTACCCATCCATTGACCGACCACTGCGAAAGTTGCTTAACTTCAACCATCGCAGTCGAACGCGCTTAACACCTGCGCCATCGAGCTCCACGTACATTAAAATATCATTTAGGCTTATGTCTTCTCAATATATTAGTAGATATTTCCTGGAATTTCGCTATGTTTGGTTTCTTATGAACTCCTTCTCTAATGCATGTTAATATAAATTACCTCTAAACAAAGTACCATGACTTCTATTTCTTTAAATTTGAGAAGTATTTCACAAAAAAATTAAATGCCATAATGTCGAGCTATTTCATACGCACTTTGACTACATTCGGTAAAATTTCTGTAAGAAGTTTCATAGACATGTAAATATGTACTTCGCCTTAGTTCTTATTAAGTTCTACAGCAGAACAATACTCTTGGTCATTAACATTATAAAAAATTATATTATTAACGGGATTGCTACTGTGTACCTTGATTTTGCAAGCGCCATGATCACGGAGTAGCTTAGTCACTACTCTGTGATTATGGCGCTACCTGGTAACAATCCAATTATTACATAAATGACTATAGGACGATACTCTTTTTAAAGGCCATCAAAGTGCCCATGCAACGCAACCAGAGTATCCTAGTGCATGGAGGTGCCGGCGCCCTGGGCCAGGCCGTTATATCCATAGCGTTGGCCCAAGGACTGCAAGTGTTCGCTACTGTCAGTGACATAAGGAAGAAGCACTTTCTCAAAAAACTATTCCCAGAACTGAAAGGTATCCAAAACTACTAAAGGACCAAAGCCTTTTTAATTCTCTAAGGTCGACTTGCAGCAAATTTGCTTACTCGATTCGACTAAAATCCTTAGCAAAATCTCAAAACGTCAATGTCAATTAAACATTTTTGTATGGACTAAATTAAAGTTTTAGATAAATTGAGATTTAGCAAAGTTGCTGCAACACAAAGGCTTTTTTAGGTATGTCTCAGTACTATACATAACTAATACCATTTTTTTTATAGATTTAACAGGTCATAAAGGTCATCCTTCTTTGCTACTGCGCCTTAGGCCTTAGCCCATACAAGAATATCAAATTGACATTGACGCTTTGACATTTTCTATGAGATGAATCTAGTTTTAGTGGAATCGAGATATAGCCAATTTCATGCAAGTTTAGGGCCTTAAAACAGTAACTTACATTAGCTTGTCGTTATGAATACAGAGCATCAGAATTTGAGATCACAAAAAAAATATGCAAAACAGGAATCATTTTATCGTCTACCAATGCTATAAAAATGTTCTGATACTTACAAATATATTCCAGAGGATTATATTGGAAATTCGAGAGATGCTACTTTTGGAGATATGGTGCAAATCCACACGAAAGGAAAAGGAGTCCTATACGTAATTAATTGCATAAAGGGAGATCTGAAAGATGTGAGTGTTATGTGAAGTTTATTAAACATTCTTCATTACAATAATTTATCTATTCACATTTTAAAATTGTTTATTTGTAAGCATTGGTTGTGGTTCTAACCAAAGTTATTATCCTAATCAAAACTGTGCAATATTCTTTTGAGTAAAATATTTCCTGAGATTAATGTAAATATTCCTAAAAAATCCTTTTTTTTTATTGCTTCCACGGCAGACGTGCGGATGGGCCACCTGATGTTAAGTGGTCACCGTCGCCCATGGACATTATTTATTTATTAGGACCTACAGAGAAAGTTACATTAAATCTTATTTTGTAATCATTTTAATGATACATACAAAATGCAAAATTCTATTGAAGGTAGCCACACCAAGCTTAAGAGACAGTACGAACGGACCGAATTTTAATTTAATAAACAAACAGTAAGACAAACTGAAACCACATGTAAATAATGAAATTTATGAACTATTAGTGGCTTTGAAACTATAGACAATAGAAAACGAATATATATAATTATTCGACAAAACAAATTTGACGACAAATATAAAAATAAAATTTGTCTACGCATCTCTTAATAACTCAGAAACTTTAGTCCTAAACCGCAGAAAAGAGTCATATAAGATATCAACACTCTCACTCAGTTTGTTGTAAGCGTCAGGCAAGCGATATGATGCAGAGTGTATATATATATATATATATATATATATTAGATTAGTAATGCCTATAACACAGCCATGCCTTTGCCTTTCGTGGAACACTTTATTAAAGTCTTTGTTGAAGAGGACCATGTTATAGTCCTGAATAAAAGATCAGATCTCTGGAAACAAACAGTTGTGGACTTCACTGTTTCGAGGTAATATGGGTGAACTTGACTCCGCTGACGGATGGCGAGGTGATAAAATGGTACTATGTGTAAATACACATTAACGACTGCTCCGAGGAATCTCAATCTTAATATATTATTTCCCAGTCTCATTATTCCATCCATAGGAAATGCCTGTGCCCCAGCAATGGGGACATTAATAGTCTCATTATGTTCCAGATATCCTTACGCATCACCGCTGAAAATGGCAGCGCATTCGACACCACACAGATACAAAACGATGACAAATACTCGTTCAAGATGCAACATTTATCATTTTGCAAACACTGCTATTGGATAGACTTCTCAACGATTGTCAGAGAGAAGAGTGAAATAACGCTGGTAAGTTTTTGAACAATAATAATTATATTTCTAACACTCATACCGATTAGCCTAGCCCCAAAGTAAGCACTGTAAGGCTTGTGTTATGGGATACTAGAGTAACGGATAGAATACATAATTATATGAGTATTTGTTTTAAAGAAATATATAGGATTAGATACAAATTAGACTGGAACTTGATACCTCCCATTAAATATAACGACGTGCCTATATAATAATAATCATTTATTTTCGGATAACAAGGATCCATAGTGGGTTAGTAACAAATAGATTATACTTAAAAACTAATGTTAGTAAATAAACACAGGTGGTTTGATGTCACCCTACGATGCCCCCGCCTATATGACTGCATGCAGTCGTATCCAGCGAGCTAGCATCGGAGAGTCCCACCGTTCCACCAGCGCTCTCAGGATGGTGTTGGGGCTGCCGCGCACCCGCCCAAGTAGCGAGGCGCAGCGCTTACGCATGATGGCCGCGAAACCATCTGTATGGGCCTCGGCAAACATGCCGGAAGCACTGCAGTGACGCGGCAGCCCCATCAACACCCTGAACGCGTTGTTGTATTGTATTCGAAGGCCGCTATATACATCCTGCGTATACTTCACCCACAGACCGCATGTATAAAAAGATTGGCAGAATGCTTTAAAGAGTGCTATTTTAACCGGCTTGGTACATTTTACGAATCTGCGAGCTAACATATTACAGCGGACAGACAGAGACCTCCGTTCCCTCTCAATATCACAATTGTCATTTAAATCTTAATCTTAATAATTAAATTCTGTTATCCAGTGACCCAAGTACTTAAAGCGTTCAACTTTTTTCAACGGAAAGCCACAGAGTGTTATTTGCGGAATATTAGTGTAACGAATGCGATCGGGCTTGAATATCATGATTTCACTTTTACTTGCGTTGTACTTGAGCCCCTGTGCTGTTACATATGACTGGCAAACACTTATTAATCGCTTCAACGCGCCGGCTGATGGACTCAACAGTACCATATCATCTGCGTAGTTGATATTATTAATACATACGCCGTCTACGTGACAACCGATACCTGTACTGCCAAGTTCATCAAGCAGCTTGTTCATGTACAAATTGAACAACGTTGGCGAGCTTAATCCTCCCTGTCTCACACCGCACTCCAGTCTATACTCATCGGAGAGAACACAAGACCATCTTACATTATTTTTTTGGTTGCTATACCTTACACCGATAAAGTAAAAAATCTGAGCTTAATTATGGATAGCACAATGTCATGGTCCCCACATATTAGTGAAGTCAGTAAACGTATTCACTACTCATTTCACACCCTCCTTCTCCCCATTCTCGACTACGCCGGTATTTGCTACTTTGATGTAACTGAAGATCAATTTAATAAGCTAGAGCGTCACCAAAATTTTGCAATTCGTTTCATATTCGGATTGTGTAAATATGACCGAGTTTCTGCTTTTCGCTCTCAATTGAAATGGCTTCCCATTCGTCTTCGACGTGATATGCATATCCTATCATTCTTGTTTAAAATCCTCAAAGATCCTAGTTCTCCTCATTTCCTTGTTTCTCGTTTCAAAACGCTTCCTCCCCCTTCTCGTCCTAAAAGGTCTTGCAACACGAAGACACCTGAACTACCAAAAAGTAATACCAACTTCTTTTTCCATCCCTTTTCTGTTCGTGCCGCTTTACTCTGGAACAGACTTCCCTCTACTATTCAAGACTGTCCTTCTTTTGTCTCTTTTAAAGCAAAGGTCAAAGAGCACTTTCTGGAAATAAATTCACACTCTTAGTTGTCTATTTATTCCACTCTTTGTTTTATTTTAACGTGTATTTATTATTTCATAGTGTATATATACTAGTCAAAACAAAATAAGGGCCATAGGTAAATTTAAACATTTGGACTGATTTCTTTATTTTAAAGCAATGTTAAACGTCATATTTTTGTGTGGTATTTCCTGAAGTGTTGACAATCATAATGTGAGGTTACCATTTGCATATTTTTTTAAGTGGGTGCTTTGGTACCTTTTTTTTGTAACCACTTGAATTTACTCTATTCTAAGACGAATTCTTAAGACATTTAAACTGTGGATTTCTTTATAAACAGTCTTACATTTGCTGAGTTAGAACGTGGATAATCATTTTAAAAGCACTTTGCCGAGGATTTGTAGACATATGGACATGCAAACCGCAACTAGAGCCATCACATTGATCCAAGAGGGACATTCGCAGCGATCTGTAGCTTTAGAAATGGGATTTTCAAGGAGAGTAATCCAGAATGCTTGAAATCGATTTCAACAGACTGGGAGTGTAAAGAGAAGACGGGGTTCTGGCAGAAATCGAGCAACAACCTCACAGGAAGACCGCTACATACGTTTGACTGTGCGAAGAGAGCGAATCGTCACCGCCCGCACCTTACAAAATCCCTTGCGCCAGGCGACCGGTACCCGCGCGAGTGACCAAACTCTTAGAAATCGGTTACATGAGGACCAGTAGCTTTCCAGAAGACGCGTAGTGCGGGTTCCATAGACTAATGTACACCGTGCAAACCGATTGTCTTTCGCAAGGTTGCACCTTCAATGGGGCATTAGTAAATGGAGCACAGTATTCTTCACTGACGAGTGTCAAGTGAATTTTTTAGTGAAAATCGTCGCATTCGAGTATGGAGATGTGAAGGGGAGTGATTTTCGGATGCTTGTATCCATGAAAGTGACAGATTTGGGGGTCCCAATGTCATGGTATAGGAAGGAATCTCTTTTCAGGTCGAACCGAACTCGCAATACTCAACGGAGGCACGGTAACAGCTGCGCGATACATTGAGGAGATAATAAGACCTCATGTGGTGCCATTTGCACAAAGAATTGGTGCAACATTCACCTTAATGCACGATAATGCCGGCAGTCATACAGCTAGAGCTACTAAGGAAGCTCTTCACGAAGCCGGTATACGTGTCTTGCCGTGGCCTGCCTACAATCCGGACCTGAACCCCATCGAACACATGTGGGATTTGTTAAAAAGAAATGTCCGGGACACAAATCAACCCGTACATAATGAACGACAGCTTATTAACGTGCTTAAGTCAAGCTGGGAACAAATTTCACAAGAGACAGTGCGACAGTTAGTGGAAAGTGTGTCATCCAGGCTTCAAGAATGTGTTCGAAAAAGAGGGACACACACACAATACTAAAGCAAAGCAAAAAAGATAAAAATCTTTCAACATGTTTGTTTTAACCCTTTGTTTTCCTAAATGTATTTTTTTGCTGAAATTGCATTTATTACAAAAAAAACCCAACATATTGTTATTTTCTTATCAATAAATTAAATTTCAAGGTTTTTGCATTAAAAGTAGGCTAAATAATTCAATTTAATTATTTATCTACCCTTAAACCCAATACATTTATTAGCAAGCGGAAAAAACATGGTGGCCCTTATTTTGTTTTGACTAGTATATATATATATATATATATATATATATGTTTGTCTGTATGTGTGTATGTATGTATTTATTGTAAGTATTTGTGTATATACATATGAATATATATTTATGTATGTAGTCTTAGATAGTTATATAATCTGCAAGTAAGTACTTAGTGCATATGTCTACACCCGCTTACTTTTTTCTCTCACTAAACCTTGGTTGGCTGGAAGAGATCTCTCTTAGAGATAAGCCCTCCTTTGCTCACATATTTATGTTTTGTATCTTACAATTTTTGTGTGCAATAAAGATGTATAATATAAACATATATGACTTAGGTCCAATTGCTCGCATTCATAATACTAACATTTGCCCCACCTGAATTCGCACCAGGAGCTCTATTTTTGAATCACTCGTTTGACTTAGTATCGTCGAATGCGACATAAGTCACCTTCGACTTTCAAGTCGCATGATACTGATTTTCCGTATTTTTGAATCGTTCGTCACCGGTGTTACTAGTTTAATACGAAATATAAAATTTTACTCATTTCACGCACAAAAAACTGGTAATTACCGCAATGAAAACCGAACGAAAAATTCTCAGTACATGACTTTATAATACAATTGTATTTTGTCGTTTATTATGCTGGCAATTAACTTAGCTATTAGTGTTATCGTTTGTAAAATTGACATGCATTAGCCGTCATTCCTTATTAAAAGAAGAAGAAACTTGACATGAGTCTGCCCTTGTCGTTTATATAAAGCATGACAAGGATAGATTATCGTCATCTAATAGCACAAAAAATTGACAATTATTCTATCATTCGCCTCCACCATTCGCCATGCAACGAGTCGTCTCACCCATTCGTTGCACTCGAGCGATTCAAAAATACGGAATAAATTATGTGCACAGATCTCAAATAGTGCCCACAGCTAGGTCTGACAGTATATTTCTTGACCTAACAAATAATTATTTGAATGATAACAAAAATATATTAACGTAAGTTGAAAAATGACTTCAGAGATGATTCATGAAGTCACCTTTAATTACATCACACTAATATTTTAAAGGCGAAATTTTGTGAGTGTGTGAGTGTGTATGTTTGTTACTTTTTCACGTCTAAACGGCTGGAGCGATTTTAATAAAATTTGGTATGGAGTTAGCTGACACCCTAGATTCACACATAGGCTACTTTTATCCCGAAAAAATGTTAGGTTCAAGAGGGATTTTCAAGAAACTAAGTTAACGCAGACAAAGTCGCGGGCGACCTCTAGTAATGAATAAATATACAATAATTGTGTACCTGCATTTTGATTGCTGTGTCACACAGTAAATACAAATAGTGTTATGATTTTATTTATTTTTGTAAGCATTTAACTGCTAGATGTTTAAATCTAAAGAAAAGTTTTACTAGAAAAAAATCCACGCGGAACTGACAGCGGACGGGACCGCGTGGATTTTTTTTTTCTAGTAAAACTTTTCTTTAGATTTAAACATCTAGCAGTTAAATGCTTACAAAAAATCATAACTATAATTGCTATTTCTTCTTTCAAATGTTTAATACTTGAAAAAGTATTCATTTGACATTGTGGGTTACCTACAATGCGAAGAGATGGCGCTGCCTTGCAGCTTAAGGCTAGGAAAATTTCGACGCGGCTAATAGGGCCGCGGTAGCATAATGGTCAGTGCATTCGCCCGGATAGCGAAGGATGCGGGTTCGTGTCCCGTCCGCTGCCTGGTCCGCGTGGATTTTTTTCTAGTAAAACTTTTCTTTACAAATAGTGTTGTTTATATCAAGTGTAACTAAACATAAACGTTTTCAATAGCAACGAAGTTCGTACAGACTCATCTCCGCTGGCAGCACCCGTTAGTAAATAGAATAAATAGGATTTCCTCTCTCAGAGTATCAGCTGCTGTAATTAAAACTGACAATGAGTAAGTAATGAAGTAAGTTCTGGCCTCAGCTGCCGACAGGTATTGATCACGGGAGTCGACGGTCTTGCGCTCTTTCGAGTACCACTTTTACAGTTTCTTTTGTGATAAGTTTTGACCAGTCAATTTCTCTAACTTCGAATACCTACTCATTATAGTAATACTAGCAAACCAGTGAACCAAATGTTCACCAAAGCCTGATTTAAAAAAAAATGTTTTTAATTAATGGGGAACTTCGGAGATTTTGTGTTATTTCGTTTGAAATTCGTGATTTCTCGAAAACCGGAAGTGCTACGTTACTCAAATCCGGTTTGTAGTCTTATCAGACTATTCTTAACTTATAACTTAAATATTCTCTTTATCTATCTCTTACGGTTTGGCCGCTGAAACAGCACCACAGACAGACGGACGGACTTGTCTAATAGATAATTTATTTACGGGATTGTTACCATATACCTTGTTTTTAGCGAGTTTCCGATATTTCGGCACTGTTGCAAGCGCCATTATCATAATACGAATACTCATTGAAATTACTAGCTTTCGCTTGAAACTTTGACTGCATTCGCTTAAGATTTTATTTATATAACATAAATATTTTTGTTTTCTTTCCTGTTGAAGAGCAGGAAACCTTTATGTACATAAAAGATGTATTGGATAAGAAAGGAGCTGCGAAAAAATCAAACTTCTAAGCAAAAAACAAAACAATTTAAAAGATACAGCCGTTTATTACGCTAATTTTAATCAAAAGATACAGCCGTTTATGACGCTAATTTTAATCAAAAGATACAGCCGTTTATGACGCTAATTTTAATCAAAAGATACAGCCGTTTATGACGCTAATTTTAATCAAAAGATACAGCCGTTTATGACGCTAATTTTAATCAAAAGATACAGCCGTTTATGACGCTAATTTTAATCAAAAGATACAGCCGTTTATGACGCTAATTTTAATCAAAAGATACAGCCGTTTATGACGCTAATTTTAATCAAAAGATACAGCCGTTTATGACGCTAATTTTAATCAAAAGATACAGCCGTTTATGACGCTAATTTTCGAAACTCGTACAGGAATCAAAACCTACAGGGTACTTCCGTGAAATTAGGATCTTGAAATTTGGTACAAAGTAACGTCTTATAGTACAGATAAAGGAAAAATTGTGATAACTGTAAATTTTTCGTTATATTATCATATAATAAAAAAAAATTTTGAAAAATTTAAAGTTATAATTTTATGTTTTTAAGCATGTAACTGTTTGATGTTTAAATCTTAATAAAATATATTAATTCCATTTGATTTAAACATCAAGCAGTTACATGTTTAAAAAAAATATAACTGTAATAGCTATTTCTTTTTTCAAATGTTTAATACTTGTAAAAGTATTCATTTGACATTGTGAGTTACCTACAATGCGAAGAGATGGCGATGGATTTGCCTTGCAGCTTAAGAATGGCTAGAAGAATTACGATGCGGGCGTCAGGGTCGCGGTAGCATAACTGGTCAGTGCATTCGCCCGGATTGCGGAGGGTGCGCGTGGAATTTTTTCTAGTTATGTTTTCTTTAAATTTTAAAGTTACTACCTTTTCTCATGAATGCGTGAAAAAAGGTATTATAGATCTGAGTATTTGATATGAAATTCAATTTAATACCTCTATATTAAATTGAAATTCATATGAAATACTCAGATCTATAATACCTTTTTTATAACATTATTATACACGCACAGTTTTGTACGGAACCCTCGGTGCGCGAGTCCGACTCGCACTTGGCCAGTTTTTTATGAAAGAATACTGTTAATCGAGTACGGTTTCCCTTATGATAAGTGACCTATAGATTCTTGCGGTACAAAAGAGACTCGCATCCCAAAATCGGACTCCTTTCCCTACACCACCGTGCACTGCGTAATATATAATTGATGCGGTAATATATAATGGTTTCATTCGCTTAACAGAAGCTGCAGTGCCTAGTGAGTGAGGGCATACGTCAGGGGTACGTGCGGCCGCTGTCGCGCGTGACGTACGCGCCGCTCGACGCGCCGCGCGCCTTCCGCCTGCTGCGCGCCAGCCAGCACCGCGGCCGTGTGCTGCTCTCGCTGCAGCACCTGCCACGACCCCAGCCCAGGTCTTAGTCTTAGTCTTAGTAGAACGGCGGGCTGTTTCCGCAACTCGACACACAGTGCCTATTGTGCGTGGGGATTGGCATCAGTCCTGCCATCCCAGCTCCTCCAAAAAGCTCAGCAGTCCCCGGATGTTGCTGCAGGCTTCTACTAGTGTCCGCGGGCTTCCCATTAGAGAAGTCCTTTGTCTTGCAACGCCTCTGCACTCCAGCAGAACATGGGCGCTCGTCTCCTCTTCCTCCAAGCAGGCTCTGCACAGAGGGCTGTCCGAAATACCTATATTATAAAGGTGTTTGTTGAAGTAGCCGTGACCCGTGAGTATACCCACGATTTGTTTCAGGGCTTGTCTAGGTAGTCGGATTAAATTACGTACCCCAGCCCAGGTACAATCCTCTCATACAAGCTGCAGTGCCTAGTGAGTGAGGGCATACGTCAGGGGTACGTGTGTCTACAATTAAATCTTGTTTCCTGTTGCACAGTACTAGGGACATTATTGAGCTGATGACGATATAACTCAAACCATTTATACAATCACTTAGGTTTGTTACGGATTTGGTTACACCGTGCCATATATTTTACAAAAAGAATACATTGTGATTTGAATGCTTATTTGATATTTACTGTTCCAACATAAATTTGTTACAGGATTATATGCAGTCAGAAACGGACACATCTTTTGATTTGTGACGACCAGTCTTTCGGCACCGAAGTAGCTGATAAATTGGTGAAACGAGGTGCCACTAAACTGTTTCTTCAGTTGCCGACATCATCAGCTCAAGTACTGTATAAGAAAGGGTAAGCCTTACTCAGTTAACGACTACTTTCAAGATCAATCTCTAGCAAATGATAAGGTTGTACTGGTTTCATTTTTAGCAACTGTTTTATAGAATAGGATGTCGTACGTGTTTTGAAAGTAGAGCTATAAGAGGAGCGGGAGAGCCATAAGACACGATGTTTCATTCACATTCATTACTTTTTTCATACATATAAGCTGAGATCAATTTGATCGTATTAGGTGAGTCTGGGCCTTGCTCGGTTTTCTACATCCTTGTCCTATTACTACTTAGCTACAGTTCTTAATCATAAGAATATGGATTCTTAATAGTGAAGAAGCAACATGCAGGCCGGCAGGGTGAGTATGGCTGGTGTGGCAAGTAGAACTGCTGTATCAGCTAACTTCGCGTCTAGGCTTCACCTATACTTAACATCAGGTGGGGTGGGGAGGAGCTCGATGGCGCAAGTGGTTAGCGCGTTCGGCTGCGATCGTTGAAGTTAAGCAACTTACGCAGTGGTCGGTCATTGGATGGGTGACCAAAAATTTACTATCTCGAGCTCCTCCGTGTTTCGGAAGGCACGTTAAGCCGTTGGTCCCGGCTGAATCTGCAGTCGTTAGCACCCACCAATCCGCAGTGGGCCTGCGTGGTGAGTCATGGCCCAATCACCCTATTCCATCCATAGGGAAAGCCTGTGCCCCAGCAGTGAGGACATTAATAGCCTGATGATGATGATGATGGGGTGGTGTCATTTGTCGGACCTATCTATATATAAAAAAAACAAGTATCTGTCTAGGCAAGTGCTGTAGAAGACCTATCTTTAACTTTAGATCGATTATTGAAAATGACCTTAAATAAACTTCTGGTTGAATTTTAACTTTATTGAACCTGTCGATATTTTCAGATCATGGAAAAATGTCGGAGTGGATGCTAAAATATCAACTTCTGAACTTAAAGATAAAAATGATGTTTATGATGTCCTGATGAATGGAAACAACATGGGCGTTGTGGAGGGAATTTACTTCATCAAAACGAGACCCCATTCTAGTACTGATCAAGAAGTGTTGAATTATCTGGATGAAATTTCTAGAAAAGTTTGCCCATCGTTAAGGTAAGTTACTAATTATATGCATACCCTAAAACTTTGCATTCGCTTATTAAATGTCACCTTGGGTACCTAGGAGATGTTTCTTAAGCGTCTTTTGCAAATTTACAAGAAAAAAAATTACCTACGTGTATTATAATACCATTTCAAATGGCGCCTAAAAATTACTGAATTTCATTATTCCCATAATAATGAGAGCAAAAACAATGATAATTTGGATTCAGAAATGACAAATTTTCCTTCAGTTTGCTCATAAATGTTATGCGTTAGATTTTTTGTTAAAATTGTATTAAAATATTTATTAAAAACAAACATTATTATGAACCGACTGATGGTTAGCGGTTGATTTATTGATTTGAAGGTTAGAATAAACCTTAATTTATTAATTCCAAAAATCCTTCCATTTTAACCGTTTCAATACGTAAATATTTCTATGTATAAAGTAACTTCTGGAATAGTTTTGTAGTTGAAGCGAAAATAATATACACGTATGAATAGTAAAGTTTTGAAAGCAATGATAACTTTGCTTTTACGTGATGTTTCTGCTTTTATTGGCTCTGGTTCTGGCAAAGTGGTCTTAAACATAAAACTAAATTTGTAGACAGACACTTCTCATTATTTTACGGAGTTAAACATTTTAGTTAGTACCTAGTACATAGATAAAGGTATTTGTACCTTCTTTATCCCTATGTTTCGACTAGGTCACGCCGGTTGTGGTCACGGGACCACTAAAGCATTGGTGTCTCCTTTTCCAGTGATGAATCTTCTTCCATCGACACATTTTTTCAAGTACTCTTATACACGACACTTTTTTAAGACAAGCCGGAAGTTTATTCATTTTCATTCCTTATATCTAGATCGTTGAAGTTAAGCAACTTTCGCAGTGGTCGGTCATTGGATGGGTGGCCAAAAATCTTCTACCTCGAGTTCCTCCGTGCTTCGGAAGGCACGTTAAGCCGTTGGTCCCGGCTGCATCTGCAGTCGTTAGCACCCGCCAATCCGTACTGGGCCCGCGTGGTGGGTCATGGCCCAATCTCCCTATTCCATCCATAGGGAAGGCCTGTGCCCCAAGCAGTGGTGACATTAATAGGCTGATGATGATATCTAGATGGATAATTAGAATATACTATTGTCAATTTACTTATAGGTTCAGAGAATCATGCCAGAAACAGGCTCATATTCAACTTTTATTTTAGGTATTTCGCAGTAGTAACTCCTGATAAAAACTTTGGTACTAAAACATGTATCACAAGAGCGGTAAAGAATCTTCCTGCTACTAAAGTTAGCCTACCTTCTCTAAAAAAGGTATGTGTAACAAAGTATGTTTATTTAAACATGTCGTTATGGTATCCTTAATTAATCAAAGCAGATCGACAAAAAGGAATCTTTTAACGGAATAAAATAAGGCAAAACTTAATCCTTAGGGCACTCCTTTTACAGGTTCCCTCTATCTGGCATTTTTGTTGCTCCGAAATTCATTTGGCACAATACACTTGACACAAACTTATTTGAACGAATATAAATAAGGCATTTTTTTATATTAACGTTTGGTCGAATGTTTATTTACCTAATTCACAATGGCATATTTTTAAGATAGCAGAATTTTATCAGGCCGCTTTGGCAAAATTTAATAATGCATAATTACAAACGCTAAGCATAATAGGTATTTGTGGTTAATGGGTTAGGTTAAGTTAGGTTAGTATTGTGACTTAATCTTAGCTCGAGCCCAGCGAGCGAAGCGCCAGTCACCATAGATAATATATAAATGAACAAGGAAACGTTAAATTGTTGTATGCCAAAAGACGACTGTCAACTTTCTGCGATATGATGGTTCTGCTTTTTAAGTATTGTGGATATTAAATTTATGCCAACAGATTCTGGATTACAAAATTATGTGTTTGAATTTCTGCTAAATGGGTAAATTTCATGGCCCAATCTCCCTATTCCATCCATAGGGAAGGCCTATGCCCCAGCAGTGGGGACATTAATAGGCTGATGATGATGATGATGATGATGGGTAAATGCCAAATGATTTTCTTCGAAATGAAGTTAATGCCATCTGCTGATATGCATAATAATACTATGACATTACAAGTTCTGCATTACAAGGTAGATTTAACATAATCTTTTGATAATCAACAGATATACGAAGCCACAGGTGGATGTTCTAAAGATACAATTTCTTCATGGCTGGCTTGTGATGCTTTGGAACAAGCGTTACGTTCTAAGGAAACCATTATATTGGCACAAATTAAGAGATGTAACAACAACTCTTTACTACATAAGATTGCTACAATTTCTGGTTAGTACAGTTTTTTTTTTACTTTCGCTTCATTTTCTTAAATTAAATTAATTGGACAGAATTTAAATTTCACTATATTTTATATGTTTTAATAATAACTGTGTTTTTACTCACGATTGTTATATCCAACAAGTCAATTGATTTTTCACGTTCACTTCGTTTGTATTCATGGCTCTTCATACATGCCCGCCAGTTTTTTGCGGCTCCTAATGTCATCTCGCTTCAAAATGCAATCAATTTAATCGTGATATTGCTAAATTGATTTGTTTTATTGCTTTATTTACTCTAGCTTCGAGTTCGTATAATTGAAATCATAAAAGTTCATTTAAATTTTTCAATGTTTAAGATAACAACGTGTCAGAAAATATTGGAGACGATGTTACGCTTGAGGACCTTGGAGTGAGCATTGAGAAAGTACCAGCTATTGATGTTTTATTGTGCGAAGAATATAACCTGTCTTTATCGGAAGAAGATATTTTACACCTGAGTGTTAAAAAGTAAGTTTGTTTATCTCTTTAAACCACACACTGTTTCTGTGTTTGTATTTGTTTCAATGTGAATGTTAGGAATAACAGTTTTGGATGTTTCAGCTATTTTAATACAGTATCTATAATCTCCATCTATATGAATATGTTAAAAATTTTGAAAACACTTTTATCCTTATCATACTAATGTAATGAATGTAATGAAAATGAGAGACTGCTGTCAAATTTATTTATGGCAATACTAATCAACAATGTTACCATTAACTATGATAGCCAAAGCTAAAAACAAAATTAGAGATCAAATCGAAAGATTTTTCAAATTTCTATGATAAAATTATACATGTGTTCGCTACATTATTTATATATAAATCTGAGATTACTATTAATATGTATTAATAAAACACAATATTTATTTAGGATAAGAGAGGTAGAACAGACTTTAAAAGGAAGAGAGCTGAAGGAAACTAAAGGCTTGGAAATGTTCTTCTCATATTTTGATAGTGATGAACTGTCGTCGACTACTCAAATCATGTTGCTTCCAACACTGGCGAATGACGCAATGATGGTAAGAACTGTAGTAACCGTATTATGATACTTATATTTATGAATATGTGCTGCCTGATCGATCCGTTGTATTAAATGCATTATGGGGCAATGCCCTACTTTAAAATACCATTGCCCTACTTAAAAACAAGGTGGCTGGATGCGAAGCACGTAACGCCCCTGCTAATGCTCACCTGTAATTACCGCTGCCCTATCTTAAATACGACCCTGAATGATAATCCAGTATTTTAGTCCCCCATCTATAAATATATATAAAACTCAAAGGTACTGACTGACATAGTGATCTATCAACGCACAGCTCAAACCACTAGACGAATCGGGCTGAAATTTGGCATACAGGTAGATGTTATGACGTAGGCATCCACTAAGAAAGGATTTTGATCAATTCTACCCCCAAGGGGATAAAATAGGGAATGAAAGTTTGTATGAAACTTTGTCAATTATAAACCGATCGGGCTGAGACTTTGAATGCAGGTATAAGAAGAATCATAGATTAATGTCATTGTGTTTAATACAAGCCTGAGAACAAAAACTGTAGTCTACACTTCAATTCTACATCGAAGCGAAGCGAGGGCGAGCCGCTAGTGAATAATAAATTTTTCAGAAATCCTAGTCATTAAAGTTTCCCGCTTTCAGTCAGTCTTTATTTGATATAGCGTTTTTGGACATATGTTGAGGGAAAGGCTAGAGAAATGGACCAGAACAATAACAGAGTGGTATCCAAGGGACGGTAAAAGAAATAAAGGTGGGCAAACGAAAAGATGGGAAGATGATTTAAAAAAGGTGGCTGGTTCAGAATGGATCAGAGTTGCAAAAGATAGAGGAAAACGGAAGTCTTTAGAGGAGGCCTATGTCGAAAGACAAGCTGTGTCAGACAATAATGACCCGAACGCTGATAATTTAGAATAGAAACAAATATATATATATACAGTTAATTAGATTAAGAAAATGTTTAAATCTAAAGAAAATATAACTAGAAAAAATTCCACGCGGACCAGGCAGCAGACGGGACTCGAACCCGCACCCTTCGCAATCCGGGCGAATGCACTGACCAATTATGCTACCGCGGCCCTCACGGACCGCGTCGAAATTCTTTCTAGCTATTCTTAAGCTGCAAGGCAGCGCCATCTCTTCGCATTAATAGGTAAACCCACAATGTCAAATGAATACTTTTACAAGTATTAAACATTTGAAAGAAGAAATAGCAATTATAGTTATAATTTTTATTATTTTTAAAGCATGTAACTGCTTGATGTTTAAATCGAATGCGAAGAGATGGCGCTGCCTTGCAGCTTAAGAATAGCTAGAAAGAATTTCGACGCGGTCCGTGAGGGCCGCGGTAGCATAATTGATCAGTGCATTCGCCCGGATTGCGAAGGGTGCGGGTTCGAGTCCCGTCTGCTGCCTGGTCCGCGTGGAATTTTTTCTAGTTATATTTTCTTTAGATTTAAACATCAAGCAGTTACATGCTTTAAAAATAATAAAAATTATAATTAAGAAAATGTTTCAAAGTTTAACAGCAATAAAGGCTTATTTTATTTATATTTTATTTTATTTTTTTGTGTGTTAACAGAGAAATGATGACTTCGATGTTACAAAATCTTACCTTTGCATCATTCCTGGCATAGAAGGTCATTATGAGCAGTTCAGGGATGTGTGTGAGCGCGTCAAGATATCATCCTTAGTCCTACAACCAGGCCTGGACGTGCCCAACGAAAGTATTAAGCAAATGGCTGCCAGATACGCTCAGGTAATATCGATGTCCAGTCATATAAAAAAAGAACATAGTTCTCAATGACATCGTATTTTTTTTACGTTGTTGTAACATTTTCTGTGGAGTTGGAGGAACGATTTGGATGATTATTTTTCGTTTTAATCAGTATTTTTATTTTCGAAAAGGTCCCATTTGAATTTTGAAGATACTATTCTCGTATACCGTCAATTTAATCGTAAATTGGAACTTGACGTTTATGACTGATGGTCTCAAGAGACGATGTATATTATGTGGGCTGCTTATTGGATTTTTTTTGTCAGTTTTGGTTTACATTAAATTGAGCGTAGAGTTATAGGAATAGGAATTGAGAACGTTCGCGTTATAGGAATTGAGAGTTTATTTTGAATACCATGATTGTGATACTATACTCGTAGTTATTGATACAAATTACACAAGACAGCGATATTGGCTTCTTTAGCACAGTTTTCAGTACCCTTAGCACGAACCAATATCAAATTCGTATCGTTTGCGAGTACGAAATGTCATTGTCTAATGTGTACTGATTTTTAGTTCTCGTTACGTTATGGCGCTGCTGTTGAAGTTTTCGTACAAAATTTGACATTTCGCACTCGCAAACTATTTGAATTCGATATCGGTTTTTTTGGCGATAAATACTAGCGATTATCAAACAGTGATCATCTAAATTGGGTTTAATTTATAAAACGTAAAAACAGGTATTGCTGAATGCAAATGTTTCTCTGATTCATCAAAGTGAAAGATCTGTAATATTTTTTTGTAGTTTTATCTTTATGATGCCGGTATTTATTTATGTTTAGAGTTTTTTGATACCCCAATTAACTCGCAATCGGAAAGATGCAGATATGCTTCCACAAACAAAAAAAGAGTGAATTATTGCGGTGTTTTCAGTCGCGCCCAAAGAACTATTTATTATTCGTATATGGATCAAAGTTGTAGTAGTTTACTGCAGTCGTCAAGAGATGGCGCTGTTCAACAATATTCATCGCGCTATGGTTTTGTATTACGGCGTTTCATAACTACTTAGTTATACAGTTCAATAGACGAAAGAAAAACATAGAATGCTCTTTTTGGCACACGGCAGCTTAGATTTTTACTAATTACTGCGTGTCTAAAAAATATCAGTCTTCTTATTTATTTATCTTTAACAAAGTTTCTACAGCGGTTTTTGTGCAATTTAATACAGTAAAATATAGATATAATCTTAAGGCCAATTACGGAAACTCATCACGTACACATTAGATATTAACGGCGTTATTATATGTCAGTAATTATTACATTTAATTTAATTTAATTTAATTTTAATAAATTGCATAAAAATCATATAATTCATTAACATCAAAAAAAATGGATGCGTGTAACTTATGTATGCGCGTGAGAAGTTATACTTCTTTAGCATCATTAAAAATATTTTTTAATTGCATGCTAATAATTAATAATTACAATAAAATAATAAAAGGACTAGAAAAGGATAGTTAACACAGTCAATTAAGTTCAGTTTTAATTTGAAAAATTAAATAAATATTCAAAATATTCAATTAAAATCACTACTGAATTTAAGTTATTAGTCCATATGTAATTAGCACTTGTAAGTAACTAAAACACGTTGTGTCTATATAGAAACTAGAAACATGTGGATAAATATTATAAATATGAAAACAGTGATCAGAGGCGACGAGCGTGCCAACATTGTTTTTGACAACGCGATCATCTTATGGAGCTCCGTGGATCGTTCAAAGTACCTTTCGAACAGATGTCTAATAATGGTGGATTATTAACCACTAAGTGGTTAATAATCCACCATTATTAGACACTAACATTCATAACGCGCCCGCGGCCAACTTCATGGTGTTACTATTGTGTTACAGTGATGCGCGCGCAACTCGAAATTTCACTCACATGATTTTTTCATAACGCGCCCGCGGCCAACTTCATGCTGTTACTTTTGGGTTACAGTGATGCGCGCGCATCTAAAAATTTCACTCTCATCATTTTTTCATAACGCGCCTAAAGAAGTATAATAATTCAATAAAATAAAATTAAGATTGGACAAAAACATAACAAAAAGAAGAAAAACAAACACTGAATATCCATATAAAAGGGTTTTCAAGAGTTTGTCACATGATAACTTTATGAAGTGTGAGTGGGTGTGTGTGCGCTTATGTATGTGTGTTTGTGTGTACGGTGGGCACTAGGCCGCGAACTCAGCCCCCACGCGCGGGCCATCCCGCGCACGTCTGCGGGGTCCCCGCGATACCCCGGGAGACCCCTGCCGTGGAGCCCCGGCTAGGCCGGGAGGCTGCTAGGTGCGGAGACGCGGAAGAATCCCTAAACGGGGATCCCGCGACTTCGCGCTAAACAGCTCAGAGGATATTCGCAGGGTTTTATAGCGTATATTATGCCGTAAAGCGCCCGTAAGTCTTACGAGGTCCTGAGTGGGTAGCCACTGCTGGGGCCTTAAATGCCTTAAATACTCCGTCGTCTGTAAACAGTATTTTTTGCCTGAGTATATAAAAAAAAAATTGGTATTCATTTGACATTGTGGGTTACCTTCAATGCGAAGAGATCTGCCTTGCAGCCTAAGAAAGGCTACAGATAATTGGGTAGCATAATGGTCAGTGCTTTCGGCCGGATACCGAAGGGTGCGGGTTCGAGTCCCGTCTGCTGCCTGGTCCGCGTGGGTTTTTTTTCTAGTTAAATTTTCCTTCAGTTAAATGCTTAAAAAATATAACTATAATTGCTAGTTTTATCTCAAATGTTATATACATGTAAAGGTATTCATTTAACATAGTGGGTTACCTACAGTGCGAAGAGATGGCGCTACCTTGCAGCCTAAGGAAGGCTAGAGAAAAATCTACACGGCCATCAGGGCCTCATTAGCATAATGGTCAGCATTCGCCCAGATAGCCAAGGGTGCGGGTTCGAATCCCGTCTTCTGCCTGGTCCACCTGGATTCTTTTCTATAAAAAAATTCTTTACTGTTTTCACAGTTCACTATTATTAAAGGGTTTTGTAACAAATCATCATCAATCATCTAAAGAAAAGATAATCCTCTATTACAATATTGGACGTTTGATACCTGGTTCATCATCATCATCATCATCATCAGCCTATTAATGTCCCCACTGCTGGGGCACAGGCATTCCCTATAGATGGAATAGACAGATTGGGCTTTAGTGGTTGCGAATTGGTGGTTGCTAACGACTGCAGATGCAGCCGGGCCCAACGGCTTGACGTGCCTTCCGAAGCAGGGAGGAACTCGAGATATTTTTTTTTTGGTCACCCATCCAATGACCGACCACTGCGAAAGTTGTTTAAGTTTAACGCTCGCAGCCAAACGCGTTAACAAACCTGCGCCATCGAGTTCCTTACCCGGTTGTTTTCCTCAATCTTAATGATGTATCGGGTACATAAGAACATATATTTCTTTATTTTCAGAGTTAAATGCTCTATAATGCGATTCAAATAAGAATAGGAAAGCCAATGACCTCCATCTGTCAAATGTCGCTTGAAAAGTACAGCTTGCAAAAAAAACCCGGAACACTGTTTTAGCACTCGGCTAATTCTAGATTTTTTTATTCAAACATTTTTAAACAAACAATAACAAATATTGATAATTAATATTGGTTGATATTTTTTTCATTTATTGAGTTTTGGCTATGAATGTTTGATAACCTAATTCGTCAACCAAATGTCACTTTATGTTGCGTTCAGAAACTCGATTTAAAACTTTCGTTCACTTAAAGGATGCATGTTCGTATGTGACCTGCATGATTACTCATTACTACTCCGGCGGTAATGCAGAGATGAGCGGAATTAAAGAGCTAGATTCTATTTTTTTTTCTCACACGGTCTTAATAAAGAAATATTATTAAAAATCGGTTGTTTTTTTCTCAACATAGTTAATAAATTTTATTAAAAAATCTGATGTTATGATTTTTTTTTTAAAGCATTTAACTGCTAGATGTTTAAATCTAAAGAAAAGTTTACTAGAAAAAAAATCCACGCGGACCAGGCAGCGGACGGGACTCGAACCCGCATCTTTCGCTATCCGGGCGAATGCACTGACCATTATGCTACCACGGCCCTATTAGCCGCGTCGAAATTTTCCTAGCTTTAAGCTGCAAGGCAAATCTGATGTCTTTTCTCACTTAATCTTAGTAAATAAGTTTTATTAAATACAAACTTTTTTTTGCTCACTCTACCTATTTAGTTTGAATTTACAGATATGACGTCAAAATATGGCGCCCAGTCGGTCCTATTCTTAGTTGAATCTCATAATACTGATATTGTTTTATTCATTTATTTCAGACCCTTATGAAGATGATTGCATTAAAGGACAGTTTCTATTTGTTGGGTTACGAAAGCGGTGTGATGGTAGCACTCGAAACTGCAGCAATATTTGAAAAACATGGTAAATAAAAATATATACAATAAACTTTAAGATCCCCCTGCAATATACTAGGACACTCTTAAAATAAATATAAATGTTTCCAACACTCACAGCAATTAGCCTAGCCCCAAAGTAAGCACTGTAAGTCTTGTGTTATGGGATACTAGGGTAACGGATTGAATACATATACAGTACACATATAAGTTTATTTATATAGAAATACATATTAAACATCCATGACTGGAGTACAAATGCTCGTATTCATCACACAAACATCTGCCCCCATCGGGATTCGAACCCGGGAGATCTCTCGAGTCGGCGACACCATGAAACCCGGTGTACAAACCACTCGGCCACGGAGGTCGTCAACAATCCTCTATGCGTAAATATTTTAGTAAAGAATATATGTTTTAAAAACAAATTTTCATAATTAATCTTTGGAAAACAGAATAAACTTTTCGTGTATCTGCTAATGGACACACGCATGTCTACCAGTTAATCTTTTTGTGTTGTAACGCTGTTGTTTCATGTTGTTAATTGTCTTTAAAATAAGTCGTTTGCAGAGGGGTGCGCGCGCCTCGGCTGTTTTATACTGGGACCTGTAGAACGAATGCGGGAGTGCGTGCGCCCCTTCGGCGACTACTAGATAATTATAGCACAAACTTTGCAGAATTAGACATATTTGGGTTCTCAAAATTAAAGTTTAAAAAAATGGTAGTAGAAACATTATCAAATAGAATGGGTTGATGAAATTTGGTATCATACTTGTATCTGTACCGGTTCATCGCGGTTTTTTAGTTTGTTATTCCGTAGTGAGAAGAACTTCTCCTTTCATCATTAATTTGTGGACATTGGTGTGGGTTATTATTAATATCTACATTATAATTTTATGTAATATTTAGTGTATAACTGTTCTATGTTCCTAAATAAAATAAAATAAAGTCATTTTTTTCATTAATGTAAGCTTAAACATTAAAATAAAATACTTTAATCGAAAACTTACTTTAACAATTTATTGACAAATGCTACAGAAGTGTTCAAAGGGCTCCCTCCACCAGTAATAAGAAAGGAGATTGTTCAAATTGGCCCAAATGCACAAAAAATATTGACATACACGGTAATTCTTGGCGTAATTTATAATTTAATTTACAATCATTAGATTTCAACGGACACCTTTGTATAATATATTTACTTTAAAAAGGACTTTTAATTTTACCGGTTTGGAAAACATACGAATCATTTTTAATGGCTATGGGTGTAGTAACATTCAGCCAAAGATTGATCGAAGTTGTTTATATAACATAAAAACAAATCTATTTTGTAAAGATCGATAAAATAAACCATTTTTTTACACTGTGGTATTAATATTCACAACTATATTATCATTTTCACTAGATGCAAATGTGCTCAGACAATTATTATAGATGGTAGGCGACATCATAAAGTATATTGCCATACATTTTTCGCCAAACACCTCCATAAACACATTATAATCTGTATATATGTTAGACTTTAAGGTATCTATCTATGGGCCTACGTTCCCTGACATGTAAATTAATAAATAAATAAAATTATAAGGTGTGATACACTAAAAATCTAAAATATGGTTATCTTTAAAATATAACAAAAATAATGAAGCAACTGAATATATGGCTATAGAACCTAAATCTCTTAGCTTTCTTAGGTTAACGACAGTTCAAAACTTCTATCTAATCTGTGGCACAGTTTCTGTTAGGCTTGTTGAAAATATATCGATGTATCGATATATCGATATTTTTTGTTCGATATATCGATATTTTTAGCCGATATATTTTGATTCGATATATCGATACATCGATACAAAATAACCAATATCGAAATTCGTATCAAAATCGATATTTTTTTAAATATTAGCGGCATATCACGATCCAACTTAATTCGTATCTGGAAAAATCGTAACTGGATCTCAGATAGATAAAGATATTCAACTTATCTATGATCTGTGCTGTATTTAGTACGGTCTATGATTTGTAAATCTGTTTCGCTGGTGAATTGGTTGTGCTGAATTCCATTATATTCTGTAGAAATGTGCGACTGTCTAGTCTTGTTTACGAAAGATGGCACCTGAGAGGTCCTGCAATCATTTTCATCATTCGAAAATAGGGTCTATTTTAGATAAATAATTTTCGTTCCATTATTATTCCACGTGTCATCTTTCGTGAGATACTGTACTGTCATGTAGTGTAATTTGGTACTTTGATAATTCTTTCTTTAATTATAATTTGTATTGTTATTATTACTGTGCTAGACGGATCTAAATATATTTTTGGGAAAATTGGTCCGATATATATATATCGATGTTTTTTTCGCGATATATCGAAGCCGATATTGATATTTTTTAAAATATCGATGTATCGATATATCGATATTTTTTTCTACTTTCGACATCCCTAGTTTCTGTCACAGAGTACCTTATTATAACCGGAAATGGCATCTGATTTTAAAAGTTACTCTTAAGCATTAACTTTAAAAACAGGCAACTATCTATTGTCTATATGCTCTATATACCTGAATCTAATCCATAATTTCGGTACTTAGCTTGATTTCCCTAGTTTACTATATAACTTATTTGTTTTTCATTATTTTAATATGTTCAGCGTATATGGTTTATAGAAGTTCTCAGGGGTGTCCGTCAATAATATTCGTTTCTACAGTAATCTATATGTAATTTCGAATCTTGGAAACAATTTTTCATGATTATTGGTCTTTAGGCCAAACATGTATGGAAGCTGAGCAATCTCCTTTGCCTGTTAACCTTGTCAAAGTGTTTGAGATAATAATAAGAGTGTTTATCATCATTCACAGGACTGTCAGGTACAATTTACCTGATCGGCACATCACCGGGCCAATTCAGGACACTCCTAGAAACAGAACTCCAGAATTATCAAGACGATGAATCTTTGCGAACAGCCTGTCTCAAACATATGTACAAGCTGATCTGCGGAGAAGATCTGACGCTGGAATTCAATGAAACGACCGAATGGAAGGAACGCGTCGAATTGTGCGTTCGAGAATTGCTCGGGCGCGTTTCTCTGTCAGCTCAGTACACGCGGTTGAATCTAGAACTTCCTTACCACCGAATCAAGCAGGTATTGCAATACGAACCCGAGGTTTCTCCGCTTAGGTCAAAGATTGTATTCCTCCAACCGAATAGTTCGAATTGCGATGCAGCTGAAGAGCTTCAGAAATATAGTTGTCAGCCGGTGGTCGTTCATAAGCTGGTTCTACCATTCGCTCAAGTTTTGGAGGATTTGAGATGTGCCTCCTACATCAATCAACATTTGGAAGATGGTATTATTGAGGAGTACGAGAACATGAATCCGTGTGAAACTTATCTCTTGAGTTCTGACACTTTCGCGACTACGGTAGATTTTTAGGTACCTGTTTTTAATACCTATAAGCTTCGGTATTTCGTCGGTAAACTAGGAGGGGTAAATGTATTTATTATATATACTATTGTATTGTACTATTAAACACTTTAAATAAATCTTTTTGTTTCATTTTAGTGTGTCGTAATATATTGGGATTTATCCTTGACTAGTGGCCGCCCTCGCTTCGGTGTAGAGCTGTAGTATAGAATTCGATTTTTTCTCACCTTTTAAGCCTTGCCTAGACCTCCTCGAACATTTCGAGGCCAAGATAAGATAAATCCGTTCAGCCGTTCTCGAGTTTTAGCGAGACTAACGAACAGCAATTGATGTTTATATATATAGACTAGCGGCCCGCCCTCGCTTCGCTTCGGTGTAGAGCTGAAGTGTAGACTACAGTTTTTGTTCTCAGGCTTGTATTATACACAACGACATTCATCTATGATTCTTCTTATACCTGCATGCAAAGTCTCAGACCGATCGGTTTAAAATTGACAAAGTTTCATACAAACTTTCATTCCCTATTTTATCCCTTTGGAGGTAGAATTGATCAAAATCCTTTCTTAGCGGATGCCTACGTCATAACATCTACCTGCATGCCAAATTTCAGCCCGATCCGTCCAGTGGTTTGGGCTGTGCGTTGATAGATCACTATGTCAGTCAGTCACCTTTGAGTTTTAATACACGCAACCGCCACCCCCGCTGCATTGTGAATGAAACTATAAAAAAACATCATCAGGTCATTGATGATCGGTCTAGATATTACTTTTGTGTTTACCGCACATTAAGAAAATCTACCAACAAAATAGAAATAGAATCTCTATTTAGTGGGTGCTAACGACTGCATTGTGAAGGCCTATCAAAAGTATTTATTAATCTGGAACAACGGAACCAAAGCGCGATTCAGGAGACTACAGCGGCATATCTTGACCATTGGTGTAGTAGAACCAAAAACCACATCTTTATTTTTTGTAATAAAGTAACAGTTATAGGTATTCATATTTATAATATTTATCCACATGTTTCTAGTTTGTATATTCGGAATACGTGTTTGAGTTTCATACAAGTGCAAATCACATATGTTCTAATAAATTATATTCAGTAGCGATTTTAATTGAATATTTTGATTATTTATTTATTTTTTCAAATTAAAGCTGAACTTTATTGACTGTGTCCTTTTCCAGACTTTTTATTAATTTATTGTAATTAATTATTTGCGTGCAATTAAAAACTAATTTTAAACGATGCCAAAGAAGGATAACTTCTCACGCGCCTACATAAGTACACGCACCCATTTTTTTTGATGTAGTTATATACCGTGTGATAAGGACAACAGTAGTAAAAGCTGAATATTGCGTATAAAAATTGCCAAATTTGAGGTTTGGCTCTCGACGAATTCCTCCGCGAAAGTTCAATAAATGTAAAAAAACTACCCATTGAATAATAAGTAGTTATGCTATGCCTCTATGTTTTGCTTTTTTGTAAATGCTTATTAAAACTTCACACTAGACATCTTAAGTGGTGATAAAAATTTGCTTTTTTCAGGGCTTCTAATTTCTTTGAAATACAAGTTATCGAAATAAGGAAAACATAGAAGCAAAGAATAATTATATATATTTTTTTTTTATTTAGAGAATATAACTAGAAAAAATCCACGCGGACCAGGCAGCAGACGGGACTCGAACCCGCACCTTTCGCAACCGGGCGAATACACTGACCAATTGCCTTGCAGCTTAAGAATAGCTAGAAGAATTTCGACGCGGTCCGCGAGGGCCGCGGTAGCATAATTGGTTAGTGCATTCGCCCGGATTGCGAAGGGTGCGGGTCGAATACCGTCTGCTGCCTGGTCCGCGTGGAATATTTTCTAGTTATATTTTCTTTAGATCAAAGAATAATTAATATTTTATGTACGAAATCAACTCTTTAGTGATAAAAATCAAAAAAGAATCAGTCTAGAACGTTTGTATAAATAAAATAAACAATAATAAATATTTCCTACACTCATACCAATTGGCCTAGCCCCAAAGTAAGCACTTTAAGGCTTGTGTTATGGGATACTAGGGTAACGGATAGAATACATATACTGTACATTTATAAGTATATTTATATAGCAATACATATTAAACATCCATGACTGGAGTACAAATGCTCGTATTCATCACACAAACATCTGCCCCCACCGGGATTCGAACCCGGAAAAAACATTGCGCGCCTCCCATCTTAAGCCATTTTAAGCACTGTTTAATATTTATAGTTTCCACGCCAACCTTACCGGATCCGAGAATTTCTGATAAATCAACTTGTTTTTAACTTGCCCACTGTTCTTTCCGAGAATGTTAATTGGTATTGTTAGTAAAAAATAATTTATATAAAGTATAAAGGATGAAGCATAGATGAACGATTGGTCTCCGAGTGAAGCTAGACCAATCATTTTTCTATGGAATGAAATTTAATTTTATTAGTGAAAGTAGGGTATTTGACAAGTTTTAGAAAACGATCTCACGTTATTGACTAATGTTTCTGGAGTCCGTAAATATAAAAGTTATATATACATCATTCTGTTGCGTATTTCAGTAAAAATAACCAAATCAAAAACTCCATTTTCAAGTTGCCGTTTTTTCTGGACAATATGGCGTCTTACTAGTGTGTGACGTCACACGACTGTAATTAGAACGTCAAACGATACAATGTAATGTCACTTTAACCGGAAGTTTACTTGTGTGTGACGTCATTTAAGGCTCCGCCAATCCCAAGCGTTTTGGGTCACGTGACAATAGATAAGAAAACTATTATTTTTTTCGTAGGTTTTTAGTAGAATTATGAATATTTTTTTTGTAAAAATAGTAAAAACCCCTGTCAATATTCATTTTAAACACAGATGCTAGCAATTGGCACTTTATTTTTAATACTGTCAAATACCCTTAAGGATTTTCTGGAAAGATACTGAATTGATTAGATTTTCTTAGATTGTCAATATCAATTCCTTGTTTGACACTGACAGAATGTTTATAATAAAAAAGAAACAAAATTATACCTTTGTAAAGGAGGTTAATATTCAGAAATTATAATACATTCGAAAAGTTTTACAAATGACGTTTCAAGACTATTTTCATCTGTAGATTTCGACCCTATTGCAATACATATGTTTAAACCACACTTCGATGAAATGGGTCCTAAATTATATGCATGCATCTGACTTTACATACATACTCTGCTAATTGAACTTGTTATTAATAAACGAAAAATAAGCCAGAATTAGTTAATATCTTTGTTTTCCCTCTTATTACAAATGGCACTTGAGTGACATGAATTAAACACGGCGTAAAGAGTCCAAACATAATCCTTGTTTTTTTTTTTGAGTTATTATGCTGTTTGTTGCAGATTGATGACCTTTACAGCGTCACCGGGTTAGGGGACGGCGAGATCCTAAGGGGACCTCAAGCCAAGAATTGGCGAGTGCCTCTAGAGGTATTCCAGACGGATGGAAGGGAGTCTCCTCTCCATCTGAAGTCTCTAGACCACTCGAACCTGTGGAGTTACTCCTTGTTTATTAATATCCATCCATCCATTCATCAGCCTTTCTCCGTCCACTGCTGGACATAGGCCTCCCCTATAGAACGCCACAATGCGCGGTCCTGCGCTATCCGCATCCAGCGGCTCCCAGCACATTTGACGATGTCGTCAGTCCACCTTGTTGGGGGCCACCCCAAGCTGCGTCGTCCGGTACGTGGTCGCTACTCGAGGAAATTTCTTACCCAACGGTTGTCAGATCCTCGAGCGATGTGGCCTGCCCATTGCCACTTCAGCGTGCTAACTCTTTGAGCTATGTAGTATACACCGGTCCTTCTACGGATCTCGGACTCGTATTTAAATTTTAATTTAATTATTTTAATTGTGTTTGTTCGTGTTAAAGTTACAATAAACAGTGATATAATATTGTGTTACTTATGTGAAATTGAAATCACGAAGTTTCAATACAAGGATTTTGAATAAACAACACATCAAGTTCTCATCAAACTGTCAACGGATAGTTGAAGAAATAACGGCTCTGATAAGCAATATTAGCACCAAATATTGTGGAATGGCTATTGCTTAAACCTGGGGAGTATTGTTTTCATTATTTCATAAATAGGAAACAGTACAAAAAATTCAATAAGTATTATAATATGTAACTCTAAGACAATCACATCCAAAGTTGAACAGTTTTGTTTTTTGTTTTTATTCTATTTAATTCTATAAGCTATCACGAACATTTCATCAATTGTTTACCAAAATATATGATAATAAACAAATATTCAATATTTGATTTGGCAAAGATTGAATAATTAACTTAAATTTGACATCACTTACTTCTGTCACATTAAACTGGATACAAAGTTAAAATAAGTGTATTAAATTAAATCTGTTCTGCCTACCAACTTTGTTTGAGCTGTGAAAGCGTACATAGTTGCTTTTTAAAGTATTTAATATAATGAATACTATTAGTTAATATTGAGTGCATTAACTTTTCCCATAGTTATCTACCCTCTTCATAAAAAAGGAATTTTGTTGTCCATATTATATTATATATTAAAAGAATTGCCTTTGTCTCTAAAACATATTAAAAGAAACTTATACAGTTTTAATTATTTCAGATTTTCATACAAACACCAAAAATGATGACCCGCAAAGCTACAGCTCAAAACACTGACCTTAAATTAAGGCAAACCCTGGAAGAATTGAAGTTAACAAAGGAAACTTGCAGTCAGCTCCTTCGTGAACGTGATGAGAGTGAAACTGAAATCAAGAAAATCATTGACAAGAATACCCAGCTCAAAAATGAGCTTTCCCAACTACACTCTCAGCATGTAGAAGTTGTTTTACAACGGGATGAACTGAATAGTACTATCAGTACTTATGACCAACAGTTTGGCACTTTTGAGAGGGCCCTACAGCGTATTACAGACCTAGAAAAAGAGCTTTGTGCAGCAAACAAGCAAATAGCTCATTATACAGAAGCTCAGCAACTACAAGAAACTGCACACACACAAAGCCTCTTTGAAGAACTAATGGCATCTCCCGGAGGACCCTTAAACTTGAATTTAAATTTAGAGCCTGTAGCTAGTATGAAGGTTTCACATAATAGTGTAAGTGCGAAAAAATTAAAGAAATATATCCGAATCAGTAAATTCATAAAAAAAACTGAGAAACTTGTAAAAAAAAACAATTGTTTTTATAAAAATATATCCCTTAGAAAGGAAAAAATTAACCTCATGGACTCTCTTGACATATATAATACAAAATTACATGAAAGTAGGCAGATGTATGACCGAGATACAAAGAAATTACTATTAGAAATTCAAAATTTACATGAGTCGTTAGAATCAATTAAACATAAATATGCTAGTGCACAAAGTCAAATAACGGAGCACATAAAATCTGCAACAGAATTAGTTGAACTGTGCAATTTCAACGCAGAACGTTATGACTCGTTGATTAAAAGTCAATTGATTGGTTCTTCAAATCAATCATCATTGTCATTAGCATTAGAAGAAAATGGTAATATAGATAATAATCAAGTTTCCCAAATTTCTGGTCATTCATCAGTCTATTTACAAAAAATTGGCACAACATATAATAATTCTCCTTTCAAGCCAGCGCTTTCTGAAAACTCAAAGTTGAATAAAAATAAAACAATTATATTCTCAGACAAGTTAGGTCAGGGGCTAGGACTATTAGTAAAAAATTACAGCGAGGAAAATATTATAAATATATGTACTCCTGGAAAATCATTTAATGACATTGTTAATAATTTGACCTACCATAATGTGGATAGTTATACGAACCTCTTGTTTTTGTGTGGTGACAGTTCCAAATTATCAATACGGGACATTACAAAAAGTATTGAGCACTTATTAAAAATACAATCTAAATCAAATTGCAAAATAATAATTAGCGCTTTCCCATATGCACATAACTTATCTAGGGAACAGAACAAGCGCATCTTTAATTTAAATTTAAGTATTTATAATTTAATTAATAGTCATAGTGACGTATGTTTATATTTTGATATAAATAAATATATTAGATATTTTAAGTTGACTACAGATACTATGTATCTCGCAAAGAGATTTAGGACCCAGATAGCTAATTTGTTAGCTTTTAATATACAAAATACGGTTATACATGGTATAACTAACCCTATTCAACAAAATAGTGTTAGTATTTCTAGTAAAAGAAATATTAACTCTATTAACAATTTAACCAGCCCAGTTTTAAACTGAGCTTAAAGACAACAGCCAAACCTAATAAAAGCATTATTAATATTATTCATCAAAATATACAAGGTTTGGCTGGCAAAGACCTAGAATTAGAATTGTATTCGAAAAGTGAGGACATACACATTATATGTTTAACGGAACACTGGCTCAAGCTTTGTGAAATGTCTTATCACATAAACAATTTTCAGTTGTTGAGTGCTTATGTTCGAAAGACAGCCATACACGGCGGCTCATTGATTTTTGTCAACAAAAATATTAGATGTAAGGATAGAAAGGATATAGCTGGCCTTTCAATTGAACGTAGCATTGAGCTATCTTGTGTGGAACTAAATAAGATGATAATAGTATGCGTATACCGACCCCCTGTAGGTAACTTTAACATTTTTGAATCTGTAATGGAGGATGTACTGAAAAAGTTAAAGTCAAAAAATAAGTTTTTGGTTGTTTGCGGTGACTTTACTATTAATATTCTTGAACAAAATTCAATGTCAGTACGTATAATATCACTAATTAAATGTTTTAATTTGATCCATCAATTTTTTGAGCCGACTAGGGTGACATCACATTCGGCAACTTGTTTGGATAATGTATTTACAGATAGTACTCCTGATAGTAAATCTATTTTTAATAGTATTACATCTGACCATTATGGCTTAAAAATACAATATAAAATAGATGTAAAAAATGAAACCAAAGTAATTGAATTGAGACCAGTAACAGAAAACAGGTTAGAAAATTTTCAAAAAAACATTGATGATAGGATTTCTCATATCCCATGGACACATGATGATCCTGATATTCTTTTTGGGGATCTTTTTAATCTAATAAGGAATGAATTCGATAAGGCTTTTCCCTTAAAAACTTCGAAACTTACTCAGAAGTTACAGTTCTGTGATTGGGCTACGACTGGTATCTATAAAAGTAGAAACAAACTTTATGAATTATATCATCTGAGAAAATATAATCATTCACAAAGTTTTATTGATTACGTTAAATGTTATTCTAAAACCTTCAAAAAGGTATGTGCAACAGCCAAATCTAATTTTATTAAAAATAAAATATGTAAATCGAATAATAAAATCAAAACAACGTGGAATGTTATAAATCGTGAAACAGGCAAAGAAAGGCCACGTGACGATATTATTGAAATTAAGTCCAATAATATTCTAATAAAATCTAAGGAACATATCGCTAATATTTTTGATGATTATTTCGTTAATGTTCCTTTGGTGGCTACATCTAATTTGAGCTCTTCAACGGTGGCTGCAAAGACATTGCTCGAGAAATATGTACCTAAGTGTGATATCGTGTTTCAGTTTAGACATATTAGTTTTATTGATGTTAATAAGTGTTTTAAATCTCTTAAACAAAAAAATACAAGTGATTTATGGGGTATTTCTACTAAAGTTATTAAAAGTATAATACCCGTTATTGCCCCTTATCTAGTTGATATATTTAATAACTGTATTGATCAAGGCGTATTTCCGGATTTGATGAAATACAGTAAAGTTATACCTCTTTTTAAATCAGGAAATAGAAGTGAACCTGGAAATTATAGGCCTATATCAATATTACCGGTTCTAAGTAAAATATTTGAGAAAATTATTCTGGAACAATTAATGCCTCATTTCAACCTAAATAAACTTTTGCATAGGAAACAATTTGGTTTTACCAGAGGTAGATCTACTACTGACGCGGGTGTTGCACTTGTAAGGAGTATATTGGAGGCTTCGGAGAGGTCGCAGAATGTTCTTGGAGTGTTCTGTGACTTATCCAAAGCTTTTGATTGCGTTGATCATCACACGCTGTTATTGAAATTAAGTCATTATGGAGTCAAAGGTACTGCATATAAATTAATACAGTCGTATCTCAGTTCCAGAATTCAAACTGTAGAGGTAAATGGTGTTAGATCATCTGGATCTCATGTGGAAATGGGCGTTCCCCAGGGTTCAATTTTGGGTCCCTTTCTGTTTCTAGTATATATAAATGATTTGCCATTTTTTGTAGAAGATTTGTGTGAGATAGTATTATTTGCTGATGACACATCTTTATTATTTAACGTTGACAGGCGCAAGAACAACTATGACGATGTTAATAATGCTCTCTCGCAAGTTTTGCAATGGTTTAATGTTAATAATCTAAAGCTAAATGCTAATAAAACCAAGTGTATTAAATTTTCTTTACCTAATGTAAAAGTCGAACATATTGAAATTAAATTAAATAATAATAAATTAGATTTAGTAGACTCAACTACATTCTTGGGTATAACTATAGACTCAAAACTGCAATGGAATCATCACATTACGCTTTTGGCTGGTAAACTTAGTTCAGCAGCTTATGCCATAAGAAAGATAAGACAACTTACTGATACAGAAACTGCCAGGACTGTATATTTTAGTTACTTTCATAGTATCTTATCATACGGCATTATACTCTGGGGAACAGCAGCTGATATTGAAAGTATATTCATTCTACAAAAAAGAGCTGTGAGATCTATTTATCAATTGAGTAGCCGAACATCTCTTAGAGAAAAATTTAAAGAAATCGGCATTTTGACTGTTGCTTCTCAATTCATTTACAATTGTATACTCCTCGTTAAAAATAATATCAATTTGTATACCAAAAACAGTAACGTGCATAATTTTAACACAAGGAATAGAAATAAGCTTGCATTGCCACCCTACAGGTTACAGAAGGTTTACCGATCTTTTATGGGTCAAGGTATACATTTTTATAATAAAATTCCTGATGCCATTCTTGAGTTACCCATAAATGAGTTCAAGTGTCACATTAAAAATTGTTTACTTAAGAAAGGCTATTATACTATTAAAGAATACTTAAATGACAAAACTGCATGGCTGTAACTATAAATTTGTTTTGTGTTTGTTTGCAGTGTCGTACAGATAAATTACCTGAATTCTAAGTAACTATTTTACTTGGTTTGAGTGGTTATGGGTAGTCATGCTCTCTTAAAAATCTCTTCGACGGTGTCGTGTGAGGCGGGTCGTTGCGTTCCCTACAATATGGTTGAGCGAAACGATGGCTGGTTCATGCGTCATGCTCGTGAACGGGTGCTGCCAGCGGAGATGAGTCTGCTCTATACTACTTTATTATTATTATAATGATATTTAATTATTTAAGTTAAATTTTATTTGTAATTGGCACAGCAATCAGAAACAGGAAATTTAGGTGAACATTTATTATTTCTGAGATAAAGATTTAATGGTGGTGTGGATTCTGGCATGGTTCTCTAGACCTGAACTTTGGTTTTGCAGCGGTGTATCCTTGTCATTCTCTATACAGAGTGAAGGGGGGGCACTGATGTTGGGTTTGGTTTTGGGTTTGGAGGGTAGTGGCAGAGTCGACACTAGTGTTTAGGTAACCACATGCATGTGTCCTACAGTTGTGTTTATAGTTTTTTATAGTAATGTACACTGGTACTTAATTTTTTTTTTCCCCCTATTTTGCTATCTAGTATCCATATGTGGTTATGGGTAGTCATACTCTCTTAAAAATCTCTTCGGCGGTGTCGTGTGAGGCGGGTCGTTACGTTCCCTAAAAAATGGTTGAGCGAAGCGATGGCTGGTTCATGCGTCATGCTCGTGAACGGGTGCTGCCAGCGGAGATGAGTCTGCTCTTGCTACATTGGGTACTATTAATCGTTGTATTTAACTTTAATGGTACATTTGTTTTTATGCCTAAACAGTGGAACACGGCATTCCTAAACTTTTTTTCATTTTTAAATCTGTTTTTTATATTTTTTATTTTATAGTCATAATTGTTTTATCATTTACATTTGTAATGGAAAGTGACTTCATGGGTTATCTCATATTGAACTCATTTTTCAAATTGACGACTCTGTATATAATACAGGGAGAAAAAAACAGCCCTTGCTGAGTTTCTTGCCGGTTCTTCTCAGTACAAGGTCTCCCGCCGTAGATTTGCGAACCGATGGCGTAGCTTTTCGACATTCACAAGTGCTTGTAACAGCCTAGACTGAATAAATGATATTGAATTTGAATTTGAATTTGATCTCCGTATTTCGGATCTTATCACGTAGGGAAACACCGAGAATAGCCAGCTCCATGTAAACAGTCCAAGCCATCCTCATGTCCTGTCCTCCTCCTATCATGTTTTCTAATCCTCCATGTTTATTAATAAAAGGGTATAAAATCATTCCTTCGCTAAGTAAATTCTGCTTCGAACTTCAATGACGTCAAACTTTGTAGCCTGGATTAGAATGGACTTAGGTGTGCACACACGTGCAGGCAATGCTCTGCTTAAATCAATAACTAGTGCCAAATTATTCTGTCCCCGATTTTCGGGGATATACTGATATCCTGTGTCCGCGGAAATTGAAAACAAGGTTAACGTTCTTGTTGACACATATCACGTGAACATCCCATATTCCATAGAACAAATATGATACCCATCGATCAATCTGACAGTTTGTGGTGGATAAAAATCGCATTCTAAGATTCCGTTACTTAAAATATGTTTGAAGCGTGAAATGCCAAAACGCAACTTGGACACTACTCGGAAGTAAGGAGTCATAAAGATAGTCATCATCATCATCATCAGCCTATTATTGTCCCCACTGTTGGGGCACAGGCCTTCCCTATGGACGGAATAGGGAAATTGGACCATGACCGACCACGTGGTCACAGTGCGGATTGGCGGGTGCTAACGCTGCAGATGCAGCCGGGATTAACGGCTAACCGAAGCACGGATGAACTCGAGATAGAAGATTTTTGATCACCCATCCAATGATCGACCACTGCAAAAGTTGCTTAACTTCAACGATCGCAGCCAAATGGGCTAACCACCGCGGCATCGAGCTCCTCCTAAAAATAGTCTCATCTTTCTAATCGTTTCGGCAACTTTTGTGAAAAGTAATGTGTTCCCAGTGCAGTGCTGTTCTGCATATCTATCTATAATACAAAAATGAATCGCTGAATGTGTTGCTAAGAGCAAATCTCGAGAACAGTTAAACCGATTTCGATAATATTTTTTTAGAATATTTCTTGAAGTACGAGGATGGTTCTTTCGTAGAGAAAAATTAAAAAAAAATGCCTGAAATCCAAAAACCAATCCAAAAACAACATTTTTCTATACACCCATACAAAAGATTCGTAATCTATACTTATAATAAATCTGTAGATAGGTCAATTCTGTACATGAAATTTATTTTCAAAATAACTATCAGGGGGTGATTAGTGATCGATACTGATGCAAAAAATGCAATCAGTAAAATTTTTGTCTGTCTGTCTGTCTGTGTGTATGATCCTTATAGCAACAAAAACTATTCGACGGATTTTAACAAAACTTGGTACAATTATTCTTCATAATCCTGGGTAGGTTATAGTATACTTTTCATCACGCTACAATCAATAGGAGCAGAGCAGTGAAGGGAAATGTTGGGAAAACGGGAAAAGTTACTCCATTTTTTAAGCTTCCGTCGCGTGTGCAGCCTTAATGGTTAAAGTTATATAGAAATCATGTATGACGGAAATATTCTACATAAAATTATAATACTTAAAAGTCCATTCGAACTTTAATACCATACCATAAATTTGAAATGTTAGTGGAGAGATGTCAATAGAAGTTTAGAAAAGGCAAATTTATACCATTTTCAGTTTTTTTATAATTACTTATATGAAGAGTCATTTAAATCTATACTACAGCTCTACACCGAAGCGAAGCGAGGGCGGGCCACTAGTTCACTTAATAAAAATAAAACTAATTTCGACACTGACTCATATTGACAAAATACACGACGTCAAGGCTTGCACATTTCTTCATAGCACATGTCTAATTGACCATATATCTTATTATATTGAGTAATTCTGCATAAGGGTCAGTTAAAACCGAGAAGCGACACGAAGCGCCTTTCCCCCTTAGGTTCCAGTGGTCTAGAGGCTCCAGGTGGAGAGGAGACTCCCGCCGTGGGGAGATGCCATCCGCCTGGAATACCTCTAGAGGCACTCGCCAATTCTCGGCTTGAGGTCCCCTTAGGATCTCGCCGTCCCCAAACCCGGCGACGTTGTAAAGGTCATCTACGACCAACAACATACATACTCAAAAAAAAATACAAAGCGATCCTGCGTCTACATTATAATATACACGAACATATGGTAAGTATATAATTGAATTAGAAAAAAATTAGGTATACAAAAAAACAAATGATAGCTCAATATCGAAAATATCGGTCTCTCTGAACTCTATACGATTATTTAACTTATATCGGAAAGATGCAACGTAGTGTCACACGGTAGCAAATACGTAAAGTTTGTAACCATGCAGTGGGTAATTCAAGTGACACAATGCTTCGGAGAATGAAAATCCTGATTCCTGAATAATAATAGGTTCTTACCTATGAAATTGCAGTTCTGCCGTACTGGCTATTTCAAGTTCATATTTTTTTTAGCTAATAATTCTAAGTTCAAATTATTTTTATTTTTAAAATACGGAATTATTTTTTGAAAATTAGTAACTTGTTTAATTGTTAGCGTTCTGTTTTTAGCGCATCTGTATGTTATTCGTCAGCATGGACAAGTCAAAAATTCGAGTGTGGCGATTTTTTTATTTTCATCTACACCAGTGGGTGTAATTCGGGCACAACGCGTGTGCGTGATCGACGCGTATCATCTGTACACGTCCTTATATTATTTTTTTATAATATTTATTTTCTTAACAACGAAGAAATACTCAAGTAGGTGTATATAATAAAAAAATTAAAAGTATGTATGTAATGTTTTTAAGGATGAATGAATTTAGGGGGCGTGATTTTCCTTAATTTTTTTCTTGACCAAGTTATATTGGATCACAACACGTAATGTGTTTGTTAACTAATTCAGATTTTTTTTGTCAGAGTGTCAATAAAGACCTATTAGCATTAACATTTCCAAAATTTACAAAAATTGCAAGTCCAAAATAGTTCTTGGCATAAATGGGTACTGTTCGTTTTCTAATCAAGGGGCATATATGAGTTGATGTTGCTATGGCGTATACAAATAAAAACTTTTTGTAGTGTTTTTCTATTTTTACCCGACTGCGCGATGCAAGAGCGCGAAGCCCATTATTGAAAAATATTATGTATTCTTGAATATCTAATGGGTCCCGACTGTTAAAGTAGCTTTGTTCCTTATTAATAGAATAATTATAGACTATTGGACTTGTTTTTTTCTTTTCAGTTATTATTTGAAGTTTAATAAAGCAGTCGGGTTTTTTGATTTTTTAAATTTACCTTTTTTATTTCACACTTTTTAAGTTTTTATTGCGGTCAAACGGTCAACGTTTCACGAAATGTTCGCCGTTCTACGCGACAGTGTCTCCGCTCCGTTTGAGGCAAGCAAAGTGGATTCTTGCGTAATTCCAGTGTTCAAAGCTTCTCGCCAGAGCGGTATATCTGTATATCTAAGATTAGTTGGGTTAACTGAGCCCGTGTACCTTCTCTCTACTCTGTACTTACCTGCCGGTATAACTCATTAGGAACTAAGACTATTCGAATTTCACACGTTCCTAATTAGGTTGAATTTATGAACATTGAACATACGTGTACAATTGTCACACTTATATTATAAAGGCGAAAGTTTGTGAGTGTTTGAGTGTATGTTTGTTACTTCTTGACGTCTAAACGGCTGGAGAGATTGTAATTAAATTTGGTATGGAGTTAGCTGACACCCTTTTTTTTTTGCTTGGGGAAATGCTTGACGCGTACCCACTCATTAGAGAGTGAGCGGGTTATGTCGGACTCTCCCCTGCCTACCAACTAGACGAAAAATAAATTCCCCTTGTCGGCAGGCACGGGCCTACCGACTAAAACCCCACGGTGTTTCGTCCTCAGCGATGGTTCGTGGAATAGAAGTAACAGCCAGGCCATGTCTTCGAAAATTCCACAAGCCATCACTCCGTCCGCATCGGGACCCATCTTCATTGCGGTTCTCCGCACTACTCCATCGGGCGGCGACATACCGAAACACAGGTATGTCGCCGCACACTACTCCATTGACTGTCGTCCAAGCGACAGCTTCTCCCTACACTTGCGTTATTTTTTAGGGCACTAACGCTCTGGCGTATGCCCGGCGTCGTCTCCCAACTCGTCGGCGTCTGAGTGGGTCCGCTTGGGGGTCCTCCTCTCGGGACCGCTCCCTAGCCTCTAGTTAGCTGACATCCTGGATTAACACATAGGCTACGTTTTATTGCGGGAAAATATCCCTTATAAACCGCCGGTAACACAGCTGGGCACAGCTAGTAAAAAATATATATAAAACTCTATGGGATACTTAGGTGCCTTTTGACGACCTCCGTGGTCGAGTGGTTTGTACGCCGGGTTTCATAGTATCGCCGACTCGAGAGGTCCCGGGTTCGAGTCCCGGTGGAGGCAGATGTTTGTGTGATGAATACGAGCATTTGTGCCCCAGTCATGGATGTTTCATATGTATTTCTATATAAATATACTTATGTATGTACTGTATATGTATTCTATCCGTTACCCTAGCATCCCATAACACAAGCCTTACAGTGCTTACTTTGGGGCTAGGCTAATTGGTGTTGTAAAAAAAAGAAGTTCCTAATCAATTTACGATGTTTAAGAGAACTGAATTGAATTTATGAATATGTATAATTTTAATTACATGTATCTATGTATCTTATTAAAGTAAAGGGAATTTTTATAAGTATAGCGACCAGCTTTTGCCTTGAGAAGGTTTGTAAGTGAGAAAATTCTCTTGGAAAATCCAACAGAAAATTGGCATATTGTGATATTTTACTGAAATCTCAACACACATTTCACTGCTTGATGTTTGACCTTGACCTTGACCACAAGTACTTGTGAAGGTCAAAAAGCTACGCCATCGGTTCGCAAATCATCGGTTGATGTAATTTTTTTTGCGATAATTTTGATGATGAAAATCACTGACCGTACGAATAACTTAAGATTTTTCTAATTTTATCAGTATACACCATATCAAATTCTGGATATACTGTACTTCCAGGGCCCAAAAGTAAAAACTTCACAGTTTTGTTGGTTGTAATTTCGCATTTTTGTTGTTAAAAAGGTTTCTGTTAACCACATTATTAAAAAAAATGTCACACTTATGCACTGGTAGTTTTTTGGAAAAAAATATTGAACATTTTTACTTTTCTTATCAAGTGGTGATACTTCACACTAGGTTAGGTTAGGTTAGTGTTGTGACCATAACGCGCGAGCCGAGCGAGCAAAGCGAGCGTGCCGCGGCAGCGGCCGGCGAAGCGCCAGAAAAAAAAACTGTTAAAAAGACCTTTTCTACAAAAAAAACAAGTATCACCTTTTGGGCCCAAATTCTTCTAACGTTCTTTCACTGAATGAATCTGGTTAGTATAGGCATAACATAATTATTATGAACTCCTAACTTTAACTCTCAGGTAAATTGTGAGGAAATAAAAATACATTTGTAAATCTACGGGGGGAGACCTTGTACTGAGAAGAACCTGTAAGAAACTCAGCAAAAGCTGTTTTTTTCTCCCTGCATTGTTATATACAGAGACGTCAAGTTGAAAAATGACTTCAGCGATAGTTCTGAAGTATTTTTGTAAATACATTTTAAGTATTCTGGAGCTTAGATGCATATGGGCGGATGTGCAGGTCGGGCAAAAATTTTTTATTGAATAACAAAGAAAAGCGCTTCTTTCTCTTTCCATAGCACTATGAGGTGTATTTCTATCTCTTTTCTGGGCTAAGATAATTCCGTGCATAATGTCGGTTCTTACAGATTTTCTAAAATCATTAGAACCTTAAGGTTTCATTTTCACTTCCTTCCCTCTGCGTCTACATTACTGTATTTTTCTTTTGGTGGATTGAAAATTTGGCCCTTATGCTTAAAAAAAATATTCGCACCAAGGCTACGTATAAGGAGTCACGCCTTTATGGTTCAAACAGTGATTTAAAATATTCATCGTAACTAAACCTACGATATTATGCATCTAAGATTCCTTTAATAACTTTAAAACGGTTGTAGATATACGACTTTATGCCTTTTGTTTTAGAAACTTTGTAAATGCATTGGTGGGCCAATGTAAAAATAAATCGTTATGGATGTGAACTATTCAAAATATGGCGCCAAAAAATTAGCGACATTGGGCATTATCAGCCACGGCATGTCCAATGACTAACACTGAATTAGTTTAAGTGTAATGAGATACGTTGTGATTTGTCGTTGCGCGATCGTATGTCTGGCCGTCTGTCACTTTGCTCCTTGCACGCATTGTTTGTTTACATTTCGGTGTTTTTGTTTTACCTTCGGTCTGTTGGTGTTTTGTGAAGTGAGAGACACTGAGAAACCTATATCTACTGCAAAGTACAATGATCTGATGCCTCTTTTGAAATGAGTTCCTATGGAGTTTTATGTCTACTGTAGAAATCTTACTCATAACGGAAATATTCCCGACTTTCCAGCAAGTGACTAATTAATATACAAAATGCGTCAAAAAATTGTACCTCTTAGAAAATCATTTTCAAATGTCATTAACTTTTAATATGCACATGTAGTCACAATAATAATGATTTAATTTAAAAATGTTTTTTAATTCACTTAATTAAAAACATTACTTTTCATTATCAAATAAAACCTAGTGCAAAAAATAATGTGTCACAAAAATTCAACGCATATTTTGCTACCGTGAGAGTCGCTTGTTGCGTTTCCTTGTGTGGGTATAAAACGGTCCACGCGGAGTCAACGCACAGATTTTACAAGAAAAATCACCTCGAAGATGGATACCACAGCTGATGAAGCCGCTCAAGTATTTGCACTACGGCAATTAGGGATGCGGCAGTGTGATGTTGCCCGGCAACTGAACCTGAACCGTTTTTCCGTTCGAAGAGTATACCAGTGCTTCATAGAGACTGGTGGCTATATCCGGAGACATGGGTCCGGTAGACGTCGCTGCACTTCATAAAGAGACGACCGTTGAACAGGTCGTCTCTGTCGAACTCTGAGAAATCGTCTCTCTAACGCTGTTGAGTTGCAACAGCAGCTTCAGGCAGTTTGTAGATGCACCGTGAGCGTCTCTACGGTTAGAAGAAGACTGAAGGAGAAAAGATAGCGGCCCACAGAGCTGCTACGGGTTCCAAATTGACAGCAGCGCATCGGCGAGCCCGCTTACAGTTTGCTCGTGACCACGTCCATTGGACCCTTGAGCAGTGGAGAGCTGTTCTCTTCACAGACGAGCCGCGAGTGTGTCTTTTCTGCAACGATCGACGGAGAAGAGTATACCGGAGGCAGGGTGAACGTTTTGCGGAAGCCTGCATCCAGGAGACGGTGGAATATGGGGGCGGGTCCTGCATCATCTTGGGCGGTATGTCGGCTGCCGGCAAAATCGGCCTTGTCTGCGTCTCTCGGATTAGAAGTACTCGCGGACAAGGGTCGCTGACTGCTCGCCGCTATGTCACAGAGATCCTAGAAGTGCATGTGGTCCCCTTTGCTGAATCTTTTGGCGAGGGGTTCACATTTTTTTTTTATTTTTATTTATTTATTTATTTAACTCTCCTCCGTTTACAAATACATATTAAACACTTATTGTATAATAACCTTAAGGTATTTATTTAATTAGCTATGTAGAACTTTGTGAGAGACTGACGCCTAAACTAAGCATAAAAATGCTTGTATATCAGGTCATCAGATTCCCACAAAAAGATGTCGATTCAGTATATATAAGGAAATAGACATACTTTGACTCATTAACATTAGAGTCATAAATATTATTAACTGTAAGCATTATTTCCAGGAACAGAGAAGAAAAATAAATAAAACAGGAAATCACTAAAGATACCACTTAAAAATAGTTTAAAAGAATATACGTATATCTATGACATGCAAAACATTTAAAAATTTACATATGGATAATCTACCTCAATGCAATTAATATTACACAAACAACTATGTAGTTATGCAATTATACAGAGTAGTTCTTCAGTCTCATCGTAACTTAGGTTAAGTAGCCATTTTTTAAGAGTTAATTTACAATTGCTTGAGTTTAAGTTATAGATGTTAATTACTTTGTTTATAAAATTATATAGATAAGGGCCATAGAAAGCATAAGATCTTTGTGCAAAATTTGTTCGAAAGAGGCGTATTTGATTACAAACTTTATGTTGTCTCCGTTTGTTACAAATTGTTGGATCATAATGAAGTTCTTTATGTTGTTTGAGGACTATTGCAAGTATAGCTAGCTGCCTTACAGTCAAGACATTACAGTCTTGATAGAGAGTATAGGTGGGGAAGAAGAAAGGACGAAAAGTACTTATTTTCAAAACAGCGCGTTGGGCAACTTCAATAGGTTTCATTATAGTTTTACAAGCTAGACCCCACACTATAACACAGTACGATATTAATGATTCACAGAAAGCCACGTACGTTTGTCTAAGAATTTTAGGTGGAACTGTATGTCTTAAAATTTTAAATATATAAATTAATTTGTTAATTTTTCTACTTAATGAAAAAATATGATTTTTAAAAGTCAAGTTTTGATCTATTAGAATACCCAAGTACTTAAACTCACTTACTCGATTTAAATTATTACAGTTGCATTTATCTATATTGTCTTGCAAACATTGGTGAGCCTTGATTGATAGCAAATCCGAAATTTTATTTATATTGGTTATAGAAAAACATATATAATTTGTTTTGTCGGTATTCAGTGAAAGTAAATTGTTTCGAAGCCAATTTGAGACATTATTAAGACCATTTTGAGCTAATTCAAATGCTTTTTCCCACGTATCTTCTGCAAATATTAAAACAGTGTCGTCTGCAAAAGATATAAGTTTTCCAGATTCCAAAGGTAGATTGTGGGTGATATCATTTATGTAGATAAGGAACAGAGTTGGCCCCAGAATACTCCCCTGTGGGACGCCATAAGTCACTGGCTGATCCAAACTACGATAGTTGCCCACCTGCACATGTTGCAGACGATCTGTAAGGTAATCTTTAAGTAGATTCCACTGGGTCCCCCTGATTCCCACATTATTTAGCTTTTGTAAGAGCAGTGGTATTGAAACGGTATCAAATGCCTTGGCAAGGTCTAGAAAAATGGCAAGGCACTTCCTACCGACGTCCAGGTTCTTTTGTACGAAGTCAGTTAGCTGCAGTACTGCTCCCTCAGTAGCTTTCCCTCTTCTAAAACCATATTGAGAATCAACTAAAATGCCAGAGTTTTCTAAAAAGTCAACTATTCTGTTATTAATTATCTTTTCTAGAATTTTGGATATAGCGGGCAGAACTGAAATAGGCCGGTAGTTACTAATTACATCCTTCTTACCACCTTTGTATATTGGACGTATAACTGACCTTTTTAGTGCTTTAGGGAAGATGCCTAAATTTAAACACATATTGAAAATGAACGTAAGTGGTGCAACTAAAATGGATCGGAAATCTTTGAGGAATGAATTTGAAATGCCATCGCAACCCACCGCACAATCCACCTTTGAGCCCAGTATAAGATTGTCAACCTCTTGCTCATCTGTTGGCAGAAGAACAAAGGAATTACCAGAATATGTGTTATTTTCAACAGTAGCATAATATATATTATTTTCACTAGAACCAGCATTTGCCTCTGCTAAGTTTTTACCTACACTTGCAAAATAATCATTTATTAAATTAACAGCATATTCTGGAGTAGACGCTATAGTTAAAAGATCTTTGGGATACTCAGAAGTTTTATTGGTATTTGTAATACTTTTTACTGCTCTCCAAATTTTTTTATTATTATTACCTGCTTTTTTTACTTGTTCCCGATCATAAGCTCTCTTTATTTTTTTCAATAATGCATTACAAAAGTTTCTATATCGAATGTAACTTATTTTTAAAACTTCATTTTTTGGATACTGCTTAAACGATTTATGTAACCTATCTCTATGACGTACACACCTAAGAAGTCCCTGTGTCATCCAAGGTTTCATTAATATTTTTCGTCTTGGAATATTCTTTATTACCGTATTTTTGTTTATAACTATTTGCAATTTATTAATGAAATAATCAATAGCAGAATTTGGTTCATCAAAATGATATATGGGATCGAAGTCAATGTTTAACATATCATGGATTCAACCATCACGATTTACTAATTTACACATTTTTGGTGGAAGATTTTGTTTGAGCTTATGTTGTATAAAGAATGTAACAGCATTGTGATCAGTAATGGATGATTCAGGAATGACCGCTTGAAAATGTTTTTTAGTTTTAACAAAGACATGATCTATACATGTTGCACTCTGGTCACGTGTTATGGTTGTATGTGATGGAACAAGACCATGAAACGCAGCCAGTTGTAAGTACCTTTCGGAGTCATCAGTTCTTTTCTCTAAATTTATTGGTATATTGATATCCCCAATAAAAATAATATTCGACACATCTGCCAAAGTAATCAATAATTCGTTCAAAGAAATTAGAAATTCATTAATATTTCTATTAGAGGGAGATCTGTAAACAGCAATAATAGCTGTATCATTTTTTATTTTAGCTAGTAAGCAATTCGCATTTTTTATATCAGGTTCTGTGATGTTAAAAGAAAGCTTTTTATTAATGTAAATAACAACCCCATCATTTTGACTTTTATTATTTTCTGTGGACACGCTAAGATATCCCGCAAGATAAGGAATAACTGGATTTGAGCGAATCCAGCATTCTGTTAGTACTAGTATGTCAAAGTTAATACCAATTCTTTGCATCAATGTTTCCAAGCAAAGGAAATTACAGTTTATGCTGCGTATATTTTGTGTAAGCATGGATAAGCAGGCATGAGATGGAATGGCATGGTTATGTACCTCTTCCACATTACACTTAATTCCCTTAAAATCCAAAATACTATCAAGTTCTTCCGTAATTTCACATGTGTCAATCACTTTTATTATTTTTTAAACGTACGGTGCAGAAGGATATTATCGATATGTAAATGAAGTAGGAAACTATACAAGCATTGAAATATGTTACATTCAAGTTGTTTATAAATAAAAGAGCACAATAAGTAAATAAAAAAATAATAACCAACAAATACCTAACACGGCAGTAATAGTTTGTTTTATTTTGTTCATCTAGTGAATATTTTTTGTACATACAAGAACACGTTAACCAAAAATAGATATTTAGTATTTTTAACTTATAAATATTTGAATATTGAACAAGTTTCATATTTTGTTTTATTCTTTTTGGTGATCTAATAATTTTAAATTGCATAACAAGTATTTTGAAGTAAAAAATAACTGTAAAAGGTAAGAAATTGCAACATGTACAATTATAAAATAAATTTGCTGTATAAGTTTTATAATAACTCTCCTCTTTTATATTTTTTATGTGTAAATGATTGCATTTAGTGATAATTTGTCTGAATACATGTAATTGTTGTATCACAGGTTTTGAGCATAATATTGATATGTTGCGTAATAGGCATTTTTTAACCTTAAAGGTCAACATTATTTTTGCAAATATATAAGAATTAGAGATATGAAGTATATCGAACAGTTATATAAAATATGGTTGCAAAATTGGAAATTCATAACTAATATTGACAGCGAAACAATAAACAACCTCATTCTAAGCGACAGTTTTGTAACATTTATGTTTATAGTATAGTAACTTTGAAGGCATTGTATCATTATAGATATTTTACTTGCCATATTCATGGACAGTAACATAGAAACAATTAAAATTATAAGTAAACCAAAACTTAAAGACAACCCTCCAAAACCTATACCATTCCAGCATATAAACAGTCAGATACCACATTTCAATTTTTTCAAATCCTCTTCGCAATCGATACGTTGGTATGGTAACTTTTCTTCTTTACGAAGGTAGATGAGCCCCTTTGCAGTCCAGCAGTATTTGTATTTGTGTTCTTTGGCAAACAAACGAGCCAGGTAATATAAATGCTGTGCTTTGTAAGTGAGATTTTCTGAGATATAGATATGCTTTTTCGGACCTGGTATATGCAAGTGTAGTGTATTTAATTTTTCATCGAGTGGTTTTTGCTTATTAAAGTCTCTAAAATTAGAAAGCAATTCTTCCTTCTTCAAAACACTCACAAAATCAATTATAATGGGTCTAGAAGATTCCTTAGTTGTTTTGCTTCTATAGATGTCCTTTATGTCATTCTCGAGGAGTTTGGTCCCCACAGAGGACGCTAATTCTTTTATTATTTTACAAAGATCCGACTTATCTTCAAATTTGGTGTCACTGGAAGAGCTCTTGGGAATGTTTCTAATTTCTAATCCTGATGATTTAGTTTTACGTTCTAGTGTCTCCAACCTACCCTCCAACAATTTTATATGCTTTTTGTCCTCTGTATTTTCCTGTTCTAAGTTTTCAATTTTATTTAAAAGACAGTCATACTTGTCCGACATAAATTGCAGTCCACTTTGCATTTCTGATAATTGGTCTTTTAAATCAGACACAACCGTCATAAGTGAACCGAAGCGCTTATCCATATCGACTGACATAGAGGAAAACGAACCCCTTATTTCCATTTTTAACGATCGGAAATCTTTGTCGTCGTCTTCACTATTTTTCCGCTTAGAACGCAATTTTTTTTGTGGTGAGGTATCGGTAGCTTGACTTAACGCAGTTGTATTAAGATTTGGTGCCGAGAGAGTAATGCACGACAACGCCCGCGCCCACACTGCAGCTATCGTGAGTGACTTCTTACAGAGGTCCCAAATCTCTGTGATGCAGTGGCCAGCGAGAAGTCCGGACCTGAATCCGATAGAGCACCTCTGGGGTCATCTTAAACGCAAGGTTCGATCTCGGGATCCAGCTCCTTCGACTCTACAGGAGCTCCAAGTCGCGGTGATTGTAAGAATGGGCTAGGGGGGGGCCCTAGCCCATTCTTACACTAGATCGGGGGTAGAGAGATAGGGGGGTAACACTAGATCTTAAGTTAATTTTAAGATACTTTTTGTACATTTTTCTTTGTAAATTATCTGTTGCTAATAAGGACTTAATTAAGGATTTTTATTTATTTCCTTCATTTTAATGTTGTTTGTATAATTTTAATTAAATAAAAAGTTAATTTTTTTTTGGATACTCCTTGTTGTTACCTTTCTAATGATATACAACACTATTCTCTAAATAATATTTAAGAATTTTTAAAGGTGCATTTTTTTTGACGCCGTGTGTTATGTATACGCCAGTAAATAGATGAATAATTAAATATTTTAATTTTCTCTCATTTTCTTATTATTATTAAATTAATAAGCATCGTTTATTTATGGAATAGTTTTTTTTGTTAAGAGATGTCCGACTTTTTTGCCTAAAGAACCACAGTTAATAAATGAACACAAAAAAGTCGCATTTGGACAAACACCTCACATTAAATTACAAAAATTGGAGGCATAAAGCCGTATGGGTACATACTAATCAGTTGAACAAATATATTGAATAATTTTAGTGGCATAAAGGCGATGTCATCATTTTTTTAAAAAAAGATAATTTTTCACTGTTTGGAAACATTGTTTTTAAATTTTAATTATAAATTATTAAAAAAAGTTAAGCTCCTTATTTAGCTAAGTAAATGCAAAGACAACATTTACCTAATGTTTGTACTTATTGAAATATTTGCCGATAAAATTGAATTTTTATTTTATTCTGTCCTGTAAAGTTGGCAAAACATTACGCATACCCCGTGCTTTGGGGTGCACGGGGTTATGTCGGACTCTCCGCAGCTCCTGGGAACAGACAGAATATCCCCAGAATATGCCGTACCGCGGCCTACCGACTAAAACCCACCGATGCCCCTCACATACGCCTTGGCGCGAGCATGTCCGTCACCAACGCATCCTCATCGTCTTCTGACGATGAGGACACGCCGGGGAGGGATGCGTCGCTGCCGGACAAAGTCATGGGAACTCGCGAGAACACATCCACGACCTCGTCGGCGTCTGCTCGCCTATGGCGAGCCCCACTCACCCCCCCAAAAAGGGAGGGCCGGTGATCCCCAGGGGCATCCAGGGGATCAGCGACTGGCGGCAACCGGTGCAATGCAGGGCCCGGGCTTCCCGGGCCTGGACCCCGCTGGTTACCGTCAAGAGGAAGTAGGCGAGCGTACGTCCGCCTCCTCCGCCCCAACCTTCGGCGGCGGCAAGGAGCGGCCTCTGGGTCTTCTTCCCGGGCCCTCTCCGCGTCCTCCTTCTGCGTCATAACGTCGACGCAGAATGAGTTCACCGCATTCCACTTTTCCTCCCCCTCCAACATGACGCAGACCACGTTTCGAAGAGAGAGGTCCTCGCCTATGATGGCGGTTAACTCTTGCCGCCGATGGGAAAAGCCTGGGCACACCTCTAAAGTGTGCTGTGCGGTGTCCTCAGCGGCGTCACAATGGTGGCACTCGGGGGTCGGCTCCCTGCCGATGCGATGCAGGTAGCGGCCGAAAGAACCGTGGCCGCTAAGAACCTGGACCAGATGGTAGGAGAGCGAACCGTGGCGCCGATCCGCCCATGTGGTGAGAAAGGCTTGCATGGCCTCCAAGGTCCTGGACAAAGTGCCAGAGACCGAGGCCGAGCCCCTTTGCTCTACGAGCTCCTCGAACCACGTGCGGAATGCCTCAATTTTCGCCTCCTCCAAAGCTGAGGCCCTCTCCCTCGGCGCCGGTCATTATCCTGTGCGTCTGTTCTGACGCGGTAGGCAGCCGCCAGAACGTGGGCTGAAATTTCCCAAGGGGGAGTGCCAGCAATAATGCACGCTGCGGTGTGGGACACCGACCTGTATGCTCTTATGGCTCTCAAGGCCATAGCACGTTGCGCCCTGTGGAGGGAAGCAATGGCCCGAGAACTGAGAGCATCTGCCCACACCGGGGCGCCATACAGCGCCATGCTGCGCACTATACCTGCATAAAGACGCCGGACTCTTGCACTCGGGCCCCCAACATTAGGGAGAAGACGCGCAAGCGCATCGGCAGCACTCAAAAGGCGGGGTTCGAGACGTCGGAAATGCTCGTCGAACCTCCACCTGCCATCTATCACTAGACCCAGATACTTCATGTGTCGCTTCAAAGGTACTTTAATACCGGCCACTTTTATCTCGTGGCCTGGTGGTGCTCCCCTGCGAGGCCCGTGAAACAGAAGGGCCTCGGTCTTATGCAGGGCTACCTTCAAGCCCAGCGCCTCTATGCGCCTTACGACCAGGGTGGTGTACGCTGAGGCTAGGCTTAGTGTCTGCTCCAAGTCCCCCCCTCTCGCGGTGACGAGAGTGTCGTCGGCGTAGCAGAATAAGTTCACTCGCGAGGGGAGGGCGGCACGCAGAACCCAGTCGTAACCGACGTTCCATAAGAGGGGTCCCAGAACGGAACCCTGTGGAACGCCGCGGGACATCAGGTGACGGTCGACCACACCACTCTGGCCGGTAAAAACAACGTCCCTCCCTTCCAGGTAGGAACTAAGGACCCGCATCAAGTATTGGGGCACCCTGTGATATCGGAGCGCCTCCAGAATAGTACGAAAGGGGAGGCTGTTGAAAGCGTTGGCGATATCTAATGACACCGCCAACACCCGTTCCCCCCTGCTAGTCGCATCCTCCACCAGCTCCCTCAACCCTGTAAGCGCGTCAATGGTGGAGCGTCCCACGCGGAACCCAAATTGGCTTTGGGAAAGATTCGGGCCCACCTCGGAAAGATGCTGGATGAGGCGGGAGGCGACAACCTTCTCAAAAACCTTGCCGACCTCATCCAGCAGAACTATTGGACGATAGCCCGACGGATCGTCCGCGGGCCGGTTCTCCTTGCGCAGTAGGCACAAGGTGCCATCCTTCCAAACCTTCGGGAACTGCCCAGTGCGGAGACACGCATCGAACAGCTCCCGAAGACGGTCCCCAAAATGGCGTAAGGAGAGTCCCAAGACTTTACCCGGGACCCCGTCGGGACCAGGAGCAGTCCGCTTCCCTTTTAATCGTTCGATCGCCGACCTAAACTCATCCTCATCAATGGGAGGAGGGTCACTTTCGGCGGAGGCCACGTCTGCTACTGGCGGCGGAGCCATGCATGGCGGAGAGTGGCCATCAGACGGAGGGAAGAGTTCCCGGACCACCGAGCATAGAAGTGCAGGTTCCAATGTCTCGGTCAGGGGGGTGCCGCGTGCGCGCAACTGGTTGCGGGCGGATTTGTAGGGGCGTCCCCACGGATCTCGATTAAGGCCCTGCAGCATCTCCTTCCATGCCTCCTCTTTGGAGCGCGAGATGGCCACTTGCAGGACTACCTTGACCTCCCTGTATTGGCCGTACAGGTCTTCCTCCATCTGCGGCTCCCGAACACGCCGCCTGCGGTAGCGCGTATAAGAGCGGCGGGCCGCAGTGCAGGCCGTCCTGAGGGCTGCCAGATCCTGGGACCACCAGTACACTGCGCGACGGTTCTTCGGAGGGCGCGACCGAGGCATGGATGCCTCGCACACCTCTGTGAGGGCCTCCTTGATGTGGGTGGCTCCCTCTTCGACACTGGGACCGTTCATGGGCGGCAAACACCACCTCTGAACAATGGCCGCCTCCTCCGCCATCTCTCGGTCAAGGCGATTCAAAGCCCAACGTGGGTGACGGTCTCTTTGTGGGACATGGGGTGGTGGGGAGCGCTGGGTGGGAATCTCGAATCGGATGTAACGATGATCCGAGAGACTCTCCACCCGCGTCATCACCCTCCAGTCGTGGACCCTTTGCGCTAGGGCAGGGGTGGCGAACGAGACGTCCACGATTGACCCGCCCAGACGGCGCACACAGGTGTGGGTACTCCCCCTGTTAAGAAGGGAGAGACCAGAGGCGGCGGCCCAAAGTTCCACGGCCTCACCGCGCGCATTAGTGGCAGGATTGCCCCAAACTACCGATTTGGCGTTCAGATCCCCGAAGAGGAGAACCTGACGCGGAGCAGCGCGCCGAACAGCACTTCCGACGGCAACGAGGTAGGCCTCAAGGTCGACAAGCGGCCTGTTAGGGGAGAAGTATACCCCGACCAAGGTGATACTCTCCCAGAAAGCCACGACGAATCCGTGGCCCCTTTCCACGACAGAGGGGGGTGTGTAACCCGGCGCTTGGCGCACTACGATGGCTACTGAGCCATCCCGATCACCAACCCAGCTGGGTTGGTCGGGGACAAAATATGGCTCCGCAGCGACGGCGACGTCGACAGACCACTCCGCCAGGACTTGCAGCAGCAGGTCTTGGGCCCTGGTGGCGTGGTTCAAGTTACACTGGAGGAAACTTAATGGTCGTCTTAAATCCATAAAGATTAAGACTCCATTGCTTCCTCCAGTCCAGCTACACCGGACATACCCTCAGTGGGAGGCCTTGGCTGCGACGCCAGGACCTTCCCCCTCGTCTGGGGGGGGTTGCACTTTCTTCCCCCCATGACGTGACCGGCCGGTTTGTTTAGAGCCGAGCACACGGCACAGTGTGGCTCCATGCTGCATGTGGAGCCTTTGTGGCCGATCTGCCCACATCTGAAGCACAGACCACTCCTATCCATTGAGGAGGGGCAGCACTGTTTAGAGTGGCCTGTCCCATAACACTTGAAGCAGCGCATGGGCCGAGTCTCCAAGACCGTCACACTAGCGGAGCTGAAGCCAATCAGCAGGCGCCCGGCGGTAACCCTTTTGGCCGCGGTGACCGGGCACTTGACAAGTGCCGAGCCAGAGCCTCCAGGACCGGGCCGGATTTCTCCGACCTTAACCTGGTCTTGTTGGCATTCGCCTTTTCTGGAAATCACCGCAACCAGCTCGTCCTTGGATATTGAGTCGTCCAAGCCGGAGATGCGAAGGTCCACACACTTAACCGGCTGGACAACTTTTGCCACGTCAGATAGAGTTTCTCGCAGCTTGTTAGCGAGGAGGCCTGCTTTTTCGGCAGACTGGGTGCCGAAAACCTCTATAATGCGGGCCCCCGTGGCCGTGTGCCGGCACCTCAGTCTGCCGAGCTCAAGCTCATCAAAATTGTGAGCTGTCCGGGCTTTGCCCAGGGCCTCGCCATAGGTTAACCCTTTCTCGACCGCTGCAGCGTCAAGCGTGACTATCACAGCGGCCGATTTCGGAGGAGCCAGTTTGGGCTTGGCTGGCTTTTTGGCCGACTTCGTTGGCTGAGTCTGCCCTGGGGCACTTTTCTGCGCCGGCTTTGACTTGGCCACTTGGGAGAAGGTTTGTGTCGTGGAGTTCGTATTTCCTCTGCAGAGGCGCCCTTTCTTCTTCTTTTTCTCTTCTTTTTCCCCACAGTAGTCCATTCGGACTCCACTGATGGGGCAGGGGCCTCCTTTGCAGGGGGAGCCATCTTTTTCCCGGTCGTAGGTGCTGGTGGCACCGTTGGGGGGCTCACTTTCGCAGGCTTGTCAGCTACAGGCTTGGCCTTGCTGGAAGCCTTGTTTTTCGCCTTGGCCTGGTTAGCCGGCGAAGGATTACTCTTGGAAGAGCCAGCGGCCTGTTCTGGCGGGACAGGCTGGGCTCTTTTGTCAGCGGCCAATGGAGACCGGAGGCGCCTTTCAGGAAGGAGTCGCTCCTGTAGGCCCTCAAAACGGGCCTCCAGCATGTTGCCCACTGCTCGCATGATCCGAGCTTCGAAACCTTGCAGGCCAAGCTCCGTCTCGTCGGCGGGAGGAGGATGCAGCGGCACCGGGGGAGCCGGAATGGAGGGAGTAGGGGGTGTTTCCTCGACCACCATATCTACCTCCTCACAGCTCATCATGTTCGGGCGACTTCTCCTCTTGAGAACATTTATTTCCCGCGTCAATTCGGACACAGTTTGTCGAAGGTCGGCAAGCTCTTTGCTCAAGGCGGTGTTTTCCGCTTTGAGCGCCCTCATGTCCTGGGAAATGGACTTCTGGGCTACCTCCTCGAAACAATCCTGAATGGACTGTGCAGCCTTTTTTAGGGCCTTTTGGAAGGGCCCGCAAAGGTGGGACGATTTCCTCGCCACCTCAATAATGACCCCGCAATCCGCCTTCACCACCTCCTCAATGTCAAGGGATGTTTTCGAGGCGGGACCTGTTGCGGGGGCCGTTCTGCTCTCCATGTACGTGGATCGCGTTTCATAGGCCCGTTTCTCCGCCTCAGCAATCTCTCTGTCGAGGCGGACCTGGAGCTGTTCTCGCTCAGCTGCCGCCGCCTCCCTCTTGGCTCTGGCGAGCCCAACATATTCTCCCGTCGTAGGGGGGCGGCCGCGACCGCGCCCGCGCCCTACGCCTTTTTTTGGCGAGTCTACTACTGGCATATCGGTATCCGACGCAGAGCTATATTCGACCGAACCTTTCTTTTTCTTTTTCTTCCTTTGGCGCCGCGAGGCATTGTCCGCAGCGTCGGAAGCACTCTCAGTATGAAGAACTGAGTCCGTGGCAGAAATAATGGACTGGACCGATTTAAACGACGATGAATCAGTCTCGTCAGCCTGCCGCTTTCTTGAAGGTGTCGTAATAACCGACTCCGATTCCTTCACACCGGATCTTAGACCAACACGATCTACCGATCTTGAGGAAGAAGCCGAGTCAGACCGCGACCGCGCGACTCTAGGCGCTTCCTCAGCGCTCACATTTTGGAGCGTACCATCATGCGATTGGCCCTGAGAAGGGCTTTTGGGTTGGCCCTGAGAAGGGTCTTTGGGTTGGCCCTGAGAAGAACCTTTGGTTTGGCCCTGAAAAGGGCCTTTTTCAGGCACCACCTCACACACTGCCTCGGTAGCAGATTTCACACTCGCCGACCCGGATATCGACGAGCGCCCGGTCCCAACGGGGTCACATGGGTCTCCCACCAACGCCTCGGTTACAGATTTAACACCAGCCGGCCCGGATACCGACTGGCGCCCGCTCCTCTCGACGGGATCGCATGAGGAAACACGACAATCTGTTCGACCGGCCCCAGAATACACCGGTTGCCCGCAGCCGCCTTCCGCGGTCCTACGGGGGGGATTAGTACCCCCTGGGGTATTACTATTTTTCTTCGAACCTATCATCATGTTGTATTTCCCCTCTTCCGGGCGAGGGGAACCCTACCTGGCCTCATCAAGTGATTTTTGAAAAGGTTATCTCCTTGCGGCCCCCACCTCGAAAGGTGGTAGCCCCCGGTCCCGCACCATGTGCGGGGTTACGGGTCGGCCGGAGGCGAGGCGGAGTTCGCGCCACAACCGCCCCGTCCATGAAAGGACACACCACGACTGCCGCGGCCCAGGCTCCCCAGGATGCCAGCCATGGTAACCGACAGGCGCAAGCGCCATGGCGAAAATCGCCCCCACAAGCCACGAAATGCGGCCGCCGAATATAATCCAGCCATACCACGCCCCCTCTCCATGGGGGCCGCTCGTCAGACCATCAGCCGCCGGCGAGCATGGATTCCGCTCAAGCCGACGTTGCCCAGGGTGCACCACGAGGAGGTTGTCCGAACTAGCACCCCATCAACATCCGCCCTAATGTTTCCAAGCTCTAGTATTATTAATGCAAATCAATTGAAGGTGATACTGCTTTTTTCATGCAATCCGCGGAGATTTTTTTCTAGAAAAATTTTCTTAACATATGTTTTATTTACCAACATTTCAATTCAAGCATTTCTTTATTTTCACCAATACCTTTAATGCTATATTGTTTTAAACTTTCATGGTCACTAACATTATAGTAATATAAGTTATTTACGGGATTGTTACCATGTACCTTGTTTTTAGCGAGTTTCCGATATTTCGGCACTGTTGCAAGCGCCGTGATCACGGAGTAACTGAAGTAATTGCGGGTAGATGTTATTGGCAGACATATCGGTCTACCCTCCGACGAAGTCTTTTATTGCGTTCGATACCCGTACCACTGTTCACATTCTCACTATTCACTCGAAACTGTTCTCGACACACATCACTTACATACGAACCACAGGATTCCAGACACTCGACAATTTAAACCCGTCCTCACGATTGAATTTTTTGTCTTGTTATTTCAATCGCTTCCCTGACCAATCTTGGTATGTAGTGGCATTCTGTCGAGATAATCTGTGGGTTATGAAACACAATCCAGTGGTTAGGACCAGAATCAATCAAATGTTCCGCGACGGCTGATTTGTTTTTTTTTATAGATAGGTCCGACAAATGACTTCACCCCACCTTATGTTAAGTGAAGGTGAAGTCCAGACGCGAAGATAGCTGATACAGCAGTTCTACCTGCCACACCAGCCATCCTCACCCTGCCGGCCTGCATGTTGCTTCTTCTTCTTCAGGTTGTAAGAGGGAGGTAACACGTGAGCAGGCAGAGCATTCCATTTACGGACAGTGCGACAAAGAAATGAGTCACCAAATTTCTTTGTACGCGTTTGATTTCTGCGTATCGTTTTTCATGATTGCTTTTATGTGTCTTAAACTCGCTAAAAACAAGGTACATGGTAACAATCCCGTAAATAGCATATATTACCTTTAAAGCTGTTGAAATATCAAAACATTTATCAGGGGCTTGCAACGTGAATACATAATTTACTTAAATAAGTATATGTAGCAGAACTTACGCAATTAAACAATGCAAGCAAGGCGAACATTTCTCGAGATGTTTCACTGTGTTAGCTCTGAACTTGTTGTAACGCTATGAACTTACACTTGTTACAGCGTAAAACTTTATTAATCAAAGTTAAGCAATTTAAATTAATGTGGTTACGCGTCGGGCAGTACTGGACTTCACATTGTGCATTCATAGGATGCCCTGACACCATGAATATCCTCAGTAATGAAAGGGAGAACGGGAAGCGACTTGTTTTAATTTAATTAAATAGAATCAAATATATGATATATAGAGGAGCTCGATGGCGCAGGTGGTTAGCGCGTTCGGCTGCGATGTTTGAAGTTAAGCAACTTTCGCAGTGGCCGGTCATTGGATGGGTGACCAAAACATGTATCTCGAGTTCTTCAGTACTTCGGAATGCACGTTAAACCGTTGGTCCCGGCTGCATCTGCAGTCGTTAGCACCCGCCAATCCGCACTGGGCCCGCGTGGTGGGTCATGGCCCAATCTCCCTATTCCATCCATAGGGAAGGCCTGCGCCCCAGTAGTGGGGACATTAATAGGCTGATGATGATGATGATGATATGATACCAGCGGCCCGCCCTCGCTTCGCATCGGTGTAGAGCTGAAGTGTAGACTACAGTTTTTGTTCTCAGGTTTGTTTTATACATAATGACAATCATCTATGATTCTTCTTATACCTGTACCCCTAGCACGAACCAACATCGAATTCGAATAGTTTGTAAACCGTAATGTCAATGTCAAATTTTGTATGGAAACTTGAACAGCAGCGCCACATTCGACGTAACGTGAACTAAAAATCAGTACACATTTGACTATGAAATTTCGAACTCGCAAACGTTACGAATTCGATTTTGGTTCGTGCTAGGGGTACTGCATGCATAGTCTCAGCCCGATCGGTTTAAAATTGACAAAGTTTCATAAAAACTTTCATTCCCTATTTTATCCCCTTGTGGGTAGAATTGATCAAAATCCTTTCTTAACGGATGCCTACGTCATAACATCTACCTGCATCTACCACTTACCACTGTGACTTACGGAAGCGAAACGTGGTCGCTTACTATGGGTCTCATAGAAAGGCATAAAATTGTATAAAAAGTCTCAAGGCCACACAGCGGGCAATGGAGAGAGCGATGCTTTGTATTTCCCTGCGTGATAAAATCAGAAATGAGAAAAACCGCAGGAGAACTAAAGTAACCGACATCAAAACTCAAAACTCAAATGTCTTTATTTAAACGGACTTTGCTAAGTCAATTCCCTACCACAGTTTCGAGATGAAATATTTATTTCACATAAATACCTAATTATTATGTTGCTTTGTCGGAGAAGAAGCGGCGAAAGAAACTCCACAGCTTACAATTTCGAACTGATCTTACAACATCATTACAGGTCAATAGTTACATCAAAAAATAATAATTAAGGTACTAAAAGTACAGTTTTAGATGCGTAAATTTTGGGCAGATTTTACTACCACGCATTTTTATCATTTATAATAAGCTTTTTTTATATAATTTAGCTTTTAAAGTTGTTTTATATTTATTAATAGGCAAATCTCTCATGCTATTTGGAAGCTTATTGCAAAAACGTATACATTGGCCCACAAAGGAATTGTTTATTCTGTGGAGACGAGTTTTATGTTGTACACAAATCGTGTTTTTTCCTAGTATTAACATTATATTGTGTATAACATTTCTCAGAAAATCATCGCTCTAAGGATTGCTCAGCTGGAGTGGCAGTGGGCGGGACACACAGCGAGGCGAACCGGTGGCCGTTGAGGCGGAAAGGGTCGATTAAAAAAGACGATCTGGTAAAGATCGCGGGAAGCCCTTAGATTAAAACAAAAAGGGTAGATACGGTACGCTCATACTTGCATCAAACAAAAACTGATCCCACGGCAGCGCGAACGGGACGGCGAGATCCGCGTCACTGCATTACCGACCCGAACGAAACAGCATTTCAAGTTTCAACGGCAGCGCAAACGAGTCGGCGAGATCCGCGTCACTGCATTACCGACCAATCACGTGACCAGTACTACGTCACTTCCGAATAAGATTCAAAACAAACAACAATTTTTATGAAAAAATATATTTTATAGTACTTACGAATGAAAAGTGATGCCGTGGGTTTTATTTTTATATCTTGAGCAATTTTAGCACTTTTTAAAACACACATATGGATTGTTTTATTATATAAACACAAAATATTAGCAATATTTCTTTTTGGCGTTCACATGTACTTCGTTTGCATGTCAAGTTGTGACTAAAGCGATTAGGGTCGTGGACCACAATTGGTGCGGATCACTTTTGTGAGGCCTTTTTGTTTTAATCTAAGGGGAAGCCGATGGATGCGCGTGACACAGGACCGATCGATGTGGAGGTCCTTGGGATAGGCCTTCCCCAAGGACTCAGCAGTGCGCGTCGTACGGCTAAGAGATGAGATGTTTCATCAATCAACAATCATCATCAACAGCCTATCATAGTCCACTGCTGGACATAGGCCTCTCCAAATGCACGCCACTCAGATCGATCTTGGGCTACTCGCATCCAGCTCCTGCCAGCCACCTTGCGCAAATCGTCTCTCCATCGTGCCTGAGGACGTCCTACACTACGTTTGCCTAGACGCGGTCTCCACTCCAGAACTCGTCTACCCCAACGGTTATGGGTTCAATATGGCCAGCCCACTGCCACTTCAACTTGCTAATCCGGTGGGCTATGTCGATAACTCTGGTTCCCTGTCGGATTACCTCATTTCTGATGCGATCTTTCAGAGAAACGCCGCCGATGAGATGTTTATTGCGTCAGAATTACCGACTCAACATCAACATTATGTAATGAACATAAAGGTTTATATACATTATGTCAAAAAGTAGCGACACAACTGTACTCCCAAAACGGCGTTAAAAACCACTTTAAAGTCACCCTAGAGCATAATTTGGTTGGCGCAAATGTTCATGCAGTACGTTGTGTGTGATAAAAAATGAATTAGCAGCTGGGGTCATTGTCGCCGGCCGTACGCGGCGGCCATTTTTAATCAGCTATTCTCTCGTTTCCTGGCGTCGCCCACGGCACTGACACGCGGTATTGAGCCCGACTGGAGCAACAGTAAACGGACACTCAGAAGGGCTTTTAAAAAAAGTCTTAACTTGTGGTAAAGATTTTTCGATGCTAAGGCGATTCCTACATTGCCCCGCACTACGCTACGGGGTGAGCGGTGACGGAGCCACGAGCGTGGTTGCGTGCGAATGGAGATTTTTTTTTTAATATTTCCAACACATACCAATTAGCCTAGCCCCAAAGTAAGCACTATAAGGCTTGTGTTATGGGATGCTAGGGTAACGGATAGAATACATATACTGTACATATATAAGTATATTTATATAGAAGTACATATTAAACATCCATGACTGGAGCACAAATGCTCGTATTCATTACATAAACATCTGCCCCCACCGGGATTCAAACCCGGGACCTCTCCAGTAGGCGACATCATAAAACCCGGCGTACAAAGCACTCGGCCACGGAGGTCGTCAAATCTCTGAGATCTGCAACATCATGTATATTTCACCGTACAAATGCGTGTTTCTCTGCATGTAGGCGCGTGAACAGGTTTTGCTGTGTGTTGCACTACACGTGTTTCAATGCATAGAGAGATACTTTTAAGAAACGTAAGATAACGCACTCCCGCGCTACGCTGCGTGATGCAGTGCAGTATGTGAATCGAATAAAGTATGGATAAAAAGCATATATATTATGACTCGTTTGACGATGAGCGGCCACCATAGCCTTAAGACTATTGCGATACCGAAAATAACCCGCGCGCCGTTGGCTAGCCTGACCAAACATTCATTGAAGTGAACTTAGTTAACTTCTTTGCGCATGCTTGCCTTGGGGTTAAGCTGGCGAATGCGCTACGTGTTACGAAAAGTGTGTTCGGGCGAGGCGAACGGGAGTTGAGTAGGGGATATATATATATCTTTTATCTATTAGACAAGTCCGTCCGTCCTCTGTCTGTCTGTGGTGCTGTTTCAGCGGCCAAACCGTAAGAGATAGATAAAGAGAATGTTTATGTTATAAGTTAAGAATAGTCTGATAAGACTACAAACTGGATTTGAGTAACGTAGCACTTCCGGTTTTCGAGAAATCACGAATTTCAAACGAAACCACACAAAATCTCCGAAGTTCTCAATTAATTAAATACATTTTTTTTAATCAGGTTTTGGTGAACATTTGGTTCACTGGTTTGCTAGTATTATTATCATTACAGATGGAGCTAAAGAAGTTCCACTTCAGGCGTGTGGTCATACACTATAGCATACTCGTTTTTTTATTAGGAAAAAAAACAGTGATAATATAAACATAACTTATAACCATGCATGTATATGTTTACAATTACATGTTTTCACAAAATGATAAAAAAATCGATTAACACGCTATGTTTAACAATAAACAGTTAATATAAAATATTTAGTACCTAAATGTCACTGGAAAGTACAATTATTACAAATTTCAATTTATAACATTTACGCTTTTTTTAAAGAAGTCGAATTTGAAATAAAAATGTCTAGGTGCGGAAAATCAGTTAGTTGCTCGACTGAATATGCTGATATAATAAAATATAAAGGAGATTGGTCAAATTGGCCTAAATGCAAATAAAATATTGACATATACAGTAATTCTTGGCGTAATTTATACTTTATTTTACAGTCATTAGATTTTAACGGCCACCTTTAAATAATATATTAATTTTAAAAAAGGACTTCTATTTTTACCGGTTTGGAAAACATACGAATCATTTTTATTGGCTATGGGTGTAGTAACATTCACAAAGACTGATCGAGGTTGTTTATATAACATCAAAACAAATCTATTTTGTAAAGATTGATAAAATATTTTTTTTTTATTACACGGGTGGTATTAATATCCACAACTTTATTATCATTTTTACTACATGCAAATGTGCTAAGATAATTAATATAGATGGTAGGCGACATCATAAAGTCTATTGCCGTACATTTTTTGCCAAACACCTAAATAAACACATTATAAGGTGTGATACACTAAAAATCTAAAATATTGTTATAATAAAAACATAACAAAAATAATGAAGCTGCTGAAGATATGGCTGTATAACCTACAGCTCTTAGCTTTCTTTGATTAACGAGAGTTTAAAAATTCTCTCTAATCTGTGGCTCATTCACAATCATCACACAGTTTCTGTTCGTGTTTTTAAAAATATGCACATATCTGTTATTTTACATGCTCTATATACCTGAATCTAATACATAATATCGGTAGGTACTTGGCTTGATTGCCCTATTTTCCTATATAAGTTATTTGGTTTTTATTATTCTAATACCTATGTGCCTATTTGCAAACATAACCTCAAAATCATTCAATGTATATGGTTTATAGAAGTTCTCAGGAGTGGCCGTCGATAATATTCGTTTCTACGGTAATTTATATATAATTTCGAATGTAGGAAACAATTTTTCATGGTTATTGGTTTTTAGGCCAAACATGTATGGAAGCTGAGCAATCTCCTTTGCCTATAATTAGTATTACTCTGTGAACTTGCTAAGGTCATTTTGTTTCTTGTTGATTTATTAGGAACACGTATTTGCAATAGGGGTGATGACGGGGTACAGTAAACGAAATTCTATTTAGTCCGTCAGTTAGATGATCAAAAAATAATGGACACGTATTTTTTCTTTGGGCAATCAACCAAAAAATGACAAAGTTATAGCGCGTCAAAGTTTGGGAGTAGGAGCTCGTGATGTCACTTTTGAGTGAATTTTCCCTTATAAGTGTACTCAAACGTGACGTCATGCGACTTTTCAAATCAATATATCTCTGCAATGTTTATATTATGTGAAAAAAGAAAAAATACGTGTCCAATACTTTTTGATAATCTACCTGATAAACGAAGAAAAAAAAATTAGTCATCATCCTCATTAGTATTACTGTGTGAACTTGCTAAGGTCATTTTGTTTCTTGTTGATTTATTAGGAACACGTATTTGCAAAGAGAGAAAGTAGGGAGAGAATTAATTACGATTGAGCAATTTTTCTTAACAGAAATTAATATCTGCATTTCTTCTTCTTACTTGCAGCGTTATTATATGACGTGAGTACATTGTACAATAATAAGAATAATAATAACCACAAAATAAACAACGAACTCGTTAGCGCAAGCGGTTAGCTCGACTTCAGGAGCTCTATTTTTGAATCACTCGTCTGACATAGGCATTGTCCTAATACAACGCGATAACGCGATCACCGCGCGTTTAAACGATGCGACCATAGCGTGATCGCGAACTGGGTGTCCTAATAGAACGCGAATACGGAATGGGTTAGCCCTGCCCCTCTCCCCGCTTCCTATCGACGCGACGCGATCATCGCGCAAACTTCAGTTAGGACACCTATTCATCATTAATAGGTTTGATTGCGCGTTCGCGAACGAAGTTAGCGCGAATAGATATTTAAACATTTTAGTCGCGCGAATGCATCGCGCGATCGCCTATTAGCACACCTATTCTAGATCAATATATTTGATCGTCGACTCGTACGATGATCGCATCGCTCATTCGCGTTATCGCCTATTAGCACACCTATTCTAGATCAATATATTTGATCGTCGACTCGTACGATGATCGCATCGCTCATTCGCGTTATCGCGTTGTATTAGGACAATGCCATAGTATCGTCGAATGCGACGTAAGTCACCTTCAACAACTTTCAAGTCGCATAATACTGATTTTCCGTATTTTTGAATCATTCGGCAGTGTTACCTGTTTAATACGAAATATGAAATTTTACTCATTTCACGCAGAAAAAATAAAAACAGGTAATTACCGCAATGAAAACCTAACAAAAAATGGGTGCGTGTACTTATGTAGGCGCGTGAGAAGTTATCCTTCTTTGGCATCGTTTAAAATTAGTTTTTAATTGCATGCAAATAATTAATTACAATAAATTAATAAAAAGTCTGGAAAAGGACACAGTCAATAAAGTTCAGTTTTAATTTGAAAAAATAAATAAATAATCAAAATATTCAATTAAAATCGCTACTGAATATAATTTATTAGAACATATGTGATTTGCACTTGTATGAAACTCAAAACTAGAAACATGTGGATAAATATTATAAATATGAATACCCATAACTATTACTTTATTACAAAAAATAAAAATGTGGTTTTTGGTTCTACTACACCAATGGTCAAGAAATGGCGCTGTAGTCTCCTGAATCGCGCTTTGGTTCCGTTGTTCCAGATTAATAAATACTTTTGATAAGCCTTCACAATGCAGTCGTTAGCACCCACTAAATAGAGATTCTATCTCTATTTTGTTGGTAGATTTTCTTAATGTGCGGTAAACACAAAAGTAACGCATGAAGTTGGTCGCTAAAGCGACCAACTTCATGCTGTTAAAATTTTGTGTTACGGTGATGCGCGCGCATCTTAAAATTTCACTCTCATCATTTTTTCATAACGCGCCTAAAGAAGTATAACTTCAAAAATTCCCGTTGTCGTTTCATATAAAGCATGACAATGATAGATTATCGTCGTCTAATAGCACAAAAAAAATTGACAATTATTCTATCATTCGCCTCCACCGTTCGCCATGCAGCAAGTGATCTCACCCATCCGTTGCACTCGAGCGATTCAAAAATACGGAATTAATTATGTCGAATGAAATTTAGTAGAAAACGAGCGTTCGACGCAAGGCGAGTGATTCAAAATAGCACTCCTTTTTTTTTTTTTTTTTTTTTTTAATACGCAGGTAAAAAATCTATTTACAGACGACGGCGCCTTTAAGAGGCACACCGCCGAACGGACCTCACACCTGGCTCCCGCAAGTCTTACGGACCCCCCAGTGGCTGCCCACCGAGGACCCCGCAACTCTTACGGGCGCTTTACGGTATAGCACTCCTGAGGTGATCACAGAAGTATCTCTGAAGTCATTTTACAACTTGACGACTCTGTGAATGGAATAATACAGGGTATAAAAAATAGCGCTTGCTGCCGGTTCTTCTCAGTACAAGGTATCGGCGTAGTTTTGCGAACCGATGGCGTAGCTTCTCGACCTTCACAAGTCCTTGTAACAGCCTAGACTGAATAAATGATTACTGAGTTTGGTTAGTCCGCGATCGTGAAAGTAAAGCAACTTTCTTAATGACCGGTCGTGGGATGAGTAACAAACAATCAGTATTTTATATCATGAGCTCCTCTGCGGTTTAGGGGCGCCCAAAAAATGGGTAGATTTAGCTGTTGATCATGTCTGAATCTGCAGTCACATACCAATACGCACTAGGCCCGCGTAGGGGATCACGGCCCAGTTAATTTATTACTTTAAAAAAATGTATTAATTTGTTTGTTAAAAACAGTGATGGTCACACACTTAATATAAGAAACAAAAATAAACTAACTTTATCTTCTACTAGGCTTCACAAAATCAATAATTCATTGAAAGGTCTTTGTGTTCGCTTATACAATAAAGTTTCAAGCAATAGCCAAGAGTTAACCATAACTAAATTCAAAGATAGTGTAAAAAAAACACTTATTAAAAAAGCTTATTACAAAGTGTCTGATTATATTACAGACAAAAATGCTTGCGTTTAAACTGTTTCAATCATTCCAATGAGTTTTCTATATTAAATAAATCATGATTGTATTGACGTTGTAACAACATAATGATTTGTAAATGTTGTTACATTATGCTTTTAATGTTGTGGAGTTTTATTCGCTCGTTTTTCTCTGCAGCTAAAAAATATGTCCAATAACGAGTGGTAGGGAAAAAAAATTCGACAACTCAAAAAAGTTGTACTAAACATCCAATGTGAGTAAAGATATATTGATTTCTGATTTCTGAGTCTCCCCCTATTCCATCCACAGGGAAGACCTGTGCCCCTAAAGTGGCTCTAAATTTAAAAGGCTGATGATGATGATGATACGGTGACAGATGTGAGCTTTTATCAATGTTGACCATCTGCCGTATTATTTTACTGGGTCCAGACTAGCTGCTTGCATTTTGCATAAAGGTGGAAATTTTTACTTTTCATGGGCAATTGGGCACCGTATGTGATGAATGGCACTTTTACATTACGAATAGGGAAATTGTGATTATTCTGGATATATCCAGAGCAGATTTTAATAGAGATAGCGATGCTTCTTCTTTGCCGATTCACTCTTGACAGAGCGGTCGTGGTCATCAGGTAGCGATCAGGTTTCGGGCAGCCATAATCCTCTTCACGATGCGACGCCATCCTTCGAGTCTGGACTACGTTTGTTAGATACTGTTTGACACTGAGTTCTTGGAGAAAAGATGCATTGGTGCGAAACTCTGTTCACTTCACTCCAAGCATTTTTCTCCAGCACCACATCTCTAGTGCATCTATTTTCTTTTTCTCAATTTCTCTCAGCGTCCACGTCTCTGCAGCGTACAGAAAAATGGGGAATATCAGTACCCGGACAAGTCTCGTTTTCTTCGTTCTCGTGATAGCGATGCAGCTGATTGCATATTCCCACCTCTACTTAACAAAGGACACTAGCCAATTTTTGAAGTGAAAATTCTTTAGCGGCGTTGTACACTTTTTTTGTATGGGTAAAAAATGTTAAACTCACGTCAGGTAAAACACGTGGGCTCATCACATCATGACACACAATAAAATTGGAAAGGTTGTTGACTTTCAATATAATGGACGAAACATGATAATATTTAATTTTATCGTATTATAATAATAAGTCCCTATCTAGGACGTCCACGTGGCAGCTTTATTGCGAAGAAAATGCATTTTTTTACAATAGATGTCGCTAGGTGCGCTTTAATGTGATTCATGTAAGTTGATTTCTTTACAATAGATGTCGCTAAGTGCGCTTAAACGTGATTCATGTAAGTTGATTCTTCTGAGAGATAAACTTTTTTAATGTAATATAAATTGTCATTTTTGTGTACGACAGCGCAATAAATAAATATTGTAATCTACCACATACATGATAGTACTTTTATACTGATAATTAAAGCAATTCGTGCAAAATTATTCCCTAACCATTCCAAAATATCAAAAATGCACAACGTTAATATTCAAGTTTTCACTTCTGCCGGCACTCCTGGAGTGCAACCCGTCGTTTTTTCTTATGTTAAAAGGGTGACAAATAAGCTAATGACCCGCCTGATTATAAGCGGCCAGCATAGCCTATAGACGCTTGCGATACCAAAAATATCATTCGCATCGTTGTCTACCCTTTTTTTTGTGACTGGGAAATGCCTTACGCATCCTTCAACCACGGGGGGAGCGAGGAGAAGGTATGTGGGCTCATTTCAGCCAGCCCTTGGGCCGGATAAAATGAGCAGGGCCCTACCTATAGCCCCGAACAGGGCCACTAAAAACCAGACAATGCTCCTGCACCGTTCACCCGGTACGCATTCTGGGAACCGAGTTCCCCCGAATGCGCGCCGGGAGTGCAGGCGTGGTCGTGGCACCCGATTTCCAACTGGCCACGCAACCGTTGCAATCGTAGGACAAATTGGTTAGTAGGACCACGAGGAAATGGTCAGACATACAAGAGGCCTTTTTTTTATACGCAGGCAAAAAATACTATTTACAGACGACGGCGCCTTTAAGAGGCACACCGCCGAACGGACCTCACACCTGGCTCCCGCAAGCCTTACGAGCCCCAGTGGCGCGCGCGTGGGGGCTGAGTACGCGCTGCGGAGGGCTACTTGGGCGTGCCCGTGTAGCTCCTGACCCAATCATCTACCCCGTGAGGCTCTGGAAAATAACTCACTGACAGAAACACAACACCGAAAGGTAGATTTATTTTGCTGTGATCTTCTGTAAGGTGGAGGTTCCTTCCCCAGGCGGGTGCTCCAATTGGAGCGGTAAATGTTATGATCTGTTGTGTTGTCTGTTCATGAATTAAACAGTGTTATGTTTTTATTTATTTTTAAGCATTTAACTGCTAGATGTTCAAATCTAAAGAAAAGTTTACTAGAAAAAAAACTTTTTTTCTCCGTGGCCGTGGTAGCATAATGGTCAGTGCATTCGCCCGGATAGCGAAGGGTGCGAGTCCCGTCCGCTGCCTGGTCCGCGTGGATATTTTTTTTCTAGTAAACTTTTCTTTAGATTTGAACATCTAGCAGTTAAATGCTTAAAAATAAATAAAAACATAACTATAATTGCTATTTCTTCTTTCAAATATTTAATACTTGAAAAAGTATTCATTTGACATTGTGGATTACCTACAATGCGAAGAGATGGCGCTGGCTTGCAGCTTAAGGCAAGGAAAATTTCGACGCGGCGAATAGGGCCGTGGTAGCATAATGGTCAGTGCATTCGCCCGGATAGTGAAGGGTGCGGGTTCGAGTCCCGTCCGCTGCCTGGTCCGCGTGGATTTTTTTTTTCTAGTAAACTTTTCTTTAGATTTAAACAGTGTTGCTAGAAACCGATGGTGCTGCAGCTGCTATGGTTTTCTGTGAATCGAATCACAGAAAGCATGTTAACAATACCTTTGGATAACTAATCCTATAAAAAGATATTGCTCTGGTCCATTAAAAAAACTATAAATATAGATTATTATACATATATATACAGTGCCGTGTGTGTGCCGGCCAAGAAAAGCCCCACGCCTCTTGTCCCACGGCTGTCGTTAAAAGGCGACTAAAGGAGCACAGCCAGCAGAAGACGGGCAGCAGAGTCTTGTTGCAATACTTTGGCGGTACTGCGATCGCCAACCTGCCTGCCAAGAGTGGCGATTATGGCAAAACCCCCCAAAGATGTTTAGCATAAAATAACTAAAGATCTGCCCTTAGTCTCCGACCATGTTTGTCCTAGCCACGGTAGTAACTATGGTAACGCCGGGACAAAGGGCGTTAAGATCCGATCACCACCTACGACGACTGGACCCGACAACCTTTTTATGCCTAAACAGTGGGACACGGCTTTCCTAAACTTTTTTCATTTTTAAATCTGTTTTTTATATTTTTTATTTTATAGTCATAATTGTTTTATCATTTACATTTGTAATGGAAAGTGACTTCATGGGTTATCTCATATTGAACTCATTTTTCAAATTGACGACTCTGTATATAATATAGGGAGAAAAAAACAGCCCTTGCTGAGTTTCTTGTCGGTTCTTCTCAGTACAAGGTCTCCCGCCGTAGATTTGCGAACCGATGGCGTAGCTTTTCGACATTCACAAGTGCTTGTAACAGCCTAGACTGAATAAACGATATTGAATTTTGAATTTTTTGAATTTTGAATTGACCTACAACATGGGCACTGAGAACCGACGCTAAGCTAATAGAGTTGGAAGAAGCTATTAGTAAGTTACGTTGGGATATTATTGGATTATATGAAGTTCGAAGAGAATGAGAGGACTCGATAATCCTCAATTCCGGTAACTTGCTATACTACCGGGAGGACGAGTAACAGTCCCTAGACGATGTCGGGTTGATCATGCACAAGTCTCTTGTTCACGACAAGATCACCATCGGAAGTGTGTTGGCCAGGGTAGCGTACCTGATACTCAGAATATCAGAACGATATTCGTTGAATGTTATACAGGTTTATGCTCCGACTCCGACGCACCCAGAATAGAATAGAATAGAATAATCTTTATTTGCATTAAATAGGGTTGACAAAAGGTGTTTGCATATAAAGCATATATTAAAATCTAAGAATCTTAAACCTATTTAGCCATATTAATAGCATGCAAAAAAATCTAATATATTAAAACATAACAGTCATATTAAATTTACCTATCATTCATTTAATAACAAGTATTTTATCATTATAGTTTAAATTCAAAATTATGTCAATATAAATTACAATTCTCAATGTCAGTTCAAAATAAAAATATTTTATGTCAATTTAGTGTGATATACCTATAATAACAATTTTTTTTTCAGTATGATAATTTAAGATTATTATTCAATTCAATGTCAATATTAATTACGATTCCTGATGTCAATTCAAAAGTAATATTCATGTCAATATATTATATGCATTCAAAATAAAATTAATCCAAAATCGACATTCATTTCAATATTCAGGACTTATTTTTTAAAAATTCCTCTACAGAATAAAAGCTTTTATCCAATAGCCAATTTTTTAATACTATTCTGAACATTCCAGGTGATGAAGTGCAAATTATGTATGAGGGGATCACGAGCACAAATGATCACGGAGAGTCAGTCTAGCCAATACAGTGTAGTGTGTTTTGTAGCTATTCATAGCTTGAAGTCTCCTATCACAACCGTATAGTGACTACATGATTGTGATAGGAGACTTCAACGGAAGGTTGGAGAAGCGTTGCGGTGATGAGTTGAGAGTGGGGCAATTTTTTTTGACGACCTCCGTGGCCGAGTGGTTTATACGCCGGGTTTCATGGCGTCGCCGACTCGAGAGGTCCCGGGTTCGAATCCCGGTGGGGGCAGATGTTTGTGTGATGAATACGAGCATTTGTACTCCAGTCATGGATGTTTAATATGTATTTCATATAAATCTTTATATATATAATTCTTCTGTGAGTGTGTATGTCACTGAACTTCTCTTAAACGACTGGACCGATTTTGATGAAATTTTTTGTGTGTGTTCAAGGGGATCTGAGAATGGTTTAGATTCACAATTTTGTCCGCTGGACAATGTTTTTTTAATTAAATTTTTTTATGGCGGTATTAAGTTCGCTGGGTCAGCTAGTATACTTATATATGTACAATATATGTATTCTATCCGTTACCCTAGTATCCCATAACACAAGCCTTTACAGTGCTTACTTTGGGGCTAGGCTAATTGGTTTGAGTGTTGGAAATATTTATTTATTATTTATTTATTTTATTTAATTTGGAGTTGGGCAAAGGAACGCCAGAGGATAGATGTTGGTAGATTTTGAGTGGTGAGTATTATTCAGAGGTCAATTTAGACGTGATCAACAAACATCGGCGGTTTAGTGATAGAAAGCTTGGCTGCCACGCGAACCGTCCGGGTAAGGTTCCCAGCCGAGGACATTTCTTTTTATTTTCTACTCTTTTATAATCCGAAGTAACTTCAATTTCGAATGATTTGTTTATTATTTTTTTTTTATTTAAGGAAAACATACGGCCTTATTATAATACATTTGAGTATAAAATATTTGATTTATACTTAAGCCAAATCACTTTACATTGAGTAGATTTTTAATTGAATCTCATAACTGTAACAGGGATAAAACAAGATTTTGTACAAATATTTGAAATTTTGAATAACATTTGAAATTTTGATGAGTCTCTTATTACTTATGTAGGTATGTCATTAAAAACAATATGAAAACAAAATGTAACAAAGATTGATTGATGTTAATGGGCCTAATAACAATTCAATTAAAACAAGACGATACACATTTTTTAAACTTAACTAAGTTAAGACTAAAAATGTCGAACTGTTTATATCTGTTATCATAGGCACTACAGGATCTTATATGATCTAGGAAATCGCTTTAAAAGTTTTGCTGGCATCAAAACTACATAAATTTTTTGTCTTTACTTGATCCTTAGACACTTAGGGTATGTGTATTTTAGTACTTTATGAATAGTTACATTTTTAATACACCTGAAGAGAGTGCTGTGTAATAAGCGCTCACGAGCGCAGACAGAATACATTATGCACGGGCGCGGACATGACACTATATCTGTATGCCACCGTACACATATAATATGTACAAAGCTTAAACTTCTGTACGTTTATTTTAAAATTTGGTGATGTTAATATTAATAATATTCCAACACACACCAACTAGCCTAGCCCTAAAGATAGAACTATAAGGCTTGTGTTATGGGATATTAGGGTAACGGATAGAATACATATATGAGTCTTTGTATAAAGAAATAGGCGAAGCTCGATGGCGCGGGCGTTTAGCACTTTGTTTTATCATCATCATCATCAGGCAATTATTGTTCCCGCTGCTGGGGCACAGGCCTTCCCTATGGATGGAATAAAGAGATTGGGCCATGGAACCATCACGCGGGCCCAGTGCGGATTGGTGGATGCTATCGACTGCAAATGCAACCGGGACCGATGGCTTAACGTGCCCTCCAAAACACGGTGTAACATACCTTAATAATTATCCCATGGTTTCGACTATCATAGGTTCCATTTCGCACATTTTATCATATAACATCATCGATATTCATCAGGCCTCATCATATATTTTATTGTTTATTCCTGGAAACACATAATTTCAAAAATATCACACACTATTCATCATTTTGTAAATACGTTATAACCTATGTTTACTATGATCCGTTTGATGTTTGTGGAGAGAAATAAATAAATTATTATTATTATTTATTTTGTCGCTACACGACAACGGAGGAGCTCGAGATAGTAAATTTTTGGTCACCCATCCTGCGACCGACCACTGTGAAAGTTGCTTAATTTCAACGATCGCAGCCGAACGCCATCGGGCAACTCATATTTCCAACACTCACTCCAATTAGCTTAAGCCCAAAGTAAGCACTGTAGGCTTGTTTACGGGATACTAGGTTAACGGATACAATACAAACTGATACATATATACGTATATTTATATAAAATTTTCTATGTATTTACATATTAAACATCCATGACTGCAAATACAAATGCTCGTATTCATCACACAAACATGTGCCCCCAAGGATTCGAACCCGGAACCTCTCGATTTGGCTACGGATATCGTAGTAAATATCTATAAATCCATAATCTAGGCGAATACCTACTTAGTTTTTCGCTGCAGTAGAGGACCAGATGGGGCCTTTAATTCTAGCGGGAAATTCGCCGAAAGAAAGGAGACCCGGCACTTTTCATAGAAAAAATACTAAACTTGTATACAGTTGAATTTGGTCTCAAAATAAAGCAAAAATTATTTGCTACATAAAACTACTTTTGCCTTATTTTTAGTGAATCGTGGAAAGAAGTTATATAATGATTAATATTTTTTGATATGGAAACCCTAAATCTTCAAGGGACAGAATTTTACTTCAAAATATTACTCAAGTGACTGTAAAAACCATGATTCCTTTGCTTTTTCTAAATAAAAAACCAAATGTCAATTTGACAATCCTAAAATACAAACAATAAAATCATTCGCATTTCGCATCCGCTCCCGCGTACTGTGATTGTGAATGTTCTCTGCTGTGATTGCCTTTTTATCCGTTATTTCTCTTGACGACCCGGCTACAGAGGTTATATTGACAAACCTACGTATTTGACATTGACAGCTAGCTGCTGATGACAAATATTGCCAGACTACGTTACCCAATTATGAAACACAGATAAAAAAATTAAAAAAGTATACAACTTTGGCACAAAATGCCGGGTGTCCTTTGATTTTTCTTCCAATATTTCTATAGTACTTTGTTTCATATTATAAGCTAATAACGAAACGCAATAGTCGAATTCAATTGACATAGTGATCACAACTAGGCGACTAGGATTGCCAATTTTGACAAGGTATTCTAGACTCAATTTCTTGGTCTGGGTCCAGTCAACAAAAGGTTATTACATACACGTCACTTATTTTATGAAAACGTCAAATCTATCAACTGATTCTTAAGCAAATATCAGACTTACTGAACTGCATTAGAGATTCATTTGCTTCGTCGCGTACGCTCGTTCTATTAAAGATGGCACAACGATTTGGTTCAAGCCGAAAAGGTCAAAACTGGCGGCGGAAATTAGGGGAATAAGCGTTTTATTGTCTATGGGACAAGAACAAAATGCAGTTTATGAGCGCGGTGACTAAGGGGTGAGAACACTCGTCTAGATTCATTTTCCACACGGCAGTCTCGGTCGGATTGTTCGCGTAGTCGGGCGCGTTACGCCGCCATTTTCCATTTAAACTCTCGCTACCATTCCAAATTTGAATTTAAAACAGTGTTTTTTTTTTCTATTTTTTTTTTAATTTGCGAGACTGCTGTTCGAGCTGCGGTTCGGTGAGTTCTTTTCTATAAATTCTTAACGAGTTCTACTTTCGGCTGTTAAAAAAGCTCCTTTCGTGGGGGTTATTAAAAAAGTTGCAAGTCGGCTCTGGATGTTTATAAAGCGATCGTGGAGCTTTTTAAAATGTTGCTGTTTGAGTGCTGTTCGCAGGCTGTGTTTAATATTCAGTAAGAGAAGCGTTGAGGAAAGTAATTGTGTGTTTGACTTTGTACCGGGCCGGGCTCTTTGTTGACACCGATGCGACTCCTTTGATGGATAAGAGTTCATGACCTCGCCGAGCATTATTGGACCCGGCACGTGACCAAAGATTGATGTAATTTTTTTTGCGAATCTCACGAAACGTGTGAAATTTCGATTCAAATTTTTTTGTAGAGCGCAAAAGCTACAGCTGCCACTTTCGAAGTAAATGCATATTTTTGTCAAGTTACAAATCGAATAATCGCTGTTTGAATCATAGATTAATTCTATGCCTAAAAAATTTAAAAACACTAATAAGCTATTTTGCAAAATATTCACAGAAATTCATTTTTGTTATGTAGAAGACAGATGTGAAGATATAACCTGACTTTTTAAACATAGCCAAAAGTGAGAAAGTAATTTCTCATTGTGTCAGCATAACCTGAGGCAGGGTCCTGATTGGCCATCTTAGATTATTATGTGCTTTTTTCTTTGTTCGTTAGGTTAAGGTTCTTTTAACGTCCAAGCTGTACGTCTATGGAATTCTCATCCTGTATCCATTAGACGAGCGCAATCTATTAATGTCTTTAAAAATCTAGTTGTAAATCACTTTTTGTCGATGTAGCTGCATTTTTATCTCTGCTGACTGGACTAAACTTATAATGTGTAGTGTATGTATTGTATAAAATGTATATATGTATGTATATATAATATGTATATTTAATTCATAAATTCGTTTATATACCTTGTTTCTTTTACTGACACCGCCGACTCTAGCTTTCTTTCAATCCTCTCCATCCAAAGGTTGTCTGGAAGAAATCGCTTTTAGCGATTCTAATTTCCCTCATTTCTGTTCTGTGTTGTGGTGTTTTCAATAAAGTATTGTGTATTGTATTGTATTAAGTTTTCTTGTATTTTTTTTGTTGTATTTATAAGTTTCGGTTTCTGTTAAGATGGCTAATAAAGGTTTCATTTCATTTCTCTTTTTATACATCAACAACGTATTTTGGTGATGACAATCACTGTACGTATAAATAACTTAAGATTTTTATAATTTTATTAGTATCATCATCATCAGCCCATTAATGTCCCCACTGCTGGGGCACAGGCCTTCCCTATGGACGGAATAGGGAGATTGGGCCATGACCCACCACGCGGGCAAGGGTGGATCCAGCTTTGGCGCCAGGGGGGGGGTCATATAGTCGTGGTCAAGTCACAATGGGTGCAGATTGTGAAATGGGTACAGATGGACCCAGCCCAGGGGGGAGTCATGACCCCCATGACCCCTCTGGATCCGCCCTTGCACGCGGGCCCAGTGCGGGTTGGTGGGTGTTTTTTTTTTAATTTTATCAGTATACTGCATACCAAATATAACGTACTTTCATTGAATGAATCTGGTTAGTATAGGCATAACATGAACTCCTTACTTTGACTCTCAGGTAAATTGTGAGGAAATAAAAATACATTTGTAAATCTACGGGGGGAGACCTTATACTGAGAGGAACCTTTAAGAAACTCAGCAAGCGAACCGGTAAGAAATTGTAAAAATATCGTAGCCTGATTTGCTACGAAGTTTTTTACATTTTAAAACAATGGTAACGAAAAGCGTACGAGACTCCAAGACACGTAAAAAATACACATACGAATAAAAATTAGGTTTCTAGTATGATAAGTCTTCAAGGTTTCGTTTTTTCCCCGACGTAGGGGAGAGGTAGGATTACACGAAAATGCAGTGCTGCAAACCCACATGGTTGGCTTTATCAGAGGTAGCGGCATGAGCATGGAAATATGGGAAGAATGGTACCTATCTAGCATGATCGACCTCCTGAATAAACCTAAAAGAAGAAAAAATTGTTGACATTGACTACACATCTGACGAGCATGAAAAACTTAGCCTTCGCCGAGTTACCCTCCAACTTTCATGCTCCTCGGGAAGAGCTGCTCACGCATCCCACACACACACACACACACACACACACACATACATGTATATATATATATATATGTGTGTGTTCAGGCTCGGCGTTCTCGAAAGAATTTATCGACATGTTGGATAGACTACAAGAAGGCCTTTGACTCTGTGCCACATACGTGGCTCATGAGGGTTCTGGAGTTGTACAAAGTGAATACAACTCTTCGCACCTTCCTGATGTCACGTATGGGGCAATGGATGACGGTTCTTTGCTATCCAGGATGTCGGCCAATTCGGGAGAGCGACGAACTGATAAGAATTGAGCAGGGAATATTCCAGGGTGATAGTCTGAGTCCATTATGGTTCTGTCTAGCCTTGAATTCCCTCAGCACATTGCTGGAGGCTTCAAGGCTAGGATTCTCTTTGCGAAGAGGTACTCAGATAATATCTCACCTTCTTTACATGGATGACCTCAAATTGTTTGCTCCTACTAAATTTCAATTGATGGAGTTACTGAAAGTAACATAAACTTTTAGTAAAGCTAACAACATGGAATTTGGTGCGGACAAATGTGCAGTTATGCATGTAAAGAGGGGAAAGATAGTAGAATCCGAAGGATTGCAACTTTCGGATTCTATAAATATCAGATCCCTCTTCGCAGACGAGACCAACAAGTACTTGGGAATGTCCGAGGGGTTAGGCATCAATGGGGCTGACATGAAGCAATCGGTGCAGGAGCCCTTCTTTGGTCGCCTGAACAAGGTACTGAAAAGTGTTTTGGGTCATGCCGGTCCTGATGTACTCCTTTGGCATACTCAAGTGGACTCGGACCGAATAGGGATGATGACTATATTTTTTCTTCGTTTATCAGGTAGATTATCAAAAAGTATTGGACACGTATTTTTTCTTTTTTCACATAATATAAACATTGCAGAGATATATTGATTTGAATAGTCGCATTACGTCACGTTTTAGTACAATTTTCACATAAAAGTGACGTCACGAGCCTCAACTCAACTCAACTTTGTCATTTTTTGGTTGTTTGCCCTCCGTATCAGAAGGACAATAAAGAATATATACTTCGTTGTTGTCCTTCTGATACGGAGGGCAAACTATGACTTAATTAGAATTATCCTAAACGTAATACTACATAACCTAATTCTACTTAATATAGCCAAAATGATCGTGTATATAAGTAAACTGTATTTTCCAATAAAATTTCTGCCTAGGTACTACTTAGTGTTAATTTGCACGCATTATTATTTCAGAAAAGTACTATTTAAACAAGCCTTGGCCTATGACGTATGACTAGGCATTGATGGAGTTGCGTTTTGTCCATCAATGACTCTCACTGGCCGCTGCAATATAGAACTCAAAGGTGACTGACTGACATAGTGATCTATCAACGCACAGCCCAAACCACTGGACGGATCGGACTGAAATTTGGCATGCAGGTAGATGTTATGACGTAGGCATCCGCTAAGAAAGGATTTTGATCAATTCTACCCCCAAGGGGATAAAATAGGGACTGAAAGTTTGAATGAAACTTTGCCAATTTTAAACCGATCGGGCTGAGACTTGGCATGCAGGTATAAGATGAATCATAGATGAATGACATTGTGCATAATACAAGCCTGAGAACAAAAACTGTAGACTACACTTCAGCTCTACACCGAAGCGAAGCGAGGGCGGGCCGCTAGTTGTACTATAAAGGCCAGGGTATTTAACTTTATAGGTACACCAGAACCTTCAATTGCGTGTTTTTAATCGTAAATATGCACAGGGTAGGTAAATATCCCGTGTCAAAGACGTTAAATTGATTAAATTCAACTTAACTCGAGTCCACGGTACACACGCCCGTACACGAAACTTTTAATTTACTTCAACAAATTTTGAATTTAGTATTGAGTTTACGTGAGTACAAGATTGAGAAACTTTGTTTCAAGGTTATATATAATTTTATCGCCTTGTTATAAACAAAAGTACTCATGAAATTAAGCCTTGAAACAAAGATGCTCTGAAAGCAAAGTCCTTCAAGAATTATATTAAATTCAGTTTTAATGTGTTTCTTGACAAAATTGTACTTATAACCTATTTGTTTCTTAGGTTTTCACGCACATCACTCATTAAATAAAACTAGTTTTTACGGGTTAATGCACGAAACTTTATTTGAGCTCAGCTGAGCAGCTGAGCGGCGGGTCGTTCATCGAATGATGCGCGAGGCTATTGAGATTAAAAAATATCCAAATTTCAATAGGGAAGATGGTTGGTATATACCACCAGCTTGGGAACCTATTATACAGGAGATAAAATCCCAACCCCGAGCACACACTGCAAGACCATCAGATACTATTAGTTCTTTTTGTTTGCATAATTTAACATAAGAAGGAGATAGAAAGCCTCTCTTGAGTTTGTTTCGCCGGTTCTTCTCAGGAAGGTCTCCCAATTTTGGAACCGGTGATAGTTTACGGTAGTTAGGGTCAAATAAATAAACTCAAAATTACAAAAAAGAATTTTAAATAAAATACCTTATTAAGTAAATTAAATAATAAATTCATACATAGACAATGCAACTTTAAAAATCGAACAATGAAATAACCGAACGCTCAATAAAAGTCTTTCGAAGGTAGCTCGGCAAATTAAATAAAAGTTTTATTCTGACGACGAAGCCTGTAAAGGCTACGAAACGTCATAAATAAATAAAGTTTCATGCATTAACCCGTAAAAACTAGTTTTACTTATAACCTATTTAGCTTCCTATACTATTATATATGTATATTTTTCCCACCCTAGCTTCGCTTTGGTAGAATCATTAACACCCCTCTTGAATCAATCTACCTATAGATGAAAACTGCAGTTTAATCCGTTGCGTATTTTTAAAGATCTTAGCGTACACACCCGCTGTTAATTTCAATATCTTCGACCAACAATACTTTTTGATCAGTTAAAAGCATAATTAACTGCTAGATGTTTAAATCTAAAGAAAATTTCCACGAGGACAAGGCAGCAGACGGGACTCGAACCCGCACCCATTGCTATCCGGGCGAATACACTGACAACTTCCACTAGAGGAAATTTTTCTGCTAAAAATTTTCTTTATAACTACATTTTATCCGAGTGACATAGGCTATATTTTATCGCGTTAAAATAAATTTCGCCCGTGCCTCGAACAATGCCGGGGCGGACCACTAGTATAATATAACATTATGAATGCAATAGTGAGTTTTGGAGTTTACTCCTTAAGAATCGATTTGCATATATAAGGGGTCCGGTATGAGAAAAATGTGAGGAGTAAAATCTATCGATGAATGACCTCGTTACGTTTTCGGTGCGCATCCTATGTCGCGCAACTTTCTAATTTGGTTGTGAGTGTAGGGTATAGGGACACGTGCATAGGGTATACTGCAAAGCGACTGTACCTATATGTTATTGGGTTTGTTTATTTTCATTAATTTGTTAATTTACCCTTTCATACAGTATCAATCTTTTTTAAGTTAAATAAACTCTTTTTGCGTCTGGTTAGACTATCGAACTCAAGGAATAAACTACAGTCGTGCGTCGGAGCTGACACACACAAATTTTTTTTTCTTACGCTTCGTTACGCTATAGAAATAGATGGGACCTCGAATCTAAGCTACATCATCGAAATAGTTATAGGGGTAATGGAAGGGGTGATTTACCTATAAAACTTTATATTATTTGCTTCGAATTTTCCAGAATTATCGTTTATAATTACAAAACCAACATTATCGCGAGCTGTTTAATAAAAAGCAGTCCATTAAGTGAATAATAGGTTATTTTTCATTATATTAAGTAACTTTAGTAACATGAAGTAACATTGTTAAATTAAACTTTAAAAACAGTATGATTCTGTGTTTTTCATTAAATTTCAATAATCATAATTACCTATTATGATAATTTATTTTTCATCATTTAATAAGAAGTAACTGTATCACAGTTTTATTGTAAGTACTTCGTATAGGATTAGATACTTCGAGTAAATACCCAGTTTCCGGAAATACCCTGCCTTTTAATAGATTTTTAATATAATACACTAAAAATTTCTCACCTGGCGGGTTCTATCAACATCATCATCATCATCAGCCTATTAATGTCCCCACTGCTGGGGCACAGGCCTTCCCTATGAATGGAATAGGGAGATTCGGCCATGACCCACCACGCGGGCCCAGTGCGGATTGGCGGGTGCTAACGACTGCAGATGCAGCCGGGACCAACGGCTTAACGTGCCTTCCGAAGCACGGAGGAACTCGAGATAGAAGATTTTTGGTCACCTATCTAATGAACAACCACTGCGAAAGTTGCTTAACTTCAACGATCGCAGCCGAACGCGCTAACCACAACCTCCACTATCAACATATTCAAAGTGATTATTATGATATGGGAAGACGGCGTCTCCCTACTACGAGTATAATATGAAGCACCTGGCTACTATCCAATTTCCTTGACATCGCCGCACCTGATATGTCTGATATTGGGTGGCCATAATTAATTCACGTGTACCTTAAGCTTCGATGACACGGGGCGAGTTTACAAGCTACAAGCTAGCGAGTTCGCTAGCAGTTTTTAGACTCGCCCCGTAGCACCGAGTCTTCTTCTTCTGGTGCCTCTCCGTTACCGGAGGTTGGCCGTTAACTTTGTGTACTCCTCTCGGTTCTGCGCCAAACGGAAGAGCTCCCCTGCATTGGCGATCCCGGTCCACTCTCGGATGTTTCGGAGCCATGACTTTTTACGCCTTCCAACGCGTCGTTTCCCTTCATTTTTGCCCATCATTATCAATTGCAATAAGTCGTATCGTTCGTGTCTCGGCACATGACCCAGGTATGCAACTTTACGACGTTTGATCACCTGTAGCAGTTGTCGAGCTTTACCGACGCGTTGTAATACTATCATAGTAGCATCGAGTAGCAGACGGTAAAAAAGCTGATGACACTGGGCGAGGCAAGCTGCTAGCGAACTCGCTGGCTTGTAGCTTGTAAACTCGCCCCGTGTCATCGAGGCTTAAGGTACACGTGAATTAATTATGGTCACCCAATATCAGACATATCAGGTGCGGCGATGTCAAGGAAATTGGATAGTACGTAGTAGATACGCAGAGGGCTTACAACGCTTTACGTGTACAGTACAACAACGCGTTCCGGGTGCTGATGGGGCTGCCGCGTCGCAGTAGTGCTTCTGGCATATTCGCTGAGGCAAGGATCGATGGATTCCATGCAATTATTCGAAAGCGATGTGCCTCGCTACTGAGTCGGGTGCGCGCCAGCCCCAACAGCATCCTGTGCGTGTTGTCGGAGAGGTGGGAGTCGCCTTTACTCCAACATTGGGTGGGCCTCCATATAAGAGATTAGGTAATTAACTTCAAATGTATTACTAACATAGATTAAGGAAAAATGTTACTAACAAAACAAAACTATGGACACTTTAGTCTGAAATATTTTTTTTTTATTTTTTTTTTTATAGTAGCCAGGCGAGTCATATTATACTCGTAGTATGGATCATCTCCACGTCGCGGCGTGTCGTCAACGGGGAACGGTGTCGCGACACGGTGCTTTCCCTTAGACATGGCTAGTTCCAGATCGTAATAATTCCAGAAACAATCTCAGAACCTGGAGCGACATCGGTCCTCTCCGAGTCCTTAAAATAAACAGGTTTTCAGTCCAGATATGTTTATGGAAACAAGACATATTTTAAATTTTATTTATTAAGCAATTTTAATAGAAAAAAACTTTTTTTTATGTATAAACATCTAGCAGTTAAGGAATTGTCTAAGAGACTCACCGAGGCGACCGGTGATCAAAAGGCAGCTACCTTGGTCAGCGGATTAGCCTTGCTATCCAACGAGGAAATGCTGCCAGCCTATTGGGCACCATTCCTGACAGCGGCGCTGGGGGTGATATATGTTTTATTTTTTAAATTGTATAGTTACTTATTTCTGGATTTTGAGTTTTTAGACATTAAGTAGTTTAAGATAATTTGGATTGTAAATTTTAGTCATCAAGTCAAGTAGTCTTTAAGCTTTGTTATTTCAATGTAAATATTTACCTATTAAATGTTACAGTAAATTTAAATAAATAATCTAGCAGTTAAATTCTAAAAAATATATTCATATATAAAGGTCAACTCAACCGCGTAGTTCATCAAACCGAGCTTCATTTTGTTTGGTACAAGATCTTTATTCATTGGCTGTACCTATTTGTCCCATTGTCATGTTCTCGACGGGCTCTCTCGAAAAACATGAAACCGCTATTAAAATCATATTTCAAAGTTGTTAACAGAATTGGTATTGATGAGAACACCAGCTGTTTAAGAGGTTTAGACCCAAATATTCGCCAGACTCAGTTTTACGGCGTAATTAAAAGTTACTTGAGAGTTCTGTTGTGTGCTTCTGAGATGAAAGAGCTTAGATGTGTTGAGACCTAGGACACTGTTTAATTTTGCTAATAAATTAAGTTTCCACATTAGATATAACTAATTAAGAATTTAGCGTCAGTTTATTATAGCAGTATGCTTAGCTAATGCTATTTTTGTGTTAGCTAAGTATTTATTTCATGACAGTTATACAGAGTGTTACAAAAATACAAATAAAGCTTGAGGGGCGTTGAAGTACATCATATATGGAGTTTTCTCTAATTTTCTTAAAATATTTGCATGAAGTTTTAACTTTTTATAAAAACAGTTATTTCTAATGATCCTCGAACTAGTGACGGGTCTTAAAGTGATCGATATTTTTATTAATCATTAAAAATAACTGGTTTTGACGTGACAACGTCTTAAATTAGGTTGCGGCTGGGAGTCACTTATGAAAAAGTGTAACGCTCGGTAACGTTACGATGAGTCTCTCGTGTTAAGTTTAAGTTTACATGTACAATGTTTTAGTAAACAAAATATATTTCTATAGTTAAAATTTGTGCAATTCTTATTTTCATTCAATTCCTTGTTCCTATTGTGCAATTTAATTATATTCATATCAATAAATATTCTACCGAGAAAAAGACGTTGTCACGTAAAATCTTCGCCCGTAAAACCGACTTTACAGGCAACCATTTTTTTTTTTGTGTTACCGCTTTCTGTGATCAGTCTACACTATAAGCAACAATACATACATTTCAATGACTTTTCGGGCGTGCGAGATGGCTTTTTCAACAAAAAGCTCCTCTCATTGTTCCACACTGATCTTCGGTTAATGCCTGTTTTCCAGCTCTCCGATAGTACATCTTTTGAGTCTTTTGGTGTGTTTGCTAACATCAGTGAGAGCCACCGCAAGTTTATTAACATGGTGAACAAGTCTGCCCTGATAACGCTTAGCTATAGCGTTTATTTCGTCCTTGATAATGTTGCTTTGCACGTAGTCGTGCATTTCTGTGCTTTTCACAAAACCATGGAGCATTCAGCGAAACACTGAGTTTTGGAATCGCTGCAGGATTTCTAGGTTCGAGTTACTTGCTGTACGGTTGTTGCGGTTTTAATACCGCGTTATAAATGAGAAACTGTTTTTATAAAAAGTTAAAACTTATGTATTGCAAATATTTTATGAAAATTGAGAAGACTCCTTATAGGATGTACTTCAACGCCCTTCAAGCTTTATTTGTATTTTTGTAACACCCTGTATAGTTACAGAAGACCGCAGTATAATAGTACAAGTTTTACATAGTAATAAATCTTGTATTATGGAGCAGAGACGATGCACAGCATCTGTGAGAGAGTGCGTCGACTTTCGGTCTAGCAATTTCCGTTAATTTTACTTACCGCCATTGTCGTTGCTATGGTAACTTCCTTTAAATTAATACTTTAAAAGACTTACTTCCGTTTGGCGCCATTTGAGTCACCTTAAAAGGAGTTGTTGGTGCGCAGTGTTCTCATAGCGTCGTCAACTTTCGTACTAGCAACATCACAAGCAGAAATTCTGCTCGTAATTGATTCGAAACTTTACTCTTTTTAGAAAAAATATTTGATAATTGCTATTTCTTCTTTCAAATGTTTAATACTTGTAAAAGTATTCATTTGACATTGTGGGTTACCTATAATGCGAAGAGATGGCGCTACCATGCAGCTTAAGAATGACTAGAAGAACTTCGACGTGGTCCGTGATGGCCGCGGTAGCATAATTGGTCAGTGCATTCGCCCGGATTGCGAAGGGTGCGGGTTCGAGTCTCGTCTGCTGCCTGGTCCGCGTGGATTTTATTTTTTCTAGTTTTTTTTCTAGTTATATTTTCTTTAGATTTAAACATCAAGCAGTTACATGCTTTAAAATAATTAAAATTATAAAAATATTTGAATTGTATATTGTTGAAGTTAATAGTTAGCACCCTGTATAGTTACAGAAGATCGCGGTAACATGACACTACATTTTGATGGTGTTGTGTTTCTATCGGTAAGTTAGGTTTCGGGGTTCCACGGGATAGGGGATTGGTTCAGGCAAAACGGTGCGAGTAGGATTTCTGTTTTGAGAATTCTCAAACTCGAGAAGACCCGAAAAATCCGCTTTGATTCGAGCTAAAAAGAAAAATTCCGTGCGAAATCTTGACTCGCTAATACAAAGTTTCCAATGTAGGTTTTTCCGCGTAAAATTGTCCGAGCCAACTGCGAGCAAATATCTTTCACTCACACACTGCTTACAAAATAATTACTACAGACCCCTCAGGTTCGAGTGGTCTAGAGGCTCCAGACGGAGAGGAGACTCCCTCCGTGGGGAGACGCCATCCGCCTGGAATACCTCTAGAGGCACTCGCCAATTCTCGGCTTGAGTTCCTTTTATGATCTCGCCGTCCCCATACCCGGTGACGCTGCAAAGGTCATCTGCGACCACGTTATACGAACTAAAAAACTTAGTTAAATAAGCGAAGCTTAATGCGAAGAGATGAAGTACATCATATATTGAGTCTTCTCTAATTTTCTTAAAATATTTGCATGAAGTTTTAACTGTTAATAAAAACAGTTTTCTTTTAATGATCCTCGAAATCGATTCTAAAAATTATAACTTGGTAAAAAGATTTATTACCTACGTTTTGTCACGTCATTTACACTTTTATTCAGTTTTGAAGGATAAAGGGAAAACTTTAAATTTTATACTTCTCCTTTGGTTGTATAGTACCTTATTTTATGAAATAGGTATTATTATATTTAGTTTAGTTTTTCAGGTCGGTTTCCACACTTAGTCCTGATCATTGGACCATTGTACGTGTCTCGAAACATTCCCGTTTACTCCAGCCATCCTAAGTTAGTCCAGGGGGCCATTCGCCTAACGGAAATGCTTTGGAAAACGCTAACGCTTTTGATTTTATTTTGTTATTTTTGACCGCCGAAAGCTTTCAAATACCTCACGCTCATTTTTTTTTAAATATTGTTATTACCAAAGCAAAAGAAAAAAATAGAGCGCGAGGCATTTGAAAACCTCAGGCGGCTAGAAATAACAAAATGAAATCGTAAGTGTTAGCGTTTTCCAAAGCATTTCCGTTTGGCGAAAGGCCCCCAGAAGGTAAGCAGCCTTGGCAGACTGCTGCAAGCTTCCGGAAGCGATGCTGTGACTGCAGAAGTCGTGCCCGTTGGTCGACCACACTTCTGCATTCCATGATGATATGCTGTGGTGTTTCTTCTGCCTCCATACACCCTCTGCATAGGCACTGCCGGATTTAGGGTAGGGCAACCGGGGCGAAAGCCCCGGGTCCTCCACCAACGGGGGACCCCCACAATAGAGACTTCGCAAAAAAAAATCTTTCAAATTCCAACTAGTAAACACTAGTAAACGTTATAATTTTTATTATTTTTAAAGCATGTAACTGCTTGATGTTTAAATCTAAAGAAAATATAACTAGAAAAAAAAAAAATTCCACGCGGACCAGGCAGCAGACGGGACTCGAACCCGCACCCTTCGCAATCCGGGCGAATGCACTGACCAATTATGCTACCGCGGCCCTCAAGGACCGCGTCGAAATTCTTTCTAGCTATTCTTAAGCTGCAAGGCAGCGCCATCTCTTCGCATTATAGGTAAACCCACAATGTCAAATGAATACTTTTACAAGTATTAAACATTTGAAAGAAGAAATAGCAATTATAGTTATAATTTTTATTATTTTTAAAGCATGTAACTGCTTGATGTTTAAATCTAAAGAAAATATAACTAGAAAAAAATTCCACGCGGACCAGGCAGCAGACGGGACTCGAACCCGCACCCTTCGCAATCCGGGCGAATGCACTGACCAATTATGCTACCGCGGCCCTCACGGACCGCGTCGAAATTCTTTCTAGCTATTCTTAAGCTGCAAGGCAGCGCCATCTCTTCGCATTATAGGTAAACCCACAATGTCAAATGAATACTTTTACAAGTATTAAACATTTGAAAGAAGAAATAGCAATTATAGTTATAATTTTTATTATTTTTAAAGCATGTAACTGCTTGATGTTTAAATCTAAAGAAAATATAACTAGAAAAAAATAATAAAAATTATAACTATAATTGCTATTTCTTCTTTCAAATGTTTAATACTTGTAAAAGTATTCATTTGACATTGTGGGTTTACCTATAATGCGAAGAGATGGCGCTGCCTTGCAGCTTAAGAATAGCTAGAAAAAATTTCGACGCGGTCCGTGAGGGCCGCGGTAGCATAATTGGTCAGTGCATTCGCCCGGATTGCGAAGGGTGCGGGTTCGAGTCCCGTCTGCTGCCTGGTCCGCGTGGAATTTTTTTCTAGTTATATTTTCTTCACTAGTAAACGTCTTTTCCTTTGATATTTTTTTTGCTCTTTTACATTTACTCCGAGAACTCGATTTCAACGAAATCATCAACGATTTTTCGGCGAAAAAAGTTCGAAAGGTTCCGTTCGTTAACTTTAAGTTTTAATTCAATACTAAGGGAATCTACTTGGTTCACAATAAATTATTTATTGAAAAACTCGACTGAAAAAAAATTTTTTACTTTATTTGGAAAATAATTTGGGGTGAGGGGGCCTCCGCTCCTCTGTTGCCCCGAGGCCTCTAGACCTCTAAATCCGGCCCTGTGCATAGGGGGTTGTCTGTTACTCCTATTGTATATAGGTGTTTGTTTAAGGCACAATGACCAGTCAGGCTTCCTATAATTATGCGGAGTTTGTCCCTATTTATTCTGGTGTAATAGGTATTATTAGAGGAGCTCGATGGCGCGTTCGGCTGCGATCGTTGAACTTAAGCAACTTTCGCAGTGGTCGGTCATTGGATGGGTGACCAAAAATTACTACCTCGAGTTCCTCCGTGCTTCGGAAGGCACGTTAAGCCGTTGGTCTCGGCTGCATCTGCAGTCGTTAGCACCCACCAATCCGCACTGGGCCCGCGTGCGCGCGTGGTGGGTCATGGCCCAATCTCCCTATTCCATCCATAGGGAAGGCCTGTGCCCCAGCAGTGGGGACATTAATAGGCTGATGATGATGATGATGATGATGAGGTATTATCAGAATACGTACCGTAATCTTAGCTACCGGCACCCATAAAATTATACTGCAAACATAATAATCATATTACAACGTTAATAAAACCTAAGCATCCGTTTTCGGGGCAGAATGCTTACAGTACTATAACAATAAATTTGTTCATTAATTAATACATACGTTGCGTACGAGGCATTATGCTGTAGTCATTTATCTTCAGCGTATAATAACTAGTGTTATGACTAGTGTTGTACCCATATCGATGATTAATATATCGATATTTTTGTGTTTTTTGCTCGTATACACCCTATAATATAGAAAAAATATAGTTAACGCGTATTTAAGGGATATGGTATAAACTTGTGTTTTACAGTTTTGTAACTAATTTTGTATATTTACTGTTTTCGCTACTCATATGTTCGTGTAAAGAAAATTTAATAATTAATGTTATTTATTTATTGTTTTTGCCAATCATGTATAGGAAATGCGAAGCAATAAAGCTTCAACTGTTTGATAAGTACCGCCTTAGCCATCGTCATCATTATTAAGAGCAGGAATAGCCTTGGAGTCGTATTATTAACTCTTAAAGCCAGGCTAAAACAGCGGTTGATAGCACAAAATAGCGGGAAGTCGTACGCATTAAGAATGCGTATGTGATATTTCGCATAGCAGGAAGAACGGCATACAACAGAACTTCTCTGACGTTAAGAGTTTATGACACAGCCTGAGGTCATTATATGATACTTTTGAACTAAGCAATAAATCTTCCTATTTAAACCCTAACGATTTGTTTTAAAAATTTAGTTTTAGTTTCCCTGCTTTGATTGTTTACTATAGCAGGTTCATTATCAGCTAGTTGGCAAAGAAGATTCCTTAAAAATAATTTCTCACTTAGTGCTCCAAGTAACAAGTCCGAAGTTGCTTTTTGAAACAAGCCCTTCACTAGTTGCTCGCTAAATTAAAGCCTTTACCAGTCAGTTACTCGCCATATGCTTACTTTGGGGCTAGGCTAATTGGTGTGAGTGTTGGAAACATTTATTTATTATTTATTATTATTGTTACCTATATCAAGTCCATTACTAGTAGCTTGCCCAAGCGAGTCTTTTAGAAAATTTCTGTTGAAGTAGTAGAGTAGGTGTAGTTTCTTCTAATAACCAATCGCGTGCCCGATGGGGTCCATAATGCTCATTTTTATTTAAGTACCTACCATCTACACATTATGGTTGCAATAAATTATTTGAGTTTAAGTGCAGTAGTAAAGAAAGCTGGCTTTAAAAAATAATAAGATACAATAAGACCTATTACTAAATTTTCGAATATTACGTGAAGTAGTTATTAGTGAAATAGCTAGTAAAATTTCATAGTTTGTATTTGAAATGGTTCTTTCAAAAATGTAGAATATTCACAGATCGCCTTTACTGCATATAATGTTTAAACATAATCATTAAAACCTACAACATTTGATATTAATTTAGCACTTTACGCAGTAATATAATACTTTTTTCATTTCCAAATCCGATACTATGATTATGAATGTGGTTAAAAATTATATAGAGTAAAGACGATTAGCAAATATTCTACATTTTTAAAAGAACTATTTCAAACACAATGAATATACCTGTATTATTATCTTCAGTACCGATTGTTATAGTATGTCAAATCTGAAAGAGCTACATGGAAACACACAATCCGAGAAACAAATAATTGGAAATTTATCGACAGTTATGAAAGTATCGATAAAATAAATCCTAGCTACACACACTGCTATAATTACAACGGCACCCTTGTAATAGCGCTCCACGCTTACTTAATCAAATATATGTTGAGTTAGATATCTTATATTCATTATCATAACTCTGGTTTGTACAAATGTGGACTAACTATTTATATGTTAATACTAGCACTAAATCTTTCGCGTGGGTGTCTGAAAATAACCCCTACTCCACCTTTATCACTTAGGGGTATCAAAAAACGAGTGTGCTTATAACCACACGACTGAAGTGAAACTTCGCGCGAGTAAATACTCGAGCGCGTCAGATATTCAGAGGGGATGTTAAGTGAGCCTAAACGAAGCTCAGATCCAAAAGTCTGACGATTCGGACGCGATGCAAGCTAGTGACGACTTTTTGAAAATGCAAAAAATAATCGCCATCTGGAAATACTCGAGCACGTCAGATTTTCATACAGGCGGTTCAGCTTGATGCCCTGGTCATGCTGATCCATAATCTGACGAATATTCGGAGGGATTCTCTTAATCTGACGGTTTAAAGAAAATTTTCTCCGTGATTTTTTTCAAATAATTGAATGTGATAAATAAGTTTCATAAACTTTCATGGTCCCTAACATTATAGTAATATAAGTTATTTACGGGATTGTTACCATGTACCTGAGTTACTCCGTGATCATGGCGCTTGCAACAGTGCCGAAATATCGGAAACTCGCTAAAAACAAGGTACATGGTAACAATCCCGTAAATAACTTATATTACTATAAGTTTCATAAAGAATAGCATGCAAATAAAAATAAGCTGAAAATCTAATAAGGGTTAAATTAGGCCAAGATACACTTATTGTATAAAATGATGTTTCATCCGGAAGTTCAAGATTATCGTACGTTGTACTCGATCTTCTGAGAGTAGGTTTACTCCGACGATACTCCAGAACCGTCTTGCATTTCCTTATTGTTTCCGATGTAAATTTTACAATCTTTTGACATGTATTTTGTCCACAAAACACACGCTTTATAATATTGTCACTCATCTTGTCAATGCCAAATTTTGTATGGAAACTTAAACAGCAGCGTTACAAAGTACGTAACGAGAACTAAAAATAAGTACATATTTGACAATGACTCGCAAACGATACGATTTCGATATTGGCTACACACATTGTTTTAACAGTTGAATCACTATAGTAATGTGTACGGTGCCTAACCCATTATTGCTACTAGACAAATTTAATTTACTAATTAATTGGAAGCACTAAGTGCAGGTGGGGAAACAGATACATTGCGACTGTTAACGATGTTTATTTGAATACTAAATGACGTGTTGAAATTCAAATAATCATTAAATTAATACGCTTGGAGTTTAATAGGTTCGTTAGTGTTTATGTATTACAACTGAAAAACACACTGTTTAATTACACCTATTAAAAATAACTCTATTTGTATTTATACTGTGTGACACAGCAATCAAAATGCAGGTGAACAATTAATGTATAATTTCACATTATGTAATGAAAGGTGACTTCATGAATCATCTCTGAAATCATTTTTCAACTTGACGACTATGTAAATGATAAAACAGGGAGAAAAAAACAGCCCTTGCTGAGTTTCTTGCCGGTTCTTCTCAGTACAAGGTCTCCCGCCGTAGATTTACGAACCGATGGCGTAGCTTCTAGACATTCATATGTGCTTGTAACAGCCTAAACTGAATAAATGATTTTGATTATGATTGATTGATTATGATTACTAAGAACTGACGAATATTGGGATTGGAGCATTTAATTAATGTACACGCTTGCTCATACAGAAACACTTTAATTATATAAAATAATTAAAATATTTTTTTAATTAAATTATTTATAGAAACACTATATAAAATAATTAAAATATTTTTTTAATTAAATAATTTTAATTATTTTATTTGATGGAAATTATTGAATTTAAATTATGTAATTTTTAATTAAATAAATGATAAATTGTATTTTTAGTGACATGTGCCTATTTCTATTGTAAGTGATTATGTATTATTATAATGATTATGAGTTATGTTGCTCGAAATAAATGAATTTTATTTATTTATTTATTTAATAATAGATTTTACTGTCTTTGGCGACCTCCGTGGCCGAATGGTTTGTACGCTGGGTTTCATGGTGTCACTGACTCGAAAGGTCCCGGATTCGAATCCCGGTGGGGGCAGATGCTTGTGTGATGAATACGAGCATTTGTACTCCTGAATGTTTCATATGTATTTCTATATAAATATGCTTATATATGTATTCTATCCGTTGCCCTAGTATCCCATAACACAAGCCTCACAGTGCTTACTTTGGGGCTAGGCTAATTGGTGTGTGTTGGTTTCTTTTTTATTTATTTAAATAGAAGAAATTCCACACGTTTGAAGAGGTTTTGGTAATAAAATGGTTAGTAAATATGGCCGAATAATGAGCTGACATTTTTATATAAATAAATATTTCCAACACTCACACCAATTAACCTAGCCCCAAAGTAAGCACTGTAAGGCTTGTGTTATGAGATGCTAGGATAACGGATAGAATACATATACTGCACATATATAAGTATATTTATATAGAAATACATATTAAACATCCATGACCGGAGTACAAATGCTCGTATTCATCACACAAACATCTGCCCCCACCGGGATTCGAACCCGGGACCTCTCGAGTCGGCGACACCATGAAACCCGGCGTACAAACCACTCGGCCACGGAGGTCGTCACATTATCCTCGCTGTCACATTTTAAAGTTCTAAAAGCGCTCTTCAGGAATTCAAGGTACAAACTATTTTATAAATATATATGTTAGAGGAATTTTCATGGTAAGGTTTCGGGGGAAACATGTATGTTCTGAGAAAGGCGTGAAAAGGGTTAACGTGACATTACTGCGTGACATTTCTGGTTCCGCTATTCAGTTGACTCCCGTTGTTATTCCGTTAAATGAATCTGCGAAGTTTTAGAATTACAGTTTCATCAATATTTCCAGTCCGGAGGGTCTTAGCAGTTCTTGGTAAAGGTCGTTCTGGGTTCAGATTATTTATTACCTAGGTACTTACGTTTTCCCGCACATTAAATAAAAATCATTAAAAAAACACTTTTGATTAAGAGGAGCTCGATGGCGCAAGTGGTTAGCGCGTTCGGCTACGATCGTTGAAGTTAAGCAACTTTCGCAGTGGTCGGTCATTGGATGGGTGACCAAAAATTTACTATCTCGAGCTCCTCCGTGCTTCGGAAGGCACGTTAGCCGTAGGTCCCGGCTGCACTGGGCCCGCGTGGTGGGTCATGGCCCAATCTCCCTATTCCATCCATAGGGAAGGCCTGTGCCCCAACAGTGGGAACATTAATAGGCTGATGATGATGAAACACTTTTAAAATGAATTCAAACTATCATTTTAAATATTTTCACGTATTCCCGAAGTATCGAATCTTAATTTTTTTTATGCACACACAAATTTATTTATTTTTTGAGTGTGTTTGCTGTTGGTCGCAGATGACCTTTACAGTGTCCTAAAGGGACCTCAAGCCGAGATTGGCGAGACCTCAAGCCTTGGAATACCTCTAGTGCCTCTAGAGGTATTCCAAGCGGATAGCATCTTCCCACGGGGGGAGTCTCCTCTCCGTCTGGAGCCTCTAGACCACTGAACTGACCTCGAACCTCAGGGGACAAATTTATCATCTCCCACAACCTCTTTTATGCGTGTCAATAATCACCAGTCAAGCTATCGTTTAACGTATTTAGACTCAAGAATCTCTCTATAATACGGGCCTCACAACTCTAGCGTCTATCGACTCGCAGCAACAGAAGATACAACTTAATTTAAATTTCTAAGGTTAATTTTTAAGCATTTAGTACCAAGGCCACCCGAAATATTCATCGCGCAGGTGTGAAAGAAGCATTCCGAAAACTCGTGAACACAGAGGTTCGTGAATGGAACGATATTCTCGTTTCTAAGTTTTTTTATTAAAGTTTCTTATAGTTATTTTGCTGATAAAGAATGTTGGTGTAAATCGGCGATGAAATTCAGAAGATGGCGCATTCAATTTGCTTTTAATACCTGCCAGTCCATGTAACCTACAATTTTATAGTTTACAGCTGGTCTTCATAGACAACTAAGATAATTAATCTAAGATTACAACAAACCCAGTACTCGACGTCACTAACGAATAATATATTTTATCGTACTTACGAATGAAAAGTGATGCCGTGGGTTTTATTTTTAGTTCTTGAGCAATTTGAGCACTTTTTAAAAACACAATTAGGCATTGTTTTATCATATAAACACAAAATATTAGCAATATTTCTTTTTGGCGTTCACATGTACGTCGTTTGCATGTCAAGTTGTGACTAAAGCGATTAGGGTCGTGGACCACAATTGGTGCGGATCACTTTTGTGAGGCTAGTGCCGTATCTACCCTTTTTGTTTTAATCTAAGTAGACAACATACAAAGCTTTGGCCATTACAAAGGGGCTATATTCCTACTTTTTTTTGGATCATATAAAAAAGATATTACAGCATCCCCTATAATCCGAACAGAACACAGATGTTATGGTAATTCTTCGGTCCGCAACTTCGTGGATTTGAATCGAAGGAGAATGTTTTGAGCAAACTTTTAGTTTTCTTTCCAGAGCGTGCGGAACACACTTCAAATTCATTATCATAATGAATTATTAAAATGAACGAATGACAGAATCTTATGATTATGACAGCTGTTTTTTAAGAAAAAATATTTAAGAGAGGACGGGCATAGCGAATTTCGTGGTGTTGTGTTTCTTTTCGGTCTCCTTCAGTTAGTTGGGCTGCGACTTTCGTTGGTCGCGCGCGACAATAGTCATAGTATGAAAATGTATGGCACTGCTTCCGAGGCCGGCGACAGACGCGCGCGGCCTACGACTGTCGTGAGCCGCGCGCGGCTTTGCGTGTCTCGACATCCTCAGCGCTCAGCAACATTTTGGATTTCAATATATACAGAGCTACAAATCTTAGATTAAAACAAAAAGGGTAGATACGGCACTAGCCTCACAAAAGTGATCCGCATGAATTGTGGTCCACGACCCTAATCGCTTTAGTCACAACTTGTCATGCAAACGACGTACATGTGAACGCCAAAAAGAAATATTGCTAATATTTTGTGTTTGTATGATAAAACAATACCTAAGTGTGTTTTTAAAAAGTGCTCAAATTGCTCAAGAACTAAAAATAACATCCACGGCATCACTTTTCATTCGTAAGTACTATAAAATATATTTTTTCATAAAAAATGCTGTTTGTTTTGAATCTTATTCGGTAGTGACGTCGAGTACTGGTCGCGTGAATGGTCGGTAGTGCAGTGATGTGGATCTCGCCGTCTCGTTCGCGCTGCCGTTGAAACTTAACGTGTTGTTTCGTTCGGGTCGGTAATGCAGTGACGCGGATCTCGCCGTCCCGTTCGCGCTGCCGTGGATGAGTTTTTGTTTGATGCAAGTATGAGCGTACCGCATCTACCCTTTTTGTTTTAATCTAAGATTTTATGACGCAAAGATGTCTAGGAACTCAGGAGAAAACTTCCGAACTTATGGAAACTTTTTTTGCATCACAAAACAAATGCGTTTGAATCAAATTTTTGGTAGTATCCTTCTTCATTTCTGCTTTTATAGATACGGTCGATTGGTTCACCTTTTTCATAATATAACAACAGGAGCTCGTCATCCTCCTCTTCTTCTTCAAGAATGTCAATTAGCACTTCGACCATGATTTTGACTTTGGTAGACACACGTCTAGAGGATCTGAAATGAAATGAAATGAAAAGTCATTTATTCAGTCTAGACTGTTACAAGCACTTGTGAAGGTCAGAAGCTACGCCATCGGTTTGCAACACTACGGCGGGAGATCTTGTACTGAGAAGAACCGGCAAGAAACTCAGCAAGAGCTGCTTTTTTCTCCCTGTATTGATATATACAGAGTCGTCAAGTTGAAAAATGACTTAAGAGACTTCTGACTTCTGAAATCACCTTCCGTTACATCATTTAGGATATGTATATATACAGTTACAATAATCATTTTATATTTAGTATATAGGAAGCGGCATTAGATAGGTACCATATTACTGTTACAAAAATTGACTAATACCCTTAGATTCTAATACCTATCAAATAACAAATTACAAGAAACACTATGTCCATGCATTACGATCTTTTAGATAATCATTAACTTTATAATAGCCCTTATTCATAAGAGAATTCTTGATCTGAGATTTAAATTTGGTAAGTGGAAGCTCAATCAGATGTTGGGGAACTTTGTTAAACAATGCAATACTACAACCCAGAAATGAACCTCTTGATTTTTGGAGTCTGAAACATGGAACGAACTGCCGAACAACACCGACTAACTTTGAGACACGGCTGGCGGGATCGATCGCGATGCATGGAATGGTACCTTAACTGGATCCCGCAGTTACGCCTGGAGGGTGAGGGGTAGATCGGGGAGTTGGTTTACCTGGTAGCTAGCCGCTCGGACTGCGGTCCATGCTAGCCAGGTGACGCTGTGACCGGAGAAGCCCAGGATTGGCTAAAGCGGGTGCGAATCGGGCGGGTGGTCGGAGACGGGGTGGTTTGATGTATGCCACGCTTGCGTGAGTGCACGTCGAAGTATACCCGCACCGACTAGCGGCCCTCGGACTGCTTGCCGCTTGCCGAATGCACCATGTAATTACCGGCGACACTACGGTTTGTTAGAAGCCTTTCACATTTTTTGCAAAAAATCGTAATTTTTGAGCGCCTCGTTTACCCCCTTAGCAAAGATTTTGAATATTTCCAATAGAAGTAAACAGTAGATTTATTATTTTTACTAGTGGCCCGCCCTCGCTTCGCTTCGGTGTAGAGCTGTAGAGTAAACTATAGTTTTTGTTCTCAGGCTTGTGTTATAAACAATGACTTTATTTATATAATTTTCACTTGTTATTGTGACTCAACCATAAAAGATAGACATATGCTGTTGCGGGATATTTTTTAGATAATTTTATGTAGAATATTTCCGTCATACATGATTTCTATGTAACTTTAACCATTAAGGCTGCACACGCGACGGAGGCTTAAAAAATGGAGTAACTTCTCCCGTTTTCCCAACATTTCTACTCTACTACTCTGCTCCTATTGATTGTAGCGTGATGAAAAGTATACTATAACCTGCCCAGGAGTATGAAGAATAATTGTACCAAGTTTCGTTAAAATCCGTCGAGTAGTTTTTGTTTCTATAAGGAACATACACACAGACAGACAGACAGACAGACAGACAGACAGACAGACAAAAATTTTACTGCTTGAATTTTGCATCAGTATCGATCACTAATCACCCCCTGATAGTTATTTTGAAAATATATTTCATGTACAGAATTAACCTCTCTACAGATTTATTATAAGTGTAGATTGTAAGTTAATGTAGAATATTTGCAAATTAATTATCGTTCTATTGCAGCTAGTTTACGGAAAAAACGATAATATGCACAACTTCAAATACCTCAATCTCCCAATAATGTTCAATAAATTAGATCATATTAATTACTATGACATCAAAAATATGTGTTTGTTGTAACATAATGTATTAGAATTTTGATTTTCGATCTCATTAATTATCAAAAAAAGAACATCTAATCTCCATGAATTTTCCCAAAAAATAATGCAGGTTTACCTCGTATTTTGATATTGAATTAAATAGAATTACTATCAAAATCATTCATAAAACTAATCATTGAACTACTGAAATATGTATATATTTTTATAATTAGTTTTAATCTTTTTTTTTTTTTTTTTTTTAATCATTATTATAAAGGACTCGAAACATCACCCGTAAAATGCAATATACACTAGTGCAAATCTACCTACGCGCCGATCAGTACGGCAGCGGCGCAATTTTGTAAAAGGGCTCTTAACAGCTAACCAACGCGGCGTTGGTCATTGTCGTGGATATAACCAACTTTTTCTCTACGTCATCCAAAAAAAAGGTTAGGTAACGGCCAGAGTGCTAAGTTTTGTAATACTTGTATTATATATTACGGGCAGAGGTTATGGCACCCGAAAACCATAAATATGCTAGTTTGCCACCATTTAAAAAAAAAACTTATAATATCTATTTTTTTAGCATGTAACTGCTTGATGTTTAAATCTAAACAACTGTGGATTACCTACTATGCGAACAGATGGCGCTGCCTTGCAGCTTAAGAATGGCTAGAGGAATTTTGATGCGGCCATCAGGGCCTCGGTAGCGTAATTGGTCAGTGCATTCGCCCGAATAGCGAAGGGTGCGGGTTCAAGTCCCGTTTGCTGCCTGGTTCGCGTGGATATTTTTCTAGTTATATTTTGTTTAGATTTAAACGTCAAGCAGTTAAATGTTTAAAAAATAAAAATTATAACTATAATTGCTATTTCTTCCTGCAAATATTTAAAACTTGTAAAAGTATACATTTGACTTTATGGATTATCTACAATGCGAAGAGATGGCGCTGCCTTGCAGCTTAAGAATGGCTAGAAGAATTTCGACGTGGTTATCAGGGCCGCGATGGCATAATTGGCCAGTGCATTCACCCGGATAGCGAAGGGTACGGGTTCGAGTTCCGTCTGCTGCCTGGTCCGCGTGGAATTTTTTCTAGTTATATTTTCTTTAGTTAAAAGAAACTTGTTGGTTTCAAGTAACTGTTGTTTTTAAGTTCCGTACCAAAACTGTAAAAACTTGCCCCTATTACTGAGACTCTACTGACCGTCTGTCTGTCTCATGAACCGTGATAGCTAGACAGTTGAAATTTTCGACAAAAAATCAATATTAATATCTCATACAACAGATGGGATTTTTTGTAGTTTCGATATTATAGTACAGTGTGTGGTGGCGATATCTACATGCTCCACATATAATCAACATGGAGGAAATAGTCACTCGCCTCCTCAAGAGATGGCGCTACCAGCGCTGCGATCAATACGTATGGAAGCCTAAATCGCGCAAGTAAAATTCGGAGACTAACACTCCATATATACGATGCCCGACCAACATCAATCGGGCCGCGGTCCCCGAGCTACCATCATCCAGCTCGGAGGAAGATCTTCCCATTTGGCCTTCCTACACAGTGGCAACTCTAATGTTGTATAGATATACTTAAGCACGTTCCGTCCTTCGTACGCAAGTCCGATTCGCATTTGGCAGGTTTTTCAAATCTCTTATCTATTAGACAAGTCCGTCCGTCTGTCTGTGGTGCTGTTTCAGCGGCCAAACCGTAAGAGATAGATAAAGAGAATATTTAAGTTATAAGTTAAGAATAGTCTGATAAGACTACAAACCGGATTTGAGTAACGTAGCACTTCCGGTAATCGAGAAATCACGAATTTCAAACGAAACCACACAAAATCTCCGAAGTTCTCAATTAATTAAATACATTTTTTTTTTAAATCAGGTTTTGGTGAACATTTGTTTCATTGGTTTGCTAGTTATTTATTAATACTTATCTGTAAATGAGAGTTTCATAGTTACAACGCATTCACTCTGGGATCATGGAAGTTAAGCAACTTTTGCATTGGCCTATCATAGGATGATGGACCGAAAGGTCATTATCTTAAGCTCCATCGTGTTTTGGGAGATATGTGAAGACGTTAGACCTGGATGCTACCGCATTAGTTGTTAAAACTTACCTCTGGGGCCATGTGGTGGGTCATGGCACAATGGCCCTATGCCACCCATAAGGCAGGCCTGTGTCCCAGCAATGGAGACATTAATAGGTGAATGATTACAATTTCACAAGTAAGAGTTATTTAGGTATTTTCAACAAATTTGCTGAATTAATGTATTTACGGCGGTTGTATATACTGTTCAAAAGTTTGAAATTACGGGCTATACAACGGCGCATGCGGTAAAACGGTTTACTGCATGCGTGGCGCATTTGCGCTTTGTTTTATAAAATTCATTTTTTTTCAACCAAGAAAGATATTTAAATGTAAAGAAAATATAACTAGAAAAAAATCCACGCGGACCAGGCAGCAGACGGGACTCGAACCCGTACCCTTCGCAATCCGGGCGAATGCACTGACCAATTATGCTACCGCGGCCCTCACAAACCGCGTCGAAAATCTTCTAGCTATTCTTAAGCTGCAAGGCAGCGCAATCTCTTCGCATTATAACCCACAATGTCAAATGAATACTTTTACAAGTATTAAACATTTGAGAGAAGAAATAGCAATTATAGTTATAACTAGCAAACCAGTGAACCAAATGTTCACCAAAAAAAAAATAATGTATTTAATTAATTGACGACCTCCGTGGCCGAGTGGTTTGTACGCCGGGTTTCATGGCTGTCGCCGACTCGAGAGGTCCCGGGTTCGAATCCCGGTGGGGGCAGATGTTTGTGTGATGAATACGAGCATTTGTACTCCAGTCATGGATGTTTAATATGTATTTATATAAATATACTTATATATGTACAGTATATGTATTCTATCCGTTACCCTAGCATCCCATAACACAAGCCTTATAGTGCTTACTTTGGGGCTAGGCTAATTGGTGTGAGTGTCAGAAATATTTATTATTATTATTATTATAATTGAGAACTTCGGAGATTTTGTGTGGTTTCGTTTGAAATAGAAATCACGTGATTTCTCGAAAACCGGAAGTGCTACGTTACTCACATCCGGTTCGTAGTCTTATCAGACTATTCTTAACTTATAACTTAAACATTCTCTATATCTATCTCTTACGGTTTGGCCGCTGAAACAGCACCACGGACGGACGGACGGACTTGTCTAATAGATAAGAGATTTTTATTATTTAAAAGCATGTAACTGCTTGATGTTTAAATCTAAAGAAAATATAACTAGAAAAAATATAACTAGAAATATATTTCCTTCTGAACTTAAGCAACTTTCGCAGTGGTCGGTCATTGGATGGGTGACCAAAAATTACTACCTCGATCTCCTCCGTGCTTCGGAAGGCACGTTAAGCCGTTGGTCCCGGCTGCATCTGCAGTCGTTAGCACCCACCAATCCGCACTGGGCCCGCGTGGTGGGTCATGGCCCAATCTCCCTATTCCATCCATAGGGAAGGCCTGTGCCCCAGCAGTGGGGACATTGATGGGCTGATGATGATGATGATGATGATGATATTTCCTTCAAAAAAAAACAACATGTACCATTTTATCCTCATCGTATTTGAACCTGCCATTTCAAGATTATTTTTTGCCGGCAACCCCGTCGAACCTTGCAAGCGGCTGTTATAGAAAATATTTTCTTAGAACGATGCGTGAGCTTTTGCCCCCTTTAAGAGAATTAGGGGAAGATGTTAGCACTCTCCTTTCACTCAACATACAACGTACAGAAGTACCTACTGTTTGTATTAACTCCACACACAGGAAACTTTTAATCTGTGTACCCGTGAGCGAGTAAGCTGGGGTACACACGACCCTCTATGAAGGCTGTCTTTGTTATGCATTCTTTGCTTTGGTGTTAAGTTTTGTTCCGTGTTTGTTTTTGCTTTAAACTTTGTCATTGTGGGACACGGTGTATTGTAACGAGGTTGGGAAGGGAACAGTATTTATTAAATAAAACCAGTTTCAACGGGTTATGTGCACTGATTTTATTTATTTACAAGCTGACCCAGTGAACTTTGTATCGCGATAAAAATAGGGGTTGGTGGTAGAAGGGTGAAAATTTAGGGTTGTATGTATTTTTAATGGAGAATCATAAAAAAAATAAAAAAAATGTCCAAAAAATAAAAAAAATACTGTTAGGGGTGGACAACTTTGTCACTAAGGGGTATGAAAAATAGATAGTAGCCGATTCTCAGACCTACTGAAAATGCATACAAATTTTCATAAAATCGGTCAAGCCGTTTCGGAGGAGTATGGTAACTAACATTTTGACACGAGAATTTTATTTATAAGATTGACGTTTCTTGAAAACTTTTCGTTTTCTTAACTTTTAAACATTTTGTTTTTCACAACAATGTTTCTTGAAAACTTAGAACTTTTTTTGTTTAATGAGTGATGTGCGTGAAAACCTTAGAAAGATATATAACAGTATTTATTTTATTATTGAGATATTTTTGAAATGAAACTTCTTTTTGAACGGGGTGTAAATAGAAATATCCTATGAAAAAGATGAAATGGAAATGCCACATGAGCGGCACACAACTTTATATATTCATATATATGTGTGTGTGTGTGTGTGTGTGGGAAGCGTGTACAACTCTTCTCGACGAGCATGAAAGTTGGAGGGCGACTCGGAGAAGGCTGGAACGCTACGAGCGTCATACGCAACAATATATATGAAACTCTAAGGTGACTGACTGACATAGTGATCTATCAACGCACAGCCCAAACCACTGGATGGATCGGGCTGAGACTTTGCATGCAGGTATAAGAAGAAACATAGATGAATGTCATTGTGTATAATACAAGCCTGTGAACAAAAACTGTAGTCTACACTTCAGCTGTACACCGAAGCGAAGCGAGGGCGGGCCGCTAGTTTGTACATATGAGTGCTGCGTGCACCGCTCCATTCCCCTATGCCTTATACACCGCCTTATGTTAGGTCATTTAAGAAAAGAAGTTTCACTCCAGATGTATGGTCTGTGAACACATTTTTTTTTAATCTTTGCTTAAACACTACAGTAAATTAATACTTTGCAATAGAAAGTTAAAACAAAACAAAACAAAACACCAAAAAAACCCCAGAGACATCCGTTAATGCGATTACCTACTCCGTTACATTCACAATTAAGACATTGTAATACTTATTTATACATTTATTCCTGCTCCCCGGGCACATTCTTAAATTTCTGTCAACTGTCTGTTATGGTTGAGGGACTCGCCTTTCCCCTGTTTCCCCCCTTATTTCACCCTTTTTAATTGCTACGTGCCAAATTGAAATTTAAATGATACAGGGTCTTTAACATTCTAAATGTATGTTCTCTTTGTTCGACATTTATTAAATAAGAAAGGTGTTGAGGAGCTCGATGGCGCAAGTGGTAAGCGCGTTTGGCTGCGATCGATGAACTTAAGCAACTTTCGCAGTGGTCGGTCATTGGATGGGTGACCAAAAATTACTATCTCGAGCTCCTCCGTGCTTCGGAAGGCACGTTAAGCCGTTGGTCCCGGCTGCACCGTTAGCACCCGTCAATCCGCACTGGGCCCGCGTGGTGGGTCATGGCCCAACCTCCCTATTCCATCCATAGGGAAGGCCTGTGCCCCAGCAGTGGGGACATTAATAGGCTGATGATGACACTTTTATGTATAAAATATAAGTGGTTATGGGTAGTCATGCTCTCTTAAAAGTCTTTTCGGTGGTGTCGTGTGAGGCGGGTAGTTACGTTCTCTAAAATATGGTTGAGCGAAGCGATGGCTGGTTCATGCGTCATGCTCGTGAACGGGTTCTGCCAGCGGAGATGAGTCAGCCCTAACTACTTTGATATTTAAGATGTAAATGTTTAATTACACCTATTATAAATAACTCTATTTGTATTTATACTGTGTGACACAGTAATCAAAATGCAGGTGAACAGTTAATGTATAATCTCACATTATGTAATGAAAGGTGACTTCATGAATGATCTCTGAAGTTATTTTTCAACATGACAACTCTGTATTTGATAAAACAGGGAGAAAAAAAACAGCCCTTGCTGAGTTTCTTGCCGGTTCTTCTCAGTACCAGGTCTCCCGTCGTAGATTTACGAACCGATGGCGTAGCTTCTAGACATTCATATGTGCTTGTAACAGCCTAAACTGAATAAATGATTTTGATTATGATAATTATGATAAATAATAAGTTTTGTTGAGAGTCTCAAAAGAAAAACGGATGTCACATAGAATGAGGTCTTTTCCTAATACATAAAACCTTTATTTCCCAATATAAAAATCACCAAGTAGCATAGCCCCACAGCTGATATATATGTATATGGATACATATTACTTTTAAGAACAAATATTAATTTGTTCCTAAAAACAGTGATGTTCACACACTTAATACAAGAAACAAAAATAAATTAACTTTACCTGCGACTAGGCTTCACATAATTAATAATTCATTTAAAGGTCTTTGTGCTCGCTTATACAATAAAGTCCCAAGCAATATCCAAGAGTTAATCGTAAATAAATTCAAATTTTATTCTACCATTTTGTCGGCGAGAACGATATATGTATCTCCATAAAATTACAGCTCAAAACCAGGGACGGACGAAACTATAGGTTGTCTTTAAGAAATAAATCATGATTGTATTGACGTTGTAACAACATAATGATTTGAACATGTAGTTACATTATACTTTTAATGTTGTGGAATATTCTTCGCTCGCTTTTCTCCGCAGCTAAAAAATATGTGTAATAATAAGGAAAAAACTATTTTTGGACGATTCAAAAGAGTCGTACTATACATCCAATTTGAATAAAGACATATTGATTTCTGATTTTTGATGAAATTTAGCAAACTTCCACATTTACAATATTAGTGGAATTTCTTTCGGTTTCTTCTCTTCTGAATAATCTACTCAAACGTCCCGACTCACTTTTTTGCGAATTCCAAGAAAGAGTGTGTCATTTATCCTCATTTTTATCGAATCCCGCAGAACACTTTGTCACCATAAGATCTGTGAGCATTACGCATGACAAATTAAACATGATGAATGGAAAATGTGTTCGCAAGTGGGCTGTAGACTGTAAACGAAAGCTTAATGTATGACTTACCGTGACCCATTAACGTGTCGACATAACGAAGAGCTCGCGTTACCACTTGCTTATTACAATTAGTCGTGTAATATATTGTTTTAAACTTTCATGGTCACTAAAATTATAGCAATACTAGCTGACCCAGCGAACTTCGTAACGCCATAAAAAATAGGGGTTGGTGGTAGAAAGTTAAAAATTTAGGGATGTACGTATTTTTGTATGATGTATCATAAAAATATAAAAACATAAAATATCTAAAATTGAAAAAAAATATTTAGGGGTGGGTTACCCTTTACATTTAGGGGGATGAAAAATAGATTACATCCGATTCTCAGACCTACTGAATATGCATATAAAATTTCACGAAAATCGGTCGAGTCGTTTCGGAGGAGTTTAACCACAAACACCGCGACACGAGAATTCTATATATAAGATAAGTTAAAGCGCATACTGACATGCCTGCCGCATGGACAATCTAGGGTGTAAGAGTGGGGATGATCCTTAATTGCCTGCTTAATTGTGATGTGTGTAGGCAAGTTGGGGCAATTTTCTAAATTGGGCCTGCGGCAGGGCGGCAGGAGCGCTGGTCCCGCGCTCACTAGATTGTCCCAACCGCACGTTGCCGCGTGTGTAGCGCGATTGGGCCAATTTCTTAATCAGTCGGTTAGTAGCTGTCACACGCAGCGCTCGTATTTAGATCAAGATGGCGGCAGATCATAATGAGCATGAACTTTGGACACGAGTGATCGAAGTTTATAAAGACCGGCCCCACACGTGGGATAAAAAAACAAACATTATTTATATATTTTTTTAATAATTTTTCATTTTTTAAGTATGTGACTGTTCGATGTTTAAATCTAAAGAAAATATTAGGTACTAGAAAAATAGAAATAGTTTTTTTTTTATTTTTTCTTGTAATATTTTCTTTAGATGCAAACATTGAGCAGTAACATGCTTAAAAAATTAAAATGATGACTTTAATTTATATTTCTTCTTTTAAATGTTTAATACTTGTAAAGGTATTCATTTGATATTGTGGGTTACATATAATGCGAAGAGATGGTGCTGCCTAGCAGCTTAAGAAAGGCTAGAAAGAATACGGCCGTCAGGGCCGCGGTAGCATAATTGATTAGTGTATTCGCCCGGATAGCGAAGGGTGCGGGTTCGAGTCCCGTCTGCTGTCAGGACCGCGTGGATTTTTCTATAATCATAAAGACTACTTATTTACAATACATTTCTTTCTGTTGCCAATTCTTCACCCAGTATTGTCTTTTTGGCGGTAACACCATAGAAAAGGCCAAGGCCCTGTCTACCGATCTTCTGATTTATTGATAACACTGGGACCATCATCAACGCGTGTGTTTAGCTCAAAATACCCCCGAACACTGAATAGCAGGCATGTGTGTAGAGACAAGCCGATATTGCCCCGACCGCCGTGCACCCTAGATTGTCCCTGCGGCAGGCATGTCAGTAGGTGCTTTTATTTACGGGATTGTTACAATGTACCTTGTTTTTAGCGAGTTTCGAATCGCAATAAAAGACTTCGTCGGAGGGTAGAACGATATGTCTGCAAATAACAGCCTACCCCCAATTACTTCAGTTACTCCGTGATCAACAGTGCCGAAATATCGGAAACTCGCTAAAAACAAGGTACATGGTAACAATCCCGCAAATAACTTATATTACTATAATAGTCGTGTAATATTCGGGAATCAGTACTCGAGGACATACTATGTAAGAGAGATCAAGCATGTAAGATAATAATTCAGTCTATCAATGTCCACACCAACGGCTTAAGAGCGGACGCGAGCTGAGAGACATTTGAGAAACGAGCATTTGAAAAACCTATTGCTGTCACGCATTGGCAGATACCGTGTGATAAGGACAACAGTAGAGGAAACAGTATAACAAAAAAAAACGACGGGTTACACTCCGGGAGTGCCGGCAGAAGTGAAAACTTGAATATTAACGTTGTGCATTTGATATTCTGGAATGGTTAGGGAATAATTTTGCACGAATTGCTTTAATTATCAGTATAAAATTACTATCATGTATGTGGTAGAATACAATATTTATTTATTGCGCTAACGCACACAAACATGACAATTTATATTACATTAAAAAAGTTTATCTCTCAGAAAAATCAACTTACATGAATCACGTTTAAGCGCACTTAGCGCCATCTATTGTAAAGAAATCAACTTACATGAATCACATTTAAGCGCACCAAGACATCTATTGTAAAAAAATGCATTTTCTTTGCACTAAAGCTGCCACGTGGACGTCTTAGATAGAAACTTATTACTTTAATACGATAAAATAAAATATTACTATGTTCCGTCCAAAATATTGAAAGTCAACAACCGTTCCAATTTTATTGTGTGTCATGGTGCGATCAGCCCACGTGTTTAACCTGACGCGACACTAAAGACGTTTGGTGTGGAGATTTAATAAGCATTTACAAAAAAGCAACACGTAGAGGAATAGTATAACTACTTATAATTCTTTGTATAAAATGTCTTTTACATAAGTATATCTTATTTTCAAGGAGGAAATCGTCGAGAGCAAAAACCTCGAATTTTGCATTTTTTATATACCGGTAAAATGGTTCTACTTTGCTCCAATATTTGCTCCTAAAAAAAGAAATTATGAATATTGTTTACACTAATAACTATGAAATATATTCAGATGTATTAATTTAAAGAATAATATGTTATCTAACATATTTTTAAAGTAAAATCAACGTAATGAAGTATTTCATAATATATATAAAACTATGAATAAGAGGCAAAGTTACAGGTACCATGGTCATGGGTTACCCCATCTTACCAATAAAAATATGAGCACGCTAAAAATGTAAGGTTAGATTATGACCAACTCAGCAATCCAATGAAATATTTACTTATTCGTTTACCTGATTATATAATTAATTAATAACATTAAAACATAATTACCCTAATGCATTATGCGGATTTCAAGATATAAGTGGTTTTTTTGGAGACAAAAAAAATAATTTTAAGGTCTTTCACTACAGCTGCACCTGACTTATGAAAAAAATTGCGGATGAAAAATTGTACAGTTCAGTGTTGCTACTTATAAGTGAGATGTTTCGGGTGCATTCACAGTTGATGAAGTGTTGCACCGATATGTACATATTAAACATTTAAAGAATTGGAGCATAATAGGGATGATGACGGGGTACAGTAAACGAAATTCTATTTAGTCCGTCTGTTAGATGATCAAAAAATAATGGACATGTAGTTTTTCTTTGGGCAATCAACCAAAAAATGACAAAGTTATAGCGCGTCAAAGTTTGGGAGTAGGGGCTCGTGACGTCACTTTTGAGTGAATTTTCACTCAGAAGTGTACTCAAACGTGACGTCATGCGACTTTTCAAATCAATATATCTCTACAATATTTATATTATGTGAAAAAAGAAAAAATACGTGTCCAATACCTTTTGATAATCTACCTGATAAACGAAGAAAAAAAAAATAGTCATCATCCCTATTACCCTTATAGGAGCAAAATAGGAACATTTTAGGTACGTAATTTTCAGCTACTACTGTTGTCCCTATCGCATGGTATTTGCCAATGAGTGACAGCAATAGATTTTTCAAATACGTATTTCTCTCAGATCGTGTCGGCTCTTAACGTGCCTTCTGAAGCACGGAGTAGCACGAGATAATAAGTTTTTGTTTCGAAAGATACTTAACTTCCACGATAGCACGCCGAAGTGAAAATGAAAATGGTTTTTATTTCCCAAAGAGCCAGTTTACAGTACAAGTTTAGACAACCCAGAAAGTAATAATTAATACTCGCTCTTAGCCTAGTGCAGTTAACAAATATTGGGCACATAACAACTAATTTCTTAAAGTATCAGGTGTATTTGTATAAGTATGTGTGTGTGTGCGTATGTGCGTGTGCGCGTATGTGCGTGTGCGTGTGTGTGCGTGTGTGCGTGTGTGCGCGTGTGTGCGCGCGTGTTTTTGTGTGCGCGTGTGCGTGTGTTCGCGTGTGTGCGTGTGTGCGCGTGCGCGTGTGTGCGTGTGCGTGTGTGTGCGTGTGTGCGTGTGTGCGCGTGTGTGCGCGCGTGTTTTTTTGTGCGCGTGTGCGTGTGTGCGCGTGTGCGTGTGTGCGCGTGTGTGCGTGTGTGCGTGTGTGTGTGTGCGAGATAGAGAGTAAGTGCGTGAGTGTGTGTACAGTTGTATATATATTATATTTAATTTTCAGTACGACCATTATGTTATTCTTTTTAAAATTAATTCCGTGTCTTCATAGTTGAGAGAGAGAGAGTTGTTTTAGATTTATATGACAACATAGAATACAATTCGTCACTTCCGAAGTAAACTTACGAATTTGAATTTCATAAAACCTACTACGCCAAAATATCGTACATTAATTTGGTAAGTTTACTTTGGGTGTATACACATAAAATGCAGATTCAAACAATCAGACTTTTGGAACCGTCATTGATAAAATTGTGTAACTTTTCCCTGGTGTTAATTACCCCGTTATGTTCAGTTTTTTATTATAGTCATCATCATCATCATCATCATCAGCTTATTAATGTCCCCACTGCTGGGGCACAAGCCTTCCCTATGGATGGAATAGAGAGATTGGGCCATGACCCACAACGCGGGCCCAGTGCGGATTGGTGGGTGCTAACGACTGCAGATGCAGCCGGGACCAACGGCTTAACGTGCCTTCCGAAGCACGGAGGAACTCGAGATAGTAAATTTTTGTTCACCCATTCAATGACCGACCACTGCGAAAGTTGCTTAACTTCAACGATCGCAACCGAACGCGCTGACCACCTGCGCCATCGAGCTCCTCCATTTATTATATTATTATAGTATTTTACTAAAAAAACAGATTCTTAAGATTGCCGTAGATGTGACGACATGTTGTTTTGTAATTTTTTGTGCACGCCACCGCCACAACGCCGAAGTGCTAACCACCTGCATCATCGAGCTCCTCTTAAAAGATGTTCTGCTTTAATTGATGCGCACATAACCTTTACCTTACAGAAGCCACAGTCAAATAACACTGCTTTTGGGTGTTGTTGTGCTTCTGTCAGTGATTATGGTTCCAGATCTTCATTCAGTTTCAGAATGGGTTCAGTGTGGGCAACACGCGAGTGATACGGTACGGTACGGTATTTGCCGTTACAACCAAAACTGAAGGTATAAAACATATACGACGGAAAAAATATACCATTCGGAGACGGGTTCCGCGACCACACCCGCCCTCTCGGCACGCAGTAGGGGGACCGCGGTCCTCATAGTGCGTGTCGGGTGACGGTGCAGGAGTATTGTCTGGTTTTTAGTGGCCCTGTTCAGGGCGTAGGTAGGGCCCTGTTCACATCAGCGAGCTCCAGGGCTGGCTGAAGAGGACAGGGAGGAGTCCCACATACCTTCTTCTCGTTCGCCCAGTGGTTGAAGGATGCGTAAGGCATTTTCCAGACACAAAAAAAGTACTTGTTATCATCCGTAATTACCCATCCATCCTTTCAAGTAATAAAATTTTTTTACATGTATATTTGTGTGTCACTAAACAGGCCCTACCAGAATAACAGCGCTGGTGCGACACAATGTCGCATCAGCTAATGCTGAGGCAGGGTCCTGGTCACTGCCGGATTTAGGAGAAGGCAACCGGGGTGAAAGCCCGGGGCCTCCACAAACGGGGGGCCCCACAATAGAGACTTCGGAAAAAAAAATCTTTCAAATTCCAACTAGTTAGTAAACATCTTTTCCTTTGATATATTTTTTTTGCTCTTTTACCTTTACCCAGGGCCGAATTTAAGGCAGGGCAGGTGGGGCTGTGGCCCAGGGGCCTCCACAACAGCTTAAGAAATAACAACATTTCGATGGGTCAATAAGCATACAAATCCTAAATGGTCCGGGGCCTCCACAATCCTAAATCCGGCCCTGGTCCTGGTTAGCCCTGAGTTTTTTTTTTATTTGTATCTGTAAATGTGTAATATCTGTAATATGAGGGTTAATAAATATATTCTATTCTATTCTACTTATATAAACTTTCATGGTCTTTTTATTTTTTGACGACCTCCGGTCTGAGGGCTGAGTGGTTTGTGGTTTCGAGGTGTCGCCTACTCCAGAGGTCCTGGGTTCGAGTCCCGGTAGAGCAGTTGTTTGTGTGATAAATTCGGCCATTTGTAGTGTAGTCATGGATGTTTAATATTCATTTCTATATAAAAATATGTATCAGTATATGTATTCTATCTATTACCTTAGTATCCCAAAACCAAGCCTACTGTGCTTACTTTGAGGCTAGGCTAATTGGTGTGAGTGTTGGAAATATTTACTATTTTTATTAATTATTATAGTAATTAGCGGGAAGGTTATCATGAAGGTTCAAGGTGGGGACTGTTAACTTAAGAAGTATCTTTGTATTACACCCGGCAATTTGACGACTGATGACAGATGCTTATTTTTTTTGTTTTCTCCCAGGCGGGGGAGCGGGTGTGAAATCCTTATGGGTACAGCTGTAGAGTTATGTCAGACTGTTACTGACTAAAACACACTCGTGGGGGGTGTCTGTGGCCATAAGATCCTTACAGGCTTCATCTAATGCGATCAACCCCTAAGAACCCCTCAGAATCGAGTGGTCTAGAGACTCCAGACGGAGAAGAGACTCCCTCCATGGGGAGATGCCATCCGCCTGGAATACCTCTTGAGGTACTCGCCAATCCTCGGCTTGAGGCCCCCTTAGGATCTCGACGTCCCCAAACCCGGTGATGCTGTAAAGGTCATCTGCGACCAACAGCATACACACTCAAAAAAACCCTGAGAAGATAACAGCTGCTTAAGATGGCAATATAAATGAATCTTATATCAAAGACAAATAAGAAAATTATAGAGATACTAGCAAAACCAGTGAACCAAATGTTCAACAAAACCTGATTAAAAAAAATATATATATATATTTAATTAATTGAGAACTTCGGAGATTTTGTGTGGTTTCGTTTGAAATTCGTGATTTCTCGAAAACCGGAAGTGCTACGTTACTCAAATCCGGTTTGTAGTCTTATCAGACTATTCTTAACTTATAACTTAAATATTCTCTTTATCTATCTCTTACGGTTTGGCCGCTGAAACAGCACCACAGACAGACGGACTTGTCTAATAGATAAGAGATTGCTTATGTTAAACTGTGCGCCTTGTTACACTGACACTACTTTGTTTTTTGCGAGTCCACGATATATCAGCACTGTTACAAGTGCCATGATCATGACCATTTTAAATAAAAAATAAATAATAAATAAGTATTCCATACACTCACACAAATTAGCCTAGCCTCAAAGTATGCACTGTAAGGTTTGTGTTATAAGATGGTAGTGTAACGGCATAGAATACATATACTGACACATATATAAGTATATTTCATTTAGAAATGTACAGGGTGTTACAAAAATAAAGCTTGAAGAGCGTTGAATGTACATCATAAATATAAGGAGTCTTCTCTAATTTTCTTAAAATATTTGCATGAAGCCGAACGCGCTGACCACCTGCGCCATCGAGCTCCTCCATTTATTATATTATTATAGTATTTTACTAAAAAAACAGATTCGTAAGATTGCCGTAGATGTGACGACATGTTGTTTTGTAATTTTTTGTGCGCGCCACCGCCACAACGCCGAAGTGCTAACCACCTGCATCATCGAGCTCCTCTTAAAAGATGTTCTGCTTTAATTGAGGCGCACATAACCTTTACCTTACAGAAGCGATCATAGGCGATTAGGAGGTGACTAAACACCTTGAGCCTCTTCAATTACGCCGTGCCGTGGCGTCACTAAGCGCGTTCTTTCGTTTGTACCACGGTGAGTGTTCTGAGGAGTTATTCTCTCTTATCCCACCTTCCCCTTTCCTTCAGAGGACCACGCGAACTGGCCTACGTTGTCACCGTTTTACTGTGGCCACAATTCCAACGCGTACAAAGAAATTTGGTGACTAATTTCTTTGTCGCACTATCCGTAAATGGAATGCTCTGCCCACTCACGTGCTCCCTCCCTCTTACAACCTGGGATCCTTTAAAAGAGGCGTGAAGAAGCAAAATGCTAGCTGGCAGGGTGAGGATGGCTGGTGTGGCAGGTAGAACTGCTATATCAGCTATCTTCGCGTCTGGACTTCGCCTTCACTTAACACATCTGTCGGAGCTATCTATAAAAAAAAAAGAAGCCACAGTCAAATCACACTGCTTTTGGGTGTTATTGTGTTTCTATCACTGATTATGGTTCCAGATCTTCATTCAGTTTCAGAATGGGTTCAGGGTGGGCAACACGCGAGTGATACGGTACGGTACAGTATTTGCCGTTACAACCAAAACTGAAGGAATTGTGGAGATGGGGTGTGGGTGACTCGGGAGAAATCACGACGAGCGTTCAATGTGATATCAACATTTTATTAACTTAACCTACATCTTATATACTACTTATAATACGTATACGACGTGCTTAGGGCTTAAATAGCTAATCGTATCGGGGATGATTATCATCACGTAGAACACGTGATTTACACTTCACCACACCTCCCCTGAAACGTTAGGCGTCCCTCCCCTGAAAAGGAAGACCCTAAAAATTTTTCTTCTACTTTAAAACATATTATGTAACTCGATTAATAACATATTATACATAACAACATGTTATAATCCTTTTTAAGAGATTCACTAATCTCATATATACATAACTTAAATTATTTAATTTACTTTATTAAAAATTACCTAAAATTTTATAAAGACAAATTATTATCAAAATTAAATCCTTACTATAATTACTAAACAATTATAATTACGTTGATTTTAAAAAAAAATAACATAACATACAATTACGAATTTTATATTTTTATTAATCTATACCAACATCACGTTGGTTGTATCTCTTCCTAAATAGCATATCTTGAAAACAATTATTTATTTTGCTAATAAAATATTTCTTATTACGCTTATTTGTATAATAAATTTTAGATAAAATACTGTCATTGCTTGAGCTTTCAGGCTCATTCGTATTATATTTATTAACAACCTCTAAGACAATTTTGCCATTTTTATCTTTCGAATCACTTTTTACAATTAATATGGGTAATACAACGTTATATTTCTCCCTTAAGTTATTAAAACTTTTAACCCATTTTTCATTAATTATCAAACCTTTTATTTGTAAATGCTTACAAAGCAATTCAACATCTTTCGCAAGTCTTTTCTCTTCTAGGAATGACACAGACTTTATATACATTTCACATCTTAAAGGTGCATAAACACATAATTTATATTTAGAATGCACATACTTCTTATTGTCTATTTTGTCATTAAAATACTCTTTAACAATTACGTTTACATAAGAACTAGCTTTTACATAATCTGCTTTAATTGCAGGGAACTCTTTCTTAGAGTTATCATTAGACATTGTGATCTCGTCAATTGCGAACATATTTTCCTTTCGTATTTTATAAGAAGCTTTTCGCTTTTCCTTACATTGGTTAGACTTAATTAAGTTACCATTGCTTTTACTTAGCAAATTATTTTTACAACATAGTTCTTTTTCTGAAAAAAATTCGTCTAACTTTAAATCATAACATTCGTCATTAAAACTATTTATAGAATTCATTACCTCAGTATTACAAGTATTTTTAATAGAGCACACCTCATCGATTTGAGCACGATTTTGCTTATCTAGCGCTTTGCGCGTTTGAACTTGACCGTAGCGCGGAATGCGAGATTCCAACGTATTGCGAACATTCTTTTTACTTGCTACGCTGTAATTTTTAAAATAATAATTTCTTACTCTCGGTCTGTCACTTAACCTTGAATTATAGTAATTACATTGCTGAATCATATTTTCCTCTCTATTCGATGATGTAATATATTCCTCGAGTACTATTTGAATAGCATCTTTTAATAACGTGGGCTGTTTACACTTTAAAATTAAACTTATTCGACTACTATTTAACCCTTCAGCAAAACATCTTATTGCAAATAGCTCATTTATCGGAAGCAAAATTTTTATCTTTTCTTGATCATTTTCAGATTGAGCAATAGTTAATTCAGATAGCAATTTATTGATCTCTAAACCAAATTGTTCTATAGACCTACTTCCTTGTTTACACTTAAATAATTTAAATTGAATCGCTGATGGACACTTTTTCGGTAAAAAATAATGTTTCATGTCACTAATTAAACGATTAATACTATCATAAGAAGATTCTAAATAAAATTTTGCTGTTTCTGAGAGTTTAGTTTTTAAAACAAAATTAATTAAAGTAATTTGCGAGTTATTATCAATAACGCTACTGTAAAATTATATATTATTAATTAAACATTGTGTGTTATGCTCTTCTCCCGTCATTCTAGGTAAGAAGGCTAGTGCGGTCTCCAAATCAAAACTTGCCATTTTTAAAAATAATATCTTAAAACTTTAAATTGCGAAAATTCTTTAATAAATAATAAATCAAGAGACTACTGGACAAAACTAATATAAAAAAATGAGATGAATTAACTATTAATCTGTATTTTAAGATCTTAATACTTATTTATTTTAACAAAACAAAAAAAATGTCGGGAATTATTTACTTACTGTTCTTAATGCTAAACCTGACGACACTACAACTTTAAATGTAGCTTTATGATTCTTTCTTTCCTTCTTAATAATGTAGTCGTTTCCATGCCCTTTTGCAGTATTTTAATTTTCATCTTCAAGGTATCTTCATATATACGTCACACCGAGGAACTTAGTGCTTAGGTAATTTGTTTGCAGTTTTCCGTGATTCAATAATCATCTTCAATTTTGCGAACCCTTCTGGGTCTTTGCGCTCAGAAGTATGCTGCCATGGTCGATTGAAATTTTCAAAAACTTACATAATGGACCCCGTCCGATGCAGCACGATCTTCTACGTCACGGTCGCCATGTGGAGATGGGGTGTGGGTGACTCGGGAGAAATCACGACGAGCGTTCAATGTGATATCAACATTTTATTAACTTAACCTACATCTTATATACTACTTATAATACGTATACGACGTGCTTAGGGCTTAAATAGCTAATCGTATCGGGGATGATTATCATCACGTAGAACACGTGATTTACACTTCACCACATAAAACATATACAACGGAAGAAATATACCATTCGGAGACGGGTTCCGCGACCACACCCGCCCTCTCGGCACGCAGTAGGGGGACCGCGGTCCTCATAGTGCGTGTCGGGTGACGGTGCAGGAGTATTGTCTGGTTTTTAGTGGCCCTGTTCAGGGCGTAGGTAGGGCCCTGTTCATATCAGCGAGCTCCAGGGCTGGCTGAAGAGGACAGGGAGGAGTCCCACATACCTTCTTCTCGTTCGCCCAGTGGTTGAAGGATGCGTAAGGCATTTTCCAGACACAAAAAAAAAGTACTTGTTATCATCCGTAATTACCCATCCATCCTTTCAAGTAATAAATTTTTTTTACATGTATTTTTGTGTGTCACTAAACAGGCCCTACCAGAATAACAGCGCTGGTGCGACACAATGTCGCATCAGCTAATGCTGAGGCAGGGTCCTGGTCACTGCCGGATTTAGGAGAAGGCAACCGGGGCGAAAGCCCGGGGCCTCCACAAACGGGGGGCCCCACAATAGAGACTTCGGAAAAAAAAATCTTTCAAATTCCAACTAGTAAACACTAGTAAACATCTTTTCCTTTGATATATTTTTTTTGCTCTTTTACCTTTACCCAGGGCCGAATTTAAGGCAGGGCAGGTGGGGCTGTGGCCCAGGGGCCTCCACAACAGCTTAAGAAATAACAACATTTCGATGGGTCAATAAGCATACAAATCCTAAATGGTCCGGGGCCTCCACAATCCTAAATCCGGCCCTGGTCCTGGTTAGCCCTGAGTTTTTTTTTTATTTGTATCTGTAAATGTGTAATATCTGTAATATGAGGGTTAATAAATATATTCTATTCTATTCTACTTATATAAACTTTCATGGTCTTTTTATTTTTTGACGACCTCCGGTCTGAGGGCTGAGTGGTTTGTGGTTTCGAGGTGTCGCCTACTCCAGAGGTCCTGGGTTCGAGTCCCGGTAGAGCAGTTGTTTGTGTGATAAATTCGGCCATTTGTAGTGTAGTCATGGATGTTTAATATTCATTTCTATATAAAAATATGTATCAGTATATGTATTCTATCTATTACCTTAGTATCCCAAAACCAAGCCTACTGTGCTTACTTTGAGGCTAGGCTAATTGGTGTGAGTGTTGGAAATATTTACTATTTTTATTAATTATTATAGTAATTAGCGGGAAGGTTATCATGAAGGTTCAAGGTGGGGACTGTTAACTTAAGAAGTATCTTTGTATTACACCCGGCAATTTGACGACTGATGACAGATGCTTATTTTTTTTGTTTTCTCCCAGGCGGGGGAGCGGGTGTGAAATCCTTATGGGTACAGCTGTAGAGTTATGTCAGACTGTTACTGACTAAAACACACTCGTGGGGGGTGTCTGTGGCCATAAGATCCTTACAGGCTTCATCTAATGCGATCAACCCCTAAGAACCCCTCAGAATCGAGTGGTCTAGAGACTCCAGACGGAGAAGAGACTCCCTCCATGGGGAGATGCCATCCGCCTGGAATACCTCTTGAGGTACTCGCCAATCCTCGGCTTGAGGCCCCCTTAGGATCTCGACGTCCCCAAACCCGGTGATGCTGTAAAGGTCATCTGCGACCAACAGCATACACACTCAAAAAAACCCTGAGAAGATAACAGCTGCTTAAGATGGCAATATAAATGAATCTTATATCAAAGACAAATAAGAAAATTATAGAGATACTAGCAAAACCAGTGAACCAAATGTTCAACAAAACCTGATTAAAAAATATATATATATATATTTAATTAATTGAGAACTTCGGAGATTTTGTGTGGTTTCGTTTGAAATTCGTGATTTCTCGAAAACCGGAAGTGCTACGTTACTCAAATCCGGTTTGTAGTCTTATCAGACTATTCTTAACTTATAACTTAAATATTCTCTTTATCTATCTCTTACGGTTTGGCCGCTGAAACAGCACCACAGACAGACGGACTTGTCTAATAGATAAGAGATTGCTTATGTTAAACTGTGCGCCTTGTTACACTGACACTACTTTGTTTTTTGCGAGTCCACGATATATCAGCACTGTTACAAGTGCCATGATCATGACCATTTTAAATAAAAAATAAATAATAAATAAGTATTCCATACACTCACACAAATTAGCCTAGCCTCAAAGTATGCACTGTAAGGTTTGTGTTATAAGATGGTAGTGTAACGGCATAGAATACATATACTGACACATATATAAGTATATTTCATTTAGAAATGTACAGGGTGTTACAAAAATAAAGCTTGAAGAGCGTTGAATGTACATCATAAATATAAGGAGTCTTCTCTAATTTTCTTAAAATATTTGCATGAAGTTTTAACTTTTTATAAAAACAGTTATTTTTAATGATCCTCGAACTAGTTAAGTGTCTTAAAATGATCGATAGTTTTATTAATCATTAAAAATAACTGTTTTTATAAAAAGTTTTTTTTTTTTTTTTTTTATAGATAGGTCAGACAGATGACTCCACCCCACCTGATGTTAAGTGGAGGTGAAGTCCAGACGCGAAGATAGCTGATACAGCAGTTCTACCTGCCACACCAGCCATCCTCACCCTGCCGGCCTGCATGTTGCTTCTTCACGCCTCTTTTAAAGGATCCCAGGTTGTAAGAAGGAGGGAACACGTGAGCGGGCAGAGCATTCCATTTACGGATAGTACGACAAAGAAATGAGTCACCAAATTTCTTTGTACGCGTTGGAATTGTAGCCACAGTTAGACGGTGACAACGTAAGCCAGCGCGCGTGGTCCTCTGAAGGAAAGGGGAAGGTGGAATAAGAGAGAATAACTCCTCAGAACACTCGCCGTGGTACAGACGATAGAACGCGCTTAGTGACGCCACGTCACGGCGTAATTGAAGAGGCTCGAGGTGTTTAGACACCTCCTCATCACCTATGATGCGTATTGCGCGCCGCTGTAACCTATCCAAAGCATCGAGCAAGTACTTGGAGGAGCCATCCCAGAGGTGCGAGCAATATTCCACGCAAGACCGAACCTGCGTCTTATATAACAAGCATAGTTGCTCGGGCGTGAAAAAACGCCGCACCTTGTTCAGGACTCCGAGTTTGCGTGAGGCTGTTTTTATCACACTTTCGATGTAATTTTTTGGATTTAAGTCACAGCGAACTTCCATACCGAGCATGGTGATATTGCTCTCTAGCTCCAGTGTTGTGCCCTGAAGAGAAGGACATAAAAGGAATGGCGACGTTTTTGCCGTGAAAGCGCAGACCTGGGTTTTCTTAGCATTGAACTCAACCAAGTTCTTGGTACCCCATTCAGAAATGTGGTCCAAAGCCTGATTGAGTTCAATGACAAGATTCTCCCGTTTCTCCTTGGTTACCGCCTGCCCAGCCGCTGCTTGTCCGAGATACCCCGCATGCATTGTACTGTCGTCTGCATAGCAATGAATATTCCCAAGAGGAATTAGGTCATTGATATGCAGTAGAAAGAGAGTGGGGGATAGGACGGAGCCCTGGGGAACGCCGGCATTCACTGTCTGGACATCTCAGAGGTGGCAGCGAGGGCTGGCAGAAGTTCTTTTGCACGGCCTTGGCCAAACGCCAATAGCTACGGGAGCCCGTAGGATGCGTTATAAGTTCGTGACCAACACGTGCAACGCGCTGGGCATCCGCTCTGATGTATGCCTTCTTACAGGCCTTGGAAGCAATATTGTAGGCTGCTTTTAGTGAATCGACCCCGGGATCCTTAAGAGCACGGTCTCTGATCCAAGCACGATATGCCGCTTGCTTACGCGAAGCAGCTTCAGCACAGTCGTGATTGAACCAGAGGTTACGTGTGCCCTTACTGATGAGATTGGAATGAGGAATATAGTATTCCATACCCATTACAATCTCCTCAGTAATAGCAACGGCGCTGGCCGATAGGTCCTTGTCGTTGAAGCAGCGCTGCTTCCAAGGGACGGACGCAAAGTAGTCACGCATACCGTCCCAATCTGCTGACCCATAGTGCCAGATCCGGCGTTTTACCACCGTTGGACGCGGAGGTTTAGCCTGTGGCGCTTTGGCAGATATCAGGCAGTGATCTGAAGAGCCCAGGGGGGCTCCTACCACAACCTGATAGCCCTGTGGATGGGTCGTGAGCAGAAGGTCCAGCAATGAAGGCGCTTGACTTGAAATATCTGGAATCCTGGTGGGCTGATCAACCAGTTGCTCCAAGTCATGCGTGAGAGCGAACGCGTGAGCAGAGATCCCTGCATGGTCAGTTTTCGAGGAACTTAACCACAAATTGTGGTGAGCATTAAAGTCCCCCAAAAACACCAATTCTGCATTGGGAAATTGCTCCTGCGCGTCATCTGCTGCCCGACTAAGATGTTCGAAAAGTCGAGTTGTCTCAACATCACCAGTATGGGATCTGTAGAGGCACACGTAGACTCTGGCCTGGGGACCTGAGTCGACGTGTACCCCCAATATGGAGAAGGTGGGATCTTCCAAGCAGCGGAGACGGCGACAACAAACATCCGCCCGAACATACAGGCATACACCGGTTTTCGCTTTGAAGGACTCTTCAAGCACGTAGCCGGGATAGTTAAGGTAGCCTGTGTCAGCAGGCGGAAGTATTTGTGTCTCCGTCAGGAACAACAATGCTGGCCGTGCTGTCTCAAGGTGGTGGTGGACAGCATTGAGGTTAGAGTGGAGTCCGCGTATGTTGCAGAACTCGACCTCAAACAGCGTTGAAGGCGTGGGGGTGTGCACCGCTGAACGTCCAAACTTTGTTTTAAGAGCTGCCATTATGGAAGTAAAAAAGAGACGTGAAACGAGTAGACTTTGTCGCGACAAGACCGGGCAAATTAGGAAGGCATGTTTCCCCGAATGATTGCCTGCAGAGGATATACGCCGACCCGCCGGACGGAAGGGCCCCCGCACCCTCCCGGAAGTGGCCGCCGGGACCCCACGCCCCGGTCACCAACCGGCACGACGGTCCACCCCGAGATTATGCGTGACATGATAGGGCAGCCTCGCGAACTGGTTAGGAACGCTCGGGCCCCTGTACTGTGCCACGGGCGGCCAGCGGGACAGCCGTTTCTACGGGTCTCCCTGGCCGGCGGGTCGATGCAGTCCTCCCGGCATCGGTTCGACGGATGCCTCGCCCTGGACCGAATCCGTCGCGACAACCTCCACTCGAGCCCTGGTTGTACGCTGGCGGACCCCGAAACGCGCGAGAAGCACTTCACGGGTTTTTCACCATGCGCACGGTGGTAGCAAACCAGGCGGGTGTTAGGCACCCTACCACCAGAGGAGCGGATGGAAGCTCCGATATCCCTTAGTCGCCTTTTACGACACCCAATGATGTACTTCAACGCCCTTCAAGCTTTATTTGTATTTTTGTAACAGACTGTATATAAACATCCATGACTACGGTTAACATGCTAGTATTAATCATATTAACATTTGCCCACACCGGTACTCGAACCCGGGACCTCTAAGTAGGCAACGACATGAAACCCGTATATACCACTCAGCCTCGGAGGTCGTCATTTCGAATTGTTACCAAAATAACATAAGTACCACTCGTAACAATTTTTATTGCATCATTTAACAGTTGACAAGTTTATGTTCTCGCTGATTTCGTTCTGCTTTAAATAAATTCGCTAAGCGCGTTGTCGAACACCTGCGCTCAATTTGATGTAACAACCATAAAATGGGTTTTAATGGAACATAAACTGTCTTTAAAACCTTTTTATTAGTATTTTATTACATGAGAACAAAAGAGGAGGTTTATCTAGGGAACAGCAGATTCTTTTCCTCCATATTAATGGAATGTAGTATTAGGCGTCTAGAACACATCTAATCCGTTATTGACTGACAAATGCTCGGCCGTTATTAGGCCTTTTGTCCGAGGAGGCCTTTTGTCCACGGAGGCCTTTTGTCCGCGGAGGCCTCTTGTCAGCTGAAGACTTTAGTCCACGTATTATGAAAAAAAAAACGACGGGTTGCACTCCGGGAGTGCCGGCAGAATTGAAAACTTGAATATTAACATTGTGCATTTTTGATATTTTGGAATGGTTAGGGAATAATTTTGCACGAATTTCTTTAATTATCAGTATAAAAGTACTATCATTTATGTGGTAGAATACAATATTTATTTATTGCGCTATCGTACACAAACGTGACAATTTATATTACATTAAAAAGTTTATCTCTCGGAATTTCTCATTTAAGCGCACCTAGCGATATCTATTGCAAAAAAAATGCATTTTCTTCATAACAAAGCTGCCACCTGGACGTCCTAGATACAGACTTATTATTATAATACGATAAAATAAAATATTACTATGATTCGTCCAATATATTGAAAGTCAACAACCTTTCCAATTTTATTGTTTTCGTCTTAAGAATTTTCGATTTATAATACGATAAAATAAAATATTATTATGTTTCGTCCAATATATTGAAAGTCAACAACCTTTCCAATTTTATTGTGTGTCATGATGCGATTAGCCCACGTGTTTAACCTGACGCGAGTTTAATACACTTCTGGACACATCTATTGGCCCACCTTGTATTTTCAGTTTCGTTTGGTCCTAGCTAAAATTTTATATTAGGTCGAGCAAAAAGTTTTTATGCAGTTTTGAACCTGACACATTCACAATTTCATTCAATAGTCTTTTTTTGAATTTCGAACACAGAATTTAAAGAAACAAAAGACAATTTGGAGCCTGTTTGTTGATATCAAACAATCGAATACTAAGAAAACTTGGTTTTATTGGTTTACTTGGATTTAATTCTTGAAAAAGTGATTGATATCTTTGGTTTTGCAACAAAAATTACTTATTCTTAACATTAAGGTAAGGTTCTATCAATAATCTATGGATACTTCACCTGAAGTCGCCGCCCAAGCTGTGGCACTTATTCAGGCCGGACACAGCCAAAGAAACGTGAGTACTCAACTTAATTTAAGTCGATCTGCGGTCCGAAATGTTTATCGGAGGTACCTAGAGACTGGCGGCTTTGTTCGTCGCCAAGTAAGGCCACGATCTCGGGTCACAACTGAAAGGCAGGATCGATTCATCGTGACGACCAGCTTGAGAAATCGTCACCTTACCTCCATTGAGATACAAAAACAAATTCGCGACTTCCACAGAGTATCTGTGAGCGCTCGAACTGTTCGGAGAAGGTTAAAAGAACGCGACATGGTACCATACAAGCCAGCTAATGGGCCCAAACTAACGCGAGCCCACCGCGCCTTTATTTCGCACGCAGTCATTTAAATTGGACACAGCAAGATTGAAGCCGTGTACTCTTTTCTGATGAGTCTAAAATTGTGTTACATGGCAATGATGGAAGGAAGAAGGTCTACCGACGTAAGGCAGAGCGTTTCGCACAATGCTGCTTTGAAGAGAGGGTTGCTTATGGCGGTGGCTCATGGACTGTCTGGGGCGGTATATCCGCGAGCGGCAAAACTCAACTTGAGGTTGTTACAGGACCACGGCTGCCAACATTAAATGCTGAAAGGTACATTCGTGAGTGCTTAGAACCTCACGTGATACCATACGCGGACTATGTGGGCCCAAATTTCCTTTTTATGCATGATAATGCAAGAGCCCATGCGGCCGGCATCGTCAGGGAATATCTTCGGGATGTGAACACCACAGTTATGGACTGGTCAGCCAGAAGCCCAGACATGAACCCCATTGAGCACATGTGGGACGAGCTAAAAAGACGTGTTAGGGCTCGTCAGCCAGTTGCCCAGACGATGCAGGAGTTGAAAACTGCCATAGACGACCTCCGTGGCCGAGTGGTTTATACGCCGGGTTTCATGGCGTCGCTGACTCGAGAGGTCCCGGGTTCGAATCCCGGTGGGGGCAGATGTTTGTGTGATGAATACGAGCATTTGTACTCCAGTCATGGATGTTTAATATGTATTTCATATAAATATACTTATATATGTACAATATATGTATTCTATCCGTTACCCTGGTATCCCATAACACAAGCATTTACAGTGCTTACTTTGGGGCTAGGCTAATTGGTGTGAGTGTTGGAAATATTTATTTATTATTATTATTATTATTATAGAAGAGGAATGGGAGATGATCCCTCAAAATTTCGTAGAGCGGTTGATAAACTCTATGCCTAATCGTATGAGAGCTGTGGTAGATGCCCATGGAGGCAACACGCGTTATTAAATTAAACCTTTATTTGATAAAACATGTTTTTATTCAAAAATCAATTGCCTTTAACAAGGCGCATATCCGACTTGTTAGGCGTAGCTCCATGTTGTATGGTATTCTGAATTCAAAATTAAAACAATACGATCGAAAAAGATGGTAAAATGTATCAGGTTTACAACTGCATCAACAGTTTTTGTTCAATCTAGCAATCATATTTCGGTAGGGGCCATCGAAACCTAAACTCTAAGGTGGGCCAATAGATGTGTCCAGAAGTGTATTTTTTACCCATACAAAATAAAGTGTACAACGCCGCTAAAGACGTTTTCACTTCAAAAATACAATCTATTTCATCCGCCTTTGTGCATTCGTAGGTGTACATCCTAAGGAGCTCGATGGCGATGAAAGGCACTGACCACTCGCCCCATCGAACTTATTGAGTATTAATTGTACAATCTTTGCTTCATTTGGTGTTTGGACTTAATTTTATTGGGAATTTCTACCAATGAACGTAAAATGTAATAATAATGAATTATTTGGACGCCCATCCGATTACCATTCATTACAAAGTTGTAGCGTGTTACACCGCTAAATACTAACGCTGTATATTCTCGCTTGCCGAATTTAGCTTGGCTGAAATCAAACCTTTGCAAGTGGCCGTAACACTAGAAAATATTGCATATTTAAATGTCAAAAGAGTCCAAAGCAAACGTTGGAGCAGAGTATAAATTACAAAAATAACCATACAATTAGCCGTCGGGGCGGTACCAGGCTCGCATAAGCAGTGGAGAGTTCATTTCCCGAGTAAACAGTAATGTTGGGTACACAGCCTTTGTGTGCGCTAGCCTTTTATACATCAGACGAAATTACGAAAAAAAAATTCATAAGCAAATGGAACAAGTAAATGCTTTTTTTTTCTTTACGGCCACCAGCGGCGCGGTCGGCGATGTAAGATATTCCAACTTTCTGAAGAGGCTAATGAAAATTTGCTGCAAACTTTTCTGTTTTCTTTGAATTCTACTTGTTCCCTCTGCGAATGGTAAATACTTTTGCCAGACTTTGTGTTTTAGTTTAAATTCATTATTTTTGCAAAGCATATTTACGTACAGGATAGTACCGATTTCCATTAAAAATAATAGCAGTAATTGTTATAAATAAAGTTCGTGTTTTCTTTTCATTTTAGTTAATGTTGTGTATAAAGCGATTCAACTAAGAATAGGCCCGACTGGGCGCCATATTGTCATGTCATAGCTGTCAATGCAAACCAAATAGGTAGAGTGAGCAAAAAAAAGTGAGAAAAAGCATCAGATTTTTTTAATTACATTTATTTACTAAGATTGAGAAAAAAAAGACCGTATTTTAATAATATTTATATATTAAGACTGTGAGAAAAAACATTAATCAGAATCTAGCTCTACTATTCCGCTCATCTCTGCATTACCGCCGGAGTAGTTATGAATAATCATGCACTATTACTAGGTCACATACGAACATGAATCCTTTATGTAAACGAAAGTTTGAAATCGAGTTTCGAACCAAACTTAAAGTGACATTTGGTTGACGATTTAGGTTATCAACCATTCATGGCCAAAGCTCGAAAAGTGAAAAAAAAAATCAACCGATATTAATTATCAATATTTGTTAGGCATTGTCCTAATACAACGCGATAACGCGATCATCGCGCGTTTAAACGATGCGACCGTCGTGTGATCGCGAACTGGGTGTCCTAATAGAACGCGAATACGGAACGGGTTAGCCCTGCCCCTCTCCCCGCTTCCTATCGACGCGACGCAATCATCGCGCGAACTTCAGTTAGGACACCTATTCATCATTAATAGGTTTGATTGCGCGTTCGCGCGAACTAAGATCGCGCGAATAGATTTTTAAACATTTTACTCGCGCGAATGCATCGCGCGATCGCCTGTTAGGACACCTATTCTAGATCAATATGTTTGATCGTCGACTCGTACGATGATCGCATCGCTCATTCGCGTTATCGCGTTGTATTAGGACAATGCCTTACTGTTTGTTTACAAATGCTTGGTTTTTATTCTAGAATTAGCGGAGTGGGGCTGTTCAAGTATTACATAAGCAGATTTATTACAACTAATTACCCCCCCTCCCCCTCAGCAAAAGTAAGCACAGCTCTTACCCCTCCCTCCATCCTTACGTAAACGTTGGTACCTATATGCATTTTTCCTTTAATGTATTCTGTTTTTTTTTATTGATTCATGAGCTTTCATGAGCTTCATGAGCAGCAGTACTTAAAAAGGCTTAATCGATGATGCTGACGTAATCACCTTCTCTACCCCCCACCCCCCCATGTCATCAAAAATAAGGAAAGCAAAGACCCCCCTGCCCCCCTATAGTGCTTACGTAATACTTGAACAGCCCCAGTGCTAAAAAAGGGTTCACAGTTTTTTTTGCAAACCGTACTGTTCAAGCGACATTTGGGTCATTGATTTTCCTATTCTTATTTGAATCGCATTATCTCTTATTTATTAGACAAGTCCGTCCGCCCGTCTGTCTGTGGTGCTGTTTCAGCGGCCAAACCGTAAGAGATAGATAAAGAGAATATTTAAGTTATAAGTTAAGAATAGTCTGATTAGACTACAAACCGGATTTGAGTAACGTAGCACTTCCGGTTTTCGAGAAATCACGAATTTCAAACGAAACCATCCAAAATCTCCGAAGTTCTCAATTATTAATTAAATACATTTTTTTTTTAAATCAGGTTTTGGTGAACATTTGGTTCACTGGTTTGCTAGTATATCTATAATTGACACACACATCATTCCCGAGCGCGCGACGCTTACTAAATATCGCTGTGTGCGTTGCTGCCTCTTGTCACATAGTTACTCGTATATTCTTTGTTCAGTATTGTTGATCGAAACATATGTTCTATTTTTTTAGAGGACACTCGCGCATTTTTGTCCTTTGCAGTCATGTTTGTCCGCGGTAATTTGAATCCGTTGTCTGCGTTACTCGTTGCAGTTGTATATAAATAATAAATATTTCCAACACTCACACCAATTAGCCTAGCCCCAAAGAAAGCACTGTGAAGGCTTGTGTTATGGGATACTAGGGTAACGGATAGAATACATCATCATCATCATCATCATCATCATCAGCCTATCAATGTCCCCACTGCTGGGGCACAGGCCTTCCCTATGGATGGAATAGGGAGATTGGGCCATGACCCACCACGCGGGCCCAGTGCGGATTGGTGGGTGCTAACGACTGCAGATGCAGCCGGGACCAACGGCTTAACGTGCCTTCCGAAGCACGGAGGAGCTCGAGATAGTAATTTCTGGTCACCCATCCAATGACCGACCACTGCGAAAGTTGCTTAACTTCAACAATCGCAGCCGAACGCGCTAACCACTTGCGCCATCGAGCTCCTCGAATATCGGATAGAATACATATATTGTACATATATAAGTATATTTATATGAAATACATATTAAACATCCATGACTGGAGTACAAATGCTCGTATTCATCACACAAACATCTGCCCCCACCGGGATTCGAACCCGGGACCTCTTGAGTCGGCGACGCCATGAAACCCGGCGTATAAACCACTCGGCCATCTGTTTTTTGATGAAATCTAATTTAAAGGAATGATGAGTAAGTATACATTGCATTAATCATAGGTTGTCTTAAAAAAAAATGCCGCAAATACCGGCGGAAAAAAGTCCTCCGCCGTCAAAAGTACCTCGTCTGCGCTTTGACTCTGACTTTAAAAAGAGAGGGATTATACAATGTACTCAGAAACACTGACACAGACAAGCAATTCAAATCCTTCACTGTACGCATTATAAAAGTATTTGTACTTTAACGAATAAATTTCGAATTGAATTAAAGTTCTTCAATGAAATTAAAAACAAAATTATCAAAAACAAATTAAATAGGCGCGTCTACACAGAGCGAGCAGCCTCGCGAGGCATTTGCCGCGCGAGGAAACTGTCCCCGAACGAGCGCGGCATGCCCGAGCCAGTTTTCTTCGTTCGTTCATTCTCCTTATTTTTCCCATCAATGACTCTATTTTCTTTTTTAAATCAGGAACCGGGACATTCATCTCGTGGCTAATATTTAACCAGACATCTTCCCTAAGTCCTCTATTTGTAAAAAAAAAAATGTGTGCGTGTACTAGTGTACACACGTAAGAAGTGAAACTTCTTTATGGCCTTATTTTTCGAAAAATGATCTACATGCAACTTTCCAGAAATTGGTTAAATAAAGTTAAATTAGATAAAGTTTAAACAAAAGGATTTTATTATCATAGACATGAATACAAATTACTGCCTATGAAACTGTTATGATTACACGGCTCAGTAATCTAAGGCACCACCTCCGACGATGAACGATAAGCGAGTAGAAACTAGAAACGAATTCGCAGTCCTGAGTTAAAATGCACGCGCACGGCTTTTGACAGCCAAGCCAGCTTAACCGAGCGAGTATAGCTGAGCGAGTATCGCTGAGCTAGTATCGCTGAGCGAGAATCGCTGAGCGAGTATCGCTGGGCGAGTATCGCTGGGCGAGTATCGCTGGGCGAGTATCGCTGAGCGAGTATCGCTGAGCGAGTACCGCTGAGCGAGTATCGCTGAGCGAGTACCGCTGAGCGAGTATCGCTGAGCGAGTATCGCTGAGCGAGTATCGCTGCGCGAGTATCGCTGCGCGAGTATCGCTGAGCCAGTATCGCTGAGCGAGTATCGCTATGCGAGTTTGGCTGAGCGAGTCTTATCTTTAATAACTATTGTCACTCGGCTACAAACGAGTAGAGAGAGTTCTTGCCGGCGACAGTGTGATCATTCAGCTATCAACTATTAATATAAAAAAAGATGGCGCGTAACGGAAAAATGTGACGCGTAACCGCAAAATGTGACGGTAAATTTTTTTCCAACGCCGATAAAGAAGTTTCACTTCAATAAGGATCACTTGCACTCCATAGCATGGTGGCTAGAGATAATAATTTCAAACACTGATCTTTATTCATAATTATTAAGCTCGACCGAGGCACGAAACAAAATACGCGAGCGTCCAGAGTGCGCGCGGCATACGACCGAGGCGCCTTTGAGCAAAAAAACCGACAATCGATGGCTCTGGCGCTTGGTCGCTCGCCCGCGGCAGCGCGCGCGCTTGCCTCGGCCTAGGCACGTCTACATTAGGCGCGTCTACGCTCTGTGTAGACGCTGTTTAGGCGCGTCTATACACAGCGTAGATGCGCCTAAACCTGAACTTAAATAAGCTTAAATTTAGGACATAGGTGTAACTGGTACGTAATAAGTAAAAAAACTTGCAGACTACAAACAAACTTCCTACATTAGCTTGAACAGATTTTCACATGCATTCATTGTGTTCCATTCAAGTTCCATTATTCATCATCAAATGATTTCATTAATTAATATTTTCTAGCCTTTGCAAAAAACGTATAGACATCGTCAGAAGAAAGTTATATTACAAATTATTAAGTAACGTTGGTTGGTCATTGGATGGGTGATTTATGTGCTTCGGAAGTCACGTTAATCCATTGGTCCCGGCTGCATCTGCAGTCGTTAGCACTCGCCTGTCCGCTCTGGACTCACGTGGTGGTCATGGCCCAATCTCCCTATTCCATCCATAGGGAAGGCCTGTGCCCCAGCAGTGGGGACATTGATAGGCTGATGATAAAGTAACGCTGGCTGTATATACTTAGAAAATGGTTTCCTAAATAAAATCACTATAAATGCTTTGAGATATCAGAAAAAAAGCAAGTAGAAAAGATTTTAACATTCCATTTTTGCATTCGAACCAAATGGCGACGGTTTATTGGTCAAAGGAGTTGTTCCATTAAGTCTTGATTCGGTTATCGTCAAGGGAATTCTCTTTGATACGACCCCTTTTTTATGGGACAAAAATAAAAACTAGTTGTGTTTTGCCGATTAATACAATTTTCTGGTAAACATTACTATGAGCTGAGAACAAAGTTAGTATCAAATTCCTAACTCATCTTTCAAAACATTGTTTTATTTGTTTTGCAATATTTCAGAATTGCTTTCCATTTATTTATTAAACACTAGCGGCCCGCCCTCGCTTCGCTTCGGTGTAGAGCTGAAGTGTAGACTACGTTTTTATTCTCAGGCTTATATTATACACAATGACATTCATCTATGATTCTTCTTATACCTGCATGCAAAGTCCCAGCCCTGCCTGACCTGATCTATTATATTTACCAATATTTGAAAGGAATCGTTGCGTTGAAATGTTATGTGCAGAGAGCCATACATCACAAGCTACCATAAAATGTCAAATACTTCCAATAAATTATGAATCGTAAAACAAGCGAAATAAAGCTCAAAACCAGTTGGAGAATTTCGATAACTTGACCTGTGTCTGGGACGTTCTGAAAATATTCCAAACTAGCGGCCGCCCGCGACTCCGCACGCGTGGAGTTAGTTAGAAATAAGGGTTCACTGCTCGTTCCCCGTAGGTGATAGCGTGATAATATGTAGCCTATATGTTGACCCGACTTCTTAATAATATTCGTGCCAAATTTGAAGCAAACCAATGCAGTACTTTTCGAGTTTATCCCGGACATATATACAGACAAACAGACAAAAATTCTAAAAACAATATTTTCGGCTTCGGTACTGATTGTAAATCACACCCCAAGTATTCTTTTAAAAAAATATTCAATGTACAGTTTTAACTTTCCTACCATTTTATTATATAGTATAGATGTTATTTGGAGAGGGGATCAGCCCGGAATGTGTTTGCTTTTCCGGAGAGGCTTAAAACTTTACACTGTAGCCTTTAAGCCTTAACAAGTTGCGCTGTACGCGGTACCATTCCGGCTTTTTGTGTTTTTGATGAAAATATTTACATTAAGTTTCGCCGCACACGGCCACCGACCACAACCACAAAACGCCGCCACCAGCATATTTCTTGTAGTTTTCATACATTTTATATAGACTCGCCACACACGGTACGCCGGCGGTCGCCACACGCTACAAATCGCCGTTGCTCGCCTAGTGGCCCGCACCGGCCACTTAATGCGCCGATACAAAACGCCGCCACACGTCACTCGCGCGATTCCCCACCCCTCTCTCGCTTACCTTAGTCGGCCGCTGTCGCGCGCTTCAGCCGTTTTAGTAGCCGCTTCTAGCTTCTCGTGGCGGCGTTTGTGGCTGTGGCGTGTGGCCAATGTGTCAGTGTGACGTCACGGTCGCACGACAAATTCGGTGTAAACTTGTATAGCGACGCAAGGTTTGGGGGCGTATGAGGGGACCTCGTATGCGGTGTCCAATATGAATACTCTGTGAGACATTAGAAGGAGAGACATTCCGCCTTATTCCAAAACGCGGAATAAACTAAGTTTTGGTTGGGACCTAATGTTTACACTTTAGTAGCCGCTTCTAGCTTTTCGTGGCGGCGTTTGTGGCTGTGGCGTGTGGTCCGTGTGCGGCGACACTAAGTTTTTGCCAGCTGGGTATTGGTACTAAAAAACATTGAATTGAGTCTTTTCAAAGACACAGTACTTTCATTCATGCAATTTTAACCATACGTAATATCTATTGCGGGTAAAATCAGCAAAAGATAGAAAGATAATAATTATATACACCCCAGCAAACTTCTAGGGCATCGATTAATTTGTCGACGTCCGTGTCCGATTGGTATATACGCCAATTTTGATGGCGTCGCCTATTCAGAGGCCCGGGTTCGTACCCTGTGGGGGTAAATATTAGTATCATGAATACGAGCACTTGTACCTTAGTCATGAATGTTTATATATATTTCAAGATAAAATATACTAATATATGTAACAGTATATGTATTCTATCCGTTACCCTAGCATCCCATAACAAAAGCCTTACAATGCTTACTTTGGGGCTAAGCTAATTGCTGTGAGTGTGGGATATATTTATTATTATTATTATCGACCATATCCTGCCTACATGTACAAATTTAGGTAATACTTTACTGTCAGCAAGAAGTATTGGCGTAGTTAACATGATATCTCCGAAAATTTTACTAGAAAAAAATCCACACGGTCCAGGCAGCAGACGGGGACCCCGATGAAGAAATCAATCGCGCCAACGCGCCTCCGACTCCTCCAACACAGGCCAAAAACACTACACAGCTAGCATACTTGCACACTAGCTTAGCATTAGGCAGACACCGCAACCCGTAGGATAAGAGTGAGAAGATCCGGTCTTCACACGACACGCTATACCAGGTACATACCTGGACGTTTTTCCCCGCCCCCCACGACAACGGCTAACTAGAGCCGGGGTCCGAGTCTAAGAGACGCCCTCTAGTTGAGCCGATCCCCTCAGGTTCGAGTGGTCTAAAGGCTCCAAACGGAGAGGAGACTCCCCTCGTGGAGAGATGCCAGCCGCCTGGAATACCTCTAGAGGCACTCGCCAATTCTCGGATTGAGGTCCCCTTAGGATCTCGCCGTCCCCAAACCCGGTGACGCTGTAAAGGTCATTTGCGACTAACAGCATACATACTCATAAAAAAAGCAGACGGGCAACCGCGTGGAATTTTTTCTGGTAAAAATTTCTTTACATTTAAACATCTAGCAGTTAATGCTTACAAAAATAAAACTTTGATATCTCCGTCTCAAAACCTCTGCTTCATGTTTATATACGACTAGCTTTTTAATATTACGATACATATTTAACGTAGTTTTATTTTCTTCAGACGATTTAATAATTATTATGAACACAAAATCGGTTATTGTGATTAAACCATGATAGCTAGATATATCTTCTCGCGGACTTTTTTGTAGGTCTTAATGGGATCTACAAACCCGTAATACATCATTTTGTTCTATTGTCAATAGTTTTTGCAGCGCACGCAAAAATAGGTTTGCGATTTTACACCTTGTGTTACAAAATAGCAATTTTATTACGGATCCCTAATTTTGAAAAAAAAATATAGCCTATATATAGCCTTCCTCGATAAATGGATTACCCAACACTGAAAGAATCATTCAAATCGGACCAGTAGTTCCAGAGATTAGCGCGTTCAAACAAACAAACAAACTCTGCAGCTTTATAATATTAGTATAGATGGTACTTCAAGAAAGACCGTTTTAAAAATTCACGCCTCGTCGTGATCGGAATGACAATTTCGGTCTCCATTCCGAACGGGAAATGGAGCATTCTACTGGATTATTAGGCCTGAATGCCATTGAAATTTTCGGCGTCGTTGCTGTGAAAAATATATTATGTAAATTTGTTTTGCAACTGGCAGCGGAGCGAATGAGTTTGTTTTGTTTTTCCCTCGCCGTAATACAATTAATCTATCCTATTGCTCTATTAATCTGTAATCATTTCAATGTGAAAAATCGTATGTTTGTTACTGTCAATCACGCAAAAACTACTTAATTTGGATGAAATTTGGTACTCATATAGTTTATGACAGAACTCGATGGCGCAGGTGGTTAGCGCGTTCGGCTGCGATCGTTGAAGTTAACGCAGTGGTCGGTCATTGGATGGGTGACCAAAAATCTTCTTTCCTAAGCTCCTCCGCGCATTGGGCCCGCGTGGTGGGCCAATACCTTCCATAGGGAAGGGCTGTGCTCCAGCAATGAGGACATTATTTGGCTGATGATGTGATGTTGTCATGTCGGTTACGTTTTGTCCGATATAGGAGTTTACTCCTTAAGAATCGATTTGCATATATAAGGGGCCCGGTATGAGAAAAATGTGAGGAGTAAAATCTATCCACGAATGACCTCGTTACGTTTTTGGTGCGCATCCTATGTCGCGCAACTTTGACAAACAAAGATGACGGATTGACATTAATATTTTTTTTTAAATCTGAACTGAACTTAGATATTGTTTCTGATAGAGCAATGAGGACAACGAGGTATGATACAACCATTGATGCGGTATTTTCAAGATTCGTGAACCACGTATCTACGAACGTCCATGTGTCTTATTTTAGTTACCATAAACCACTTGTCACTGTAATTAATAATGCAGACAATGTTGATTTAATTAATATTTAAAAAAATGATAATAGTCTGATAATAATAATTACATAATTTATCAACATTCCTAATTATATATTTATCCACATCTGAAATTGACTATCGTAAGAAGTTTAATGTAAAATATTTCGTCGATTAGTTATAATAAATATAAATGAAATGAATAAATATATATTTATATATGTATATTATCTCTTATCTATTAGACAAGTCCGTCTGTCTGTGGTGCTGTTTCAGCGGCCAAACCGTAAGAGATAGATAAAGAGAATATTTAAGTTATAAGTTAAGAATAGTCTGATAAGACTACAAACCGGATTTGAGTAACGTAGCACCTCCGGTTTTCGAGAAATCAGGTTTTGGTGAACATTTGGTTCACTGGTTTGCTAGTTTTCATTAATTTGTTAATTTACCCTTTCATACAGTATCAATCTTTTTTAAGTTAAATAAACTCTTTTAGTGTCTGGTTAGACTATCGAACTTAAGGAGTAAACTCCAGTCGTTGGTCGGAGCTGACACACACAATTTTTTATTTATTTATTTCAATCCAGCATTATAAGTGGCGGCACTTGCTCCACCTATAATAAAATTGGAAATGCCATTCAACACTGGAAATGTCATTTATTATTATAATTACAGATGCTGAGAATATCGATTACATTATAGACGACATCACTTCGCATTCGCATCGATATTGACAATAAGAACCAATTTACATATCGATGGGTTCTTTACTCGGTACACACACAGATGAATGATTGGTAAGCGAGACCAATCATTTATCTGTGGGCACACATAATGGAACTCTTGTGATATATGCCGCCTCCCGTGATGGAACATTACAAATAGGTATACTGTCAGTCGTAAGTAGGCAGTCTGAAGTGAAAAAGTAATGAAGTAATAAAATTTTCAATTCAATTCAAAATATCGTTATTAAAATGGGAAACATAATATTTTGAATCGTCTACATTTTTGAAGTGAAAACTTCTTTAGCGGCGTTGTACACTTATTTTTGTATGGGTAAAAAATGTTAAATTCTCGTCAAGTTAAACAAGTGGGCTGATCGCATCATGACACACAATAAAATTGGAAAGGTTGTTGACTTTCAATATATTGGACAAAACATAGTAATATTTTATTTTACTGTATTATAATAAAAAGTCTCTATCTAGGATACGTGGCAGCTTTATTGCGAAAAAAATGCATTTTTTACAATAGATGTCGCTAGGTGCACTTAAACGTGATACATGTAAGTTGATTTTTCTGAGATAAACTTTTTTAATGATATATAAATTGCCATGGTTTGTGATAGCGCAATAAATAAATATTGTATTCTACCACATAAATGATAGTACTTTTATACTGATAATTAAAGCAATTCGTGCAAAATTATTCCCTAACCATTCCAAAATATCACAAATGCATAACGTTAATATTCATATTTTCACTTCTTCTTCACTTTTTATTCCTAGTACTAAGCGAGTGATATCACTATTTATAGGAAACAAATTAAAATTTTTTTGAACATACATTGAATTTTCATAACAATACTGAGACGCAATACTGTCATTATCTATAATAAAATACCTACCTAGGTCTTTTACATGCAGTAGAATATCTAAAAGATAAATATATCTGAGCGTGACGGACACGGGAGTTTAGTGATTTTATCTTCTTCTGAAAGAGTTAGCTTATTGTCGCCATTAAAACATCCAGTGTCCTAATGTGCATAATTATCACACAAACGGATGACATAATGTTGTACCTATTTTTCATAATAACACTCCTTCGCTTTTTCCATCTTACTTCGATCCCTTCCGAGCTAAAGGTTTACTTATCAAACAGCCGGAATTTCTACTGTTCCATGCGTGGTATCTGTATGAATATCCCGTTTGAGGTGGGTCGTTACGTTCCCTAAAATATGGTTGAGCGAAGCGATGGCTGGTTCATGCGTCATGCTCGTGAACGGGTGCTGCCAGCGGAGATGAGTCTGCCCTAACTACTTAGATATTTAAGAAATGTTGAATTACACGTATTATAAATAACTCTATTTGTTATTTTTTTATTTTTTTAAAGCATGTAACTGCTTGATGTTTAAATCTAAAGAAAATATAACTAGAAAAAATTCCACGCGGACTCGAACCCGCATCCTTCGCAATCCGGGCGAATGCACTGACTAATTATGCTACCGCGGCCCTCACGGACCGCGTCGAAATTCCTCCAGCCATTCTTATGCTGCAAGGCAGCGCCATCTCTTTGCATTATAGGTGACCCACAACTCTATTTGTATTTATATTGTGTGACACAGCAATCAAAATGCAGGTGAACAATAAATGTATAATCATCAATCATCACATTATGTAATGAAAGGTGACTTCATGAATCATCTCTGAAGTCATTTTTCAACTTGACGACTCTGTAAATGATAAAACAGGGAGAAAAAAAACAGCCCTTGCTGAGTTTCTTGCCGGTTCTTTTCAGTGCAAGGTCTCCCGCCGTAGATTTACGAACCGATGGCGTAGCTTCTAGACATTCATATGTGCTTGTAACAGCCTTAACTGAATAAACGATTTTGATTTTGATTATGATAATAAAAAAACAACATTGTCAGGTAGGCAAATGACTTTACCCCACCTGATGGTTAAGTGGTGATAGAGTCCAAGCGCGAAGATAGCTGGTATAGCTGGTATACTGCAGTTATAAACTGCCACACCAACCATCCTCACCTTGCCGGCCTGCAAAAATGCTTCTTGAAAGAAAGAAAGAAAGAAAGAAAGAAAGAAAGAAAGAAAGAAAGAAAGAAAGAAAGAAAGAAAGAAAGAAATTTTATTGACCATAACTAACTAATATTAACAGTATTGTTAACCTAAATAAAAACAATAAAAAAAAATTTTGGCCAACTAGGTCCCTGCCTCAGCTTGATACTACAGCAACACCAGGGCTGCTGCAGCGCTGATGATTCTGGCAGGGCCTAAGGTTGATGACACAGATAATTATTATACAACCATACCAATGTACACTTAAAAAAAAGATAATAACAACGTAGGCTGAATGTTTTTACCATCCCTAGCCTTACAGAAAAAGTACAAAAAAAAATAAAAGAAAAAAAAAGAACGATTTATCTGTGGGAGGACAGACTACAGACTGGAACCTAAAAAAACAAAAGAAAAAACTAATTTATAAAACTAATAATTAAATGAATTGCAAACTTATTAATAGTAATTCTACTGCCGATCCATGCCTGTGCGCAACTATGACATTGACAGCCAGAAAGGACAAATAACATGAGGCAGTATGCAAAGACAGAAAAAGAACAACAATAATCGGCAAATATTAAATTTCTTCAGGCCTCTCTTAAAGGACCCCAGATTGTAAGAGGAAGACGTGCGCTGACAAATAATTCCACTTACGAATAGCACGAGAAAGCAATGGGGCACCAAATTGCTTTGTTCGTGTATATGTTACAGATAAACCCCGTTTTTAGATAGAATGCGTTTTCCCTAGTTTTAACTAAACGCCTTTGTTAAAACTAGAAATAATAAGTCAAAACTAGAAATTAACAATGATATATTTGAGTTTCAGATAAAACTAGTAGTCATTCCGAGCTTTAGTTAAAACTAGCACTAGAGAAACTAATTTGGGGGTCTAAAACAAGATATATTAAAACGATCTAGGACACGAGAGTCATATCATCATCATCATCATCAGCCTATTAATGTCCCCACTGCTGGGGCACAGGCCTTCTCTATGGATGGAATAGGGAGATTTGGCCATGACCCACCACGCGGGGCCGTGCGGATTGGCGGGTGCTAACGACTGCAGATGCAGCCGGGACCAACGGCTTAACGTGCCTTCCGAAGCACGGAGGAACTCGAGATAGAAGATTTTAGGTCATCCATCCAATGACCGACCACTGCGAAAGTTGCTTCAACGATCGCAGCCGAACGCGCTAACCACCTGCACCATCGAGCTCCTCTCATCATATGTGACCACGAAAAGCCAATTTTTCAGGAGAGGCAAAAAAGTAATTTGAAAATTAGAAAAAATATAGGTATTCTACGATGAATTTTGAGAACAGTTTTAACTGACTCGCTTCGGAAAAACGCGTGTTGTCTTGTAAGAACTAGTTTTAACTGAAATTCCATTATGAGCATTGCTTGATTCTAGTTTTAACAAAGGCATTCAGTAAAAGCTAGTTCTAACTAGGGAAAACGCGTTCTATCTTAAAACTGGTTTTGACTGTAACATTTTTTTTTATTTATTTATTTAGGTCAGCCAACGGTGGCTACATAGAAACTTACAATAAATCTTATCTACTAAATTTAATGCTAAATGTGCTAACCTATTAAAGGCCAACACTGCATGCACATACATATATTAGGTAAACATATATATCTAATATATAAAATTCTCGTGTCGCGGTGTTTGTGGTTAAACTCCTTTCTTCTCTTGATTCTCATGAAATTTTGTGTGCATATTGGGTAGGTCTGAGAATCGGACAACATCTATTTTTCATCCCCCTAAATGTTAAGGGTAATCCACCCCTAAATTTTTTTTTAATTTTTTTATGATACAGCATTAGTAAATACATATAACCCTGAATTTTCAACCCTCTACCACCAACCCTTATTTTTATGGCGGTACGAAGTTCGCTGGGTCAGCTAGTATAAAATCCTTTCATACTTAACTAAACATGCACGAAGACAATGGTGTAACTATAGATGACTAACACAACAACATTCGTAACCAAACACTTTGTAGTAAATAGAAGCAGGTCGGTCCGGAAAGGGACCGGTAACAGGATACCGGTAGAATACCGGTGCCGGTGTACCGGAAAACGGTTTTGTGCCGGAAAACTTGCGCAATATCCTTGCTGCTGAGATGTTTCTTGAAAGAGCATTGACGCGGAAATGGCATGTTTACATAGCTATAGAATGAACCGCAGAAATTCCGGGTCAATGTAAAAAGTTTGATAGTTGCTCAAATACCGACCCAAGAACCTTCAAAAAAGAGCGTACTCCTTCCTTAAAGGCCGGCATCGCATTTGTGATACTCCTGGTGTTGCAAGTGTCCATGGGCGACGGTGATCACTTACCATCAGGGGAGCCGTCTGCTCGTATGCCCCCTATAACATAAAAAAAATGGGTGCGTGTACTTATGTAGGCGCGTGAGAAGTTATCCTTCTTTGGCATCGTTTAAAATTAGTTTTTAATTGCATGCAAATAATTAATTACAATAAATTAATAAAAAGTCTGGAAAAGGACACAGTCAATAAAGTTCAGTTTTAATTTGAAAAAATAAATAAATAATCAAAATATTCAATTAAAATCGCTACTGAATATAATTTATTAGAACATATGTGATTTGCACTTGTATGAAACTCAAACACGTATTCCGAATATACAAACTAGAAACATGTGGATAAATATTATAAATATGAATACCTATAACTGTTACTTTATTACAAAAAATAAAGATGTGGTTTTTGGTTCTACTACACCAATGGTCAAGAGATGGCGCTGTAGTCTCCTGAATCGCGCTTTGGTTCCGTTGTTCCAGATTAATAAATACTTTTGATAGGCCTTCACAATGCACACGTTAGCACCCACTAAATAGATATTCTATTTCTATTTTGTTGGTAGATTTTCTTAATGTGCGGTAAACACAAAAGTAAATTTTGTGTTACAGTGATGCGCGCGCATCTTAAAATTTCACTCTCATAATTTTTTCATAACGCGCCTAAAGAAGTATAACTTCAAAAAAAATAAATAAAAAAACATTACATACACTCGTAAAGGACAATGGCGAAATATTTGTTGAAATAAATCTTTAGCGTCTATAGATATCATTATCAGAAATGTTAATAAAATAATCTCAAAAGATTTATTAATACATACTAAGTATTCTTCGATAGTTCCGTTCCGCGTTTCTTTTTTATTTTGATATAAAAGACTCTTGAAAATATCTTTTATTGTTTTTGTATTACATAACCTCCAAAACTTCAAAGTAGAATATCTATAAATCCAGACTTCCTATAATAAAAGAAATAAGACGAATCAAACCGAGAATCTAAACTCTATAATTTAACATGCAATTCATTTATAGACGCAATAAAAATTTCAAAAATAAATTGTATGGGAGTTCGCCATTTAGGATATAGATGACTGAATAATAAATAGTAATAGAAAAAACAGAAAACATGTTTTGTTCGCACATATCATAATTTTATTTAAACTGAATAAATCTGAACTTCTTTTAAGGTAGTTCATGCTGCGAATCGTTCTCCTTCTACTATTTTTGAACTCGTCCCATGCAAAATGAAAAACATGATTTTCGATTATCGAGACAGTGATACCCCACTCGACATATTTTGTCAACTTATTTTTTTTTACATCGTCACAATATGGCGCCTAATTTTGTCCATATTGAATTTTAATTACTATCATATCTTTAGTAGCATTCCGATGGATGGATGGACGAATCGATTGATGTATGAATCAAAAAAATCGGTCCAGGCGTTTGGTCTCTAGTGTGCCACAAAGGAACAAACATACATATATAGACTGTTAAACACTATACCCTGTCTGAGCGCCGCGCTTCGCGCTCTTGCATTGCGCAGCCGGGTAAAAATGAAAATATATTTATTGGAACTAATTAACATTTCATGTATAATTAGGTTCGTTAATAGCTATATTAGTTTCTAAAACTGTGTTACACCTATTAGCGCCCACCTCCAGATAAAGAGACGTGTGTTTCATAAAACATAAATAAAAATTACAGTTCTTATCTTACCATTTACTTATTCAAAAACTTCAAAATACAAAATCGTTTATTCAGTCTAGGCTGTTACAAGCACTTGTGAATGTCGAAAAGCTACGCCATCGGTTCGAAAATCTACGGCGGGAGACCTTGTACTAAGAAGAACCGGCAAGAAACTCAGCAAGGGCTGTTTTTTTCTCCCTGTATTATATACAGAGTCGTCAATTTGAAAAATGACTTCAATATGAGATAACTCATGAAGTCACTTTCCATTACAAATGTAAAAAATAAAAATGTATGTGTGTGTGTTTGTATATATGACTGTGTGTGTGAGTCTGTATTTGCGTTTGTGTCTGTATGTGCATGCGTGTATGTTTATGAGAGTGAGTGTCCGACTACTAAAATGATAATTGCATGTGGTTACACATGTATATCCGTGTATTATATGATGACCTTGAGTAAGCTCTCCGTTTCATAATATGAAAGTGAATGCAACCACTGCCTAGCAACCGTCTTACACTTATTAAGGGTAAGTGGATATATGTCAATGATGTTGCTGGCCCGGTTATATAACAAGGAACAAAGGGCGTATTTACCCTAGCCACAAGGACAAAGGACCAGGGCGCCAGAAGACATACATATAAAGGAATTCGTCACTGACTCATATTTTGATACCCTGAGCAAGGACAACCTCCTTACTCGGGGTATCATTTCGTTTTTATTTATTTTTAGTATTACATACGAAAAGATTTTTATTTATGTCATTTCTACGCTGTACTAATTTGGAGATTTCTAACTTACTGCAATGCGAAAGTTCAAATCCACATTTTGAAGAAATGGGTCCCTAATCATGAAGCTTTTGACTGTATATACCAGGGCCGGATTTAAAGCAATGCAGGCGGGACTGTGGCCCAGGGGCCCCCACAATAGAGTCACCAAACCTTGTACAAATCGTGTGGTACAAAAAAGCTGTCGGGTCCAGATTTAGGGGCCTCAACCGTTGTTGTCCCAGGGCCCCACACATCCGAATCCAGCCCTGGTGTACATAATGTCTATGGAGAATTATTGCTCAATTATTCTCTTATATAATAGGTTCAAATAGCTTCTTAAAGCTTTCACAGTAACAAATTGAGCAGTGTAGAATACACTGACAGTAACACTTTAAAATACACTGGCTTGCAAAACTAAATATCCTAATTATATAATTACTCTTTTTTCTAAACTATAGAAGTTAAATCTAAAGAAAATACTACTAGAAAAAAATCCACGCGGGCCAGGCAGCAGATGGAACTCGAACCCTTGCCTGCTTTGCAGCTTAAGGTTAGAGAAAATTCGACACGGCCATCAGGGCCGCGGTAGCATAATGGTCAGTGCATTCGCCCGGATAGCGAAGGCTGCGGCTTTGAGTCCCGTCTACCGCCTGGTCCACGTGGAATTATTTATAGAAATATTCTTTTTTAGATTTAAACATCTAGTATTCAAATGCTTAAAAAATAAATAATACTTATAACTATAGATGTTAGCCATTAAAATAAAAAACGTTTTATACCAAAATTATATCAGCTTAAACTCTTTACTCTTATTTTATTTCGACGACCTCCGTGGCCGAGTAGTTTGTACGCCGGATTTCATGGTGTTGCCGACTCGAGAGGTTCCGGATTCGAATCCCGGTGGGGGCAGATGTTTGTGTGATGAATACGTGCATTTGTACTCCAGTCATGGATGTTTAATATGTATTTCTATATAAATATACTTATATATGTATAGTATATGTATTTTATCCGTTATCCTAGTATCCCATAACACAAGCCTTATAGTGCTTACTTTGGGGCTGGGCTAATTGGTGTGTGTGTTAGAAATATTTATTTTATTTATTTATTTAAATTCTTTTTCGAGTCCTTTTTATTCCGATAGTATATCTTGTGTACTTAAAAAGTTATTGCAATTTTAAAAGTGTGATACTTAGTTTTGCAAGATAGTGTACAGCGGTATATCTAAAGCATCGACAGAGACTCGGGAGAAGTTAGCGGTTGGACAGCGGCCAGAATGCATTGTTGTTGTTAGCGAAGGATAGTTCCATCTAGGGTTGCCAACCCTACTACGCATATAATATAGTATCTCTTATCTATTAGACAAGTCCGTCCGTCCGTCTGTCTGTGGTGCTGTTTCAGCGGCCAAACCGTAAGAGATAGATAAAGAGAATGTTTAATTTATAAGTTAAGAATAGTCTGATAAGACTACAAACCGGATTTGAGTAACGTAGCACTTCCGGTTTTCGAGAAATCACGAATTTCAAACAAAACCACACAAAATCTCCGAAGTTCTCAATTAATTAAATACATTTTTTTTTTAAATCAGGTTTTGGTGAACATTTGGTTCACTGGTTTGCTAGTCCTACTAAATTAGTGGATCAAATACTATATTTATAATTTAAATTAGACAATAAAAGACATATTGGGAACATAGATACCTCTTTTCTTGTGGGTAACAGGACGGGGTATTTATTAAAACCGACAAAATGTCGAGATTATGAACTCAACCAATCTTTTATAATAAAACATATAGTAGGCGAAACTATTATATTTTGCTTAAAGCAGACTTTTGCCAGTAAAAACTTGCCTAAAAATAAAAATTTAATTATTAAGACATAGAGCAGCATAAATATATCCATTTCAGAAATGAAGTAAATAATTTAACCACATACTATATTTTTTTCCTTTCTTTTGCCATTTACTATATTTGTTTCTTAGGGTTTCACGCACATCACTCATTAAATAAAACTAGTTTTAAACTTTATTTATTTATTGACGTTACGCAGCCTTTTGAGGTCTGCTTCGTCAGAATATTACTAATATCGTCAGTATTCTGACGATGCAGACCTGAAAAGAAGCGAATAAATAAATAAAGTTTCGTCCATTATCCCGTTAAAACTAGTTTTATCTACTATATTTTTAGAGTTAACAGCTTCGAAAATACTATATTTGATAGAAAAAAAAAGTTGGTTACCCTAGTGCCATTGATCCTGCATTCCTGTTTAACGGACACACTATTTATTGGAAAGTACGTCGTATTCCTAATGCAGTAAGGTGTGTATTCATACACCGAGCTAGCACAGTAAACGATATATTATGGATTTAAATCTATGAATGCGCCATTAACCGCTTGAGGTGGGTGGGATTTTGGCAATATTTAGAGGTACGGTATCGAGAAGCTCGTTCGGCCTGTGATCGTGGAAGTGAAGCAACTTTCGCAATGGCCGGTCTTTAGATGGGTTACCAAAAAATAAAAAAATGGATGCGTGTAACTTATGTACGCGCGTGAGAAGTTATACTTCTTTAGCATCATTAAAAATATTTTTTAAATCACTACTTAATTTAAGTTATTAGTCCATATGTAATTAGCACTTGTAAGTAACTAAAACACGTTGTGTCTATATAGAAACTAGAAACATGTGGATAAATATTATAATTATGAAAACAGTGATCAGAGGCGACGAGCGTGCCAACATTGTTTTTGACAACGCGATCATCTTATGGAGCTCCGTGAATCGTTCAAAGTACCTTTCGAACAGATGTCTAATAATGGTGGATTATTAACCACTTAGTGGTTAATTATTCATAACGCGCCCGCGGCCAACTTCATGGTGTTACTATTGTGTTACAGTGATGCGCGCGCATCTCGAAATTTCACTCTCATCATTTTTTCATAACGCGCCCGCGGCTAACTTCATTATGTTACTTTTGTGTTACAGTGAGCGCGCGCATCTTAAAATTTCACTCTCATAATTTTTTCATAACGCGGCTAAAGAAGTATAACTTCAAAAATTAGGGCAGTCGTTAGCATCCACCAATCGGCACAGGGCCTGCGTGGTGGGTTACGGCCTGTTCTCCCTATTCCATCCATAGGGAAGGCCTGTGCCCAAGCAGTGATGACATTAGAGACTGACTATGTTTATTAGAGATACAGTTGTTACGAAAATTACTAAACAATAACATAATTAGGAATTATAGGAAAAGTAATGTAATATGTGGTTATAAATAAATAAAAATAATCGTTGAGGAGTTCGATGGCGCAAGTGGTTAGCGCGTTCGGCTGCGATCATTGAAGTTAAGCAACTTTCGCAGTGGTCGGTCATTGGATGGGTGACCAAAAATGACAATGACAGATTCTGACCCACCATATACAGTAATATTAAATTTATGAAAAAATATATACGACTTTTTTTCTCGTACCGATTTAATTATTACTTTGTAAAAGCGGCGGATACGAAATAAATATTAAAATAATTTGTATCTACTGTTTCCGTTAGAAGATGAACGAAAACATGGCATATGCGTTTTGTTTCACGACAAACAATAAAATGCCAGTCAAGTTTTCGAAAAATATCGTTCTCTTTTTTAATATTATGGATAAAATAAGCATTTCGGTTATAAATATAATTAATTTATGTTTATAAAAAAGTTTAACGATTATAGTACCTTGTATTTTTTATGCGCATACACATTATTAAGTGGTAACTAGTACCTATGTGAAACTAAACGTTATTCTGGATTGATATCCTTTTGATTGACATTTCTGTCAAACAAAAGGATTTGTAGGACATTGTCGTTTGTGATTTGGAACAATGTTGAGATGCATAAATTGTTATTTATGTGTCGATAGAATACAAAGGCATGTCGTTTATACACTATCAGCTACAATACGGACATTGTTGAATAATTTATAGAAATTCCAATTTTCTGCTCAAATTGCAGCTCGAGAAACGCATGATAATTGTACTCTTTGTAAGTATATTATTCAATAACCACAGCTTCTAGAGAATTTAGAACTTTACTATTTTGATTCCTAATATTACAGCTATGAAATGTCATTTATCGCATTCGTGTACACCATTTTTATCGGGTGGGTTAAACATCTATAGAACTTCTGGCATTGTCCTTTACTATCTCGAGTTCCTCCGTGCTTCGGAAGGCACGTTAAGCCGTTGGTCCCGGCTGCATCTGCAGTCGCTAGCAGCCACCAATCCGCACTGGGCTCGCGTGGTGGGTCATGGCCCAATCTCCCTATTTCATCCATAGGGAAGGGCTGTACCCCAGCAGTGGGGACATTAATAGGCTGATGATGATGATGATGATGAATCGTTAATCCTTGTACAATTGAACGGTACCTTATGTAATCCAATCAGACTCGCAAATAGCTTATGCTATTTATCACTAGGTACAATAGTATTATCGAGCAAATTGATACCTGACCCGTTTGCCCGATAATTCAGAACTGACAAGTTTTCCTTTGTTAAGAATGCGGAATTTCACTTAGGACCTTCTAATGGTGAAATGAAATGAAATGAAAATGATAATGGTTTTTATTTCCCAAAGAGCCAGTTTACACAGTACAAGTTGAGACAACCCAGAAAGTAATAATTAATACTTGTGTTGGGATGCCTCGCTCTTAGCCTAGTGCAGGTAACAAATTTTGGGCACAAAACGACTAATTTTTTCAAGTATCAGGTGTGTTTGTATAAGTGTGTGTGTGTGTGGGTGTGTGTGTGTGTGTGTGTGTGTGTGTGTGTGTGTGGGTGTGTCTGTGTGAGATGGAGAATAAGTGCGTGAATGTATGTACAGTTGTATATATATTCAACCTCCAGTACGACCATTATGTTATTCTTTTTAAAATTAATTCCGTGTCTTCATAGTTGAGTGTTTTCAGCTAATTAACTAGAGTTGTTTTACATTTATATGACAACATAGGATACATGTTGTGCTGTAATTTTTGTTTATAGTATTATAAATGACTGACTGACCCATTTAACCGATAATTCAGAACTGACAAGTTTTCCTTTGTTAAGAATGCAGAATTGCACTTAGGACCTTCTAATGGTAACTGAGTTAATGTGAATGAAAGATCTTTGAAATTTGAACTTTATTTTCAATGCAATAAATCATCTTATAGATAAAAGTGGGATAGTCGCTTTCGATTTCGTAAATGTAACAGAAACTCTTTTGATTTCTGGACATTATAATAACGTTGGTAAACTAAAAGGGAAATCCTTAGTCTATGGTCAAAACACCAAAAATTATGTCACATGGAGACGGCAAAATCTGTCACGTCAAAATATGTTGTACAGAAAATAACCAATACCCTTAGCACGAACCAATATCGAATTCATAACGTTTGCGAGTACGAAATATCATTGTCAAACTTTGTATGGAAACTTGAACCGCAGCGCCATAACGAACGTTACAAGAACTAAAAATCAGTACACATTTGACAATGACATTTTGCACTCGCAAACTATTCGAAATCGATATTGGTTCGAGCTAAAGATAAAGATTTTTTCCAGGAATACGTACATTTAAGCGAAAGTCTTTCTTATTTTTTTGCAATGGTTGTAAGAAAATAACCTCTAGGAATCAAATTGGGTTGATAGTACATAAGTTCCTTGGCTGCTTCCAACAATAACGAAAGAAATATTGTATGGCATCAATACAAATAAAGCTGCCATCTTTGGCAACAATTAACAAAGAGATTCCACTTGGACGGGCTCCAAGCCGTTTTACCGAGTAAGTACTTATTCTTTACAAATTGTGTTCTTAGTGACTAAGACTTTGAATATGTCGGTCATGGTACAATACTAGTTTATTGTCAATATTATTGTTATAATTTTCTGATATAATAAGGGAGGAAGATAAATCCCAATTTATAGTTTTCCTATAATCCAAGAAAAAAAAATCCAACTCGAAAACTACGAAAAATCGTAGAACATACATGGGGGTTAAATTGATAGGTATGGTACTCTGCTATCAGCTGGACACCCTAAAAGAAACACCCTGTATATATATATATATATATATATATATATATATATATACATATATATGTGTGTATATATATACATATATATATGTGTATATTTATGCGTATATATATATATATATTGTACGTATACATATTAAGTGTTGCGTGCGCTGCTCCATTCCTATGCCTTATGCACCGCCTAATGTTAGGTTATGTGTGGTTTTTCAAAATGATAACGCTAGACCTCACTCATTTTAAGCCACTCATCAAAAATAAAGAGAGTTTGACTGGGAGGTGTTAATGCATCTGCCGTACAGCCCTTTTTTTTCTTTGGTAAATTCCGAATGGTTAATAATGCAAGAACAATTTTTGTGAAACATATGGAAATAAAGGTTGGTCCAAAGTCAAATATGCATTTACATTTAAATTTCAAGCTGGTTCGTTACTGGAATATGCAACCCAAACAATGGTAAATCTTATTGTAATGGGGTTACCAGATTACGTTATGGACAAAATCGATAAAAATAGTGTAAAATCAACTGCAAACCTCTACAATGAAATCGGAAAACATGAATATGTAGTAAACAAAAGAAAAATCATTATAAATAAACGAAATGCTTATGAGACTAAAGCAAAATCTGATAAAATAAAACCATGTAAAACTTGCGAAAATTAAAACAAAGGTATTCGTTGAAATGTTTGTTGACGGTGGAAAATGCATTTACGCACCATACCGCGCGCTTGCCAGGCGCGCGACCTGTGTGGGACTCCCCGGCGCGGAACAACGCCGGTCCTACCCACTAAAAACCACCGGTACCCTCCTCGGCCCTTATGAGGGCGCTCTGGGATCGCCACTACACCAGAGCGTCCTCGGGCTGGCCCGGCCCAACGAGTGGACCGGGCGACGCGCCTATGGGGGATTACTCTAGGGTACTAGGTAATCCCCAGACGGGGTGGCCTATGCCGAATGGCACCAAGGACGTGCGGCTGGCATGCCGGGCCCAGACCACCTTAGGGCCGATGAAGACCGGCGGTCTAAGCCGCCTGCCTTCTTCGGCCCACCCGTATACGTCGGAGGGGAGCGGCCAGAGCGTCCTCCTCCCGCTCCCTCTCCGCTGCCTCCTACTGCCCCATCACAACCTATTCTATCAGAAGGAGGCGGCATCCTTCCATGCTCTCTCATTCTGCCGTATAGCCCTAACCTTGCACCTTCAGATTTCCACTTTTTTTTATGTTATAGGGGGCATACGAGCAGACGGCTCACCTGATGGTAAGTGATCACCGTCGCCCATGGACACTTGCAACACCAGGAGTATTACAAATGCGATGCCGGCCTTTAAGGAAGGAGTACGCTCTTTTTTTGAAGGTTTTTGGGTCGTATCGGTCCGGAAACACTGCTGGCGACAACATATTCCACAGTTTTGTCGTACGTGGTAAAAAATTTCGACAAAAACGCACGGTTGTGGATCCACGCATCAAGATGATGGGGATGAAATTTTTGTCGCGATGTACGATGGCGAAATGCAGCAGCTGGAATTAATCCGAACAATTCCTCAGAACACTCCCCGTGATATCTTGTTTCGGTATCTTCAGAATTCTTTAGGCAGTGTCAGGTTAACATCAAACCCCAAGATTTCTATAGCAGTGTGATCATGTACCTACCTACAAGATAGCATAAAGTTATCGGACAAAATGGCATCTACATACTCAATTTAAAAGTAAAAAAAAACTTTACTAAAAATGTTTTGAATTTTCATCAGCGTTGCCATTGATACGGCAATTACCGCAATATACGGCAATTTGAGATCATAATTTCAGATTATACGGCATACGGAAGGTTTATCATTGCCGTATCTCTTATCTATTAGACAAGTCCTTCTGTCCGTGGTGCTGTTTCAGCGGCCAAACCGTAAGAGATAGATAAAGAGAATATTTAAGTTATAAGTTAAGAATTGTCTGATAAGACTACAAACCGGATTTCAGTAAGGTAGCACTTCCGGTTTTCGAGAAATAAGGTTTTGGTGAACATTTGGTTCACTGGTTTGCTAGTAATAATACTAACTGACTATAAATTTTAATAAATAAAATTAGGTAATACGGCAAAATCATGATTTTTATTTAAAAATACGGCAATCTGATGTATCGAATACGGCAACTCTATCTTTCTCGAAGTTGATGGCAACACTGATTTTCATATAAAATGCGAAGAAACTTTTTCTCCACCTCATAATAATTATTCTAAGAAGTATCTTACAAAACGTATATTAGTTCAGTTGAGTTTTCTTTTGATACAAGGGCGAGGTATATTATATACAGGTTTGCTTGTTTCATTAGGGGTCTTTGTCAGTAATCGGTCTGTCAGTACAAGACAAATGAAGCTCTTCGCCCTTGCCATTTGTTTTGCACAGGGCTGTCCCAGGAGATAGTGCAGTGGCGTCATATTCTATAGCATGTTGATTCTATGACATACATAATAAATCAAATAATATAATAATGAGTTAAATGATCGAATAATGTTGATTTTAATATATTTTAATTAATTTGTTTCTTAGGTTTTTACGCACATCACTCATTAAATAAAACTAGTTTGAACGGGTTAATGCAAGAAACTTTATTTATTTATTGACGTATCGCAGCCTTTTCAGGTCTGAATCGTCAGAATAATGATTTTTTTTTTACTTTGTCGAGCTACCTTCGAAAGACTTTTATTAAGCGTTCGGATATTTCATTGGAAGATTTTTAAAAGTGACAATGTAGACCTGAAAAGGCTGCGAAACGTCGATAAATAAATAAAGTTCATGCATTAACCCGTTAGAACTAGTTTTATATTTTTATTTGTTTGGTAAAAATATCATCGTATTATAACTGATAAATTGTATACGTATTATCTACATTACATTTAATAAAGGCGTCCTCTTCTCTATTCTTTATTTGCTGTGCCCTGTTCAGGGTCTACAATGATCAAAGATGATCAATATACTTACTAAGCAAGTTCGTCGCCAGCTTATGACTAAGGGGGGGGGGGGGGGGGAATGGGGCAATATAATAGGTAAGGAAGTCAATTGCACGCACTTTGGTCGCTTTGCGGCTAGCTACATTTGATCTCTAGGGTGGTGCAACTGCCTCGCCCTGCCCTCCCTTGGCGACGCCCTTGTTATTAAGATCTAAGAAAACATTGTAGAACACAATAAAGTATTAATTGATAGAAAAATCATACTTCATGTATGTATTTTTGAAATTTCGTGATGCATTTAAAATTTATTTACCTTATTTCACTCGCGTTACATGATATTGTATTAGGGAATTCTTAGCTTTATTCTTCATTAGATAAACCTTTAATATTATAGGATGTGATTTTTTTTATTAGTGATTTACATAAATTAAGTGTAGCGGCTTATTTTTCGTAGAAAACGTGAGGAACATTTTTTTTTAGGATAATGAGTATCCTATGTGAGATTATCCTATGTGATATGGAATGAATTCCAGGTCATAAAATATAGTAATATGTGATCATCAGCTATTTTTCCGTGATTGAGTAACAAATATACAAAGGAGACCCGGCACTTTTCATAGAAAAAATGCTAAACTTGTATACAATTGAATTTGGTCTCAAAATAAAGCCAAAATTATTTGCTACATAAAACTACTTTTGACTTATTTTTAGTGAATCGTGGAAATAAGTTATTTAATGATTAATATTTTTTGATATAGAAACCCTTTTGATGACAAACCTACATATTTGACATTGACAGCAAGCTGCTGATGACAAATATTGCCAGACTACATTACCCAATTATGAAACACAGATAAAAAAATTAAAAAGGTATACAACTATGGCACAAAATGCCGGGTGTCCTTTCATATTATAACATGAGCAGGATTATTAATGAGGAGCTCGATTGCGTGGGTGGTTAGCGCGTTCGGCTGCGATCGTTAAAGTTCAGCAACTTTCGCAGTGCTCGGTCATTGGATGGGTGACCAAAGGTCTTCTATCTCGAGTTCCTCCGTTTATGCCGTTGGTCCCAGCTGCATCTGCAGTCGTTAGCACGCGCCAATCCGCACTGGGCCAGTGTAGTGGGTCCTAGCCCGATCTCCCTGTTCCATCCATTGGGAAAGCTTTTGCCCCAGAGGTGGGATCATTAATAGGCTGATGATGATGATGATGACGATGATGATGATGATGATGATGTTAAGGATTATTGAGTAGGATAAGTAGGATATAAAAGTGGCCGCCTGCGACTTCGTCCATGCTAATTTTAGTTTACTAAAAAACCCTCAGGGGCCTTTCATTTTTCCGGAATAAAAAAAAATATCCTATATAAAAAAAAGTCTCAATCCAGGTCATAAACTATATGCGTACAAAATTTCATTCATTCAACAGTTTTAGCGTCATTGAGTGACAAACATACAAACACATAAACGTACAAACTCATAAACTTTTAACATTTAAAATATTTGTAGGATACATTGATCCTATTGATAGCCCTACACAAATTGAGACGTCTTGCGTGATGGCGAGCGTATTCCTAATATACCTAGTGGAGAGGCACTGATATCTACTGTAATGAAAGAGAGACATTTTATTGACCACATTACATCACAAAACAACATACTAAAAAAACATTTTGAAAATTATACTTAACTAGCGGCCCGCCCACGCTTCGGTGTAGAGCTGAAGTGTAGACTACAGTTTTTGTTCTCAGGCTTATATTATACACAATGACATTCATCTATGATTCTTCTTATACCTGCATGCAAAGTCTCAGCCCGATCGGTTTAAAATTGACAAAGTTTCGTACAAACTTTCATTCCCTATTTTATCCCCTTGGGGGTAGAATTGATCAAAATCCTTTCTTAGTGGATGCCTACGTCATAACATCTACCTGCATGCCAAATTTTAGCCCGATCCGTCCAGTGGTTTGGGCTGTGCGTTGTTAGATCACTATTTCAGTCAATCAGTCTTTGAGTTTTATATAAATATTTAGATGAAAAGAATAAAGAAAAAAAAACAGATTGACTGTAGTATTATTTGTGGTCAATCAGGACCCTGCCTCAGCATAATGTTGCCGCAACACGCCACCCTTAAGGACTTCTCCAAGCTGTTGCTAAAATTCAAGCTTAAAACGTCCTGCCCTACATCGCTTAAAATAATTTCAATGAGCATATCACATTTCGGATTCACGTCACATTGCGCAAATCAAATGTAGATAAGCTAATTCATACAGTAACCTGATTTACTTATATCAACTGCGCAATTCTCGACCTTATCACAAAGCGATTAAGGCCAGCCGGTCTTGCTGAATGCTTAAATAGTTGCTCGGAAGATGCTGCCATTGGGAGTTACTGCCATGAAATTAGCCCGTTTCACTACATTACGGTTAGAGATAAGAATTTCTACTGACATTTACTTATTTAGACTGAAATACAGCTTTAAGCGAACGTTCTGGACTGGGTATGGAAGAAAATTATAGAATTGCCTTGCAGCTTAACGCTAGGAAAATTTCGACGCGGCTAATAGGGCCGTGGTAGCATAATGGTCAGTGCATTCGCCCGGATTGCGAAGGATGCGGGTTCGAGTCCCGTCCGCTGCCTGGTCTGCGTGGATTTTTTTCTAGTAAACTTTTCTTTAGAATTATAGAATGTGCCAAATATAAGTATTTTCAAGGTCTTTTAGTGTAACATCAAGCTGTCGGTTTCCTGGCGATTTGCCGCCAGCAGTTAAAAAAAATCGCTGGTATATATTTCTGTCGAAAAGTAATATTACAAGACTCCCCTGCAAAAAGATTAGATGCAAGCCGGCAAGGTAAAGTATTCTTACGATTCTACTCCGCTAAATCTTAACATCAGTTGAGGTAAGCTAAATTACCGCGTCCTGTATAAAACATAATGAGAATTTACACGAACCCCGAGTAATATTCGTCCACGTCGCAGCCTCATAATGGAGATAGAAATATAATTAACTCAACAGATTAACCGCCATGTGAAATACCCACACGGCTTATAACGTATCAGGTATTCATGCGTGAACTACATGATACTGTACGTCGCCTCGCTTCCTAATACCCGAACCATGATCATATTTAATTCATGATAGCCGGCTGCGCAAAACGCTCAATCCATATTTAATAAGCCGCCATTTTAGGACGGCGCGGCTTTCAAAATTTTCATTTCACAGAGACTAAAACAGGTGGTGATCCTACCTACATTATAAACTAAATACGCTCGTTTAGTATAAACTAATAATTTATTCACTATGTTTCATAATTTTTTGGGTGCTATTAACCTTTTATGATTTCAAAAGAGAGAATCTTTTGAATGTGCACAAAATATTTATATGTGCATTATGTTCAAAAGATGTTCAATATCATTTAAATGCCTGGACCGCGTGGATTTTTTACAAGTAATATTTTCTTTAGATTTAAACATCGGGCAGTTACATGCTTAAAAAGTTTAAAATTATAACTATAATTGCTATTTCTTCTTTCCAATATTTAATACTTGTAAGGGTTATATTTTTGACGTGACAACGTCTTAAATTAGGTTGCGGCTGGGAGTCACTTATGAAAAAGTGTAACGCTCGGTAACGTTACGATGAGTCTCTCGTGTTAAGTTTAAGTTTACATGTACAATGTTTTAGTAAACAAAATATATTTCTATAGTTAAAATTTGTGCAATTCTTATTTTCATTCAATTCCTTGTTCCTATTGTGCAATTTAATTATATTCATATCAATAAATATTCTACCGAGAAAAAGACGTTGTCACGTAAAATCTTCGCCCGTAAAACCGACTTTACAGGCAACCATTTTTTTAAAGCATGTAATTGCTTGATGTTTAATCTAAAGAAAATATAACTAGAAAAAAATCCACGCGGTCCAGGAAGGGTGTGGGTTCGAGTCCCGTCTGCTGCCTGGTCCGCGTGGAATTTTTCTAGTTATATTTACTTGTAAGGGTGTTCATTTGACATTGTGAATTGCCTTCGTTGCAAAGTGATGGCGCTGCCTTACAGCTTAAGAAAGGCTAGAAAGAATTCATCACGGCCATCAGGGCTGCGGTGGCTTAAGGGTGCAGGTTCATGTCCCGTCTGCTGCCTAGTCCGCGTGGATTTTTTTTAGTAGGTAATATTTTCTTTACATTTAAACATCGAGCAGTTACATGCTTAAACAATAAAAATTATAACTAAAACACATTTGTGAGCACTGGAAATTAACAAAATGGATTTTTATTTTAAATTAAAAAAAAATAAAGTTTTCCATTTTGTTAATTTCCAGTGCTCACAAAATTAAAACAAAGCGATAGATATATTGAATCATAAAAAAGTACTCTTAGCATCCTGATTAAAATCAATGTATGTAGCGAAACATTTGGAGCCAGCCAGCTTTGTCCACGAATGATCACAAGGGTCAACGATAAACAAACCGTTCCTGATTATGTACAATACGAAGCGTCCAAACCCTTTCCTAAGTCCTCATGTTTACAAAATAACAGCCAATTAAGCATGAATGGATGGATCCTTCGGGAGCAACTGTATCAAAACACTTAATGCTGGAGAACCCGGCGGAGCTGAAAGTGTTCAAAGGAATGGCTTCAGAGGGATTACTGTTTATCTCTGCCAGACTACGTCGTTGGCCTGTAAATGGTCTAAGTGTAAAGACGTGGTGATTTACTTCAACAATCGAAATATCTGAGCGTTCCAGTATCGTTATTTTATTACTTTGATCATAATCATCAGAATAATAATCATTTATATCATCATAATAATTTGAATCAGCATCATCTAGATCTATTTTAACCAATACGCATTCTAATATGTGTATTTCTGTAATAGTAGTTTAGGACTTCCCTTGCTTATAAGTTCATGTTACTATCAAACACAACAGTATTTTAAAGGAAATATAACTAGAAAAAATTCCACGCGGACCAGGCAGCAGACGGGACTCGAACCCGCACCCTTCGCAATCCGGGCGAATGCACTGACCAATTATGCTACCGCGGCCCTCACGGACCGCGGTAGCATAATTGGTCAGCTGCAAGGCAGCGTCATCTCTTCGCATTATAGGTAACCCACAATGTCAAATGAATACTTTTACAAGTATAATTAAGGTCCGCGTGGAATTTTTTCTAGTTATATTTTCTTTGGATTTAAACATCAAGCAGTTACATGCTTTAAAATAATAAAAATTATAACAACCGTATTTATTGACAAATGAGTTCATCCGCGTAAATGATCATGATAATGACTATGATTACGTCGTGAAATAATTGTTCCAATTCAAGTCTACGTTCCACGTCATAAACAGCTCGTGCCCTGCTCTGATGTCTTCTGTATTTCACTTATAAAATAATTTAAATCAATTTATCATTACATAAATACAGAAAACTTTCATTTAATTATAAATCATATTATTATGGATACATGGCATTTAATATTTTAACGTCTTGAAGCAAATTGGGATAAACAACAGCTGCTTTAATTTGATAAAGTTAAAAAATATAAACAAAGTTTATTCATGACAAAAATGGAAATTTCAATCACGAAAGTGTTTGAACAAAGTTAAAAAATTATGGTCGTGGAAGAAATAAAAATATTATATCAATAAAGGTATTAACTTCGGGGCCCAATTTTGCGCCCTGCGCCATCCGTAGCCGCAGCTGTTACTTACCGCTGCACTAGCTTTACAAACTATAACCGTATCCCATTCATTCGATTAGCGCAGCTACATTAAGCACTTAGTTTCTCAGTTCAACAACATTATCTTGCTTTTGTTTCTATAAAGAATGGAATTTAATTTAAACATTTGTAATTCACTTTGATTTGTGTACTATAGTTACAATTTTTATTATTTTTAAAGCATGTAACTGCTTGATGTTTAAATCTAAAGAAAATATAACTAGAAAAAAATCCACGCGGACCAGGCAGCAGACGGGACTCGAACCCGCACCCTTCGCAATCCGGGCGAATGCACTGACCAATTATGCTACAGCGGCCCTCACGGACCGCGTCGAAATTCTTCTAGCCATTCTTAAGCTGCATGGCAGCGCCATCTCTTCGCATTATAGGTAACCCTATAATGCGAAGAGATGGCGATATATTTTCTTTGTGTACTATATTTAACTCTATATACTGTATTATATCTGTATCTTGAGGAGTTCGATGGCGCATGTTGCTAGCGCGTGCGGCTGCGATCGTTGAAGTTAAGCAACTTTTGCAGTTTTGGGTCATTGGATGAGTGACCAAAAATCTTCTATCTCGAGGTCCTCTGTGCTTCGGAAGGCACGTTAAGCCGTTGGCCCCGGCTGCATCTGCAGTCCTTAGCACCCGCCAATCCGCACTGGGCCGACGTGGTGGGTCATGGCCCAATCTCCCTATTCTATCCATTGGGAAGGCCTGTGCCCCAGCAGTGGAGGCATTAATAGGCTGATGATGAGTGCGTACTATTATATAAGACTAGCGGCCCGCCCTCGCTTCGCTTCGGTGTACAGCTGAAGTGTAGACTACAGTTTTTGTTCTCAGGCTTGTATTATACACAATGACATTCATATATGATTCTTCTTATACCTGCATGCAAAGGCTCAACCCGATCGGTTTAAAATTGACAAAGTTTCATACAAACTTTCATTCCCTATTTTATTGCCTTGAGGTAGAATTGATCAAAATCCTTTCTTAGCGGATGCCTACGTCATAACATCTACCTGCATGCCAAATTCAGCCCGATCCGTCCAGTGGTTTGGGCTGTGCGTTGATACATCACTATGTCAGTCAGTCACCTTTGTGTTTTATATATATATAGATAGATAGAAGATAGATCAAACGCGAGTTTAATTTTAAAGTTATTGTAATGTTTAATCATTTGTTCTGAGCAATTAAAATACAAGGCCTGTCTGTTGATTGGACCGCGTGGAAATTTTCTTGTAAGCTTTTCTTTGGGTTTACAAATCTAGGGCCCTTATTAATCTTGTGTGTGATTTTCTGATTCTGTTTTTAAGAGCGATCTCGAGCGCGATCTTGAAAGGCTGTTTTATGAAACAATATCTCAAGATCGTAGTCTCAGAGTTCAGAGCGATCTATTAATACGGGCTTAGCAGTTAAAAGCTTAAAGTAAATGTTATAAATTAAAGTACAATCAGAAACACTTATAGTGATCCAAAACTAATAAAAATTTCCTACAGATCTTTATCTAGAAGTACCTCATGATTATCTCTAAAGCTCGTAGCATACTCCACATGGCATGTTTATTTCTTAAAGAAGATATTTGTAACTAAAAACCTTAAAATATATAATAACTAAAATACATTATTAAAAGGAGTCCCTTTAGGCAAGGTTCCAAAAATACTGGCAGCGTCCCCCCTTTGTCCGAGGTAGCTGCCAGCTCTTCGGTCTCCTGTGAAGTCGACCAACCTCTTTGCTATTTCTTTAAAAAGCCTAAGGCCGTATACAGAAAGAAAGCCGAAAGCCGATCGGCGCCTATTGACGCTGATCCTTTTTCTATGGACCGGCGCCGATAAGCGCCGACACGCGCTGGTCCGAATAATAAATAATTTGTATTTGAATTATTATCCTTAGATTAAATCAATCTAAGTTATAATCTTTTTATAAATCTAATAACTTTATCTTTTATTAACTAAGCGCTAAAATTATTTGTTTCGTACTTACCGAATGGTGACAACAAGTCTTTCTTCTGGAAGGATTGGTTGTTTATGCCAATTGCCCCAATTTTTCATCAGACGGTTTTTCACTAAATCCAAAATGTAATAAAATGTTTCTTGAATCATTCTTGTATATGTATAAAATCTTTGTTCATCAAATTTTTTTTATTACAAATAAATGATGGTATTCTCCGAAACGTTTCCTTTCTCTATTTATAGGATGTATAGCTGTTTTTCGCATTTTAAATCGGCGCCGATCCTTCCTACATAAAGGAAGCCGATTAAAGCAGATCAAGCAAAATGTCGGACTCATCGGACGATGATTTGGTTTTGTTAGAAAATATTTATTTAAAATGCGAAAAACAGCTATACATCTACAAATTATTTATTATTCGGACCAGCGCGTGTCGGCGCTTATCGGCGCCGGTCCATAGAAAAAGGATCAGCGTCAATAGGCGCCGATAAGCGCCGATCGACGCTGATCGGCGCCGATCGGCTTTCGGCTTTCTTTCTGTATACGGCCTTACAGCGCTAGAACCCCACGGACCATAATTTGCGTATGATTTTTTATCGATTTAATTTGCATAAGATTTTTAATCAATTTAATTTGTGACGGTTTGTTGTAACCTTTGTCTGTGCATCTGGCAGTGTTGTCAAGATTCTTTCTGATTCTTCATTATCTCGAATAGCTTACAACAATAACGTTTTACTTTTCTCTCGCAAAAACCTATTTCCAAGTCGGATCTAGAAAATTCCACGCAGCGCCCCCTTCAGACGGATAAGTCATTCAATTGTGTTCTCGATAACTGTGAGCTGGGACGTCCCGACGCCTCCCATTGTTTTAAGCCTCTCGAGATTCCCTCAGATCCCATTCGGAGCCACTTGGCGGAATCTTAAAGACGACGTCCTTAGGAAATTCTACACGGAGAAGAAAAATTAAATAACCTTAGGTATTGATCAAGCTCCTTCAACATTGGATTGGATCCGATTATACACTTTTACATTGGAAATGCGGCAAGTACAGCGTTCTTAGTATTTGACACACACACACACACACACACACACACACGCACACACGCACACACGCCCGCACGCACGCACGCACGCACGCACGTCATACCGTACCACATACAGCGTATTTTGCACATATTATGTTACATTGAAACTTTTGCGCATAACTTATCATGTCGGACTCTTATTACAAAGAAAAAAAACCAAAGAGTATCTCAGGCTGTTTAAAAAAAAACGTAACCTTATGGTTTTGACAAAACGTGTAGAGAATGAATACTTCTTTAAACTGCGCGAGAATGCAAGAAATTACCCTGTGCTCTGAGTTAACTCCCTGCTAGGACGCGGTGCTTACATACTTTGTGCTTTTACTTACCAAAACACACCCGTTGGGGACACATCTTGCTATAAAGGCTTTTATCGCGACCGACCCTTAAGAGAGACGCAATGCAGACAACTCTGGGGTTCACTTGTATTGAGTTGTGAACATGTAACTTTGCGGTAAAAGGGCTAAAGTGGAGACGTTTGCGATACTAGGAAACATTACTCGCATTACCAGCACAGTTTTGAGGGTTACAAATGTGTATAATGCGATTCAACTAAGAATAGGATCGACGGGGCGCCATATTGTGACGTCATAGCTGTCAATTCAAACGAAAAAGGTATAGTGAGCAAAAAAGTTTTTATTTAATAAAAGTTATTTACTAAGATTAAGTGAGAAAAATCATCCGATTTTTTAATAAAATTTATTTACTAAAATTGAGAAAAGAAAATAACCGATTTTTAATAATATTTATTTATTAAGACTGTGCTAGAAAAAAACATTAATCAGAATTAAGCTCTTCTTCAATTCCGCTCATCTCTGCATTACCGCCGGAGTAGTTATGAATAATCATGCACTATTACTAGGTCACATACGAACATGCATCCTATATGTAAACCAAAGTTTTAAATCGAGTTTCTGAACGCAACTTAAAGTGACATTTGGTTGACGATTTAGGTTATCAAACATTCATAGCCAAAGCTCAATAAATGAAAAAAAATTTCAACCAACATTAATTAACAATATTTGTTATTGTTTGTTTACAAATGTTTGGTTTTTATTCCATAATTAGCTGAGTGCTAAAAAAGGGATCAAAGATTTTTTTTGCAAGCCGTACTTTTCAAGCGACATTTGACAGATGGAGGTCATTGGCTTTCCTATTCTTATTTGAATCGCATTATATGTATTCCGGCCGGCTGTAAAAAGCAGCTTATAGGCCAAAAGGAACGCGTTTCCGATTCAAATTATCCTATTCACTATTCTCTGAAGCCCTGACAACCTGAAAATACACCCCAAAAAGGTAATGTAATATTTTTAATTATTTTTAAGCATTTAACTGCTAGATGTTTAAATCTAAAGAAAAGTTTACTAGAAAAAAAACCTTTTTTTTAAAAAACTTTTTTTTTTGTAAAACTTTTTTTTTTAAAGTTTGTTTTCTGGTAAACTTTTTTTAGATTTAAACATCTAGCAGTTAAATGCTTAAAAATAATTAAAAAAATGGGTGCGTGTACTTATGTAGGCGCGTGAGAAGTTATCCTTCTTTGGCGTCGTTTAAAATTAGTTTTTAATTGCATGCAAATAATTAATTACAATAAATTAATAAAAAGTCTGGAAAAGGACACAGTCAATAAAGTTCAGTTTTAATTTGAAAAAATAAATAAATAATCAAAATATTCAATTAAAATCGCTACTGAATATAATTTATTAGAACATATGTGATTTGCACTTGTATGAAACTCAAACACGTATTCCGAATATACAAAACTAGAAACATGTGGATAAATATTATAAATATGAATACCTATAACTGTTACTTTATTACAAAAAATAAAGATGTGGTTTTTGGTTCTACTACACCAATGGTCAAGAGATGGCGCTGTAGTCTCCTGAATCGCGCTTTGGTTCCGTTGTTCCAGATTAATAAATACTTTTGATAGGCCTTCACAATGCAGTCGTTAGCACCCACAAAATAGAGATTCTATTTCTATTTTGTTGGTAGATTTTCTTAATGTGCGGTAAACACAAAAGTAACGCATGAAGTTGGTCGCTAAAGCGACCAACTTCATGCTGTTAAAATTTTGTGTTACAGTGATGCGCGCGCATCTTAAAATTTCACTCTCATCATTTTTTCATAACGCGCCTAAAGAAGTATAACTTCAAAAACATAACTATAATTACTATTTCTACTTTCAAATGTTTAATACTTAAAAAAGTATTCATTTCACATTGTGGGTTACCTACAATGCGAAGAGATGGCGCTGCGTTGCAGCTTAAGGCTAGGAAAATTTCGACGCGGCCAATAGAGCCGTGGTAGCATAATGGTCAGTGCATTCGCCCGGATTGCGAAGGGTACGGGTTCGTGTCCCGTCCGCTGCCTGGTCCGCGTGGGTTTTTTTCTAGTAAACTTTTCTTTAGATTTAAAGGTAATGTAATTTCACAGTGGCCTAATGTAATTGTCCAAATTTGGTAGACTGAAAATAACCTATTGTTATTCTAAATTAAAAATTTTACATTGTCAGCTTGAACCTCTAGAATTATAGCCGGTTTCGGTATAAAGATTTAACGCAAGAAATTCCCAAGTCACTGTCCACATCAGAAACATAAAATTTTATCGTCAACCAACTCCTTTGAAGTTTTACCAAGTTTTTACAGCTTCGGCTGAAATTAACTGCTGTCTAAACTTTTTTCCGGTGTCATTACGCTCTGATTGAATTGCTGATGGTATCTTTATGTCTGGAACGACCGAAGATACTTTAACAAAGATTCAAATCTAGATCATGATGCGTAATGATGAAGACGACGTGACTATGTTTAAAACAGAATGAGATAGATTTTTAAATTTGTAAACCTGTGCAGCCGACGATTTCTTTTTGTCAGCGGAGGCGAAAAGTCTCTGAATCTAAATATATAAAACTCAAAAGTGACTGACTGACATAGTGATCTATCAACGCACAGCTCAAACCACTGGACGGATCGGGCTGAAATTTGGCATGCAGGTAGATGTTATGACGTAGGCATCCGCTAAGAAAGGATTTCGATCATTTCTACCCCCAAGGGGATAAAATAGGGAATGAACGTTTGTATGAAACTTTGTCAATTTTAAACCGATCAGGCTGAGACGTTGCATGCAGATATAAGAAGAATCATAGATGAATGTTATTGTGTATAATACGAGCCTGAGAACAAAAACTGTAGTCTACACTTCAGCTCTACACCGAAGCGAAGCGAGGGCGGCCGCTAGTCGTGAAATAAAGTTCGCCGAGGACTTGTCACAGACTCAACGCACACAGTGTGCTAACATTTGATGCCCGAAAGTAGAATGCCGATTGGTAGAATCGTTTTTGGTCGGCCATGTACCAAAAATCATTTTTTGACGTGACAACGTCTTAAATTAGGTTGCGGCTGGGAGTCACTTATGAAAAAGTGTAACGCTCGGTAACGTTACGATGAGTTTAAGTTTACATGTACAATGTTTTGACGTGACAACGTCTTAAATTAGGTTGCGGCTGGGAGTCACTTATGAAAAAGTGTAACGCTCGGTAACGTTACGATGAGTTTAAGTTTACATGTACAATGTTTTGACGTGACAACGTCTTAAATTAGGTTGCGGCTGGGAGTCACTTATGAAAAAGTGTAACGCTCGGTAACGTTACGATGAGTTTAAGTTTACATGTACAATGTTTTAGTAAACAAAATATATTTCTATAGTTAAAATTTGTGCAATTCTTATTTTCATTCAATTCCTTGTTCCTATTGTGCAATTTAATTATATTCATATCAATAAATATTCTACCGAGAAAAAGACGTTGTCACGTAAAATCTTCGCCCGTAAAACCGACTTTACAGGCAACCATTTTTTTTAATTATCACAATACCATGTTAAATAATGAGCCATAACTCTAGTAATTAATTCACATTTGTATTTTTTTAACATATTTTGCGTACTCGGTGTTGCCATTTTGTAACAAATAATATAAATAATAGAACTATTGTGCGAGTAACGATTTATAAGAAAAGATAAATACCGATTCTTTTTTTTTTTTTTAATTTAAATAACTGGCAATATCGTTTCCAGCGGGGACGGCCTGCCAAATTGTTTTTTTTTTGTTGAAGTTCTCCCGTTTTAGGGAAGGCAAAGGGAACAATGCCCATACAGCCTGGTCTTTAATTAAAGTAATCTTCTTTTTGTTTTTACATTAGAATGTCGGTGTGACGCATTCTAATGTTTCTTGGAGTGTTTGGCACGAAATGTATCGAGTTGGCTTTTCCGATAAGCTTCTGTGAGGTAGTCAACACTACAATAAAATTCTCACGTCCACTTGACCGGAATAGCGTATATTTTAATGATTCCACTAATTCTTCAGTTACGCAGACAGTTGTTACACAAAACCACACCAATTTTATTACACAATATCCACTATGAACGAATTTAAGAATAATTAAAATAAGACGCCAACCGCACTCGATGAAATCCCGCCAAAAACCCCTTTTTTTTATCACTGACGTACGACTTTCGTTCAGGTTTACTAGATGTAATTGTAAGCAATCTATTTTGGCGCACAAAAAAGTCCGTAAATAAAAGTCTGCGCAGACCATAAGGGGTAACTTTATATATCAAGTTGTTTAGGAATCAAGGAAAATGTGACACTTTGTACACGTTCTATCTATCCTTGAATTTTTGTCCGGTCAAAATCAAAGCATATTTAATTCAGGGTAAAAGAAAAATCATCATCATCATCATCATCATCAGCCTATTAATGTCCCCACTGCTGGGACACAGGCCTTCCCTATGGATGGAATACGGAGATTGGGCCATGACCCACCACGCGGGCCCAGTGCGGATTGGTGGGTGCTAACGACTGCAGATGCAGCCGGGACCAACGGCTTAACGTGCCTTCCGAAGCACGGAGGAGCTCGAGATAGTAAATTTTTGGTCACCCATCCAATGACGGACCACTGCGAAAGTTGCTTAACTTCAACGATCGCAGCCGAACGCGCTAACCACTTGCGCCATCGAGCTCCTCAAAAAAAGAAAAATATTATGAGTTTATTGTTAACTACTTTTACTCTTAGTACCTATTATTCTATCGAAAAACTATTACTTATGTGGTTATTAAAGTACAATAACTTTGAATTTGACTTCTGGCAAATGCGGTGTCAATATGATGCTGCGGGCTATGGGAAGCATATTTATTAGATTTATAAATTTAGTGTGAGGAGGTTTGCGACGCATTGTTCAATTGATGTATTGTAGCCTCCGTTCCTCGAGGTTAAGCAACTTTTGCAAGAGGCTAGTCACAGGATCGGAGATCGAAAATTTATTATTTCGTCCTCCTGTATTTTTTTTTATTTTAAAGGGTTTTATCGGTGCCCCGCGGTGCGACCCTGGTTTATTAGGGATATTTTAAGTAAAACGTAGCCTATGTGTCCAGGGTGTCAGCTAACTCTATACCAAATTTTATAAAAATCGTTCCAGCCGTTTCGACGCGAGGAAGTAACAAACATACACACTCACAAACTTTCGCCTTTATAATATTATTGTGGTGTCACCCTTATCGTTCTAACATTCTATCGTCTTCTTAAACAGATCGATACATTTTATTGCTGTTATATAAACCAACATCCATTAGTTAGTTAGTTTGTTTTTCAGGGTGGTTTCCGCACTTAGTCCTAATCATTGGACCATTGTGCGTGTCTTGAAACATTCCCGTTTACTCCAGCCAGCCTAGGTTAGTCCAGAAGGAGAGCAGTCTTGGCAGACTGCTGCAAGCTTCCGGAAGCGATGCGGGTGACTGGAGAAGTCGTGCCCGTTGGTCGGCCACACTCCTGCCTTCCATAATGACATGCTGTGGCGTTTCCTCTGCCTCCATACATCCTCTGCATAGGGGGCTGTCTGTTACTCCTATTGTGTATAGGTGTTTGTTTAGGGGACAATGACCAGTTAGGGTTCCTATAATTATGCGGAGTTTGTCCCTATTAAGTCTGGTAAGGGTGCGGGCAAGTCTCTTGTTTGCCGCCGGAACTGCGTTTTTCGTTTGCCGGCATCCTTCACCTGTTTTCCACTCAGTCAAGTGTAGTTTCCGAGTTCTTTCACGCAACCAACATCCATTACTGTCAGCTCCGGGAATTGGTTGATAAGGTGGTATCTTTCCGCTATGACCCTAGCACATTCAGCCATCACATGCCACCCATCCTCGATCTGATCACGCCCAGTACAATTTGAAGAGTTCACTTTTCTCAATAAAAATAACCAAATTGCTTTAGAAAGCACGCTCAGCTCTTGATCCCGGCTGCAACTGTTCTTGGTCCCGGTTGCAACTGCTCTTGGGCCCGGCTGATACTGCTCTTAGTCCCGGCTGTAACTACAGTCCTGACGCAGTCGTCGGATGCGCCAAGGTGGCAGCTTCCGACCCGACTCGCAGTCTTAGATTAAAACAAAAAGGGAAGATACGGCACTAGCCTCACAAAAGTGATCCGCACAAATTGTGGTCCACGACCCTAATCGCTTTAGTCACAACTTGACATGCAAACGACGTACATGTAAACGCCAAAAAGAAATATTGATAATATTTTGTGTTTATATGATAAAACAAAGCCTAAGTATGTTTTTAAAAAGTGCTCAAATTGCTCAAGAACTAAAAATAAAACCCACGGCACCACTTTTCATTCGTAAGTACTATAAAATATATGTCGGATGGGCGAGCGGGATAGAGGCGGTTGGCCACGTGGTTCATCTTGATCCGCCATCTTGGTTATTCAATGATATTTCCCGAAAATAAAACTGTAGTCTAGTGACCAAGCTAACGTTTAATTTGAATCTTCTAATTACTTTACAAAATCAGTTATGATTGCCAAGGTACAAACGGATTGCTTTGTGAAGCGCGGAGAGTTCTGTGCTAACGTCCGTTCACTATCGCGGCTCACGTCTGAATGCTGAATGCCGAATGCCCCTTCCAATGACGCATAGCCCCTTAAATACTACCCTTAGCATAGACCACTCCCAAGTGATGACAGCTGTCACTGTCATTACTTGACGTTTCACAAGGCAATGGTACTCTTGACTGATGACATTTGTTGTCGGTTTAACGTTTCGAAGGAGCGAGTGAGACGCCATCCGCCGACATATATTTTTTCATAAAAATTGCTGTTTGTTTTGAATCTTATTCGGTAGTGACGTCGAGTACTGGTCGCGTGATTGGTCGGTGGTGCAGTGACGCGGATCTCGCCGTCTCGTTTGCGCTGCCGTTGAAACTTAACGTGCTGTTTCATTCGGGTCGGTAATGCAGTGACGCGGATCTCTCTGTCCCGTTCGCGCTGCCGTGGGATCAGTTTTTGTTTGATGCAAGAATGACCGTACCGTATCTACCCTTTTTGTTTTAATCTAAGCTCGAAGTATAGTTATTTCCGCTCACTGAAGACGCATAACGCGTCGCGCCACACACCATGGCATACGACTAGTAGGCTGCTGATGATTACAACATTAAGATTAATATGAAACTTTTTATGTGCGCATGTACTTACATAAGCGTAGGGCAAAATCCACTCCATATTTATCGAGTACCCATACAAAATCCGTCAAAGCGGTCTCACAAAAGTTTTTAGTTTCACATAATCTGCTTATATCGGGGAGCGCCTTCTATAACTGTGTCCGCTTATAATCCGATTTGTATCCAGCTTTTCTGTCCCTATGCGGGTCTTTTTTAATATTTCCTAGAGCTTTTAAGCGGTATTAAACTGTTTTGTTTACTGTTTCACTTTTTATATATGTGTGATACGTGTAAGACTTAATCGTTGTCTGTCCTAACCTTAGCCCCTGGAAGACTTGCTCATTGACAGAAACACAACACTGAAATGAAATGAAAAGAAATGTAAAGTCATTTATTTAGTCTAGGCTGTTAAAAGCACTCGTGAAGGTCAAGAAGCTACGCCATCGGTTCGCAAAACTACGGCGGGAGACCTTGTACTGACAAGAACCGGCAAGAAACTCAGCAAGGGCTGCTTTTTTCTCCATTGATTGATATATACAGAGTCGTCAAGTTGAAAAATGAATTCAGAGATACTTCTGAAGTCATCTTCCATTACATCATTTAGGATATAGATATATAGTTACGATAAATTTTATATTTAGTATATAGGAAGCGGCATTAGATTGCTACCATATTACTGTTACAAAAACTAACTAATACTCATCAAATAACAAATTACAAGATACACTATGTCCATGCATTACGATCATTTAGATAATCATTAACTTTATAATAGCCCTTATTCATAAGAGTATTCTTGATCTGAGATTTAAATTTGGTTATTGGAAGCTCAATCAGATCTTAGAGAACTTTGTTAGACAATGCTATAATACATCCCAGAAATGAACCTCTTACTCGTAAATTTTGGAGTCTGAAACATGGAACGGCAAGCTTGTTCTTAAATCTCGTGTTAAAGTTATGTGGTTTGACTTTTTTTTGCAAATGCGTCATAGTTTTTTTACATATATTATATTTTCATAAATGTCACTACCAAAGGAAGTATTATATATATATTAAATATATATATTTCTGCAGTGGTTATCTGTAAGATGAAGGTAACTTTCCCAGATGAGCTGGTTACTCTTTATTCGAATTATTAATATTAAAGATATATATTTTACTATTTGTACATCCATGTAGATACATATGTAGGTTTTGTTTATGTAAGTATTGTATTTTGTTATTTATATTCAGGAGGCACACACTGACTGGCTTTTTTATGTTCTTTCATTTCGCGGGCCCGCTGCAAGAAATTTCAATATGAAATAAGCAGTGCACTTGTATAGTCTGTGCGGAAAGAGAATGGCATTCAGATTGGAGAGCGCTGTAGTGCTTTTCTATCGTATTTTTAAAGTATAACCCGTTAAATGATTAAATACAAAAAACCGCAAGAAATCACAACAACAAACAAATCCGTATCAATACAAATGGGCATCACAAGATCAGCGATGGACAAGATGCGGAAAATATGGAGGAATAGAAACATTACTAAAGCCACAAAGACCAAGCTTGTGAGGACACTTATATTCCCCATATTTCTTTACGCGGCTGAGACGTAGACTTTGCTGCAGATGTGGAAAGGCAGAAAGTGGACGCTTTGGAAATGTGGTGCTGGAGAAGAATGCTTGGGGTTTCGTGGACCGAGTTTCGCACGAACGTCTCGATACTTCAAGAACTCGGTATCAGGCAGCGTCTATTTTCGACAGTACAATCTCGCATCCTAACATTCTTCGGACACGTTTCTCGGCGTAACAACCTATCCATAGAACGCCTTGTCGTCCAAGGAAAGGTGGAAGGTACTAGACCGCGCGGAAGGTCTCCCACGCGATGGACTGACCAGATCAAGTCAGCCGTTGGAGGTTCACTAAACGAGTGCAGCAGGATGACCTCTAGCAGGCAGCAATGGCGAAACATAGTGAAGCGCATCACATCTGCCCCCTCCAATAATACTACAAGTGCATAGCGATCACGACCGCTCTGTCAAGAGCGTACCGGCTAAGAAGAAGATCAATACAAAACTATGACGTTTTACAGATTGCTGGGTTTGATTGAAAAATAAAAATCTTTATGTTAGTTCCGTTTTTCGCCACGCCCATTCTCTTTCCGTGCAGACTCTACAAATTTCTTGTTTCTGTTCTTTTTATCTGTTTAATTGTGTGGGTACTAAATTAGTAAATAAATAAATATAGATGTAAGATTTGTTTTGAATGTGACAGCAATCAAATATTTTGCAAAGCTTAGGTCAGAGAAATCGTTAAAGCCCTAAGTTCCAATAGTTCTTGAGAAATAACGAACTGCTCCCATCACAATATCACTGTTTGCACAAAATTTTATAGTCTTCTAACTACCCCAGCGAACTTCGTAACGCCATAAAAAACAGGGTTTTGTGGTAGAACGGTGAAAATTTAGGGTTGTATGTATTTTTGTATGATGTATCGTAAAGAAAAAAAAGCAAAAAAATTGTCGAAAAAAAAATGAAAGGCCCACGCTTAAATTTTTTTTGGACATTTTTTTTCTTTTTGTGAATACCTTAATTTAATAATAATAAAATTAATAATAACTATATTACCCTTAACATTTAGGGGGACGAAAAATAGATGTTGTCCAATTCCCAGACCTACTGAATATGCATATAAAATTTCATGAAAACCGGTCGAGCCGTTCGGAGTAGTTCAATTACGCACACCGTGACGCGAGCGAGCATTTTATATATTAGATTACACTAGCAAACCAGTGAACCAAATTTTCACCAAAACCTGATTTCTCGAAAACCGGAAGTGCTACGTTACTCAAATCCGGTTTGTAGTCTTATCAAACTATTCTTAACTTATAACTCAAATATTCTCTTTATCTATCTCTTACGGTTTGGCCGCTGAAACAGCACCACAGACAGACGGACGGACTTGTCTAATAGATTATAATTTTTTTATACATCATTTTTCAATTAAGACCTAATACTGAAGAATTGGCTGTATGGATAAAATCCAAAGCTATTTATTAAACTATAAGAAATCAGCCTTTTTCATTAATTAACAGCATTTGCGATTATATAAAACGCTCATTTTTATCAATCACTACGGCAAAGTTTTACGTATAATATAAAAACTGTAGTATTCATAGCAATTCTCAAAAATGAGTGCTGAATATTATATGTGACGCACATACACAAAAATATTCGCCACGTACGAAAGCTTTTGATGTTTTAAAATTGGACATCAAAATTAAATTGGTCAACTTTGGTCCAGTTGGAGCTCCATTCCGTTTATTATCTCTTTTATTACAAACAAATGTTGACCTAACTTGCGCATATTTTTTCCGTGACACGCCATTTATCAAAGCCTCAATCGCATCACGTGAAGAGAAAAGGCACAGAGACGAAGCCTCATTCAATTGCGCGTGTAAGTGAGCACTGGCGCCTGTCGTGTACACAGAAAACGTTTCTTGGCTGCGACAAGCCCTCAGTGCTCATCAACAGCCTATTCTAGTCCACTGCTGGACATAGGCATCTCCAATTACACGCCACTCAGATCGATCTTGGGCTGCTCGCATCCAGCTCCTGCCAGCCACCTTGCGCAAATCGTCACTCCATCGTGCCTGAGGACGTCCTACACTACGTTTGCCTAGACGCGGTTTCCACTCCAGAACTCGTCTACCCCAACGGTTATCGTTTCTTCGGCAAATATGGCCAGCCCACTGCCACTTCAACTTGCTAATCCGGTGGGCTATGTCGATGACTCTGGTGCTCTGTCGGATTACTTCATTTCTGATGCGATCCTTCAGAGAAACGCCGAGCATAGCCCTTTCCATAGCGCGCTGAGCGACTTTGAACTTGTGGACCAGCCGTACCGTCAGTGTCCACGTTTCGGCTCCGTATGTCATTACAGGTAGGACGCACTGATTGAAGATTTTCGTCTTTAGGCACCGTGGGATCGACGATGTCAGGACTTGACGTAGCATCCCAAATGCTGCCCAACCTAGCTGAATTCTTCTATTCACAAGAACTAAAGCATAGCAGTAATGGTATGTCTTTGTCGCACTATCCGTAAATGGAATGCTCTGCCCGCTCACGTGTTCCCTCCCTCTTACAACCTGGGATCCCTTAAAAGAGGCGTGAAGAAGAAGAGGCCGGCAGAGTGAGGATGGCTGATGTGGCAGGTAGAACTGCTGTATCAGCTATCTTCGCGTCTAGACTTCACCGTCACTTAACATCAGGTGAGGTGGACACATTTGTCGGACCTATCTATAAAAAAATGTGATTTGAGCGTATATGACTTCTGTAGACAATTATTATTAACGAAAAGATTTTCAAACAAAGTATTGCCCATTCAAAAAGTATTCGTGGCGGGTTGGCAGGTTGTATCGTGAAGGTAACCATAGTATCCAACAAAGTATAAAAAAGGTATCCAGATTGACGTTTGGATAGTATGGTATGGTTCATAGCAACATAAATACGTCCCTTTTTTGGACTTTGGACTATTAAAATGGGATAACTATATAAGTCGTCTTTTTTTATAGTCAGGTAAGCAAATGACACTTTCCCACCTGATGTTAAGTGGTGAAAAAGTCCGATCCCCTTAGGATCTCGCCGTCCCTAAACCCGGTGACGCTGTTATGTCATATGCGACCAATAGCATACTCACTCAAAAAAAACCTATGCCTAAGTTCTTGTTCGAGGTGCTCACTCACATCACAACACACACTGTGTGAAGCTTTGCCAATATGCTTTCTGTACTCATGTGATAACATTGCCGCAAATTCTCCCGCTCATTTTAATGAATTCGCGCCGAAAGCTCGTGGCAAACGTCAGCGTATTCAAACTTTTTTTTTCCCCAAATATAATATACGACCTTTGTTGACACGGCTTTTATAGAGGTTTGTTGCGCGCTGGTTTGATAAAAAAGGAGTATTTCACTGACTAGTCTGTTAATTGCCAGTCGTAAAAATGTTATAAAGAGCAGTATTCATATTTTTTTATCGTTATTTTTTTAGTTAAGCTTCGTAGACTAATAAATTTAGTGATTGTTGACACAAATATAACGTATAGCTTAGTTCTTGCTAAACTTTTTTCACGGAATTAAGCTAGTACAAACTTTTCTGTCTCGGATCGGTATAATGAAAATGACAGCCGCGTTCTCTAGTCAGAAATCAGAAATCAATATAACTTTATTCGAATTGGATGTAAAGTACAACTCTTTTGAATCGTCCAAAAAAATATATTTTTCCCTACCACTCGTTATTAGACATATTTTTAAGCTGCGGAGAAAAATGAGCGAAAAAAACTCCACAACATTAAAAGTATAATGTAACAACATTTACAAATCATTATGTTGTTACAGCGTCTATACAACGATGATTTATTTATTATAGAAAACCCGTTGGAATGATTGGAACAGTTGAAACCCAATAATTTTTATCTATAATATATTCAGACACTTTGTAATAACCTTATTTAATAAGTGTTTTTTTTATACTTTCTTTGAATTTATTTATGCTTAACTCTTGGATATTGCTTGGGACTTTATTGTATAAGCGAACACAAAGACCTTTAAATGAATTATTAATTTTATGAAGCCTGGTAGCAAAGTTAGTTTATTTTTGTTTCTTGTATTAAGTGTGTGTACATCAGTATTTTTATGAAACAAATTAATATTTTTTCTTGCAAGTAATAAATTCTCGTATATTATTGTGATGCGACCGTCATCTTTAAGATTATAATTTGATCGAATAGCTCGCTTCTGCAGCACAAAAATAGTATGAATGTCGGCGGCGTTTCCCCACAATAAAATTCCGTAGTTACTCGGTTATAAATTTTTGATAATTGAAACCGACTGTTTAAATAAAGTAGGATTTTCTCACAAACTCGCTCCTGCAAACTAAGTTTAATGTGGGGAACTTAAAAGAAAATAAAATTAACAATATTTAAAATGCTGTTATAATGTCGTTTTTTGATTGACTTTTTTTATCTTAATTTTTTGTTACTTGAAAGCAAAGGATGTTAAGTCCATACGTTCTTTCAAGTAATAAAATTTTGAAGTGAAACTTCTTTATCGGCGTTGGAAAAAAAATTACCGTCACATTTTTCGGTTACGCGTCACATTTTTCCGTTACGCGCCATCTTTTTTTATATTAATAGTTGATAGCTGAATGATCACACTGTCGCCGGCGAGAACTCTCTCTACTCGTTTGTAGCTGAGTGACAATAGTTATTAAAGATAAGACTCGCTCAGCGATACTCGCTCAGCGATACTCGCTCAGCGGTACTCGCTCGGTTAAACTGGCTTGGCTGTCAAAAGCCGTGCGCGTGCATTTTAACTCAGGACTGCCAATTCGTTTCTAGTTTCTACTCGCTTATCGTTCATCGTCGGAGGTGGAACATGTGCCTTAGATTACTGAGCCGTGTAATCATAACAGTTTCATAGGCAGTAACTTGTATTCATGTTTATGATAATAAAATCCTTTTGTTTAAACTTTATCTAATTTAACTTTATTTAACCAATTTCTGGAAAGTTGCATGTAGATCATTTTTCGAAAAATAAGGCCATAAAGAAGTTTCACTTCTTACGTGTGTACACTAGTACACGCACACATTTTTTTATTTTTACATGTCTTTTTTGTGTCACTAAACAGGCCCTGCCAGAATAACAGCGCTGGTGCGACACAATGTCGCATCAGCTAATGCTGAGGCAGGGTCCTGGTTAGCCCTGAGGTTTTTTTTTATTTATATCTGTAATATGTAATATCTGGGTTAATAAAATTATAGTCTATTCTATTCTATTCTAAAATCAGTGCCGGCTAATCTAAGTTATACACGGCAAACTCAGCCAAGATACCCATTGATGTTTATATTCATGGCATTGTCTCCGAATATTGCTAATTACTTGTTCCCGTGAATGTTGTATAGTTTAAGTGACCAAACCATACTAAGTTCACGGGAACAAGATATTTTATTAAATATACGGAGATAGTCAAAATTAAAATTTAAAAATGTAATTTGTTTTAAACTGTATGTTTCAACATGCCGCGTCACCACATTTACACACTGTACGTGTTTCTGCATAATTTCCACAGGCTGTATAATGTTTTATTGTCGTTATAATACATAGGTAACTTTACGCGAATTAAAACATAGCTTTACACGTATTATGTAAATAAAAAAACGGCCAAGTGCGAATCGGACTCGCGCGCCGAGTGTTCCGTACAAACTCAATTTAATAGCTCTACGCGTTCATGAGAAAAGAGGTAGCGATTTTTTTATTATATGATTTAAATAAAAATTTACGGTTTTTTGCAATTTTTCCTGTATCTGTATTATAAGACGTTCATCATCATCATCAGCCTATTAATGTCCCCACTGCTGGGCCACAAGCCTTCCCTATGGATGGAATAGGGAGCTTGGGCCATGACCCACCACGCGGGCCTAGTGCGGATTGGTGGGTGCTAACGATTGCAGATGCAGCCGGGACCAACGGCTTAACGTGCCTTCCCAAGCACGGAGGAGCTCGAGATCGTAAATTTTTGGTCACCCATCCAATGACCGACCACTGCTTAACTTCAACGATCGTAGCCGAACGCGCTAACCACTTGCGCCATCGAGCTCATAAGACGTTACTTCGTACCAAATTTGAAGATTCTAAGTTCACGGGAACCTTGTAGGTTTTGAGTCCCGTGCGAGTTTCGAAAATTTGCGGCATTAACGGCTGTATCTTTTGATTGATTTGCCTTAGAAGTTTGATTTTTTCACAGCTCCTAGGGACAGTAGACATGAGTATAAGATATGAATTTAAGTTTGACACCTCCACGCGTTCCTGAGAAAAACGGTCTTCACAGACGGACGGACGGATAATAAAGTGATCCAATAAGGGTTCCGATTTTTTCCTTTTGAGGTACGGAACCCTAAAAATAACGCTACTTTTTGGTGGTGTTGTGTTTCTGTCGGTGAGTAAAGTTCCAGGGCTCCACGGGGCTGGGAATTGAGTCAGGGTAGGCCATACTGCGGGTCTCATAAGAAGGCTCAAGGTCACACAGCGAGCAATAGACAGAGCGATGCTTGGTGTTACCCTACGCGATAGAATCAGAAATGAGGAAATCCGTAGGAGAACCAAAGTTACAGATATCGCTCGAACGATTGCTCTGCTGAGGTGGCAGTGGGCGGTACACGTAGTAAGAAGAACCGATGGCCGTTGGGGCGGAAAGGTTCTGGAATGGCGACCACGCACCGGACGACGCTCAGTGGGCAGGCCTGCTACAAGGTGGACCGACGATCTTGTGAAGGTCGCGGGAAGCCGATGGATGCGAGTGGCGCAGGACCGATCGGTGTGGAGATCCTTGGGGGAGGCCTATGCTCAGCAGTAGGCGTCGTACGGCTGACATGATGAGGCCATACTGCGAGTAATATTTTTGGTCTAGCGAGCATCTATAGGCCATGGTGACCGCTTACCATCATGCGGGTCATACTCCTGTTGGCCACCCTTTTAACATTAAATATATAATAGAAATATTATTTATTTTGTAGGAAGGCCAAAGGAGAAGATCTTCTTCCGAGCTGGGTGATGTTAGCTCGGGGGCCGCGGCCCGACTGATGTTGGTCAGGCATCGTATATATGGAGTGTTTGGCTCCGAATTTCTCTTGCGCGATGTAGGCTTCCATACGTTGTGAATGCAGCGCCGGTAGCGCCATCTCTTAAGGAGGCGAGTGACTATTTCCTCTATGTTCATTATATGGGGCATGTGGGGCATTTAGATGTCGCCGCCACAATTTATTTATTTATTATAGGTATACTAACAGAATACAGCCAATACATGTTTAACATAAAATGATAGTTGAAGTAATTTAGACAGTACTCACGTGTACACAACATGATTAAAATTGAACAGCACATATGTAATTTACATAACGACCCTTCCAGGATGAAACGTCGTAAAAGCCATTTTATCCAAAATCTGTTTTTAACGGTTTCTTTATCAGAATCGCGAGCTCTATCGATCAGTATATTTAAAATGTTCAAATTCGCGAAAAAATGTCTTTTACAACACGCTCCAATTAATGCCCTAAACCTATTTTTCTTCTTGTAAAATGTCATAATGAGCAATTTTGGAAATACTTTTTTCAAATTTATGTAGTAAGAGACATATTTTCTCATTCAACGGTCAATACAACATATATAATACAGTACTGGAAAATAATACTATTGAAAAATTTGTAGTAAAAGACACGATACTACTAACAATTTTGATGTAGACATACTAGGGACTTCGGAAAAGGCTTCGATTAATCACAGTTTTTTTATTACAAGGAGTGAAAAAATAAAGGATGTAAGTGGATGTGATGGTAGAAGAAACCAATATTCTATGTAAACGAAGTTCTGGACGTTACTTAGACGTAAGTACGGCTTGTTAGCTTTAGTTGTGGGCCCCAAAATTCGTGTTTTCAATAGCAGGGTCGTGTTGAATTGTTTACCTAGGACAGTAGGTTCTCTCTCTCGCTGCCGAGCATGGTCGAGGCTATGCACAGTAGTGAGACGGCTTGGAAGGAGTCGCCTCTCTCTGTGACGACGTCATCTCAAAGTAGGAGGAGGCCGAGAGGGGACAGGAGGACAATCCTCTGGCCGTCCCCTGCCACCGCAAAAGAACAGGCACGGGAAGGCGAAGGTGTGCCCTGGCTGCGCACGTGTAGTGATAGTGACCCTATCTAATTGAATCACTTGCTGCCCGGCATGGCGTTAGCCGTGCCAGCCACCGATGGATTCCGTGGCGTCAGCTATCTTTTGTACCTAACCTACATGAGAGGGCCGCGGAAGGGCCTGCGAGGGGAACTGCGCAGTCCTTCCGCAGCAGACGGGGAGCGGTGCGGTGGGCAATAGGCCGCGCACTTAGTTGCATTTACTTCACTAAATTAAACTTTATTCTTATTACAATTGTCTTTTAATTCAAAAATCCCTTTAATGAAACAATTTATGAAGTCTTATACAACTTCAAGGAAAAAAGATTACATTTGCCAAGCAGAAATAAAATGTCGTAGAAACCATTTACAACTTGTTTTTTTGTAGTAAAAGCCATGCCATCTCTGGAACTAATGAATGTAGGCTATTCCGAGTTTCTTATTAGTAAGCAACCCGAAAACCTAAGCTTAATGAGTTATAGTGGTTTATTATAAATTAAGCAAATCAAAAAATATACGGGAAACAAACTTCACCGTTTTTGTTTTTTGGCCGTATTGAAAAATATCGTTTTGGCTTTTACTACGTTTCATCCTGGAAGGGTCGATAATTGAAGGCAATGCTTAATCTTAACTTAAAAGATATAGTTTTACTTAATAATGTAGTTTTAATTGCTATCTGAGGATCATTTGGCTTATATCTTTATATTATAATCTTTTGGTGGTGTGGAGTAGGTAATTCTAGTTATAAGTAAGGTTCCAGGGCTACACGAAGTACAGGACATGTGGGCGACCGGGAGAGGGGAGAGGGACGGGAAGAATCACGCTTCCCCTCCCGTTCCCCCCTCCCAGGAACGGCGGCCCCCTCTTGTACTTTTGTCCTACAAGGGGGGCGGCGGAGGTACGCTCAAGAAGCCCTCCGCAACGGACGGGGGACGGTACGGTGGGCAATAGGCCGCGTACTTAGCCCCACGCGCGGGCCATCCTGCCCACGTCTGCGGGATCCCCGCAATACCTCGGGAGACCCGTGCCGTGGAGCCCCGGCGAGGCCGGGAAGCTGTTGGATGCGGAGCCGTGGTTGAATCCCTAACAGGGATTGTAGTGTACTGAGTGTAGAAGGTATTCACAGGACTTTTTTAGCGGATATTATGCTGTAAAGCGCCCGTAAAAGTTGCGGGGTCCTCGGTGGGTAGCCACTAGGGGTTCCGTAAGACTTGCGGGAGCCAGGTGTGAGGTCCGTTCGGCGGTGAACCTCTTAAAGGCGCCGTCGTCTGTAAAAAGTTTTTTTACCTGCCTTATAAAAAAAAGGGCTTCACGAATTAGGCAATTTCGTTGTGAGAAAGCTTCAAGCGACACATTTTATCTAGGTACATTCTGATTTAATGTTTCGATTTTAATGTTTTTTTTTTGGTTTTTGTAATATAATTTAATACTGAATTTCATGCAATATTTTAAGGATTTTTATCTGTTTTTCTATATCTTCATTTTTTTGTTTACAGATATCTACTGCTCAACTGAAACATTCGGTAAGTCACGCCAAAAATAATAATTTGTTCACATAGTATTTGCGTGTGACTAAACTTTCATTGAGATAGCAAAATCTGAAACTCTTACCACCTTATTAAAACAATACGCAGAGTAAAGTTAAACCTAGACTTAAACTGATGCTGTCATTTTTATTTGCTAAAAAGAAGGCAGAGACAACGATAGCTTTAAATCAAGACTGCCTTAAGTCCGCGTTTTGGAATAAGGAGGTTTGAGCAGCTATTAATATTATTGCTAAAATAAATAAGTATAATGCGATTCAACTAAGAATAGGATCGACTGGGCGCCATTTTGTGATGTCAAAGCTGTCAATTGAAACAAAATAGGTAGAGTGAGCAATAAAAGTGTTTCTTCGATAAAACTTATTTACTAAGATTAAGTGAGAAAAAACATCAGATTTTATTAATAAAATATATTTACTAAGATTGAGAAAAAATACCACCGATTTTTAATAACATTTATGACTGTGTGAGTAAAAATATTAATCGGAATCTAGCTCTTCAATTCCGCTCAGCTCTGCACAACTACCGGAGTTGTCATCGTCGTCATGTTTGTTTACAAATGTTTGGTTTTTATGTTCTAGAATTAGCCGAGTGCTAAAAAAGAGTTCCAAGATTTTTTGCAAACAGTACTTTTCAAGCGTCATTTGACGCTTGGAGGTCATTAGCCTATTCTTATTTGAATCGTATTATACTCTGTTACTCTTTCGTATCAACCCTGGTTGCTTTTTGACGCGTAAAAATAACGTATTTCACAAGTTTTCACACAGCATCCTTTGTGGCGTCACAAAATGGCTGCTAAATTAATTTGGAAAGTATAAATTACAAGGAGAATGCGTAGGGGACCTCTCACCACCAAGATTTAATGCTGCATCTCTTTTGTGGTGCGGCTATTGATACTGACACTGGAAATTTGAATGTAAAAAATTTCGCGAGCTGGAATGTGTTTCTCGCGTATTGTTCGGATGTTTTGTTACGACGTTGTGCGAAGTGAAATGGAAATTTCTTATTGAAATTATTCTTAATAATCATTTTTTATTATTTATTAGTACCTTTTTGTGAGCAATGACGTCTTTTGATTCTTAATCTTACTTTATCAAAGCGTATGTTTTTATACCGACAAATTTCAACTTTCTACGTTTCTGAGATTCATCTCGCTGACAGATAAAAAGGCGGAGTCTTAAATATAGTTTCCCGTTGTCACCCTTTGGGCACATATCTCTAAAAAACTTATTATAATATAAATAAAACAAGTCTCAACGTTATAGATCATCATCATCATCATCAGCCTATTAATGTCCCCACTGCTGGGACACAGGCCTTCCTTATGGATGGAATAGGGAGATTGGGCCATGACCCACCACGCGGGCCCAGTGCGGATTGGCGGGTGCTAACGACTGCAGATGCAGCCGGGACCAACGGCTTAACGTGCCTTCCGCAGCACGGAGGAACTCGAGATAGTAAATTTTTGGTCACCCATCCAATGACCGACCACTGCGAAAGTTGCTTCACTTCAACGCTCGCAGCCGAACGCGCTAACCACTTGCGCCATCGAGCTCCTCCCGGTAGCCGGTCCTTTTCAGGCTGCGTCGTCAGAATTATGACATCAGGCTGTCTACTATGACAAAGGATGCGAAACGTAATAAATAAATAAATCAGTGCATTTATACATTTGAAACTTGTCTTATTTAATGAGTGGTGTGCGTGAAAACCGAAGAAGCAAATCGACCTATGCATAGAATAAAGTTAGATATGAAAATGTTACCAAGTTGCTTTTATTGTACTTTTAGGCGAAACGGACGCATATGTTTTACTGGTAAAAACATTTATTCTAAAACTTAAATAACTTTGAAGATAGGAATTGAATAAAGGTACATGTCATTTTTGTTTCCGAAGAATATAGAGCCAAGAGCACAAGAATCTTTTGGATAGGCAAGAACGCAGCCGGCACGGCTTCAATTTTGTTATAAACTGAGAATTTTTACTAAATTTTTGATTATATGTTTCTTATTTGATCGATTTTGCCCAATCTTTGCCATATTATCATAATGTGACGTGACAGAAAATATAAATTACGTAAAACAAAGTTACATCTACACATAATTTGACACGTTTCCCAAGAATAAGGTCTGATATGCATATGTAACATAAATATGTCCGTAGTAAATTGTCACATAATCACATAAGAAACTCTTAAATAACGAAATATAAGCCGTAAATGTAGTTTTATTAAACAATTAATGCGTCATAATTTGCTTCTTAATGCTTTATATGATTAGTAAAAAAATTCAAATGATAGAAAAATACCAATACAAGTTACAGCATATTTTACATTTTACAAACTTAAAATCGCTCTACTGTAAATGTGATTGTCATTATGCAGAAGTAGCTTTATTCTATGGATAAGTCGAAATATATTATAATATATGCATTATCGGTAAAAAAATTACCCACAGAGAAAATGCACTTTCAAGATGGCGGGCACACAGAGATTTATATTTACGGCACACACGGCACGCCACGCCATTTACTTTAATGGTGGCTGACGGCACTCACTTCAGGTCACAATATAGTGTTTGAGTTTTAAATACTTAGTGCACGAGAACTTTTCAGTTAAGTAGTCTTTTGGATGAAATGCTTAGATAAAGACACGTAGTACTTCGCTTCACTTTTCCTTGAATGGGAGATGCTTAGCTCAGTTTTTACCCTTAGGGTAAGGGATTATTTTTCCTTACCCTAAGGGTCAAAACTGAACTATATTGTTACCTACTGTACAAAGTTAACCCTTGAATAGTCAAAGGGCTATTAATAACCAAACCACAAATTTTAATAAATTGAATAGTTGGTCATATTAATCAGTGTTTTCAATATTCCCGTAATACCCACCAAATTAGTATAATTGCCACCTATCGACACCGCCCCATGAACGGGTAATTAATTGGAATATGGCAACGATGCCGCCAATAGACCGGAATAAATTGAAATTAGTAAAATTATGGGTGTAGGCTTTCGGTGCACTGCCGGATTTAGGGGAGGGCAACCGGGGCGAAAGCTTCGGGGCCCCACAATAGAGACTTGGGAAAAAAAACTTTCAAATTCCAACTAGTAAACACTAGTAAACATCTTTTCCTTTAATATATATTTTTTTTGCTCTTTTACCTTTACCCAGGGCCGAATTTAAGGCAGGGCAGGTGGGGCCGTGGCCCAGGGGCCTCCACAACAGCTTAAGAAATAACAACATTTCGATGGGTCAATAAGCATACAAATCCTAAGTGGCCCGGGGCCTCCACAATCCTAAATCCGGCCCTGTTTCGGTGAATTGGAGTTGACAGCTCCGGTTTTGTAATTTGATGGCAAACACCGTTGAAATGCCCCTTCCTTATAATTACACTGATAGAGGTTAATTTCAAGATATCATTTACATTTATTTTATTTATTTATTTAATTCAGGTAACAAACAGTCTTATACAAACAATTTTACAATTTATGTTTACAAATAGACCTAAAGTACCATTAATTGATATACAATTATTATATTCAAGCGGCATAAAAGTGACGGATAACTATAAACATATGATATACATCGCCGCCGCACATGTTAACTATTTAAACAATAATTCACTTAATTTCCTTTTGAAGCTGTAAATTGATTCACTGAAAATATCTGCTTCATTCAAGTTCTTATTGTAAAAATTTCATGTCCGTCTAAAAAAGGTTTCTTTAGCATAGTTGGTATGGCAACTCGAAACATAAAATGTATCTTTTGAACGTGAAGAGAAACGAGGAACTTTGAGTACAATACTCTGCACAAGTTGAGCTGAGTCTATGTGATTGTTAATTATCTTATTTTAAGCATTTAACTGTCCAACATTAGTTGTAATAACAGCGACAGAATTCTTAGGTTTCTTTAGAGATCTCCTATGCTTATGGGATATTACTTCGGAATCAGATAAAGATGCTCGTCAAAAAAAAATGCGAAATAGATATTACGATCGCAGTTACGATTTTTCCAGATACGAATTTAGTTAAATCGTGATATGCCGCTAATAATTAAAAAAAAAAATATCGTTTTTGATACGAATTTCGATATTGGTTATTTTGTATCGATGTATCGATATATCGAATCAAAATATATCGGCAAAAAATATCGATATATCGAACAAAAAATATCGATATATCGATACATCGATATATTTTCAACAAGCCTACTCGAAAAGTATAGGGAGTTGGACATAAGTTTGAATGGCTGAGAATCATTCGCTGTTGTAACCAACGCCTCATCCACATTCTCTTTTGACGTGACAACGTCTTAAATTAGGTTGCGGCTGGGAGTCACTTATGAAAAAGTGTAACGCTCGGTAACGTTACGATGAGTCTCTCGTGTTAAGTTTAAGTTTACATGTACAATGTTTTAGTAAACAAAATATATTTCTATAGTTAAAATTTGTGCAATTCTTATTTTCATTCAATTCCTTGTTCCTATTGTGCAATTTAATTATATTCATATCAATAAATATTCTACCGAGAAAAAGACGTTGTCACGTAAAATCTTCGCCCGTAAAACCGACTTTACAGGCAACCATTTTTTTTTGTTGTTTTTCATCGTCTATTGCTGTAACTGTTAAAACAGAGCCCACATTTTGAAATTTAGACAAATTTGGAGCCATTTCTACAACACGATTGAGACAGTCCGCAAATGAGACAAGTGCATACGTATTTTCACGCCAGAAGACGGCTCGCGATTGCGTGTTGGCACGTGGATTACATTCGTGTAGCCAAAAATCATAACGCGGATGGAAACCAACTTTCCACCAAGGTCACCTTGGTTGGTACGCTTAAGATCGGTACACACGTAACGATATATCGTAGCGATTTCAGACTGTGCAGATAAATCGAACGTTCCTAGTGACTCCACACGCCTTCGATATCGGCGTCGATTGTCTGTTCGGTCTGTTCTCCGCAGAAGCTCACGCAAGAAACACAATCCACGATGGAAGATTATGACGCACTTGCGATATTAGGCCTAGTTATGTTTAAAGAAAAAAAAGGAGCGGAGTGTGTGGTGTAGACTGGCTTCACTCTATAGCTCTCTATGAAATCTTGCATTAGTTCATGGTGTCCACCTCTTTCTTCTTCAGACATGTTGCGATATAAGAGCGATCCGCACGTGCGCACACTAGCGAGCCTACAGCCGAACTGAGCGATCGCCATCCACACGCAACGATAAAACTGTGCAAACGCAATCGACAACGATTTATCTAATAAAAATTGCAACTGCCACCGACGAACGATAATCGACAACGATTTGTCATACACACGTTCGATAAATCTGCGCAAGTCGATTTGCACAGTTTTATCGTTACGATAAATCGTTACATGTGTAGCAGGCATTAGTTTAAAATAAAAAGGGTAGATACGGTACGCTCATACTAGCATCAAATAAAATATGATCCGACTCAACTACATAAGCAACTCTCGCCATGCACACGTCTGTAAATAAACATTCAATCGAGCGAGCGAGACAAAACTATACGCTTCAACGCAGAGTATTGTTGTCTTTTTCTTGCTTACAAAATGGCGATTACGTAAATAATATTCACGGCAAACCGTGATTTTTGAGAAAAAAATGTTTTCACAGTTTTACGAATGAAAAGTGTTGCCGGGGCACTTGATTTTGAACTACCTATATTTGTGTTCTTTATAAAAGCATCGAAGGCATTGTTATATCTTCATTACACAGAATATACGCAATATTGTTATATTGAGTGTACATGCAGCGTGTTTGAATGTCAAATTGTGACTAAAGCGAATTGTGGTCGTGGACCACAATTTAAGCGGATCACTTTTGAGCCGCGAATGCCGTATCTTCCCTTTTTGTTTTAATCTAAGTTGGTACGCGGGATCACATCCGTCTAGAATAGGCTTAAACACGCGCCCGTAATCCAAGGACGTTGAAGGTCATACATCCTTCGTCTAGATGGATGGCAACGGTCAAGGTCACCTTGGCTGGTACGCTGGATTATATCCGTCTGGAATAGGTCTTACTCTTTCTTAGGAATAGTACGTCAAAGAAATGAGTCACCAAATTTCTTTATTCGTTTAGGAATAGTGGCCACAGTAAGTCGGTGGCAACGTAGACCTGCCGTGGTCCTCTGAAGAAAAGGTGTTGGACGATAGGTGTTTAAGATGCTGTTGGATTGGCCACTATTGTAATGCCTCTGGTATGTTTGCCGAGGAGCGCACTGACGGGTTTCACGCATGCATACGCTGAAAAATAGCTTTATTAATTGATCATTTCTCAGACTGAGCAGAATTTGAGCAAGCTCAAACACCATCCTAATGACTGTAACCAACAAATTGGATAGTTCCTTTATCAAGCATTGTGTTAGGGTAATGATGACGTAGGTAATCTCTTATCTATTAGACAAGTCCGTCTGTCTGTGGTGCTGTTTCAGCGGCCAAACCGTAAGAGATAGATAAAGAGAATATTTAAGTTATAAGTTAAGAATAGTCTGATAAGACTACAAACCGGATTTGAGTAACGTAGCACTTCCGGCTTTCGAGAAATCACGTGATTTCTATATCTTGGAAACGATAAGAGATAGATAATACATACATTTTTTAAATCAGGTTTTGGTGAACATTTGGTTCACTGGTTTGCTAGTCATTATATAATATGCAGAGGGCAGTGATACCATTTTTATTTCTATTGTACTGTCATAATTTATTACTTCTACGAAACATATGCTACTAACATAGAATAAGTCTACTAACAGATATGGACACAGTTGTCTGAAATTAATGAATTATTATTATTTATCCTTATAATAATAGTACTATTATACAGAACCCTTAGTTTGCTGACTTGGCTGGCTTTATATGTACCGTACATATTGCACCCCCGGTGCGACACTGTCACTTAAGCAAAAAAATCATTTTTTTAGGAGAAGCGTTTAAAACTTTAACATCCCAAAACATACATTATTTAAAGATTTTTACGAGATGAAAAGCTTATAAAGCTTAGCTATTCATCAAAAAAAAATTAAAAAACAAACTTTAAATATTGTATGTTTTGGGATGTTAAAGTTTTAAACGCTCATCCTGAAAAAAAAATGTTTTTGCATAAGTGACAGTGTTGCACTGGGGGTGCGATATGTACGGTACATATAAAGCCAGCCAAGTCAGCAAACTAAGGGTTCTGTATAATAGTACCATTATTATAATGATAAATAATAATAATTCATTTATTGTATACATCTGTGCCCATATTTGTTAGTAGACTTATTCTATGTTAGTAGCATATGTTTCGTAGAAGTAATAAATTATGACAGTACAATATGAAAATAATTATAGAAGTAGAAATTGTATCACTGCCCTCTGCATATTATATAACGATTACCTATGTCATCATTACCCTAACACACAATGCTTGATAAAGACGAATAGTCTGGATTAAAAATTTACACTAATATAATTATTCAAACGAGCTACCAGGGCAGCATGGGACGGAAAGAGTATAGATTAACTGCGACACACGGGGAATTCGCCCGCCAAATTTATTCTGCGGCGATGCTAATGAGTTGATTTTACCTTTCGCCAGTCATGGTCCCCTGGTACACCAGCTAATTGCTGTAGCTTCTACCCGAATTTTAAGGGCCTCTATCGGGTTCAATGATAGCTCCACTGGGGCGAATTAACTTTTCAAGAGCACAATATAGAATATAAATTAAATTACCCTATTTTTAGGTAGACAAATTTTGTAATGGATACTTAATTCATTTAACTGTGATGTAAAAATTATTATTTCTAGGGGCCTGTCTCTAGAGCGTGACTAAAGAAATGTGCCGCTTTTTTTTTATCTATCTATTGTTCGCCCGGCTTGTGCTTTCAGCCAATGTCAAGTGTTAAAATGTTTACAAATACTATAGCACTCGTGGTCAAAGTAATTAATCAAGTCAAAGTAAGTGGCAGTCAAGTCAATCTCCCTTTCCCCATGTTTCAGTAAAAGTGTGGGGATTTACTGGAACCTCCCCGTGGACTTCTCGAGGGAACGTCGAAAGACACTTACCGCTATTTTGTTTCACTTGCCAACACTTATGCATGTTGCCGAACACTGAGTGGTTAATAATCCACCATTATTAGACACTAACATCCGCCACTACAAAATTTTTAACAAGAAAAACAAAACTGCTAAAAGTGACGCTTTCCGATCCCGTCAAAAAGTCCTTGTCCCGCTTGTCCGATGTTTAAGCTTTTCTTTTTTTAATTTTACAAAGTGTAGGTAAAGGAGAAGTATGCAGTGCCGACTGCCAATCTTTATTGTTCGTAGAGCCACTATAAAAAGAAAATAGTATTGAAAAAGAAGTGTATTTTTCAATTGCACTGCATAATTGTGGTGAGTTTTGTATGTTGTTAGCTGTATCTGAGTCCCTAGCGATCATTTCTATTTATACAAAGTCGGCGGATGTTAATAAGCTTTCAGCGCCATCTGTCGCCGGCAGCCGAGGGCGGTGTCGAGAAAATTGCTTGCCAGTGCAGTGGTCTCAGAAAATATGGACTTGTTTGTATTTCCCGTCTTTAGAAGGGGAAAAGCTAGACTTTCCAATTTATTAGTAACGCTTTTTAATTTGAAGAATCATTTCTGCTTTTCGTGTATAAATGAAAATCTACCAGGTTAGTGTGGTGCTACGTGCTATGCAGGATTTTATGGTTGCCTACCACAAGGGAGGACACCTACTCTAATACTCGTGTGGGGGTCACATACAGACACACACACACGCGCAAGCACACCTACACCCACACTCACTATACACACACATATATATAATTTAGTTATTTTTTCTATTTATTTTTACTGCAAAAGAAAAATAGTAATGTTTTGTTATGTCCAGTACAACTGCTAAGATTATATTGTAAGTACATAATTGGAGAGGACACTGAATTCCATACTACAAGGCTAAGGCCTATTTTGGAATACAGGGGAATCAACATAAATTGTAAAAAATATATGTCAATAAACATTATTATTATAATTAATGAGTCTTTTAATCTAAAAAATATTCCATTATATTTTTGAAATACCTATATCATCATCATTATCAGCCATTTAATGTTCCCACTGCTGGGGCACAGGCCTTCCCTAAGGATGGAATAGGGAGATTGGACCATGACCCGCCATGCGGGCCTAGTGCGGATTGGCGGGTGCTAACGACTGCAGGTATAGCCGGGACCAACGGCTTAACGTGCCTTCCGAAGCACGGAGGAACTCGAGGTAGAAGATTTTTGGTCACACATACAATGACTGGCCACTCCGAAAGGAGATTGCTCAAATTGGCCTAAATGCACAAAAAATATTGTCATACACGGTAATTCTTGGCGTAATTTATAATTTAATTTACAGTCATTAGATTTCAACGGACACCTTTGTATAATACATTTACTTTAAAAAGGACTTTTAATTTTACCGGTTTGGAAAACATACGAATCATTTTTAATGGCTATGGATGTAGTATTCATTCAGCCAAAGACTGATCGAAGTTGTTTATATAACATAAAAACAAATCTATTGTGTAAAGATCGATAAAATAAATCATTTTTTTTATTACACTGTATCAATATCCACAACTATATTATCATTTTCACTAGATGCAAATGTGCTCAGATAATTATTATAGATGGTAGGCGACATCATAAAGTCTATTGCCATACATTTTTCGCCAAACACCTTCATAAACACATTATAATCTGTATATAAGTTAGACTTTAAGGTATCTATCTATGGGCCTACGTTCCCTGACTATAAATAAATAAATAAATAAAATTATAAGGTGTGATACACTAAAAATCTAAAATATGGTTATCTTAAAAACATAACAAAAATAATGAAGCTAATGAATATATGGCTATAGAACCTAAATCTCTTAGCTTTATTTGGTTAAAAATTCTCTCTAATCTGTGGCTCATTCACAATCATCACACAGTTTCTGTCACAGAGTACCTACCTTACCTATTATAACCGGAAATGACACCTGATTTTAAAAGTTACTCTTATGCATTAACTTTAAAAACAGGCAACTATCTGTTAATCTACATGCTCTATATACCTGAATCTAATCCATAATTTCGGTACTTGGCTTGATTTCCCTAGTTTACTATATAACTTATTTGTTTTTTATTATTTTAATATGTTCAGTGTATATGGTTTATAGAAGTTCTCAGGGGTGTCCGTCAATAATATTCGTTTCTACAGTAATTTATATATAATTTCGAATCTAGGAAACAATTTTTCATGATTATTGGTCTTTAGGCCAAACATGTATGGAAGCTGAGCAATCTCCTTTCTTAACTTCAACGCAGCCGAATGCGCTAACCACTTGCGCCATCGAGCTCTTATTTAGATTGTTTTATTGAAATAATAAATGAAGTTAGTTAAGATTTTTAGCTGGCAGACTACAGAATCCTAAAAAATATGTCTGAAAGCTCGCTGCGGGGGAGCAATGTTAATGTTATTCACACCACTTTATTCTTTATGTTTTGAGAAAATGCGTAACCATATCTCTTATCTATTAGACAAGTCCGTCCGTCCGTCCGTCTGTCTGTGGTGCTGTTTCAGCGGCCAAACCGTAAGACATAGATAAAGAGAATGTTCAAGTTATAAGTTAAGAATAGTCTAATAAGACTACAAACCGGATTTGAGTAACGTAGCACTTCCGGTTTTCGAGAAATCACGAATTTCAAACGAAACCACACAAAATCTCCGAAGTTCTCAATTAATTAAATACATTTTGTTTTTAATTTTTTTTTTATTTTTTTAAATCAGGTTTTGGTGAACATTTGGTTCACTGGTTTGCTAGTTTGACATAATATAATATCATTTTATTTTTTTCTTATTCTCACCGGTAATTTTGGTGTACCTTGCGTATATATTTTGTACGGGTATGTGGTAAAAATACCGTTATTGTGATAATAAACTTTAATATTTGTTGTACTTAGAATAAGAGCTAGAATCCCTCGTCAACACCTTTTTTATCGCTTTATACCCTACTATATTCTCTAACGCGTTAAAGACATCTATTTTCGGGAAACACATCCGCGTTTAGTAGTGTTGGACCTAGGAGTCCGATTTTATGAATATCGATATAAAAAACGACGGGTTGCACTCCGGGAGTGCCGGCAGAAGCGAAAACTTGAATATTAACGTTGTGCATTTTTGATATTTTGAAATGGTTAGGGAATAATTTTGCACGAATTGCTTTAATTGTCAGTAAAAAAATATGTGGTAGAATACAATATTTATTTATTGCGCTATCGTACACAAACATGACAATTTATATTACATTAAAAAAGTTTATCTCTCAGAAAAATCAACTTACATGAATCACGTTTAAGCGCACTTAGCGACATCTATTGTAAAGAAATCAACTTACATGGATCACATTTAAGCGCACCTAGCGATATCTATTGTAAAAAAATGCATTTCTTCGCAATAAAGCTGCCACGTGGACGTCCTAGATAGAAACTTATTTTTATAATACGATAAAATAAAATATTACTATGTTTCGTCCAATATATTGAAAGTCAACAACCTTTCCAATTTTATTGTGTATCATGATGCGATCAGCCCACGTGTTTAACCTGACGCGAGTTTAACATTTTTTACCCATACAAAAAAAGTGTACAACGCCGCTAAAGAAGTTTTCACTTTAAAAACAATATTTTTATTACATAAATTTATGTTTACAATTTTATATGATGAAAGTTTCTTAACATGACTCTGCAAAAGTATAGCGATATGTGGGTTACCTACAATGCAAAGAAATGGCACTGCCTTGCAGCTTAAGAAATGCTAGTAAGAATTCGACACGGCCGTCAGGGCTGCGGTAGCATAACGGTCAGTGCATTCGCCCGGATAGCGAAGGGTTGGTCTAGTACCCATTGGACCCTCCTAATTGGACCTTACCTACAAAAAAGTGCCCGTTCGACCTCCTATCAAGAACATGGTGCCCATTGGCATTCTGATTGGCCGTCTTAGTTTTATGTTGTTACTAGAGGTCGCCCGCGACTTCGTCTGCGTTAACTTAGTTTCTTGAAAATCCCTCTCGAACCTAACATTTTTCGGGATAAAAGTAGCCTATGTGTGAATCTAGGGTGTCAGCTAACTCCATACCAAATTTTATTAAAATCGCTCCAGCCGTTTAGACGTGAGGAAGTAACAAACATACACACTCACATACTCACAAACTTTCGCCTTTATAATATTAGTGTGATTTTTTGTTTTTAGGTTAAGTTCCTCTTTTATTTTTTGTTTATATTTATAGAATTTTTGTTGTGTAAGATGGCCAATAAAGGCTTTTTCATTTCATTTCATTTGACCGTCAAAGAAGTACTTACCCACACAATGGGACCAATTAGTGCTTTTAATTATTTAGCTAATTCTTTTGGAACGGTAAAGTACAGTCGTGTATTAAAGTAACATTGTAAAAGACATAAAAACACAAAGGTGTTCCGTCTGCTGCCTGGTCCGCGTGGATTTTTTCTAGTAATATTTTTGGAGTTTACTCCTTAAGAATCGATTTGCATATATAAGGGGCCCGGTATGAGAAAAATGTGAGGAGTAAAATCTATCGATGAATGACCTTGTTACGTTTTTGGTGCGCATCCTATGTCGCGCAACTTTGACAAACAAAGATGATGGATTGACATTAATATTTTTTTTAAAATCTGAACTGAATTTAGATATTGTTTCTGATAGAGCAATGGGGACAACGAGGTATGGTACAACCATTGATGCGGTATTTTCAAGATTCGTGAACCACGTATCTACGAACGTCCATGTGTCTTATTTTAGTTACCATAAACCACTTGTCACTGTAATTAAAAATGCAGACAATGTTGATTTAATTAATATTTAAAAAAATGATAATAGTCTGATAATAATAATTACATAATTTATCAACATTCCTAACGATATATTTGTGCACATCTGAAATTGACTATTGTAAAAAGTTTAATGTAAAATATTTCGTCGATTAGTTATAATAAATATATATGAAATGAATAAATATATATTTATATATGTATATTATTTTCATTAATTTGTTAATTTACCCTTTCATACAGTATCAATCTTTTTTAAGTCAAATAAACTCTTTTTGCGTCTGGTTAGACTATAGAACTTAAGGAGTAAACTCCAGTCGTGCGTCGGAGCTGACACACACAATTTTTTATCTTTTGATTTAAATCTTTCGTCCTTCAAATACAGTTATATCGTTCTGAGACTATCGACTAAGAAGCTTCCCTAAAAAGTCCACTTTTCTATTGACCGCAGCCGTGGTTTCAAACGAATATATTGACATCCTGTTTTCTTTTAACACCTGCACTCTTCTAAACTATATTTTGCATATGGCTTCGTTTGCGTTTATTTAAGAATTAAGCCGAAAAGGGCAACAAACTTGTGAATAATTAAATAAAGATTCTCTATATCCCGTTATAAGGTAGGATACTTCGTAAAAGTGACGACCTTCGTGGCTGAGTGGTTTGTACGCTGGGTTTCTAGATGTCGCCTACTCGAGAGGTCCCGGGTTCGAATCCCGGTGGGGGTAGACGTTTGTGTGATGAATACGAGCATTTGTACTCCAGTCATGGATGTTTAATAGGTATTTCTATATAAATATACTTATATATTTACTGTATATATATTCTATCCGTTACCCTAGTATCCTATAACACAAGCCTTACAGTGCTTACTTTGGGGCTAGGCTAATTGGTGTGAGTGTTGGAAATATCTACTTATTTTTATTCATTTTCTAAGTCCCACGGTAGTCGTATCATGATCTGTATTGAGACATAGGCACCTGCAGGATTCTCAATTAAACTGAAGTTTATCTGAGTTCATCCGCTAGTCCACTATAAGAATAAAGCACTGCAGTTGAGTGCTATCTGTAAAGATAGATATTCACTAAGGTAAGATCTCCTGCCTGTTTACTAGGATCGGGAAATCTGCAACATCACTTCAATTCATCATTTCGTCATCAGCCCATTAATGTCCCCACTGCTGGGCCACAGGCCTTCCCTATGGATGGAATAGGGAGATTGAGCCATGACCCACCACGCGGACCCAGTGCGGATTGGCGGGTGCTAACGACTGCAGATGCAGCCGGGACCAACGGCTTAACGTGCCTTCCGAAGCACGGAGGAGCTCGAGATAGTAAATTTTTGGTCACCCATCCAATGACTGACCACTGCGAAAGTTACTTAACTTCAACGATCGCAGCCGAACGCTCTAACCACTTGCGCCATCGAGCTCCTCCCACTCTAATTATTATAACCTTATTGCAACATGAATATCTATGGAATATTTAACTTTTTTCACATCATGGCGAACTAGAGCAGATGTTCAAATCATAGTGCCACCCTTTCGTTGTTCCGACGATCTAAAACACACAAAAAAAATATTCAATTCAATTTAATTCAATTTATTGCACTCATGTGGTTACATCGATGGTTACAAAATGCTTATAGTACCTAACATGAACCCTGTCAGGGTATCGCAATATACAGTCTTAAAGATAAAAATTACAAATGAATTTAATTAATAAACAATTACGTACCTATATAAGGAACCTAATTTGTATTAAACCACTTATATCTCAAATTATGCATTAATGTCATCTGATTCCATTAGTATAACAATATAACTTACTCAATTGATCTTATTAACAGTAGAAATATAATAGAAATGGAAATTCATTTACAAAATTAAATTAAATTTGTCAGTAATTAAAATTAATAAATATGTCAATAAAAATAAAATAATATGCCACATAACATTATTATTATGCACTAGGTTTGTATTTTATAAAATCGCCTCATTAATATTACTATTATAATAGCAGTTTTTCCCTCCACTTTCGAAAAACGCAGTTCCTAACAAGCATTTACGGCAGCAGAAAGGTCTCTACCCTGCGCCCTAGAATCACAACCAACCGCAGACGCAAAATTTTAAATATAGACCATCATAAAGGTATTAAGGTACACGCTCAGCGTACGCATGAGTGCTGATCAAACGAAATTATCCGTCGGGGCGTGCGCGGCGACAGCTCAGCGAGCACGCTGACTCAAGTGTGTTGAAGCCTGGAGCGGCCTTATTTTTTAATTTTTTATCTCCTTTAAAAAGGAGTTTCGAGGCTGGCGTAGCTTGTTCTAAGATTAGTTTAAACCTTTTTACAAGTGAGCAAAGTTTTGCAAGGAGTTTTAGTTATAGGTGTTTTTTTTTTTCGTCAATGGCTTCGCACGGCTTGTGCATTTAGCCAATGTCAAGTGTTAAAATTATTTACAAATTCTATAGCACTCGCGGTCAAAATATTAGTCAAGTCAAGTCAATCCTCTTTTTCCTATGTTTCAGTAAAAGTGTAGGGATTTATTGGAACCTCCCCGTGGACTTCTTGAGGGAACGTCGAAAGACACTTTCCGCTATTTTGTTTCACTTGCCAGCACTTGCGCATGTTGCCGAACACTGAGTGGTTAATAATCCACCATTATTAGACACTAACATCCGCGACAACACAATTTTTAACGAGAAAAACATACTGCTAAAGTAATGCTTCTATCCCGCCAAAAAGTCTGTAGTGGTCTTATTATTTTTTATCTTTTTTTTGTCAATTTGTCCCTGTTGGGACGGGCAAAGGATTCTGAGTCCATACAGCCCTTTTTTATTTTTTTTACAAAGGAGTTTCTTTGCTCTATTAACTTTATAAAATGATCGCTGATTCTATTAGTTTACAGGAAAACGGAAAGGTTAGTTGATTTAATACCTTTTCAAGAGTGAATTGAGCTTTTACAAAGTTTTTTTATTAACCTACCCGATAAACACGTATTACTCAAATATAATATAACCATAGGAACACTTTAAAGTTAAGTATAAACAAGCACCCGATAAAATAAATAGACTTAAGCTTTCTTATAAAAGATTTATCTTTTTTTCTGTTAGATACCAACGTCAAAAAAAATGCCACCTACTTTCGGTAGAACTCGCGGCACAATCAAATGAGACATTGAAAAAAAAAATGGGTGCGTGTACTTATGTAGGCGCGTGAGAAGTTATCCTTCTCTGGCATCGTTTAAAATTAGTTTTTAATTGCATGCAAATAATTGATTACAATAAATTAATAAAAAGTCTGGAAAAGGACACAGTCAATAAAGTTCAGTTTTAATTTGAAAAAATAAATAAATAATCAAAATATTCAATTAAAATCGCTACTGAATATAATTTATTAGAACATATGTGATTTGCACTTGTATGAAACTCAAACACGTATTCCGAATATACAAACTAGAAACATGTGGATAAATATTATAAATATGAATACCTATAACTGTTACTTTATTACAAAAAATAAAGATGTGGTTTTTGGATCTACTACACCAATGGTCAAGAGATGGCGCTGTAGTCTCCTGAATCGCGCTTTGGTTCCGTTGTTCCAGATTAATAAATACTTTTGATAGGCCTTCACAATGCAGTCGTTAGCACCCACTAAATAGAGAATCTATTTCTATTTTCTTGGTAGATTTTCTTAATGTGCGGTAAACACAAAAGTAACGCATGAAGTTGGTCGCTAAAGCGACCAACTTCATGCTGTTAAAATTTTGTGTTACAGTGATGCGCGCGCATCTTAAAATTTCACTCTCATCATTTTTTCACAACGCGCCTAAAGAAGTATAACTTCAAAAAATTAAAGAAAAACTAGGTAGAACTAGAAACACTATTCTTTAGACACAACTCGAGGATAACCAACTGAAAATAAAAGAAAAAGAGCTTTTACTTCTTTGTTTTTAGAGTTCCGTGCCTGAAGAGGAAATAGCGGAAAAACCCCTAGGATCACTTTGTAATCCATCTGTCCGTCCAACCGCATGTCCGTCGGTCCGACTGTCTATCAAAACCTTTTATCTCGGGAAAGCATAGAGGTATCGAGTTCAAATTTAAAACATATAGTCAGGACTGCAGTACTTTGAAGCTGTTGAATAAAAATCGAACGTCTAAGTTAACGTAAAAAGAAACGTTCGTTTACGTTGCAAAAAAAATATAATTCAAAACTGCCAAGGGAATCAAAATAGATAGAGTGCTTTCCGTTGACCTTGTACTATGAAATTTTGCAAGTAATTGTGTGTATAAGCGTACTGCAAGTACCGGCAAAAATCTGTAAGCTATACACATTTACTGCAATCGTCGAGGATAAGAAGCGGTTTGCAGCAGTCAATATTTGTCAATTTTAATAATAAAATTTGTACAGAATAAATATATCTGAAATCCTATTTTTTTTTTATTTTTTCACATTGAAACACACAATAATATAAGTCATTATTATTTAGCTATTCAAAGGGTGAACGCTGCCAGTATCTTCGGAACCTTGCCAAAAGGGACTCCTTTTCAGTGTTGCCAACTCGGATTTTGAAAAAGGCATAGGCCCGATGAGAAAATTACGTAGATTTAGTAATTTTTGCATATGAAAAAAAAGTACGTAGATCTACGTACTTTTTTTTGAGTGAAATTAAGAAGTCAGGTGAAACCGAATGAAACGAGTATTTTGTTATACAATTTCTTTAAAAACGGGAGATAGAACAAAGAGTTCTTGGAGAAATCGCTGCATTGGAAGCATTTACCACGCTGCGGTAGACCATGACCATGTGGTATTATAAAACCATGATTTCTAGTAGATCACATGAAAAATAGAGTTAGTTATCATAATACACTTGGTAAAAGACTCTAGAAAGTTGTGGTTAAAATTGCTAAGAGAAATAATACATACACTTATACATGAACACATGTTAAAAACTTACTAATTCCTGTAACTTTATCGACTGAAAGTCATTTCTTTTTGCAAACATCAATTCGATGTAAGTACTCATTGAATAATATTTAAAGTTTAAAAAATCAATTTTTAAGGTTACGAATGTACCTACTAAGTCAAAGAGTTTTGTCGTTTCTCCTTTCACAAATCCTGCGTTCAGCATTAATTTAGTCAACAAAACCAATGACGGGAACCTTTTCTACAAGATACAAGAGTTTTTAGATACATATTTATAATAAATAAACATTTTTATAGTTTTTAAGAATAGTAACGGAAAATATTCTTCTTTATTCTCGTGAATTAAGTTATTTTACAAATTTGAAAAAATTAAAGAAAATACGTAGATTCTGGGACTAAAGTTAGTAGGTTTGCAGAAAATGCCTAAAATACGTAGATCTACGTAAAAAGACGTAGAGTTGGCAACACTGCTCCTTTTAGTAATATATTTTAGTTATTATATTATATTTTTTAAGGTTTTTAGTTTAAGGTTCATTGTTCCTGTATATATTAATGTACATAGTCATTCTTATAATATACCTAAAAAATTTGTAGGGAACCCTCGATTAGTCAGACCGACCCGCCCTTGTCCGGTTTTTCTTTTACTTAATATTCTCTGTCACTTTGGAACCGCGAATTTATTCCAAATACGCAAACAGTCAGATTGGAAATCACAATATCCAGACCCAGACACATTTCAGGCGAGCGAACTGAAGGAACGCCTTTATTGTGTGAAAGTGCTCGGCTTCCGTTGCATTGTGCTCTGAATACATTTCGTATGCTTTCCACGGATTTACTGTAACTGGAGCATTTACATTGTTTGTTGCTATTCAAAAGTCAAAATTCAAAGTATCTTTATTCAAATTGGATGCACAATTTTTTTGAATCGTCCATATTTTTTAGCTGTGGAGACAAACTGGCGAAAAAAACTTCACAGCGTTATTTCGTATTGTTACAATAGATTATTTGACATTATAAAAAATTGCATACTAATTGGCATATGAAATAACATCATCATCATCATCATCAGCCTATTAATGTCCCCACTGTTGGGGCACAGGCCTTCCCTATGGATGGAATAGGGAGATTGGACCATGACCCACCACGCGGGCCCAGTGCGGATTGGTGGGTGCTAACGACTGCAGATGCAGCCGGGACCAACAGCTTAACGTGCCTTCCGAAGCACGGAGGAGCTCGAGATAGTAATTTATGGTCACCCATCCAATGACCGACCACTGCGAAAGTTGCTTAAGTTCAACGATCGCAGCCGAACGCGCTAACCACTTGCGCCATCGAGCTCCTCATGAAATAACATGAATATAGAGAACGATTTCGAAAATTGGACTACAAAAGCAAAGGACAGACGGACGTGGAGCAAAATGGAGGAGGCCTTTACTCGTTGAGGGGTCCATAATGACATGCAATTATTAACTACTTCAATTATTAACTACTTTGACATTCAATTATCATTTAAAATTTGAATTTTATTATTATTATTATTTGACAATTGTATGAAATGAAATTTTAAAATGCTATTTGTAATCTAATTTATAGTATTAATTGTTGTAATATTTTATAATAAAATTAATAACTTATAAAATACAAACTAGTAATAATAACTTAAATCATACAAACTTATGGATTAAAAAATATATATAGGAACAATGAACCTAAAATTAAAACCTTAATAAATATAATATAACTAAAATTCACATTATGTACAAGTATATTATTCAATTATTACATTATTATGAATAATATACAAATACTAATAATATTCAAATATCAAATATAATAATATATTTTATTATTTCATGCATGTATTTATGACAATTCCAAGATATTTATTACTTGTTCATTATGGAAATAAAGAGGCTATATTATTATTATTTCCTTTATTTCATTAAATATACATACAAAATTATATTTCTAAATATTATTTTTTTACAGTGTATAACATTAAAAAATACAAAAATGTAGTTCCCCATCGGCAGCAAGATCAGGGTCCCTGCTACCGGTGGTTAAGGATCCAGAGACAGGAACCTCCTCACTATACTTTTTATTATTATTATTATTATAAAGAAGGATTTCACTATTTTGACAAAAAAAGTGGTTTAAAAAATATTGCTAAAAATCATGAAAAAGAAAAAGTATTTATAAAGAAAATATAACTAGACAAAATTCCACGCGGACCAGGCAGCAGACGGGACTCGAACCCGCACCCTTCGCAATCCGGGCGAATGCACTGACCAATTATGCTACCGCGGCCCTCACGGACCGCGTCGAAATTCTTTCTAGCTATTCTTAAGCTGCAAGGCAGCGCCATCTCTTCGCATTATAGGTAAACCCACAATGTCAAATGAATACTTTTACAAGTATTAAACATTTGAAAGAAGAAAATAGCAATTATAGTTATAATTTTTATTTAAATCTAAAGAAAATATAACTAGAAAAAAGAAAATATAAAAAGAAAATATAACTAGAAAAAATAAAAAGAAAAAGTATTTTTTGATCTATTGTCACGTGACTCAAAACGCACAGCATTAGCGTAGCTCAAAATAACGTCACCTGCTTTTAAAAATGCTGTCGATTTGACATTACTTTGTAATGTTTGATATTTTTATTACAGACATGTGATGTGACATGCCTATAAAACGCCACATAGGCTAGATAAACGTTTATGTTTTTTTATTTTTTTAAGGATTTAACTGCTAGATGTTTAAATCTAAAGAAAAGTTTCACTAGAAAAAAATCCACGCGGACCAGGCAGCGGACGGGACTCGAACCCGCACCCTTCGCAATCCGGGCGAATGCACGCTACCACGGCCCTGATGGCCGCGTCGAAATTTTCCTAGCCTTTAGCTGCAAGGCAGCGCCATCTGCGGGTGCGGGTTCGAGTCCCGTCCGCTGCCTGGTCCGCGTGGATTTTTTTCTAGTAAAACTTTTCTTTAGGTAAACGTTTCTGCGGCATATTTGAAAACAGCTTTTTTAAGTGTAAAGAAAATTTAACTTGATTTTTTTTTCTTTAGATAAAAACATGTAGCAGTTTAATACTTAAAAAATAATAACTATAATTGCTGTTTCTTCTTTCAAATGTTTAATACTTGTAAAGGTATTTATTTGATCTTGTGAGTTGTCTACAATACAAATAAATGGCGCTGCCTTACCGCCTAAAAAAGGCTAAAGAAAAATCGTCACGGCCATCAAGGCCGCGATAGCATAATGGTATCATTGCATTCGCCCGGATAGCGAATGGTGCAGGTTCGAGTCCCGTCTGCTGCTTGGACCGCGTGGACTTTCTTATAGATTTTTTTTCTTTAGATTTAAACATAGCTCTTAAAATAAAAGAATTTTTGTTATTTTTTGATATACGAAACAGAATTATATAAAAAAAACAAAGGTGGCCCGTCCGCTCGTCTGCTTTAGGGTGCTTACATAAAGAAACAGGTTTCCGGTACAGACGAATCTGTGCGAGTCGGTACCTACCGGTGCAGGTATAATATTTATATGTTTTCCTATATATAAAGAAACAGGTTTAAACTTGTTCGTGCCGACAACCTGGACCGAGCCATACGGGTTCAAACGTTTACCGGTGAAGGGTGTGTTTATTTATGAAAATGGATGTGGATAACGAAGTTTTGATAGCCTTGGTATTTGATAAACAACCTTTATGGGACAAAAGAAATAAGTTCCATAGCAACAGAAATGTCACCGATAAGTGTTGGAAAGAGATTAGTTTTAATAAATAATAGACATATTTGCTAAGTCATTAGTTATTTAGTCATTACTTATTAATTATACAACAAGTGATTATGTCTGAAATATTGAACAAAATTATTTCTGACATTTGTAGCAACATTCTTCACTCAATCTTTGATTGTGCCATCTTCGCAGTACAAGGTCAAATTTCTTTCAATACCCTGAGTATTCTTTTCTTTCTACATCTTAAATACACATTTTCCAGAAGGAAAAAATCGTCGTCGGATGAAGTGGAGCCCATGGTTGTCAATAAGGACAGATTTACCTGTTTCTTTATGCAAGTTGACCCTGCACCGGTCGGTACCGACCTGCACAGATTTGTCTGTGCCGGAAACCTGTTTCTTTATGTAAGCACCCTTAGAAGGCATTAAACAACATGAAGCATCGTGTCTATTCTACTCCACGCCAGTGTGAGTTGTCCGTACACCTATTTTATTAAAACTATGCAACGCAATATATCGTTGAAGCTATGTCGAAATTTCACCAATGCCGAGTGTAGGTGTATGTATTGTGATACAATTTCCGACCCAACGGCTGTGAATGACATTATTTTTTTTGTAACGTCCAATACTTTGTGGACATTTTGGCAGCTTTGACTCTTTTACTGTATAATATTACCTATTTATTTATTTATTAACATCAACAAGATATTGACGTGACAACGTCTTAAATTAGGTTGCGGCTGGGAGTCACTTATGAAAAAGTGTAACGCTCGGTAACGTTACGATGAGTCTCTCGTGTTAAGTTTAAGTTTACATGTACAATGTTTTAGTAAACAAAATATATTTCTATAGTTAAAATTTGTGCAATTCTTATTTTCATTCAATTCCTTGTTCCTATTGTGCAATTTAATTATATTCATATCAATAAATATTCTACCGAGAAAAAGACGTTGTCACGTAAAATCTTCGCCCGTAAAACCGACTTTACAGGCAACCATTTTTTTTTTATCATTATAAAGTAACTTACAAACATTGTGGAAGCGAACTAAGTGCAATCTTATTTATAGATGTTACACAATAGGGTAAAACTGTACTTCCAGGGCCCAAAAGGTGATACTTGTTTTTTTTTTGTAGAAAAGGTCTTTTTAACAGTTTTTTTTTTCTGGCGCTTCGCCGGCCGCTTCCGCGGCACGCTCGCTTTGCTCGCTCGGCTCGCGCGTTATGGTCACAACACTAACCTAACCTAGTGTAAACTATCACCACTCGATAAGAAAAGTAAAGATTTTCAGTATTTTTTTCTAAAAAACTACCAGTGCATAAGTGTGACATTTTTTTTAATAATGTGGTTAACAGAAACCTTTTTAACAACAAAAATGCGAAATTACAACCAACAAAACTGTGAAGTTTTTACTTTTGGGCCCTGGAAGTACAGTATATCCCACAATAGCACTGTTAAGCAAAAATATCGCATAACAAAATCACACTATTTAAAAATCTTGTATTGATGTGAAATAATTAGGAGTAAAATATAAAAAAAAATCATACTAAAATTAAAAACATTTCATATAAATAAAACTAGTTTTAACGGGTTAATGCACGAAACCATTCGTATATAAGCCATTCGTGATCTGGGTGTCATACTGGATGAAAAACTTTTTTATTAATAAAGCGTGGAGAATGTTGGGTTTTTTGAAAAGGATTTGCAGGGATTTTTATAATTCAACTGCAATTTTGTGCTTGTACAGTTCTCTCGTTCGTACTGTTTGGGAATATGCCTCTTGCGTATGGAATCTACAGTACAAAATTCATAAAGAAAGAATAGAATGAATCCAGCGCCAGTTCACAAAATTTTTGGCATTCAAAAGTCCTAACTGTCCCTATCGCGCAAATTATGAAAATCGTCTGAAACATTTAAAAATTGACACTCTGGAGAAACGAAGAAAATGTGCCGACATCTTGTTGCTTTATCAGTTAGTTAATGGAAATATTAATGTACCTGATATGCTTGCTGAAATTAATTTCACAGTTCCAAGAAGAATTCCACGTTATCCAATCTTGCCATTTACAAAACCGTTTTTCCGAACCAAGATAGTAGCACCCCTAAGTCGATTGATAGAGACGTATTATGATAAATCCGATGACATTGATATCTGTCACCTATCTTTCTCATCACTGAAAAAGAAAATATTTTCGATTGTGTAACAAATACCTCTATGAGTAACAATTAACTTACCTCATGTAGATATTTGGAGAATAACTTTAGAGGCTTATATTCTGCCAAAAATGTATGGAAATTGCTGTATGCACCTTAAAAAATAATTCACATAGACTTGTAATACCCATTTGTTTTTCTTTTTATGTAATAATTGTGATATTGTTATTGGTGTGTCTAATAAAATAAATAAATAAAACTTTATTTATTTATTGACGTTTCGCAGCCTTTTCAGGTCTGCATCGTCAGAATACTGATTTTTTATTTAATTTTGTCGAGCTACCTTCGAAAGACTTTTATTGAGCGTTCAGTTATTTCGTTGGAAGATTTTTAAAATTTTATTATCTGTGTATGAATTTATTAGTTAATTTAGTTAATAAAGCACTTTATTTAAAATTCTTTTTTGTAATTTTGAGTTTATTTATTTGACCCTAACTACCGTAAACTACCACCGGTTCCAAAAACACATTCCATTAAAATTATATCATTATTCGATTAAACGTCACAAAATATTGTAAAGTTATGGAAATTAAAATTCAACATAATAAACATTTACAGTCACCAGCAAATACCTACGTCAAATCTAGTAGTTTTTTTACATTATTTTGACTTCAATTTATTGTGCATCATGCTCATGAGTATGCTGTGGTAATCCACATTTGATTCTAAGAGAATGATTTCGAGCAATGCTTCTGTGCAAGCCATTGTAAGCTATCTAATTTAGATAATAAAATGACATCAGTTCTTTTCAATGTGATCCGTTGTAACGTATGAAAGTGAAACTTTTATTACTTGTCTACAATTTTTTTGTTCATCTTTAGCAAGTCGCGTTACATATTATATTGTTATTAAAAAAACAGACCTTATCATAAAGAAATGTGACTGTATCACAACTGTTAAATAAGTATTTGTTTATTTAACACTTGTATTTTTATTTGGATTCAGCCATATTTCTCCATTTTTTAGATTTTTGCAAAAATATGAAAAAAGGGAATTTGAGGAGTTATCGTGGGTACACACAAATATTCAAATAAATCAATAAATATTGAAACGCGCAGAAAATAAAAAAAATATGGGAAAGTTAAATTAAAGCTTCTATTTCTTTTTATTAAAAAAAAGTAGATAGTCATGTTTTTATTTATTTTTAAGCATTTAACTGCTAGATGTTTAAATCTAAAGAAAAGTTTACTAGAAAGAAAAAAACCACGCGGACCATCCCGTCCGCTGCCTGGTCCGCGTGTATTTTTTTTTCTAGTAAACTTTTCTTTAGATTTAAAAAGTAAATACTTTGTATGAAAGTTTGTCAATCGAAACATCAAGTTAGTCTCTATAGCGTAACAATATTGGCCATATACGAAGTAGTTCTACGTACCTACTACCACTTCGTAACAAAACCACGACTAAAACGATAATATTATTATGTGGACGGCTCATTGTCACCTATCACCCACGGTCTCGCAATTTACGGCAGCGTTGTTAACGCACACACAAAAGTTTACGTTAAGGGTTAAACTTATCTTTCGCGAACAATGGAGACGGGGTACCGTCCCGTCGTTTACGGGACAGTTTACGAAATTTTGGCAGTACTTGATGGATTGGCTTTTTTATATTCAAAGGGGAGCTCGATGGCGCAAGTGATTAGCGCTTTCGGCTGCGATGGTTGAAGTTAAGCAACTTTCGCATTGGTCGGTCATTGGATGGGTGACCAAGAATTTACTATCTCGAGCTCCTCCGTGCTTCGGAAGGCACGTTAAGCCGTTGATCCCAGCTGCATCTACAGTCGTTTGCACCCGCCAATCAGCACTGGGCCCGCGTGGTGGGTCATGGCCCAATCTCTCTATTCCATCCATAAGGGAGGCCCAGCAGTGGGGACATTAATAGGCTAGTGAAGATGTTAAATGGTGGCAAACAAGCATATGGACCGCCTGGTGGTCAGCAAAGCTATCACTCGCGCTGTTGCCTACCCTGACTTAATCTCCTAACCCGTGGATAGGCTTGCCAGATGGCCGGGAAATCTGGGATGTCCCGGAATTTCGCGTCTTGTCAAGTGCTGTCTTTGACCTATTTTAGGCCCTGGGCTTATTAGGATAATGGGGCTATGATCCCCGTTTGGTGATTTAACAGGAACTAGGGACTTTGTATTTGATCTTAGGGGGGCCCCTATTGATCGCGGGACCCTGGGCACTTGCCCAAAGTGCCCACTGGGAAAGAGGGGTCTGGTCTTATCCAGTATCCAGTTATTAAGAAAGATGAAAGAAAGAAAGCTGGCCAGCTTGATGTTTTAATTCTGGCGGGTGCTGGGGGCTTTAATTTGAGGATTTGTTTTTTCAGAGGGGGGGGGGGGGGGTGCCAATGTCCCGAAATTGATAAGCCAGCATCTGGCAACCTTACCCGTGGAACCCTGGAACCTTCTCACTGGAACTAGAGAGGCGTGAAGAAGCATTTTTGCAGGCCGGCAAGGTGAGGATGATTGGTGTAGCAGTTTATAACTGCTGTACCAGCTATCTTCGCATTTGGACTTTATTACCACTTAACATCAGGTGGGGTAGAGTCATTTGCGTACCTTAATATAAAAAAAAAAACTGACAGAAACACAACACCACCGATAGGTAGAGTGTTATTTTACTGTGATATTCTGTAATTCGGCGTTTCTCTGAAGGATCGCATCAGAAATGAGGTAATCCGACAGAGAACCAGAGTTATCGACATAGCCCACCGGATTAGCAAATTGAAGTGGCAGTGGGCTGGCCATATTTGCCGAAGAACCGATAACCGTTGGGGTAGACGAGTTCTGATGGAGTGACGATTTGCGCAAGGTGGCTGGCAGGAGCTGGATACGAGTAGCCCAAGATCGATCTGAGTGGCGTGCATTTGAAGAGGCCTATGTCCAGTAGTAGACTAAGATAGGCTATTGATAATATTCTGTAAGGTGGAGCTGACTAAACCAGACGGGTGCTCCAATTCGAGTGGAAAATCAGATATTTATCACTTTAAAATTTGAGATATTATGATGGTGAAGTGTTACCATAACATTACACTTCAATTCCAACATGGGTGGTTTTTTTTTTCATTTTTAAAGATGGTTCTGTATTTAGCAGATTCTTGAATTTTAGGAGTTACTTGAAGCTATTTGGCAAAAGTGCATGAGGTTTAAGATAGCGACAGAATATATTTTTGCATGTCGTAGGATGATTTTAAAATCCTTTTTTTTGCGATAATCTTAGGGATTTAGCGAAAATGCGAATAATTAGACAATGGCGATGACATTTTCCAATTAACAAGATGGGATTTTTACGAAAACGAATGACGCCTCAGTAAGATTGTGAAAATAATCGTTGGCATACTATACATATTCTTAGAATTTTTGGTTACACACTAGGTTACGTTAGTTTAGTGTTGTAACCAGGATTTCCACGAAATTCGTTTTATCAAATCATCTTACAACGCACCTTTACAAGATTCATGTTTTCATGACAAACTTGTATTAGGGAGATTCAGAGACTCAACAAGGTATTCGGTAGAAGAACAAAGGTCTAAACGTGGTCTAGCGACATTTTTAAATGAAATGTGTTCCCTCTTTCCTACAACTCGAGGTCATTTTAAAGAGGCATGAAGAGGCAAATTGCAGTTTGTGCTCGGTTCATAAAAAAAACTACTTAAATATGTTTTCCATCTAAGCGGTCATATTTACGCATTCCATACATAACAAATTAGACGATTCAGAAATTAATATATATTTTGTTCATTTTGTATTTTAACTGATTTTTTTATGAAATAATAAGGAATTTAAAAGTGATTGTGGAATAACAAAATGCAAAACTTAAAAAGAAATATACATCATGAGCTCTGCAAATATTAGAATTCCTTTTTAACAGTCGTGATCGTGTAAGAATAACGGTTCGCTTCTGGCTCAGTTATTATAAATGAAGCAAGGAAGACTGTATATTATAAATACAGGAACATTCATCATTCTCTACGGATGTGATATAACATATATTATTATGAAGGATGGGCAGTAATATAGCACGCGAGGCTTCGGATAGCTACGTTCCTACAAATAAACGTTACCTTAGCGGAAATCTTTCTAAGGGCCAATATTACCAGTTTTTTTTTTTTTAACTTTATTGCCTTTACAATGCAAATGGCGGACTTAATGCCAGTATGGCATTCTCTACCAGTCAACCGGAAAGAAGGTGCAGAGAAAATAAAACGAACGAGATTTTGAGAAAGTTTCAGATTTATATCTGCTATATATATAAATATTTATATGCATTGTTTGTGACTTAGTTCACACAATGCAAATTTGTAAAGTATTAACAGTTTTAGTAAAAAATATATATTTTTTAATAGTTATTTGTCATATAAGTGTGTGTATGTCCAACTAAATTGATTGTTTATTTCGTACGTCTCGTATATCGCACTGGATTATTCTTTTGTTTTCTCGTATAAGTGAATTTTGTGTTCTGTTTTGAGAAATAAATGACTAAAACCATAAACCATGTAACACTATTTAGTCGCTCATATGACATTTGTCATGTTCATGTGCCACTTTATGCCATATTGGTATTTTTTCCACACACTGGGTTACATTATCGTTGTTTTCTTAAGGAACCCTAACTTTTTTGAAAATACTCTATAGCTTATGTTGATAATGTAGGATTCTAAATGTGAAAGAATTTTTCAAATCGGTTTCAACGAAGTTCAAGTATGTTGGTCATATCGTAATAATAATAATAATAATAATAATCTTTATTTGCAGAATATGGTTACAAATGGTGATACAGAGATAAACAGCATCCTATATTCTTACCCAATGGGGTGTGCAAATTAATTGACATGTCGAGAAAAAAAAAACTTATTACAATTATTCCATTCATTGAGCATAATATAAACAAATTCACATTATCATTGTCAAACAATATAATAATCTCAATGTCAAACAATATAATCTCAATGTCAAACAATATAATAATCAATCTTGTTCATAAAGTTAAGGACATAATAATAATTTAAATTTCAGCATCACTCAAATATTCCTTTAGTGTATAATAAGCTTTATTTACTAAAAACTTTTTTAGGGTCACTTTATATTTTATCACATTATCGATTTGTCTTATATCTTGTGGTAGCTTGTTAAATACTATCGGAGCAACGCCATATAAACTATTTCCAAACAAAGCAGTTTTATGAGGTTTTTGACACAACTTGTCATTGTGTCTTTTAGATGTAAACATATTGTAAAATAATTTTAGATTCGTTTTAACAAAGACACATACTTCAAATATATTTAAACAAGGTACAGTCAAAATATTTAATTCTTTAAAAAGAGGATAACAAGAGTCTGTAGGGCGAAGTCGACTTATTGCTCTCACACATCTTTTTTGTCCTTTGAAAACTCTGTCCTTACTACTAGAATTTCCCCAAAAAATTATGCCATATCTCAGTATTGACGCAACGTATCCATGATAAGCTGTCATTAGTGCAGAACGGTCAGCTATTTTATTAAGCATATACAAGGCATAAGAAAATTTACTTAGCTTCTCACATACATAATTACAATGAGTTTCCCATGTCATATTATTATCAATGTATATTCCAAGAAATTTGGTAGTATTTACTTCTTCTACTTTTTTTCCCGAATGCTCTATTTTTACATCAATAATCTTCTTGCTTTCTCTTTGTTTAAACGTCATCGATTTTGTTTTGTCCAAATTAACAGTTAACTTATTATTTTGCATCCATTTCATAATTTTATCAAAGTCATTATTTATTGAAAGTTCATAATCATTTTCATTTTTACATTCAAATATTATAGTACTATCATCTGCAAACATGATCATTGGACTTTGTATGCATTTAGGAAAATCATTTATATATACATTAAAAAATAATGGTCCAAATACGCTACCCTGTGGGACACCACAAACTGTTTTCCTTGATGAAGATGTATATGACTTTTCAAATTTGGTTTTATAGCAAAGTCTGTCGATTTGAGTTATAACCTGTCTATCACTAAGGTAGGATTTTATAAGCTCAAGAATATTTCCCCGCACACCATATTTATACAATTTGTCAAATAGTATATTAAGATCTACCAAATCAAATGCCTTTGTCATATCCATGTACAAGCCCATAACCTGCTTACCCGAGTCCATACAAGAAATAATTTTATATACAAATTCAGATATTGCCATATTAATACTTTTATTCTTACGAAATCCTTGCTGTTCTTGAGCTAGCAAGTTATTATTCTCAAAGTATGAGTATAGTTTTTCATAGATTACTTTTTCAAATACCTTGGACAAAACAGATACCAATGCTATAGGTCTGTAATTAGACATGTTATCTCTATCACCTCTTTTGAAGAGTGGTTTTATTACTGTTACTTTTAAGTTATCTGGGAAAATACCGTTCTCAATGCATAAATTTACAATATGTGCAATAATCGGTGATATAATATCATTCACACATTTTAAAATGTTTGTATTAATGTCGTCATTACCAGTACTATTCGTAGTTCGAAGTGATTTTATAATATTAAATATATCCAGAGGAATTACCGAAGTCATAAATAATGAATGGCTGCTATTATATGTCAAAGTTTTGTCCAAGCTAATATTATCTGATGTCAGTTTGTGATAGATAAAAAAGTCATTAAAATTATCAGCAATAACATTAGGATCAGTAATTACATTGTCATCTACTATTATTTGTCTAATTTCCTCTTTAGGTAAGTTTCTTTTTGCTTTATTAATAACTTGCCATGTTGCTTTTGATTTGTTTCTAGAATCATTAATAAAATAAGTGTTTTGCGATTTTTGAGTAAGTTTGACAATTTTATTAAACCGCTTAGTGTAATCTTTTAATCTCTTTTTATTCAGACTATTAGGATTTTTCCTGTAATTATGCAATAGGTCGCGTTTTCGCTTACTACACACTTTGATTCCTTTTGTTACCCATTTAGGTTTTGTGCTTGTAGAAATTTTTATTACTCTTATCGGGAAACAGAGATCGTAGTACAATTTAAAAGTTTCATAAAAAATATTGAAAGCTTTATTAGGATTGTCAGTTTCAAAAACATTGTTAAAACTAAGATTGGATATACAGTCACGAAATTTTTTTATATTTTCTTTATCGTAATTACGCCGTTTAATGTACCAGAAGGGAAATCTACAGGTTTTTGCAACAGGACATTTAAAAATTTGTGCATTATGATCTGATAAAGTCAGTTCAAAGGTTTCGCCTCTACTGTTACGCTTAATATTATGTATAAAGTTGTCTAAGCACTTCCCACTAGAAGGGCGCGTCGGTTTACTAATACTAATATTTAAACCATAACTATAAATTAAATCGGTAAAACTTGTAGTCAATTTATCCTTAGTCAAAACATCGATATTAAAATCACCACATATAATAATCTTGTGATTGTCCTTAACGCAATACTTATGCAAAATCTCATTAAATTTATTAAGAAAAATACTTATCCTATTCGCATCAGTTCGAGGAGGTCTATATAAACAAATGATTATAATTTTTTGATCAATTAATTCCACACCACAGCATTCAATTATTCCGCTAACACCTACCTTTGCTACATCTTTCAGTTCTTTGTACCTGAGATTATGTTTAATTAATATGCATGAACCGCCATACCTCGTAGATCTACAAAAGTAAGCACCAATTACAAAACCAGGCACACAAAGCAGCACAATGTCATTTTCTACCATATTGTGCTCTGTGATACAAATTATGTCAATATCTCTTCCAGACTCAGCTAGTTCAGAAAGGCCTACACAAAGCTTGTCTGATTTTCCCATCAAACCATCTATATTCTGATGAAGTAAATAAATGTAGTCAAACACGAAAAAAATTGTTATTATTATTATTACTATTATTGATATGATTAGTTATTTGGCGTGCAGTAATTTGGTCAACTTCATCTAAAGATGATATAATTAAATTAGAATCTGTTTGAGTGCATTTACTTTCACATCTTTTTGATTGGACGACATTCTTATAATTTAAAACAGAAGGGCTTTCCAGCATATTTCTATAATTCAATCGCAACACCTCTCTGAGCAACCAGCGACACAGGTTAACAGTGAAAAAGTATCCTTTTGGAACATTAGTGCTATACATCAAGTCGACAAATGATACATTATTTTGCCTACTACATATGTACCTAAGTTCACGATTAAGTTTAACTTCATATACTTTTTTGTTATAGGGAACTTCAGTCATTATTATATTTGTATTTGTTAGAGAATACAATACATTATTAAACGAGCTTTGAGAAACATAGGGATTATTTTCATTAGTTCCTCCAATCAAAATTACAAAATCATTTTTAGTTAATTTCAATATTTCATTAACAGCCGGTACCAATATTTCATTAAATTTAGCTCCAGATTTCCAGAAAGAGAACACTTCATACTCTGTTCCTAAAGATTTTTGTAATATTTTCCTTAAATTTCTTCCTTGTTGATCTGCCAAAATCATTACTTTTTTTCTTATCTTGAATTCTTCTAGATGTTTATTTTTCTGTGTCAGTTGTTCCCTTTCGCAATTTCGGAGTTTTTCCCCGATAGATGTATCATAGCAAGTAAATTGACTATTGAGTCACTTTCCAATTATTGCACTTTTATCATTTTAGGATTAAATTGTTTCTTTTCCTCACTGTTCACGGGTCACTGCCACAATTTAATAAAGGTTCTGTGTTTATTCGACGATAATTATATATTTACAGAATATTATTTGTCAGAATCATACATAATTTTATATTTTTGTTTTTCGACTTTATTGTTTATTTTTTAATATGAACTATCAGTATCACTTATATCTCACGACACTATTAATACTTTTATCACCTTTTATTTACGTTACATGAACTTGTTGATTTTTAATATTAAAAAACTACGGAGCTGATATGACTGTGGCGACAGTAGCGCCCTCTCATTCAACGTAACATCGAACCTCAAAGATGATGAGGATATAGAACGACATACGCAGGTTAAATAAGCTTCCCGAGACGTCAAAGAAACACTTTTTAGATCTTTCTGTTAGACTTTCTACACTTGTCAACTGTGGACCAACTATACAAAAAAGGCGTATGATGGAATACGGGTGGCCTACAATAATATATTTAGGTTCAAAGATAATTTATTTCACATAAAGACATACAGTCCACTTAAAATGAGAATATACAAATAACATGCAGTTGTGTATTACTTATTGCTCCTTTTGGAACATCGGATATTTCAGTTACAAAATTGATACTAATACTTAAGTTCAACACCCTTAAAAAGTAGTCTTTCTTGTTTTATGACTTAATTGTTCAAAGCCCAGTGTTAACAATAGTAAGTTATTTGATCTTATGAGCATTTACAATGTTATTCTTATGTAAATAACAAAACAATAATATATAATATTATTAAAATATATAAATAAAACTAAATCGACTCGATTATTCCTTAGGCGGAAGTGAAATATAAAACTTTCCTTGAAGTGACAATACGTATTCTTTTAATTTACTTTTAAATATTTTTTTGCTATCACATTCCACAATGTCGCTTGGTAACCTATTGTACATCTGTACTCCCTCAAATAATATCGTTTTTTGTCCGTAATATATTTAGGCAACTTATGGGGTTGGAGCGTTGTTGTAGCGCTTCAAAAATGTACTTTGAGGCTAGAATAAACTCATTTAATGCCATTCAAAGAAACCGCATCGATAAATTTATGTCCAGGGTTGAGGAGTGTAGAAACTCTTTTATATCAGGTCTGGCGGAGAGAATTTTCAATACGAATATGTATAAACGATGGGTGCAATTAGCATCCTGAATCATGATACGATCTAATGTAATTTGTTTTTTTTTTTAGATGTTTTCTAAAAGTGTTGATATGTTATATGGTAGTGGGGAGGTTTTTGTAGATATTGATGACCTCTACAAAACTTTAGTTTATCACTTTGCTCAATTGTCAATAACTGCCTCAGCGTACGCGATATAAGGTTATTTTATATATGACGTTATTATACTATCGAAATTTTTATTATGGAACACTTACTTTTTTAAATACTCTATAGCAGGGGTGATCAACTTGATTAGACCCAAGATCTATTTAATACCCTGTGCGATCTACCAATTACATACTTCTTGAAATCTTAAATGAAACATCTCATCAGTATACAATTATGTAGTACTAGTGGCCCGCCCTCGCTTCGCTTCGGTGTAGAGCTGAAGTGTAGACTACAGTTTTTGTTCTCAGGCTTGTATTATACACAATGACATTCATCTATGATTCTTCTTATACCTGCATGCAAAGTCTCAGCCCGATTGGTTTAAAATTGACAAAGTTTCATACAAACTTTCATTCCCTATCTTATCCCCTTGGGGGTAGAATTGATCAAAATCCTTTCTTAGCGGGTGCCTACGCCATAACATCTACCTGCATGCCAAATTTCAGCCCGATCCGTCCAGTGGCTTGGGCTGTGCGTTGATAGATCACTATGTCGGTCAGTCACCTTTGAGTTTTATATATATATATATATATATATATATATATATATATATATATATATATATATATATATATATATCTTTATATATATAATTCTTCTGTGAGTGTGTATGTCATTGAACTTCTCTTAAACGACTGGACCGATTTTATGAAATTTTTTGTGTGTGTTCAAGGGGATCTGAGAATGGTTTAGATTCACAATTTTGTCCGCTGGACAACCCCTATTTTTTTAGGGCGGTACGAAGTTCGCTGGGTCAGCTAGTATATATATATATTTGTTATTTTATTAAGAGGGCAAACATAAAACTGAATATAAGCGTTAGTAACTATTTATTTATATTACTACGTAGAGTGCAGAGCGCTGAGTCATTATAACATGTGGTCCATTTGAAATGTGCAAATTCTGTATCCATTTCTTAGATATCACTGTTAGGTTTGTAGTAATATTATTTAATTATCAAAGTCATCGATAGATGGCGTTACTGTTGTGTTTAATATTTTTTTATGTAAGTTCTGAATCACGGTATTTAGTTTGTTTTTTGAATATCCTTAAGTTCAATATTATTTTGAAGTGGACAACCTTTGCCACATATTTCAGTGTTTTATTTACTTAAATAGCTCACAGACTTTTTTGCTCACAGACAGATCGACCAGTCGATCGCGATATACTGATTGGCCACCCCCGCTCTATAGCCTATGTTCATCAGGGATAATGTAGCATTCTAAAAGAGATATCCGTAAATAAATCGGTCAATAGTTTCGGAACCTATTTTTTTTTCACACCAATTAGCCTAGCCCCAAAGTAAGCACTGTAAGGCTTTTGTTATGGGTTGCTAGGGTAACGGATAGAATACATATACTGTACATATATAAGTATATTTATATAGAAATACATATTAAACATCCATGACGAGTACAAATGCTCGTATTCATCACACAAACATCTGCCCGCACCTGGATTCGAACCTCCGAAATCGCCGACCTCTCGAGTCGGCGACACCATGAAACCCGGCGTATAAACCACTCGGTCACGGAGGTCGTCAATTTAAACAAACAAACAATCAAAACTTTCCTCTTTGTCATCTCTTATCCATTAGACAAGTCCGTCTGTCCGTGGTGCTGTTTCAGCGGAAAACCGTAAGAGATAGATAAAGAGAATATTTAAGTTATAAGTTAAGAATAGTCTGATAAGACTACAAACCGGATTTGAGTAACGTAGCACTTCCGGTTTTCGAGAAATCAGGTTTTGGTGAACATTTGGTTCACTGGTTTGCTAGTATAAGTATAACATCACTGATAAAATGGCGAACGTCTGCAAAACCTCAGGAGATTTTCCATTCAAAACCAGCATAACCCAAAAGTTGTTTGATCTGGCTTAAAAGTTCAGGCAAATGGTGGAGTGGGCAGTAAGGTAAATAAAAGTACCGTTGTCATCCTTCGGGCCTGCAACCCTTTCAAATGTTTTACAACATTTACATCGACTTTTTAAAACCTTTTCTTCTCAGGAACATTTAGACAGTGCAAAAGCAAAACCTCTAAAACGGCTAAACGTCACTTTAGTAACTTTACAGAAAGGAGGATCAAAGTTTCATTTTACAAAAAAAAACACAACTCATTGTAAATGAGAAGTAGCGCTTTTAAAAAAAACGACTCACTCCGGGAGTGCCGGCAGAAGTGAAAACTTGAATATTAACGTTGTGCATTTTTAATATTTTGGAATGGTTAGGGAATAATTTTGCACGAATTGCTTTAATTATCAGTAACACTTAATATACATGAATTTTATGAATACACAGCAGTGTGGCCACTACACAGACGGTCGAGCCATCAGCTGTCACCATCCATGGATGCGCGTGGCACGCTGTAACATAAACACACACGAACTATCGCGCAAGCGCCCTTTTTTTCGATGACGGGGACAAAAAATGCATTATATCCACGACAATGACCAACGCCGCGTTAGTTTGCTGTCAGCAAACTCTACGACGCAGGTAATTGCGTGGTGCATTCGGCAAGCGGCGAGCAGCCCGAGGGCCGCTAGTCGGTGCGGGTATACTTTGACGTGCACTCACGCAAACGTGGCATACATCAAACCACCCGGCCTCCGACCAGCAGCCCGGTCCGCACCCGCTTTAGCCGATCCTGGGCTTCTTCGTTCACAACATGAACTGACTAGTCTCACGGACCCGCCCGCCCGAGCGGCTAGCCAGCCGACCAGCTCCCGTACCTACCAGGTAAAACAACTCCCCGATCTACCCCTCGCCCTCCAGGCGTAACTGCGGGATCCAGTTATGAGTCGCCGCTTATTACGCCTGGGTTCCTGCCCCCTCGCGATGGGGCCGCGGAGCACCCCTTCCCTGGCAGTCACAGAAGGTTCCGCTAGAAGACTAGCAGACGGGCTCGGCGCCGCCGACCAGTCCTCCCCCTCCTGCATCGAAGAGAGTTCGCGTGGGCTTGATCCTCGCGAACTCTCTCTGCCGCCTCCTTCCGTGAGATGACCTCCTCACAGAAGGAGACCACCACCTGCCAGGATCTGTCACTTCCCAGCATGGCCCGTACCACGCTGGGAAGCGAGAGATCCATTCCCACTGCCATCGTACGTAGAAAGAGAGGGGGATACTTCCTCTCCTACGCCACGCCAGCTGTCTACTCTCCATCCATCTTACGAATTTTCGATCAGGTCACGTGTCCTGACGCGAGTTTAAAATTTTTTACCCATTACAAAAAAGTGTACAATGCCCCTAAAGAAGTTTTCACTTCATAAACATTCATAAAATAATATTTTCTAAATATCCTCCTATAAAAAAGTTACATAATGCCTTTATTTTACGAATTAGATGTCGCTTAAGCGAAAACCACTCGGCCCGCCATACACTTTTTGTCAAGCAAACATCAAATCATACGCCAAATAGTAAGCGCCATTGGTTCAAAAACACCAACGTTTATTCGCTTCGGCGTTGTTTATAATAAAAAATCAGTTATCTCTAAAGTCGGTTTACTGACGATAGTTGAACGTGACAACTATAAATAAACAAATATAAATTAAATGTCACGAAATAGTTCTGTTAACTTAGTATAGTTTTGTCAATTACAGCATAACCTACAATCGCTGCACTAGCGGACCGATGCTATTTATTTTAATGATGAAAGCACGAATATTCGACAATATGTCACTGAACATATATTTAATATCGAAAGAATCATTACCTTTATCGCCGCAATTATCGTTGCTATAAATAATTGACACCACATTAATTTTTCACTGCACTTCATACTTGACGAAATATGTAAAAGTATTATTGAAGTTATACTTCTTTAGGCGCGTTATGAAAAAATGATGAGAGTGAAATTTTAAGATGCGCGCGCATCACTGTAACACAAAAAATTAACAGCATGAAGTTGGTCGCTTTAGCGACCAAATTCATGCTGTTACTTTTGTGTTTACCGCACATTAAGAAAATCTATCAACAAAATAGAATCTCTATTTTGTGGGTGCTAACGACTGCATTGTGAAGGCCTATCAAAAGTATTTATTAATCTGGAACAACGGAACCAAAGCGCGATTCAGGAGACTACAGCGCCATCTCTTGACCATTGGTGTAGTAGAACCAAAAACCACATCTTTATTTTTTATAATAAAGTAACAAAAAGTATTTATTAATCTGGAACAACGGAACCAAAGCGCGATTCAGGAGACTACAGCGCCATCTCTTGACCATTGGTGTAGTAGAACCAAAAACCACATCTTTATTTTTTGTAATAAAGTAACAGTTATAGGTATTCATATTTATAATATTTATCCACATGTTTCTAGTTTGTATATTCGGAATACGTGTTTGAGTTTCATACAAGTGCAAATCACATATATTGTAATAAATTATATTCAGTAGCGATTTTAATTGAATATTTTGATTATTTATTTATTTTTTCAAATTAAAACTGAACTTTATTGACTGTGTCCTTTTCCAGACTTTTTATTAATTTATTGTAATTAATTATTTGCATGCAATTAAAAACTAATTTTAAACGATGCCAAAGAAGGATAACTTCTCACGCGCCTACATAAGTACACGCACCCATTTTTTTGTATAGCAGCTGTCCACGCGGACGCATCACTCACTCAAGTAGGAGAGAGACAGATGTCGAAAGCTGCCGAACGCGGAGGCCGATTGTGCCTCTTTGTCGCTCGTTGCGCTCTCTCGCTTGCACTTCAAGCCTTAAATGGAACGACTCAGAGCGAGGTAACGCCGCATGAGTCATGTATTTTCCACCACCGTCTTTACGCGCCTTCCGAAGCACGAAGGAACTCGAGATAGTAATTTTTTGGACACCCATCCAAAGACCGACCACTGCGAAAGTTGCGTTGCCGAAGGCCCTAACCACTAGCGAACACCAGTGGCGGACTAAGCCCGTCAGAGGCCCGGGGCGGCAAAGCTGAATGAGGCCCCCAGCTTTAAAATAATGTAGATTCTTATGTTTATTTCGTTAAAACCATTCTTGTCCAATTCACCATAACTTTGTATCAGATTGTCAACTGCTACAGCCAGAGCGTCATCTGAAGCTTCTAGCATAAACTTTGTTTCAATAATTTGGAAAATATTTTTGATTTGTTTAATAGCCCAATTCGAAAATTCTTGTATAAAGCGGTCTATGCATTCATACATTGACCGACGTATTTCTTCTTGAATTGATAATCCAGTATCATGAGCTGATTCACCCGGTATCGTTCTTTTTACCTTCACTTTTCCTGGTTTCTTTAAAGTATTTTTTAGGATTTGATCAGGGCAACACGGAGGCATTTGGGGGCCCCCTATGATCAGGCCCGGGGCGGGCCGCCCCTTCCGCCCCCCTGTTAGTCCGCCACTGGCGAGCACCTCTCGAATCTTCACCTTACCTCTGTATCTCGAGCTCCTCCGGTTGACCTAAAATTATGAAATTCTACAAAAACTTCCATTTAGTAAAAGTAACATATTTTTTTTTTATCTTCGACAATCGATTCCCGAGATTAGAGGATTTTGCGGACCAACGACCCGTGTGTTCGACCCGATTAAAAATCATTTCTCGTATCGTTGACAAGAATACTTACTTAAAGCGAACTCAAGTATTTGAAAGAACGATTTAATTCGTTCGAAGGCTTTAAAGATCTCAAAGGATTATGGAGCATTAAAAGTGACTTCGTTTGAACTTTGCCTACAAAAAAGGGGAATGAGCGGAAATGAAAGGCTCAACGGAATGGCGTCAAATCCCTCTCGTACAATACGTACAATTATTGTAAGCTATTGATTAAAGACTCGAAATGAAATAAAAAATTGTGTGTGTCAGCTCCGACGCACGACTGGAGTTTACTCCTTAAGTTCGATAGTCTAACCAGACGCAAAAAGAGTTTATTTAACTTAAAAAAGATTGATACTGTATGAAAGGGGAAATTAACAAATTAATGAAAATAATATACATATATCAATATATATTTATTCATTTCATATACATTTATTATAACTAATCGACGAAATATTTTACATTAAACTTTTTACAATAGTCAATTTCAGATGTGCACAAATATATCATTAGGAATGTTGATAAATTATGTAATTATTATTATCAGACGATTATATTTTTTTTAAATATTAATTAAATCAACATTGTCTGCATTATTAATTACAGTGACAAGTGGTTTATGGTAACTAAAATAAGACACATGGACGTTCGTAGATACGTGGTTCACGAATCTCAAAAATACCGCATCAATGGTTGTACCATACCTCGTTGTCCCCATTGCTCTATCAGAAACAATATCTAAATTCAGTTCAGATTTTTAAAAAAATATTAATGTCAATCCGTCATCTTTGTTTGTCAAAGTTGCGCGACACAGGATGCGCACCAAAAACGTAACGAGGTCATTCATCGATAGATTTTACTCCTCACATTTTTCTCATACCGGGCCCATTATATATGCAAATCGATTCTTAAGAAGTAAACTCCAAAAATACAATAATATTTTTATATTTTTAAGTATTTAACTGCTAGATGTTTGAATCTAAAGAAATTATTACTAGAAAAAAATCGCCTATAGCCGCCCAGATAGGGGAAGATCCGGGTTCGAATCCCGTCTGAAACCTGGACTGTATTTTTATTTCTAGTAATATTTTTTTTAGATTTAAACATGTATCAGCATCCAATGCTTAGAAAGATTTCTCGTTTGACATTTTGGGTTACATACAATGCGTAGTGATGGCGCTGCTTTGCAGCCTAAGATATACTAGAAGAAATTCAAATCGGCCATTAAGGTCGATAGCGTAATTAGTTAGTGAATCCACCCGGATAGAGAATATGTGGGTTTCATTTTTAGAGTAATTAGAGTATTGATCCTAAAAAAACTGATCGATTCAATATCGTTTATTCAGTCTAGGCTGTTACAAGCACTTGTGAATGTCGAAAAGCTACGCCATCGGTGCGTAAATCTACGGCGGGAGACCTTGTACTGAGAAGAACCGGCAAGAAACTCAGCAATGGCAGTTTTTTCCGCCCTGTATTATATACAGAGTCGTCAAATTGAACTTCAATATAAGATAGCTCATGAAGTCACTTTCCATTACAAATGTAAATAATATTAACATTATGACTATAAAATAAAAAGATATAAAAAACAATACTTCAACTATTTGACATTGTGGGTTACCTATAATGCGAAGAGATCGCGCTGCCTTGCAGCTTAAGAATGGCTAGAGGAATTTCGACGCGGTCCGTGAGGGCCGCGGTAGCATAATTGGTCAGTGCATTCGCGCGGATTGCGAAGGGTGCGGGTTCGAGTCCCGTCTGCTGCCTGGTCCGCGTGGTTTTTTTTCTAATTATATTTTCTTTAGATTTAAACATGAAGCAGTTATATGCTTTAAAATAATAAAAATTATAACTGTAATTGCTATTTCTTCTTTCAAATGTTTAATACTTGTAAAAGTATTCATTTGACATTGTGGGTTACCCATAATGCGAAGAGATGGCGCTGCCTTGCAGCTTAAGAATGGCTAGAGGAATTTCGACGCGGTCCGTGAGGGCCGCGGTAGCATAATTGGTCAGTGCATTCGCCCGGATTGCGAAGGGTGCGTGTTCGAGTCCCGTCTGCTGCCTGGTCCGCGTGGATTTTTTTCTAGTTATATTTTCTTTTGATTTAAACAATACTTCACATCATCAATGTATACTAAATTCATCTCTCTGTTCCTTTACCCGTAAACTGTTTGGATAATGGACCGCCCACTAGTACATTATGAACTGAGAGATACCAGGACATCAGAAATGCGAGGAGTAAATTATTCTATTAGCGTCCTCCGGCGAGGACGTGCCGCCGGCTAATGACGCCAATAAACACACCACTTGTGCATTCATTTTGTCCTGGTACATTCGCAAGAAAATGAGACTGTCTTAGAAAAAAATATATACTTATTTTCTTAGGAAAGATCAATCAAAATTCTACGGCTTAGAGAGGTTTCTCTCCTAAAAAGTATTGTTACAATCGCTCTCACGTCAGAGATGTCAATTATTTTTAATGTTTTTCAACGTGCCGTGTTTGGTTGGCTATTGCTATCTCCACTCAGAATAAATTGCTACACAAAGATAAGATAAGATAATAATACTTTATTGCACAACAGTAACATAAATAACGACTGTTTATTTGTTTTTTGGAACGAAGTTCCTTACGGCAGGCTATCAGGGGATAGGGATTTTGCTGCGCGACCGAACTGAAAAAAATGTGATAATAAAACCGTAAGAAAAAATCCGTGGAAAAAAGTGCGTGGAATAAAACCGTTAAATGAGACGTGCGCAGGTGCGACAGTCGCATATACAAGCGAGTTTGCAATTTGTGTCGATTCTACATTAGCCGAAGGAACTTCGTTCCTACCTGGTGTCCCACGACACCACAACATTTTTTTTTATGTATATTCACCGATTTCTCCGTCAATTGCGGGCCGATTTCCAAAATTATTTTTTTATTCGAAAGACTGCTCTTCCGAGGTGGTCCCATTGGAACCAAGTCAGGATCTGATGGTGGAATCCAGGGAAATCATGGGAATCCTTCAAATTTTAAAGGCACGCACGATGTTTTTTTTTGTTCATGTTCACCGATTTCTCCGTCAATTGTGTTATTTTGGACGATGTAATTTTCACTAAAGTGCATGAAATAAAAAAAAAAATATACAAAAAATAAAACCGACTTCAAAATGGTGAAAATGGAACTAAAAAGTAAAGAAAAATATCCGGTTCATGATTCGGAAGTCGGGCGGGGTCAAGATTGAAACTTTAAATAAATTTTCGTTTCTAATCGGTTATAATATATATATCTATATAATATAAAAATGAAACCCGTTTTCCGTTGTCACGACATAACATGAAAACGGCTTGACGAACGATTTGGCTGATTTTTTTTTTGTAGTTTTCTAATACTCTGTACAAGGTTCTTACGGAAAAAAATATAAAGAAAAAAAAAATTGAATAGGTACTCATACATAAGATAGGACAGCTTTACAAAATAAAGTAGTGCATCAAAGCTACGCTAAGGCGGTACGAAGTTCGCCGGGTCAGCATATATATATATATATATATATATATATATATATATATATATATATATATATATATAATATATAAATATCGTATTTCAATCTTGACCCGCCCGACTTTTACTTTTAATTTCCATTTTAAAGTCGCTTTTATTTTTTGTTTAAAATTATGTTCATTTGCCTTAAATCTCAATTTGACAGCAGTCTACTTTAAAAAAAGTAGCAAGACAGAAATTTCCCTTAAACGAATAAAAATAATTTTCCATTCGACGTGCTAACATTACTCAATCTTTGATGTTTTAACAGTAATTAATCAAACTACTTAATGAATAATCAAATATCAAATACGACTTTACATTAGCCTAGTTTTGAGATATGAAAAACATCAATCACATTATTAAAATCAAGTGGTGGTGCTGAAAAAGTAATTTTCTGAGTTTCTTAATCAAAAACAAAAATCATTGAATGAATGAATGATGAATGATTTATTTATTTCTCTCACAAAGTCACAAAGTAACATTATAATTACAAAAGGGTATTGAATTACAGTAACGGTAAAACAATGCAGTTCTTTGAGAGAGCTGGAGATTGTACTAGGCTACAAAACCTGTGTTACGACCCCCAGGCTCAAAACCTCTTAAAACCCGTATGCTTGCTAATAGATTCTTTTGCATAATACATTTTTTATTGTGATCAACCCTAGATTATAAGCGAGAGTACAATATGTAAATGTTACATTGAATGTTACAGAACCATATTGAATGAATAACAAAAAGCAAAAGAAAGAAAAAAAATCATTTATTCAGTCTACTAGGCTGTTGTTGTGTTCTAAGCACTTCTGAAGGTCAAGAAGCTAAGCTAGTTGTTGGCCATTTTTATTACTAAGTTCAATTAGATTAAGTAGATAAGTAATATGTTACGACAACGGCAATCAACATCTACGGCAGACGCACTGTAGATTACTTGTTACCTCGTCTCATAAACAAAATGGACCCAGAATTTAGAGATTCGCTTAATGAAAAAAATATAAAATATAAACTTAAAATGTTGTTTTTAAATAATATTTTATGTGACAGTAATGAATTATGATGTGCGGCGAACTGTGACGCATCATTCAAACTTAAGTAGTTTTTCGATGTGTTGTTCATGTAAAAATATATTGATTGTGTATATTTAGAAAAAAATAAAAAAAAATGGGTGCGTGTACTTATGTAGGCGCGTGAGAAGTTATCCTTCTTTGGCATCGTTTAAAATTAGTTTTTAATTGCATGCAAATAATTAATTACAATAAATTAATAAAAAGTCTGGAAAAGGACACAGTCAATAAAGTTCAGTTTTAATTTGAAAAAATGGGTGCGTGTACTTATGTAGGCGCGTGAGAAGTTATCCTTCTTTGGCATCGTTTAAAATTAGTTTTTAATTGCATGCAAATAATTAATTACAATAAATTAATAAAAAGTCTGGAAAAGGACACAGTCAATAAAGTTCAGTTTTAATTTGAAAAAATAAATAAATAATCAAAATATTCAATTAAAATCGCTACTGAATATAATTTATTAGAACATATGTGATTTGCACTTGTATGAAACTCAAACATACGTGTTTGAGAATTCCGAATATACAAACTAGAAACATGTGGATAAATATTATAAATATGAATACCTATAACTGTTACTTAATTACAAAAAATAAAGATGTGGTTTTTGGTTCTACTACACCAATGGTCAAGAGATGGCGCTGTAGTCTCCTGAATCGCGCTTTGGTTCCGTTGTTCCAGATTAATAAATACTTTTGATAGGCCTTCACAATGCAGTCGTTAGCACCCACTAAATAGAGATTATATTTCTATTTTGTTGGTAGATTTTCTTAATGTGCGGTAAACACAAAAGTAACGCATGAAGTTGGTCGCTAAAGCGACCAACTTCATGCTGTTAAAATTTTTTGTTACAGTGATGCGCGCGCATCTTAAAATTTCACTCTCATCAATTTTTCATAACGCGCCTAAAGAAGTATAACTTCAAAAAAATAAATAATCAAAATATTCAATTAAAATCGCTACTAAATATAATTTATTAGAACATATGTGATTTGCACTTGTATGAAACTCAAACACGTATTCCGAATATACAAACTAGAAACATGTGGATAAATATTATAAATATGAATACCTATAACTGTTACTTTATTACAAAAAATAAAGATGTGGTTTTTGGTTCTACTACACCAATGGTCAAGAGATGGCGCTGTAAAGTCCTGAATCGCGCTTTGGTTCCGTTGTTTCAGATTAATAAATACTTTTGATATTATAAATATGAATACCTATAACTGTTACTTTATTACAAAAAATAAAGATGTGGTTTTTGGTTCTACTACACCAATGGTCAAGAGATGGCGCTGTAGTCTCCTGAATCGCGCTTTGTATGTATATTAATAAATACTTTTGATAGGCCTTCACAATGCAGTCGTTAGCACCCACTAAATAGAGATTCTATTTCTATTTTGTTGGTAGATTTTCTTAATGTGCGGTAAACACAAAAGTAACGCATGAAGTTGGTCGCTAAAGTGACCAACTTCATGCTGTTAAAATTTTGTGTTACAGTAATGCGCGCGCATCTTAAAATTTCACTCTCATCATTTTTTCATAACGCGCCTAAAGAAGTATAACTTCAAAAAATGTAATATCTATTTGTATCGCTGCTACTACCTACCCTACACATCCAACATCGTTTTCCTTGGTAGTGTAGTATATTTAACACAGTAATCATAAAAGCGCGGCGTTTCTTTGTGAACGTTTTCTGTCGGAAAGGAATATTCCCTGAGTGCATGCATTAGTACTATGGCATTTAACTTGAAAGGTATTTACGGTGATATTTTGTTTTGTGTTCCCCCGTTATTCACGCTTCGAAGAATGTAGAAGTGAATGTAAAGGTCTCAGTCTACTTACACGACTCCGCTCCCGCCCGGTAAAAATAATATAATTGAAATATGGGTTTACTTTTAATTTTATTCAATATATTCCAAGATCGATCTGAGTGGCGTGCAATTGGAGAGGCTGTTCGCTTATACAATAAAGTCCCAAGCAATATCCAAGAGTTAAGAATAAATAAATTCAAAGATAGTGTAAAAAAACACTTATTAAAAAAGCTTATTAAAAAGTGTCTGATTATATTACAGACAAAAATGCTTGGGTTTGAACTGTTCCAATCATTCCAACAGGTTTTCTATATTAAATAAATCATGATTGTATTGACGTTGTAACAACATAATGATTTGTAAATTTTGTTACATTATGCTTTTAATGTTGTGGAGTTTTTTTCTCTCGTTTTTCTCCGCAGCTAAAAAATATGTCCTATAACGAGTGGTAGGGAAAAAAATGTTTGGACGATTCAAAAGTTGTACTATACATCCAATTTGAATAAAGATATATTGATTTCTGATTTCTGCCTATGTCCAGCAGTGGACGTAGGCCTCTCCAATTGCGGGAAGATAGGCTGTTGATGATAATGATGACGATGGACTCTAAAGCCCGTATTACAGAATAACAACTAAGTGTTGATCTTTACTTGAGTATAGTTAGAAAGGGATCTCGCTATACAGGGCGTCCCACGGCTACAACTTACTACTTCGTTACGATGAACTCAACATTTTAACTTACTTTGGGGCGTATCCGATTTAATATTAAATTGTGTTAAATACTTGAAATAAAATGTTTTTAATTACTTTTCTTTCATTTAAAATGCTATGTTATTAAGCAAAAAATAATCCTCATGATTAACCCTTTCGATGGTTATCATAAAATATGTTGTGTTTTTTTTCCGAAATCTCACGAGTTTGATTCCCAGTTGTAACAGGCGATTTAAAAAAAACTGTGAATGCAGTTCTAGTTATTATTAAAAATAAAATGATGTCTTCTTTCAGTAAAATATCCTATCTTCACTATTTAATATACTTTCCCTCCGTGTGAAGTAGCCGTGGGACGCCCTGTATAGAGCACATAGCGACATCCCTTTCTGACTATGCTCAAGACTAGATAGCAACATAGTTTAGCAGACAGCTCGCTGTCATCAAGTTTACCGCCGTCAGACTGTTCGATAGTTGATGCCTCATTTATCACAAAAAACTGTACGCGTGGTGTCCGTAGGCCCTTCTCGTATTTATCTATAATTTATTTTAGAGTGTGTATGCTGTCGCAGATGAGTTTTACATCCTAAGGAGACCCCAAGACGAGAATTGTAGAGTGCTTCTAGAGGTATACCAGGCGCATGGCATTTTCTCCGGGGGAGTCATCTTCGTCTTAAACCTCTAGACCACTAGAACCTGAGGGGGGCGACTCAACTAGAGGGTGTCTCTGAGACTCAGACCTCGGCTCTGGTTAGCCGTTGTCGTGGGGAGCAGGACTTATCTACCAAGCAATTCGCTAACAGCTAGCTGTCGGTGCGTGGACTGCGAGCAGAAGCCTTAATTTAGGGCGGTGTTGGAGCAGGTTCGTGTAAGTGAGTTAAGACCTTTATCAGACATTTTTGGATTAAATATTTTTTTTTCATTGAGCGGTTTTCGTTTCCTTGCTTCTTCGTTATTTTAAGCTTTCGACTATATCATTTTGATATAGAAAGCTAACATTATAAGGCTTCTGTTAAATTGTTTATTTTCCATCTCAAACTTTTACAAATGGTCGTGTAAAGCTTCTACTGTTTAAAATCTGTCCTTGTGTTCGCGCCCGTATAAACCCCACATATACAACCATATAAAAGAAAAGAAATATTACAAATCATAGCTAAGACTTGCACTTATATAACGGGTAGCGCCATCTATTGGATTGTACACTGGAGCGCTCCGCACAAACGTCATTGGATGTCGCCCGCAGATGGCAGATGTCGCTCGTGTTCGTGTGTTCGGCTGTTTTTACCGACAATAATGTAATTGTTTTCTTGAGAGAATGAATTTAGACTTGCTAAATTCATTCTCTCAAGAAAACTGTTACTTCTAAGTTGTATCTATTTTAACATAAAGCGAAATTACTAAAAACACCGAGTTTTTATTGGAGAAGACTCCAATTGTATGCCCAAACACCTTGCTAGGTTGTTCAAAAGGAACTTCGTTGCAATGAGTACCATTGTAAGAAACAGAGGTATATTTGTTTCTATCGTAATTGTCAACCGTGAGTACGACGCGTGATAATAGGAAGTCTCCCCCTCCTCAAGAAGATGGGGCGGGGAGGGTTCCTACCCTACTAAAGCAAACTCGCGCCAAACCAAGTGAATGTTAACTCTGCATTATTAGATTAGTACATAGAGTGATGTAACGAATGTAATTTTTTGAACATTCGCGAATGCGAACACGGATGCGAATATCTGGTACCGACATTCGCGAACGCGAATGCGAATATTCAGTTTTTGTTGAAGATTGGCGCCAATTGTCTATGGCATGGTGGCAGTCTCGTTCGAATTGCCGATTTGATATGAACTCATCCGACTGGAAGTGTCTTTCCGCTCGCGCCGGTCTTTTCGTAAACAAAACAAGTGAATTTTGAGGTTAGTTTAAATAGTGATTTAGTAACATGAGTAAATCAAATTCTAGTAAAATATGGACTTATTTCACACTTTGCGATGCTGAACGAGCTAAATGAAAGCTGTGTAACAATGAATATTCAAGAAAAGGAAGAACTACAACTTCTTCAAATTGTTTTTCTCTAATATTCATATTCGCAAAACATTCACAGAGATTTTGCAAATGCGAATGTGAATGTGAATATGCAAAAATATGCGAATATCCGCGAATGTGAATGCGGATGCGAATATTCGTTACATCACTAGTACATACGTACGTATGTGTTTATTCAACGGGTTACAATGTGCCGTTATTAATGTAAAGCTTACGATACACTCACGCAAGTTACACGGACAACTACGGTTGTACTACAAAAGAGTTATTTACCACTGTTTTAAACCATATTGTTAAGGCAAAATTAATTACGGTATTTTTTCTTCGTGTTTGTTTTCCGTGCTTCGGAAGGCACGTTAAGCCGTTGGCCCCGGCTGCATCTGCAGTCTTTAGCACCCGCCAATCCGCACTGGGCCCGCGTGGCGGGTCATGGCCCAATCTCCCTATTGCATCCATAGGGAAGGCCTGTGCCGTGTAGCAGTGGGGACATTAACAGGCTGATGATGATGATGATTTTTTCTTGGACTCGGGTTAAATGCATGAATTAACAACTTAAATTAAAACAAAAAGGGAAGATACGGCACTCGCGGCTCAAGAGTGATCCGCTTAAATTGTGGTGCATGACCACAATTCGCATTAGTCACAATTGGGCATTCACACACGCTGCATGTGCACTCAGTATAACAATATTACGTATATTCTGTGTTATAAAGATAAAACAATGTCTTTAATGATTTAATAAAGAACACAAATATTTTAAAATCAAATAACGAATGCCTCGGCAACACTTTTCATTCGTAAAACTGTAAAAACATTTTCTTCTCAAAAATCACGGTTTGTCGTAAATGTTATTTACGTAATCGCTTTTTTGTTGTCAAGAAAAGGACAACAATACAGCTCATCCGTGCGGACCTCGACACAGACTCGCCGTTTCGCTCGCGCTGCGCTAAAACGTACAGTTCTGTCTCGCTCGCTCAATTGAATGTTAATATACAGACGTGTGAGTGTTTGAGCGTTGCTTATGTAGTTGAGTCGGAGCATATTTTATTTGATGCTAGTATGAGCGTACCGTTTTTAGGGTTTCGTAGCCAAATGGCAAAAAACGGAACCCTTATGGATTCGTCTTGTCTGTCTGTCTGTCTGTCCATCCGTATGTCACAGGCACTTTGTTACGAAACTATAAGAACTATACTGTTGAAACTTGGTAAGTAAATGTATTCTGTGAACCGCATCAATATTTTCGCACAAAAATAGAAAAACACTATAAACTGAATAGTTTGTGCGAGAGACACTTCTAAAGTGGTAAAATGTGTGTGTGATCTGTAACTTCTAAACTATGAGAATGATAAAACTTAAAATAAAATATTATATGATGTACAATACCATGCAAACTTCCACCGAAAATTATTTTGAACGAGATCTAGTGAGTAGTTTATTTTTAATACGTCATTAATCGTAAACCGTTATCAATTTTTCATTTGTAGGAAGGCCAAAGGGGAAGATCTTCCTCCGAGCTGGGTGATGGTAGCTCGGGGGCCGCGGCCCGACTGATGTTGGTCGGGCATCGTATATATGAAGAGTTAGCTTCCGAATTTCATTTGCGCGATGTAGGCTTCCATACTATTATGATCGCAGTGCAGGTAACGCCATCTCTTGAGGATGGTGAGTAATGATTTCCTCCATCCGTTGTATATATGTGGGGCACATAGATGTTGCAACCACACATTCAATCAACTCAAATTTAAAAATAAAAAAAAATAATAAAAAGTCTGGAAAAGGACACAGTCAATAAAGTTCAGTTTTAATTTGAAAAAATAAATAAATAATCAAAATATTCAATTAAAATCGCTACTGAATATAATTTATTAGAACATATGTGATTTGCACTTGTATGAAACTCAAACACGTATTCCGAATATACAAACTAGAAACATGTGGATAAATATTATAAATATGAATACCTATAACTGTTACTTTATTACAAAAAATAAAGATGTGGTTTTTGGTTCTACTACACCAATGGTCAAGAGATGGCGCTGTAGTCTCCTGAATCGCGCTTTGGTTCCGTTGTTCCAGATTAATTAATACTTTTTGTTACTTTATTACAAAAAATAAAGATGTGGGTTTTGGTTCTACTACACCAATGGTCAAGAGATGGCGCTGTAGTCTCCTGAATCGCGCTTTGGTTCCGTTGTTCCAGATTAATAAATACTTTTGATAGGCCTTCACAATCCAGTCGTTAGCACCCACTAAATAGAGATTCTATTTCTATTTTGTTGGTAGATTTTATTAATGTGCGGTAAACACAAAAGTAATAATATTTTTTTGTGTTACAGTGATGCGCGCGCATCTTATAATTTCACTCTCATCATTTTTTCATAACGCGCCTAAAGAAGTATAACTTCAAAAAAACATTTATGACGTTACTTGCTGTCGGGTTGCTCGCTTCTAGCTCTTGTTGCTGCTACGGAACCCTTCATGGGCGGGTCCAACTCGCACTTGGCCGCTTTTTGTTTAATCCAAGACTAACAATCGGATTATTCCAAGCAGATGAATGCTCATAGACCGCTTTGTTTGATACATAGTTAAATTTGCCAGTCAATGTCTCGTCAAAAACATAGTAGAATGTGTCAAATTCTAACAAAGGTTTATTTAAATCTAAAGAAAATGTAACTAGAAAAAATTCCACGCGGACCGGGCAGCAGACGGGACTCGAACCCGCACCCTTCGCAATCCGGGTGAATGCACTGACCAATTATGGTACCGCGGCCCTGACGGACGCGTCGAAATTCTTCTAGGCATTCTTAAGCTGCAACGCAGCACAATTTCTTCGCATTGTAGCATTATTTTTTCTAGTTATATTTTCTTTAGATTTAAACATCAAGCAGTTACATTCTTAAAAAATAAAAATTATAACTGTAATTGCTATTTCTTCTTTCAAATGTTTAATACTTGTAAAAGTATTCATTTGACATTGTCGGTTACCTACAATGCGAAGAAATGGCACTTGACCTTGCAGCTTAAGAATGGCTAGAAGAATTTCGACGCGACCGTCAGGGCCGTGGTAGCATAATTGGTCAGTGCATTCATCCGGATTGCGAAGGGTTCGAGTCCTGTCTGCTGCCTGGTCCGCGTGGATTTTTTTCTAGTTATATTTTCTTTAGATTTAAACATCAAGCAGTTACATGCTTAAAAAATAAAAATTATAAAAGTTTATTTTTTCAAATATGTATCAAATTACGCGGCCTACTGTAAATAATGATTAAATTTATTGGTCGGAAATTGTCGACGGCTGCTAAATGGTGTCCTGTCATATTGTGTTCGTGTTCTTACAAAATTGGAAGCCAGCCATCCATTGTGGTCTGCCCTTGGAAACGAGATTCGTACGTTTCTCTGTTTAATAATAAATAAATATTTCCAACACTGTGAGTGTTTTACCAATAAGCCTAGCCCCAAAGTAAGCTATGTAAAGGCTTGTGTTATGGGATACTAGGGTAACGGATAGAATACATATACTGATACATATACATAAGTATGTTTATTTAGAAATACATTATTAAACATCCATGAACGAAGAACAAATGCTCGTATTTATCACACAAACATCTGCCCCAACCGGGACTAGAACCTGGGACCTCTCGAGTCGGCGTCGGACGAGAAAGAAGTATTACATTTTTTTGGAGTTTACTCCTTAAGAATCGATTTGCATATACAGGGTGTTACAAAAATACAAATAAAGCTTGAAGGGCGTCGAAGTACATCATCATATAAGGAGTCTTCTCTAATTTTCTTAAAATATTCACATCAAGTTTTAACTATTTATAAAAACAGTTATTTTTAATGATCCTCGAACTAGTGACGTGACTTAAAATGATCGATATTTTTATCAATCATTAAAAATAACTGTTTTAATAAAAAGTTAAAACTTGATGCAAATATTTTAAGAAAATTAGAGAAGACTCCTTATATGATGTATTTCAACGCCCTTCAAGCTTTATTTGTATTTTTGTAACACCCTGTATAAGGGGCCCGGTATATGAAAAATGTGAGGAGTAAAATCTATCGATGAATGACCTCGTTACGTTTTTACTGTCTACGCTGTAGCAGCCGTAGTGCTACACCGTAGCACAGTATCGTAGCGTACCTTTATTGCCTACGACGACAGAGAAACCGCGTCGGTGGTACGCGCTATTCGTTGAACACAAAACCATTGAGCTTTAGAAGTAAATGTGGATATGGCATTTACAATATCAATCTTTTTTAAGTTAAATAAACTCTTTTTGCGTCTGGTTACACTATCGAATTTAAAGAGTAAACTCCAGTCGTGCGTCGGAGCTGACACACACATTTTTTATTCGTTATTATTTCGAATTTTTGAGGAGCTCGATGGCGCAAGTGGTTAGCGCGTTCGGCTGCCGTCGTTGAAGTTAAGCAACTTTCGCAGTGGTCGATCATTGGATGGGTGACCAAAAATTTACTATCTCGAGCTCCTCCGTGCTTAGGAAGGCACGTTAAGCTGTTGGTCCTGGCTGCATCTGCAGTCGTTAGCACCCACCAATCCGCACTGGGCCTGCGTGGTGGGTCATGGCCCAATCTCCCTATTCCATCCATAGGGAAGGCCTGTGCCCCAGCAGTGGGGACATTAATAGGCTGATGATGATGATTTCGAATTTCCTTCATTTTAAATATGACACTTGAAACTAATTGTTAGATTTATTACTATCGTAGGTACGTTCATTATTTATTATCGTACTTACCCGATAAATAGCTTAAGATCTAAAGAAAAGTTTACTAGAAAAAAAATCCACGCGGACCAGGCAGCGGACGGGACTCAAACCCGCATCCTTCGCTATCCGGGCGAATGCACTGACCATTACGCTACCCACAATTACGCCATCTCGTAATTGTGGGTTACCTACAATGCGAAGAGATGGCGCTGCCTTGCAGCTTAAGGCTAGGAAAATTTCAACGCGGCTAATAGGGCCGTAATAGCATAATGGTCAGTGCATTCGCCCGGATAGCGAAGGATGCGGGTTCGAGTCCCGTCCGCTGCCTGGTCCGCGTGGATTTTTTTCTAGTAAACTTTTCTTTAGATTTAAATATCTAGCAGTTAAATGCTTAAAAAAAAATCATAGCTTAAGATCTTATAGATCCATTATATGTAATTATAAGATCATCCATGCGGACTCGGACACAGACTCGCCGTTTCGCTCGCGCTGCGTTGAAGCGTACAGTTCTGTCTCGCTCGCTCAATTGAATGTTAATATACAGACGTGTGCGTGTGTGAGTCGGAGCATATTTTATTTGATGCTAATATGAGCGTACCGTTTTTAGGGTTTCGTAGCCAAATGGCAAAAAACGGAACCCTTATGGATTCGTCATGTATGTCTGTCTGTCTGTCCATCCGTATGTCACAGGCACTTTGTTACGAAACTATAAGAACTATACTGTTGAAACTTGGTAAGTAGATGTATTCTGTGAACCGCATTAATATTTTCGCACAAAAATAGAAATTAAAATCTATAAACTGAATAGTTTGTGCGAAAGACTCTTCCAATGAAATGAAATGAAATGAAATGAAATGAAAGTTTATTTGCATGAAACATAGTTTGTTACAGCTGGTAAATAATATAAAAAGTTCCATATGTTCCAAAATGGTAAAATGTGTGTGTGATCTGTAACTTCTAAACTATAGGTCCAATATTTGCAATTATAAGAAGCTTTAGCATTTTGATACGCGATCATTTAATAATCATGATGAGTACTGTTTCATGTTTTGCAGTGCAACTTTCGAATCCATCTCGTTGGAAATCCACGGGGTGCACCAGTGAATCTATGTCGAGTGGTGCACTCCACTCGTTGCGATCTCGCCAGAGTACCTCCCTCTTGTTTCGCCTGAACGTTTTACCACAAAACAGATCGGTACAGAAGTCATTCTGATGTATGTACCTCACTTTTCACACCTTCGGTCGGTCGCGCTAAAATTCTTAACTTTGGCTTACGCACAAAAAAATACAGTGGTAATGTCACTCGTATCACGCTGTTTGATTTATCATCGAATCGACGACGTCCGTGACCGAGTGGTTTGTACGCCGGGTTTCATGGTGACGCAGACTCGAGAGGTCCTGGATTTTAATCCCGGTTGGGGCAGATGTTTGTGTGATAAATACACGAGCATTTGTACTCCAGTCATGGATGTTTAATATGTATTTCTATATAAATATACTACTTATACAGGGTAGTCCAACTAGTGACGTCAACAATTTTTTTTTAGATTCGCACCTGGTTATAATTTTTTTTGTGTATTTTTAATGATTGCTGCTAGCGAAGTTTCAAAACTTCATATCTTTTTTCATATTAGGTGCTTTGCAGTCTTTTTTTGTGACATAATTGTCTTGAATGTTATTTTAATAAAAAAAAAACTCAGCTTCCTGAAATTACTTAAAGTTACTCAAAAAGGCTAGAAAGTTGGAACTTTAGTTTTTAGTAGGATTTATTCAAACATTCAACTTCAATTTAAAAATACAAAAAAGAGTTTTCATAGCCTCTGGTTAAAATTAAAAACTCCGTATACTTCTCAACTATCAAAAATTATAAAATAAATGTACTTAATCCGCCTATTTTTGTTGTATTTGGCCTTCGAAGGCGGATAGGCTAAAAATCCTTGAAACATGATTAAAGCATTTAAAAAATATTTTATCTACTTTTTATCATTGTTATGGCAATTTAATCTTAAAAATGTAATTTCAATTTAAATTTAATTGAAATTCCTGTAAAATAACTTTAGCATGTGTAATTTTACAATAATTTCGGTTTCACCACTAAGATTTAAAATGCGAACAAGAATTGAGACAAAAACTTACAGAAGCGGAAATAAAAATAAAGCAGGTATATTGAAGTAGCTTCAGACAATTACAAAACATTACTTTTATAAGACGTTATCCATTGTGTATTCAGGTTGGAGGAAGGAGTTTTTAAAATTTACTGTAATAAGTATTTATCAGTAATCTGTGCTTTTTATTTGTATCAAAAAACAGGTAATTCCCCAACAAGCCATTTTGATCTTTATTCTGGCTTTACAGTGCTTACTTTGGGGCTAGGCTAATTGGTGTGAGTGTTGGAAATATCTAGTTATTTAATGAAACAGGAAGAAGGGAAATATCAACCGAAAATTTTAAAATTGCATAAAAAAAATCATATACACTTGTTACAAGTAGATGGAACTCGCGTTCACGCTGGCCTCAACCATTCCGAGATAATTTGCCTGTGAGCGGCGTCTATGTGTGCGTTGTGTGCTCGAACACATTGTATATAGATTGACTTCTGTGCCTATCTGTTTTACTATGCAGCTGTGTGTTTTTATGTTATACAATTGTGAAGTTCAGAGTACTTAGCGTTCAATCGAAAGGTTCGTATCTGTTATTTATAAAGAGAGATAAAACATTGTGTCATTCTAAAAACTTATTTTTAGAAATAAAACATTGTGTCATTCTAAAAACTTATTTTTAGAAATAAAACATTGTGTCATTCTAAAAACTTATTGACGACCTCCGTGGCCGAGTGGTTTGAACGCCGGGTTTCATGGTGTCGCCGACTCGAGAGGTCCCGGGTTCGAATCCCGGTGGGGGCAGATGTTTGTGTGATGAATACGAACATTTGTACTCCAGTCATGGATGTTAAATATATATTTCTATATAAAATATACTTATATATGTACAGTATATGTATTCTATCCGTTACCCTAGTATCCCATAACACAAGCATTACAGTGCTTACTTTGGGGCTAGGCTAATTGGTGTGAGTGTTGGAAATATTTATTATTATTTTATTATTATTTATTATTTTTAGAAATTATCGTACCCACGGTACGTCATTGTACGTCATTGCGCAAAAGTACCAAAATTTTGTTTTATATTTTACTATCTCTGCCCTGCGGTATTACCCACAGTTTATTAAGGATATTTTCTCACAGTGAAACGTAGCCTATGTGTAAACCCAGGATATCAGCCATACCAAATTTTATTCAAATCGCTCCAGCCGTTTAAACGTGAAGAAGTAACAAACATACACACACAAACTTTCGCCTTATAATATTAGTGTGATTTCAAAGAATTACAACACTATCCTTACTAATATTATAAAGGCGAAAGTTTGTTTGGATGGATGTATGGATGGATGTTTGTTCCTCTTTCACGCAAAAACTACTAAACGGATTTTAATGAAACTTTACAGTAATGTAGCTTATAGATCAGAATAACACATAGGCTACTTTTATCCCGAAAAAAATGTTAGGTTCCAGAGGGATTTCCAAGAAACTTAGTTAACGCAGACGAAGTCGCGGGCGACCTCTAGTTATCAATATGTTTTTTACAGGCTATACAAGATTTATTACTCGGAGTTGAAAGCTTATGTACTCCGTAATTTACACAGCATCTTTACGAGCTATGTTGGTCTTATGGCTACCCAGAGAGAATGCTGAATGTGTGATTTCTGTTCGAGAACAGCAACATATTGCTAGTTTTTTGAAATGAAAAATTTTTTTAGCGGCGTTGTACACTTTTTTGTTATGGGTAAAAAAAATTAAACTCGCGTCAAGTTAAACACGTGGGCTGATCGCATCATGACACACAATAAATTTGGAAAAGTTGTTGAGTTTCAATTTATTGGACGAAACATAGTAATATTTTATTTTACCGTATTATAATAATAAGTCTCTATAAGGACGTCCACGTGGCAGCTTTATTGCGAAGAAAATGCATTTTTTTACAATAGATGTCGCTAGGTGCGCTTAAATGTGATTCATATAAGTTGATTTCTTTATTATAGATGACGCTAAGTGCGCTTAAACGTGATTCATGTTAGTTGATTTTTCTGAGAGATACACTTTTTTAATGTAATATAAATTGGCATGTTTGTGTACGATAGCACAATAAATAAATATTGTATGCTACCACATACATGATAGTAATTTTATACTGATAATTAAAGCAATTCGTGCAAAATTATTCCCTAACCATTCCAAAGTTTCACTTCTGCCGGCACTCCGGGAGTGCAACCCGTCGTCTTTTTATTTATTTTTTTAATTCTAAAGAAAATTGTACTAGACAAATATCCACGCCGAACAGGCAGCAGACATTGCAGGCTAAGAAGTGCTAGAGAAAATTCTACACGGCCATCAGGGCCGCGGTAGCATAATGGTCAGTGCATTCGCCCGGATAGCGAAGGGTGCGGGTTCGGAACCCGTCTGCTGCCTGGTCCGCGTGTAGTTAGTTATTTCTATTTAGATTTAGTTAACGATCAGTTACATGCTTAAAAAAATTTAATTGCTTTTTTTTACTTAGTCTTAATATTGATAAAGTAACAGACAAAGTGATGCAAACAGAACATCAATAGAAAAAAAATAAATTAAAAAAAAAATGTAATGTATGTGTATCGTAATTTGTTATCGCATTGGACTCTTACGATGTATTTGTATAAGTATCGTAAGAGCTATATCGTGCAACGATATTCCCTATTTATTTCATATTTATTTTAAGTATAAAATGAATGATTTTTTAAAAATTCACCACACAAATCTAGCCTGACACCAGAAACTGGTATTTTCAATAAACTGAACGTTAGATATAGTGTTACTTCGAGGAGGCTACGCCGGCCGGTCCGGCTCCGCTGCTGACCGGACATTGCCGTCCGGGTGAAATACAGCGCCGAGATCCTGCTCTACAGGAAATTGCACTTTTGCAATAACTCTTGCTGTTAGCCATCTTTGTTTGTGGAACGCTGTTCAGCTATACAGGGTGTCACATTGAAATCGGTCAGTATAGGAAATTCTGAAACTCTAACATCCATATTCTTAGTCGTTTCCTCGAGATTTTCTCCACTCGACTCAACCTCATTGGAGGAAATTCGTATGCTTAGACAACAAAAATATCCTTCACTTGAGATATTCCTCACTCGAGTGGAAGTCGAGTCGAGGAATAAACTGTCAAACTCAAGGTAGCTCTCGACGTACCTTAAGGCTTCCTCGAGTGGTGTTTAAGGTGTTTTTATCGAGAATTATGTCTGATTTTGAGATTATTGACGAATTTGTGGATTTATGGACGATTTTACGTATACGATGATGAACCATATAATTATCCGGCGCGACGATATTTACGTGACGCCGCAAATCCTTTTAAGGTTTACGACAATGATTCGTTTAAAAGAAGATTTCGGTTTAGAAAAGATACAGTCATACAAGTAATAGTTCCTGTGCTAAGCATTATAGAAATAAAATCCTACAAATGTGACGTCATAATGTTGAGGAATTCTCAAGTTTGTTCAAGATAGATACCAACTAGAATACCATTTTCGAGGTTATTTGGAGAACTCCTTAAGGAGCCCTCGAATGAGTTTGAGTCGAGGAACGTTTGAGGACGCGACTAAGAATATGGGTGTAAGACATACGAAGATCTATTCTTGGGAACCATGTCAACGATTTTAATAACAAAAAAAAACTGCATTCATTCTAATATCGAATAAGTGGATGGGCAAATAAAAGAGAGCCTTGCAAGTAGAAATAAATTATCATACGAACAATAAAAAGAACAACAAGAATGACAAGCAAAAGCAAAATTATAAGAGACCAGTATAAACAAGATGACAAAAAGAATATAATTAAAATGACTATGATTAACCAGCCAACGTCGCCAACACATTCAATAAAAAACAAAAAAAAATGGGTGCGTGTACTTATGTAGGCGCGTGAGAAGTTGTCCTTCTTTGGCATCGTTTAAAATTAGTTTTTAATTGCATGCAAATAATTAATTACAATAAATTAATAAAAAGTCTGGAAAAGGACACAGTCAATAATGTTCAGTTTTAATTTGAAAAAATAAATAAATAATCAAAATATTCAATTAAAATCGCTACTGAATATAATTTATTAGAACATATGTGATTTGCACTTGTATGAAACTCAAACACGTATTCCGAATATACACACTAGAAACATGTGGATAAATATTATAAATATGAATACCTATAACTGTTACTTTATTACAAAAAATAAAGTTGTGGTTTTTGGTTCTGCTACACCAATGGTCAAGAGATGGCGCTGTAGTCTCCTTAATCGCGCTTTGGTTCCGTTGTTCCAGATTAATAAATACTTTTGATAGGCCTTCAAAATGCAGTCGTTAGCACCTACAAAATAGAGATTCTATTTCTATTTTGTTGGTAGATTTTCTTAATGTGCGGTAAACACAAAAGTAACAGCATGAAGTTGGTCGCTAAACACTTCATCCTTAACGTAACCCCACAAGAAATAGTCATGAGGCGTTTAATCGGGTGACCTTGCGGGCCATTTGATAGGGCCTTTCGTACGTATCCATTTCGTTCGTACTTCTTATTAAAATCGATGACATGGTCCCTTAGAACAGATCTTCGTATGTCTTATAGTTTCAGAATTTCCCATACTGACCGATTTAAATGAGACACCCTGTATACTGTTTATCGCCTGTGTGAAATCTTTAGTTCTTCTGTCCGATTTTTTGATACAAATAGTTACAACTAGCAAACCAGTGAACCAAATGTTCACCAAAACCTGATTTAAAAAAAAATGTATTTAATTAATTGAGAACTTCGGAGATTTTGTGTGGTTTCGTTTGGAATTCGTGATTTCTCGAAAACCGGAAGTGCTACGTTACTCAAATCCGGTTTGTAGTCTTATCAGACTATTCTTAACTTATAACTTAAATATTCTCTTTATCTATCTCTAACGGTTTCGCCGCTGAAACAGCACCACAGACAGACAGACGGACGGACGGACGGACTTGTCTAATAGATAAGAAATACTTACAGCATACCTGTGTATGAATCTGCTTCATGGCATCACGGTTGGCAACCGCGCAAGTAAAAGATACTCTGGTAAGCAGTAGGCACATCCTTTTATGGGACTAATATTTAAAATAACAATCTTTTCTCTTAAAACATTGTAGCTACATTTGTATAAACATCACTGCTACCATACTAAACCACAACGACGCCACATTTGGCATTTGTTAAGGCTGAGATAGGATTTATCCCTGATAAGAAGAGCTCGATGGTGCAAGTGGTTAGCGTGGTCGGCTGCGATCGTTAAAGTTAAGCAACTTTCGCAATGGTCGGTCATTGGATGGGTGATCAAAAATCTTCTATCTCGAGTTCCTCCGTGCTTCGGAAGGCATGTCAAGCCGTTGGTCCCGGCTGCATCTGCCGTCGTGAGCACCTGCCAATCCTCACTGGGCCCGCGTGGTGGGTCATGGCCCAATCTCCCTATCCCATCCATAGGGAAAGCCTGTGCCCCAGCAGTGAGGACATTACTAGGCTGATGATGATTTAATATAGTGCAGTTTATAAAGAAATGCACAAAGATTTTCTCGCAAAATATGGTAGGTACTCGTGTCTCAAAAGCTTTCTTGTAGCCCTCGACCTCAACAAATCGGATGTACAAAGCCGAATCGATAAACCATATTCGTGGCAAACTCGATTTATTTAGGTACACTACAGTGGTGTACTAAGGGAGAAAATATTAAAACCGTTTAAGGAAAATAATAAAAGGTAGGTTTGTACACCCTATTTATTTACATGTTTCGTATAGAATGAAGATGTGGCGGCGACATCTACACGCCCCACATATAACCAACATGGAGGAATTAATTACTCGCCTCCTCAAGAGATGGCGCTATCGGCGCTGCGATTAGTAAGTATGGAAGCCTACATCGCGCAAGGGAAATTCGGAGGCAAACACTTAATATATATAATGCAATGCCTGACCAATATCAGTCGGGCCATGGCCCCAGAGCTAACATCACCCAGCTTGGTGGAAGATCTTCCCCTTTAGCCTTCCTACAAAGGTGAGAGACAAATCAAAGATAAGCTTCATTTTTATTGCCTTAAACGACAGTCGGACCACCTGATGGATTTTTATGTTCAGTTGTCACCGTCGCCCATGGACAGCAATGCCAGTGACACAGACGTGCCGCTGTCTTGAAATGCTTCACCATCATCATCAGCCTATTAGTGTCCTCACTGCTGGGGCCATGACCCACCACGCGTACCCAGTTTGGATTGGCGGGTGCTAACGACTGCCGATGCAGCCAGGACCAACGGCTTAACGTGCCTTCTGCAGCACGGAGGAGACTCGAGATAGAAGATTTCTGGTCACCCATCCAATGACCGACCACAGCGAAAGTTGCTTAACTTCAACTTGGAATGCTTACCTAAGGCCATTCCATGACTTCATTGTGCGAGTAAAAAAGTTTATCTGAAAACGAATAGTTGTGGATCTCAGTGTTTCCAGGTAATATTAGTGAACACAACTCCAGTGACGAGAGCTGCGCTCTGCGCATTCAAAATTAACGTTGCATTTTCTTTAATTAATTTACACTATCTCAAGAGTTATTTGAGAGATACCCGTAGTACCTAGCTCAAACGTAAGCATGGCATTAAGTCGGATTCCCTAAAGTTTCGAATAAACCGATAAACTTTTAGTGATAAATTAAACGTACTCGCGCTTTGGTTCTCAATATCTCAGCTCATTGTGTACTTCGTGTTATTGAGTTCACTCATATCCTTTGTTCTATTTCCAATAGACTACTTTTTGCTTAAGAATTGTATATCAAGACTAAGTTATCTAAAATTTTGATTATCATCTCAGCCGTAAGACTACTTTACACAAAAATCATGTAGGTACCAAGGAATTGTTCCCCTATAAAAGTGCTATAAAAAGTCCGCGACAGTATATGCCCATATTTTAAGTTTGACTCACTATAACCTTTTTCCTCAAAATAACGTGGGTGAAACCGCAAACCTTTAGTTATGACATAACTGTAACAGTTAAACATATGATATCACGGACTTTTTTGTAGATTTTTATGTCCTCTATAAAACTTAAATACATCACTTTGCTCTATTGTTAATGAGTTCCGCCGCGTTAGCAATATAAAGTTATTTTTTTCACACTCTGGGTTACATATCGAACTTTCATACGGAACCCTAACTTTTTTGAAAAATACACTATAGCCTACGTTCATCAGGGATTTTGTAGAATTCTTAATGTGTAAGAATTTTTCAAATCGGTCCAGTAGTTTCGGTGCCTATTTAAAACAAACAAACAATCATATATTTCCTCTGTATAAGGTGTAAACTTCACAGCCCATAAATTTTTAATATACATACTATGCTCACATATTTCGAGTTATAGTTTGGTTTTAAAATATTGTGATTGCTTTATCTTTTGATATTTAATTGTAACTTGTTTTGTGCGTAAATAAATAAATAAAAAATAATATTATAATAGATTAGTAGGATACGTCCCTGTGCCAGCAGCGTGTAACGCGGTGTCGCAAATGCAATAAAATATGATCCCGTGTCAGTCCGACGTTACTGCCAGAAATCGATCACAGATGTACGGTATATTCATATTGGCTCAGTTATGGCCGAGTCAGGTTTCTTGAGAGTTGTGCCTTTTGCGTGTATATTCTACTCTTACGTCAAATTGGAAGTGTCTGAGTTATTACGGCTCTTTTGAGTAAAAGCTCTCCTTTTGTACGTAACTCTGCAAACTGATGACGTAGTTTTTAAATTTTATTCAAATAATGATAACGCGACGACTTGCGTGGCTCGAGTGATGTGTACGCCTTCTTTCGAGGTGTCGCCTACTCGGAGGTCCTGGGTTCGCATCACGGTAGGGCAAATGTTTGTGTGATGAATACGAGCATTTGTACCTAAATCGTGGATGTTTATATGTATTTCTAAATTAAAATGTACTTATATATGTGTTATATCTGTTACCCTAGTATTCCATAAAACAAGCCTTACAGTTCTTACTTTGGGGCTAAGCTAATTGGTGTGTGTTTTAGAAATATTTATATAATTTTTCTTTATTAATTTATAATCTACCAAGTTGTATGGAGGGCACGAGGACGTACAATTGCGAAGTGCGAGTCAATCACTTAATAATAACCTTTATTATGAACAAAAGAGGAATTAATTTATAAACAATTATTTGTATGATTAACCTAATTTGTATTAAAAAGCTTTATTTTTCAAATAATGCACAAATGTCAACTGACTTCATTAATTTTATAATATAACTAACTCAATTGATCTTATTTAAAATAGTGTTTAATTAATTACTTTAATTTTGTAATTATTATTGTGGGGATCCTTTCATAAAATTATTAATAGGTAAATAAGTCAATGGAAATAAACAAATAAAACAATAATTTAATAAATATGGCTACAATTATATAGGTTTGTATATTATTGATCGCCTAATTAATATTATTTTTTTGCAAATATTCATTTATGGTGTAAAAGCATTTATCTAATAAATAAAATTTAAATTTTCTCCAAAATTGGTTAACATGTTCTTCGTTTTTTATATGAGCGGGTTATTTTTATATATATAATTCTTCTGTGAGTGTGTATGTCACTGAACTTCTCTTAAACGACTGGACCGATTTTGATGAAATTTTTTGTGTGTGTTCAAGGGGATCTGAGAATGGTTTAGATTCACAAAGACGTGTAGACAGGACAACGTCTGTCGGGTCCGCTAGTTTATTATAATTTTTTATACACATTATAATATGGGCAGCTACAAAGTTTTTTCAATCGAGGTGTTGGTAAATATAATCGATTTTTGTGCCGTGTATTTATATTATGTGTTTGGTCAACTTTTTTAAATACGTTTAAATTTTTAAGTACGACTAGATAGATAGATAGATAAATCATTTATTCCCATCAGTACAGCACAACAATTCAAGTAAACAAAAAGAAGAATGAATTATAATACGATTCAAATAAGAATAGGAAAGCCAATGAACTCTATCTGTCAAATGTCGCTTGAAAAGCACGACTTGCAAAAAAAATCTTGGAACCCTTTTTTAGCACTCCGCTAATTCAAGAATAAAAACCAAACATTTGTAAACAAACAATAACAAATATTGATAATTAATATCCGTTGATATTTTTTTTTACTTATTGAGCTTTGGCCATGCATGGTTGATAACCTAAATCGTCAACAAAATGACACTTTAAGTTGCGTTCCGAAACTCGATTTCAAACTTTCGTTTACATAAAGGATGCATGTTCGTATGTGACCTAGTAATAGTGCATGATTATTCATAACTATTCCGGCGGGAATGCAGAGATGAGCGGAATAGAAGAATCTGATTAATGCTTTTTCTCACAGTCTTAATAAAGAAATATTATTAAAAATCGGTAGTATTTTTTTCTAAACCTTAGTAATTAAATGTTATTAAAAAAAAATGGGTGCGTGTACTTATGTAGGCGCGTGAGAAGTTATCCTTCTTTGGCATCGTTTAAAATTAGTTTTTAATTGCATGCAAATAATTAATTACAATAAATTAATAAGAAGTCTGGAAAAGGACACAGTCAATAAAGTTCAGTTTTAATTTGAAAAAATAAATAAATAATCAAAATATTCAATTAAAATCGCTACTGAATATAATTTATTAGAACATATGTGATTTGCACTTGTATAAAACTCAAACACGTATTCCGAATATACAAACTAGAAACATGTGGATAAATATTATAAATATGAATACCTATAACTGTTACTTTATTACAAAAAATAAAGATGTGGTTTTTGGTTCTACTACACCAATGGTCAAGAGATGGCGCTGTAGTCTCCTGAATCGCGCTTTGGTTCCGTTGTTCCAGATTAATAAATACTTGTTGTTACTTTATTACAAAAAATAAAGATGTGGTTTTTGGTTCTACTACACCAATGGTCAAGAGATGGCGCTGTAGTCTCCTGAATCGCGCTTTGGTTCCGTTGTTCCAGATTAATAAATACTTTTGATAGGCCTTCACAATGCAGTCGTTAGCACCCACAAAATAGAGATTCTATTTCTATTTTGTTGGTAGATTTTCTTAATGTGCGGTAAACACAAAAGTAATTATTAACCCCTAAGTGGTTAATAATCCACCATTATTAGACATCTGTAGTGCAATTCTGTAAAACCCATAATCTCATCTCACTGTGTGTGTCGGATCCATTTTGCTTTCGCTCTCTAGGTTTCGATTCACGGAATTTTCGCATTCTGTAACCAATTGTACAAGCAAGTGAAGCGAGATGTCATTCATATCCTAAGTAATTTGTAGTGTTACCATTTTAAAAGTTTTTGGTAAATCGAGATATATCGACTTAGTTATTATGCGTGAAAAAAAGCACGTAAATTTATTTTTTAGATATATTTGTAGATATGAGGCTCAAGTCTAAAGTTTTAATGAATGTAAAGTTAAAATAGTCTTATTTTTAAAGTTTGGTAACTTGGCCGAATGAGGGCTTACTCTATGCACATCTCTGTAATCGAGTGAGAATCGACACTGGCGCTACTAAGTGAGAGTGGCGGTTTAGTAAACTATCACAGGTGAGACCATATCATACCTAAATGGCTTTGACGTTTCAATGGCATTCTGTAACGAATTTCAGCGCTTGTTTACACCTCACATTAAAAACCGCACTCGAAAGTAACTGTCAAAATAAAAGTTACTCATTAGCTGCGGTAATAGAAGTGATTGTACGAAGTGAGTATTTCTGTAGACTATTATCATCATAAAACAAGAGTAATTATTAAATTATTTATAATTACGTTGCTTTTGTTTATTTAAGTAATAATTCTTTAAAATTATGTCTATCTAGTATTTCATATGACTCACTCTATTACTTGCTTTTTACTATAGAAAGCCCATGTATGATGTAGATTTGGCCAGAAGCCGCCTACAAGCCCAATTTCTGTGTAACCTTGAGTAATTTCATGTGAAGATGAATATGTGACTAAATAAAGATTTTTTTCAACAATTGGAAAATGATTTAAAGTATTCATTTAGAAGAAACCAAGTGTAATGGAAAAGGATTATCCAATAGAATGAAGGTAAAGTACCTAATTGCATAACAAAAATAAAACCCAACCAAGAAACTTTTTATAACAATTATATAAGAATAAAAAGTTTTTTTTGTTTCAGATACTGTGTACACTTTCATTTGTGCAAATGGGAGTTACTAAGGATAATAGGGCAAAAAATTACACACATTTATCCCAACCATCAATATCAAGACTTGTAAATGAAATTGCCACCTTTTTAAGATTTTATGTCATCCAGACATAGCAAAATGCATCACAATGCCAAGTGATAAAGAATTGGTAAGTAAACTTTGATTCACTACAATTAAACAAATACTTGGGCAAATAGGTGTACAAAAGATATAATAAAGTAGACCCTCCGGTATAAATATTACATATAATTCAAGTAGAACAGTGTTTCTTAGATTTTGCAATCCTTTACTTTAATTATTTTAGAATATTTTATGTGGTAATAAAATTTCTATTTGTAGTTTATTTAAATTATCTAATACTTAAGTAGTTAATGCTAACTGCTATTCAGGACCACTTTTTATTTAATTAATTTTTAATGCCTTTACATTACATATGGCGGTCTTAATGCCAGCATAGCATTCTCTACCAGTCAACCGGAAGGAACGAGAGTCAATAAACGACATTTAACTTTGGTTTAGACCAATTTACCTTTAAAAAAACTACTAGGTATATTTTTTTGGAGTTATTTTAATAAACTTTACTTTTGTTACAGATTTTTGGAGAAATTTAAAATGCCTGCAGCTGTTGGTAGTATAGACTGTACCTTTATCACCATAATAAGACCAAAAGAACCTTTAGTAAAAAGCATAAGGCAACGGTGTTGTGTAAACATTAAATGTAGTTAATGTTAATTGAATAAATATATTTAGATTTAAAAAATAGTCACTCATATTTTTAACCCTTCACCACAGTAAACTACAAAAGTAATGATTTTATTGAACTATTTCATCATCAGCCTATTCCTGCCCCCACTGTTGAGGCAGATGGAATAGGGAGACTGGCCGTGACCCACCTAGTAGTAGGACCTAGTGCGGACTGATCAGTGCTAAGGACTGCAGATGCAGCTGGGACCAATAGATTGATGTGTCATCTGAAACACGGAGAAGATCGAGATAATAAGTTTTTGGTCACCCATACAATTACCAAAAGTTGTCTAACTTTCATGATTGCAGGATGAATACTCTAAGCACCTGCGTCTCCGGGCTCCTCTTTATTTAGATTGAACGTTTTAAATGTTCTACATAAAAACTAACTATTTAAGAATTAGTTTCTGTGTAGTTCCTATATTTAATATACATACCTACTTAATTCTGAATGATATATAATATAGACCGGCGAGTTGCGTAAACCCCCATTGCAATGAAAATGAAGATAATTTAATAAAAGGGTGATTATTTATAGTAAAACTCATTAAAATAAATATGTAACATTTTTATTCATAAATTATGACAGATGCCTTTGAAACTGTACATTACATTGTTACATTTTTGTCAGAGATGCTCGTCAGCCTATTTGCCAATTTTTATGTTTTTTTGTATATAAATAAAGAGAAAATTGAATATTAATCGATGCTTTTCTGAACAAGTATCTGAGTGGTGTTATATAAAGCAGAAGTAGTGGATCACTAAATAGCTGTGATTATTACTTCCATCTGTCAAAAGCAGTTGGCGAATAGGCCTACTGTGGCCTGTCTGGTGTGGTCTGCAGGTTGTAGATGTAGCTGACGCAGTGACCACTTCTCATGAATATAATGTAAGCAGTCTAGCACCGCAACAATAGGCCGTGTGTCAATAGACAAATTTTAACAGAGATCTTTGTTGAGATGGAGGCGAAGCCTGCCAAGGACTTGTTGTGCGTGTTGCTGAAATAAAAAAAAAAGTTGTTGAATAACAACAATAAATGTCACAATTATGATTGGGCCTGGGTCAGAATAAACTTATTAATGATACTCTTTTTTTCTTTTAACACAAACTTTATGATTTTTATAAAAGTAAAGTATTGAGATAAGATAATAATCAATATTATTACATTCTATTAATACGTACTTGGAGCACTATATTCGAAAATATTCACAACTACAAAATAACAATATGTACGAATCAAATTTTCTCTTATTCTCTTTTTACAATGACACTTATAAATAAATCCGAAAATATATAAAAAGAACATAAATCAAAAAAGAATTAAAAGAACTTATTTTCTAATGTGCCAGTGCCTGCGAGCGAAATGTCCATAGACACTGGCTGTATTGCGACATGGACCAACGTTTGTGCGGTGGAAATAAAATAATCAAATTTTATGCCAGTCAATTTAATGGTGGCTTTTCAAACAAGTGGTTAACATAGTCTTACAAAAATAAAAACTACTGTAATTTACGTATACTTACAACATTTCGAAGAAATTAGTGCCCTTTTCCTTCTTGTAAGATTAATGGGCGGTCTTGAGATCTATAACGTTTTCTACTCTACATGGTAAAATTATTTTAAAAAAGTATTTTAGATAATACACGAACAATTTTTAACCTAGAATAAACCAAGATTATTTTGTTAAAATTCAATCGTCGGACTTGTTTCACAGAACAAAAACCCTGTCAGTACATGTTTTGCATCCGTTATTCATGCCAGACTCGATTTCATTGATTAGATACCTGTCGAAAAAACGACATTAAGTACTATAAGTAGTTTTCGGAACTCTTTAACGGTCCGCGAGTGACTGTCATCCAAGAAATGAATATATGGCGTGACTTATTCGTACACAAAAATATAAATATGTGTGCAGGATTTGGCGGTGTATTGTTTATTTTTTTATGCGTGTGTCATAAGTACAGTTTTTTTTTTCGAATGTATATTGGAATGCCTTTGTGTGCATACTCCTCCCCCGCAAAAAGTAGCAGAATGATTTTAATAGTATTATGGATTATATCCCTACTTCTTTCCGTGTTGCTCTATGAACTATGTCGATGTATCACGACCATAGACACATGCTATACCTATGATCTCGACTTACCGAAATTTCTTAAAATGGTAACACTACAACTCACTTGCGATAAGAATGACATCTCGCTTCACATGGTGGTAATATTTTTTACAGAATGCGAAATTTCCGTAAAGCGATCCGTTGTGCGATGTGAATGCATATCCGCCGCATTCAGTGAGAGCCATAGATACAAAACTGTGTCATAGATGAATGATCGGTCTCACTTCAAGCGATATCTATGATTATAACTATGTCTATGATTGCAGCAATTGCTGATTCTGTTTTTCATAAAATGGATTAATTTAATTATTCATTGGTGTCGATTCTGGCATGATTCTCTAAACTTAAACTAAATTTCATCAGAGTATCCTTTTCATTTTGTATAGATAATGACAAGGATACACTATTGTCAAATTAAGGTTTAGGTTTAAAGAATCATCCAAGAATCGATTCTAGTATCTATCTATTAAACTTTTAACAGAATGGTACTCCGCGCACTTGGGCATCGTTCGAAACCTACGGCTATGAGTGGAACTTTTTACCAACGTTTAATGTTGACATAAAATCAACGATATTAAATACCCTAGATACAACATCACGAACAAAATCGTGGCTGAAACCTGTCCAAAAGGTAAATTGGACGATACGCGGAGCTCCGTAAGATGATCGCGTAGTCAAAAACAATGTAAGGCATTATTTAAACATTCAAAGTTACATTTAATGCAAAGGTCTTTATTAAAACGCATGCGTCAATGAGTTATGATAGTTCAAAATGCAAGCTCGTAAAATTTTACCACTTATTGCTATACGCGTAAGAATAAAGACCTTATTTCTTTGACTCTACGCACTGAAGATGCGCTATTAGCAACATAGCAGGTACGGACCGCGAGGAAAAGAGACAACTATATTACCGATCATGTATTTGAATATCACGTTTTTGAAGTTATACTTCTTTAGGCGCGTTATGAAAAAATGATGAGAGTGAAATTTTAAGATGCGCGCGCATCACTGTAACACAAAATTTTAACAGCATGAAGTTGGTCACTTGAGCGACCAACTTCATGCGTTACTTTTGTGTTTACCGCAAATTAAGAAAATCTACCATCAAAATAGAAATAGAATCTCTATTTAGTGGGTGCTAACGACTGCATTGTGAAGGCCTATCAAAAGTATTTATTAATCTGGAACAACGGAAACAAAGTGCGATTCAGGAGACTACAGCGCCATCTCTTGACCATTGGTGTAGTAGAACCAAAAACCACATCTTTATTTTTTGTAATAAAGTAACAGTTATAGGTATTCATATTTATAATATTTATCCACATGTTTCTAGTTTGTATATTCGGAATACGTGTTTGAGTTTCATACAAGTGCAAATCACATATGTTCTAATAAATTATATTCAGTAGCGATTTTAATTGAATATTTTGATTATTTATTTATTTTTTCAAATTAAAACTGAACTTTATTGACTGTGTCCTTTTCCAGACTTTTTATTAATTTATTGTAATTAATTATTTGCATGCAATTAAAAACTAATTTTAAACGATGCCAAAGAAGGATAACTTCTCACGCGCCTACATAAGTACACGCACCCATTTTTTTCTATTAAATCAATTTATAGTAAGTATTAGAACATAATTATTTGCTTCAAATGCGTTAAATTTACAAACATTTATTAGATACCTATAAAAAAAGGACACTTTACGTACTATAAGTATTTATTATGCATTTTTTCACGGAGCTTTGCGGCATCTTGATTTTCAACAGTCCGCGCGTAACTATGAGTCAAGTAGTGCTAGAGTCGTGTTCAAGCACTTCTTGATTGGGACACATTTTGAGCGCACGTGTTGCATCTAGGGTATTTAATATCGTTGCATAAAAAAGTATGAAACTGATGTCAATTTTGACAATTGTTTCACCTAGAGCGTAGTTTGGAACGCACCCTGGTAAACGAATGCAAATACCCACTAAGGTTTTTGCGCGATTTTATCAAAAGCGGTATTTTTCCATATAGAAATCTCATCTAATATTCCCAAAAGTTCAATGTGGAAATTATATTTGTTAAGAAAATCCACTTCCAAACGTATTGCGGTCATTGTTTAGTTTGTTTTTGGCTCATTTGAAAAACTGTAGAAGAGAGGCGAGATGAAGTAAGTTAAATAAAATGTGGTTTTGATTACTGAAGTTTTAATTTATATTAAAATCATTTCTGTTTTTTGCAGTGGTGTCACAATCGTCGCATCCCTCTGTAGAGCAGCTTAATGTTTTGATCGAGTTCCTAGCAGCTAATAGAGATTTAGCTAAAGATTTCTCTAAGAACCTCAGTGCCAAATAAACCTATCATTGCTAGCTCCAACAAATGAGGCATCGACATGCAAAACATTGAGATCGGCATGAACAATCTGTAACAAAATATTTACAAAATTGAATTCCAGTCTTTTAATTTATCTTTACATAAATTTATATATTTATATGTTCATGAATCATGACAAGTTTTAAGAAAGTAACAAATAGATGAAAATCAGTTAAAGGTGTAGGTACTTACTACTTGAACATTTCTTGCATGCTTACCTTTACGACAATAATACCGTTCTTCATTTTCTTTGGGTCGTATCATGGTGACAAAGATACCATCTATGCAACCAACAACTCCACGTATTTGAAATTTCTCAAAAAAACTGTAACAAAGGTAAAGAATAGCTCATTTAATATTTGCTTTACTAAAGAAACTGCCAATAAAAGTATTTTTTTATGATTTCATTACCTAAAATACTTTAAGACACGGGCTCATAGATTTTTTAGAATTCTAATCAGAGTTTACTTACTGTTCCTTTAACACTTGGTGTTGAGATGCATTTCGCAGAAATGTTATATATTTTTACGATGTCTGGATGAATTAAAATTGAGGCAATTTCATTTATACTTCTTGACATTAATATTAAGCACAAGGCAATAGAGTGATCTGAAAAAATAGGTGGACATGAGTTTTTGAATTATTAAATAAACAATGAGACCTACATTAAAAATACTTACTTTAAAAGATCTTCTATAAACAAAACTCGTAATTTATTAGCAAAGTTTGTTTGATTGATTACCATAGCTACACACTAAGTCACTTTGACATAACAATTCGAGTGCGGATCCGAAAGTGAGTGTAAAATTCGTTACAGAATGCCATTAAACTTCAAATCCTTGAGCATATTGTCAAGCTATATCCTGCGTTAGTTCATTTCACCGCCACTCTCGCCTAGTAGCGCTAGCGTTGATTCTCACTTGACTACAGAATGCCAATGATAAAATCCGAAACGGATCCGCGTTCGAAAGTGAAATGTGTCTTTACAGAATGCCACTCCTGTTCGAAAGGTACTTTGAACGATCCACGGAGCTCCATAAGATGATCGCCTTGTCAAAAACAATGTTGGCACGCTCGTCGCCTCTGATCACTGTTTTCATATTTATAATATTTATCCACATGTTTCTAGTTTCTATATAGACGCAACGTGTTTAAGTTACTTAAAAGTGCTAATTACATATGGACTAATAACTTAAATTCAGTAGTGATTTTGAATATTTTGAATATTTATTTAATTTTTCAAATGAAAACTGAACTTAATTGACTGTGTTAACTATCCTTTTCCAGTCCTTTTATTATTTTATTGTAATTATTAATTATTTGCATGCAATTAAAAAATGTTTTTAATGATGCTAAAGAAGTATAACTTCTCACGCGCGTACATAAGTTAGACGCATCCATTTTTTTATAATTATATCTGTTATTATAACTTGACCATAAATGTTTCATTGTTACCGTTATAATTACTTTTTTACTAAATAGTAAAAAAGTTATATTTTCTATGGGTAAATATTAATTCAATGGTAATCTAAATAGATTACCATTGAATTAATATTTACCCATCAGCAATTGGACACAAATTGTGATACACCCATTAGAAAGCGGCAGAAGCGGCTACCATACGACCTCATGTGGTTATTCCTAACCTTTGCATTTCCGACATCGACTAGTTATATGTCTAGGATATAATATATGGATGGTAAAGTTAGAATTCTGTTTTTTTTTTATAAAATATGGTCTGCAGCTTTGCGTATTGTCTATCTAGGACTACATAAACAACTCTTCTCATCACAGTTCATAGGATTTTGCTGAGGTTAGTCCATGTATGAAATTTAGCAAACAGCTCAAGTAGTATCATCAGCCTATTAATGTCCCCACTGCTGGGGCACAGGCCTTCCCTATGGATGGAATAGGGAGATTGGGCCATGACATAAAGAAATTATTATTTTTATTATTTTAAAGCATGTAATTGCTTGATGTTTAAATCTAAAGAAAATATAACTAGAAAAAAATCCACGCGGACCAGGCGGCAGGCGGCAGTTGGTCATTGCATTCGCCCGGATTGCGAAGGGTGCGGGTTCGAGTCCCGTCTGCTGCCTGGGCCGCGTGGATTTTTTTCCAGTTATAATTTCTTTAGATTTAAACATCAAGCAATTACATGCTTTAAAATAATAAAAAATATAATTTCGTTATGTCATGGCCCAATCTCCCTATTCCACCCATAGGGAAGGCCTGTGCCCTAACTATTAATGTCCCCAATAGTTATATTTTCTTTATAAAGAAATTATTTTCAAAAATATGAAAGACAAAATACTAATAAATTCTCTACGCAACTGAAATGTTTCCGTAGATTCCATTCTTTCAATATTCCGCCGCGCCTAACTCGTTCAAAGTTTCGCTATACGTTAACCGATACATATTTTCCTTCTAAACGTAAATGGGAAGCTTTGTCTACAGCAAACAACGGAGTTCGATTCCCGTCACGTACGATATAAGAGTTATCTCCAGGCATAAATGTAAACTTATATATTTCGTAGAACTTTGTATAGGGCTGCCCGTCAATTCGATAAGTTATCGATACAATATACGAATTGATTCTATACTTATTATTTTAAGGTCGTGTTTAATTAAAACGGCTTTTTATCCCGATGAATTTTTTATTTATATTTATTTTTGTAAGTATATTAGGTTAAGTATTAACTTTCCATTCCATAAAAACACGTTATTAATAGCATTTTCCTCATTACAGAATACTACAGCCAAATGTAGTATTATGTGTTTCTTTTAGTTTTTTGTAACATTGTTTAAATCTGACGTCTTGCTGACCCTAATTACATATCGAGCTTTTGCTACAATCTCCCAATTACATGTGCTCAATACTACAAAGCCATTGTCTTTGTGAAGTCCATAAATTCACTGTACCTACTCATTAAAGATAAAAACTAATGAGAGCTTACGTTCAATCAATCAATATTAAGAAATCGTTAAGGTAATAATAATAATAAATATTTCCAACACTCACACCAATTAGCCTAGCTCCAAAGTAAGTACTGTAAGGCTTGTGTTATGGGATGCTAGGGTAACGGGTAGAATACATATATAAGTATATTTATATAGAAATACATATTAAACATCCATGACTGGAGTACAAATGCTCGTATTCATCACACAAACATCTGCCCCCACCGGGATTCGAACGCGGGACCTCACGAGTCGGCGACACCATGAAACCCGGCGTACAAATCACTCGGCCACGGAGCTCGGTATGTTTGTTGAAGATTTTTTACCGATTTTATCGTAACCGAAACTGTCGACAGTTGCACCTCACTGATATAGGAGACGTGAGGGTCTTTACATAATGACGGATTTGTTTTAGCTTACAGTATAGCACAAATAACAATTCTACCATCAGGTATATTATTTTCAATTTTCTCTATTTCAATCTAAATATAATAAAACATGTACTCATTGAATAATGTTAAATGTCTCATCATTTTCAGCATATTAATGTTGCCTTTTATGGAAAGAAAAAACACATATTTAATAGGAGATTAAGGCCACGTGTGTGACGTAGGCCCTGGGTGGGTTTTTTGATGCTGACGACTGCTAATATAGCCGAGTTTAACACCTTTTAGCACTTTTCGTGGTACACAGAATTAATTAATTTCGATTCTCGAATCTAACCAAACTTCGCCGAAATAGTTTAACCTTTTGGTTGGCGCCGCCGATGAAAAAAAAACATTTTATAATTATTGAAGAGAGGTAGAATACTAAAGTCTCTAAGGTGGTATCATGTGAAGTAGGTCGTAACGTTTTGCATATTCCATAACAGGGATGAGCAAAGCAAAGGCTGGTTCATTCAAATGTCATGCTCGTGAAAGGATGCTGCCTGTGGAGTTGACTTCTCTTCATCATAATCATCATCATCATCAGCCTATTAATGTCCCCACTGCTGAAGCACAGGCCTTCCCTATGGATGGATTAGGGAGATTGGGCCATGACCCACCACGCATGCCCGCGGATTGGTAGGTGCTAACGACTGCAGATGCAGCCGGGACCAACGGCTTAACGTGCCTTCCGAAGCACGGAGGAGCTCGATATAGTAAATTTTCGGTCACCCATCCAATGACTGACCACTGCGAAAGTTGCTCAACTTCAACGACCGCAGCCGAACGCGCTAACCACTTGCGCCAAGAAGCTCCTCCTGACTTCTCTTGGCTCCATCGAAATATTTTATATCTACTCAGCTTTATTATTATAATTCTGTATCTAATAGTATAAGAAACGGCATAAAAGTTGCCTAAACTGTGTTAAATCAGTTACATATAGTATTTTTTACAGTCATATATCATTTAGATTTGTAATGAAAAGTTACTTCATGAGTTATCACATATTGAAGTCATTTTTAGGGTTCCGTACCTCAAAAGGAAAAAACGGAACCCTTATAGGATCACTTTGTTGTCCGTCTGTCCGTCCGTCCGTCTGTCAAGACCGTTTTTCTCAGGAACGCGTGGAGGTATCAAACTGAAATTCATACCTTATACTCAGGTCTACTGTCCCTTGGAGCTGTGAAAAAATCAAACTTCTAAGCCAAAGCAATCAAAAGATACAGCCATTTATGCCGCAAATTTTCGAAACTCGCACGGGAATCAAAACCTACAGGGTACTTCCCGTGAACTTAGAATCTTGAAATTTGGTACGAAGTAACGTCTTATAGTACAGATAAAGCAAAAATTGCGAAAACCGTAAATTTTTAGTTACATCATATAATATATTTTTTTTTAATAATTTTAACCTTACTACCCATTACCTCATAAACGCGTAAAGGTATTAAATTGAAATTCATACCAAATACTCAAGTCTATAATACCTTTAAGCTGTAACAAAATCAAACTTCTATGTCAACGCAATCAAAAGAAACAGCAATTTAAGCTGCATATTTTGAAACTCGCAAGTACTCGCAAGGGAATCAAAACCTAAAGGGTACTTCCAGTCGACCTAGAATCTTGAAATTTGGCATGAAGCAACGTTTTATAGCACACATAAAGGAAAAATTCCGAAAACCTTAAATTTTTAGTTACATTACAAAATATATATTTTTTAATAAATATAATCTTATTACTTTTTTCCTCATGAACGCGTAGAGCTATCAAGTTGAAATTCATATCAAATACTTAGATCTAATTGCCTTTAACCCGTGAAAAAAAAAAAATCTAAGTCAACGCAAAAACGCAAAACGCAAAAGTACAACCATTGATACCGCATATTTTGAAACTCGCAACTACACGCAAGGGAATTAAAACCTAAAGACCACTTCCCGTTGACATAGAATCTCGAAATTTGGTAAGAAGCAATAGCTTACAGCACAGGTAACAGAAAAAATCCGAAAAGCTTAAAATTTTAAGTAGTTATACCACCAAAACAATTGTGATTGTAAACATAATTGTAGTTACAGCAATGACCGCGAGTTATTATACTATGTATGGGGAGGGCAACATTTTTCAAACGGCAAAGACGACCTCACTCATCGTCATTCAATCCCGATGTTTTGGTGAATGTAGCTGTATAATCTAAATGCGTCCTAACTGCTTAAAGTGTTATACTTATAATTAAATTCAATGACATTATTATATTTCTTATTGTTGGTTATTATCAGACAGCTTGCTTGTATTGTTTCTACTGGCGAAGTTTGATGGGACGCTGGTGGCACGGGAGGCACGCGGGGCGCGGGGCGGGGCATGAACGCGCTCGCACTGGCCCGCGGGCGCGGGGGCAGGCGACTGGCCAAGAGAAGGGGTATCGTCACACAGCGAGCGGCAGCTTAAATTTATGCTCCTCCATCTTTCCCCATTGTAATGTTATGAATTTCATTTTGCAATAAAAATACCATAGTTATGACTCGATTGTCGTAATGAACGAACTTTGTAAACCTTGCAGGTTTGTACGGAACCCTCGGCCTCGGTGCGCGAGTCCGACTCGCACTTGGCCGGTTTTTATTCAATTTGACGACTCTGTATATAATACAGGGAGAAAAACTCAGCGAGGATTGTCCTCGCTGAGTTTCTTGCCGGTTCTTCTCAGTACAAGGTCTCCCGCCGTAGATTTGCGAACCGATGGCGTAGCTTACCGACATTCACAAGTGCTCGTAACAGCCTAGACTAAATAAACGATATTGAATTTTGAATTTTAATATAAATGTTGAAATTCTGATTTCAGTCCCACCCACCGTTATAACGATAATATCCTCATTACGTAAAAGAACGTGACAAGTAAAATTGTCTACAAAAGGCGTTTCGCATCATTATCATCCAAGAATCCCGTTTACAGATTATGAAATTATAAGCAGCATCTCATCCGCGTCAGTATAGCTTTGTTTGTTCGGCGCCCCAGTGAGCATTCGGACATTGATTGATCGGCGCAAATTTCGAGATATCGGCAATCGGTCATCCGGAAACGGCTCTTTGTTGATCGGAAACCGATCTCATCGGATATTATATAATCACTTAGCTTCGCGGCATATCGATTGGGGGTTCGGAGCGGTGAAATCGCAATTATTTTTATTTATTTATTTTTGAAACATACAGTCATGCATATCTATGCTTACAATAATCTTAAAGAAATACAAAGGTTTTTGACTTTGAGTGCCTACAATTATAATGTTAGGAATTAAACGGAAGTGATCAAATCAGCTTGGAAGCAAAACAATGAGCTATATTATCATCATCAGGTTTTGTATATCATTTTATGTGGCCAAATTTTATGAAGTACTAGTGGCCCGCCCTCGCTTCGCTTCGGTGTAGAGCTGAAGTGTAGACTATAGTTATTGTTCTCAGGCCTGTATTATACACAATGGCATTCTTCTTATACCTACCGCCGCCGCGACCCGTGTCGAGCGCGGCAACCGTTACACAAAAATAATCCTTATAGCATGATTCAGTATTCACGTGCGACGGCGCGATGACTTATTTCATGTATAAGTTTGGTGTTTCTATACTGATTTCTATGATTCTCTTTTTATTGAATAGGTAATAATGTTATCTTTTTTAAATTAGGGATGAGTGAGAGTATTATAAACGTAAGAGTAAACAAATATAATCAGAATGCTCCGAACTGCTAAGCTATCAGGAGTTACACGTGTTATTGTGAGTCAACCATAAAAGATAGACGTATGCTGTTGCGGAATATTTTTTAGACAATTTTATGTAGAATATTTCCGTCATTCATGATTTCTATGTAACTTTAACCATTAAGGCTGCACACGCAACGGAAGCTAAGAAAATGGAGTAACTTCTCCCGTTTTCCCAACATTTCCCTTCACTACTCTGCTCCTATTGACTTGTAGCGTGATGAAAAGTATACTATAACCTGCCCAGGAGTATGAAGAATAATTGTAGCAAGTTTCGTTAAAATCCGACGAGTAGTTTTTGTTTCTATAAGGAACATACACACAGACAGACAGACAGACAAAAATTTTACTGATTGCATTTTGGCATCAGTATCGATCACTAATCACCCCCTGATAGTTATTTTGAAAATATATTTCGTGTACAGAATTGCCCTCTCTACAGATTTATTATAAGAATAGATTTGAAAAAAATATATGAATCAATTAGTAACAATTAAAAAACCAAAAAGCAGTCACAATGTACAGAAAACCACACACAGGTTGCCCATCCGAAACTGTCAAATAAGCTTTACGTTGCTTTGAATCAAGATTCACGGTTGATGCGTAAGGGTTTTCTTAACCCTTAGTGTCGCCGCACACGGACCACCGACCCCAACCACAAAACGCCGCCACCGGCATATTTCTTGTAGTTTTCATACATTTTTTATGGACTCGCTTTTGTCCGATTCGCAGACCTACTGGGTATGCATATAAAATTTCAAGAAAATCGGTCGAGTCGTTTCGGAGTAGGTACTGCAATTATGCACACTGTGACACGACATTTTTATATATTACAGATATGGCTAGGCTAGTAAAATTGGTGTAAGTGTTTCAAATATTTATTATTCCATGTAGGTTTCTGGAGATTAGGTCATTTCTTCTCTTAGCGTAGAACATTTTCGAGGGCTGTTACAATTTAATTGAGATTTATGAAATTATCATATACTAGCGGTCGCCCGCGACTTCGTCTGCGTTATTTTAGGTTGTTTTTGAAAAACTCAGAGTATTTGACAAGTTTAGAAAACGATCTCATGCTATTGACTAATATTTACGGAGTCCGTGAAAAGTGGATATTCATTATTCTGTTGAGTATTTTAGTAAAAATCACCAAATCAAAAACTCAATTTCCAAGGTGCCGCGAAAAACGTATCTCTGGACAATATGGCGTCTTACTAGTGTGTGACGTCACACGACTGTTATTAAAACGTCAAACGATAAAATTAAATGTCACTTTAACCGGAAGTTTACTGGCGTGTGACGTCATTTTAGGCTCCGCTAATCCCAAGCGTTTTGGGTCACGTGACAATAGATAAGAAAACTATTATTTTTTAAATGGGTTCTTAGTAAAAATATGAATATTTTTTTTGTAAAAATAGAAAAAACCCCTGCCAATAGCAATTCTAAACACAGATGCTAACAATTGGCAGTTTATTTTTAACTTTTAATACTGTCAAATACCCTATTCCATTCAAATCCGTTCAGTAGTGTTTGCGTAGTTTAGTAACAAACATATAAACAAAGAAACACACAAATTTATAAACTTTCACGTTTATAATATTAGTACGAAAAAAATATTCGGTAATAAGCAACTTTCTTAACGCTGGTATTAATATTTCATGCGTATCAAATGAAGGTTCGATTTCTCAATAGGGTATTTGACAGTATTAAAAATAAAGTGCCAATTGTTAGCATCTGTGTTTAGAATGAATATTGGCAGGGGTTTTCACTATTTTTCCAGAAAAAATATTCATAATTTTACTAAAAACCCACGAAAAAGATAATAGTTTTCTTATCTATTGTCACGTGACCCAAAACGTTTGGGATTGGCGGAGCCTAAAATGACGTCACACGCAAGTAAACTTCCGGTTAAAGTGACATTACATTGTATCGTTTGACGTTTTAATAACAGTCGTGTGACGTTACACACCAGTGAGACGCCATATTGTCCAGAGAAACGTTTTCGCGGCAACTTGAAAATGGAGTTTTTGATTTGGTTATTTTAACTGAAATACACAACAGAATGATGAATATCCACTTTTTACGGACTCCATAAATATTAGTCAATAACGTGAGATCGTTTTTTAAAACTTGTCAAATGCCTTATCTTTATATATGTGTATGTCTCTTATAGTGTGTATGTCACTGAACTTCTCTTAAACGACTGGACCGATTTTGATGAAATTTTTTGTGTGTGTTCAAGGGGATCTGAGTATGGTTTAGATTCACAATTTTATCCGCTGGACAATGTTTTTTTAATTAATTTTTAATTTATTAGTAGTTGTTGATTTTGGAATGTTTTACATTGGATCCGACAGACGGCGCTACCATACTAGACAGGACAACGTCTGTCGGGTCCGCTAGTTCCTGTATAAAACGTTCTTGTCTGCTACCGTAATATACGGGAAAATGAGAAGTAGATAATGATAATGGTCTCATACATTTTTGGTGTGACGGGTGATATCTATCTTTGATTGGTTAATAATTTATTCAGCCGATAAATTCTATCCGAATAAAAATATCTATAGATATAGATTTACACGGCTAAATTTTTACTGCAAATATTGAACTTCATTGTATTTTTCTTTTCATTCCCACGTAGAGTCTGTGCGGAAAGAGAATGGGCGTGACGAAAATTGGAACTAACATTAAGATTTTTATTTGGCAATCAAACCCAGCAATCTGTAAAACGTCAAAGTTTTGTATTGATACGGATTTGTTTGTTGTTGTGATTTCTTGCGGTTTTTTGTATTTAATCATGTCTAAAAGGGGTAAAACCTTACAATTACGGTAGAAAAGCACTACAGCGCCCTCCAATCTAAATCCCATTCTCTTTCCGCACAGACTCTAACTGAAATTTTTCGTTCAGTAAGAAGAAACAGTTTTAGTTCTCAAAAGAGCTGGAAAATGCAATATCCAAGTGAGCGGTTCATAACTGAGGTGCTTTACCACACTTTGCATGCTAAAACATGTGTCGATGAACAAATTTGCATTCGTTATGAAAGCCTCTTTAAATGTATATATGTGTGCATGGCAGGTACTTACCTCCTCAAAGCAATGGATATTAAAACGGTGCAAATGTGTATCAGAATCGTACATGAAGGGTCACGCTACAGGATACAGTATAACGTTAGAAACTGAAAATTAAATAGATTTCGTTAAATTTCCTTTAGACTCGAACATCTAGCAGTTAAATATATATCAAAATATAATTGAAAACTAGAGAAGTAGAAACAAAACTTTTATTTTTTTTCTAAAGCTTCTTAAAATTTACAGAAATACAGCAACCATGAAAATTTTAAATATTCTGTACGCTATTATTGAAATCGAGTCACAACCGACTCTCTCGACAACTAACAACCATATCTATATATATAAAACTCAAAGGTGACTGACTGACATAGTGATCTATCAACGCACAGCCCAAACCACTGGACGGATCGAGCTGAATTTTGGCATGCAGGTAGATGTTATGACGTAGGCATCCGTTAAGAAAGGATGTTGATCAATTCTACCCCCAAGGGGATAAAATAGGGAATGAAAGTTTGTATGAAACTTTGTCAAATTTAAACCGATCGGGCTGAGACTTTACATGCAAGTATAGAAGAATCATAGATGAATGTCATTGTAAACACAATACAAGCCTGAGAACAAAAACTGTAGTTTACACCGAAGCGAAGCGAGGGCGGGCCGCTAGTATAAATACATATTGTTTTAAACTTCAGTTACTCCGTGATCGTGGCGCTTTCAACAGTGCCGCAATATCGAGGACTCGAAAAAACAAGGTGCATGATAACAATCCCGTTAATACACACTAATATAACGGCAATAGTTAGTCACTGCGACCAATGCCAACCCGCTATCTTAACTAATGCATTTTTCCATCCTTATTTCGCTTTAGATAGGTAGGAAATTGCCGTTTTTCCGCTCGAATTGGAGCTCCTGTCTGGGGAAATAGGGATGAAACGATACGAGTAAATACAAGTTACTACTCGATGCTTACTACTTTTGAAAATACTTGGTATCGAAAAGAAAAATATTTTTGAAAGTAATTGGTATCGAAAAGAAAAGTACTTTTGAAAGTACTTGGTATCAAAAAGAAAAGTACTTTTAAAAATGTACTTGGTATCGAAAAGAAAAGCATCGAGTATTTACGTTATGTTTTTTTTTTTTGAATTAAAACTGACTGAATTTGTAATTGTGATATAGTTCGCCAAAATTTATTGATACAAGTAAGTATCGTTACTTTTCATTCGATACCGAGTAGGCATCGATAATTAATGACCGATACAGTATCGAGTAAAAGTATCGATACCTAGATGGTATCGCTGCATCCCTATGGGGAAGTAGGCTCCACCTTACAGAAGAACAAAGTAAAATAACACTAACTTTATGTTTTTGCCTTTATCATGGTAGGCAACGGCAGCACAATACATACAAGAGCAGTACTCCGACTTCATACTAGCACCCGAATCGACGCACGCACACAGACAAACGTCATTTACACGGCCGCTAACCAATCTTGGCAAGTCAAATCTACGCAGTGCCACGCCGCGCGCCGCAGAGACTGGTCGTTGGCCGAGTAGTTAGTTGCGCCGCGCCGCCCGCGCCGTCTGCTTCCGTTTCGATTCCGTAACGTGGCAATAGTAACTATACACATACAATAAAAATCTACACAAATCTGTTTTACATTTTGTAGGTTTCAACCTTTTATTCGTTATGTTCCTGTTGTGAATTAGGAAGTCAGATTTCTATGACGACCTCTGTGACCGAGTGGTTTGTACGCCGGGTTTCATGGTGTCGCTGACTCGAGAGGTCCTGGGTTCAAATCCCGGTGGGGGCAGATGGTTGTGTGATGAATACGAGCATTTGTACTCCAGTCATGGATGTTTAATATGTATTTCTATAAAAAAAAATATACTTATATATGTACGGTGTATGTATTCTATCCGTTACCCTAGTATCCCATAACACAAGCCTTATAGTGCTTACTTTGGGGCTAGGCTAACTGGTGTGAGTGTTGGAAATATATATATAATTATGTTCCATGTTTCGCACTCCAAAAATCAAGTGGTTCATTTCTGGGATGTAGTATTGCATTGTTTAACAAAGTTCCCCAAGATCTGATTGAGCGTCCACTAACCAAATTTAAATCTCAGATCAAGAATACTCTTATGAATAAGTGTTATTATAAAGATAATGATTGTCTAAATGATCGTAATGCATGGACAAAGTGTTTCTTGTAATTTCTTATTTGATGGGTATGAGTCAGTTTTTGTAACAGTAATATGGTACCTATCTAATGCCGCTTCCTATATACTGAATATAAAATTTAATCTCTGAAGTCATTTTTCAACTTGTCGACTCTGTATATATAATACAATACAGGGAGAAAAAAGCAGCCCTTGCTGAGTTTCTTGCCGGTTCTTCTCAGTACAAGGTCTCCCGCCGTAGTTTTGCGAACCGATGGCGTAGCTTCTTGACCTTCACAAGTGCTTGTAACAGCCCAGACTGAATAAATGACTTTTCATTTCATTTCAAATGGGGTTTAGTAGCATACTTTTCTGTCGCATCAGATTAAAAAACAACTTGACTTCATTCACGCTTAACACTGGTCGGAATCGAATATTTTGTTTTGTTTTGAATAAAAAAAACACCTTTTCTGTTCGATTGAATATAATATGTGAAAATGAAAGCTGTATATCCCCATTATTCGTCGACTGTATGTACATAATGGGATATCCGTTTGCCCCAGATTTCCCGTGGGACGCGCCGCGATTGGAAATCAGGTGATCTATCTATATCACGAAACTTTGCGGGGTAAATTTTTCCTGTTACAAAATGTATTAATCCCATTATATCTTTGACATAGTACGTAGATATAACAATAATACGAACCTAATTTGTCCGAAAAGTTTTAGCAACTTCCACTGTGTATTGTGCTGGCAGCCGATTTAATCCAATGTGAAACATGGAAGATACATTTCTTCTGGACTAAAAACGCCATAAGTCTCTTTTTGACGTGACAACGTCTTAAATTAGGTTGCGGCTGGGAGTCACTTATGAAAAAGTGTAACGCTCGGTAACGTTACGATGAGTCTCTCGTGTTAAGTTTAAGTTTACATGTACAATGTTTTAGTAAACAAAATATATTTCTATAGTTAAAATTTGTGCAATTCTTATTTTCATTCAATTCCTTGTTCCTATTGTGCAATTTAATTATATTCATATCAATAAATATTCTACCGAGAAAAAGACGTTGTCACGTAAAATCTTCGCCCGTAAAACCGACTTTACAGGCAACCATTTTTTATAGGTTGGCGGAGAATCAATAAAGCACCTAGGGACACGATATCGAATAGAAAGTATCGATACTGTACTCATGAGTAGTATCGGTAAAAAAGTATCGTACTCGTAAAAGTATCAAAACAAAAGTATCGATACTTCAAAGTATCGAGTACATTTCATAGGGCCTTATCGGATCCTCTGTGGTCTGATAAGCAACCCCCCCCCCCCCCGGGGTTAAAATTGAAAAAACAACAATCGAATTTTATTATAGTACGTATAATTAAAAACAAAAAAAGGACATGTTAATTCACAAATTGCTATATTATATAATGAAAAGAAAATAGCTGTGATTTCTGACACTAAAAAAGTGTTCATTAATATTACATTCATAATTAAAATGTTAATTAAAAAGATCGAAATCTTAAAAATTTTATAAGTATGAATCTTTTCAGATTTGATTCAAATTAAACTTACTTTTCTTGAATTTTAATCATTAAAATAATTATACCCACTTATGTTAACTTGAATCTGACACGCAGTTAACGGCGGCCATTGGCATGCTTCACTCAAGATTATAATTATAGAAGAGGTTACGTCCGTCTTTTTTTCAGGTCCGTGGTTTCAAATAGGTATACACAGCATAGAGAGAATAATAGTGTTACACTTGAATAAATCAAATAAAGTCAAGCGAAAAACACAATAAACGGCGAATCAATCACAGTTCCTAACAATATGGTCGCTAAATGAATAACTATGAAACAAAACAAAGCGAAAAATAAACACAGTCACAGATTGGAAAGAATTTGAATATGTCAGTTACTGATTTTATAACAACGCATGGAACGTTTTAGAAGGTTTGCTATGATTTAACAAGATGTCATTGCCATCAATATGAGGCGTTTATCCAAAATTTTAAAGGTATCGATACTTGCCAAAAAGTACTCATTTAGTAAAAGTATCGAATACAAAGTATCGAGTACAAAAGTATCGGTATCGAAAGGAAAAGTACTCGATACCACAAAGTATCGATACTTTTTTCGTGTCCCTAAAAGCACCTTGAGAACGAAAATTACTTTTCGTAACTAGATCAGGTTAATAATATATTTTTCTATATTATTAAAGAAAAACAACCTTGACAGCCAAACGCAAAAAATCTAATATCTATATATATATATAAAAATGGAACCCATTTTCCGTTGTCGCGACATAACATGAAAACGGCTTGACCGATTCGGCTGATTTTTTTTTTTGTAGTTTTCTAATACTCTGTACAAGGTTCTTAAGGAAAAAAATATAAAGAAAATCTTATAGAAAGATTGAAAAATACAACGTAACGAATGTCAACGTCATTCAATTTAAAACAAAAAACCCATTTTCCGTTGTCGCGACATAACATGAAAACGGCTTGACCGATTTGGCTGATTTTTTTTTTGTAGTTTTCTAATACTCTGTACAAGGTTCTTACGGAAAAAAATATAAAGAAAATCTTATAGAAAGATTGAAAAATATAACGTAACGAATGTCAACGTCATTCAATTTAAAACAAAAAATCTGTGGTAATCTGTGACACCACATCGATAACCGCGCTGACAAATATCAACGTCATTCAATTTAAAACAAAAAATCTGTGGTAATCTGTGACAACACATCCATAACCGCGCTAAAAATATAGGTACTCATACATAAGATAGGTCAGCTATACAAAATAAAGTAGTGCATCAAAGCTACGCTAAGGCGGTACGAAGTTCGCCGGGTCAGCTAGTATTTCATAAAACAAAATCATAAACAAACATAAAGAATATACGAAATCATGGACAAAATATTGCGATATCAAAAAGAAGTGTGCATTCGCCCACAAGTACGTACAATAACAGTAAAAAAAATATTACGCAAAAAAATTCCACGCGGGCCAGGCTGCAGGCGGGACTCGAACCCGCACCCTTCGCTATCCGGGCGAATGCACTGACGATTATGCTACCGCGGCCCTGATGGCCGTGTCGAATTCTTTGTAGCTTTCTTAAGCTGCAAGGCAGTGCCATCTCTTCGCATTGTAGATAACCCACAATGTATTAAACATATACATGTATTAAACATTTGAAAGAAGAAATAGCAATTCTAGTTAAAATTGACGACCTCCATGGCCGAGTGGTTTGTACGCCGCGGTTTCATGGTGTCACCAACCCAGTGGGGGCAGATGTTTGTGTGATGAACACGAGCATTTGTACTCCAGTCATGTATGTTTAATATGTATTTCTATATGAATATACTTATATATGTACAGTGTATGCATTCTATCCATTACCCTAGCATCCCATAACACAAGCCTTACAGTGCTTAGTTTGAGGCTAGGCAAATTGGTGTGTTAAAAAAAGTTAAGCATGTAACTGCTCGATGTTAAAATCTTACTAAATCTCCTTTAGATTTAAACATCGAGCCTAAAAAAATAAAAATTATAACAATAACAGTGTTATTAGCTTAGATTAAAACAAAAAGTGTAGATACGGTACGCTCATACTTGTATCAAACAAAAACTGATCCCACGGCAGCGCGAACGGGACGGCGAGATCCGCATCACTGCATTACCGACCCGAACGAAACAGCACGTTAAGTTTCAACGGCAGCGCGAACGAGACGGCGAGATCCGCGTCACTGCATTACCGACCAATCACGCGACCAGTACTCGACGTCACTACCGAATAAGATTCAAAACAAACAGCAATTTTAATGAAAAAATATATTTTATAGTACTTACGAATGAAAAGTGATGCTGTGGGTGTTATTTTTAGTTCTTGAGCAATTTGAGCACTTTTTAAAAACACACTTAGGTATTGTTTTATCATATAAACACAAAATATTAGCAATATTTCTTTTTGGCGTTCACATGTAAGTCTTTTGCATGTCAAGTTGTGACTAAAGCGATTAGGTTCGTGGACCACAATTCAGGCGGATCACTTTTGTGAGGCTAGTGCCGTATCTACTCTTTTTGTTTTAATCTAAGGTTATTAGTATCATCGCAGCATTATTATTCGGGTCCTGGTTTTTGATATTCGGTTCAGCTCATAAGTCGTTCGGGTTCTTTATTTGCAGTCACTGAACAAAGCTCATAGCGAGACACATAGCGAGGAGAACCGATAGCCGTTGGGGCGGAAAGGTTCTCGAACGGCGACCACGCACTGGACGACGCTCGGTGGGAAGTCCCTCCACCTGTTGGACCGACGATCTGGTGAAGATCGCGGGAAGCCGTAAATGCGTGAGGCACTGGACCGATCCATGTGGAGATCCTTGCCTTCAGCAATGGGCGTCGTATGGCTGAGTTGATGATGATGATGAACAAAGCACATTTGAAGACAATCTGGGTGAGTCGTCTATCGCATGGGATACTGACAGTCCTCGCTGGCCAGCCAATTACAGCATCTACCGACGATTTGGCGGACTTGGCTGATCGAATTCATGAGCTGGCAACACCGACTCCTTCTGTGGCTTCCACTAGCCAAGATAGCTTAAATCCAACTGTCGAAGCCTTGACCAGAGAGGTTGCAGAACTTCGGAAACAGTTCCAGAAGCTGGCGTCGGAGAGGAACGGCAAATCTTCATCACGGTCTAGAAAACCATCCCGTACCAGTTCATCGTCCAGCAAGCGTTCCCAATTTAACACACCATGTACTACACATTTTTTTATGTATTCCTACAAACAACGTTCTAAATATTGCCATTGCTATACGATACAGATATGGTAATTGCGTTTCTTCTGAGAGCCCACATTCAGTGAGTAGCGGTCGACTGACAACATCTACTTCATGCTTCTGGCTACAATTTTTTTTAAAGCTCTTGCTAGATCTTGAACCTACTTTCTCCACGGCGGCTTCTCAAACGGTACGTTCAAAAAAATTATGCTAAGTTTGTACCAGACAATTGCCGGAAAAAGTTTTCTTTCGGATATGCACTCATCTTTTCACTGGAAAAGCAGTATACGGGTCCTATGATGGTTGTCGCCAGCAGTGTTTCCGGACCAATACGACCCAAAATAAGAGCGTACTCCTTCCTTAAAGGCTGGCATCGCATTTATGATACTCCTGGTGTTGCAAGTGTCCATGGGCGACGGTGATCACTTACCATTAGGTGAGCCGTCTGCTCATATGCATATATGCATGCCCCTATGACAGAAAAAAATAATAAAAAAAAAAGATTTATTGTAGCGGAATTAAAACACCATTTTAGCTTCTAAAATTATAAGTGTTGGTATAGAGTTAGAGACATAACCTAACAGCTACTTGCCGTGCCGCAAAACGTTCATGATGCGATCATGGTTGTGGAAGCGAGATAACACTATACTTGGTATAGAGCACCGTCCCGCTTTAACCATCTATCGTCGCTTCGTGCAACATACGTGCGGTACCAGGTGTCTCGGTTAAGGCCAAGTGAACACTGAGCGTTGGTCGAGCACAAGCTTTTAATAGTAATTATTTTGCTTCAGTAAAGAGAAACCGTAGACGGTAAACATTCGATTGTTCAATATCGCAATATTCCACAAATAATATATAGATGATCAGAAGGATCTTTAAGCAATACGCTATCGACCATTGAACATTATCTCTGGCAAATATTGGGGTCTTCACAAAAATGAGCTTACAGTTTTCGTTAATTAATGCAACTGGGGATTTGCGTATGCTTAATCGCATATACTTAGTTTTGTCACAGTTGAGTATTAGTAAATGCGTGAGGAGCTCGATGGCGCAAGTGGCTAGCGCGTTCGACTGCGATCCTTGAAGTTAAGCAACTTTCGCAGTAGTCGGTCATTGGATGGGTGACCAAAAATTTACTATCTCAAGCTCCTCCGTGCTTCAAAAGGCACGTTAAGCGGTTGGTCCCGGCTGCATCCTCAGTCGTTAACACCCAATAATCCGCATTGGGCCCGCGTGGTGAGTCATGGCCCAAAGTCCCTATTCCATCCATAGGGAATGCCTGTGCCCCAGCAGTGGGGACATTAATAGACTGATGATGATGGTTATGAAATGTTGCTGCAGCCCGTTATTTACAATATTGAAACATTTTTCTGCACATTTGTGGACTTCTGCCTCAGAATTTGAACGTTATCATCTGCATAAGAAATTATTTTTCCTCTATCCAGTTGTAGATTACACAGGTCATTAATGTAGACTAAAACTAGTTTTACTTTAGCCCGAATTCCATGTGCAATCTTGTTCGGGCATGCATGAAATCTGTTAATCAATATTTCAAGTTATTTACAAGCTAGAAAGATTTTTTTTTTTTTAAATATTTTGTGGCAAGTCATAATAGACGAATACATTGACTCAGCTTTATTTGCAAGTGAGTTGCCCCACGAATCTTACTTTCATATTAATATTATAAATGCGAAAGTTTGTATGTGTAGATGTTTGTATATTTGACAGTACAAACTCAACTGTTTGTTACTCAATCACGCAAAACCTTCTGAATGGATATGGATGAAATTTTACACCAACCTGGTAAGAGCACACAGGATACTTTTTCCCAGGGAAATGTTAGAGAAAGGTATGCTCCTAAGGGATTTTCAAAAAACAGTTCACGCGGACGAAGTCGCAGGCTGCCGCTAGTCATAAATATTAAGTAGAAGAGAGCGATCGAAACTTCCATGGATCGTCTTTAATGACGAAATGTCTGTTGCACCTTAATTCATCGAGTTCTCCACTGATTTTTTTATTAAATTGAGTCATCACTTCAAGCACTGGAATTTTGAAATTCACAAAAATAAATATTAACGACCTTCAGTCACGCTCTGCTCCAATATGCGGTGTTGGTGGTATGTGGTGCTTTCGAAGCTTTATGCTAAAGTGGTTGCAACGACCTAGTAATAACAAGACAGCTGGTTTCTAAATCTAAAGATTTTATTCCTTAGATTTAAACATGTAGCAGTTAAATGTTAAAAAATAACAATAAACAACTGATTAGTCGAGTCAATCTAGACATTTAAAGGTACATAAATATACATCAAGCTGACAGTGATAAATATTGTTCATAACATAATTAAAAATAACATATAAAAATTCCCCCTCGTTCCGGTATTTGGACAAAAGAATACTCGAGGTCAAAGAAGTTGCCTTTTCGCTATTTTCATCAAAACGGCAAGTTTTATCGTAAAATTACGTCCGACAAGAATTGTAGATCATAAAATTATCTTTAAAAAAGGTAGTAATATTATTATTCCTAAAAGCTACCGTTCCTGATATAAATATCGATTAAAAATTGTAAGCGTCATAATATGCATAAGTACGTCACTTATATTACCACTCCACTCCACTATGTATATGTTATATAAGTAAAAAAAAACGACGGGTTGCACTCCGGGAGTGCCGTAGAATACAATATTTATTTATTGCGCTATCGTACACAAACATAACAATTTATATTACATTAAAAAAGTTTATTTCTCAGAAAAATCAACTTACATGAATCACGTTTAAGCGCACTTAGCGACATCTATTGTAAAGAAATCAACTTACATGAATCACATTTAAGCGCACCTAGCAACATCTTTTGTAAAAAAATGGATTTTATTCGCAATAAAGCTGCCACGTGGACGTCCTAGATAGAGACTTATTAATATAATACGATAAAATAAAATAAAATATTATTATGTTTCGTCCAATATATTGAAAGTCAACAACCTTTCCAATTTTATTGTGTCATGATGCGATCAGCCCACGTGTTAAACCTGACGCGAGTTTATCATTTTTTACCCATACAAAAAAAATGTACAACGCCGCTGAAGAAGTTTTCACTTCAAAAAATAACCTTCACTCTTATTTTTCTGTCTAATTTGACCTTACTATGACATCGTTGGGTTGGGACGCTAAGTGTGAATACAACCTAAGCTCGACGGTACACGCCGCTACAAACTCAATTAGCTCAGTAGACGGAAAATTACTTCTCGCCCAAATTAGCAATGATCGTTCTAACGGAACGGTTGCCATCGTCACCTTATGTTTACATTAACACTATCCACTTTATAATTATCATTAGAATAACTAGGGACACGATATCGAATAGAAAGTATCGATACTGTACTCATGAGTAGTATCGGAAAAAAAGTATCGTACACGTAAAAGTATTGAAACAAAAGTATCGATACTTCGAAGTATCGAGTACATTTTATAACGCCTTATGAGAAGTATCGATACTTCGAAGTATCGAGTACATTTTATAACGCCTTATGAGCAACACCCCCCCCCCCCCCCCCCCCAAAAGTGTAATGTTAATATAATCAACTGCAAAACTAAACGTGCGTAATTCAAGTACGTAAGTCTCAGGATACACTAGATTGCTTGGGCTTCCAATTATATCAACGCAATGGAATGTTATAGAAGGTTTTCTATGATTCCACCAGATGGCATTGCCATCAATATAAGGTGCTTATCCAAATTTTTAAAGGTATCGATACTTGCCAAAAAGTACTCATTTAGTTGAAGTATCGAAAACCAAGTATCGAGTAAAAGTATCGGTATCGAAAGGAAAAGTACTCGATACCACAAAGTATCGATACTTTTTTCGTGTCCCTAAGAATAACAAGAGACATTGAAAATATTTCAGTTATACACGCCCGATCAAATTACGATAAAGCTATTAAGATTTTGTATTGACACCGTGTCGATTTTCTTTCTTTTTGAATTCTTTGCCCGCGCACGTATTCCCAACAATCTGCGATCCTTTAAGAGAGGCGTGAAGAAGCATTTTTGCAGGCCGGAAAGGGTAGGATGGTTATTGTGGCAGTTTATAACTGCTGTACTAGCTATCTTAGCGTTTGAAATTTATCACCACTTAACATCAGGTGGGGTAGAGTCATTTGCCTACCATATTTTTGGAGCTTACTCCTTAAGAATCGATTTGCATATATAAGGGGCCTGGTATGAGAAAAATGTGAGGAGTAAAATCTATCGATGAATGATCTCGTTACGTTTTTGGTGCGCATCCTGTGTCGCGCAACTTTGACAAACAAAGATGACGGATTGACATAAATAAAATTTTTAACTTCTGAACTGAATTTAGATATTGTTTCTGATAGAGCAATGGGGACAACGAGGTATGGTATAACCATTGATGCGGTATTTTCAAGATTCGTGAACCACGTATCTACAAACGTCCATGTGTCTTATTTTAGTTACCATAAACCACTTGTCACTGTAATTAATAATGCAGACAATGTTAATTTAATTAATATTTAAAAAAATGATAATAGTCTGATAATAATATGTAATTACATAATTTATCAACATTCCTGATGATATATTTATGCACATCTGAAATTGACTATTGTTAAAAGTTTAATGTAAAATATTTCGTCGATTAGTTATAATAAATGTATATGAAATGAATAAATATATATTTATATATGTATATTATTTTTATTAATTTGTTAATATACCCTTTCATACAGTATCAATCTTTTTTAAGTTAAATAAACTCTTTTTGCGTCTGGTTAGACTATAGAACTTAAGGAGTAAACTCCAGTCGTGCGTCGGAGCTGACACACACATTTTTTTTTATTGTTACGTTATTATTTAACGCTGTTAAGTTTTTTTTCGCCGGTTGTTTTCCAGAGGTATTAAATGTACTTAACTGGTGGTAGGTGAAATCTTTGGTGGTAGAGAAAAAATATGCACGATTCAAAACAGTTGTATTATGTTTCCATTGAATAAATATTATGAATGAAGAGATTTTGACTTCTTTTATAACAACACACACCTAAATGGTGTGTAGCCCCAAAGTAAGCACTGTAGGCTTGTGTTATGGGATACTAAGGCAACGGATAGAATTCATATACTGATACATATATCTTTATATATATAATTCTTCTGTGAGTGTGTATGTCACTGAACTTCTCTTAAACGACTGGACCGATTTTGATGAAATTTTTTGTGTGTGTTCAAGGGGATCTGAGAATGGTTTAGATTCACAATTTTGTCCGCTGGACAACCCCTATTTTTTTAGGGCGGTACGAAGTTCGCTGGGTCAGTTAGTATAAGTATATTTATATAGAAATACGTATTAAACATCCATGACTGGAGTACAAATGCTCGTGTTCATCACACAAACATCTTCCCCCACCGGGATTCGAGGACATCTGAGTAGGCGACGCCATGAAACCCGGCGTATATAGGTACCACTCGCCCACAGAGGTAGCCAAAATGTTTATACTGTGACCTCATCATATCCGCAGGTAAGCACGAGGCGTTATTAAATCAGTAAATCCAATCAAAGACAGATTACTTTGCCTCTAGATATATTTCATAAGTTCCTATCTCTATTTAAATAGATGGGTATTACTATACATCATCATCAGCCTATTAATGTCCCCACTGCTGGGGCACAGGCCTTCCCTATGGATGGAATAGGGAGATTGGGCCATGACCCACCACGCTGGCCCAGTGCGGATTGGTGGGTGCTAACGACTGCAGATGCAACCGGGACCGACGGCTTAACGTGCCTTCCGAAGCATGGAGGAGCTGGAGATAGTAAATTTTTGGTCACCCATCCAATGACCGACCACTGCGAAAGTTGCTTAACTTCAACGATTGCAGCCGAACGCGCTAAAGACCCGCGCCATCGAGCTCCTCATTACTAGACATAGCAAACGACTTTTTTTGTTTTGATAAGCAACGCTGCAAAAAAACACTTTTCACGGCTGTATTTGCAGGTCTAATTTGAAATTTATTTTAAATTCGTGTTTTAATTTTAAATTACACCGCGGTAAGTAAATTTGAGTTTTTTTTTTTTAATATTTACTCTCATAAGATGCATCAATATTTTAATGATGATAGGATGTGTTTGTATGTTTGTTTTGACAATAATTGTTTGAACCTAGGCACATCGTTGCTAGGCACATACTTTTTTTTGTATATATTTTACGACCTTGCGTTTTTCCATATTGGGCAGTAATTAGTGATAATTCATTTTTAACTTACCAAAAGTCTTTACGATGAATTCAAACAGTATTTCATAGCACTCCTGGTTCCCAATGATAGTTGGAGATATCGTTATTTTTGTACAATCTGATTTTCGTGTGGGTAACATGAAATCAGAAACGAAAATTTCTATATTTTATATAAGCGGTTGTGAGTGAGTCTTTGTGTGTGCGTGTGCATATGTTGTGTCTGTGTGTGTTATAAAACTAAACAGTAAAATGCGAAACTAAATAGATAATAAACAAGTTATTTTTTTTGGTTTTGTGTTTGTGACGTTTCCGTTTTATACAGAAATTTGTCCCGTTGCAAGAGAAAAGTTATTTTGTTATGCACCACGTATTTCCTGACCGTACACGTTAAACGATGTTCGTGATCGTGCATATTCAACGAGAGAGCATTCAGGTGACCTATTATTCAAACGTTCGTCTCGCGTCGAGCGCTCGTTTTCCACACATATCCGTTTGAAATATGTAAGCCTTATTTCTGTTTCGCTCGACTGTAATGTATGCTATAGATCACTCGTCGCTAAATCAATCCAAAACAGAAAAACACGGAGAGATTATTTGCTCAGTGGGCCAACCCTCCAAGTAAACTTTGAAAATCAAACGTCATCTTTTTTTTTTATAGATAGATCCGACAAATGACTCCACCCCACCTGATGTTAAGTGAAGGTGAAGTCCAGACGCGAAGATAGCTGATACAGCAGTTCTAACTGCCACACCAGCCATCCTCACCCTGCCGACCTGCAAGTTGCTTCTTCACGCCTCTTTTAAAGGATCCCAGGTTGTAAGAGGGAGGGAACACGTGAGCGGGCAGAGCATTCCATTTACGGATAGTACGACAAAGAAATGAGTCACCAAATTTCTTTGTACGCGTTGGAATTGTAGCCACAGTTAGACGGTGACAACGTAAGCCAGCGCGCGTGGTCCTCTGAAGGAATCATCTCTTCTTTTTAGTCGCTATCTTCATTGCTGAAGGTCGTGTCTAACTCGAAATGTTGACCACCTGATGTATTATGCCTCTCCACGCATTCCTGTCCTCGGCAGTTTTTATAGCCTTGGTTATTGATAGGCCAGTGAGCGACTTTACTAGGTCTGACCAGCGAGTAGGCGACCGACCGCGTGATCTTCTCCCGTTGACCTGGCCAACCACCATCAGCTTCTCTAGGCTGTCAGGGCTTCTGCGAGCGATGTGTCCGAAATACTTAAGTATGCGCTGGTAACAGATAGTGGATAACCTTGTGGTGATGCAAATGCGCCGTGCAGTCCATGGAATCCTTAGCATCCGCCTCCAACACCACATCTCAAAAGCGTCGATCCTTGTCCTCTCGCTCTGTCTTATCGTCCAGGATTCAGCGCCATAAAAGAAGATCGAGAAGACCAACGTGCGCACCAGCCTCACTTTGGTTTTGCGGGATATGTTTCAGTCTTTCCATATCCTAGTGAGTTTAGTCATCGCTGCTTTGGACATTTGGTTTCTTCTAGATATCTCTCCCTCGCTGCCACCCACGCTGCTGATGTCAAACGTCATCTAGCAGTTAACTTTTTTTTTATTATTATTATTTTATAGATAGGTTCGCTAAATGAATCCAGCCCAGTTGATGTTAAGTGATGGTGAATTCCAGACGCGAAAATAGCTGATACAGCAGTTCTATCTTTTAAATGATCCCAGGGTGTAAGAGGGAGGGAACACGTGAGCGGTTCGGCATTCCATTTACGGATAGTGCGACAAAGAAATGAGTCACCAAACTTCTTTGTACGCGTTAGAATTGTGGCCAGTTAGTCTTCCATGTACTATACATGGAAACGAAAGCTAATAGTATTATTATGAGAATCATACAGGAATACAAAATTTGTATGGGCTAAAAATTATACTACACCTCAATCTAGCAGGCTTATTACCGATCTTCAGTCGCAATCGTTAAATTTGTACAATTATTGTTGTCAAAACACAAAAGTCGTATTACAGAACGTAGAGTTTGCGACTACTTTTCAGTAGCGCGGGTTCCCTCTTTCTTGCAGAATCTCGTTTCTACGAAATTCATTTGGCATAATCTTGTTTAAACGAATATTTATTAAGTAATTACATATACTTAATATTAATTATCCGGATATTTTTATGTCCAAATTCACATTATGATGGCAGAATTTTACTAAGCATATTTTTTCTTTGGCAACATTTTATTCTGCATAATTTCGCTAAGCATAATATATGCGTTTGAATGTCTGCTAAATGAGTGAATTCCAAATGATTGTCTCGGTAATAAAGTTTATGCCATCCACATTATGCATGTCAGCATAACAATATTATGAAATTAAAAGTTCTGCGTTCAAGGTAGACCCCGAGCGCCACAAACCAGCAATCGATTGTTAGTTTTGGTAATTGTATTACGCAAAGTATTTAGTTAGTGACGCGAGAGAGCAATTTGCGTCCGCGAACACACCAATGAAATCATTCAGTCATTTTTTCGGCTGATTGAAGTGATTGTGTAACAAATAAACGTACAAACTTCCACATTTTGAATATTAGTAGGCGAGGATGTTAAAATCTCATTGTAATATATATACATATATAGGGTATTAAGTTTTTATGTTTGTTTTATAAACACAATACATTATTCTGGCAACACTGAGCCCAACGATTCGAAAATTTAGAAAAATAGCTTCATGCAAATTATGCACGGTACAAATATCAAATAGGAGATTTTTTTGTTTTAATCTTTAATTTTAAAGGGTTTTGTCTATTATAGACCACCCTTATGGTTCTAACCTTCTATCGTCTTCTTAAACAGATTGATTTATTACTATACAAAACTTAACATATTTTAGAAAAAGGCACTAGATAGTATGCTGTTATATAAACTAACATCCATTACTGTCAGCTCCAGCATATAGAAGTTGAGTGTGACTTAAATCGCATGCAGAGATGCAATATCGAATGAGTGCGAGCGATTCAAAAATAGGTCTCCAACCCTCGAACTGTGAGAGAACGAGACGCAACAAAACCCAAGCTTGCATTCGAGTGCCCCTAAGTGCTGTATTGTTCAGACTGCACTTAGATTTCACGGGCGTGAATATAGCTTATGTTTTTTTTTTCTTTAAAAATAATAGGGTATTTGACAGTGTTAAAAATAAAGTGCCAATTGTTGGCATCGGTGTTTAGAATGAATATTGGCAGGGGTTTTTACTATTTATACAAAAAAAATATTTATAATTTTACTTAAAACTAACGAAAAAGATCATAGTTTTCTTATCTATTGTCACGTGACTCAAAATGCTTGGGATTGGCGGAGCCTAAAATGACGTCATATGCCAGTAAACTTCCGGTTACAGTGACATTACATTGTATCGTTTGATGTTTTAATAACAGTCGTGTGACGTCACATACTAGTAAGACGCCATATTGCCCAGACAAACGTTTTCGCGGCAACCTGAAAATGGAGTTTTTTATTTGGTTATTTTTACTGAAATACACAACAGAATGATGAATATCTTTTTTACGGACTCCATACACATTAATCAATAACGTGACATCGTTTTCTAAAACTTGTCAGATACCCTATTTATAAGCCGCGCCAATAAAGAAACGAATCTAAAATGGCGGCAGCGATAATGCGCTCTCACTCTAAACTATCGCTGTCTTTAGTCGCACACGGCGCGTACAGCGTGCAAAAAAAAATATCAGTTCTCACTTTGTTCTCGCACTGTCTCGACATTACCTAATAAACAACTTTTTCTTTCTATCTTTCTTTTTATTAGTTGACCCTAGCATCTGTCAGTGCAGGTACATAGATGCCATTTTTGATTCGTTTCTTTATTGGCGCGGCTTATACCTACTTTCATTTCATTTCTTATCTTGTTTTCATAGTGTCTGGCATCCACATGTCAGAAAGGGAACCAGTTGAAAACCAGCGCCAGTGCCAACTGACACAATGCTGAACTGGGTCCTTTTCGGTCCCGCTGTGGATACATGTTATGTAATGTATGTTTTTAATATCCGTCATATAGTGAATAATTAATAAATATTTCCAACACTCACACCAATCAGCCTAGCCCCAAAGTAAGCACTATAAGGCTTGTGTTATGGGATACTAGGGTAACGGATAGAATACATATACTGTACATATATAAGTATATTTTTATGGAAATACATATACATTAGAACCCGGGACCTCTCGAGTCGGCGACACCATGAAACCCGGCGTACAAACCACTCGGCCACGGAGATCGTCAGTCATAGTGTCCTTATATAAGTGTGTGTTGGTCAACGTCTCAGTATCACTTTTTCAGTATAATAAAATTATGTTTTTAGATTTTTTTAAGCATTTAAAAATGATAAATTAAAAATTTTAAACTAAAGAAAATTCTACAAAAAAAATGTAATAACGAAGGATTCTCATTCGTCAAACCTTTGTGTTTTTGTTTATCCTACGATCTCTCCAAATGTTTGTGAGTTTTTCCACTGCTGATGACATAGTCATCGAATTTCATCCTCGCAGCCCCTATCGTTGGAGATAGTGGAACCCAGATATATGTAGCTTTTGACTACCTCGCAACCCGCTATACTCTGGATGTCCGGTTGGCTATTGTTAGCCTGATCGACAATCATTATTTTGGTCTTATCCCGATTGATTGATCCCGAAGTCCAAATTCCAACACTGTCGACTCCAGTCAATGAATTCCATATTGGGATACTTTTCGGCCACCTGCGGATATGCCTTCACCCCAATCATCAAGTCCTCATTATATACTCTGTATATATATTAAATAGTAGGGGAGACAATATACAACCCTGTCTTACACCGCCCCGTGTTTTGAAGTGCTCAGAGTGAATATCGTCGACTCGGACAGCTTAACTACCATCTTCGTAGAGCCGTCTGATTAGGTGTATAAGGCGCAGCGGTACCCCCATCTCCGTCAGTATCAACCACAATTTCCAGCATTTGACCGTATCGAAGGCTTTCCTAAAGTTCACAAATCATACGTAGAGGCTGATGTTAAATTCTCTGGCTTTTTCTACAATTTGTCTCAGAATGAGAAGTTTTTTTGTACCTCCACCCTTTACAAAACCAGTTTGCTCGGAGGCGATCTCTCGGGGCAGATAAGATTGAAGCCTCATGTTTATAATGTGCAGCAGGATTTTACTGGCATGGGATATGAAGAGATATGAGTCTGTAGTTGCTACACTTTTTTGTTGATCCCTTTTTATACAGCAGGATGAATACAGAGTGGGACCAATCACACGGCGAAACTCCGGTGTACCAAATTCGCCAACAGATGATATGTAGCATTTCTACTCAAATTTATTATACCTATATATATAAATTGTGCTACGAGTTCAATAATAAAAGGTTATGCTTCGAACCACAGATTCTATTGTGGCCGAATCGATGTCGGAGCAGTAATTTGTTTCCCATTATAACGGAGAGAATACATTGTGTGGCGCGATTTATAGCTAACGAAAATATTGCATAGTCAGCTTCCGATGTTAGGGTTTGTTAATCAATCAATCGGTTATTTACCGAAGAAAGCGGTTGTTTGCTACACCACGGCACCGCTATGTAGGACCAAAGACCTATAGGAAAATTAACACCAAAGCGTCTCATGTTTACTTTTGACTACTTAGGTAATTGTATATTATAATATTAGTACTACCTTTTCCTGAGACTTTATCTGCAGTAACTTTGGAGTTAGGTCCAATTTTGTTTTTGAAGTGAAACTTCTTTATCGGCGTTGGAAAAAAATTTACCGTCACATTTTTCGGTTACGCGTCACATTTTTCCGTTACGCGCCATCTTTTTTTATATTAATAGTTGATAGCTGAATGATCACACTGTCGCCGGCGAGAACTCTCTCTACTCGTTTGTAGCTGAGTGACAATAGTTATTTAAGATAAGACTCGCTCAGCCAAACTCGCATAGCGATACTCGCTCAGCCAAACTCGCATAGCGATACTCGCTCAGCGGTACTCGTTCAGCGGTACTCGCTCAGCGATACTCGCTCAGCGATACTCGCTCAGCGATACTCGCTCAGCTATACTCGCTCGGTTAAGCTGGCTTGGCTGTCAAACAGTTTCATAGGCAGTAATTTGTATTCATGTCTATGATAATAAAATCCTTTTGTTTAAACTTTATCTAATTCAACTTTATTTAACCAATTTCTGGAAAGTTGCATGTAGATCATTTTTCGAAAAATAAGGCCATAAAGAAGTTTCACTTCTTACGTGTGTACACTAGTACACGCACACATTTTTTTTTTTAATCTGTATGCTGTTGGTCGCAGATGACCTTTACAGCGACACCGGGTTTGGGGACGGCGAAATCCTAAGGGGACCTCAATTTATTTATTTCAGGAAAACAACAGCATTGTCTTATTTCTAGTTACATTTATAATATTTTCTTAAACTTATGCCAATAACAGTTTTCCTGGTAACATATTAACTTGCGTAACAATTTTGTGTCTATCTATATATGTAGTTAATTCAAAGATATTTGCAACAATAGTTTCATTTCTGTCTTTATGTTAATAAATTAAGATATCACACGACATGTTTATAAAACAACATGAATACAATGTAGGTATATCATATAACGAAGCAATAAAATATACATACGGTCCCCATTATTTAGCCAAATAAGCTTAATCAATACAATGCTCTTTCACCGGTCATTCATTAGTTAAGAGCTTTACAATGGATTGCTACTGATGCAATAAATGAATAAATGAATAAATAAATTGCTTAAAAGTACGTTTTGCCCCTATAAAAGGATCAGCAGAACTAAAATGTTTTTTTTTTACATCGTCCCCTTATCAGGGACGATCGCATCCTATGAAGCCTTAAAGGCCTTCCCGGCCAGAGGCAGTCCCAACGGGTGTTTTTTAGTCAGTAAGAGTCTGACATAACCCTGCAACCGACTGTAGGGTATCCATGAGGATTTCTCACCCGCTCCCCCGCCTGGGAGGAAACAAAAAAAATGTTTTGACGTGACAACGTCTTAAATTAGGTTGCGGCTGGGAGTCACTTATGAAAAAGTGTAACGCTCGGTAACGTTACGATGAGTCTCTCGTGTTAAGTTTAAGTTTACATGTACAATGTTTTAGTAAACAAAATATATTTCTATAGTTAAAATTTGTGCAATTCTTATTTTCATTCAATTCCTTGTTCCTATTGTGCAATTTAATTATATTCATATCAATAAATATTCTACCGAGAAAAAGACGTTGTCACGTAAAATCTTCGCCCGTAAAACCGACTTTACAGGCAACCATTTTTTTTTTATAGTTATTGGATAATTGTGTGTGGCGCATTTTTAGCATAATTAGTGGAGTGAGAGGGAGTGTGGAAAAAAGAAGTGTGCCTGGTGCCAACTTTTCCAAAAGTTCGGGACAGTCAATTTGCCCACGGTCCAAATCATACGTCTCGTCAATATTAGGTTTTTATCAAAACTGTGCCGCCTCGTTCATACATCGTAAAAACTTTTCACAAATACAGAAAAAAAATACCTTTTACTTCGTTTTTGCTTTGGTGGCACGCATTGTGTGTATCGTGAGCTCCATCCATCTTTTGTTCTGTAATCTGAGGTTCTAGCATTATTAGGTAAGTAAGTGAGTAACAAAATACAAGTTAATCCGAAATATAACGGCACTCAAGTCACGAATTTACGAAGGTTTACGCAAAAATCCTAGGGATTTTGCGAAAACGCGGATAATTTGATAATGGCCATAATATAGCTCAATCTTATTGTTAAAAAAAACTGCTTTCAGATTCTACGCGGCAAGCGTTTGGAATGATCTTCCACCTCCAATGAAAATAAAAATGACTGTACAATGCTTTAAAAATAAATACAAAATTGCTTTAATGAAACGACAGCGTGCTGTAGAAAATATAAACCGTAGCTATTGGAAATTGATACCCCTTAAAGAATATTTCTGATTATCATATTAGGTACTTTCACAGTATATGGATTTGGCATATGCATAAACACATGCACGGGAATACATCCGCTCACATGTGCACATAGACACAAACACAGTTCACCACACACGCACGTACACATGCATCACGCACACACCCACACGCACACACACACATACACAATATGATCGTAAGAGTACCACCTACTTCTGTTGGATTTCTTTTGCATTTCTCGCTTTCATCTAAGGAGAAGTGGGTGTGGCTGAAAACCAGCGCTGCCCGAGACATTCCGTAACGAAGCAGTTTATGCTGAGCCACATCCAGTTGCTCTTCACGCTGTCATATCGCATTGTACTATGTATTGAACAGTGTATTACTGTGAGAGCAATAAAAATATTTCTATTCTATTCTATTCTATCATCGTGGTCACAAACTGTTACAACACTAATCTTACTGAACCTAGTGTGAACCCAAAAACCTCAGAATATAATAAGGCATCGATTCTTTTCTCGATGTTACTGAGGCGACGCAGAAAATCCTATCTTTTTTTAGTAAGATTGAGAAATGTCATTGCTATTGTTTTGACGACCTCCGTGGCTAAGTGGTTTGTATGCCAGGTATCATGGTGTCGCTGACTCGAGAGATCTCAGGTTTGAATCCCGGTGGGGTCAGATGTTTGTGTGATGAATACGAGCATTTGTACTCCACATAAATATACTTATAATTGTACTGTATATGTATTCTATCCGTAACCCTAGTATCCCATAACACAAGTTTTACAGTGCTTACTTTGGGGCTAATTGGTGTGTGTTGGTTTTTTTATTACACATTTTTTTATTACATATCACAATGGAATCTTTTTTTGTGAAATTCCAGCTTTTTAGGTCAGAAGATCTGGGTCTATAATCTCTTATCTTTTAGACAAGTCCGTCCGTCCGTCCGTCTGTGGTGCTGTTTCAGCGGCCAAGCCGTAAGAGATAGATAAAGAGAATGTTTAAGTTATAAGTTAAGAATAGTCTGATAAGACTACAAACCGGATTTGAGTAACGTAGCACTTCCGGTTTTCGAGAAATCACGAATTTCAAACGAAACCACACAAAATCTCCGAAGTTCTCAATTAATTAAATACATTTTTTTTTTTATCAGGTTTTGGTGAACATTTGGTTCACTGGTTTGCTAGTTATAGTTAGTTATCTTAGCTTAGTTTTGTTATCTTATAATTATGCACCGTTATATTATGTCAATCATGTGGTCTGACAATCACTCGATGAGAACTGACAATAACTTTTTAAGTGAAGATTTCGTTCTTAGGATTTTCTTTTCTTTGCCTCGAAATTCTGTTTTTTTTCTTTCTAGGTACAGAATCCTTACAAATATAATAACTATTATGTTTGTAAGGATTCCCTACCTAAAAACTTTTTTTTGCTCACTCTACCTATTTTGTTTGAATTGACAGCTATGACGTCACAATATGACGCCCAGTCGGTCCTATTCTTAGTTGAATCGCATTATACAGTTGTTGAGGAGCTCGATGGCGCAGGTGGCTAGCGCGTTCGGCTGCGATCGTTGAAGTTAAGCAACTTTCGCAGTGGTTGGTCATTGGATGGGTGACCACAAATTTACTATCTCGAGCTCCTCCGTGCTTCGGAAGGCACGTTAAGCCGTTGGTCCCGGCTGTATTTGCAGTCGTTAGCACCCACCAACCCGCACTAGGCCCGCGTGGTGGGTCATGGCCCAATCTCCCTATTCCATCCATGGGGAAGGCCTGTGCCCCAGCAGTGGGGACATTAATAGGCTGATGATGATGATGATGATGATACGGTTGTTAGTGTTCACCACATGACATCACTGGTATTATATGAACATTGCATATCGAGAATGATAAAAGTAGCTTTAAAAAAGCCATTTTAAGCACACGTCACTCACACACGGATTACAAATAAAAAATGATGTGGTGTCGTGGGACACCAGGTAGGAACGAAGTTCCTTCGGCTAATGTAGAATCGACACAAATTGCAAACTCGCTTGTGTATGCGACTGTCGCGCCTGCGCACGTCTCATTTAACGGTTTTATTCCACGGATTTTTTCTTACAGCAAGCAGTCGCGCAGCAAAATCCCTGTATCCTCCAAGCCTGCCGTAAGGAACTTGCTTGTGTATGCGACTGTCGCGCCTGCGCACGTCTCATTTAACGGTTTTATTCCACGGATTTTTTCTTACGGTTTTACTGTCACATTTTTTTCAGTTCGGTCGCGCAGCAAAACCCCTATCCCCTCCAAGCCTGCCGTAAGGAACTTCGTTCCAATAAAATAGAAAAACAATGTACCAAAAATAAGTGAAACTTAACTTGCCAGCGTACAGCTATTTCCTATTTACTCCATATTACTAGATAATAGGTAATCTCAACCGATCGATCCTCATTTTAACACACGCAGCTTTTATCAACCCACGAGCATGTATTCTCGGAGAGAGAGCAGGTGCGTGCCCTATCTGGGAGGCTAAAGTTTGATCTATGAGACACGTAGGCATACGCCTAAACACGGGCATTTATCATGAAAGGGTTCTCGGTAATCGATAAGTGTACATACTTACGCAGTAACGTTAAGCTAGGCTTGTTGAAAATATATCGATGTATCGATATATCGATATTTTTTGCCGATATATTTTGATTCGATTTATCGATACATCGATACAAAATAACCAATATCGAAATTCGTATCAAAAACGATATTTTTTTAATTATTAGCGGCATATCACGATCTAACTAAATTCGTATCTGGAAAAATCGTAACTGGATCTCAGATTAATGATATTCAACATATCTATGATCTGTGCTGTATTTAGTATTGTCTATGTCATCATTCGAAAATAGGGTCTATTTTTAGGGAGATAATTTTCGTTCCATTATTATTCCGCGTGTCATATTTCGTGAGTACTGTACGATATTTTTGGGAAAATTGGTCCGATATATCGATATATCGATGTTTTTTTCGCGATATATCGAAGCCGATATTGATATTTTTTAAAATATCGATGTATCGATATATCGATATTTTTTTCAACTTTCGACATCCCTACGTTAAGCATGTTTGAGATTCTCACAGGACATGGACACTTTAATAAACATTTATTGTTTTAAACTTTCATGGTCACTAATATTATAACTATTAACGGGATTGTTACCATGTACCTTGTTTTTATGAGTCTCCGATATTTCGGCACTGTTGCAAGCGCCATGGTCACGGAGTAACTGAAGTAATTGCGGGTAGATGTTATTGGCAGACATATCGCTCTACCCTTTGACGTCGTCTTTTACTGCGCTCGATACCCCTACCACTTCTCACTCTTCACTCGTACTTGTTCTCGACACACAATACTCACAGTATCAGATTGCGGAACGACACTTTTTTGATTTTTGCGGTAAGGGCCGCACCCTTCGCTATCCGGGCGAATGTACTGACCAATTATGCTAACGCGGCCCTGACGGCCGCGTCGAAATTCATTTAGCCATTTTTAAGCTACAAGGCAGCGCCATCTCTTCGCATTGTAGGAGAGCGAGCGAGTCCCGTCTGCTGCCTGGTCCGCGTGGATTTTTTTCTAGTTATATTTTCTTTAGATTTAAACAAATATATAATTATATTTTCTGAACTACAACTTTGTTCGGAACCCTCGGCCTCGATGCACTTATCTTAATCACACTTGAACGGATTTTCATGGATGAAAAAAAGTGTTAGTGGCAAATAGTCAGTTTTGTCTTATTTATATTTTAAATGCTTAATTTTGTTTGCCAAAAGTGGATTTGCAAACTTCCAAAAAGTGCATTTCATCCTTAAAGGACACCCGGCATTTTGTGCCAAAGTTGTATACTTTTTTTATTTTTGAAGTTATACTTCTTTAGGCGCGTTATGAAAAAATGATGAGAGTGAAATTTTAAGATGCGCGCGCATCACTGTAACACAAAATTTTAACAGCATGAAGTTGGTTGCTTTAGTGACCAACTTCATGCGTTACTTTTGTGTTTACCGCACATTAAGAAAATCTACCAACAAAATAGAATCTCTATTTAGTGGGTGCTAACGACTGCATTGTGAAGGCCTATCAAAAGTATTTATTAATCTGGAACAACGGAACCAAAGCGCGATTCAGGAGACTACAGCACCATCTCTTGACCATTGGTGTAGTAGAACCAAAAACCACATCTTTATTTTTTGTAATAAAGTAACAGTTATAGGTATTCATATTTATAATATCAAAAGTATTTATTAATCTGGAACAACGGAACCAAAGCGCGATTCAGGAGACTACAGCGCCATCTCTTGACCATTGGTGTAGTAGAACCAAAAACAACATCTTTATTTTTTGTAATAAAGTAACAGTTATAGGTATTCATATTTATAATATTTATCCACATGTTTCTAGTTTGTATATTCGGAATACGTGTTTGAGTTTCATACAAGTGCAAATCACATATGTTCTAATAAATTATATTCAGTAGCGATTTTAATTGAATATTTTGATTATTTATTTATTTTTTCAAATTAAAAGTCTCCTTTATTCAAAATTACTCGAAATTCTTACGACGAAATCGCTCTACATTTGAACATGCACAAAGTTCTGAGTTCACTACCGACCGACGACGATCCGTAGGTTAATTCATTGTGCGGAGAGGAGACGCAATTTCATCTCCAGTGTCTTGTAGCAATTCCGTGTACCAATCTGCATATAACTCGAGTACGGGAACTACTTCAAATCAATGTGTAACAGATAGTTCTGTTACAACGTAAGCATTTAGTGGTATTTTAAAAACGGTTCTTCTTTGTTAAATGATTATTTTGTTTTTCAATGAAACCATCCAAAGTCTAATAGGGTATTTGACAAATTTTAGAAAACGATCTCAAGTTATTGATTAATGTTTATGGAGTCCGCAAAAAGTGAATATTCTACATTATGTTGTGTATTTCAGTAAAAATAACCAAATCAGAAACTCCATTTTCAAGTTGCCGCGAAAACGTTTCTCTGGACAATATGGCGTCTTACTAGTGTGTGACGTCACACGACTGTTATTAAAACGTCAAACGATACAATGTTATGTCACTTGAACCGGAACTTTACTTGCGTGTGACATCATTTTAAACTCCGCCAATCCCAAGCGTTTTGGGTCACGAGACAATAGACAAGAAAACTATTATCTTATACATGGGTTTTTAGTAAAATTATGATTTTTTTTTTGTAAATATAGTAAAAACACCTGCCAATATTCATTCTAAACACATATGCTAACAATTGGCACTTTATTTTTAATACTGTCAAATACCCTATTGTTTGATTGGACAACACTATTTTGAAATGAAATGAAATTACTCTTTATAAAAATTGACTTATTAAATGCTCTTTTGAATCGTCCAATGTTGTTTCCTACCAGCGACCCATACAGGACATATTTTAGCTGATGAGAAGATTGGACGCAAGGAACTCATCAGCATATAATAGAAAAATCATGTCACTACGAATACAACGTCCCCTCACATTTTGATTGCTGTGTCATCACTTCATAGTATAAAGCAAAGTCACTTACCGCTGTCTGTCCTTATATCCCTATGTATGCTTAGACCTTTAAAACTACGCAACGGATTTCGATGCGGTTTTTTTTATCAGATAGAGTGATTCAAGAGGAAGGTTTATATGTATAATAACATTCAATATAGAGTAGAGAAATACTGTAATTTATGAGGTTACTAAAACGATGTCGTCAATGATTACATTTTTTCCGCTAACATTGCAAACGCAGGCTGAACCCTACGAGATAGATCAAAATAATGTACTATAGTATTGTACACCTTAAAAAGGTCTACAAAAAAGTTCTCGATGGTATATGTCTATCTCTTAGGGATGACCCACAATAACCATTTTTTATTCTATACTTTTTACGAGAAATAATAGCTTATTTATGAAGCTATTTTCAGCAATATAACATTCATCCTTAACCAATTAAGTACCTTAAATACATTGTGTATTTAATACAGATCAATTTCGCCCTTTAAAGCATGTAATTTAAATGAATATTTTCTAAGATATTACAGTTTTTAAAATGCAGGGACAAGTCGGTTCCGACGCTACCAGCCGGGGGGCCTGGCGGCGCGTGCCTATTGTAATTAGGTATAAGAAGAATGTCATTGTGTATAATACAAGCCTAATACAAAAACTTTAGTCTACACTACAGCTCTACACCGAAGCGAAGCGAGGGCGGGCCGCCCTCGCTTTAGTTATGAATAAAATACGAATATAGGCAAGTATTGACTGAATTTTCTTTTGTTACAGACACACAACATGGGCTGTCTGCGGTTGGTATTCTTCACCATTCTCATAGCAACGGCTGCTTACGGTCAGACTGGTAAGTGCAAAATACATCAAAATGAGATGAACTTCTTAGCAATCCATGGATTCACCGAGCAGGTGCAGGGTCCATCGTGTGGGAGAGAGAGAAACTCTGGGCAGTTCCCGGGACTCGCGACCCAGGTGTAGGTTTAAGGACACGTCTGCGGGGTCCCCGTAATACCGCGGGAGACCCTTAGATTAAAACAAAAAAGGTAGATACGGCACTAGCCTCACAAAAGTGATCCGCATAAATTGTGGTCCACGACCCTAATCGCTTTAGTCACAACTTAACATGCAAATGACGTACATGTGAACGCCAAAAAGAAATATTGCTAATATTTTGTGTTTATATGATAAAACAATGCCTAAGTGTGTTTTTAAAAAGTGCTCAAATTGCTCAAGCACTAAAAATAACACCCACAGCATCACTTCATTCGTAAGTACTATAAAATATATTTTTTCATAAAAATTGCTGTTTGTTTTGAATCTTATTCGGTAGTGACGTCGAGTACTGGTCGTGTGAATGGTCGGTAGTGCAGTGACGCGGATCTCGCCGTCTCGTTCGCGCTGCCGTTGAAACTTAACGTACTGTTTCGTGTCGGTAATGCAGTGACGCGGATCTCGCCGTCCCGTTCGCGCTGCCGTGGGATCAGTTTTTGTTTGATGCAAGTATGAGCGTACCATATCTACCCTTTTTGTTTTAATCTAAGGGAAGACCCCTGCCGTGGAGCCCCGGCGAGGCCGGGAAGCTGCTGGGGGCGGAGCCGTGGCAGAATCCCTAACGGGGACCCCGCGACTCCGCACTAAGCAGTGTAGAAGGTATTCGCAGGACTTTTTTAGCGGATATTATGCTGTAAAGCGCCCGTAAGAGTTGCGGGGTTCCCGGTGGGTAGCCACTGGGGGTCCGTAAGACTTGCGGGAGCCAGGTGTGAGGTCCGTTCGGCGGTGTGCCTCTTAAAGGCGCCGTCGTCTGTAAAAAGATTTTTTACCTGCGTTATAAAAAAAAGTGTAGGTTTAAGGAGACCCCCTTTGAGATGCGCATCAACGTTCACCTTTCACTGCTCGAGTTGCCTGCCCTTCTTATTAACTAGATAGCTATTTTATAATTATGCGGTAAAAGTAGGAGCGAAAGGTACTCGTATACCAGCAAAATCTCTCTGAAGTTGAAGTTTAAAGTTCAAATCCTTTATTGCACCATCTATAACCTTCTTAAAGACCTCGGCCATCCGGCGGTTAAAGACATTGAGACATAGGATACTATTTATCCCGGAAAATAAATAAATAAATAGATATTTCCAACACTCACACCAATTAGCCTGGCCCCAATGTAAGCACTATAAGGCTTGTGTTATGGGATACTAGGGTAACGGATAGAATACATAGACTGTACATATATAAGTATATTTTTAAAGAAAATAAATATTAAAACATCCATGACTGGAGTACAAATGCTCGTATTAACCGGGACCTCTCGAGTCGGCGACACCATGAACCCCGGCGTACAAACCACTCGGCCACGGAGGTCGTCAAAAATGTAAGGTTTCTGTGTAATTCCCATAAAATTTACTATAACGCGGATAAAGTCGCAGGCTGTAGCTAGCCCTACTTGCTATTAGAAATGTAAAAGTTGTATGTTTGTTATTCAATCAAGCACAAACTACTGATCGGACTTTGATTAATTTTGGTATCATCATCATCAGCCTAATTAATGTCCCCACTGCTGGGGCACAGGCCTTCCCTATGGATGGAATAGGGAGATTGGGCCATGACCCACCACGCGGGCCCAGTGCAGATTGGTGAGTGCTAACGACTGCAGCTGCAGCCGGGACCAACGGCTTAACGTGCCTTCCGAAGCACGGAGGAGCTTTCTATAATAATTTTTGGTCACCCATCCAATGACCGACGACTGCAATAGTTGCTTAACTTCAACGATCGCAGCCGAACGCGCTAACCACTTGCGCCATCGAGCTCCAATTTTGTTACGCGTATAGCTTATTGTCATAGGATTTTATGCGTGCATGTTGGCATGAATAGTTTTATCATCTATCTAGGATTCCTGTGGGATTCTCGAAAAACCAAAGCTAAAGACGAAGTCGGATGCGGACGGGAGGCCGCTAGTATAGTAATAAATCTACTTCCAGAAACCGAGCCGCCGACAACGGTGACCAGCAAAGCACCACCCACCACCACCCTGACTTCCACCTCTACCATAGCGTGGGAGGAGACCCTGAACGAGGGACAGGCCATTCAGAAGGCGCTCCAGTACCTGCTGCAGCACCGACAGCCGGATTGGGGTTGGGGCAATGACACACACCACGTCATGCTCACTTTACAGGTTAGTAAATTTATTTATTTATCTTTAACAAAGTTTCTACAGCGGTTTTTGTGAAATTTAATACAATAAAATATAGATATAATCTTAAAGCCAATTACAGAAACTCATTACGTACACATTAGATATTAACGGCGTTATTATATGTCAGTAATTATTACATTTAATTTAATTTAATTTTAAAAATTGCATAAAAATCATATAATTCGTTAACATAAAAATAAAATAAAATTAAGTTTGGACAAAAACACAACAAAAAGACAAAAAAGAAGAAAAACAAACACTGAATATCCATATAAAAAGGTTTTCAAGAGTTTGTCACATGATAACCTTATGAAGTGTGAGTGGGTGTGTGTGCGCGTATGTATGTGTGTGTGTGTGTCCATGCAGCTGCAATGCTATGCCTGGTAACGAGATGGATGGTAAATGAAAAAATCCAACACTCACACCATTTAGCCTATCCCCAAAGTAAGAAAGAAAAACATTTATTGACGACATACATTAACAATTACAATAAATACACAACAAACATAAAACAAAAGGTACATCGTCAACTAGGCCCCACCTCAGCATAATGTTGCAACGGCAAAAATGGATTGCCGCTGCAACGCTGATATTCTGGAGGGACCTAATTTGGACATCGACGGACGGAAATACAAGACAATTACTTAATACACAAAATAAAACAGAAAACAATCTGGACCTCGCATAGCAGTCTAGCACAAAACAAAAAAAAAACACAAGAGGCTGTGTGGGCTCGGCTCTTTGCCTACGAAAATTTGAATACACCAAAATGGGAGAAAAAATAAGACAAAACCATAACCTAAGAAATGTTGTTTATGAAATAAATAAAGAACAAAATGGAGATAAGATGACACGTACTAAAAGCCACGTCATTGGACCATTTAACAACGTGGCACAGCATCACAAAATTACGCTAGACTGTGCAAGTAAACACTAGAGACTTGTGTTATGAGATACTAGGGTCACGTAAATAATACATATACTGATACGTATATGTGTATTTTTTATGTAAAAAATATACATATGAACATTCATGACTTAGGTACAAACGCTCGTATTCATCAAACTAATATTTGCCCCACCGGGATGCGAATCACGTGTAGGCGACATCTTAAAACCCAGCATTTAAACTACATCATCATCATCAGCCTATTAATGTCCCCACTGCTGGGGCACAGGCCTTCCCTATGGATGGAATAGGGAGATTGGGCCATGACCCACCACGCGGGCCCAGTGCGGATTGGTGGGTGCTAACGACTGCAAATGCAGCCGGGACCAACGGCTTATCGTGCCTTCCGAAGCTCGAGATAGTAAATTTTTGGTCACCCATCCAATGACCGACCACTGCGAAAGTTGCTTAACTTCAACGATCGCAGCCGAACGCGCTAGCCACCTGCGCCATCGAGCTTCTCACTTTTCACCTTTAAACTACATACCACTTGGCAATCAAGGTGAACCCAATCTTCCTATCATGGCGACTCATAATGTTGCCATTGGAAGGCAAAAAACCTTTTATTGGCCATTGCTACCTATAGTGTCCCCATTCTTCTCATCATCATGCCTAACTCTGCAGCTGAAGTGTAATTATGGTTTATTACCGAGTTTGAGACACATAATATACTTTCATTCCAGAAACATATTAGATTTTTGCGGGATTCTCAAAAAATAACTACGCGCAGGATTTATTTATTTATTTAAGGACAACCAACAAGAATATCCACACATAGTATAATATAACAAAAGTGTATAAGTGACAATTCAAGTGGTACCTTAATTATAGGCTGCCACGGCATGCATTTGTGACAATAATGACAGAGTGTGCATTCTTAACAAAATTATAAAAGTATAAAAAGAAATAATTATGCATGATATTCAAAAACATTTTGTTGTTACATTGAACATATCCAATACGACAGAACGATTATGGAGCAAGAAATCAGGAGATACTACAATATTAATAATACAATGCTTATTATGCTAAGCCGGAGCAAAATTTTTTATGTTTGATTGATGACAGATGGAGCAACATTTTTTACAAATTCACCGTAGTCACTAAATAGGTCTAGATTAGAGGCCTTAGACATTTTATTATAATATGATTGCATACGACACAGTGACGAAAAGTGAACTAAATTAGATTTGTATATCTTGGGCATAAATAATTTGTAATTAGAATTTGTAATTAGGATTCGCGGATGGAAATTAAGTTTTTAAATAAATTTACTCTTTCCACAGTTGGCTAATAACACGGGGAAGGAAATAGAGCAGCAAGGTCTGGAGATGCAGCTGTCAGCCAAGCAAATGGAGATCGAGATTCTGCTCATGATGTCGAAGTGAGTGCACTCAGGTTTCGAAGACTCAACGGGGTAGTGGATATTTTTGGGATCACAAGCGCTTATTGGCTACGGTGGCCGCTTACCATCAGGGTCCTATTTCATAAAAGTAATACCGTGGTAATTTTTTACTTTACTGCAGTAAATGCAATGAAACTTGTTTAAAAAAAGTACTATCATATTATTTCTACTACAGATGTTCCGTAATTTACTTTCAATGAAGTAAATTTTGCTACCATAGTAAGTATACTATTTATTACGAAAAGTCATTTCAGTATTGATGATTTGGGTTCATAAAAAAAAACTTTAAATGAATAAATAAAAAAAAATGTTTCCAACATTCACACCAATTAGTCTAGCCCTAAGGTAAGTACTGAAACAAGGCTTGTGTTATGGGATACTAGAGTAACCCTACTGGAGACCATTTGTACTCTCGTCATTGTAAGCTCTTATTTATCACACAAACCTCTGCCCCCAACGGGATTCGAACCAAGGACCTCTCGAGTAAACGGCACCTTGAAACCCAGCGTACTTACCACGGTGATCGTCACTTAGGTAAAAAATCATACCCAAACACAAGTAAAAAATTAGACATCGAATTAGGCATTGTGTTTTTACTACGTGCAGAATGTATAATATAGTTACCTGTTACTCACAACAAATAACATTAGTGAAAAGCCTAGTACTTTAACAGTTTTCATATATTTTCAGCCTTTTTGACTCTAAGTTTAGATAATTTATCCTGAGGATTTAAGCCCATCAAAAATCATCGTTACACAATTTCCACAAAACGAACTTTGCGTGGGATTTAATATTAATTATAAACAAGTCCCAAACACATATTCATCACATTTGGCCCTAAATAAATATAAACGGGACCTCATAAGCCACGTATTTAACTAAACTCTTTGGTAATTCAAATCTGAAGATTATGCACTGTTTTTATATTTTCAACGAGCCATACAAACATGTATTCGGTTTTTAATGAAATTTAACCCCTTGTCTGTGTAATTGGATGTTTTCTGCCACGAGTTGAGAATATTTCGTGAAGGTTTTTAATTTATACATCTAATATATAGATAAGTTTTTAGAGAAACTATTCAGGATTGATTTAAGACATAAATGAAGCCTGGATGTACAGTAGAACTTGAATAGTAAGCTGAAAACTGGCGGTTTTTTTTCCGGCGGTGAAAAACAAAGGCTACACAGACCAGAGGTTAAAAACAATTTACTGAGGATAAAGCATATGCCACATTGAGAATGAATTAAAACGGACGTCTTCATTTGAGCAATGAAATGATTACAACGCGCAAAAAAATATTAGAATAAATTCAATAAATTGAAAAACCAAATAAGGGAAAGGTGCGCTCGCCTGCTCAATACGATCGATCAGCTTTTCCAATAAACATTTTCTATAAATATTTTGTAGGCTTTTTACTATCTAGTAACTAATCCAAGTATATTCTGTGAGGGGTTTTAAATAGGTTGTAAATATTTGTTGTCTCAGAACGCACCTTATTGATCAATGTTTACGAAGAATAATTATCATATATTTAGCTGGTATCCCCTGCTGCCTTCTGGACTTGGGATTCTTTATTTGATTGCTCAAAGGTATAATAAATATTTTTGTGTATTACGTTTAATATACTATTGCACCTTACTAATAATTTTGTCAATGCAGTCTGCAGTGTAATTAAAGCACTTCTTAGATTACATGTAATTTTTTTCTCTCTGACAATGTATTTTCAAATTTGGAGTAGGTATTCAATTTTCTGATAAGATAGAAATCAGAAATTAGGAATCAATATATCTTTATTCAAATTGGATGTATAGTACAACACTTTTGAATCGTCCAAACATTTTTTTTCCCTACCACTCGTTATAGGAGATATTTTTTAGCTGCGGAAAAAACGAGCGAAAAAAACTCCACAACATTAAAAGCATAATGTAACAACATTTACAAATCATTATGTTGTTACAACGTCAATACAATCATGATTTATTTAATATAGAAAACCTGTTGGAATGATTGGAACAGTTCAAACCCAAGCATTTTTGTCTGTAATATAATCAGACACTTTGTAATAAGATTTTTTAATAAGTGCTTTTTTATACTATCTTTGAATTTATTTATGCTTAACTCTTGGATATTGTTTGGGACTTTATTGTATAAGCGAACACAAAGACCTTTAAATGAATTATTGATTTTGTGAAGCCTAGTAGCAGGTAAAGTTAGTTTATTTTTGTTTCTTGTATTAAGTGTGTGAACATCACTGTTTTAAGAAACAAATTAATATTTTTTGTTACAAGTAATACACGTTTGGTTTATGTATGATAATCTGGGCCTGGTAAACTGTTAGTACAGGTAGCTATTCGTAGTTGCCTTTTACGGGCACCAGTCTTCCACATAATAGGTTTATGTATTTGTATTCATTAAGCTGGTTACCTTTTGTAATGTTACACCTTTTGTGATGAGAAAATAAATGGTATATTATTATTTAGATAAATCAAGTAAACTACAGGTTACTTTCATCTGTTGTCCTAGGCACCACGAGTCACCGCCCCCGCTGGGACGGCTTGCCGCATACACTTTAGCTTTGGGCGCCCTCTGCAAGGATCCGCGCTCCTTCCACGGGCGGGACCTGGTCGCGGCCCTGTTACATCGCGAACCTCCTCACGACCTGGAGTTTGCGTATGCTACCTTGGCCGCCTGCTCTTCTGCAGCTCATGTGCGTCGCCGTCATATTAGACGCCTCCTGGACATCGCTAATGCCGCGGCTGACCATAGTTTAGGTAAGAATACTAAGTATGCCATCCTTTTTGTGTCTGGGAAATGTCCCTATGCATCCTTCAACCACTCGGGGAGCAAGAAGAAAGTATCTGGAACTCCCCCCTGTTTATTTTACCCAACCCTGGGGCACGATGAAATGAAAAGGGCCCTAAGTGTTGCTTTCGACTTTCAAAGTGTCTGGCAATATAAACTGCTGACAGGATGTGTCTGGCAGGATGAATTCAAAAATCAGACAATACTCCTGCACCGGTCACCCGGCCTGCATTCCGAAGACCGCAGTCCCTATAATGGGAGTGCCGGCGATGTTGCGGCATCTAGCTGACGCCGTGAACGTCAATGCCACCGCTGAACATAATCCAAGTGAAACAGCTGCACTGCTAACCCACAACGACCTAGAGTTTGCGTATGCCATTCTGTCCACCTGCTCGTCTGCAGCACATGTGCATTGCTGTCATATTGGACGGCTACTGGACATCGATAATCCACCGCTGACCACAGTTTAGGTAACAACACATAGGATCCACTCTACTTACGCCATCGTATACCTCATCCTAGGTGGGATTATCAAGAGCACTGAATGCTAATGCCGCCACTGATCACAGTCTAGGTAGGGAATTGGCTACATCTCGGATTTGGTAAATGCCGCCGCTAAGAAGGACAGTTTGGACCGCTAAAATGCTGGCTTTAGGCGCTCTCTGCAAGAACCCGCACTCCTTCCACGGCCGGTTCACGCCCCTGCTGCACCGCGATGAAAAATACTTGCTCAATCTTTTGTTGTTATTCCGACAGAGTTGTGATCCATTCTGTTCACCATTTTCTGTTCATCTGTTTTTATAGCGATTGTTCCTTCATTTGTTTCTAAACATGACTTTATTCTGATTAACATTATCTGTTGTTATAACTATTGTTTATTCATTTTTTTTTATAGATAGTTTCTACAAATGACTCCACCCCACCTGATATTAAGTGGAGGTGAAGTCCAGACGCGAAGATAGCTGGTACAGCAGTTCTACCTGCCACACCAGCCATCCTCACCCTGCCGGCCTGCATGTTGCTTCTGCACGCCTCTTTTAAAGGATCCCAGGTTGTAAGAGGGAGGGAACATGTGAGCGGGCAGAGCATTCCATTTACGGATAGTACGACAAAGAAATTCATTTGTTTCCAGAGACGATATCCATGCTGATTTCCATTCTCTGTTCATCTGTATTCAAAACGATTGTTCATTCACTTGTTTCCAGACACGATATCCATGGTGATCCTGGCGCTCCGGTGTGTGGTGCAGGATCACCGGCACCGCAGCCTGCTACACTTCGTGCGCCGCCCCATGGCCGGCCTTGCGCGCCAGCAACACCCAGACGGCAGCTTCGGGTCTTTGACCACCACCGCGCTGGCTATACAGGTGATCATCACCATTAGCTTGATAATGTCCCCACACTGCTAGGGCATAGCGCCGCCCCATGGCAAGGCTGGCGTGCCAGCAACACCCAGACGGCAGCTTCGGGTCCTTGACCTCAACCGCGCTGGCTATGCAGGTGATGATCGTCATCAGTTTGATAACGTCCCTACTGCTGAGGTCTTCCCTATGGATTGATTAGTCAGATTGAGCCAACCTTAACGTGTTTCCGAAGTACGGACATTAAAAGTGTTGACTTTCAAAGTGTCTGGCAATATAAACTGCTGACAGAATGTGTCTGACAGTATGAATTTGAAATCGTAAACAACATTCTCTCCAATATATGTAGGAATCAGTCCTTAGACTGTAAGTTCAGTGAGTAAAATTTTTACTTACCTGTGCCACCTGATACCAAAAAATTGGCCCGCAGCTCAAGTTTGAGAGTATGTATACGTTCATTTCACACACTGATACATATTTTGTTCTTAAGAAAATAAGTAAGATCTGGCAGTCTTGGGATCTTGTACAATTATAACACATTTTGAGGCCCAACGCATTTGGCTTAACACTTCTGGCGAGTATTAAAAAGACTATTTATTTACCTATGTGTGTGACCAACCAATCTTTTCCACCTTCCACTTCTTTTCATACAACAGAGACCTGGAAAACATGTTCAATTATTCCAGCGTTTTAGATAAAAACAACCCCGCGCATTTATGAAGACTTATCTGCTAAAGCTTAAACCGTGTTTTGATTTTAAATCATATTTTATGATAGAAACAGTGAACGCTATTATCTTATCAACTTTGCTGAAGTACATATGGCTTTATATATATAACTATATAATTTATCCCTGATCAGGCATTGGAGGACTCGGACAGCGGGCCGGGCGCGCACCAGCACTGGAGCCTGCCGTCGGCCCGCAAGTGGCTGCTGGAGCGGCAGCGCGCCGACGGCGGGTGGGGGGATGTGGCCAACACCGCCGCCGCCGTCGCCGCCCTCACGCCCGCCTCCCTCGCCGCCGTGCGCCCGCCGCACTGCAGCGACAAGCTGCTGGACAGCCGCCACGAGCCCCTAGGTGAGTATCCGCAACACCGGCGCCGCCGGGGCCGCGCTCACGCCTCACGCCTCACGCCTCACGCCTCACGCCTCACGCCTCACGCCTCACGCCTCACGCCTCACGCCTCACGCCTCACGCCTCACGCCTCACGCCTCACGCCTCACGCCTCACGCCTCACGCCCGCCTCCCTCGCCGCCGTGCGCCCGCCGCACTGCAGCGACAAGCTGCTGGACAGCCGCCACGAGCCCCTAGGTGAGTATCCGCAACACCGGCGCCGCCGGGGCCGCGCTCACGCCTCACGCCTCACGCCTCACGCCTCACGCCTCACGCCTCACGCCTCACGCCTCACGCCTCACGCCCGCCTCCCTCGCCGCCGTGCGCCCGCCGCACTGCAGCGACAAGCTGCTGGACAGCCGCCACGAGCCCCTAGGTGAGTATCCGCAACACCGGCGCCGCCGGGGCCGCGCTCACGCCTCACGCCTCACGCCTCACGCCTCACGCCTCACGCCTCACGCCTCACGCCTCACGCCTCACGCCTCACGCCTCACGCCTCACGCCTCACGCCTCACGCCTCACGCCTCACGCCTCACGCCCGCCTCCCTCGCCGCCGTGCGCCCGCCGCACTGCAGCGACAAGCTGCTGGACAGCCGCCACGAGCCCCTAGGTGAGTATCCGCAACACCGGCGCCGCCGGGGCCGCGCTCACGCCTCACGCCTCACGCCTCACGCCTCACGCCTCACGCCTCACGCCTCACGCCTCACGCCTCACGCCTCACGCCTCACGCCCGCCTCCCTCGCCGCCGTGCGCCCGCCGCACTGCAGCGACAAGCTGCTGGACAGCCGCCACGAGCCCCTAGGTGAGTATCCGCAACACCGGCGCCGCCGGGGCCGCGCTCACGCCTCACGCCTCACGCCTCACGCCTCACGCCTCACGCCTCACGCCTCACGCCTCACGCCTCACGCCTCACGCCTCACGCCTCACGCCTCACGCCTCACGCCTCACGCCTCACGCCTCACGCCTCACGCCCGCCTCCCTCGCCGCCGTGCGCCCGCCGCACTGCAGCGACAAGCTGCTGGACAGCCGCCACGAGCCCCTAGGTGAGTATCCGCAACACCGGCGCCGCCGGGGCCGCGCTCACGCCTCACGCCTCACGCCTCACGCCTCACGCCTCACGCCTCACGCCTCACGCCCGCCTCCCTCGCCGCCGTGCGCCCGCCGCACTGCAGCGACAAGCTGCTGGACAGCCGCCACGAGCCCCTAGGTGAGTATCCGCAACACCGGCGCCGCCGGGGCCGCGCTCACGCCTCACGCCTCACGCCTCACGCCTCACGCCTCACGCCTCACGCCTCACGCCTCACGCCTCACGCCTCACGCCTCACGCCTCACGCCCGCCTCCCTCGCCGCCGTGCGCCCGCCGCACTGCAGCGACAAGCTGCTGGACAGCCGCCACGAGCCCCTAGGTGAGTATCCGCAACACCGGCGCCGCCGGGGCCGCGCTCACGCCTCACGCCTCACGCCTCACGCCTCACGCCTCACGCCTCACGCCTCACGCCTCACGCCTCACGCCTCACGCCTCACGCCCGCCTCCCTCGCCGCCGTGCGCCCGCCGCACTGCAGCGACAAGCTGCTGGACAGCCGCCACGAGCCCCTAGGTGAGTATCCGCAACACCGGCGCCGCCGGGGCCGCGCTCACGCCTCACGCCTCACGCCTCACGCCTCACGCCTCACGCCTCACGCCTCACGCCTCACGCCTCACGCCTCACGCCTCACGCCTCACGCCTCACGCCTCACGCCTCACGCCCGCCTCCCTCGCCGCCGTGCGCCCGCTGCACTGCAGCGACAAGCTGCTGGACAGCCGCCACGAGCCCCTAGGTGAGTATCCGCAACACCGGCGCCGCCACGAGCCCCTAGGTCACTGTCCTCAACACCACTTTAATAACTGCGGCCGCCTTGGTCAGATAAAAAAGGCGCGGCAAAGTACTTGTGGCGGTAACATCTACGCGCTCCGCATTTAACCAACATGGAGGAAGTGATCACTCGTCTCGTCGAGAGATGGCGTTACCAACGCTGCACTCAAAAAGTATGAAAACCTACATTGCAGAAGAGAAATTCGGAGACTAATTCTTGATATATGCAACAAATGCCTGACCAATATCAGTAGAATCGCATCCACTCAAGCTCCCATCACCCAGCTCGCAAGATGATCTTTCCCTTTGGCATTTCTACAAACTATCTCCATCATCATTATCATCATCATCTACAACCTGTTAAAGTCTCTACTACTAAGGCACAGGCCTTCTCTATGGATGGAATAAGGACTGGGCCATGCATGACCCATCACGTCATAAATTTTAACTATTTCTGTCCCCACTGCTGGGGCACAGGCCTTCCCTATGGACAGAATAGAAAATTGGGCCAGGGAAATGTAGACTGATGGTTTCTTTCGACTGCAGATGTAAACGGGACCGACACGGCTTAAATTGACATCCAAAGCACAGACGAGTTCAAGATAATACATTTTTGGTCACCCATCCGGATACTAACCATTATGAAAGTCACTTAACTTCCATAATTGTATACTGAACGCACCAAACACTCCCCCCACCTGAAAATCAATTCACTATGGCATTAATAGGCAAACAAACCTACATTGGCAAACTATTTATTTGACTCCAATGTTTTCCGAGAGCTTCCCATCAAACCTTCAACCTTTAGCCAGGATCTTTCGACAAATCTATTTAAAAATCACAAATCAATTTCATCGAGCATCCTATTACAAAATGTTTACATTTCTGCTAAATGTAAGTAGACATATTTTATGTATGTAAGTACTTCATCCATCACTGATGATGCCGTGTAACCTTACTTTTACAGACAGCAACGGCGGTGATGGCAGCCTGAAGTTGGCGTACCAATCGGGACAGACCGCCAACGACTCTGAAGCTAGGAACGTGTCTTTCACCTATACGCTGTGGCTCGGCACCAACGTCACGGAGAACTTCACGCTGCACATGGTCGCGCCAAGGTATCTGTACGATCAAATCGTACATTTTGCTAGCAAAGCATTTTTTACCACAAGAAATTATTTAGTGTCAATATTTTATTGTTTAAATATATTTCATAATCACGTCCAACTTAGTTCGCGTTTGTCCCAAGCAGTTTGCACACAGTTACTTTCGAGTTTCATAAAAATATTTCGTCAAATCTAAAGAAAATATTACTAGAAAAATTTCCACGCGGACCAGGCAGCAGGCGGGACTCGAACCCGCACCCTTCGCTATTCCGGGCGAATGCACTGGCCAATAATTCTTTAGATTTAAACATCTAGCAGATAAATCCTTAAGAATAAAAAATATAACTATATTTCGTCAAGTTTATACAGTGTTTTCCTTTATTCGATGTCAAGAAATAGCAATTCAATGTACTGAGTTGACAAGGGCTCGTACAGTATTTTACTCCATATTATACCGTACTCGAAATACTATATTTTTGGACAACTATTTGTAATAGAAGAACTATTCTTTACCCAAAAAAAAAGTAGCTAAACTATAAGTCTTTAATAAAAGAGTGTGGGCACCACCCAGGATCTTGTTAATTGAACTGACTTTCTTCTAATTTTATATCATGGGAGATATTCAATAATTTTAATTTAATTTAATTTAATTTTTGTGTAGAGCTATAGTGTAGACTATAGTTTTTGTTCAAAGGCCTTGACAAAGTTTCATACAAACACTCATTCCCTATTTTATCCCCTTGGGGGTAGAATTGATCAAAATCCTTTCTCAGCGGATGCCTACGTCATAACATCTACCTGCATGCCAAATTTCAGCCAGATCCGTCCAGTGGTTTGGGCTGTGCGTTGATAGATCACTATGTCAGTCAGTCAGTCACCTTTGAGTTGAGGCAAGTTTTCAAAAACAAAAATAAAATGGTCCACAGAAACATATCCTTCTACCACGTGATGCAAATGGCCGCCGAGCAGAACCCCAAGTTCAAGTTCGAGGCGAGCGAGTGGCCCAACGGCCACTACGTGCACACGCTCGCGGGCCACAAGGAGGAGCCCATGGGCTACCACTACTGGCTGCTGTACCGCCTGCCCGAGACGCCCGACCCCGCCGCGCCGCCCGGCAACCAGCTCGTGGCGCCCGTCGGTCAGTATACATACTCGTAGCGAGTGTAGACGGTCACACGTGCCACGCGAGCGGGCCACAAGGAGGAGCCCATGGGCTACCACTACTGGCTGCTGTACCGCCTGCCCGAGAAGTTCGCGGCGCCCTTCGAACAGTCCATATACTTCATTATTCCATCACTTAAAGTAACGTAAAAAAATAAATTGAGACGGGCTGGTCACATTGCACTATGAATAATATTAAATAGACTTATAAAGCGACTACTTGGAAAGGAGTTCGACATGAAAGAAATAGAGGTAGACAAAAACAGAGATGAATAGACGAAATTAACGACGCGGCTGGTAGAGACTGGATCACCAGGCCAAAGATAAAAAAACTTGGTGTAAGTAAAATGGAGGAGGCCTTTACTCGCTGAGGAGTTCTTAATAAAAAAGAAAAATGTATTGTCATTTTTTTATCGTAAAAGACAACGACAAGACGACAAGGCTTCTAAACAAATAAATCAATTGCCCTCATATTTTAGTTGTATTGAATGAATGACATGTATATTTAATAAGAAATTTAACAATACATTAACGTCAAGTGAAATCAGAAGCTCAAAGACGCAGGTGGTCAGCGTGCTCGGTCTGCAATCGCTGTAATTGCAAAAGGAGATTGGTCAAATTGGCCTAAATGCAAATAAAATATTGACATATACAGTAATTCTTGGCGTAATTTATACTTTATTTTACAGTCATTAGATTTTAACGGCCACCTTTAAATAATATATTAATTTTAAAAAAAAGGTAAATTTAAAAAATCAAAAAACCCGACTGCTTAATTATTCTTCAAATAAAAACTGAAAAGAAAAAAACAAGTCCAGTAGTCTATAATTCTGTTAATAAGGAACAAAGCTACTTTAACAGTCGGGACCCATTAGATATTCAAGAATACATAATATTTTTCAACAGTGGGTCCCGACTGTTAGAGTAGCTTTGTTCCTTATTAACAGAATTATAGACTACTGGACTTGTTTTTTTCTTTTCAGTTTTTATTTGAAGAATAATTAAGCAGTCGGGTTTTTTGATTTTTTAAATTTACCTTTTTTATTTCACACTTTTTAGTTAGTATTGTGACGTTCAGAAGGAAAATTGATTAAAAGCAGCAACAATCCAATGAAACCAGTTTATTCACGCTTCTAGATTTAAGACACAACCTCACTTGTCGGCGTTGACAACCCGAATGACCGGCCACGACACTTTTTGACAGTTCGTAGTTTCTTTTTAATCGAGTACTCAAACGATTCGGTTTACCGAATCGTTAATACTTTTAAGTATCGAGTGATTTTAGTTTATTTATTCCAGTGAATTATTGATAAGTGTTACAGTCGGCCATCCGTCACAAAACGAGTCCCTTCGTTTTACTCACTAAGCAATAACTATAGCCAGACGAGACTGGTTACTTCCTTCACCACCTCGACTTGACTGCGTGTCGCAAGGCACTCCTGAGCGATATCATTACCTTTTCAGCTCTGTGCTATGCGAACACCCTCTTACTCAATATCACTTACTCCATAATAGTCAAACAAGGTTGGTTACTTCCTTCACCACCTTGACTTGACTGTAACTCACTTAATACAACTTACTCCATAATAGTCAAACAAGGTTGGTTACTTCCTTCACCACCCTGACTTGACTGTAACTCACTTAATATCACTTAGTCCATAGTAGCCAAACAAGGTTGGTTACTTCCTTCACCACCTTGACTTGACTGTAACATACTCTATGATAGTCAAAAAAAAGGTTGGTTACTTCATTCGCCACCTTGACTGCGTGTCGCATAGCATTTCTGAGCGACATCATTGCTCTTCCTCCTCCATGCTATGCGGACACGTTCTCTTAACTTCACATTTTTACTTGTATAATAATAATAATATGACTAACCGCAATATAAAATCACTGCTGTTAAATTACTTTCTACTCCACATGTATCGCTAATCGATCAATTTACATTAGCAAATATTTCATTTAATTCATTACTATTATAAATATTAAACTATTATTCACTTTCACTGATATTTGTGTTGCTTAATTCTAATTAACCTTAATTTTTAATATCAAACCCTTATCTTTAACATTATTAGACTTCATCAAATTTTCAATTTATGTATATTAGAATAAACCGCTTATTGTCATAATGTTGAACTTGAATAAATTTATCAAGTTTAATAAATAATTTATTAACAGGTCATCAACAATATCATAACATTTTTCCAATCATTATATTCATGTTTAGTGATTTATCATTACGTGACATCGAACTCTTATTATGACAGGTTTAACAATTAAATATACAGTAATTTCAAATAATTATATTATCATCCTTAGGGCCTCGTTCACCATCTCTGAGTAAAGTTCTGAGTAGTTACTTCCCAATTAACACTAATCAGCAAGTAAAACTAAAAAGTAAAATTTTTCAATTTCACATACAAAAATGAAGTTCCGATTAGCTACTCAGCAGTTAAAAGATTGATGTAGGCGAATCGTTCATTCATTTTGAAAAATTCACTCATTTCGTTGTCAGTAACGTCAAACTAATGTCACTGTCAGATAGAACTCTGGATTCTGTGGTGTCGGTGTTGTGTTGTTGTTGATTTCTCGTGGTATATTTTCCTCAATAAATTTTGCGTTTCCGTGTTTTTTAAATTAAAATTATAAAGAATCATGGCTAATAATGTTGTAAAAAGAGAAAGAAGTGCAAATTTTAATTCAGACGAAAGAGATTTATTAGTGACTCTTGTGCAAAAATATCGCAATATAATTGAAAATAAGCAAAGTGATGGTGTTACTTGGAAGAAAAAAGAGTTTGCGTGGAAACAAATTGAAAAAGATTTCAATGCTCAATCTGGCGCAATATTCAGATCGAGCAAAACATTGCGGATCAAATACGAATGCTTGAAAAGAACAGTTCGGAAAAAGTCTGCTGCATTAAGGACTGAATTGTACCGCACTGGTGGTGGACCCAACACAGCCACTCCGTTGGATAGTACGGAAATATATTTAAAATCTTTGATCAGTCTGAGCACTGATGGGCTAGAAAGCGTTTATGACTCTGATGTTTTACCTCCAGTGCAAAATGAAGGTCAGTGATTGTAGCTAAGAATTGTTGTTTAAATCAGTTCCTTCAGTTAATAATGTTATGTTTTTGTTTCTTTCAGAAGATGGACCAAAATTATCGATGGAGGACTACGTTGTATTGCCGTCAGCTTCTAAGGACTTGGAGTTTGTGACAGTAACGGATAGTCATTTTGGTATCTACATAATCTTGATTTCATTGCACTCAATAGTTCTAATTTTAAAAAATTCTCATTTTTTGTGTTTACTTTACAGATGATGAGACTGAGCTAACATTACAAAATCCCATCATTTTACAAGAAAATGAAATTTCTACGGATGAAATCCTCTCTCCTCCTCTTACAAAGATTAATGGTATGTACTTGTCAGATGTGTAATTATTTTTGTGTTTTGATAATGTTCAGTATACTTACTAATTTAAGTTTTATTACACAGAAAATGTGCTAGTTGATATTCAGGGTGGGTGGTACAACAACTCCACCATCAGGCAGTCAACAGAATTTAAAAATAATAAAGTGGCCTGTTTTGCTTTTTTTATGTATGTGTGATGGTGGATGGCAAACAAGCTTGCAGTCCACCTGGTGTTAAGTGGTCACTGCCGCCTATAGACACTTGCAATAATAAGGATCATTCAACTCATAATCTACAGTGGGCAATTGATTTCTTAAAATTTTATTGGTATTTTACAGATGAGCCATTGTTAGAAAGGCAAAACAAAAATGAAAAAACTATAAAGAAAAAAATTGCCACAGAAAATTTTTGCAATATGATCAATAGTGGTAGGTACTTCTCAGTTGTAAGATTATTAGGTTTATGGTAGTACTAAGTATGTGTTTATTATACCAACTGATGTATTATTACAGATAATGAACTGGAAAATATTCCATGTGGTACAACTCCACCGTCAAATAAAAAATGGGATGTAACTAGTCGAAGAAATTTGAGAGCGAAGAAACATCCTGCTCTCATTGGTAAGATGTGATATGTCATTTTATTCAAAGTAACTCATAACTAGAAGTATGTATATCCAATAAGTTAGTAGAAACCAGTTGCCATCATGTTTACAATTTTCATTAGATGTTAAATATTGAAAAATGCAATAAATGAACAATAAGTAATTGTTTTATTTTAATTTTAATTTATACATATAATTACTTATGCACCTATAGAACTTTTTTATTACTGACTCAAATTTTGTTTTTGCTTACTTTTTATAGTAAATACCCCAAATGAAGGAAAGAAAACATTTGATCTGTTAACAGAAAAAAAATTAGAGTTGGTACAGCTACAAAAGGAACTACTTCAGGCAGAAATAATTGAAAAAAAGAAGGAATGGGAGTTTAATGAAAAGGAGCGCCAATGGAAAGAAGAAGAGTATCAGTTAAAATTAGCAAAGCTAAGAAAAGAATTAAATGATTGATTTTATATTAAAGACTTTTATTTTCACTAACGTAGGCATAATATTCTTAAAATTAAATAATTTATTTATATTTACATAGAAATATTTAACATTACAAAAGCTTAAATCTACTAAATGTCTAAAAACTAAAAAAACCAGAAATAACTAAGTACCTAAATAATATACAATTTACAAAATAAAAAATATATCACTGCCAGTGCCGCTGTCAGGAATGGTGCCCCATAGGCTGGCAGCATTTCCTCATTGGATAGCAAGGCTAATCTGTTGACCAAGATAGCTGTCAGTCTTTTGATCACAGGTCACCTCGGTGATTCTCTTAGACAATTCCTTAAAGAAGGAACGAACGAAATCAAATCTTTCTTAAAATTAAATTACAGCAAAGTAGACATTAATAATTTTAATTATTTAGTAATGGTAAGAAATACTCTTGTACAAGTTTACATCTCATGTTGTTCAGAGTAGGTGGGGAAATATCAATAATGTGCTCATGATGTTCTTGTAAATTACTTTCTAAATCTTCTCCAAAAGTTTGTTCATTTGTATCGATGGCAATATTATGTAGAACAAAACAAGAAACTATAATTGCTTGAACCTTTTTCAAATTTAATGTTATTTGACGCCTTAGAACAGGAAATCTATTTTTACACACTCCAAAACATCTTTCAATTGTATTCCTAGTTCTAATGTGCGACTCATTATATAGATTTTCTGCTGGCGATGATGGGTTTAGAAAAGGTGTTAAAAGATAATTCTTAAGCTCATATCCACTATCACCTAGAAGAAAGCTATTTCTAAATTGTCCACTTTCAAACTTTTGTTTCAAAGCTGAATTATTAAATATTGTTTGGTCATGTACAGAACCAGGCCATCTAGCAACAATATTCATACATCTTAATTGGCTATCACAGGCTACTTGAACATTAATTGAAAATATTGATTTTCTATTTCTGTAATTTTCTGCTGAGTTGCCTCCTGTAAGAAAAAAGTGATACATTATTAAATTATTTATACCATGGTTCATGAATAAATAACAAAATGAGATACACTTTATGAAGTATGATTTGTAATATAAATATAAATATTAACCTGGTGATTTTATTGCAACATGAGTGCAATCAATTGCAGCTATTACTCGGGGAAATCTTGCAATTTGGTAAAAACCATCCTTGAGGGACCTTGTGTCACCAGGAAATTTAATTATATTTGGGCTTAGCTTTGCAATAGCTACAGTAACCTTCTTCACTATTCTACTTGCTGTGGGTGGACTAACACCACAAAAATCTCCAGCACTTCTCAAAAAGGATCCAGTTGCTAAATATCTCAATGTCAACAATAGGCACACTTTAGATGAAATTGCTTGATTCCTGAAATCCAAATGAAAGAAGGTTTAATGGTATGACAATTCTATTGTTACTTTACTCTTGCATTTCAAGTGTTGTGTTTATAGGTTAGGAAGATGTCCTTTTTACAGACATCTAGGTATTAGATCTAATAAAGATAGTTTTATCATCACTCACCTTTGAGTCTTGGTTATTATATTGTGCTTAATTAGATTATGCACATGATTAACTGCATTTTTAGATAACCGAAATCGAGCAAAAAATTCTTGATCATCAAGTTTCGAAAAATAATCAACACGGACATTATAAACTCGAATCCGCGGAATTCTTTGTAAAGAATAATAGTCATCTTCTAACTCATCAATTTGGTGCTCAATTAAATCAAATAAATCCATTATTTTCTTAGTAACGTATCGAAATAGCTTTAATAGTCACAGAAGCTGACAATTACAATCCACTTATCCGACAATTAAAATAGTTACTCGCCAGTTGAAGTTAGAAATAAGTTATATGCTACTTTAACCGTTGATTAGCGTTACTCGAAGATCGTGAAATTCGAGATAAGTTTTACTTGCGACTTTATGTGACGAATAGTCTACTCGACACTTTACTCAGAGATGGTGAAAGAGGCCCTTAACCTTCTTCCCTATCGCTACTTAAGTAATATAATGAACCATAACTTCTATTACCAATTTTTATTATGCTTTAACAGTACTAGTTCACATTAATTAAATAACAATTTGCACTAATTAAATAGTATACATTATTGATAAATCAATCTATTTTATATTACCTATTGATCTATAGTATGGTTAACATTTATTTCCTAGGACCAGTTTATGATATCTTGATTCATACCGAATCAATCGCTTTCGTTACTTGAAGAACAATATGGAGCATCAAAATTCATCCAAGGAGAAACTTTGTCTAAAGAAACTATATTTTCGTATGGCCTTCCCCGACGGGTAATTGGCGTATCTACTATGAGAAACCGATCGTTAGGGAGTATCTTTTTAATGCGATAAGGGCCTTGGCATTTTGATTCTAATTTTTTTGATCTTCCTGGCTCACCGACTACTGTTCTAACAACTCTGACTAAGTCACCTTCGTTATAATTACTAGCTACTTTTCGGCATTTATCGAAACGTATTTTATTTTTCTCCTGATTACTTTTTATCCGATTAGCTGCTTCGAGTCTAATCTGCTCAATTGTGTTATTTGTCTCGTGATACCCAATATCTTCCGAAATATTGTTCAAAACTCCCTGTGATGGATTTCCTACTCTGTGACCGAATAGTAACTCCATGGGGGTTCGTTTAGTGACGTCGTGAACGGCAGTGTTAATACCTAACTGGACGTCTGGTAGATACACATCCCAAGAATCCGTGTCCTTCCCATGAGTCATACTACCAAGTGATGCTAAAATTGTACGGTTATACCGCTCTACCTGTCCGTTCGCACGTGGTGTAGCGACGGCGGTTAGAATGTGTTTGGTCCCTACAGACTGTATATATCTTTTAAATTTTTTACTTGTAAAGGTTGTTCCCCTGTCAGTAATCAATCTCGATGGCGACCCAAACAAACTAAAGAAGTTTTTAAATACTTTGATACTAGCTTTCGACTTAGTACTGCGTACAGCTGCCAAATGTATGTATTTTGTAAAGGAATCTACTATTACTAAAATAAAAGTATTTCCGTGTTTACTACGCGGAAAAGGTCCTAGATGGTCGGCATGTATTGTATGGAGAGGTACAGACACTTTTTCTATAGGATGTAGGGTTCCTTCCTTCGGACCCGATGGGACCTTGTGATGTGCACATTCTAGGCATGCTGAAACGTATTTTTTTATAAATTTTCGCATCCTCGGGAACCAAAATAAAGTCTTAATACGCTGCAAGGTTTTTTCAAAGCCAAAATGACCCACGTCATCGTGGTTTGACTTCAACACTTGCCAGCGTACTCCTCTAGGTACAAGCCATCTAAGTAACCCGTCCTCTATTACCCGATAGACACGGCCATTTTTAATTTGATATTCTTTATGGACCGCTGCTATCTTTGGAGTTTCAGGGTCCATCAAAATTTCTTTAATCCGCTTAGTCTCGCTGTCTGCACTTTGCACCGTTGAAATCCAATCATCTACTTTTACGGTGAGTATGTCAATCAGATGTGTCGATTCTTGGTCTTCTGCAATAGCTCCTCTACTCAACGCGTCTACATGAGCCATTTTCTCCCCAGGACGATACTCGACGTCACAGTCGTATTCCAGGAATTGCACCCACCAGCGGGATATACGAGGTATTAGATCGCGTTTTGTGAATGTTGAACGTAAGGCATTGCAATCCGTAACAATTGTGAACTTCGTCCCTAAGAGGTACGGGCGAAATTTGTTTAAAGCAGTTATGACCGCAAGGGTTTCTAACTCAAATGAGTGGAACTTTTGCTCGTCGGCACTCGTCTGACGACTAAAGTAAGCAACAGCCCTCCATGGTTCTTGGCCAGTTCTCTGCAAGAGTATGGCCCCTAGTCCTAACTTGCTGGCGTCCGTGTGCAATTGCGTCTCGGCTTCTTTATTATAGAGAGCTAGAACTGGCCTCTCAATGAGCAACTTCTTTAGCGTCTCAAATGCGTTTTGTTGTTGATTGCCCCAGTGCCATGCTGTATCTTTTCTTAAAAGATTAGCTAGTGGCCTTGCTATAAGCGCAAAATTTTTAATAAATCTTCTAAAGAATCCAGCTAACCCTAAAAATCTCCTGATATCCTGTTGATTGTGTGGTTGTGGGAATTTAGAGACTGCTTGGGTTTTGTGCCCACCTGGACGTATGCCTGATTTGTTAATGTCAAAGCCTAAGAAAACAATACTTTTATGGAAAAAATTACATTTTTCCAATTTAAGCGTTAAGCCAGCCTCCTTCAAAAAACATAATACCTCTTCGAGACGAGTTAAACCCTCTTCAAAATTTTTGGATGGTATTAAAATATCATCCATATATATAATGACATAGGGTACCCTAGCCTTGCTTAAAGTTTTATGAATTGCCCGTTGGAAAACTGCCGGAGCATTTGCAAGTCCGAAAGGCATACGATTGTACTCGTATTGCCCATCGGGTGTTACAAATGCTGTTTTCTCCTTAGATTCTTCTGCTATAGCGATCTGGTGATACCCCGACGCCAGGTCGAGTGTCGTGAAAAGAGAGTGTCCAGATAGTTGGTCCAAAAGATCCTCAATTCGGGGAAGTGGGTAATGGTCACGCTTTGTTCGTCTATTTAAGGCGCGGTAGTCAACGCATAAGCGTTTCTCACCCGATTTCTTTTGTACGAGTACGATAGGGCTCGCGTAAGGAGAGTTTGACTCGCGGATAATACCGTTATCTAACATTTGTGATACCATTCCTTGAACATGTTCTCTCTCTGAATGGGACATCCTATAGGGTCTATAAACAACCGGTGTAGAGTCTATCAATTCAATTTGCATTTCGGTGACGGTGGTAAACCCTAAATCATATAGCCCTGACGAAAAACAGTCCTTGTGTTTAAGTAAAAGGTCTCGACAACTATGTTTTTCGTCCACTCTGAGATGGTCTCCAATGCTGATATTAGACACATCGAATTTTGTTTCAGTAACCATATTTACATTCAGTACGGCCAAAGCATTCCTATGCGGTATGGTTCTAGCTCGGGATACAAGTTTACCCTTCTTAAACACTATGACTTGGGAACTTAGATTCTGTATGAGCACTTGACCCTTACCATTGCTTATTTGGAATTCACCCGGCAAGAGATAATATTCCATGCCAACTTTACCCCTGACTGAACCATCAATATAGATTTTACCACTATAATCAACACTAGTACTGATTGGGACTGTGTGCAGCTTCCCTGTACCTAGTTGTATGTCATCATCTAGGGAGAGAACAATTTTAACGCCATCCTCTACATCAATTCGCTCAAACCTTAAATCAGTAGAAGTTTTCACGATCTTTACGCTAGGGCGTTCCGTAAAACTGTGACCTAATAATACTGGACTATTGATCATAGAATTATCGACTATCAATACTTCCACTTCCTTCTCTTCTACACCTTGTACCTCAATATCAGCCGAACATTTACCTATGGGTAGATAGGGTACATTACCTAAACCTCTCAACATGGGACCATCTACCATGCGCCATTTGAGACCTAATTCGTAAGCTTCCAACTCACGAATTAACGTAGCCTGACTTCCTAAATCAACCTGGCAGGGGACCGCTATCCCATTTATTTTTATCGCGATTTTGTATTTGTCACTACTATCATCACCAATAGTTACTTCGAGAACGTTTTTAGTTTTGTTTTGACCACTGTTATTGCTTCCTAATTTTCCCGAAATGTTGTTAGAATTATTGTTTGCCTTCTTAGTACAATTGTTCGAATCGTGTCCCATAAGGTTACAAATATCACATTTAACTATCGGTTTTGTGCATTTGAAACTGGGGTGTCCAGATTCACTACAATTGAAACATATAAGGCTACCATATGGTTTCGAACGAGGTCTTATATGTGCTCCGGTGCTCTGAGAGTTATTCTGAGAGGAAATATTGTTGTTTTGAAAACGTTTATCCCTAAAATTACTTTCTTTTCTAATCTCGGAATATTCCCTTAGCTGAGTTTTAACGGTTTTGAAAAATTCTAAAGTCTCCTCAGGTTTATTAAATCTTCCTGCTTGTGCACTCAATCGAACCCCCTTATCCTCTACACCAAATATGATGCAATCTACTGCTTGCTTTCCAAATATTTTGCAACGATTTAGTAAGTTCACTTTAGAAAAATAGTAAAGCTCTAATGATTCTCCAGGGCGTGCTCTTCTATTGAGCATCTCGGTCAATAATTCCGCGTAATTCTCTGTTGATGGAAATGACTCCCGTAATATTTTCTTCCATTCTACCCAAGAACGCTTAATAGAAGGCAGGCCCTGGTACCAAGTTTTAGCATGACCAACGAGTTTCGGTAGGGCGTAGTGCACTGTTTGTTTATCACTCCAATCATAAATGTCGGCACATTCATCTACCTTCGACAGCCACATATCGACTGTTTGTTCTTTGGAGAGTGGGTCAAAATCCGGAACTACATTGTTAGACGTAGGGAATGTATCACGGTCTTTATTTTTGAAAAATTTTGCAAACTCCTCAAAAAAACTAGATTGAGCATTATTTGGGTCATTATACTGTAAAGGCCTAACGTAATCATTATCAACATTGGGGCTATCAAGATTGGTAGCGTGTAGTTCACGAGGTTGAAGATCATCAAGAGGTTGAGAAGCACCTACGCCACGAACATCCCTTCTTTTCACTGCATACAGTTCGTTTTCCAGTAACTGCAGTCTCTCGTATAGTTCGTTATTAATAACCTCCCTACGACATTGACTGCGATCTCTCTCTCTGTGACTACGACTAGACTCAACGCTTAATCTTGATTTACAACGGCTACGTCTACCACTTACATGCTTAAAACGCCTGGAACTACGTTTCCTGCTCTTTAAACTACGGCTCCTACTTCTTGATTTATTAACAGTTACATCCTTACTGCTACTCCGTGTTTGGTGTCGTCTGCTCCGTCGAGTACGACTACGACCGCGTCGCTCACCAGGACTCCGTATGCTCTCACTGTGACGAATGCTCCGTGGTGTTGTCGGCTCTCTCCGTTGATGACTATGGTCTTCCTCCATATCCTGGAACTTGGATTGAAAAGTCTCTATGTAAGGGTTCTAGATCAAAACCCATATCAGGGGTCTACCCCAAATAGGCAAGTGAAATGGATTAAAGAAAACTAGTTATGACTAGAAAAAGATTATTTTCGCTTTAAATAATTTATTTGTTAGCTTGAGATTGACATCAAAAAAATTATTCGCGTTGAATTTATAATGCGCATAAAATCTTGGAAATAATGTAGGTAGTTTTAACTTCATTCCCCTTCTAACTATTCTGCTACTTACTATATTTTTTTTTATCGTAAAATATCTCAGCGATCATAACGTAGAAACAAAAATTTGTTTCTTTTTATGCTTACTTGTTAACCGAGTTTTATTGTAGAAGGCATATTTCGCATAAATATGTATTAATTAATAAGCGGTCAGAAAATTTATAAACAGGTTGTACACGTTTTTTCATCGTAAAATATCTCAGCAATCATTGCACGAAAACGAAATTGACATGAGGGTATTGCTTACTAATTATCTTTGCTTTATTGCGAAACCCGTATTTTGCTTAAATATATACTATTTTAAATATGCACAAACATGAAACTATCGGCAGAAAAAGATAATATTAGAGAAAACTAGTAAATGACGAGAAAATTATTTCTATGTCATGCAATCACTTTTTCGTTAACTGAATAATCGAGAATAGTAATGAGAAAAAGTACGTTACCTCTGTTTTTTTTCAATATCTGGGCGTACGGCTACAAAAATATATATTTTTGCAGTATCCCACTTCTGAACTGTGACGTTCAGAAGGAAAATTGATTAAAAGCAGCAACAATCCAATGAAACCAGTTTATTCACGCTTCTAGATTTAAGACACAACCTCACTTGTCGGCGTTGACAACCCGAATGACCGGCCACGACACTTTTTGACAGTTCGTAGTTTCTTTTTAATCGAGTACTCAAACGATTCGGTTTACCGAATCGTTAATACTTTTAAGTATCGAGTGATTTTAGTTTATTTATTCCAGTGAATTATTGATAAGTGTTACAGTATTTTAAGACGGTATATACCGTAGTCTTGTTACTTCAGTAATAGAATTAATATCGCGGGAATTATTAAGTACCTTGCGTCGGTCTAAAAAAGATTGATTTATTAAGACATATAAAGACTTTACCAGCGAAGTCAAGGCTACAGATGGGCCTCAATTTTCGCAAAAATGTGTGAAGTTAAATCAACTCGTTACATAAATATCTCTAATGTATATAAATTTTATAGCAAACTAGCACTTACTCAAAAAGTCATCTTTTGTTTATGTTTTTTTTTAATAGTTTAGCAGTAAATATAAAATTCATTTACTTTTATTCGTCGACTATTTAAAATTGGCAGTGGCGGCATTGTCATGTCAATGCCGGACGTCTAAGATTGTGATATACAGAAATTCAGTGTCAGTCCCTAGTCTCATAATTTGATATACCTACATAATTCACAGAAACCCAATATGTAGATGCCAGAAGTTAACTTCAAATGTTTTTAATCAGCCTATATACAATACCAATCAATGACGTTTATGTCGCAGGTTGAAGAAAGAAGTAATTCCCATCTGTTGTTTTGGACAATGGTGGCAATTGCCTTAGATCACTAAATTAAATAATTATGCAATCACCAAAGCAAAGTTTATAATATTTGATTAAACTAAAGGCGCATAATAAAATTTTCATAACGTTAGGTAGAGCACCATAGCAATCTCATTTATTATCAATTTATAGTTCTCTTTGTAGTTTTCTTTTAAAGCGTTCACATTTAACAGGTCAAAGACTTTGTGTTCGACCCTTTTCTATTGGTAGTGTAAAGTTCGAATGAAGAGTACTCCCAGTAGTGCAATCATGGCAATTATTTTCCAAATTTTTTTCTTATAAAAATACCGAATAGCGTATCACTGTTAAGCACAAATGCTAAGTAACTTTTACAAATATAATCAAATAAACCTATTACTTACATTATTTTTAAATCCTTTTCATCAATTAAATACTTATCTTATCCTAACTATCCATACTAATATTATAAAGAGGCAAGATTTGTATGTTTGTAACAAATAATCTGTCAAGCTACTGAACCGGTTTCAAATATTAATTCATCATTAGTGTATATATTCTGTGTCATAAGGTAGCTACATTATTTATTATAACATTTTTCTTTATTTAAATACATTTTGTCCGAGTGACAAAAGTAGGGTATATTTTATCCCGATAAATAAATTTCCCGTACAATGCCCGAGTGGACTAGTAAGTATAATATAATATTATAGATGCGAAAGTGAGTTTGTTTGTTGCGCTTCCGCGCACCTAATAGCTAAATCGAATTTAATGAATTCCCATATAGAAGTAGATGGGAACTTCGTTCTTAGCTACAACATCGCAATACTTATAGGCGTAGGGTGATGAAAGGGGTGATTTACCTATAAAAATCTACTATTTACTTTGAATTTTGCAGAATTATTACAAAACCAATATTATCGCGAGCTGATTAATAAATACAGAGATTTCAATAAGTATGTACTTACTAGCGAAAAATGGGTTATTTGTCATTATATTAAGTAAACCTTTTTTGTAACATTAAGTAATATCGTTAAAAAAATGAAAAACAGTAAAATTCTGAGTTTTTCATTAAAATTCAAAAATCATAAATACCTATTATGATAATATATTTTTCATCATTTAATAAGAAGGAACTGTATCACAGTTTTAATGTTAGTACTTCGTATGGGATCAGATACTGCGAATACCCCATTTTTACCCGACTGCGCAATGCAAGAGCGCGAAGCGCGACGCGCAGACAGGGTTATGTGTTTAACAGTCTATATATGTATGTTTGTTCCTTTGTGGCACACTAGAGACCAAACGCCTGGACCGATTTTAATGATTTATACATCAATCGATTCGTCTCAATCATGGGAGTGCTACTAAAGACATGATAGTAATCAAAATTCAATATGGGCAAAATTGGGCGCCATATTGTGACGAAGTAAAAAAAATAAGTTGACAAAATATGTCGAGTGGGGTATCACTGTCTAGATAATCAAAAATCATATTTAGGTTCCTAACACCATTTTTCATTTTATATGATTGTTTAGGATCTACAACGCTTTAAAGTTGTATATTAACCACTTACGCTTTTAATTTCAATCTTACCTTTGTATGGATCTTTGTAACTCTTTCACCTTGAAAAATACTGAATGGATTTTGATGAAACTTAACAGTAATATAGCTCATATATGATAATTACATATATATAATAATTTATGTAGTTATCGAGTGAATTGGGCAATATATAACAATAAGTGTCACATAAGACGGAAAAAAATATCCCATCTGCGAGCCATTTTGGCCTGCACTGCAATAACAATAAAAGTTACATGAATGTAATATAGAGTGAAAATGTATCTCTGAAATAGTTCTAAAAAAAAGTCCGTGACACCATATATCTATTTTTAATGTGTAAGTCATTACCGCTAAAATAGTGAATCAAAACTAAAATATTATTTGATATCTATTTCCAAAATGCACATTTTGTATTAACAAATCTTTTTTTATCAAAACAAATACTTTTATCGCTTTTGATATTTAAAGACGATAAACTTTGCTTCTTACACTATATCATTTCGACAAATATTTAAAAAGTTACAACGACGACAAAGTGATAGCGCGGTGTACTATGTAAAAGAAAAAAAATGGGCTATTCGCAGTATCTGATCCTATACGAAGTACTAACAATAAAACTGTGATACAGTTCCTTCTTATTAAATGATGAAAAATATATTATCATAATAGGTATTTATGATTATTGTATTTTATATATATATATATATATTATAATATTGGTTTTGTAATAATTCTGCAAAATTCAAAGTAAATAATGTAGATTTTTATAGGTAAATCACCCCTTTCATCACCCTACGCCTATAAGTATTGCGATGTTGTAGCTAAGAACCAAGTTCCCATCTACTTCTATATGGTTTAGCTATTAGGGCACGGAAGCCCAACAAACAAACTGACTTTCGCATCTATAATATTATATTATACTTACTAGTGATCCACCCGAGCATTGTACAGGCGAAATTTATTTATTGGGATAAAATATAGCCTATGTCACTCGGACAAAATGTATTTAAATAAAAAAAATGTTATAATAAATAATGTAGCTACCTTATATGTTGAATTAATATTTGAAACCGGTTTAGTAGTTTGACAGATTATTTGTTACAAACATACAAATCTTGCCTCTTTATAATATTAGTATATATAGTTAGGATAATAGTATTTAATTGATGAAAAAGATTTAAAAATAAAGTAAGTAATAGGGTTATCTGATTATATTATATTATATTTTGTAAAAGTTACTTAGCATTTGTGCTTAACAGTGATACGATATTCGGTATTTTTATTACACAAAAAAAAATGGAAATTAATTGCTATGATTGCACTATTTGCAATACCTACTAGGCTGGTAGCAGCACGCTTGATATGTGGAAGTACTCTTCATTTGAGCTTTCACTACCAACAATAAAAAAGGGTCGATCACAAAGTCTTTGACCTGTTATAATATGTGAACGCTTTAAAAGAAAACTACAAAATAAATTGATAATAAATGAGATTGCTATGGCGCTCTACCTAACGTTATCAAAATTTTATTATGCGTCTTTAGTTTTTAAATATTATAAACTTTGCTTTGGTGATTGCATAATTATTTAATTTAGCGATCTAAGGCAGTTGCCACCATTATCCAAAACAACAGACGGGAATTACTACTCTCTTCAACCTGCGACATAAACGTCATTGATTGGTATTGTATATAGGGTGATTAACAACATTTGAAGTTAACTTCTGGCATCTACATATTGGGTTTCTGTGAATTATGTAGGTATATCAAATTATGAGACTAGGATATGACACTGCATTTGTGTATATCACAATCTTAGACGTCCGGCGTTGACATGACAATGCAGCCACTGCCAATTTTAAATAGTCGACGAATAAAAGTAAATGAATTTTATATTTACTGCTAAACTACTAGAAAGAACATAAACAAAAGATGACTTTTTGAATAAGGGCTAGTTTTCTAAAAAAATTACATACATTAAATATTTATGTAACGACTTGATTTAACTTCACACATTTTTATGAAAAAGGGCAGAAAAAGGCCCATCTGTAGCCTTGACCCCGCTGGTAAAGTCTCTATATGTCTTAATAAATCAATCTTTTAGACCACCGCAAGTTACTTAATAATTCCTGCGATATTAATTCCCTTCCTGAAGTAACAAGACTACGGTATTTACCGTCTTAAGATCTAACTAGGTAACTAAAAAGTGTGAAATAAAAAAGGTAAATTTAAAAAATCAAAAAACCCGACTGCTTAATTATACTTTAAATTAAAACTGAAAAGAAAAAAAACAAGTCCAGTAGTCTATAATTCTGGTAATAAGGAACAAAGCTACTTTAACAGTCGGGACCCATTATTGAAAAATATTATGTATTCTTGAATATCTAATGGGTCCCGACTGTTAAAGTAGCTTTTTTCTTATTACCAGAATTGTAGACTACTGGACTTGTTTTTTTTCTTTTCAGTTTTAATTTAAAGTATAATTAAGCAGTCGGGTTTTTTGATTTTTTAAATTTACCTTTTTTTTATCTTTTACATAGTACACCGCGCTATCACTTTGTCATCGTTGTAACTTTTTAAATATTCGTCGAAATGACATAGTGTAAAAAGCAAAGTTTATCGTCTTTAAATATCAAAAGCGATTAAAGTGTTTGTTTTGATAAAAAAATATTTGGTAATACAAATGTTCATTTGGGAAATAGATATCAAATAATATTTTAGTTTTGTTCACTATTTTAGCGGTAATGACTTACACATTAAAAATAAATATATGGTGTCACGGACTTTTTTTTAGAACTATTTAAGAGATACATTTTTACTCTACATTACATTCATGTAACTTTTATTGTTTTTGCAGTGCAGGCCAAAATGGCTCACAGATGGGACATTTTTTTCCGTCTTATGTGACACTTATTGCTATATATTGGCCAATTCACTCAATAACTACATAAATTATTATATATATGTAATTATCATATATGAGCTATATTACTGTTAAGTTTCAATAAAATCCATTCAGTATTTTTTAGGTGAAAGAGTAACAAAAATCCATACAAACGTAAGATTGAAATTAAAAGTGGAAGTGGTTAATATACAACTTTAAAGCGTTGTAGATCCTAAACAATAATATAAAATGAAAAATGGTATTAGAAACCTAAATATGATTTTTGATTATCTAGACAGTGATACCCCACTCGACATATTTTGTCAACTTATTTTTTTTACTTCGTCACAATATGGCGCCTTATTTTGCCCATATTGAATTTTGATTACTATCATATCTTTAGTAGCACTCCCATGATTGAGACGAATCGATTGATGTATGAATCATCAAAATCGGTTCAGGCGTTTGGTCTCTAGTGTGCCACAAAGGAACAAACATACATATATAGACTGTTAAACACATAACCCTGTCTGCGCGTCGCGCTTCGCGCTCTTGCATTGCGCAGCCGGGTAAAAAGGACTTCTATTTTTACCGGTTTGGAAAACATACGAATCATTTTTATTGGCTATGGGTGTAGTAACATTCACAAAGACTGATCGAGGTTGTTTATATAACATCAAAACAAATCTATTTTGTAAAGATTGATAAAATATTTCGATGATATTTTAATTCAAAATGTAGATGATATGTAATATTAAACGCAACATAAAAGTACTTAAGTTGTTTTATTTCATTAATTTACCTTATCAGAATATTTAAGCTATGTCAGGAATATACATATTTCACACATTGATCAGAACTATCATGAACCTACGCAATATATTATTACATTAGAATTACCTTTTACCATTATAAACTTAATTATTACTAAGAAAATATCCTATTGGTTATAAAATTTTATAAAATAACAGTTCCATGTTTCTCATAACATAGGTAAGCAGGTACCAGTTCCTTGACATGCATTTTGTTAGTGTAATTAGTGTTAGACACTTGTCAAATGAAACAAGATTGCTTCTGAAAGTCGCAATGGCATAATCATGATTTTAAAACTTACTCTTGTGCATTAATTTTAAAAACAGGCAATTATCTGTTATTTTACATGCTCTATATACCTGAATCTAATACATAATATCGGTACTTGGCTTGATTGCCCTATTTTCCTATATAAGTTATTTGGTTTTTATTATTCTAATACCTATGTGCCTATTTGCAAACATAACCTCAAAATCATTCAGTGTATATGGTTTATAGAAGTTCTCAGGAGTGGCCGTCGATAATATTCGTTTCTACGGCAATTTATATATAATTTCGAATCTAGGAAACAATTTTTCATGGTTATTGGTTTTTAGGCCAAACATGTATGGAAGCTGAGCAATCTCCTTTGGTAATTGAGTAACTTTCACAATGACCGGTCATTGGGTGGTTCAATTCAATTCAATTTATTTGCATAAAACCAAACACTTATTATCTTGAGCTCCTCCGTTGGAAGTCAGGAAGTCAAGGCGTTGGTCTACAATCGTTAGCACCCACCAATTCGCAATGGGCACGCATGGTGAGTCATCGCCTGTTCCCTATTCCATCCATAGGGAATATTTCTGCATCAGTTCATTGATATACTGGCTGATGATGATACAGTAAAAGTAAGTCGCTAAGAGAGTGTATCTATGAAAAGTTAGAGGCAATACGATTCAAATTTTATGGCGGTTGTTAAGGGCGCAACTTTGCACAGGGTTCTGTTCAGTGACATCTAACACGCCTACATCATCCTACATTTCGTTTACTGCAACGCGACCTTATTCTATGTCAAGTCTGCTTCTTTTTCTGATAACTCAGAAAAAGAAGAAGGTAAAATAATTTATTTGTTCAATTTTCATTACACATTTTATTATTTCATTTCCAGGTGTGGATGACTTACTAGTAGAAGATGGGGAACATTATCTCTTCTGGTACAAGAAGCTGTAATTCCATCGGTGTGTGCCTCTCCAATAACGTCGACTCAACTTTTATACGTAGTAGTATTTGTTTCTATCGAAAACCTTCCTCCAATAAGTTTCACTTCATCCAATTAAATATCAAGATTCGTAGCTAACTTTATAGATGCATTAAATTCTTAATAAAATCTTGTATCGTATAATGGAAGTTGGTCTACTAAAATAGCAATAAAAATATCGGTTTAATTATTCCAGTCTTTAGAAGAGTGCTTTATTAAGTGTAACGTGTCTCTCTGTAAACTAAATTCAATTACCTATTAAATTGCTCTAATAAATACTTCAATAGTGTAAATCGTCCTGCCACTTATAGCACAAGCATTATTGTAGTTGAAATAACACTTCAATTGTTAACAATATCTTTAAGACTTTCTCATTTCACTGAATTATCAGTTACGTGGAAGTAAGGTTACGATGAGAAGATCTTAATAAAAAAAACTATTCATGTCAGATAATTCACTGAAGATCTTTAATGATAGCTGAAAATGGAAATTTGTAACCAGCATTCTCAAAGAAAGAAAGAAATTTTATTTGTAACAATGTGCAAGAAAGATGTTGTGATAATTATCAGATTAATTTAATTGGTCAAGATTGATTAAAAGAACATTAAAATACCGTTAAAGTATTTGAGGCTTAAGATATCGTGTCAATGACTTATAATAATGAGACAGATAATGTTAAACCAAATTTAAATGATGGTGCAAATTTTATGGAAATGCAGCTAAATGGTCAAGTAAAGTCATGGCTGAAAGACGTATGTCTTTATCAAATTTTGTCCATTATGGTGTCAACAAATGTACTTTGGACATTTTGATTCTTAGAAACACTACGTGCTTGAACTAGTCAAGCACTGACGATATTAATACAGTTTAACGTGCATTGTCAAATGATGATGGCGAAATAAGCATTTACGTAAACTTTTACCGTATGTGGCACAAGGAAATATTCCGATTCCATACTCGATGCAAAACCTCTCTTGCTGCGTACTGATAACGCGCTCCAGGGAACGCCTAGTCGGTACACAGCTTTTATAAGTTGTTTAAAGCGTGGAATAAGTAACAAATCACATTGTTTGATTAGTGATTAAATTGATAATTATTTGATACATATCGTAAGTAATTATCGTCATGTTAAGGAACCATTTTCACAAAGCTATCGAGTACCATCATAGTTTGATATTTCCCTAGACTTAGGAGGATCCATTTTGAATTGGATCTGATAGAATAGAAGTTAATTAGTGTAAGTTACTCAGCCAAAGAAAGAATAGATCTCTTAAAAAAACCGTTACTATGGTTACGTGAGCTAATTAACTTTTTATGTGTATGGCGGTAAGTAAGATTCATGTTTATTAAATTATAATTCTTATGAAGACAGAAGCAAATACAGTCACACTTTATAGACAGATCAGATTTTCTGACAAGATTTCAATGTAGAATAAAACCTCAATTGCCGCAACACATTATATATTCCATTTATTGGAGAAGGGAACTTGTGAACATTGAATATAATATTTTGACGACTTGAAGTGACAGATTTGCTTAGTAAAGCGGGCTACCTACATCCCTGCTGCAGGGGTAATTTAGGGTGTTAGAGTGAGAATGACCCTTAATTGTGATGTGTGTAGGCAAGCAGGGGCAATTTTCTAGATTGGCCCTGCGGTAGGACGACAGGAGCGCAAAACCAGCATCGGTCCCTAAATTGCCCCTGCCGCCCTGCACGAGGCCGCGTGTGTAGCGCGATCGGGGCAACTTCTTAACCAGTTGGTTAGTAACTGTCACACGAAGTGCACGTATTTCGATTAAGATAACGGCAGATTATAATGAGTATGAAGTTTGGACGCCAGTGATAGAATTATATGAAGACCGATCCCACATGCGGGATTAAAAAACACAAACATTATTTATTTACAATACATTTCTTTCTGTTGCCTATTCTGCACCTAGTATTTCCTACCTACCGATCTCTTGATTTTTTGGTAATACTGGGACAAATTTATCAACGCGGGTTTAGCTCAATAAATATCCGAACACTGAATAGCAGGTATGTGTTTAGAGACAAGCCGATATTGCCCCAACCACCGTGCGCCCTAGATTGCCCCTGCAGCAGTTATGTCAGTAGCCACCCTAAAGAATTATGATTGATGTGGATCAGCTTAGCTAATAATCTTAGATAAACCATAGCTAGTCTGCCTACCCACATGATACTACCGTGGTTAATTTTATTAGGCGAAAATTGCTATCAGTAAATAAACCGTTAATTTCATTATTTGCAATTAGGGCTATCGTTTTTTGTCTCACCAGATGGCGCCACTGTTGAGTGAGGTCCTGAAGTGTAACTTTTAATGTTAGTAAACACGCTCGTGATATCAAAGTTTACATTTTAATACAAAAGAATCGTATCTTAAACATAATCGCCCATGCCACAGTGTTGCGCAGTCCCGTTTTGTTCGAAAAAAAGGAGGACAATATTTTTTCTTAGCTCCGCTTTTAAATATCTGACAATCATTGGCACGTAACTCATATTTGCCATAATAATTCTGATTTATTACCAAATATTCACAACTATTATTTTAATTAGAAAAAAACCGCGTAGTCAACCCGCAAGCTATAACATTTGACATTTCGGAGACCTCACGCAACACAAGCGCCTCTAGCGGCGATTTCAGACGCGATAGCCCTCATTGTCAAAAAACACAATAATGTTAAGCTAACAAATGGAACATGGATTGACAGCATCACGTACTTGTGTTGGTAAAACGTTTTCGTTAAATCATTATACCAATTTCTATAGTTGCAATGCAATCTCGTAAATTGTAATTTGTTGAAACGATCCTTGTTCGTTTACAATTGTCATTTCGGCATGTTTGTTATGAGGTTTCAATGAATCAAGTTATTGATAGACCTTTTTACAATTTCGTTCAATGCATCTTTAATTGATAAGTTTTATTAGTAACCTCGGGTATTCTTCGACGTCACAGCAAAGGATAAAGCGTCTGCAGCCACAGTGACTGGGCTGTGATTAGGGTTGCCACCCATACTTTATTTTTAAGTACTAGCAAACCAGTGAACCAAATGTTCACCAAAACCTGATTTACAAAAAATGTATTTAATTAATTGAGAACTTCGGAGATTTTGTGTGGTTTCGTTTGAAATTCGTGATTTCTCGAAAACCGGAAGTGCTACGTTACTCAAATCCGGTTTGTAGTCTTATCAGACTATTCTTAACTTATAACTTAAATATTCTCTTTATCTATCTCTTACGGTTTGGCCGCTGAAACAGCACCACAGACGGACGGACTTGTCTAATAGATAAGAGATTGTACGTTATTTTGGGTAATTGTACTCTTTACTTTAAACCAACAATAAAGTAAGCGAAAATACTTTATTTGATGTGATTTGATTACTTGGGAATTAATTTTACATAAATATACAAAAAGAGTATCGGAAGAATTTTTGCGTAAAACGGAACAACAGTATGTATAATATGTCGCTCTTAGCTCATTCCTGCAACATTGTCGCGGCTGTATAGCTTTGTACAATGGCCTGTCCCATTGCGGATAAGAACTACAGATTTTTAGTAGCCACAAATTATTTAGTTGCTTATACCTACTAATAAAGTGGAATAAATAGTAGATTATTAACCAAGGGGATAAAGCAGTGTCTTCTGTCGCGGGTGACGATTTAAATCGCGAGCGTAACGAAGGACTCGAGGTTTACTCCAGAGCGTAGCGAGGGTGTTAACACTATAACTGCACAATAAATGTGTATTCCTTTTTCAAACGATGAATAATGCTTTATATACAAACTCAATGGTGTAAACACAGATGTAGTTCAGTATAAATTTCGGTAAGTATTCCAAATTTAAATCACATTCTCCCCCTAGAGGATGAATGAAATTCAGTACACTTTTCTTTCCCTGTTTTTAACAGATTAAAAATGACTATTGTTATGTTCGCTTTTTGTGGCATAGAATGTCACTTTTTTGAGCAAGTGGTACGAAAAAGTACTTTATTTTGGACACAAGGTACTTACCTTACCATGACATAAAAAAGGTGGCAACGCTAGCTGTGATAGAAATAGTGCAAAAACTTAATCAAGGGCAAACTGTAGTTGGTTAATGAGACACAATAACAGCATCACCTAAGTATCTTCGCAACTGGACTCCACAGCAACATTCTGATGTCGATTCTGGCATGATTATCTAATACCGGCCATACACACTACGAGAAATCGTTACGATCAGACTGTACAGTTCGAACGGTACAGTTTATACGATTTCGTTTAGTATAGGAAACTGTGCAGTTTTATAACATACACGCTACGATTTATCGGTACCGTTCGGACTGTACAGTCTAATCGTAACGATTTCTCGTAGTGTGTATGGGTACGGCCAGAGTGCACTCAGATTCAGATTCAGATTCAGACTCAGAAAACAAGCGCGAGAAATAAACAGTGTAGTCTAAGCAGGTTACCTGCTGCCACTATGGCCACCCTGCTTTAACTACACTGTTTATTTCTCGCGCTTGTTTTCGGAGTCTGAATTTGAATCTGAATCTGAGTGCACTCTGGCCGTACCCTATGGCTGGTATAAAGCTGAACTTAGACGACAGTGTATCCTTATCATTCTTTAAACATGGTTGGTATTTGGTATGGCAATTTGTAACTGCTGTAACAGCTATCTGACTGCCGAAGGTTTTCAAATATCTCACGCTATTTTTTTATAATATTATTATTACCAATGCAAAAGAAAAAATAAAAGAGCGCGAGGCATTTGAAAACCTCAGGCTGCTAGAAATAACAAAATGAATACGTAAGCGTTAGCGTTTTCCAAAGCATTTCCGTTAGGCGAATGGCCCCCAGGTGGGGTAGAGTAATTTGCCTACCTGGCTTTATAAAAAACAAAAAAAAAAGTATTTAAAAGGCGAGACTGAAGTTAATTTATTTTTAATTATAGAGAATCATGCCAGGATCTACCAACATAGCTTTAAGAGAAAATTTGAAGTTTCATTTAACCTATATAAGACAATATCTTTTAATGGAAATTGTAAATCATACTAACTTACCTGAAAACAAAGAAACGGCATTTAAAGTCTTTTACTTAATACAACAATTCCTTCCTTTACAATAATATCTCTTATCTATTAGACAAGTCCGTCCGTCTATCTGTGGTGCTGTTTCAGCGGTCAAACCGTAAGAGATAGATAAAGAGAATATTTAAGCTATAAGTTAAGAATAGTCTGATAAGACTACAAACCGGATTTGAGTAACGTAGCACTTCCGGTTTTCGAGAAATCACGAATTTCAAACGAAACCACACAAAATCTCTGAAGTTCTGAATTAATTAAATACATTTTTCATTTCTTTTTTTTTTAAATCAGGTTTTGGTGAACATTTGGTTCACTGGTTTGCTAGTTTTAAAATAATCAAATAAAAATATTACGGCTCGTTCTGTCAAAGCGACACCATCTATCAAGTGACAGTTTTATTATTATGGTCGCCCGAGAGCTATACAAACTACATAAGAAATAACAAATTAAAGAACTGTAAAGAGGTTCTTTACACCTATAAGAATTAGTTGTATTAGGTAAATGATTTAAAACTACAGTTACTGTCCTAGTACCAGAGGTTACTCAGTAAAATAGATGTGTTGTATAATGTACCATTATGTATCGCGTATTTTGAATAGATTTTAAAGTAATAATTATATTATTATCTTAGGTGAGACTGACGATTCCGATGTTATGGGTCCATCGGCGATTTGAGTACCCTATAACATTTTTATTGTACCTACCTACCGAACGGTTTAATAAATATCAAAAAATAAAATGTGATTTACATTATTTAAAGCGCTTACCTGAAGATGTTACCTACCTGTATTCTTAATTATTCTGTACCCTTAGTACAAGTTTGAGCTCACGAAAACTATCAAGGTTTTCGTAATTGTAAATTATGTTTCTATGTCCATTTTGGTGAAAAGTAACCAAATATACTTAAAATTTTAAAAGTCGCAAATGATTTAATGATAGAATTTAAACACTGTTTATTTGTTTTGACGACCTCCTTGGCCGAGTGGTTTGAACGCCGGGTTTAGCCGACTCGAGAGGTCCCGGGTTCGAATCCCGGTGGGAGCAGATGTTTGTGTGATGAATACGAGCATTAGTACTCCAGTCATGGATGTTTAATATGTATTTCTATATAAATATACTTATATATGTACAGTATATGTATTCTATCCGTTACCCTAGTATCCCATAACACAAGCCTTATAGTGCTTAGCTTGGGGCTAGGCTAATTGATGTGAGTGTTGGAAATATTTATTTATTTATATTGAAACGAAAACAATAAAATCTGTACCCTTAGTACGAGTGCGAGCTTACGAAAACTATCATAGTTTTCGTAATTGTAAAACTAGTACTAAGGGTACTGTTCATGTAGTTCTAATGCCATCTATTATCAAATAAGGCAAACGTTTGTCCTTTTCCCGCCTATATCTCATCATCAGCCTATTAATGTCCCCACTGCTGGGGCACAAGCCATCACTATGGATGGAGTAGTGAGATAGGGCTATATCCCACCACGCGGGCCCAATGCGTATTGGCGGGTGCTAACGACTGCAGATGCAGCCGGGACCAACGGCTTAACGTGCCTTCCGAAGCATGGAGGAACTCGAGATAGAAGATTTTTCATCATCCACCACTGCGAATGTTGCTTAACTTCAACGATCGCAGCCGAACGCGCTAACGCCATGTAAGTCCTCATCCTCTTTCATCTATTAAGGCATATTTACGTGCCGTGGCGACTGAAGCAGAAGCACACCGCTTTCATACATTTGGGTCGACTCAACCTAATAAATAACCTTTCTCTAATTATAATAAATGTATACAAACGATGTGCTTTTGGCGCGTCATAACACGCCATGACACGTAAATATGTTTCTGCCTTCACCCAGTTAGGTTAGGTCGGCTGCGCGTGCCCTAGAACGCCATATAGGCCTAAATACTTGATGCTACGCGTACCTGTTATAAATAAGATATGTATGTAATATTGCAGATAGGGTTCCTAGACAGCTGACTAGGCAATATGTGAAATAGTGTGTGAAAATAAAATCTCTTTTTTAGAAAGACCTCCGAAGGATCCTGTATATTAGTATAATGCGTTTCAAATAAGAATAGGAAAGCCAATGACATCCATCTGTCAAAAGTCGCTTGAAAAGTATGGTTTGCAAAAAAATCTCGAAACACTTTTTTAGCACTCAGCTAATTCTAGAATAAAAACCAAACATTTTTAAACAAACAATAACAAATGTTGGTAATTAATATTATTTGTATTTTTTTCCACTTATTGACTATTGGCTATGAATGGTTTTGATAACCTAATCGTCAACCAAATGTCACTTTATGTTGCGTTTAGAAACTCGATTTAAAACTTTCGTTCACATATAGGATGCATGTTCGTATGTGACCTGCATGATTATTCATAACTTCTCCGGCTGTAATGCAAAGATGAGCGAAATTGAAGAGCTAGATTCTGATTAATGTTTTTTTCATACAGTCTTAATAAAGAAATACTATTAAAAATCGGTTGTGTTCTTTCTCAACCTTAGTAAATTAATTTTATTAAAAAATCGGATGTTTTGTCTCCCTTAATCTTAGTATATATGTTTTGTCTCCCTTAATCTTAGTGTATATAAGTTTTATTGAATAGCAAAATTATTTTACTCACTCTACCTATTTGGTTTGAATTGACAGCTATGACGTCAAAATATGGCGCCCAATCGGTCCTATTTTTAGTTGAATCGCATTATACGTAGCTTTACACTAGAGTGACCAGACGACATGCTACATTTATTATCAACTGGAAACTGGAACTGGAATTGATAAGCTAGCATCTGGCAACCCATTAACACCACGTCCAAAACGAAGTTCCACTTTAATAATGCTGCATCGTTATTATGCTGGCTACCATATCAATTAAACTACACTCTTATCTAAGGTAACTTCGAGCGATGAAATGTATAAATTAAAGAAAAACGATCATTTTTTCACAATATTTTTATTAGGTACAATAAATAAATTAAAAATGCAATTTACTTAACGATATATTTATGACTACTTAGAAAGATTCACAGTGTTGACTAGGTTCTTTCATTTGAATCGAAAACTGCAATTTGCAGTGATAACTTCTTATGGGAGGGTTAACCGCTTCGTTACGTAACGCGTTACGGCGCCAGTCTGTCCGGCTTCCCTTCCTCCCACGCATACGGAAGCGGTCGGTAGGCTCGTCCTCTCTCACTCTAAGGCCGTATACAGAAAGAAAGCCGAAAGCCGATCGGCGCTTATCGGCGCCGATCCTTCCTACATAAAGGAAGCCGATTAAAGCAGATCAAGCAAAATGTCGGACTCATCGGACGATGATTTGGTTTTGTTAGAAAATGTTTATTTAAAAATGCGAAAAACAGCTATACATCCTATAAATAGAGAAAGGAAACGTTTCGGAGAATACCATCATTTATTTGTAAAAAAAAAAAAAAATTTGATGAACAAAGATTTTATACATATACAAGAATGATTCAAGAAACATTTTATTACATTTTGGATTTAGTGAAAAACCGTTTGATGAAAAATTGGGGCAATTGGCATAAACAACCAATCCTTCCAGAAGAAAGACTTGTTGTCACCATTCGGTAAGTACGAAGCAAATAATTTTAGCGCTTAGTTAATAAAAGATGAAGTTATTAGATTTATAAAAAGATTATAACTTAGATTGATTTAATCTAAGGATAATAATTCAAATACAAATTATTTATTATTCGGACCAGCGCGTGTCGGCGCTTATCGGCGCCGATCGGCTTTCGGCTTTCTTTCTGTATACGGCCTAACACGCAGCGCCGCTTAGATTAGCATAAGTTATCACTTCTGTCGTGCGTCCCGAGACGCACAAGCTCTTTAATGTGGAACATCTTTGGGCGCACTTCCAACCGATCTCTGGCGAAGCGACGCTCGCCGTTTTTTTTTTAATTTATTGGCAATGGATAACGCTCGCCGATCAGTACCAGTGTTCCCAGGTCTCCAGATTTTACAGGAGATCTCCTGTGTTTTCTGAAATTTCTCCAGTTCTACAGTTTTTCTTAGAATACGATTTTCTTTTTTAAATTGCATGTTGAGATGCATTTTCGGCCAGTAATAATGTAGGTAACCTTATTAATTTTATAATAGATGTTATTGTCTAAAAAACTAGCTTTAAGGGGCGGCAGAAGCCACAGAAACACATTCGTTACTGGTCTTTATCATGATTTGATTTACCAATTCTAGGAGGGGGTGGGGGATGAAAATGGCAAAAAGTACGCCTCTGTATCTACTGTCTATCTCTAGCTCTTTCCATCCATCTACTGTTTTTTTCTATAACGCCTCCCGATTTTTAAAAATCGGACCCTGATCAGTACAGTTCCAGCGCCCTCCGAGGAAGGAACTATGTCATTTTTTACCGCACGCATCCCAAGCAATTCTCCGAGTGTATTTATCGTAAACCGTATTTCACATCTGCCAGGCGTCCCGTGACGGCTCATATATACAATACCACGTTGTTCAGGACACATTTACTTATCTATTTTAAGACCATTGACCACAAGGAGGTTCAGTGTTTCTTCATTCTCATTACAATGACTGTATGATGTTTGACAACATTTAAGCACCGTATGTTTGAATTCAAATTCAGTTCGTGTTTGGAGTATATTCTGTCAGGAGATGCCATTAATGTTATGTTTTTCACACATCGTATCTCTGAAACTGTATCACTATCACCAGATATGTGGTGACTGCACCCAATATCTGAAAGGAACACAAAAAAAACTATTATTTCTAGATAAATTGAAAGGGAGTTTGAGAATTAGTGAATTAAATCTAAAGGAAAATTCACTAGAAAAAATAAATAGTATAATAGATTTCTTTCTAGTAAAATTTTCTTTAGATTTAAACATTGAGTAGTTAAATGCTTTAGAATATATATCTATATAAATAATGAATGGACTAGTTAATACCGTAAAAGTTTATTTTTGAAGTGAAAACTTCTTTAGCGGCGTTGTACACTTTTTTTGTAATGTGTAAAAAATGTTAAACTCGCGTCAGGACACGTGGTGTAAGACGAAAACAATAAAATTGGAAAGGTTGTTGACTTTCAATATATTGGCTCTAAATAGGAAGTGGCCAGCCGTGGACGCTAGGTGGCAGCTTTATTGCGATGAAAATGCATTTGTTTTACAATAGATGTCGCTATAGTCCATTCACTTTGGCGTGAGACAAAATGTAAACAAACCATAAAATTGATACTTTTTAAGGTCACGTTTGACAAAAGCAAAGATTAAATACTATTTACATAGGAAATGCAGCGAAAATTTAAGTTAATTATTTTAATATCTGTTGCATACATATGAATAATAAAATAAAATATTTTACATTATATTCAACGTACATTCACATCATAAATTCGTATATTTTTAATTTGCTGGTAAAAGTATTTTAACAACTTAAGTTGACATGGAAAAAGACCTAATAACACAATCATTCCCAAACCTAAGACGTATTATAATACGACAAAATTTAAGAGATGACATGATACAAGTATTTTACGTTGCAGTGTTGTGTTTTGTAATCGGTTGGTTTATGTCAGCCATCTTTACTCTCCCGATCAACCTGTTGACGCGAGCGTGCTTAGTCAATCTTATTTGTTAAATTCTTGTTATTTCCTTATTTTATTTGTTAAGTTTGTTGTTATTTTATTTACTGTTAAGTTTAAAGTTGTTTGTGATTGTTTTCTTGTTTAATTGACGTTTTCGTAGCTATAGTTATGAGTGGTGAACCGGGACCAAGCAGCTCTTGTACATTTTCTTCGCCGAAGAAAAAGCGTACAAAGAGTGGACCATTGCGCTCCAACGAAAAGGAGCTCGTGATAAATGTTTTTAAACATGTTAAAGAAACCTGGCCAAAAGATTCATATCCATATAGAAGTGATATAATCAATAAATCCGCCGAAATACTGCGCATATCACGAGCTACTGTTTACCGGTTGGTGAAGGAAAAGAAAAGTACTGGCCGTATCTCATCACCTCCGCCTCCGCCATTTAAAGTATCTTTGTTGGATAGGATACATTGGACGATATGGATAAGGCTGCGATACGCCGCAAAGTCCACACATTTTTTTTAATAAGGAGATGCCCACCGTTGACAAAGTATTGCATGCTGAGAATACAGATGAAACTTTGCCCAACTTTATGAGGACCTCTTTTTTCAAGTTGATGAAATCATTACAATTTAAATATCCGAAAGAGTGGGCTTATTGAAAGAGATGACATTGTTTAATGGCCCATCAAATATTTAAATAATATTCTAAAGCTCAGGAGCGAAGGTAGAACTATTTATTACACTGAAGAAACTTGGATAAATGAAGGTTAGTAAAATACAATATTAAACTACTTTATCCTGTGGGAAATTTACTTCTGAATGAAATTATATTTCCTTTTGTATTCATAAACTGATAAACTAAATTCATATTTTTTATTGTTTATCATCACAGTACTAAAATATATTAATTTCTATGCACATAAATTTATTATAATCTTTTTATAAATATTGAATGATACTTATTATTTTCATACCATGTCTTTATCCTGTGAAAATGTTACTCAAATATGTTGTGTCATTAAATAAATTATTATTGTTTTTATTTTTCATAAGTTGTTAATGAACTTATATTTGTTACAGGACACACTATGAACAAAATTTGGCAAGATCATACAATTAAAACTGCGAAAGAAGCTCATCGAAAGGGATTGTCAATAGGATTGAAAACCCCAAGTGGAAAAGGGAAGCATCTGATTGTATTGTACATATGGGCACAAGTCAAGGGATATATTGGTAAAAATAATAAAACATTTAAGATGACTGAAATTAAAAATTAGCCGATGCCTTACAATCAATCACAGCTGAATCGTGGAAAAGGTGCATTGACCATGTCATTAAAGAAGAGCAGAAAATGCTGAAATTGAATGGTATTGTTGATGATGTTGTGGATAAATTTATTATTAAAGTTGGTGCATCCAGTGAGTTGTCAGACAGTGAATAAATATTATTTGGTATTATGCTGGTTTCATTTGAAATACACATTCTTTTATTATATTTATCATCAAGACAGAATTCATTATAATTTTAATATAGGTTACATAAAAGATATACCTAATCATTGACTAGTAGGTACTTTCTGGACATTATAAAAGTTTTAGAACCTCAGATTCTTTGTTTACATTTTGTCTCAAGCCAAAGTGAATAGACTATAGGTGCGCTTAAATGTGATTCATGTAAGTTGATTATTCTGAGAGATAAACTTTATAAAGTAATAAAAATTGTCTAGTTTGTGTACGATAGCGCAATAAATAAATATAGTATTCTACCACATAAATGATAGTACTTTTATACTGATAATTAAAGCAATTCGTGCAAAATTATTCCCTAACCATTCCAAAATATCAAAAATGCACAACATTAATATTCAAGGTTTCACTTCTGCCGGCACTCCCGGAGTGCAAGCCGTCGTTTTTCTTATTATGGTTTTAAAATGCTTATGGCCCGCTCGATGGTAACCAGCTTCCATAGCCTGCAGACGTTTGCCGTATCAATGTACCAAACCTTAGAACCTTGCTTTCCGATAGAAAAACACAACTTTTAGTGTTGATTCACTGTGATCTTTTGTAAAGTTTAGGTGTTTTCACCAGAAGAGTACTCCTCTGGGGAACCTTCATCTTTCAAAAAACACAGTAAAGAAACAGTAATTTTTGATATAGTTGTGATTATTTTAGTGAGTTAAGTTCTAGGGGCTTTACGAGATCTGGGTGAGTATGGCCGGGCAGACACACTTTCCTGTCTACCGCTACTGGTCTTTACTTTCACTTAAAATCAAATGGGAGGGAGTTTTTTATTTCGCTGTAGTATGTGTAGAAATACCAGCAGCGGCACCAGCTGCCGGGAGAACAGCTCCACGCGCGCGTCATCAGTCACAGGGACAGAGGTAGGGGACTCACCGAGGCCACCAGCGGCCGGTCCAGCACGCACATGCCCATCGGGGAGTAGCCCACGGAGCGCAGCACCAGCTGCCGGGAGAACAGCTCCACGCGCGCGTCATCAGTCACAGGGACAGAGGTAGGGGACTCACCGAGGCCACCAGCGGCCGGTCCAGCACGCACATGCCCATCGGGGAGTAGCCCACGGAGCGCAGCACCAGCTGCCGGGAGAACAGCTCCACGCGCGCCGGCAGCGCCCCCCCGCCCGCCCCCGCCGCGTGCGTCATCAGGCGACACACTAGGCCTTCGGTGCGCATGCCCTGGATACGTAAACTTTAATTTTATATTTATAATAATAATATCATTTATTGGCAGACAACATAGATCCATATGTTAGTATACAATATAACTTACAACTAAGTGTTAGTAGCCTATAATAAGTATTTATATATTCAAAATATTTATGCCTTTTCAATAGGTCATGTACCTTAGAGGCACTCCGCGCGAGCGACACCAAGAAGAATAGTTAACTCCTATTTCAGTCATCATACGCACGGAATGCCTCCAAAATGGTGCATGCGGATCCCTTGCCACGGTCTCCAGAATGGTGTTGTTACTGCTCCGCACTCTACACATCAATGACGCAACCTTTTTCCGCAAGACGGCATGAAAACCATCAGTCCGAGTTTCAGTAAACATTCCGGAGGTATTTGCATAGGTTATATGAGTTTATCCAGAGACGTAGAGAACAAACTGCGCGTTCCTTTACCGGCTATCGAGTAAAGCTCTTTTGTAGTAATGGTTGTTTACGACGTGACAAATAGAACTGTCGTTTTCGATTAAAAGCTACCAAAAAATAGACGCTTGTAAGATGCGACAGAAGAACTAAAGGGAATCAAGATGGAAACGAGTTGAAATCAAGACGGAAACCAAACTAAAAAGTGTCGGACACTTGACGGCGTCCTCCGAAATATACATCAGTATACTGGCCAGTGGTAACGACGTCACGAATCCGACGCCATATTGTACTGGTATGCTACCATATTTTTACCGGGAAAACGAATATGACGTATGACCGAGCGTGCGTGAGATGCATGCGAATTTTATTTCTTTTTTATTTAAAGAACAATAATGGCATCCGTACAAAAATAATTCCTTTTAATTGATGAGGCAAATAAAAAATCTTCTTTATTCGCACTATTTTAAACATTTCGTCGATTTATGACGTCAGTGCACTGGCCTGTATATTTCGGAAGAATTCACCAGTATAGCGTCGATTCATGACGTTATTAGCACTGGCCAGTATACTGGTGTATATTACGGAATACACCATTGGTTTCCTTTCCGTCTGGAAAGGGGATAAAAACGAAACGGAAACGAGAATGAAACGAGACATTTTCGACAGAGAAACAAGATTTATACATGGAGGAAACAAAATGGAAACTGGTTAGTATGTAGACGTTTTGAATGTCGTCGTTAGAATTAATGTTTTCTGAAAGAAGTTTTTGAAGTTATACTTCTTTAGCCGCGTTATGAAAAAATGATGAGAGTGAAATTTTAATAGAAATAGAATCTCTATTAAGAAGGTGCTAACGACTGCATTGTGAAGGCCTATCAAAAGTATATATTAATCTGAAACAACGGAACCAAAGCGCGATTCAGGAGACTACAGCGCCATCTCTTGACCATTGGTGTAGTAGAACCAAAATCCACATCTTTATTTTTTTATTACCTCGACGATAGTGTAGTGCGAAGGTTCAACTACGATGAACATTCTGAGCATGTGTGTGGCACACCATAGGAACTGCAGCACCAGGAAATGTACTCGGTGTGTGCGCGATAAAACTGTAAGAAAATTATTATGAAAATAAAATAGTCATACTTTTAATTATAGCCAATATCGCCGATCTATTCCCACTATTACATCTAAATAATCTTAATTTTACAGTGAACATATAAGGAAAACTATCAATTTCTGTCTCTCGCTCTAATTTTTTATAGCACCTATAAATTGAAATCGAGATACACAATATATTATAAAGAATACTAGCAAACAAGTGAAGCAAATGTTCACCAAAACCTGATTTAAAAAAAATGTATTTAATTAATTGAGAACTTCGGAGATTTTGTGTGGTTTCGTTTGAAATTCGTGATTTCTCGAAAACCGGAAGTGCTACGTTACTCAAATCCGGTTTGTAGTCTTATTAGACTATTCTTAACTTATAACTTAAATATTCTCTTTATCTATCTCTTACGGTTTGGCCGCTGAAACAGCACCACAGACGGAAGGACTTGTCTAATAGATAAGAGATTATAAAGCGAGATACACGTAAAAGCCTTTCCTAATCTTTTAATTTATTCTGTCAAAATAATTTACATATACGAACTGAAAAAATTAACTATTAGCAACGCATGACCGATACCCACTGAAAAATAAGAAGAAATTCATGAGAAAATAGAATGCCACGTTTTGTTCATTTTTCAATTATGGAAATAAAGTTTAAAAAAAGTATATGCATTAAAGAAGCTCGATGGTGCAAGCGATTAGTGCGTTCGGATACGATCGTTGAAGTTAAGCAACTTTCGCAGTATTCGGTGGATGGGTGACCATAAATTTACTATCTCGAGGTTCTCCATGCTTCGGAAGGTACATTAAGCTGTTGGTTCCAGTTTCATCTGCGGTCGTTAGCACCTACCGCTCCGCACTGGGCCCGCGTGGTGGCTCATGGCCCAATCTTCCTATTCCATTGAAAAAAAGACATGTGCCCTAGCAATGGGGACATTAATAAGCTGGTGATAATGATGATGAAACAAATATGAAAAACTCACTAAACTCCATGATAAGAAAGTACGGCGTCACAATCAGATGCAGCAACGTAGAGATGAGTATGACTACAAGCGGCGCTCCATAGCTCGCATCCACGCGGTGAATCACCTCGCACAGCGTGCCGTGCAACCCAGCCAGCGCCGCCACCGCCTCGCACACAGGCACCACCAGCCGCGCCTCCCCGCCCCCTGTACGACACAGGCACTGGCGGGTCACTATACACATAGAGCGTCCACTGGCGGGTCACTATACACATAGAGCGTCCACTGGCGGATCACTATACACAGCGCGCCGTGCAACCCAGCCAGCGCCGCCACCGCCTCGCACACAGGCACCACCAGCCGCGCCTCCCCGCCCCCTGTACGACACAGGCACTGGCGGGTCACTATACACATAGAGCGTCCACTGGCGGGTCACTATACACATAGAGCGTCCCCTGGCGTTCACTATACACAGCGCGCCGTGCAACCCAGCCAGCGCCGCCACCGCCTCGCACACAGGCACCACCAGCCGCGCCTCCCCGCCCCCTGTACGACACAGGCACTGGCGGGTCACTATACACATAGAGCGTCCACTGGCGGGTCACTATACACATAGAGCGTCCACTGGCGGGTCACTATACACATAGAGCGTCCACTGGCGGGTCACTATACACATAGAGCGTCCACTGGCGGGTCACTATACACATAGAGCGTCCACTGGCGGGTCACTATACACATAGAGCGTCCACTGGCGGATCACTATACACAGCGCGCCGTGCAACCCAGCCAGCGCCGCCACCGCCTCGCACACAGGCACCACCAGCCGCGCCTCCCCGCCCCCTGTACGACACAGGCACTGGCGGGTCACTATACACATAGAGCGTCCACTGGTGGGTCACTATACACATAGAGCGTCCACTGGCGGGTCACTATACACATAGAGCGTCCACTGGCGGGTCACTATACACATAGAGCGTCCACTGGCGGGTCACTATACACATAGAGCGTCCACTGGCGGGTCACTATACACATAGAGCGTCCACTGGCGGGTCACTATACACATAGAGCGTCCACTGGCGGGTCACTATACACATAGAGCGTCCCCTGGCGTTCACTATACACAGCGCGCCGTGCAACCCAGCCAGCGCCGCCACCGCCTCGCACACAGGCACCACCAGCCCGCCTCCCCCCCGCCCCCTGTACGACACAGGCACTGGCGGGTCACTATACACATAGAGCGTCCACTGGCGGGTCACTATACACATAGAGCGTCCACTGGCGGGTCACTATACACATAGCGTCCACTGGCGGGTCACTATACACATAGAGCGTCCACTGGCGGGTCACTATACACATAGAGCGTCCACTGGCGGGTCACTATACACATAGAGCGTCCACTGGCGGGCATACATAGAGCGTCCACTGCGGGTCACTATACACATAGAGCGTCCACTGGCGGATCACTATACACAGCGCGCCGTGCAACCCAGCCAGCGCCGCCACCGCCTCGCACACAGGCACCACCAGCCGCGCCTCCCCGCCCCCTGTACGACACAGGCACTGGCGGGTCACTATACACATAGAGCGTCCACTGGTGGGTCACTATACACATAGAGCGTCCACTGGCGGGTCACTATACACATAGAGCGTCCACTGGCGGGTCACTATACACAGAGCGTCCACTGGCGGGTCACTATACACATAGAGCGTCCACTGGCGGGTCACTATACACATAGAGCGTCCACTGGCGGGTCACTATACACATAGAGCGTCCACTGGCGGGTCACTATACACATAGAGCGTCCCCTGGCGTTCACTATACACAGCGCGCCGTGCAACCCAGCCAGCGCCGCCACCGCCTCGCACACAGGCACCACCAGCCGCGCCTCCCCGCCCCCTGTACGACACAGGCACTGGCGGGTCACTATACACATAGAGCGTCCACTGGCGGGTCACTATACACATAGAGCGTCCACTGGCGGGTCACTATACACATAGAGCGTCCACTGGCGGATCACTATACACAGCGCGCCGTGCAACCCAGCCAGCGCCGCCACCGCCTCGCACACAGGCACCACCAGCCGCGCCTCCCCGCCCCCTGTACGACACAGGCACTGGCGGGTCACTATACACATAGAGCGTCCACTGGCGGGTCACTATACACATAGAGCGTCCACTGGCGGGTCACTATACACATAGAGCGTCCACTGGCGGGTCACTATACACATAGAGCGTCCACTGGCGGATCACTATACACAGCGCGAAAGTGCCATAATATTGGAAACTTTCTAAAAACAAGGTACATGGTAACAATCGCGTAAATAACAGAAATTACTGTAATGTTAGTGACCTTAAAAGTTTGAAACAATATAAAGCAGTATCTTTTTTAGTTTTGTTTAGCTATAACATTTGTGTCTTTATTAAAATCTGGGTAGGTATAACAAACAAGATTCCCAATTTATTTTTAGTCCGTTTCAGATTTCAATAAATAAGGCTTATTATATTCCTATTTTATGCACGAACAGGGAAGTAACCAATTCAATAAAATTTCACCTTAGGATCTGTAAGTACATTTGATTTTGTTCATTACAAGCTTTTATTTAGCTTGCTATCTATGTTTGTTACGGTCAAATCTTACAACTCAATTTTAAAGCACTTGCCCTCAACCGATTAAGCTGAAATTTGGTATGCTCGATCAGTTCGGATGACAATGCATGATTAACAGTGTGACGTCATTCTAAATCCAATATGGCGGCATACCCAAAATGGCGGACCAATCATTTTTAATGCATTCTTACAATATGGGTATCAAATTAAAGGGCTTGCTGAGAGTAACTCGAAAAAAATGTGACGTCACTCTCAATCCAATAGGGCGGACTTCTAAAATTTGAAAATCTATTTAGAAACAGATATCTTTAACTAATTTAGATGAAATTTTCTTTTTAGCGCATTTGAATAAAAGCTTGTTTTGAAAAAGGTTTTTTTTACCTTAATTTTATTTGACTTACCATTTTTACGAACTATGACAGTGTGATGTTTCTTAGGCATGGTATCCATCAGCAAGCTAACATCTTCCACCTGCTGAATGTTCGACGGGCTCACACGTATCGCAAATATGTTTAACGGTGTCGGTCTTCTGGCTTTCTCTTCATCTGAAAACATGATTTTGCATGAGTAATTATTTAATTCTGAAAAACGCTCAGAAAGTTATTCTAAATTAAAAAAAAAGGTAAATTTAAAAAATCAAAAAACCCGACTGCTTAATTATACTTCAAATAAAAACTGAAAAGAAAAAAACAAGTCCAGTAGTCTATAATTCTGTTAATAAGGAACAAAGCTACTTTAACAGTCGGGACCCATTAGATATTTAAGAATACATAATATTTTTCAACAGTGGGTCCCGACTGTTAAAGTAGCTTTGTTCCTTATTAACAGAATTATAGACTACTGGACTTGTTTTTTTCTTTTCAGTTTTTATTTGAAGTATAATTAAGCAGTCGGGTTTTTTGATTTTTTAAATTTACCTTTTTTATTTCACACTTTTTAGTTAGTTAGTATTTTAAGACGGTATATACCGTAGTCTTGTTACTTCATTAAGGGAATTAATATCGCGGGAATTATTAAGTACCTTGCGTCGGTCTAAAAGATTGATTTATTAAGACATATAAAGACTTTACCCGCGGGTCAAGGCTACAGATGGGCCTCAATTTTCGCAAAAATGTGTGAAGTTATATCAAGTCGTTACATAAATATCTCTAATGTATGTAAATTTTATAGTAAACTAGCACTTACTCAAAAATTCATCTTTTGTTTATGTTTTTTTTTAATAGTTTAGCAGTAAATACAAAATTCATTTACTTTTATTCGTCGACTATTTAAAATTGGCAGTGGCTGCATTGTCATGTCAATGCCGGACGTCTAAGATTGTGATATACACAAATTCAGTGTCAGTCCCTAGTCTCATAATTTGATATACCTACATAATTCACAGAAAGCCAATATGTAGATGCCAGAAGTTAACTTCAAATGTTTTTAATCACCCTATATACAATACCAATCAATGACGTTTATGTCACAGGTTGAAGAAAGCAGTAACTCACGTCTGTTGTTTTGGACAATGGTGGCAACTGTCTTAGATCACTAAATTAAATAATTATGCAATCACCAAAGCAAAGTTTATAATATTTGATTAAACTAAGGCGCATAATAAAATTTTCATAACGTTAGGTAGAGCACCATAGCAATCCCATTTATTATCAATTTATAGTTCTCTTTGTAGTTTTCTTTTAAAACGTTCACATTTAACAGGTCAAAGACTTTGTGTTCGACCCTTTTTTATTGGTAGTGTAAAGCTCGAATGAAGAGAACTCCCAGTAGTGCAATCATGGCAATTATTTTCCAATTTTTTTTTTGTTATAAAAATCCGAATAATGTATCGCTGTTAAGCACAAATGCTAAGTAACTTTTACAAATAAATCAAATAAACCTATTACTTACTTTATTTTTAAATCTTTTTCATCAATTAAATACTTATCTTATCCTAACTATCTATACTAATATTATAAAGAGGCAAGATTTGTATGTTTGTAACAAATAATCTGTCAAACTACTGAACCGGTTTCAAATATTAATTCATCATAAGGTAGCTACATTATTTATTATAACATTTTTCTTTATTTAAATACATTTTGTCCGAGTGACATAGGCTATATTTTATCCCGATAAATAAATTTCGCCCGTACAATGCCCGGTTGGATCACTAGTAAGTATAATATAATATTATAGATGCGAAAGTGAGTTTGTTTGTTGCGCTTCCGTGCCCTAATAGCTAAATCGAATACAATGAATTCCCATATAGAAGTAGATGGGAACTTGGTTCTTAGCTACAACATCGCAATACTTATAGGCGTAGGGTGATGAAAGGGGTGATTTACCTATAAAAATCTACATTATTTACTTTGAATTTTGCAGAATAATTACAAAACCAATATTATCGCGACCTGATTAATAAATACAGGGATTCCAATAAGTATGGGTTATTTTTCATTATATTAAGTAAACCTTTTTTGTAACATTCAGTAATATCGTTAAAAAAAATGAAAAACAGTAAAATTCTGAGTTTTTCATTAAAATTCAATAATCATAAATACCTATTGATAATATATTTTTCATCATTCAATAAGAAGGAACTGTATCATAGTTTTATTGTTAGTACTTCGTATAAGATCAGATACTGCGCATACCCCATTTTTTTTCTTTTACATAGTACACCGCGCTATCACTTTGTCATCGTTGTAACTTTTTAAATATTTGTCGAAATGACATACTGTAAAAAGCACAGTTTATCGTCTTTAAATATCAAAAGCGATAAAAGTATTTGTTTTGATAAAACATGATTTGTTAATACAAAATGTGCATTTTGGAAATAGATATCAAATAATATTTTAGTTTTGATTCACTATTTTAGCGGTAATGACTTACACATTAAAAATAGATATATGGTGACACGGACTTTTTTTAGAACTATTTAAGAGATACATTTCACTCTACATTACATTCATGTAACTTTTATTGTTTTTGCAGTGCAGGCCAAAATGGCTCGCAAATGGGAGATTTTTTTCCGTCTTATGTGACACTTATTGTTATATATTGGCCAATTCCCTCAATAACTACATAAATTATTATATATTTGTAATTATCATATATGAGCTATATAACTGTTAAGTTTCATTAAAATCCATTCAGTATTTTTTAGGTGAAAGAGCAACAAAAATCCATACAAACGTAAGATTGAAATTAAAAGCGTAAGTGGTTAATATACAACTTTAAAGCGTTGTAGCTCCTAAACAATCATATAAAATGAAAAATGGTGTTAGAAACCTAAATATGATTTTTGATTATCTAGACAGTGATACCCCATTCGACATATTTTGTCAACTTATTTTTTTTACTTCGTCACAATATGGCGCCTAATTTTGCCCATACTGAATTTTGATTACTATCATATCTTTAGTAGCACTCCCATGATTGAGACGAATCGATTGATGTATGAATCATCAAAATCGGTCCAGGGGTTTGGTCTCTAGTGTGCCACAAAGGAACAAACATACATATATAGACTGTTAAACACATAACCCTGTCTGCGCGTCGCGCTTCGCGCTCTTGCATTGCGCAGCCGGGTAAAAAGAATTCGAAGTCGCAGGGACCCCTACGAATCTATACTTAACTAGCTGACCCAGCGAACTTCGTACCGCCCTAAAAAAATAGGGGTTGTCCAGCGGACAAAATTGAGAATCTAAACCATTCTCAAATCCCCTTGAACACACACAAAAAATTTCATCAAAATCGGTCCAGTCGTTAAAGAGAAGTTCAGTGACATACACACTCACAGAAGAATTATATATATAAAGATATTATAAAGCTGCAGAGTTTGTTTGTTTGTTTGTTTGAACGCGCTAATCTCTGGAACTACTGGTCCGATTTGAATGATTCTTTCAGTGTTGGGTAGTCCATTTATCGAGGAAGGCTATAAGCTATATTTTTTTTTTTTTCAAAATTAGGGATCCCTAATTAAATTGCTATTTTGTAACATAAGGTGTAAAATCGAAAACCTATTTTTGCGTGCGCTGCAAAAACTATTGACAATAGAACAAAATGATGTACTACGGGTTTGTAGATCCCATTAAGATACAAAAAAGTCCGCGAGAACATATATCTAGCAATCATAGTTTAATCACAATAACCGATTTTGTGTTCAAAATAATTATTAAATCGTCTGAAGAAGAAAAAAACTACTTTAAATATGTATCGTAATATTAAAAACACAAACAACCCTTAATTTTCACCCCTGTACCACCCATATTTTTATGACGATACGAAGTTCGCTGGGTCAGCTAGTCATTAATATTTATCACGCTTGCCTTTTAGAAGAGTTTTTGAAGTTATACTTCTTTAGCCTGTAGTGTTTGTTTTTAAACAGAGCGTGACACTGACACACGTAGGACAGCTGTTTTGTCTATGATAGCGAACCGCTTACGTCAGCGTAGCTGTCAAACTTCATTGATTGGGTTGGTAGCCTTGAGGGAAGAGTCGATTTTCCTATTCGACTAAAATATTCGCCTTGAGACTTATAAAAAAAAAAAAAAAAAAAAAAAAAAAGTTATCAGGCGGTGAATCTCTGTGGGGGCGCGTGGATGAATGGATGGAGTTTGACAGTTGTTGAATTTTGAATAGTCTTTCCCAGATCGATTTGAGTCCTCCTTATCGGGTGCTGTTTTTAATCGATTTTGAATTTTACTCGAAATTGAATTTCCTCGCTGATTTGGGTAGGTATTCCCTTTTCCTCAGCTTACGGCGAGCGTAGGTATATAGTTTTGAGTTTATTCTTCGGTTCGTCTCGAATGCGGCGGCTGTCTGTTTGACTGTGGCCTTTGCCTTCAGTTGAAGTGGGAAACAAATCATAGACACATGTTTGGGAGTAGACGATCCGTCTATCATCTATGAGCAATTGTCAAAACAACTTTTAAAATTTCACAATCTGTTTGTGGTACAGTTAACTTTTCATCTTTTCTTCTGCCCAAAGTATAATAAACGGCATATTATTGTCGTCGAAGTCGTGAGATAGATCCGAAAAGTTTATATCCCGAAGGATATTGGCGGAAAAAGCGCGGAGTCGCTAACCGAACTGAGTTTCGTAGGTATATTGGAGTGGCTCTTTTTCCTACATAATTTGCAAGTTTGGGCTGTGAAAATAACCTTTCTGTTGATATTCTGTATCGTAGGTGGACGAACACGAACCTTCGCAAGGCATTGCAATAATAAGGCGGTAACTTGTGATAGGAAACAAAATACTTACGGATAGTTTCATATTTCGAACGGTAAGCTATCATCTGATCTCATATTTATTCTCCTAGCACTAATTGAACTGCATTATGCACAATATAGTGATTCTTGTCATCAAATATACCTAATCATTCTTGTCAAGTTAGTGAACGTGGAATTGATTTTCTTCAAACCGGGTGGGACGGGCCCCCAGTCCTGTATGATTCAAATTTTAAAGTGTAAACATTGACCGTGAATATCCCTCACTCCCTCACCCACCACAGATGTGGTAATCTATGTATTTTCCCCATATCTGATCATTTTTTCAATGTGAACTTCAGGCTTGTACGTTCCCCTCAAGAAATACTGGAGGACTAACAAGGAGACTTTTGTTCTGTGCACGGACCAGAAGGGGCGCGGGAGTTTATTTGCCAGCCGCTCTCCGGTTTTATGTAACCCGGCCGAACAGCAGACAGATTATACACAGCTTAACCTATCATAATCAAGGTATTTCTCTACTAACCCCGGGTGAACGTGAAAAGGAAACAACAGGCGAGGTTGGACCCCGACTTACCCATTTCCATATATTTACATATACTATATAACTGGTTATCTCACTGAGAACTAGAATTAACTAAGTTTGTCACCAATATCGATCAAACGAGCCGTAGAACCTCTGAAATCCACTCAATAGCTTATTCAGTCTAGTCTATGTGGTATTTGTGGATAAAATATATTAGTAAGGATTATATTGTAAGTACATGGTAAAGTGTTATGAATGTCTGATATTCATATAATTATAACCTTTCATGACAACTTGTTGGTTTATATACACATTAACTTTGAACTACTGTATTCAGCTTAGATATTTATAATTAGTGAAACATAGTTATTATATAAATAATAAACATAGTTGGACTTGTTGATTTATATAAGCAATAACTTAAAACTACTGAATTCCTATGCTTTGGTATCTAAAGTGGATAAAATATACTTATAACATTATCTTAATTTTTTGGTTTTCTTTTATTGTTCCCCGGTGCTCTGAGTAGCTAGTAAAGAGCTGAGGAGGGGAATTTAACATCACATGTGGCGCCCGAACAAGTGGAAACAAGGCTTTGTAGCATTTACTTTGCTCTTTTTTTTGGTCATTTGCTCAAAAAAGGTTGATCGATATTGGTGATTTTTTTTTTTTTAATTTTCTTTTTCTCTGAATTATTTGGCTTATATCCAGAGATTTGTTTGTCTGGTTATACTGTGTTGTAAACATAATAATTTGTAACATCGGATGATCGATATTGGCTCAAAATTTACAATCAAAAAAGTCATATTTACTTTTTTATACCCTTATTTAAAGGAAAAAAAAAAACCCTCTTGTGTACTGATTTTTGGTAGGTTAGTTCACCAACCTCACTTTTTTGAACCTAACAAGAAGAAACCTAACATTGAGAAACCTAATCCTTTAGAACCTAACAATTTTCAACCCTCAGGTGTGAAACCACACTTGTTACAACACTACTATTTTAACTGATATATCTTAACAGGTAGGTGATTTTATTATCATATTAATTACACTTTGTTATTGAACATTTCTTTATTTTGCCACACTAGGAGTAATTTTAACTTACAAAATGGAACAGAGGCCAATCACTTTTAACTTGTTACACAAAGATGAGTTGGAATATGAAGTCAGAATTAGGGGTGCGAAGCCTGTGGACGGGGTGCCTGCTTTAAAGGCACAAGTACGTGCTTTAAATAAAGATTTACCTTCTGATGAAATATTAACTTGTGAAGTAGAGATAGAATCAGAGTTGGATATTATTAGGGAGAAATTAGACAGTTTAGATGATCTTACTTCTCAAACTTCTTCTAGAGCTAGTTCCCTTAAAGCACTGAACAGAATACAATCATTAGCACATCACTTGTTTCATAGACTTAGTCGCTTAGATTCTGATAATGATGACAGCATCGCCTCTCAATTGGAGGCGCTGCAAGAACGTCTGGACAAGTTTCTGGTTAAGTTAGATAACATTATGCACCATTTTAAGAGTAGTTTAACTCAGGTGCCTCCGGAAGAGAATAGCAGAGTCCATGCTGCTTCTGAACGCACTGGGAATGCTTCCCTGACTCTGGTGCTGCCGTACATAAACTAAACATACGGTTTAATGGGAAAACCTGTGTAAAGGCATTCTTGCAGCGTTTAGAGGAGTTATGTTTGTCTCGTGGTGTAACAGATGGTAAATTGTTCAATTCTGCAGCTGAATTGTTTACAGATGAGGCTCTTTGTTGGTATCGTGGGGTGCAATCCGAAGTACATAGCTGGTTAGGGTTGAAAACCTTGCTTCTTGATGAATATTTACCATCAGATTATGATCATCGTTTATTACAAGAGATCCGGTCTCGCACTCAGGGTTCCGATGAAAGCATAGTGAATTATCTTAGCATTATGCAGAACTATTTTACTCGGTTGTCAAAGTCGCTCTCAGAGGAAGAGAAATTGAATATTGTTCTTTTTAATATTAGACCTTTTTACACTACACAATTAGCTTTGAATCCCATAGAGTCCTGGACAGATTTGAAACGCAAATGTAGACTTCTGGAAGGTGCCAAGGAGCGTTCCCAACATTTTAGTGAACCACCTAAAATAACCCAGGCTTGCTTAGCTCCAGATCTGAGTTATAAGAATAGCAATAATAGACAACTGCCTAAGGTCTCAGCCGTGCAACTGGTGGGAAATGATAAGTTCTGTGTGCGTTGCCGTGTTGAAGGGCACACTTTGGGAACATGCCGGGAAGCTCATGTTTTGGTTTGTTATCGTTGCGGCCGAAAAGGGGTGACGGCAAGATCGTGTCCCGAGTGCTCCCAGGGGAAAGCTAAAATTCTTCTCTTCCAAAAAACGGGAAGGTGTGAATCGGCGCTGTTATACATTTTTGTCTAAACACGAATGGGATTCGTGGTTGGAAGTAATTCGACGGTTTTTCGATAGTAATAAACAAAACATTATTAAAAAGTGTCAAAATGAATGTCAACATCTGACAGCGCCGATTCACAACACAAGAGGGGATGCCCGTCCATTTTTAAAAATTACTATTTATGAATTAAAATATATAGGCTTGCTAGACTCTGGTTCTGAAATATCTATTGTAGGTAACAATGCAATAAAACATTTTTCTGGCCTTGGTACTGTACATAAGTCATGGGACTTAACACACATTACTACTGCAAACGGTTCGTCGTCTCCAGTGACGGGCTACATATTTTTGCCAGTCACTGTCGGAGGAAGAACCGCCACTATTAAATTCTACTTAGTACCTGGGGTCGCCACTGAGCTACTTTTTGGGATGAATTTCTGGAAAGAATTTAAGATAGCACCCGACGTTCTATCCTTATTGGAGGGTGGTGAGTATTTGCCGGGGGGTAATCATATTGGTTCGATCACTTGTAACGATAGATTTTTACAAGATTTTGAGTCGCTCTCTGAGTCCGAGCGTAGGCAGGCTCAGGAAGTAATACGATTGTTTGAGGATATATCAGCGGAGAAGAGAGGATTAGGTAGGACTCACTTGGTCACGCACAAAATAGACACGGGCGATCATCCACCGATCAAGCAGCGTTACTATATCATGTCTCCGGAAAAGTTGGCCGAAATGAACAAGCAACTAGACCAAATGCTCAAAGATGATGTGGTGGAGCCGAGCAATAGTGCGTGGAACAATCCCGTCACTCTGGCGCAAAAGTCGGATGGATCTTATCGTTTTTGTTTGGACAGTAGGAAACTCAACGCGATTTCAAAGCATGACGCCTATCCTTTGCCGTATATCAGTAGCATCCTGGACCAGCTCCGTGACGCGAAATTCCTGTCTTCAATCGATCTTAAATCGGCATACCATCAAGTATTATTATCACCGGATTCCCGGGAAAAGACCGCATTCACTATTCCCTCCCGCGGGCTATTTCAATTTAAGGTCATGTGTTTCGGTTTGACCTCAGCGCCTGCCACTCAGCAGCGCTTGATGGATAGTTTGTTTGGGCCGGAGTTTAATAAGCTGTTGGGATCCGGGTCACCAGATTTTAACCCGGATAACCATAAAATATTCATTTATTTGGATGATTTAATAATTTTAACTTCCTCGCCTGCCATGTCCGAACATCTTGATATTCTACGTAAAGTCAGAGATAGATTGTTGGAGGCTAATTTAACTATTAATATGGGGAAGTGTCAATTCTTTAGAAGACAGTTGAAGTATTTGGGTCACGTGGTTGATGAATATGGTTTGCGTACCGATCCCGATAAAATAAGAGCTATTGTGGATTTTCCCATACCCGCTAATAGAAAGGAGGTGAAACGTTTTCTGGGAACTGCATCATATTATAGGCGATTTATTAAAAACTTTAGCCATATGGCCGGGCCATTAAATGCTCTCACTTCTACGCGTAAGGGTGCTCCTCCCTTTAAATGGTCGGATGAGGCAGAGCAAGCATTTCTGGACTTGAAGTCGGCTCTTACAAGTGCTCCAGTTTTGGCATGTCCGGACTTCACGAAGGAATTTGCAGTTCATTGCGATGCGTCCAATTTTGGCATTGGAGGTACCCTCACCCAAACCGTAGACGGCCAGGAGCATCCGGTCGCGTATTGTAGTCGCTCACTTACCCACGCCGAACGAAATTACTCGGCTACCGAGCGGGAAGCTTTAGCTGTGGTACATGTAGTCGAGCATTTCCGTCCCTATCTGGAGGGTAGTAGGCCATTTCGTGTAATTACCGATCATGCTAGTCTAAAATGGTTTCTGAAGCTTAAAAATCCGACCGGTCGCTTGGCGCGTTGGGGTTGTAGATTATCACCCTATAATTTTGTAATAGAACATCGCAGTGGCTCACAAAATGTGGTACCTGACGCGTTATCCCGCTCTGTTCCCGTGGCATCTATAGGTATCACTGACGCCACAGCCGACTCGTGGTATAATAATATAATTAAACGTTGTACGGACAAACCTAGAGCTTGTCCAAATTTTCAGATAGTTGATGGTAGGTTATACCGTTTCACAAAAAGTAGTAATAAGCTCAGTGGTGATTACCAGTGGAAACAGGTTATCCCGATTGAGAGTAGGGAATCTATAATTAAACAGAACCACTCTGAACCAATCGCGGCTCATCTTGGTGTGGCAAAAACTTATAAACGTTTAAAATTAAGATATTTTTGGCCCGGTATGTATAAGGATACCGTGGATTTTATTAAGAGTTGCTCGGTTTGCAACGCATACAAACACAGTTCACTGGCAACTCCTGGGTTCATGGGAGAACCTAAAGTTTGCTGTCGGCCATTCCAGTGCATCAGCATCGATTTAGTTGGCCCACTGCCGATGTCCAGACAGCAAAACAACTATTTGCTGGTAGTAGTGTGTTGCTTTACAAAATATTGTTTATTATTTCCTTTACGTCGAGCTACGGGTAGGGTGATTGCTCAGCGACTGGAGGATCATGTCTTTTTGATTCATGGTATACCTCAAACCGTGATCTCCGATAACGGATCGCAATTTGTAAGCCATGAACTTCAATCTTTGTATGCCAAATATAATATACCACAAGTCCATTTGGGTCCCGTGTATTGCCCTCAGGTTAACACTGTCGAACGTTATAACCGTACTGTCATCACTGCGGTGGCCTCGTTCGTTGAAAATGACCATAGATCTTGGGACGTGAATATTCATAAGATCCAGTTCGCTATGAACACCTCTGTGAACGAATCCACGTCATATACTCCGTTTATGTTAGTTCATGGTAGGGAGGCTGTTACCGATGGTAGTATTTATGCCGGTTTCAACGATCTTGACGAGTTAGTGATAGTACCCCGGGATACTCATGCGTCTAATCTGGGTCATTTAGGTGAAATCTTTAAAGAGGTCAAGGACTCACTGCGAAAAGCCCACGATAGGAACGTTAAATATTATAACAGGCGTCGTAGGGATATTTCCTTTAACGTGGGCGATTACATTTGGAAACGGACGTATAAACAAAGCGCGGCTCATAAATACTTTTCAGTCAAACTTGCACCGAAATATGAACGTTGCAAAATAATCCGTAAACTCTCCCCCCTCGTTTACGAGCTCGAAGACGAAAACGGGAAGTATGTAGGCAAATGGCATATAAAAGATTTCAAAAGCGCTGACCCCGAATAGATATTTAGGTAGGGACTTATCGCCGTGGATGTGGCGGCCGACGAATACCCATTCCGCCTTCTGCCCGGCGTGACGTAGAAATCGTCAATGGGTCTTGGTATCACACTGCATCTTAGATACCCATGTGTGTGTTCGTCCCCGATAGTGTGATCTCTTTGTTTGCCACCTAATTAATGCTTAAACACTTAATTGTCTCTTAACTTTTCCAGGAGAAGGTTTTGTTAATGTGCTTGTTAGTTTTTTACCTACCAAGGCATTTTATTGAAGTTGCTAATACAAATGAAAACGTATTAACAACAACTTTTATCATAATATCCTATGATGAGCATAGAATATTTATGATATTTTTTTTATTTCTCCCGGGAGACAGTAAATGAGACACACGATGGACGAACACACAACATGCAATTTTGTGAGCAAATCGCCTTTGACCAATAACATCTCTTTGGTTAATTTTCTACCATTATGTTTTTCGCGGTATAACTGGTAACATTATAATTTTTTTTTTTTATTATATCTATTTTCGGAGCAAAGATGCTTGCGGTACGGCCTTGAGTGGTATATATACACTTTGTGTTACTATTGTCATTTATTATTATCTATTTTTGTTACAACTTAGAGATTTATCAATGATTTATCGTTCTGTATGTTTATTTTTTTTTTAACTTAGCGGTTTATAATATTCTATTATTTTATACAACATAACTTAATCATATCTTAACTAAAGTACATAAGACATGGGGATATACGAACGAGGGCGTTCGACGAATTCCCTACGTGAATTCTGCCGTGGGTGGGGGGATACTGTAGTGTTTGTTTTTAAACAGAGCGTGACACTGACACACGTAGGACAGCTGTTTTGTCTATGATAGCGAACCGCTTACGTCAGCGTAGCTGTCAAACTTCATTGATTGGGTTGGTAGCCTTGAGGGAAGAGTCGATTTTCCTATTCGACTAAAATATTCGCCTTGAGACTTATATAAAAAAAAAAAAAAAAAAAAAAAAAAAAAAAAGTTATCAGGCGGTGAATCTCTGTGGGGGCGCGTGGATGAATGGATGGAGTTTGACAGTTGTTGAATTTTGAATAGTCTTTCCCAGATCGATTTGAGTCCTCCTTATCGGGTGCTGTTTTTAATCGATTTTGAATTTTACTCGAAATTGAATTTCCTCGCTGATTTGGGTAGGTTCCCTTCCCTTTTCCTCAGCTTACGGCGAGCGTAGGTATATAGTTTTGAGTTTATTCTTCGGTTCGTCTCGAATGCGGCGGCTGTCTGTTTGACTGTGGCCTTTGCCTTCAGTTGAAGTGGGAAACAAATCATAGACACATGTTTGGGGAGTAGACGATCCGTCTATCATCTATGAGCAATTGTCAAAACAACTTTTAAAATTTCACAATCTGTTTGTGGTACAGTTAACTTTTCATCTTTTCTTCTGCCCAAAGTATAATAAACGGCATATTATTGTCGTCGAAGTCGTGAGATAGATCCGAAAAGTTTATATCCCGAAGGATATTGGCGGAAAAAGCGCGGAGTCGCTAACCGAACTGAGTTTCGTAGGTATATTGGAGTGGCTTTTTTTCCTACATAATTTGCAAGTTTGGGCTGTGAAAATAACCTTTCTGTTGATATTCTGTAATCGTAGGTGGACACGAACACGAACCTGCGCAAGGCGATTGCAATAATAAGGCGGTAACTTGTGATAGGAAACAAAATACTTACGGATAGTTTCATATTTCGAACGGTAAGCTATCATCTGATCTCATATTTATTCTCCTAGCACTAATTGAACTGCATTATGCACAATATAGTGATTCTTGTCATCAAATATACCTAATCATTCTTGTCAAGTTAGTGAACGTGGAATTGATTTTCTTCAAACCGGGTGGGACGGGCCCCCAGTCCTGTAGTGATTCAAATTTTAAAGTGTAAACATTGACCGTGAATATCCCTCACTCCCTCACCCACCACAGATGTGGTAATCTATGTATTTTCCCCATATCTGATCATTCTTTTTCAATGTGAACTTCAGGCTTGTACGTTCCCCTCAAGAAATACTGGAGGACTAACAAGGAGACTTTTGTTCTGTGCACGGACCAGAAGGGGCGCGGGAGTTTATTTGCCAGCCGCTCTCCGGTTTTATGTAACCCGGCCGAACAGCAGACAGATTATACACAGCTTAACCTATCATAATCAAGGTATTTCTCTACTAACCCCGGGTGAACGTGAAAAGGAACCAAGGAAGGCGAGGTTGGACCCCGACTTGCCCATTTCCATATATTTACATATACCTATATAACTGGTTATCTCACTGAGAACTAGAATTAACTAAGTTTGTCACCAATATCGATCAAACGAGCCGTAGAACCTCTGAAATCCACTCAATAGCTTATTCAGTCTAGTCTATGTGGTATTTGTGGATAAAATATATTAGTAAGGATTATATTGTAAGTACATGGTAAAGTGTTATGAATGTCTGATATTCATATAATTATAACCTTTCATGACAACTTGTTGGTTTATATACACATTAACTTTGAACTACTGTATTCAGCTTAGATATTTATAATTAGTGAAACATAGTTATTATATAAATAATAAACATAGTTGGACTTGTTGATTTATATAAGCAATAACTTAAAACTACTGAATTCCTATGCTTTGGTATCTAAAGTGGATAAAATATACTTATAACATTATCTTAATTTTTTGGTTTTCTTTTATTGTTCCTCCGGTGCTCTGAGTAAGCTAGTAAAGAGCTGAGGAGGGGAATTTAACATCACAAGCCGCGTTCTGAAAAAATTATGAGAGTGAAATTTTCATCACTGTAACACAAAATTTTAACATAATGAAGTTAGCCGCGGGCGCGTTATTTGTAATATTTTATTTTCCAAGTGACCTTGGGGCAGATTTGAACAAAGCAAACAGGGCAGATTTGAACGGGACATTGAAATGAAATGAAATGAAATGAAATGAAATGAAATGAAATGAAATGAAATGAAATGAAATGAAATGAAATGAAATGAAATGAAATGAAATGAAATGAAATGAAATGAAATGAAATGAAATGAAATGAAATGAAATGAAATGAAATGAAATGAAATGAAATGAAATGAAATGAAATGAAATGAAATGAAATGAAATGAAATGAAATGAAATGAAATGAAATGAAATGAAATGAAATGAAATGAAATGAAATGAAATGAAATGAAATGAAATGAAATGAAATGAAATGAAATGAAATGAAATGAAATGAAATGAAATGAAATGAAATGAAATGAAATGAAATGAAATGAAATGAAATGAAATGAAATGAAATGAAATGAAATGAAATGAAATGAAATGAAATGAAATGAAATGAAATGAAATGAAATGAAATGAAATGAAATGAAATGAAATGAAATGAAATGAAATGAAATGAAATGAAATGAAATGAAATGAAATGAAATGAAATGAAATGAAATGAAATGAAATGAAATGAAATGAAATGAAATGAAATGAAATGAAATGAAATGAAATGAAATGAAATGAAATGAAATGAAATGAAATGAAATGAAATGAAATGAAATGAAATGAAATGAAATGAAATGAAATGAAATGAAATGAAATGAAATGAAATGAAATGAAATGAAATGAAATGAAATGAAATGAAATGAAATGAAATGAAATGAAATGAAATGAAATGAAATGAAATGAAATGAAATGAAATGAAATGAAATGAAATGAAATGAAATGAAATGAAATGAAATGAAATGAAATGAAATGAAATGAAATGAAATGAAATGAAATGAAATGAAATGAAATGAAATGAAATGAAATGAAATGAAATGAAATGAAATGAAATGAAATGAAATGAAATGAAATGAAATGAAATGAAATGAAATGAAATGAAATGAAATGAAATGAAATGAAATGAAATGAAATGAAATGAAATGAAATGAAATGAAATGAAATGAAATGAAATGAAATGAAATGAAATGAAATGAAATGAAATGAAATGAAATGAAATGAAATGAAATGAAATGAAATGAAATGAAATGAAATGAAATGAAATGAAATGAAATGAAATGAAATGAAATGAAATGAAATGAAATGAAATGAAATGAAATGAAATGAAATGAAATGAAATGAAATGAAATGAAATGAAATGAAATGAAATGAAATGAAATGAAATGAAATGAAATGAAATGAAATGAAATGAAATGAAATGAAATGAAATGAAATGAAATGAAATGAAATGAAATGAAATGAAATGAAATGAAATGAAATGAAATGAAATGAAATGAAATGAAATGAAATGAAATGAAATGAAATGAAATGAAATGAAATGAAATGAAATGAAATGAAATGAAATGAAATGAAATGAAATGAAATGAAATGAAATGAAATGAAATGAAATGAAATGAAATGAAATGAAATGAAATGAAATGAAATGAAATGAAATGAAATGAAATGAAATGAAATGAAATGAAATGAAATGAAATGAAATGAAATGAAATGAAATGAAATGAAATGAAATGAAATGAAATGAAATGAAATGAAATGAAATGAAATGAAATGAAATGAATGAAATGAAATGAAATGAAATGAAATGAAATGAAATGAAATGAAATGAAATGAAATGAAATGAAATGAAATGAAATGAAATGAAATGAAATGAAATGAAATGAAATGAAATGAAATGAAATGAAATGAAATGAAATGAAATGAAATGAAATGAAATGAAATGAAATGAAATGAAATGAAATGAAATGAAATGAAATGAAATGAAATGAAATGAAATGAAATGAAATGAAATGAAATGAAATGAAATGAAATGAAATGAAATGAAATGAAATGAAATGAAATGAAATGAAATGAAATGAAATGAAATGAAATGAAATGAAATGAAATGAAATGAAATGAAATGAAATGAAATGAAATGAAATGAAATGAAATGAAATGAAATGAAATGAAATGAAATGAAATGAAATGAAATGAAATGAAATGAAATGAAATGAAATGAAATGAAATGAAATGAAATGAAATGAAATGAAATGAAATGAAATGAAATGAAATGAAATGAAATGAAATGAAATGAAATGAAATGAAATGAAATGAAATGAAATGAAATGAAATGAAATGAAATGAAATGAAATGAAATGAAATGAAATGAAATGAAATGAAATGAAATGAAATGAAATGAAATGAAATGAAATGAAATGAAATGAAATGAAATGAAATGAAATGAAATGAAATGAAATGAAATGAAATGAAATGAAATGAAATGAAATGAAATGAAATGAAATGAAATGAAATGAAATGAAATGAAATGAAATGAAATGAAATGAAATGAAATGAAATGAAATGAAATGAAATGAAATGAAATGAAATGAAATGAAATGAAATGAAATGAAATGAAATGAAATGAAATGAAATGAAATGAAATGAAATGAAATGAAATGAAATGAAATGAAATGAAATGAAATGAAATGAAATGAAATGAAATGAAATGAAATGAAATGAAATGAAATGAAATGAAATGAAATGAAATGAAATGAAATGAAATGAAATGAAATGAAATGAAATGAAATGAAATGAAATGAAATGAAATGAAATGAAATGAAATGAAATGAAATGAAATGAAATGAAATGAAATGAAATGAAATGAAATGAAATGAAATGAAATGAAATGAAATGAAATGAAATGAAATGAAATGAAATGAAATGAAATGAAATGAAATGAAATGAAATGAAATGAAATGAAATGAAATGAAATGAAATGAAATGAAATGAAATGAAATGAAATGAAATGAAATGAAATGAAATGAAATGAAATGAAATGAAATGAAATGAAATGAAATGAAATGAAAGAAATGAAATGAAATGAAATGAAATGAAATGAAATGAAATGAAATGAAATGAAATGAAATGAAATGAAATGAAATGAAATGAAATGAAATGAAATGAAATGAAATGAAATGAAATGAAATGAAATGAAATGAAATGAAATGAAATGAAATGAAATGAAATGAAATGAAATGAAATGAAATGAAATGAAATGAAATGAAATGAAATGAAATGAAATGAAATGAAATGAAATGAAATGAAATGAAATGAAATGAAATGAAATGAAATGAAATGAAATGAAATGAAATGAAATGAAATGAAATGAAATGAAATGAAATGAAATGAAATGAAATGAAATGAAATGAAATGAAATGAAATGAAATGAAATGAAATGAAATGAAATGAAATGAAATGAAATGAAATGAAATGAAATGAAATGAAATGAAATGAAATGAAATGAAATGAAATGAAATGAAATGAAATGAAATGAAATGAAATGAAATGAAATGAAATGAAATGAAATGAAATGAAATGAAATGAAATGAAATGAAATGAAATGAAATGAAATGAAATGAAATGAAATGAAATGAAATGAAATGAAATGAAATGAAATGAAATGAAATGAAATGAAATGAAATGAAATGAAATGAAATGAAATGAAATGAAATGAAATGAAATGAAATGAAATGAAATGAAATGAAATGAAATGAAATGAAATGAAATGAAATGAAATGAAATGAAATGAAATGAAATGAAATGAAATGAAATGAAATGAAATGAAATGAAATGAAATGAAATGAAATGAAATGAAATGAAATGAAATGAAATGAAATGAAATGAAATGAAATGAAATGAAATGAAATGAAATGAAATGAAATGAAATGAAATGAAATGAAATGAAATGAAATGAAATGAAATGAAATGAAATGAAATGAAATGAAATGAAATGAAATGAAATGAAATGAAATGAAATGAAATGAAATGAAATGAAATGAAATGAAATGAAATGAAATGAAATGAAATGAAATGAAATGAAATGAAATGAAATGAAATGAAATGAAATGAAATGAAATGAAATGAAATGAAATGAAATGAAATGAAATGAAATGAAATGAAATGAAATGAAATGAAATGAAATGAAATGAAATGAAATGAAATGAAATGAAATGAAATGAAATGAAATGAAATGAAATGAAATGAAATGAAATGAAATGAAATGAAATGAAATGAAATGAAATGAAATGAAATGAAATGAAATGAAATGAAATGAAATGAAATGAAATGAAATGAAATGAAATGAAATGAAATGAAATGAAATGAAATGAAATGAAATGAAATGAAATGAAATGAAATGAAATGAAATGAAATGAAATGAAATGACATTTATTCAGTCTTGGCTGTTACAAGCACTTGTGAAGGTCAAGAACACAACGTGTTTTAGTTACTTACAAGTGCTAATTACATATGGACTAATAACTTAAATTCAGTAGTGATTTTAATTGCATATTTTGAATATTTATTTAATTTTTCAAATTAAAACTGAACTTAATTGACTGTGTTAACTATCCTTTTCCAGTCCTCTTATTATTTTATTGTAATTATTAATTATTTTATTTGCATGCAATTAAAAAATATTTTAATGATGCTAAAGAAGTATAACTTCTCACGCGCGTACATAAGTTACACGCATCCATTTTTTTATACTATATACCTATCCTAATGTCTGTCGGTAATCAAAAACCTATAGCAAATTTTACTTACCCCAGTTTCCGACTGGGTTAGAACTGCTTATGCTTATCAAAATCTGATTGGGAAACTTGAAACCACTTGGTATTACTGATTTATTATTTTTATGTTTCAGCATTTAACTGCTACATGTTTAAATCTTAATAAGTTTTTACTAGAAAAAAATTCACGAGGTTCTGGATGCAGACGGGACTAGAACCCGCACTAACCAATTATGCTAAGACGACCTTAAAGCCCGAGTCGAATTTCTTTTAGTATTTCTAAGCTGCATGCTGCATCTCATCGCATTGTAGTAACCCATAATGTCAAATGAAATGCTAAACAGTTTATAGTATATTTTTACTAGACTTGCAACGAATATTCGGTATTCGGCCTATTCGGCTGCTTTTATTATATTCGGCCGAATACCGAATGTCTAAATATTATTCGGCCGAATACCGAATACTTAAATAATATATTTTGTCATAGAGCTATAATTGGTAAAATGAAAAATTAAAATCGCTTGATTACGTATATATTTATTTTTTCATTTCTGTTATATAATCATTTAAGTTGTCATTGGTACATAACACAGGTACATAATCATCTTCTGAATTGGAAAAATGGAGGAGTCTATGTATTTGAATTATTGTGGTAATCAAAATTTAGAAGGGTAAGTAAGGTTCTCATTTCTTTTATAATCATTTCTTAAGTAGTCATTGGTACATAAAACAGGTACGTAATTTAATCATTTTCTGTATTAAACAATTTTTATTTCATTCAGTCATGTGATGAATGGTTATATAATAAATAGCAATAATATAAAGATTAGGCGCCGTTTTTGGCCATATCTCAAAAGTTGGTTTTGTCATTTAGCCGCATTTTAGCTTGAGGACGGCAGATTAGAACAAAACAAATGAGCGCGAAACAATCACGTCTGTACAAGTTTTTGGCGCTAAAATCCAGCCGAATACTTTTGCCTAATATTCGGCTATTCGGTCAGGGGCCTCGCCGAATATTCGGTATACTGCCGAATATACTATTCGTTGCAAGTCTAATTTTTACTATTACTTGTATTTCAAAATTCGTCTCGCCATTGAATTTTGTGGATATTTTTTCACATAACTCATCATAACTATAATTCTTGACGTCAGACAATTAGGTGTCCTTATTCTTCCTGGCCAGTTCTTAGGGTGGGGCCAAACGAGCGTAATTTTGTGAGTGGTGAGTCGCAGAATTTCGGTCGCAGAAATTCTGCTGCATTCGGTTTCATACAAAAAGGCAGTTGGTGCCACACGACAACGCAAAATGAGTTGTCTGTCGACTCAATGCGCATAAGCTCGTCCGAATTTCGGTCGGGGTGAGGGTAGGGGAAGGAAGGGGAGTGGGGAAGCAACAGTTTGTTACATGTTGCGTGGTGTAATAATTATTGAAAAACACGTAATGGCATATGATAGTACTTTTCAAACATATCTGGATTTGCACATAAACGTTCATATAAAGTATGGAACTGTCCACATATAAGCCTCTGACTATTCAGTGGGTTTACCCAGTTTCTTTTTCTGGCCTCATTTTCTGAATATGCTTCGTAAATAAACAATATTTTTAATGGATCCATTGCACTCGACGACACGAATACCCCGTACTAATGCTCAATAGTAACTGAATAAATTACGTTCGTATGGCAGCTCAACAGAAAATCAGTTGAACGTAAAATAAGTGACCGAAAATAAGCGACTCACAACTCACAAAATTACGCTCGTTTGGCTTCACCCTTAGAAAAGGTATTATAATGTTAAACTCACACGGCACGCTGACCTTCCTTGCAGTGACAGCTAGTGTGTCGTTGAGCGCCCTGAACCGCGCGTATATGGACAACGCCGTGAACGCGAACTGTAGCTCCTGGATCATCACCACGTACCACAGCAGGTAGAACCCCAGATAGTTCACCACCACTTCCCCTGGACATAGAAAATAAATACTTCGTACACTCCCAAAGTAAGTACGAGAACATTATAAAGGACAATGTTAAAATTGGCCTAAGAACCAACACCAATTTGGCATTTATGATAATTCTTAGTATATTTTTTGCGATAATTATCAGTATTTAGATTGTGACGGACACTTCCAGTTAAGTAAGCTAAATTAAAAAGTTAATAAATAATCTGAGACAATAAATACCATTTTATGTGTATAATCTATGACAGCACTGCAAACAAAACACTCTTTCTTCCCAATGCCGGCACTTCACTTGGCTGTTCCTATTTGCTATTTAAAAACATGACATCAGTCAGTCCTTTTCATTTCTTATTAAGCATGACAAGGACAAACTGTTGTCAAGTGAAGGGCCGGCATAAACTCGATACTCTGTGGTTGTGGTGCAGGCAGTTTGCATTCGTAGTAATCTGTGGTATTCGTGCATTCTCGTCAAAGAGTACTTTTTATAATACGGAAAATTCTCGTTTCGGATTACCTGTTGTGTGTGTTTATTTGCGATTGTTTTTCCTTTAATGAACTATTACTATTTCGGCTATCTAAAATGCCATCGATGTTACCAAAGAGCAGAAACCTTATTTCCAAGTGCTAGTGAACCTGTGCTACAACATCCTGAGAGGATCATACTGCCAAATTATTCAAGAGCACCTGATACACATTTACGCTGCATATTAACACAATATCCATGTGTTAAACAAATAAATAAAGTATACAATATGATAAAATTATGTGAAAAATAGTCAATAAATAATAAGAAGCAAAACTACAGTTTTTATTTTATTCATGATTCCTACCTAACCAAGTTTTTTCTAATAGTTATTTTTTAAAATCACACCTAATAAAATGAATTAGTTGTAATATTAATTCACTTCATACTAAGTTCATAGGTTGACCTATGTTTCATTGAATATTAAACATAACCTCAAAAAATTGTTAGTTTTCCTAATAATTTAAGTTCTCAGAAGTGTCCGTCAATAATCTTTGTTTTCACAGTCATTTACTTGCGATTTCGAACCCAGAAAATAATACTTCATGATTGTTGGTTCTTAGGCTGACTATGTATGGACGCAGAACAATGTCCTTTACCTATATGATAAATAGGCATTACTCGGGTGGTGTGGAATAATTTGATAGAAACTTATGGAATTGGACACGTAGCAAGAAGAACCGATGGCCGTTGGGGCGGAAAGGTTCTGGAATGGCGACCACGCACCGGACGACGCTCAGTGGGCAGGCCTGCTACAAGGTGGACCGACGATCTTGTGAAGGTCGCGGGAAGCCGATGAATGCGAGTGGCGCAGGACCGATCGGTGTGGAGATCCTTGGGGGAGTGCGGAGTTCTAGCCTGAGTGGATAGAACCTGGGGACGTAGAGACTAATTAAAAGAAACTTGATTTTATATTGGTTTTATTAGATTTCAGGCGAATACAAGTTTTTTTATCTAACTACGAAAGGTCTGGTGCCTGAACTCCATCTGCTGTATGGAACCTTCTATCAAAAGACAGACGATTCCTTATTTCAAATATGAAAACCATAAGATTAACTTTTTAATATAACTGCCAGCCGTAGACATTGCATGAACAAAGAGTTTACCTAAACAAGGAGGCTGTAACTTAACGGACGTTACAGGGAGGCCTATGCTCAGCAGTGGGCGTCGTACGGCTGACATGATGATGATATGGAATTGGAAGTAACCTCTACTTTACCTTTTTTGTCATTGGCATGCTATGATATTTGTGGTTGAAATAAATGAATCATTATTGTTTCCTTTTAAATATTATTATTATTTACAGAAAACTACAGTAAAATAACACAAGCTTTGGGGTCGTTGTGTTTCTGTAGGTGAGAAAGGATTCTGGGCTCCAAAGTGTAGGGGATTGGGCCAGGGCCTGGTTGATTCCCAATAAGGATCCCAAGACACCACCGCTGGCAAGGAGGGCACATCCCGAAGTTATCGTGGGTAGGGCCTCCCCATCCTGAGCAGCCACTGAGCCAGCCTACGAAAAAGGAGAAGTACCCCGCCGCCTACCCAGTGCTTAGATTAAAACAAAAAGGGTAGATACGGCACTAGCTTCACAAAAGTGATCCGCATGAATTGTGGTCCACGACCCTAATCGCTTTAGTCACAACTTGATATGCAAACGAAGTACATGTGAACGCCAAAAAGAAATATTGCTAATATTTTGTGTTTATATGATAAAATAATGCCTAAGTATGTTTTTAAAAAGTGCTCAAATTGCTCAAGCACTAAAAATAACACCCACAGCATCACTTCATTCGTAAGTACTATAAAATATATTTTTACATAAAAATTGCTGTTTGTTTTGAATCTTATTCGGTAGTGACGTCGAGTACTGGTCGCGTGAATGGTCGGTAGTGCAGTGACGCGGATCTCGCCGTCCCGTTCGCGCTGCCGTGGGATCAGTTTTTGTTTGATGCAAGTATGAGCTTACCGTATCTACCCTTTTTGTTTTAATCTAAGACCCAGTGGCGGGGAATGCGCAACGCATTTCTCCGGGTCAAAAAGAAAGGAGATGAGACAAAGGCTCGGGTAATATTTTTGCTATCACAAGCGTCTATAGACTATGCTGACCGCTTACCATGAGGTGGGCCATACGTTTGATTGCCGCATTTATTAAATTAAAAATATAAACTTATCATCACCATTAGTGTATTAATGACCCACCCCACTTTCAGGGGCACAGTCATTCCTTATCGGTGGAATAGGCGCATTGAGCGATGCCATTTTCTTTTCAGCTGTGACACCAAGAAACAATTTCATTTCATTACTTCCACGACTATTTGAGCATGGTAAAGAATATAAGGAGGCTTAACAAACAGATTTTTTTTTAATTTTTGAAGTTAAACTTCTTTTCGGACGTGGTTTAAATGCAAACATCCTGCGCAAAAGTGAAATGGAAATGCACTACGAGCGTCACATGACTATAGATGTGTGTGTGTGTGTGTGTGTGAGGGATGCGTGCGCAGCTGTTCCCGAAGAGCATGAAAATTGGTGGGTAACTCGGCGATGGCTGAAAGGCTACGAGCGTATATATGAGTGATGGGTGTGCTGCTCCGTTCTTCTATACCTTATGCACTAGTGTTGCCGAACTATCGATATTAAAACTATCGACAGTTTACATCGAAAATCATGTACCCTATCAAGGCCTATCGATAGAATCGATACAACCGATAGTATCGATAATATCGATAGCTCAGAACAAGGCAATACTATCGAATGAGTGCAATACTATAGATACTATCGATACTATTGTAGTTCGTTAATAACAAACGATTGATAGTATCGATACTATCGATAGTGTTGATTTTATCTGCAACAATACTATCGATAGTATCGATACTAGCGACTGTTTTAGACTAAAGTTTGTGATTGATTATAATAGTTACCTGAAAATTGTAAACAATACTATTGCAAATTGTTAAACTTTCGATAGTATGGTTGTAAATAAAATCGACAGTATCGATACTATCGATAGTTTGTTATTAACGAACTACAATACTATCGATGGTATTTAACTCATCTGATAGTATTGGCTTTTTCTGTGCTATCGATAGTATTGATAGTATCGATACTATCGATAAGCCGATCGATTGTCATACGATTGGTTGGCTATCGATAGACTATCGATTAATCATCGATAGTCGACTATCGATCGGCAACACTATTATGCACCGCCTAATGTTAGTTTGTTTATGGAAAAAAGTTTCACTTCAGATGTGTGGGTCCGTGCATACTTATTATTTTCCACTTACAGTGTCTTTCGATCTTCTTCGCCTGCAAAACGTAGAAGCAGAAGTCGTCCACGAGGAGTACCGTGAAGAATATGAGTATGGAAGCCAACAAGGCGCATAGCTTTCGCTCCGTCACTGCTGAGTATTGCGCTGAGATGCTATTGTCCACCTGTAACATCATCAGCCTATTAATGTCCCCACTGCTGGGGCACAGGCCTTCCCTATGGATGGAATAGGGAGATTGGGCCATGACCACCACGCGGGTTCAGTACGGATTAGCGGGTGGTAACGACTGCAGATGCAGCCGGGACCAACGGCTTAACGTGCCTTCCGAAGCACGGAGGAGCTCGAGATAGTAATTTTTGGTCACCCATCCAATGACCGACCACTGCGAAAGTTGCTTAAGTTCAACGATCGCAGTCGAACGCGCTAACCACTTGCGCCGTCGAGCTCCTCCTCACCTGTAACATAGTCTTTATTTATAGATTATTATATTTAGGACACTTTCTTTACAACAAACTCAATAGATAATTAGGTTTCTATAGAAATGGTTCGTGGTCGTGTAAGGGAAAACATGTAAAATACCTACAGGCACTTACTTATACAGAAACTGAACATTTGTTGCAGATTTTATCATGATACAATAATATCTATATATTTACCGCTGACACTTTGTCTATAAACTTGAGCATGCTCCTCATCCTTACAAGCGCGCCGTAGACACTCACCCAGGCAAACGCCTTAACCCCAACACATCCGAAACTAAATCATTATCATATTTACCGCTGATACTTTGTCTATAAACTTGAGCATGCTCCTCATCCTTGCAAGCGCACCGTAGACCCCCACCCCGGCAAACGCCTTAACCCCAACACATCCGAAACTAAATCATTATCATATTTACCGCTGACACTTTGTCTATAAACTTGAGCATGCTCCTCATCCTTGCAAGCACGCCGTAGACCCCCACCCCGGCAAACGCCTTAATCACAACACATCCGAGACTACATTATTATCATATTTCCCGCTGACACTTTGTCTATAAACTTGAGCATGCTCCTCATCCTTGCAAGCGCGCCGTAGACCCCCACCCCGGCAAACGCCTAAACCCAAACACATCCGAAACTAAATCATTATCATATTTACCGCTGACACTTTGTCTATAAACTTGAGCATGCTCCTCATCCTTGCAAGCGCGCCGTAGACCCCCACCCCGGCAAACGCCTTAACCACAACACATCCGAGACTAAATCATTATCATATTTACCGCTGACACTTTGTCTATAATCTTGAGCATGCTCCTCATCCTCGCGGGCGCGCCGTAGACCCCCACCCCGGCAAACGCCTTAATCACAACACATCCGAGACTACATTATTATCATATTTCCCGCTGACACTCTATAAACTTGAGCATGCTCCTCATTCTTGCAAGCGCGCTGTAGACCCCCATCCGGCAAACGCCTTAACCACAACACATCCAAGACTAAATTATTATCATATTTACCGCTGACACTTTGTCTATAAACTTGAGCATGCTCCTCATCCTCGCGGGCGCGCCGTAGACTTCCACCCCGGCTGATACCTCAACCTCAACACATCCGAGACTACATCATTATTATATTTACCGCTGACACTTTGTCTATAAACTTGAGCATGCTCCTCATCCTCGCGGGCGCGCCGTAGACCCCCACCGCAGCCGATGCCACAACTACGAGCACATCACACGCGGACACCACCTGCGACATCCGCGACGACATCCGCACCGACCGCTCCACACCCACGTTAATCTCCGCCACCAGACCGCACACCGTCGATATCACTGGAGAAATTTAAGTTATTTTTTCTGTTTTTATCTGATCAAAAAAAAAATAAAAGAGAAAATCTATCTATTAGAAAATTTATAATAGAAACTAGCTGACTCGGCGAACTTCGTACCGCCCAAAAGTAATAATTCCAATAAATTAAAATTGCGACTATAATTTGAGATTTAAACTATCCTATCTCTCAAGTTGGATCGAACTGCACATGGTGTGCGAATTTTATTATAATCGGTTCAGTGGTTTAGGAGTCCATTGAGGACAAACATTGTGACACGAGATTTATATATATTAAGATTAAATAATAATAGCAATGATTCTCAAAGTCGAGTCAATGTCGAAGCTAATGAAAAACACCAAAGATAACGAACAATTCAAAGTGTTGATATCAAAAGTTTACAATAATTAAATACTTATGATTTTATTTATTTTTAAGCATTTAACTGCTAGATGTTTAAATCTAAAGAAAAGTTTACTAGAAAAAAAACCACGCGGACCAGGCAGCGGACGGGATTAAATACTTACTCAGAATGCTGACTAATGTGAAGCTGTAGATGCACATGGCATTCGATACAGTCACTGTAAATCCGTTTTCGTTAGATTCGAAATGGAGCGGCGCCAGGCCGAAGAAACTTGACACCTGAATGAGAACAAAAATGTCACAAGTTACTATGTAGTAAGAAAAGGTTACAAATTTTGATACTGCGTCCTGCGTAACTGCGTCTAAGTCCATACAAGACTATTAAGACGGTTGCCGCGTCAAAACCGTGCTTATAGTGGATAAGGACAGCTGACACGCGGTCACGGCACGGTCGCCGTGCAATGTGAAAGCTCTCATTGTTGCTCATACATTACTATTTTACACGGCACGGCAACCGTGCCGTGTCCGTGTACATGTGAAAAGGCACTAAGTGTAAATGATTGGAGTCGAGTACGCCCGTATTCAGACAGTTTTTGTTTTGGTTTTCCGACACCGTCTTCCAGCCCCTATTCCAATGTAAATATTACTTCGGGTGCCTGATTTCGAGTAATGTCTTTCGTGCACCCGGATACGGGCTAACGATCGAATGTAATCGAGACATATAATGCGATTCAGATAAGAATAGGAAAGCCAATGACCTGCATCTGTCAAATGTCGCTTGAAAAGTACGGTTGGAAAAAAAATCTCGGAACACTTTTTTTAGCACTCGGCTAATTCTAGAATAAAAACCAAACATTTTTAAACAAACAATAACAAATATTGATAATTAAAGTCGGTTGATATTTTTTTCATTTATTGAGCTTTGGTTGAATGTTTGATATCCTAAATCGTCAACCAAATGTCACTTTATGTTGCGTTCAGTAACTCGATTTAAAACTTGCGTTTATTTAAAGGATGCATGTTCGTATGTGAGCTGCATGATTACTCATAACTACTCCGGTGGTAATGCAGAGATGAACGTAATTGTAGAGCTAGAGTCTGATTAATGATTTTTCTCACAGTCATAATAAAGAAATATTATTAAAAATCGGTTGTTTTTTTTCTCAATCATAGTAAATAAATTTTATTGAAAAATCTGATGTTTTTTTCTCACTTAATCTTAGTAAATAAGTTTTATTAAATAGTTTTTTTTTTTTGCTCACACTACCTATTTGGTTTGAATTGACAGCTATGACGTCAAAATATGGCGCCCACTCGGTCCAATTCTTAGTTGAATCGCATTATAAGAATAGGTATATCGCGATGCAATTCAAACTGATCCTTCAGCTTGATCCTTTGGCTTTGCATAGGGATGTAGCTTCGCTCTGCATCTTCTATCGCATTTATCACGGAGAGTATTCTGAGGAATTGTTCGGATTAATTCCAGCAGCATTTCGCCATCGTACATCGCGACAAAAATTTCATCCCCATCATCTTGATGCGTGGCTATCCACAACCGTGCATTTTTGTAGAAATTTTTTACCACGTACAACAAAACTGTGGAATATATTGTCGCCAGCAGTGTTTCCGGACCAATACGACCCAAAAACCTACAAAAAAAGAGTATACTCCTTCCTTAAAGGCCGGCATCGTATTTGTGATACTCCTGGTGTTGCAAGTGTCCATGGGCGACGGTGATCACTTACCATCAGGTGAGCCGACTGCTCGTATGCCCCTATAACATAAAAAAAACAGAGAATTATTATAATCCTACTAACGAGTTCCCGCTACTTTGTCTGCGTGGTTTAAATGATTTCCGATACAAAATTTCATCCTTCATTTCAGCCACTTCGAGTTTCAATTTCACTACAAAAAAGTAACGTATACAACCGTCTTTAAGGTCCTATCTTTCACAATCATCATCACCAGCCTATTAATGTCCCCACTGCTGGGGCACAGGCCTTCACTATGAATGAAATAGGGTGATTGGGCCATGACCTACCAAGTGGGGATTGGTGGGTGCCAACGATTGCAGATGCAGCCGGGACCAACGGCTTAACGTGCTTTCCGAAGCACGGAGGAGCTCGAGATAGCAAATTTCTGGTCACCCATCCAATGACCCACCACTGCGAAAGTTGCTTAACTTTAACGATGGTAGCCGAACGCGCTATACACTTGCGCCATCGAGCTCCTTTGAATAATAAATAGTTAATTTATTTTGGCGGAATGTTAAATTACCTTAAGTATAAACGCATGTGCGCCACCGACGACGCAATGGGTGGGTACTCTGTGCGGCTGATTGTGGATGGACATCGGAGCAGGAGCCATCTGCGGCGGCTTAGCATTCCTCTCATCCACACCTAAGGCAAAAAAAGCAAGACCTAGAGGCATAGTATAACTACTTATATTATTCTATGGGTAAATTTTCTTTTACATACATCGAACTTTCGCGTAGATCGCGGAGGAAATTGTCGAGAGCCAAACCTCGAATTTTGCAATTTTTATACGCAATTTTCAGCGTTAACTACTGTTTCCTTCCCTATAGACTTAGATTAAAACAAAAAGGGCCTATCGCACGGTATTTGCCAATGCGTGACAACAATAGTTATTTCAAATAACTTTCTCAAATGTTTTTCAGCTCGCGTCCATTCTAAGTGTCGCCGCACACGGGCCACCGACCACAACCACAAAACGCCGCCACCGGCATATTTCTTGTAGTTTTCATACATTTTATATGGGCTCGCCACACACGGTACGCCGGTGGCCGCCACACGCTACAAATCGTCGTTGCTCGCTTTTAGTAGCCCGCACCGGCCACTTAATGCGCCGATACAAAACGCCGCCACACGTCACTCGCGCGATTCCCCACCCCTCTCTCCCTTACCTTAGTCGGCCGCTGTCGCGCGCTTCACCCACTTTAGTAGCCGCTTGCAGCTTCTCGTGGCGGCGTTTGTGGAATAGAATAGACTAGAAATAAATCTTTTTTTTTTTTTATATATATATAATTTGCAATCAGTCTTTGGACTATGAGCAAATTTATTGAGCGCAACCAAACATGACAGGAGTGGTCGGCCAGCGCCACCACTTCCTTTAAAGAACATTCTTCCTCTTCAGTCTCGAGACGCGGTCAGCTTGCTCAAGCAATTGGCATATTAAAGGATTTGGATGGTTTGAGAGGCGCTCAGTGTACCTCGATATGCAATTGTCTATCTCTTCTGCGACAGTGGGCATGTTCAAGTATTCATGAATTTCGTCATTTTTTGTGAACCATGGTGCATTTACTATTGTTCTGAGGATATTATTTTGAACTCGTTGCAGGCAAGTAATGTTACTTTTGCAAGCAGTGCTCCACAACTGTATCCCATAAGTCCAAACTGGTTTTATAATGGTATTGTAAATAAGAAGCTTGTTGTCGATTGACAGGGCAGAGTTACGGTTCATAAGCCAATGAAGGTTTCTGTATTTTATATTAACTTCATCTCTCTTTTTCTTTAAGTGCTGCTTCCAGGTGAGTCTCCTATCCAAGTGGAAACCAATATACTTGACGCAATCTGAGTGTGGGAGTGTGTCTGACCCAAGGTGAACAGGAGAACAGTTTCCCTTCCTTAATGCAAACGTAATGTGGTTCGATTTTTGACCACTGACTCGAATACGCCATTTTTTCAGCCATGCGTGAGTTTGATCTAATAGGTTCTGTAGCTTTGCACTAGCTATGTCAGGGTCTTTATCGCAGGCAAGGTATGCAATGTCATCAGCGTATGTAGCAATTACAGCGTCGCCAGCAGAGGGAAGGTCGTACGTGAATATGTTATACAGAACCGGACCAAGTACCGATCCTTGCGGGACTCCAGCCTCCACAGCTTGCAAGGAAGATCGTGAGTCATCGACTTTAACCCTGAAGTATCTTTGTGATAGGTACGATGCAATTATGAGGTAAACCGAGTGTGGTAGGTTCTTTTTAACCTTGTACAATAGGCCCTTGTGCCAAACCTTGTCAAACGCCTGTTGCACATCTAGGAAAGACGCGGAACAGTATTCTTTTCTCTCATAGCAAGTTCTTACTGTGTCATATACACGATGCATTTGTTCTATGGTGGAGTGGGATTTTCTAAAACCAAATTGATGTGTAGGGATGAGGTCACATTTATCCATGCAATATTTAAGGCGGGTAAGGAAAATCTTTTCCCACAGTTTAGAAAGTGTAGGCGTCAAGCTAATGGGTCTGTAGGATGTAGGTTCATGTATAGGTTTTCCTGGTTTGTGTATCATGATGATTTCAGAGATCTTCCATATGGCTGGGAAACAAGACGTCCTAAATATGGCGTTAAACAGGCATGCCAGGAAGGTGATACATTTTCTAGGAAGTTCCTTTAAGACCCGTGTTGAAATGAGGTCGAAACCAGGCGTCTTTTTCGAATCGAGTAATTTAATTTCTCTTGCAATTTCTTTTGGGGAGGCAGGTGTCAGAGGCAGGCATAGCAGGAGATCTTGACCAAGTACCGTTTCAACTTCAGTTTCATCCTCTAGAGGATCGTTAGGCTTAAAAGTTGTGGCAAGATGGGTAGCGAAAACGTCAGCTTTCTCTGCATTTGTTTTTGCCCAGGAAGTAGAAGAAGATCTAATAGGCGGAGTGCATTGCATTGGTTTTCCAACAATCCTCGTGTTTTTATACAGAGAATATTCGCCTTTACCATGTGGTGACATACTTTCCAATTTTTGTTTAATATTGGCATTCCTAGTTGCCTCTACAACTAACTTTAGGTCTTTTATAGCACGGTTAAACACCTTTTTGTCGACCTCTCTTCTAGTTTGGTGCCATATCCTTCGCAAACGGCGCTTTTCTAAAATTTTCTTTTTTATTTCGGAGGAAACTAATATGTTTTGTGGGGCATGCTCAACATACGGGGTACTTTTCCAAGCAGCAGTCTGAATCACATTTGTGACATGCACACAAGCAGCATCCACATCTTCTTGGGATTTAAGTGGCATCCTAAAGTTAAGATTGGTATCTATAAAATAACAAAAGCATTCCCAGTCGGTCTTATGATTTGTCAAGGTTTCAGGCTGTTTTTCGGACATGATGACAGATGAGCTCAAAGTTAATATTACCGGGGTATGATCAGAACTCCCATCTAAGCTAGATTCCACGCAGGTATATAACTGACTTATGTTTTGAGTAACGAAAAAGTCGAGGAGATCTGGAAGTCTACATTTGTCTGCTGGCCAGTAGCTGGGTTCTCCAGTGGATATTGCCATTAGGTGAAGAGCACATTGACTTTTTCTCAGTTCACGACCTCTCGGTAGAGTGATGCGAGAACCCCAGAATGTATGCTTGGCGTTCCAATCACCACCTGCAATAAATGTGTTGCCAAGAGTTTCGAAATATGCCTGGTACATTTCTTGTGTAATCTTATGCTTCGGGGGACTGTATACAGCGGATAGAATAAATGATCCCGTTCGATCCTCTACACGTACAGAGGTAGCCTGAATGTGGTATGTTGAGTATCCTTCCAATGGCACGTGTTTAATGTTCGAACGAATGACTAGCGCCGTTCCAGCATGAGCTCGGCCATCGGGGTGCGGCGTGAAATATATTTTGTAGCCTTTCATCTGGAAGTTACTTTTATTAACTGCATGAGATTCTGATATAAGGGCCACGTCTAGTTGATTAATGGACAACATGTTTTCCAGTTCGCAAATGTTCGGAGACAGCCCATTGATGTTCCAGGTTGCAATGCGGATATTTAGGAATTTGGTTGAAGCATGGAGATGAGAGTTGTCAATAGGTTCATTAATGTTCCTATTTGTTGAATGAGTAGATCAAGTTTTTCTCCTTTGTAGGGTACTGCTGCTTACTCTCGCTATCATTAGTTGGGTGTTTGACTGATTTGACATGTGTTACTTCCGCGTAAGTCCTCCTAGCATTCGTATATTTGTGGGTGTTTGTTGTGGTCTTGTTTTCCTCGAATCTTTTAACGTTATTTAATGTTGTCTTTCTGTTAGGTTCTATAATTGGGTTTGTGTTGATTTTGTTGGCAGTTTTTCTAGAGAGGATTTCTTTATAGACCTGACATCCTTTATAGTTTGCTGGGTGGTCGAGAGAACACAGTGCACACTTAGCTGGAGTATTTCTGTCCTTTTTAGGACAATCGCTGGTTTTGTGCCCTTCGCCGCACTTGACACATCTATAAGGCCTCAAGCAGTTATTTTTTGAGTGTCCATACTGTTGGCATCTTTGACACTGGACTATGGTTTTAGACCTTCGTGGCTCCTCTATTTTAACCTGTTGTTGATAAATGTGCTGTATTGCTTTCAACTCTTTGTTTTGCTCACAGGGTGCGACGTTGACGAAGAAAGTGGAAGTAGGTTTTTTCTCTGGCCCATACCGACAGTTTATGACTTCTCCAACAACTTTGTTTCCCGTCTTCTCTATCACTTCTACGATGGCTTCATGAGGAGTAGTATGATGAAGGTTTTTAATGACTATGCGATAGCATTTGTTGTCTTTTCTAGTGAAAGTGTGTCCTATTAGTCCTCTTTGTCTTATAAGCTCGATAACTTTTTTATAATTTTCAACCGAGTCAATCATAACTCGTATCAGGTTTCCGTTTATAATCTTGTATGTAAAGGTATCCTTATCTACTACTGAAGTTATTAGTTTCGATAGCTCATTTACGTCCTCTATGCCATATAGTATTATTGGAGGCGGTCTACTTGGATTTTTTGGTAAAGATGGTCTATCTTCAGGTGTATCTACCGGCAGGTTGCTGAAACGATTTTGGGTTTGAGTTTCGGTGGGAGGTGGAGAGAAGCAATACTTCCGTTTTTTGGATCCAGGAACTCGTTGCCACAAAGGTGGCAGTTGGTCTGTTTCTGGTGTTTGAACAGCGGTTACATCTATTTCCGTTTGAATATCTTGAGCAAGTTCGCCACACGAGTATGATCTTGGTCTTGAGTCAAAGAAGCTTTTGTGGAACACTTGTTGGGCAAGCACTTTATGCGGTTTGTTTTGATGAGGTTGTGAAGTTTTGGTTAGATTTGGTTTTATAATTTCATTCATTGGATTCCCACGAGATAGGACGAAATATAAGTCACTCACAGGGTGACGCCTATTCCTGTAAGAAGGCACTTATACAACGATGGTTGCCCGTAAACATCGAGGTTGGCGCTTGAGACTGATTGCCTATCAGCCATCCATCCTATCGGCACGGTCCACACCTTAGGATTAGGGTAATTTTTATTTTATTCAATAAAGGTTTTCTTCCTTTGAGCCCGGGCAGTTAAGCCAAGACTCTCTTCGGTTAGATCTTCTGGTGACAAGTCGTGGATATAAGATCGGAGATTGTTATCCCCTTGCCAGATATTCGGTTATAGCGCCGAAGGCTCGCTTTTGCCCTTCACATTGGCTATCTTGGTCCAGAGGTATACAAGGGAGCTCTGTTTGGACCAAGACATTGCCCGGGGAGGACGACTCACTGGTGATGGAGTCCATTGCTAGAATGCGGCGGCGTTCTAACAATGGCGAGGACGTAGTGTGAATAGGACTGGCCAGTGCGCGCCTGTAGTCTAGCTCCACCTAGATGTAAGCGAATGGCATTTCTCGGCTTTTTATAGAGGAATATTCCCTGGTAAGAACAGACCCCACCGAGGCCAACACTGACTCCCCCCCCCTAGAAATAAATCTATATGTATATTTGTTGTATAATTTGTGGCTGTGGCGTGTGGCCCATGTGCGGCGACACTTAAGGTTGCACTGTAATTGGTTTATATTTCATTCTTCCTTTTTCATTCTCGACAATAAATCGAACAACTACATGAGTCCGAGTGCTACTAAGATTTTTGAAATAATGATGGACATAGAAGTTCTGTGGTAGAATTACTTCCTGTGAACTCTTAAAATGTAGCTCCGGTGACTATTATGGGTAGAGACCTATCATTATTATTGAAATACATGTTTATCAAATTGCCTGATAAGTATTGAGTGTTGATGTCCACTCCAATATCGATAATATTTACCACCAGCGAACATGCACTATGTTGAAATATAACTATCATGTTTTTCTATCAAAATATCAGGTTTATCAGTTTATTGCGCAAAAGGCAATACTTCAAAATATTATGGTGGTCTTATTCAATAATTTATTATGAGTAAAGCATAATAATTAAGTGTATTATTTTACTAGATTTTAATAAAGGTTAAGATGAATTTACTGGATTGGACACATTAAGGTCAAGAGCGGATCCAGCTTTGGCGCCAGCGGGGGTCATATCATCATCATCAGCCTATTAATGTCCCCACTGCTGGGGCACAGGCCTTCCCTATGGATGGAATAGGGAGATTGGGCCATGACCCACCACGCGGGCCCAGTGCGGATTGGCGGGTGCTAACGACTGCAGATGCAGCCGGGACCAACGGCTTAACGTGCCTTCCGAAGCACGGAAGAACTCGAGATAGATGTTTTGGTCATCCATCTAATGACCGACCACTGCGAAAGTTGCTTAACTTCAAGCATCGCAGCCGAACGCGCTAACCACCTGCGTCATCGAGCTCCTCATAGTCATATAATCGTGGTCAAGTCAAAATGGGTACAGATTGTGAAATGGGTACAGATGGACCCAGCCAGGGGGGGGGGGGGGTCATGACAACCCCATGACCCCCCCTCTGGATCCGCCCTTAATTGAGGTCTGAACATAGCGGATTTACCAGAGAACATACATAGAAAGAGGTTAGAAGCGCCTCGTGGGCGTGGCAGGCGCGCCAAAGTTATGTGTGAGCAAATGCTCATAACTTGAGCAAAACTTGGTTCTGATTGCGTCGTTGCTCTCGGGTGAGCGCTGATTGGTTCGATTTTTTGATGTCACGTCGTTAGATTAGATATTATCTGTTAGGTGGAAGTGTAGTGGGGACGAGCCGGCGACATCGGTTTCTATTCGAACGGTATATACTAAGGAGGTATTACATAATTTGATCCCCCCTTCCCCTTTCCACCACCGGACGACCAGGCGCGGCGAGGGCTTCCACCCTTATGTTGTCGAAGTTCCTCCCATTCGCACGAAGCGATTTGCTTCGGCCTTCATTATGCGAACGGCTAGGGAGTGGAACTCCTTGCCGAGGTCTGTTTTCCCGGACCAATATAATCTGGACATCTTCAAGGCCAGAGCGAACAGGCATCTTCTAGGCAGGCGTGTACCATCCTAGGCCTCATCATCACTTTCCATCAGGTGAGATTGTGGTCAAACGCATTGCCTATTATGCATAAAAAAAAAACAATATGATCACTCTTCTAACCCCGCTCTCACTATACTTCCGTTTTATAGATAACAGCCAATCCAACGACGCGACATCAAACAATCTAACCAATCAGCGCTCACACCCGAGAGCAACGACGCAATCAGAACCAAGTTTTAATCAAGTTTTGAGCATTCGCTCACACATAACTGTGCACCTGCCTCGCCCCCAAAAAACTCTTTCTGTGTTCTGTGATGGCCATCGTCGCCCAACAGCAATGCCAGTGACACAGCCATACCGCTGTATTTCGTGGAACACTCTATTTCATCATCATCATCAGCCTATTAATGTCCCCACTGCTGGGGCACAGGCTTCCCTATGGATGGAATAGGGAGATTGGGCCATGACCCACCACGCGGGCCCAGTGCGGGTTGGTGGGTGCTAACGACTGCAGATGCAGCCGGGACCAACGGCTTAACGTGCCTTCCGAAACACGGAGGAGCTCGAGATAGTAAATTATGGTCACCCATCCAATGACCGACCACTGCGAAAGTTGCTTAAATTCAACGATCGCTGCGGAACGCGCTAACCACTTGCGCCATCGAACTCTATTTATTTAAACTAAATAGGATATTAAAAGAATATTAACTAGAAAAAATTCCTAAAAGGGACTCGAATCTGCACCCTTCGCTATCCGGCCGAATGCACTGACCATTAATTTTTTTTTTATTTTTTTTTTTTATTGATTTAGGTAACAAACGGTCTCTAACAGTAATATTTGCTTAAATTGAATAATGTATGACTAGACCTATAGTACCATAACTTAAATTAATATTATGTTTAAACAAATTGAGTCTATGAGAAACTTCTTAGTTACTGTTTACAAAATGTTTCAAAATCTTTACAATCTACTAGTACAACATCTCGCGAACCAGTTTTCTGTAATTATTATAAGTACTTGAAAAAATGACAATATTGGTCAGGTTTTTGTTATAAAAATCAAGTGATCGCCTCAAATAAGAGTTTTCTGTGTAATTTGTGCGATATGGCGGGACATAAAATGTACTCTTAGACTGTGAGGAGGGACGAGGAACCTTAAGGTGGATTTTATCTAACAAATTAGTGCAATCAATTCGGCAATTAACTATTTTATATAAAACCATGGTGTCCAAAAAAGTACGTCTAATTTGTAATGGGGTTATGTTATATTTTGAGGCACAAGTCCCGTAATCGTTTAAAATATGTTCATCACGATAGCTTAATAATTTTAAAAACTTATTTTGTACTTTAAAGAATAATATTTGTAAATATATTATTCTTATCCTCCTAAAACCTTACAAAAGCAAAACTCACCTATGAGTATTCCCTTATAAGGCTCCAAATCCCCTCCATACAATCGTGTCACACTCCAAATACTTAACATTGTATTCTTAAAACATAACAATATCATCGGCGCCAAAGTTATTAAATAATTTTACTGATTTAAACAATTAATAAAGGCGGAATGTTGTATTGTGCAATTTGCTCTTATAGCAGGAGACTCCAAGCGGGAATTTTTGGGTTAACTCAAGCGCGGCAGAATAATATAAGGGACCTTGCACCTTGTGAAGTACTCTCTCCATTCCTCTAAATGCTGTCGAACGTCTAGGGCAGCAAAAAACCACAGATCTAGTGCATTAGACGACTTGAAAGGGCACTAAAAATCAATTTACCGATTATAGATTATTAAAAAAAGGCATATATTTTTTTTCAAAACCAATAATTTTTCTTTTCGACACCTACTTTTTTCTCTTGAGCTCTCAAACGTCCTCGTGGCCGCACGCGAACTATCCCACCTCGTGCCGAGCAAAACTCGCGGCTAATGGCACCTCCACAGCCTAAACCGTCACCAATATAAAAAAAGTGTAATGACCTAAAATGTGCCTTAGTTCAATACCGAGGTGATTTTTTTCATATTTTTTTGAAATCGGGCCCCGTTCTCGAGATATCGTAAATTTTCTGTGAGAACACACGATTTTTCGGCCAAAAAAAAGTCTCTTTTCAACGATTTAACAAAAAATTTCTTGACTTCTGCAAAATAGTTTTTACATTTTTTTAAGCCATTTATATGCCGCGTCTTTTGAGCCCTCATACGTCCTCGTGTCCCTAAACCTCGGGGTAAAAAAATGGGCGAATGCACTGACCAATTATGCTACCGCGGCCCTCACGGACCGCGTCGAAATTCTTTCTAGCTATTCTTAAGCTGCAAGGCAGCGCCATCTCTTCGCATTATAGGTAAACCCACATTGCGAAGATTGCGAAGGGTGCGGGTTCGAGTCCCGTCTGCTGCCTGGTCCGCGTGGAATTTTTTCTAGTTATATTTTCTTTAGATTTAAACATTTTGAATGTTAAAAATTACATACACATTCGGCTTAGCTATGGTGAGACTACTTCATTAGGTGTAAGGTTATGTTATTCTGTCACGCTCAAGTAAATCCAAAAATCCTCACTCGGGCTCCCCTTCTATTAGTTTGCACAAGCACTATCCAACGGCATTCGAATACAACTCCATCAACATCCCATTATCACAGTATGAAGAAAGCATTCGTTAGTTAGCCTATCTAATGGATACATGATGAGAATAATAAATTTGTTTTGATCGAAGTAAATAGGAACTGTGAAATATATACCCAACAGTCATAATTGAAAATCAATAAACATTAGCTTCTCTAAGATTTGAGTGCACGAAAACACGGTCCTTTAAAGGTGTAAACAGAGTAATACCCGTATTACTATACTAGGGATCTGCCCTGGCTTTGAACGTACGGCGATAAAATACAACCTTTGTCATTGAAAAATAACGTACCTTTCTATTGGTAAAAGATTTTTTGCAAACGGTCCAGGAGGCCTAATTCAACGAAAAACTAAATTTAGATCGAAACTTCACACTTTCATTTGTATGTTTCTGGTTCGTTTTTATTAATATAGACTAGCGGCCCACCCTCGCTTCGCTTCGGTGTAGAGCTGAAGTGTAGACTACAGTTTTTGTTCTCAAGCTTGTATTATACACAATGACATTCATCTATGATTCTTCTTATGCCTGCATGCAAAGTCTCAGCCCGATCGGTTTAAAATTGACAAAGTTTCATACGAACTTTCATTCCCTATTTTATCCCCTTGGGGGTAGAATTGATCAAAATCCTTTCTTAGCAGATTGCTACGTCATAACATCTACCTGCATGCCAAATTTCAGCCCGATCCGTCCAGTGGTTTGGGCTATGCGTAGATGGATCACTATGTTAGTCAGTCACCTTTGTGTTTTAGATATATAAATTGAGGTGTATGGTGATTTTCTAACCATACTCAAAGAAAGCTTTAATTTGACAGTTTATCGTTCAAATTAAGTATAACCTTAAATTGACGAAATCAAATTTCGTTTGAACTTCGTTATCGAAAGTTCGTTTCGGAGAGAGTGAGTAGACCCCCAGTTTTTTTGAGTTCATTCGGTACAAACATGAAAAGCTTGCCTCTCTTTAATATTAGTATAAATATAGGTATACCGTGAATTAAAAGTGACCAGTCTGCTTCGCTTTAATGTACATACTGTGGATTCGGTTCTCGGGATAAACTCGTTTATTTGTAGGAATTCGTTGCTAACTTTACAAAATTATCTAACTGCATTAGATACGATGAAATAACCATGAAAGGAAGTCAAAATTAGACCCTTGAAAATGAAAGCTAACTCAAAAGGTTTACCAAGCCCAGTTTCAGTGTGTATTATAGGCGAGTTATTTAAGAGCCCTTTCACATTTTTTGCAAAATATCGTAATTTTTGAGCGCCTCGTTTACCCCTTTAGAAAAGATTTTGACTATTTCCAATAGAAGTGAACAGTAGATTTGTTCTTCCTTTTGTAAGTTAATCTAGAATATTTGCAAATACTATTTTCCTTTTTTTTGTACTGATCGTTCCACTGCAGCTAGTTTACGAAAAAAACGATAATATGCACAACTTCAAACGCCTCAATCTCTCAATAATGTTCAATAAATTAGATCAAATTAATTACTACGACATCAGAAGTATGTTTCTGTTGTAACATAATGTATTAGAATTTTGATTTTCCATCTCATTAATTATCAAAAAAAAACATCTAACTCCGTGAGCTTTCCCAAAAAATAATGCAGGTTTACCTCGTATTTTAATATTGAATTAAATAGAATTGCTATTAAAAACTATCATAAAACTAATCTACCATCATTGAACTACTGAAAAATGTATATATTTTTAAAATTAGTTCATAAATAATTATTTTATAAGACTCGAAACATCACCCGTAAAATGCAATATATTCTAGTGCAAATCTATCTACGCGCCGATCAGTATGGCAGCGGCGCAATTTTTTAAAAGGGCTCTTAAGTGATTACTTATCTAATGTCAATCAAGTGTAACAACGTGATCGATCATTATAATGACATACTTCAGTGGAATCTATGGTATCCATCATCGAGCGATTCATATTCCTAAAGCATACGCAATATGGGCTCAAATATAGGGGATGACTCTTAATAGCCTTCTATCTTTATTTATTTTTTAAGCATTTAATAATAAAATAATAAAATGTCAAATGTATACTTTTTCAAGTATTAAACATTTGAAAGAAGAAATAGCAATTATAGTTATGATTTTATTTGTTTTTTAAGCATTTAACTGCTAGATGTTTAAATCTAAAGAAAAGTTTACTAGAAAAAATAACAATGTGGGTTACCTACAATGCGAAGAGATGGCGCTGCCTTGCAGCTTAAGGCTAGGAAAATTTCGACGCGGCTATTAGGGCCGTGGTAGCATAATGGTCAGTGCATTCGCCCGGATAGCGAAGGATGCGGGTTCGAGTCCCGTCCGCTGCCTGGTCCGCGTGGATATTTTTTCTAGTTAACTTTTCTTTAGATGAAAATATTGTTTTAAAAAGTTTTTAAGCCGAATGAAGGAGCACATAAAAGCAGTCAGAAACAATGATACACAAAAATTAGCCATCGCGGAACATGTAATCGATTCGAGTCCTAATCACTGGATTGAGCTCCATAATCCACAAATCATCTCGACAGAACGCCACTACATACCAAGATTGGTCAGGGAAGCGATTGAAATAACAAAACACAAGAATTTCAATCGTAAGGATGGGTGTAAATGCCCCCTTATGCAAGAAAGGGCAATTAAAATGTAGAAAATAACTCCTGCTTTCCTTCAAAATTATCATCATCATCATCAGCCTATTAATGTCCCCACTGCTGGGGCACAGGCCTTCCCTATGGATGGAATAGGGAGATTGGGCCATGACCCGCCACGCGGGCCCAGTGCGGATTGGCGGGTCCTAACGACTGCAGATGCAGCCGGGACCAACGACTTATCGTGCCTTCCGAAGCACGGAGGAGCTCGAGATAGAAGTTTTTGTTCACCCATCCAATGACCGACCACTGCGAAAGTTGCTTAACTTCAACGATCGCTGCCGAACCACTTGCGCCATCGAGCTCCTCTATCCTCTATCCTCCTCTAACTGAGCTGCTTGAATATGGTCTTTACGGGTCATACAACTTTGGAGAAGAGTATGATAAATACACATATAAAGTCACTGGAAATAATAACTGAGTCTATTGAGATAATTTACACTACTACAACAAAGTCAGGTCATAAGTATTGTCACACAGTAAAAACTTTTCTTTTAGAATGCTGGCCACAAAAAAAATTTAATGAATTCGAATTTCGAATTGTTCATGAAAATAAAAATGTATACTTTTTAGAATTTTACTCATTTTTAAATATGGAGTGGACGCTTAAAGAAGACCGTGTTGCAGTTATTGCGTTGCATCGTTGCGGTTACGCGCCAATTCAAATTTTTGACATACTGAAAAATTTTAATATAACCAAAAGATTCGTTTATCGTACCATCAAACGATACAATGAAGACTCTAGTGTAGATGACAGGTCAAGAAGTGGTAGCCCTCGGTCTGTTAGGACTCCAGCAGTGATAAAAGCTGTGAAGGCGCGAACGTAGGCAGAAACTGTTGGCCCTTCAGATGGGGTTAAGCAGAACCACGGTGAAAAGGGTGTTAAATGAAGACTTAGGGCTTCGGGTATATCGAAGAAAAACAGGACATCGTTTGAATGCTCGTCTAATGGACCTGAGACTGAAGAGATGCCGCGCTTTAGTGAAGCGGTACGCGGGAAAAAATATCGGGAAATTATTTTTCAGATAAAAAAATTTTTACCGTAGAAGAGAGCTACAACAAACAAAATGATAAGGTGTACGCACACAGTAGTGAAGAAGCGAGCAACCGTATTCCGCGTGTCCAACGAGGACATTTTCCATTCTCGCTCATGGTATGGTTGGGAGTTACTTATTGGGGCTTAACAGAGGTACATTTTTGTTGTTCAATAACAGGCACTGGGTATTCCAACAAGATTCGGCGCCAGCTCATAGAGCGAAGAGCACACAAGACAGGCTGGCGGCGCGCGAAATCGACTTCATCCGGCACGAAGACTGGCCCTCCTCCAGTCCAGATTGAGTCCGTTAGATTACAAGATATGGCAACACTTGGAGGAAAAGGCGTGCTCAAAGCCTCATCCCAATTTGGAGTCACTCAAGACATTCTTGATTAAGGCAGCCGCCAATATTGACATGGACCTCGTTCGTGCTGCTATAGACGATTGGCCGCGCAGATTGAAGGCGTGTATACAAAATCACGGAGGTCATTTTGAATAAACTTTATTGTCATAAGAATCTATGTTTTATTAAGTTCATTCTGGTATATAAATGGTTACATAATGAATAAACTTGTTTCAATTATTTTATATTAAACATGTGACAGAATTTATGACCTGACTAGGTATAAAATACACAGGAAAACTAAAGTCAAAGTATAGTAAGAGAATGGTTTACGTATGCTGAGAAGCAGTGGCGTCTTCGACATATTGGAGGCCCTGGGCATATTAGGATAATGGGGCCCCTTGACTTCCGTTTGATGATTTAACAGGAACTAGGGACTTTGTATTTGATCTGAGGGGGCCCTCTATCGATCGCGGGGCCCACTGGGAAGGACGGGTCTGGTGAAAAGGTAATACTGAGTAACGCGCGATTGGTAAGGCTACCGGATAGATACTAATTATGTATTCAATATTTTATTAGGGGCCGTCCATTAATCACCTGATGTTTTCTTGGGGCTTTTTTTAATCCCCTCTCCCCCTTGGTGATACATGGTGAGGTCTAATACTAACCTAAAACCCTTCGAGCCTTACATGATTAATGGACAGCCCCTTATTACGAAATAATGAAGTTATCAAGTAATACACTCGTATTGCGCAGCGGGTTATATTGCTGACGTGTTTACCTACTCATAATGAGTTCAATGTGCGGCTAAACCATACATGATCATTAGACATAGGACATTATAAGGGGTTTTCAATAAAATAAGAAACTAAATAAAAGTTTACGGCAGCGCCATCTCTTCGCATTGTAGGTAACCCACAATGTCAAATGAATACCTTTAGTATTTAACATTTGAAAGAAGAAAAAGCAATTATAGTTACATTTTTGAAGTGAAAACTTCTTTAGCGGCGTTGAACACTTTTTTGTATGGGTAAAAAATCTTAAACTCGCGTCAGGACACGTGGGCTGATCACGTCATGGCACGTGGCCTGATTGGGGATCTGACGAAAACAATAAAATTTGAAAGGTCGTTAACACACTGTTGACATAGTAATATTTTATTTTATCGTATTTAATAATAAGTCTATATCTAGGACGTCCAGGTGGCAGCTTTATTGCGAAGAAAATGCATTTTTTTACAATAGATGTCACTAGGTGCGCTTAAATGTGATTCATATAAGTTGATTTCTTTACAACAGATGTCGCTAAGTGCGCTTAAACGTGATTCATGTAAGTTGATTCTACTGAGAGATAAACTTTTTTAATGTAATATAAATTGTCATGTTTGTGTATGGCAGCAAAATAAATAAATATTGTATTCTACCACATACATGATAGTACTTTTGTACTGATAGTTAAAGCAATTCGTGCAGAATTATTCCCTAACCATTCCAAAATATCAAAAATGCACAACGTTCTTATTCAAGTTTTCACTTCTGCCGGCACTCCCGGAGTGCAACCCGTCGTTTATTTTTATTTTTTAATCATTAATTAATTCAATTTTTTGAAACTATAATCTTTAAGGTCATCAGAAAATCTTGCTCTTATGACTCCCGTACACGGCACAACTTTTTTCCACCGTTCGCTTGCAGTGCAAGCCGTACATCTATGGAATTCTCTTCCAGTTTCGATAAGACGTGCGGAAACTATTAATGCGTTTAAAAACCTTGTGAAGTCCCACTATCTGACATTGTAATACTTTTATTGAAGTTATACTTCTTTAGGCGCGTTATGAAAAAATGATGAGAGTGAAATTTTAAGATGCGCGCGCATCACTGTAACACAAAAATTAACAGCATGAAGTTGGTCGCTTTAGCGACCAACTTCATGCTGTTACTTCTGTGTTTACCGCACATTAAGAAAATCTACCAACAAAATAGAAATAGAATCTCTATTTAGTGGGTGCTAACGACTGCATTGTGAAGGCCTATCAAAAGTATTTATTAATCTGGAACAACGGAACCAAAGCGCGATTCGGGAGACTACAGCGCCATCTCTTGACCATTGGTGTAGTAGAACCAAAAACCACATCTTTATTTTTCTTTAATAAAGTAACAGTTATAGGTATTCATATTTATAATATTTATCCACATGTTTCTAGTTTGTATATTCGGAATACGTGTTTGAGTTTCATACAAGTGCAAATCACATAATTATGTTCTAATAAATTATATTCAGTAGCGATTTTAATTGAATATTTTGATTATTTATTCATTTTTTCAAATTAAAACTGAACTTTATTGACTGTGTCCTTTCCAGACTTTTTATTATTTTTTGTAATTAATTATTTGCATGCAATTAAAAACTAATTTTAAACGATGCAAAAGAAGGATAACTGCTCACGCGCCTACATAAGTACACGCACCCATTTTTTTTTTTTTAATATCTCATGTTCTAAAAACTGGACTGGATCAATGTATGTATATTTATACTTATTGTATCTATGTATGTATTTATGTATGTATATATATCTTATATATGTATATGTGTATGATATGTATTTGCTAATAGATTATATTATACTAGCGATTTACACCGCCGTCTCTCCCACTTCTAAGGCCGCCTATTGCATCACCTGTACTAAATGTTTTTGTGCTGAATGTTCAATGTTTTTCGTGGTGTTTAATAAAGAGTTTTTGTATTGTATTGTATTGTATTGTATTGTATTGTATAAGAACTCCGGAACCCTGAAATAAAATTTGTGTTTGGGTTGGTATTGTTATGTTGCTTATCACAAGAAAGCATGAATGTCACAAATGAATGAACTCGAATGAATATGTGATTGACAAATATTTTGATGTGATGACGTCAGGTCACCTACTACAGTAGGTTAGCCACAAAACTAGGTTTTCGAAGACACGGTGAAACAGGCGTTGACCACTTAATAATTCATTTGTACCAATCAAGGCGTTGTTTGTTTACAAATCAGAGGTAACACTCTCGTGTGTCAATATTAATAATGTTTAGTGTTTCCTACTTCTACCAGTGATGGTATTATTTCCCCGACTACGGCGAAGCAAAAGGAGGGTTATGATTTTGACATAAAAATAATAATTTGTTATGTTTTTATTTATTTTTAAGCATTTAACTGCTAGATGTTTAAATCTAAAGAAAAGTTTACTAAAAAAAAATAAAGAAATAAAAATTATTTATTAGAAAACACATACAGCTTTTTTTACAGGAATACTCCTAATGCAATAGTGTAGTTCTTAAAATTACAATTAATAAAATAAACATAATTGTATTAAAAAAAAAGTCAATAAAAATAATACATATAAACTAGCTGACCCAGCGAACTTCGTACCGCCCTAAAAAAATAGGGGTTGTCCAGCGGACAAAATTGTGAATCTAAACCATTCTCAGATCCCCTTGAACACACACAAAAAATTTCATCAAAATCGGTCCAGTCGTTTAAGAGAAGTTCAGTGACATACACACTCACAGAAGAATTATATATATAAAGATATAAATATAAATTAACATAACATAGTATAGATACATATTTAAAGAAATTAATTAAATTATACTATTATTATTTAATACTGTCATCTCATATTTAAAAGAATAGGGCCGTGGTAGCATAATGGTCAGTGCATTCGCCCGGATTGCGAAGGGTGCGGGTTCGAGTCCCGTCCGCTGCTTGGTCCGCGTGGATTTTTTTTCAGGTAAACTTTTCTTTAGATTTAAACATCTAGCTGTTCAATGCTTAAAAATAAATAAAAACATAACTATAATTGCTATTTCTTCTTTCAAATGTTTAATACTTGAAAAAGTATTCATTTGACATTGTGGGATACCTACAATGCGAAGAGATGGCGCTGCCTTGCAGCTTAAGGCTAGGAAAATTTCGACGCGGCGAATAGGGCCGTGGTAGCATAATGGTCAGTGCATTCGCCCGGATTGCGAAGGATGCGGGTTCGAGTCCCGTCCGCTGCCTGGTCCGCGTGGATTTTTTTCTAGTAAACTTTTCTTTAGTTTAATAGGTTTTAAATATAATATGTATCGTGTTTCTCTTCTTTGTATTGTTTATTACACAAAAATGGTATTGGTATTGTGCATTCAAATCATCTTTGATAAAATTCAATGAAATTACGGACTTAATGTCATCATCATCATCAGCCTATGATTTTTTTTAATCACACACCAATTAGCCTAGCCCCAAAGTAAGCACTGTAAGGCTTATGTTATGGGATACTAGGGTAACGGATAGAATACATATACAGTGTCTACATTTATAAGTGTATTTATACATTTTTTTTATCAAGTATTTGATTCAGCTGTTTTGTTTGATAGTCTACGATTTGATACAGACCAAATTTTTATTGCTAAATTTTTTGTGTTTCTAATTGTACTTTATTTAATGTTATCAGATAGATGTTATTTATTGTAATTTTTAAGGTTACTGAAAATATGTGTAATGAATTAATTAAAAGATAGTTTTGATGTTTCTTTTTTAGTCACCTCCATCAGGTCAAATGGGGACCTTGAGTGACCTTGAGAGACCTTGAGTGTTTCGCAGATATATTTATGTTCTTCGCGTCTAGAATTATTTTCAATTCAATTCAATTCAATTCATTTATTGCAGACCATAATGGAGATACAAAGGTGGTAACATATAGACAAAAGTGCATTATGGACCATGTAGTGTAGGGTATCGCAATTGCAAGAGGAGAGGACGTCTTATTCATAATTCCTTATTGTGATATAATTTGTTATATCCAAGGAATTAAAACCCATAAAAATTATTTATTCATACTACTCCAATAAGATATTGTATAATTAGATTTATGATTTATGTACGATTATTAATTATGTAAGTATTGTATTATATCTTTTTATAATAAAAAATAATATTGTATTTGTTATATTTATTCCATTTATACATATTAAACATCCATGACTGGAGTACAGATGCTCGTATTCATCACACAAACATCTGCCCCCACCGAGATTCGAACCCGAGACCTCTCGAGTCGGCGACACCATGAAGCCCGGCGTACATACCACTCGGCCACGGAGGTCGTCTGAATGTTCCCACTGCTGGGGCATAGGCCTTCCCTATGAATGGAATAGGGAGATTGGGCCATGACTCACCATGCGGGCCCAGTGCCAAAAAGCGGGTGATAACGACTGACGCAGCCGGGACCAACGGCTTAACGTGCCTTCCGAAGCACGGAGGAAATCGAGATAGAAGATTTTTGGTCACCCATCCAATGACCGACCACTGCGAAAGTTGCTTAACTTCAACGATCGAAGCCGAACGCGCTAACTATCCACGCCATGTGAGACCGTTTTGAGACTAAATTTAATTGTTTTATTTTATTTTTTATATTATTATGTTGTCTCAAATAAAATTATTTCTTTCTTTCTTTCTTTCTTTCTATGGAGCTCCTCTTTACTTAGGACTTAATGTATTCAGCAAATATCGGGTGTACTCAAACCTCAGTAGAGCTTTCTGTAAAATTATACACCTACTAGATTGCAATACAGATCCACGGACGGACTTGTCTAATAGATAAGAGATCAGACATCGGATCTGCACGTAAGAATCTCTTATCTATTAGACAAGTCCGTCCCTCCGTCTGTCTGTGGTGCTGTTTCAGCGGCCAAACCGTAAGAGATAGATAAAGAGAATGTTTAAGTTATAAGTTAAGAATAGTCTGATAAGACTACAAACCGGATTTGAGTAACGTAGCACTTCCGGTTTTCGAGAAATCACGAATTTCAAACGAAACCACACAAAATCTCCGAAGTTCTCAATTAATTAAATACATTTTTTTTTTAAATCAGGTTTTGGTGAACATTTGGTTCACTGGTTTGCTAGTTTTACAGAATAGCATTGCAGGAGTTACTTTCAAGCTGCGATCAAAAAACGCCTGTTATAAAAACTTTTTTACTGTTAATAATAAATTTTAAAAAAAGTCAATAATATTTAATTAGACTCCTCTGGATGCGGCCACAATTAATATATCAATAATACCGAGGAGCTCGATGGCGCAAGTGGTTAGCGCGTTCGGCTGCGATCGTTGAAGTTAAGCAACTTTCGTAGTGGTCGGTCATTGGATGGGTGACCAAAAATTTACTATCTCGAGTTCCTCCGTGCTTCGGAAGGCACGTTAAGCCGTTGGTCCCGGCTGCATCTGCAGTCGTTAGCACCCGCCAATCCGCACTGGGCCCGCGTGGTGGGTCATGGCCCAATCTCCCTATTCCTTCCATGGGGAAGGCCTGTGCCCCAGCAGTGGGGACATTAATAGGCTGATGATGATGATTACCGTTTAGATAACAAAATTGATATTATTATTTTTCTAGTAATATTTTTTTTAGATTTAAACATCGAGCGGTTTAACATGCTTAAAAAAAATAAAAATTACAATCTTTGTGATGACTTATGAAGATAGACAAAAAACTTGGGAAAACTTACCCATGTATGCCTGTAACAATGTGTAGCTACGACAACTTCATTTTATTCTTCACTATACACTCGGGTTTTCAACTTAAAAATCTTTTTAATCAATATTAATTATTTATTTACTAATTATTAAAAATTATTAACACCTACTGAGTTTTACTAGGATAACGGAAATTACGTGAATGTTCGTAGTAGCCCTTATATGAACTGAAGCGATATGAGGATACGCAGATATTGGTACAGTAGACCACACCTTCAGTGGAAACAGTTTTTAGAGTTCAATATACATACTATGTGGTTGATGGACTCGGAAATACTTTTTGTTTTGAAATTACCTTCGATGGATTGTAAATAGGTATGACTAGTGGCCCGCCCTCGCTTCGCTTCGGTGTAGAGCTGTAGTGTAAACTATAGTTTTTTTTCTCAGGCTTGTGCTATAAACAATGACTTTATTTATATAATTACACGTGTTATTGTGAGTCAACCATAAAATATAGACATATGCTGTTGCGGGATATTATTTAGACAATTTTATGTAGAATATTTTCGTCATACATGATTTCTATGTAACTTTAACCATTAAGGCTGCCCACGCGACGGAAGCTTAAAAAATGGAGTAACTTCTCCCGTTTTCTCAACATTTCCCTTCACTACTCTGCTGCTATTGATTGTAGCGTGATGAAAAGTGTACTATAACCTGCCCAGGAGTATGAAGAATAATTGTACCAAGTTTCGTTAAAATCCGTCGAGTAGTTTTTGTTTCTATAAGGAACATACACACAGACAGACAGACAGACAAAAATTTTACTGATTGCATTTTTGGCATCAGTATCGATCACTAATCATCCCCTGATAGTTATTTTGAAAATATATTTCATGTACAGAATTGACCTCTCTACAGATTTATTATAAGTATAGATGACTAATTTTTTTTTCTTCGTTTATCAGGTAGATTATCAAAAAGTATTGGACACGTATATTTTCTTTTTTCGCATAATATAAACATTGCAGAGATATATTGATTTGAAAAATCGCATGACGTCACGTTTTTGTACACTTTTAAGTGAAAATTCACTAAAAAGTGACGTCACGAGCCCCTACTCCCAAACTTTGACGCGCTATAACTTTGTAATTTTTTGGTTGATTGCCCAAAGAAAAAATACGTGTCCATTATTTTTTGATCATCTAACTGACGGACTAAATAGAATTTCTTTTACTGTACCCCGTCATCAGCCCTATTGTGGATATTTTTGTCTCATTTTAATTTTTCTCCCTAGTAATAATACAGTTTGTTTTCATTTTATACATTGATAGGAACACTGTTTCATATTATACGGGAATGGGCGTTAATTCTGCAACACAGTTTTTGTAAAACTAAAGCCGATTTAACGATTCATAATTTTATGTACATTGCACTTGTTCCAAATAAAGTTATTATATTATATTATTACTAGCAAACCAGTGAAACAAATGTTCACCAAAACCTGTTTAAAAGAAAAAAAAATGTATTTAATTAAATGAGAACTTCGGAGATTTTGTGTGGTTTCGTTTGAAATTCGTGATTTCTCGAAAACCGGAAGTGCTACGTTACTGAAATCCAGTTTGTAGTCTTATCAGACTATTCATAACTTATAACTTAAATATTCTCTTTATCTATCTCTTACTGTTTGGCCGCTGAAACAGCATCACAGACAGACGGACGGACTTATCTAATAGATAAGAGATGTTTCGGGGAGCTCGATGACGCAGGTGGTTAGCACTTTTGGCCCGCGATCCTGAAAATTAAGTAACTTTTGCAATTATCGGTTTTTGGATTCTTTTCTTCAGACTTTTTTGAAATGAAATGAAAACTCATTTATTCAGTCTAGGCTTTAACAAGCTCTTGTGAAGGTCAAGAAGCTACGCCATCTATTCGCAAAACTACGGCGGGAGACCTTGTACTGAGAAGAACCGGCAAGAAACTCAGCAAGGGCTGTTTTTTCTCGCTGTATTGTTATATACAGAGACGTCAAGTTGAAAAATTACTTCAGAGATACGTCTGTAGTCACCTTCCATTACATCATTTCGAATATAAATATAGTTACAATAAATTTTATAGTTATATATTTAGTATATAGGAAAACACATCAGTGATCAGCAGTAATGATGATGACTACTCCGAAGCCGTCGGTAGTGCAGAGATGAGCGGAATTAAAGAGCTAGATTCTGATTAATTTTTTTTCTCACTCAGACGTAATAAATAAATATTATGAAAAATCTCATATTTTTCTCACTTAATCTTGGTAAATAAGTTTTAAAATGGAAAATCATTTTTGCTCACTCAACTGGTTTGAATTGACAGCTATAATAATAATCTCTTATCTATTAGACAAGTCCGTCAGTCCGACCGTCTGTGGTGCTGTTATAGCGGCCAAACCGGAAGAGATAGATAAAGAGAATATTTAAGTTATAAGTTAAGAATAGTCTGATAAGACTACAAACCGGATTTGAGTAACGTAGCACTTCCGGTTTTCGAGAAATCACGAATTTCAAACGAAACCACACAAAATCTCCGAAGTTCTCAATTTTTTTTTTTTTAAATCAGGTTTTGGTGAACATTTGGTTCACTGGTTTGCTAGTCATAATAATAAATCATTTATTTGAGATAACTGTGATCCATATTTGTTAGTAGACTTATTCTATGTTAGTAGTATATGTTTTAGAAATAATAGATTAGGACAGTACAACATGATTTTTTTCTTTATGTCTTCATCACCCTCACACAATGCTTGATAAAACAACTATCCATTTTGTTGGCAACAGTCATTAGGATGGTGTTTTAGCTTGATCGTATTCTGCTCAGCAATGAAGCTATTTTTTTGCGCATGCATGCGTGAAACCCGTCAGTGCGCTCCTCGGCAAACATACCAGAGGCACTACAGAATCTTGCCAAAGCTATGACGTCACAGAAGAGCGACCCTCCCCAAGTGAATTATTTGGCCAGGTCATCCCCTGGGAGGACCGGGTCAAATACTTGGGAGTCACGTTAGATAACCGATTAACGATAACATCTCATCTCACGATAGTTCGTGATCGCGCAGCATTCATTCGCCTCGATGCAAGTTTCAATCTGTCGAAAACAAAAATCGTTTCAGTGAAAAAAAATAAAGATGTGGTTTTTGGTTCTACTACACCAATGGTCAAGAGATGGCGCTGTAGTCTCCTGAATCGCGCTTTGGTTCCGTTGTTCCAGATTAATAAATACTTTTGATAGGCCTTCACTATGCAGTCGTTAGCACCCACTAAATAGAGATTCCATTTCTATTTTGTTGGTAGATTTTCTTAATGTGCGGTAAACACAAAAGTAACAGCATGAAGTTGGTCGCTAAAGCGATCCAACTTCATGCTGTTAAAATTTTGTGTTACAGTGATGCGCGCGCATCTTAAAATTTCACTCTCATCATTTTTTCATAACGCGCCTAAAGAAGTATAACTTCAAAAAACCTAAAGGGTAAGTCTTGTTTTTTCTGTTGGCAAATGACGTCAGTAAGCCACCTTGGCGATGGGCATGATCAACTCGTAGGCGTTTTTTTGAAAAACTCAAAAAAACCCTCAAAAATTTTTTGAATCGCATTTTTCTTGTTTTGTATGCATTTAAGAAACTTTTTTTTCGACCATAATTGTAGAGAACGTTGAGTACTATAATTTATGTCATTGTTGCAATCTTGGAAAATGACCTCGTTGGAGGTCATTTTCCATTCTCGCTGGACGCGGAATACGGTTGCTCGCTTCTTCACTACTGTGTGCGTACACCTTATCATTTTGTTTGTTGTAGATCTACGGTAAATTTTTTTCATCCGAAAAAAGAATTTCCCGATATTATTTTCCCGCGTACCGCGTCAACAAAGCGCGGCATCTCTTCAGTCTCAGGTCCATTAGACGAACATTCCAACGATGTCCTGTTTTTCTTCGATATGCCCAAAGACCTAAGACTTCATTGAACACCCTTTTCACCGTGGTTCTGCTTGGTTAAGCCCTTCAGATGGGGTTCCATCTGAAGGGCCAACAGTTTCTGCTTACGTTTGGGATTTCTTTGAATTCGCGCCTTCACAGCTTTTATTACTGCTGGAGTCCTAACAGACCGAGGGCGACCACTTCTTGGCCTGTCATCTACACTAGAGTCTTCATTGTATCGTTTGATGGTACGATAAACGAATCTTTTAAATTAAATTTTATATTAAAAATTTTCAGTATGTCAAAAATTTTAATTGGCGCGTAACCACAACGATGCAACGCAATAACTGCAACACGGTCTTCTTTAAGCGTCCACTTCATATTTAAAAATGAGTAAAACATAGAGAAAAGTAATATTACTAGAAAGAGTAAAATTCTAAAAAGTATACATTTTTATTTTCATGAACAATTCGAAATTCGAATTCAATAAACTTTTTTGTGGCCAGAAAAGAAAAATTTTACTGTGTGACAATTCTTATGACCTGACTGTGTATTAATTAATGAAGATAGGATATTTTATAGAACGAAGACATTATTTTATTTTCAATAATAAGTAGAACTGCATTCTCAGTTTTTAAAAAATCGCCTGCCAAAACCGGGAATCAAAATCGTGAAATGTAAAACAAAAAACACATGTATTTTATGATAAACGTCGAAAGGGTTAATGATAAGGATTGTTTTTTCCTAAACAACATAGCATTTTAAATGAAAGAAAAATCACGAAATTTGTTTTATTTTTAATAATTGAACAACAAAGTACAATAAAATAGAAACGTTGCAAGGTTTGTATCTATGTATCGCTTTTTTTACATACTTATAGTTAGGAAATCCTGTGTTATTAAGTGAGCAGGTACTAGTTGGTAAATATATACTTTGATTTCAAAGTATTTACTTACCAGTTCCTGCTCATTTTATCATTTGATTACATTTTTTTTTAATTTTATGGTCTTCCTTTCATTTAAAATACTATGTTATTTAGGAAAAAATAACCCTTATCTTTAACCCTTTCGATGGTTAAAATAAAATACGCCGTGTTTTTTTTTTTCAAATTTCATGAGTTTGATTTCTTGTTGTAGCAGGCGATTTAAAAAAATGTGAATGCAGATCTATTTATTATTAAAAATAAAATGATGTTCTCATTCTGTAAAAAATCCTATTTTCAATCTACTATATAAAAATAAGTCGGGTTTTCCTTCCTGACGCTATAACTCCAGAACGCACGAACCGATTTCCACGGTTTTGCATTCGTTGGAAAGGTCTCGGGCTCCGTGAGGTTTATAGCAAAGAAAATTCAGGAAAAATTTCAACAGAAAAGCGGGAAAATCTTTATTCACATACAGCGCCATCTCTGATACATAGCATATACTACAAACCAATATCATGTCAGATATAATATATAAATAATATATATCAGAAAAAATCGACGGCCGTTAAAAAAAATTAACAAAAACTAAAATAAAGTTTTAGGAATTTTATATTTTTAATGCAATCGGAGGACTTTTAAGGACTTCTCATTTCTTGCATTGTTAATGTAAAATGAGCTTGAAGTAAGTAATCAATGTATGTACTCGGTGGAATGACAGAAGCGTGGACTACCGCATGCTCATATCCTAATTTGGTTGCTGAACAAATTATATTCAAATGTAGTGAATGACATCATATCAGCTGAAATTCCTGATCCAGTCACTGATCCCCATCTACACGACATTGTGACGACACAGATGGTGCATGGACCGTGCGGTGCATTAAATCCATTATCGCCTTGCATGGCTGATGGAAAGTGCACAAAACGATATCCGCGACCGTTAGTTGCTGAAACAGTCACAGGGAACGATGGATCCAGTTTATCGTCGGTGTTCAAAAGAAGATAATCGTCGAACTATCAAAGTTAAAGTTCAAAATCAAGAGATTGAGATCGGAAATGAATTCATTGTACCATATTGCCCGCTGCTATCACGAATTTTCGAAACACATGCAAACCTTGAGAGTTGTCATTCGGCCAAATCAATCAACTATTTGTGCAAGTACCTCACAAAAGGCAGCGACATGGCTGTGTTTGGTATTGCGTCGCGAAATGCGAATGACGAAATCAGCAACTTCCAAATGGGCAGATACGTCAGTACTAATAAAGCACTGTGGCGATTATTGTCATTTCAAATTCATGAAAGATATCCCACAGTTGTACATTTAGCAGTGCATTTGGAAAATGGGCAAAGAGTTTACTTCACTGAGGCTAATGCAGCACAACGAGCTGAGAGACCACCATCGACAACATTGACTAGCTTCTTTGCAATGTGTGAAGCAGATGCATTCGCAGCGACGCTGATGTACGTTGAAATGCCCAAGTATTACACTTGGAATCAATCAACAAAGAAATTCCAACGTCGCAAACAAGGAACCCCAGTTCCAGATTGGCCACAGGTGTTTTCCACTGATGCACTAGGTCGCATGTATACTGTTCATCCTAGAAATGATGAATGTTTTTATTTGCGACTGCTGTTGGTAAATGTACGTGGACCAAAATCATTTGCGCGTTTGAAAACTGTGAATGACCACCAATGCCAAACATATCGAGAAGCATGTCAACTATCGGGTTTGCTGGAGAACGATTCTCATTGGGATTTAACACTTGCGGATTCAGTTGATTCATCAAATGCGTACCAAATACGAACGCTGTTCGCAATTATCATCACCACATGTTTTCCTTCACAACCAATTCAGTTATGGAATAAATACAAAGACGACATATGTGAAGATATCTTGCATCGTTTGCGCATTCAAACGAATAATCCTGACATCCAAATAACCGATGAAATCTACAATGAAGGATTGATTCTGATTGAGGATCAATGCTTGACTATTGCAAACAAGCTACTGATTGAAGTAGGAATTCAACCAAGAATTAAATCGAGAGCTGCAATACAATGTTGATACATTGCAAGAATTCGTTCGAAATAATGTGTCTTTGCTGAATGAACAGCAAAAACAAGTATACGAAACATTAATGCAAGCGGTGGACAATAATACTGGTGGTCTATTCTTCCTGGACGCACCTGGAGGAACAGGGAAAACATTTGTCATTTCATTGATTTTGGCCACTATTCGATCAAGATGTGACATAGCTTTGGATATAGATATATAGCAAGAAGATTTAGCTATGCTATAGATATATAGCATAGCTAAATCTTCTTTTTTTAATCACCAAACGAAATGTTACATAAAACGAAGCCATCTGGTGGCGAAACGGAGTTCGCCGGGTTTGCTAGTCAATAATAAATGTTTATACCTTTACATACTGAATCTGATACAAAAAAAACAATAAAGCCAATATATATATATTTAAAGAAAATATATGATGTACCTACCTAAAAATTTACGGTTTTCGCAATTTTTCCTTTATCTGTACCCTTAGCACGAACCAATGTCGAATTCGTATCGTTTGCGAGTCCGAAATGTCATTGTCAAATGTATACTAATTTTTAGTTCTCGTTACGTGCTTTGTGCCGCTGCTGTTCAAGTTTCCATGCAAAATTTGACATTGACATTTCGGTTTGCAAACTATTCGAATTCGACAATAGTTCGTACTAAGGGTATAGTAAAATAACATTACTTTTCTTTAAATTCTGACAGCAAGTAGTAAAGGCACTATTATGTTATCTGCGGTTAAGGTCCGAAGCATTTGTTCGTGCTAGGGGTACTTTACTATAAGACGTTACTTCGTACCAAATTTCAGTTCACGGGAAGTGCCTTGTAGGTTCGAAAATTTGCGGAAATTCGCGGCATAAACGGCTGTATCTTGTGATTGCTTTGGCTTAGAAGTTTGTTTTTTTCACAGCTCCAAGGGACAGTAGACATGAGTATCAGATATGAATTTCAGTTTGATACCTCCACAGACGGACGGACGGACAACAAAGTGATCCTATAAGGGTTCCGTATTTTCCTTTTGATATACGGAACCCTAAAAACATAATAATGAGCAATAATAAAATGCAAACTAGGAATATAAGAATGTAAAAATATACGTTAATTACTCAATAGCAAAAAGTACTGTGGATTTATTCAAGGCGTAGCTCTATAGTATATATTGTGGCGGCATCTATGAGTATATGCCCCACATATATACAACGGATGGAGGAAATCATTACTCACCATCCTCAAGAGATGGCGTTACCTGCACTGCGATCATAATAGTATGGAAGCCTACATCGCGCAAATGAAATTCGGAGGCTAACTCTTCATATATACGATGCCCGACCAACATCAGTCGGGCCTGACCCCCGAGCTAACATCATTCAGCTCGGAGGAAGATCTTCCCCTTTGGCCTTCCTAAAATATAATTTAAATGATCAAAATCTAAAACAATGTTCCATAAGAACTACCCATCAACAAAGATGTATGCAAAAAAGAAAACAAAGTTAATTGTATATTCTTCCCCTTCTCGATTATGCCGATGCTTGCTTCTTAGATGCCACAGAAACTCTATTGAACAAACTTGAGCGCCTGCAGAACCTAAGCTATCCGCTTTATCTTTGGTCTACGGAAGTATGACCATGTTTCCAAATTTCGTAAAGAACTCAAGTGGCTTCCTATACGTCTGCGCAGGAATTTGAGAATCCTTTGCCTCCTTTTCAACATGCTCTTCCATCCCTCGTATCCATCCTATCTTCGGGAGCGGTTTTCCTTTCCACTCTCCTTGTAGATCCCATCTCAAATCCCTCCTAAAATGTCCCACCCATAACACTGGCTTCGCATCCTATTCCTTCACAGTACATGCCGTCCGCCTGTGGAATTCGCTGCCAGCAGGAATAGAGATTCCAGTTTTGTCTCGGTATTTAAAAAACGTCTAAAGGAAAATTATTTATCTTCATGCCCTTAATCGCGCCCTTACTTTTTCCTTTGTTTCTTTTTCCTCTTTTCGTCCATAATATATGTATATATATATATATTTATATATCTATTATTATAAGTATTTTTACCTATGTATAATTGTATATATCCCCTATTCTTAATATTTAATCATAATTAGGTGTACACACTGACTGGCTTTTCAATATGCTTTCAATATGCTGCTGAAAGAAATTTCATGTTGAAATAAGCTATGCCCTTGTACTATTGTCTTATTTTGTAATCTCTTTCTATTTATATTTGTGTGTACAAAATGTATAAATAAATATATTTAATCAACTCAAATCATTAAATATATTTAATGTAACTTATAATATAATTATTAAATCAACGCATAATAACTAGTAACTTTCACTGAAACCAGATTTAATTTCCTTCCTTTACATTATAAAGATGCAGACCATCAAAACAAGAAAAGTTGCCTACCTCGGTCATGTCTTCAGACACGAGAGATACAATTTACTGCAACTCATTATGATGGGCAAAATTGCGGGGAAACGTCGAGTGGGCCGTCGGAAAAAGTCGTGGCTTCGAAACATCCGCGAGTGGACCGGTGTCAAGAGCGCCGCGGAATTGTATCACCTCGCCAGAGACAAAGCGAGGTTTTCAAGGCTGATGTCCAACCTTCAGTAATTGGAGAGGAACGAAGGAAGAAGAAGAACATTATAACTATTTAACCTTTCCAATGATAATAATTGTACGGCACATTCAAAAAGTTTTTAATATTATTATTAAGTTTATTTTTCCCCCATCTATGAGAAAACTGTCTTCCAACGTTACTTTAAAAATACACTTAAAATACTATTTAAAAATACAAATTAGGAAATCCCTAAGTTTTATGTGTGGCAGGGGATTTTGCCGCGTTCAGGATTAGATTTGGTTATAGTAAATGATATATTTGGGTAAATAAGTATATAATACCTATATTACCATCATAAATATTATTATTATTATATAAATTTTTGTTGCTGCAAATAGTTTCATTTCTAGAGCATGTCACAGCTATAATAAATACTTCAGGGGATTGGATATATTTTGCCTTTCTTACAACCAATTTAGAAATGAATGCTATAAGGTCGTTTTACCCTAACACTTAGTAATTATTTTCTTATATTCACACAATTCTAAATATTGTACGTAATCTTAAGTAAATTATGTAAGTTTATGAATGTTTCAGTCCGTGGAAACTTAACTGGTTTATGAAATAGTAATAAGTGTTACTTAATTGATTTGTGTAAAACTGTATGTTTCCCAAATGAAAATAAATAAATAAATAAAAATTAAGCACACAATAATACTTAAATAACAAAAAGGTAAAAACTACTTCACGTCCAAAATTTATCGATGATATTATCATCACAATCTTATCTCGCTTACACGCACTTCACTATTAAAATATTTAAAACAGTTAACTGTGCTTGTCTCCATGGTCACAGCTCTTTTTATCTTGCAAAAACATTCAACTGCTTAATGTCTACAATGCTCACTCTTGAGATCGAATCACTCAAAAACATGATGGCTGATATGATGAAAATCAGTGTTTTGCCAATGTTTAGCCGAACTTGGATTATTGCTTTCTGCAGCGTCCATATATTTATGGCTGATTTCTTTGATTTTTTTACTGTTTTACTTTTTAATGTATATTGTAGAAAATAGTAAACGTATTATTTATCTATCTTATCCCCCCCCCCCCCCCCCTACTTCAAAAGGCTTCCATTGTCGACAACAAAATTAGAACCGGTGATACCTTTGGCTTTGTCACTGGCTAAATACAAGATGAGATCAGCAATTTCGTCGGGTTCGGATATCCTGTTCAATAAAGTTGCGTGCCTCAGGTTATCGAAAGTGAACGAGCCTCCACTATTTTCTATTATATCTGTGTAAACTGGACCAGGAGAAATAGTATTAACGCGTATCCCTGACGATGCTAATTCCCCTGCAGCTATTTTGGAGAAATGAATGAGGGCTGCTTTTAATAAGCCATAAGCTCCAACAGTGCTCTTTGGAGCAGTAATACCAGCTATACTGGAAATGTTCACTATGTTTCCTTTAGTTTTAACTAGATATGGTGCGGCCAGACAAGTGAGCTGTAACACAGCACGTAGGTTGATATCGACAGAACTATCGTAAGACTTCATGAAGGTTCCATCCAAAATGTTACCATAACTTCCAACAGCGGCGTTGTTAACCAGCACATCTAGTTTCCCAAACTCTTTGATCGTGTTGTCTATGATTCTCTTAGTGTCTTCATCTTTAGCCACGTCGCCTACGATGACGATGTGTTTACCACCAACAGCTCCACACTTCTCTGAGGTTTTCTTCAATTTGGTCTTGTTTCTGGCTACTAGCGTCACGTTCGCACCTTCTCTACAGAAGAACTCCGCTGTCTTAGCACCGATACCAGAGCTAGCGCCCGTAACGATCACAACCTTGCCTAGTAGGTTCATATTATTTGTATTTTATTTGGGACTCAATGACATAATGTTAAAATTGTATTGTATACAATTTGACACTTCTTTATATAGGTGTTTATCAGATTTTATCGTTTATCTTATCTGGATATGGTCTTAACTTCTTGATTAGTTTGAGGGACCACTTGCGGCTGTTTTTATTCAATCCTAATTTAACTTAAATTAGTTTAAGCCCATTTGAAATTTTACTATGGGTTAACTGTAGTTTTAGTTTATTCGATATTTGGCAAATTTGCTGCAAGTGGGCCTTAATATACGACAAATTTTAAAAACGTCCTGGGATAAACTACCTACAATATCTATTAAGTAGGTATATGACTTATCTTACGAGGAGCTCGATGGCGCAAGTGGTTAGCGCGTTCGGCTGCGATCGTTGAAGTTAAGCAACTTTCGCAGTGGTCGGTCATTGGATGGGTGACCAAAAATTTACTATCTCGAGTTCCTCCGTGCTTCGGAAGGCACGTTAAGCCGTTGGTCCCGGTTGCATGTGCAGTCGTTAGCACCCGCCAATCCGCACTGGGCCCGCGTGGTGGGTCATGGCCCAATCTCCCTATTCCATCCATAGGGAAGGCCTGTGCCTCAGCAGTGGGGACATTAATAGGCTGATGATGATGAGGTATATGACATCTATTCTTTTTTATAGGTAGGTACATTTTAATTTTTGACATTTAACTGCTAGATTTATATAATAATGTACCTATAATATCCTTCAAGACGATCATTATTGCTATTGAAGCGGCATCTGATAAACAAGTGTTTATAGCACCGAATCTTTTCATGTTGATAAATCAATAATGTTGTTATCAATACATATCTACACAAAGAAATCTATGATACTGATATTCATATATGTGAATGACATTGCATATTTTGATATTGTCGACAGGGGGGCATCTGCCCCCCCCCCCCCCTCCCGTTGATATCATAAAGAATGTAACCAAATATAAAGCAACCAATCTCCTTAGTTCACTCACTTGACTTTCTTGCCTTATCAAACATTTATGCTTCCTGCACGTCGAAATTCCAATGAATTCACTAGGTAATTAGATCATTACGTAATAGCGTATTTTTACACTCCATCCAATCATCCTCATCTTCCATTTAAGTATACTTACCCATGTTTTCTAATACTTTTGTAGAAGGCTCTTAGGGAAATGAACATTAAGATAATTTGGATAATAAGAAGAAGAAGATAGAACATGAAGAAGCGTGGATTTTCTTCTATTAAATCTTTTCTTTAGATAAACATCTAGCAGTTAAATGCTTAAAAAATAAAATAAAAACATAATTTATGATAGTTATTTCATTTTAAAATTAGAACACTCACTTTACTTAAAACTCTTCCCAACTGGTGACGCTGCACTGCCGTTTTAATTTATTTTTTCGGACCGCACAAAGTCTGTCATGTCCACTAGGTTTAAAATAAAACACACAAATAGTATGTGTATACAGCGATTTAAAATTAGGCACTGCACTGCATTCCCGCAAGCGGATACCAATGTGCACAATGATGCACATCTGCAATCCCGCAAGCGGATGCAAATCTGCACGATGATGCGCATCTGCACTCCCGCAAGCGGATGCAAATCTGCACGATAATCCACATCTGCACTCCCGCAAGCGGATGCAAATCTGCACGATAATCCACATCTGCACTCCCGCAAGCGGATAAAAATCTGCACGATGATGCACATCTGCAGTCCCGCAAGCGGATGCAAATCTGCACGATGATGCGCATCTGCACACCCGCAAGCGGATGCAAATTTGCACGATGATGCACATCTGCACTCCCGCAAGCGGATGCAAATCTAAACACCGCAGCGTAGTGCTTAAGCAGTGTGAGAATCGCCTAACTGATAGCGCACCAACGTATGGGCCATGGGTAGCTCCACAAAGCTCATTTAAACTATTGTAATATTATAAAGAGGAAAGGTTTGTATGTAAGTATGTTTGTAACGAATTGGCTCAAAAAGTACTGGACCGATTTTAAAAATTCTTTTACCATTTGTATGCTACATTAAATAAAAATGGGTGCGTGTATTTATGTAGGCGCGTGAGAAGTTATCCTTCTTTGGCATCGTTTAAAATTAGTTTTTAATTGCATGCAAATAATTAATTACAATAAATTAATAAAAAGTCTGGAAAAGGACGAAGTCAATAAAGTTCAGTTTTAATTTGAAAAAATAAATAAATAATCAAAATATTCAATTAAAATCGCTACTGAATATAATTTATTAGAACATATGTGATTTGCACTTGTATGAAACTCAAACACGTATTCCGAATATACAAACTAGAAACATGTGGATAAATATTATAAATATGAATACCTATAACTGTTACTTTATTACAAAAAATAAAGATGTGGTTTTTGGTTCTACTACACCAATGGTCAAGAGATGGCGCTGTAGTCTCCTGAATCGCGCTTTGGTTCCGTTGTTCCAGATTAATAAATACTTTTTGTTACTTTATTACAAAAAATAAAGATGTGGTTTTTGGTTCTACTACACCAATGGTCAAGAGATGGCACTGTAGTCTCCTGAATCGCGCTTTGGTTCCGTTGTTCCAGATTAATAAATAGTTTTGATAGGCCTTCACAATGCAGTCGTTAGCACCCACTAAATAGAGATTCTATTTCTATTTATTTGGTAGATTTTCTTAATGTGCGGTCAACACAAAAGTAACGCATGAAGTTGGTCATTATGTTAAAATTTTGTGTTACAGTGATGCGCGCGCATCTTAAAATTTCACTCTCATCATTTTTTCATAACGCGCCTAAAGAAGCATAACTTCAATAAATAAATAAATATTTCCAACACTCACACCAATTAGCCTAGCCCCAAAGTAAGCACTGTAAGGCTTGTGTTATGGAATGCTAGGGTAACGGATAGAATACATAAACTGTACATATATAAGTATATTTATATAGAAATACATATTAAACATCCATGACTGGAGTACAAATGCTCGTATTCATCACACAAACATCTGCCCCCACCGGGATTCGAACACGGTACCTCTCGAGTCGGCGACACCATGAAACCCGGCGTACAAACCACTCGGCCACGGAGGTCGGCATTATCACTGATTAATATAGGCTATAGTTTATTTTCAAAAAAGTTAGGATTCCGTATGAAAACTTCGATAATGTAAACCAACATGTGTAAAAAAATACCAAAAAAGGTTTATAGCGAGTCTAACTTAAAATATATATAGACATAGGCTGTCGTAGGCTTTTTTATAGAACTTTTAAAGGGAAAGAATTCCGTCATACATGATTTTTGTGTAACTTTAACCGTTTACCCAGCGCACGCAACGGTATATCTTTACCCGTTTTTGCAACATTTTTCATCGATGCTCCGCTGCTACTGATCAATAGCCTGGTAATATATAGCCTATAGTCTTTCTCGATAAATGCACTATCCAATACAAAAGGATTGTTTCAAATCGGAAAAGAGCAATGTTGCATTCGTTACAACGGGTCCTAAACTATGCAACGAATTTTTTACTTGGAATGGAAGGTTTATAATTATTATGAAGAAGGTCATTATATAATACTAGCAAACCAGTGAACCAAATGTTCACCAAAACCTGGTTAAAAAAAAATGTATTTAATTAATTGAGAACTTCGGAGATTTTGTGTGGTTTCGTTTGAAATTCGTGATTTCTCGAAAACCGAAAGTGCTACGTTACTCAAATCCGGTTTGTAGTCTTATCAGACTATTCTTAACTTATAACTTAAATATTCTCTTTATCTATCTCTTACGGTTTGGCCGCTGAAACAGCACCACAGACAGACAGGCGGACGGACTTGTCTAATAGATAAGAGATAAGCCTTTGAACAAAAACTATAGTCTACACTACAGCTTTACACCGAAGCGAGGGTGGGCCACCTTCTATGATAAATGTTAAATGCCTGTTAAATTGGTCTTCAAACTTGGCCAACGTCTACTTGCCTCGTATAAGTTAATCTTTTAAAAGGTTGCTCGGCCAACACGTATTAGCGGTTTTATGCGTTGACTTTATTGGGAAGTACCCCTAGCACAAACAATATCGAATTCGAATAGTTTGCAAGTGCGAAATGCCATTGTCAAATGTGTACTCATTTTTAATTCTAGGCTCCGAATATGATTTTGTCCCATTCGGTGTCGAGACCCTTGGTCCGTGGGGTCCTAGCGCTAAGAGGTTTTTTAAGGAAATATCATAAAGGTTAGTCGACATCACTGGAGACCTAAGAGCTGGCAGCTACCTCGGACAACGAATTAGTCTAGCTATTCAAAGGGGGAACGCTGCCAGTATCTTCCGAACCTTGCCTAAAGGGACTCCTTTTTGTAATATATTTTAGTTATTATATTTTTTAAGGTTTTTAGTTTAAGGTTCATTGTTCCATAGAAATAATAAATTCTTCTATAAACATTAAATATATTATTAGTTCTGGTTACGTCCGTTGTGGCGCTGCTGTTCAAGTTTCCATGCAAAATTTGACATGACATTTCGGACTCGCAAACTATTCAAATTCGATAATGGTTCGTGCTAAGGGTATAGTAAAATAATATTACTTCTCTGTTAATTATGACAGCAAGTATCACTATTAAGTAATCTGCGGTAAAGGTTCCTTTTGTGCCTTTGGATGGGATGGGACCATCCTATATATTTATGGATGGGACACAAATTGATATCTGTTGCGCAAGGTTTGTGGGACTAATTATAATAGATGCTAAAGAAAATATTACTAGAAAAAATTCCACGCGGACGCCTGGTCCAACATCAAACCCACCAATTTAAACATCAAACCCACCAATTATGCCCGTGAGGGCCGCGGTAGCATAATTGGTCAGTGTATTCGCCCGGATTGCGAACGATGCGGGTTAGAGTCCCGTCTGCTGCCTGATCCGCGTGGACTTTTTTCTAGTTATATTTTACTTAAGATTTAAACATCAAGCAGTTACATGGTTTAAAATAATAAAAATTATAACTATAATAGATGCTGTTTGTATTTCCTGACAAAATTCAAATAAAGACTAAAATTTAATTTGTTCGTTTTTTTTACTAAAGCATCAAGCGTTGCTACAGTAGCGACATCTACCAGGAAATGTGGATTTTATTGGTACTTAATTTTATTTGCGCTCCTCCTTGCCGGTTGCCACTGCCGTTATAAGAGGTTGATTTAGTTTGCACATACATCTATAGATGGCGCTATTAAGTAGTTTAACAACTGACTGTTTTCCTCCTTTGGTCCATCTTGCTATAATTCTGAAGCTACTGTTGATTTTATTAGGCATTTTAATAACTTGTTTGATATAATGAACTCTCGTAATTTAAATTCATATGGATTTATGTCAGAATGTTTTACTGTTCAAAACATATGATTTAAAAAGAAAAAACTGTAAGAAATTTGTATAAAAAACTTAATGTTTAAAGGACAATAAATTTATAAAAAAGTATTGGTTTTTATTGTACGTACCCCTCTCTGAAACAAATGTATTAGCAATTACACACTGGGACTTAACCTATTTCTGTGATGACTATACGTATCTATAGGTACTACAATATTACTAATACTTACCTATGTCTCAATCACTTTTCCCTATTTAGACAAATGTTCTCACCTAACCGTAGCACAATAAATTTTCCCTATAAAAAAATTTGTGGGTTAAATGCAAGGTTAAATGTATCGCATTGAGGTTACACTATTTCTGCACCTACTAATGTTTTTATCCCTTACGGGTGTACGCGCATGTCAAATCTATAGGATTCTTTATCTAAGTGTTAACTAGACACCCTGTTGCAGTGGTCAGTCACAAGATGGGTGAGGGTGACCAATTTTCTTAGAGCTCCTCTGTGCTTTGGAAGGCTCATCAGCCGTTGGTCCCGACTGCAACTGCAGCTGTAAACATCCTCCTAGGTATAAGCACTGATCCGGCGTGGTGGGCCCATGAATAATTTGCCTCAACGTACTAACTATACTTGACCCATTGAAATAAAAGTTATCTAAGAACTTACTTACACATAGGTACTGGTGTCGATTCTGGCATGATTCTGTGAACTTAAAACGAAACATCAGTCTCTCCTTTTCATTCTGTATAGGGAATGACAAGGTTACACTGTTATCAAACACAAATTAAGTTTTGGTAAGGTGAATATATGCATGGATCGACACAACGCACGGTTACATATTAAACTTATTTTTTTCAAGTCGACCAAAAATATAACTCATTTACACTTAAAAACAATCAAAAATATTACTATATATTTTTATAATTATAAACATTTCATGAGAGTTATAAAATATTATTGCTATCAAACTCTTATTGATTTAAGTAGATAACATCTTGGGATCGTGTTGCTAAGTGTAAGACCTTTGCGTCAACATGCATACCTAAAATTTACCTATCGCAGTGAATTTGACTTTTTATTGCATTATTGATCAAATTAAATAGCAAATAGACAATATTTTTTGGTGAGTGCGACACGTACATAAATTCTATGCCATAATTTATCAGCTATCTTCTATAATGGACTCCATTTACAATTTACATCAGATGTATATAGGCTTGTTGAAATTATATAGATGTATCGATATTTTTTGTTCGATGTATCGATATTTTTTGCAGATATATTTTGTTTCGATATATCGATACAAAATAACCAATATCGAAATTCGTATCAAAAACGACTTTTTTTTAATTATTAGCGGCATATCACGATCTAACTAAATTCGTATCTGGAAAATCGTAACTGGATCTCAGATTGATGATATTCAACATATCTATGATCTGTGCTGTATTTAGTATTGTCAATGATTTGTAAATCTGTTTCGCTGGTGAATTGGTTGTGCTGAATTCCATTATATTCTGTGGAAGTGTGTGACCGTCTAGTCTTGTTTACTAAAGATGGCACCTGAGAGGCCCTGCAATCATTTTCATCATTCGAAAATAGGGTCTATTTTTAGGGAGATAATTTTCGTTCCATTATTATTCCGCGTGTCATCTTTCGTGAAATACTGTACTGTCATGGAGTGTAGCGGCAATTTGGTACTTTGATATTTCTTTCTTTAATAATAGTTTGTTTTGTTATTATTACTGTGCTAGGCTGACCTAAATATATTTTTGGGAAAATTGGTCCGATATATCGATGTTTTTTTCGCGATATATCGAAGCCGATATTGATATTTTTTAAAATATCGATGTATCGATATAGCGATATTTTTTTCAACTTTCGACATCCCTAATCAGATGGGGTAATTTGTTGCCCTTGCATAAAATAAAAAAGGTTGACATCAGCAAAGTTATTATTGAATGAAACTCGGGGAGATAATACTGTTTTGGAGAGCAGGTACCATAAATTGCTGAAAATGGAACAGGAACAACAAGAACAGGAGCTTAAACAAGCAAAAAAATTGATTGAAAATAAGTAGATTTTTTGTAGAAAATCAACTTCAATACCAGTGTATGATATCATCAAAAATCGATCACCTGATACACTTTTAATATAACTCGCTTACGTATCAAATTAAATATTCGGAATGGAAGAAATACCTATGTCTACACCGATGACCTCTGAAACGGTCGGGGACGATAAAATAAGATAAACAATCTCAGATGCATTGAGCTATATATAAACAACTGTGGTAACTTTGTGACATAATAGATATTGCAGTATTGGACGCAAACAACATCCTGATAACATGAACTTGCAAGGCAAAGTGGTGATAGTGACAGGGGCTGGCTCAGGAACCGGTGCGAACACTGCAGAGTTCTTTTGTAAAGAAGGTGCGAACGTTGTACTTGTGGACGTAAACGAGACTAATTTGAAAAACATCTCCGTGAAATGCTCAAACGCTGGTGGTAAACACATCCTCATTGTAGCCGATGTGGCTAAAGACGAAGACGCTGAAAGAATAATTGGAGACACGATTAAAGACTTTGGAAAACTAGACGTCCTAGTCAACAACGCCGCTGTCGGACGATATGGTAGCATTCTGGACGGAACCTTCATGCAGTCTTTCGATAATGCTGTTGATATCAACCTCCGTGCTGTGCTAAATCTCACGTGTTTGGCCGCACCACATCTAGTTAAGACTAAAGGAAACGTAGTGAATATTGCTAGTGTATCAGGAATTGATCTTATAAAGAGTATTTCTGGAGTCCTTGGAGCATACAGCGTGCTAAAAGCGGCAGTCATTCATTTCGCAAAAATAGCTGCAGCTGAACTAGGGTCCAAAGGAATTCGAGTGAACGCTGTTTCCCCCGGTCCAGTTCGTACTAATTTAATAAATAACAGTGCAGCACCTTTCTCCCTCGATCAGTTGAAGGAGGACACTTTATTGAACAGGATATCCGAACCCGATGAAATCGCTGATCTGGTCCTGTATTTAGCTAGTGACAAAGCTAAAGGTATCACCGGTTCGAACTATGTGGTCGACAATGGAAATCTTTTGATGTAGAGGTAATCTCAAATTGTTTTTGGTCTCAGCTTTTAAAATATCTTTCTTAATTTTAATATATTTTTTTTATCAATAAAGACTATGTTGGTGTTATTTACTTGTATTAGACTGGGCGCATGCGTACGATTTCGAGATTCGGGACCCATTATTGAAAAATTTGATCCATTCTTGAATATCTAATGGGTCTGTTAAAGTAGCTTTGTCCCTTAACAGAATTATATACTACTGGACTTGTTTTTCTTTTCAGTTTTTATTTTCAATAATATAAAGCAGTCAGGTTTTTAGATTTTTTAAATATACTTTTTTTTTAAAATGGATAAAACTTAACGTTCGTTTTGGACTCTAAATAAAAAAAAGGTTTTCGGATGGGGCCATTCGCCTAACGGGATTGCTATATCTGAGATTTTCCAATGCCTCGCGCTTTTTTTTCTCTTAGCATTGGTAATAAAAATATGAAAGAAAAATAGCATGAGGTATTTGAAAACCTTCGGCGGGCAGAAATAACAAAATTGATCGTAAGTGATAGCAATAACCATAGCTGTTAGGCGATTGGCCTCACATCAATAGACATATTTAACTGTTCACTCAAAAATTGTAAAAAATATATCCACGATATGGTAGATAGTTCTTAATTATTAATTGTAACCAACAAAACTTATTTTTTTTTATTGGTAGAAACATTAACTTTTTTCATTCTCAATTTTAACTACCTGAACTCCTTTATATGTTTTATATTATAGTGGAAACTTTATTGATGTATGTTTATTAATTACATCTAGGTATAAGTATTAATTCATTATTTGTTTCCCAAATAAAGATAAAATAAAAAAAAATAAAAAAAAATGGACCCCAGCCCCTCTAGCATGACCACCGAAACGGGATATGATAAAGCGATATATCGTCATAAGCTGTCAGACTACAGTGGTGTTTGACAGTAGTCTGATAGTTAATGCCGATATATCGCTTTATCATATCCCGTTTCGGTGGTCACGCTAGAGGAGCAGGTGTAAGTAGAAAAAAATATTAAAAAATTGTGTGCACGGATCACAAATCTGAAGTAAAACTTCTTTTCTTAAATAATATAACATTAGGCGGTGCATAAAAGGCACAGGGGAATAGAGCAGCGCAAGTATCACTCATATATACGCTCGTAGCGTTTCAGCCTTCGCCGAGTTACCCTCCAATTCACTCACTGTGATCCAAGTTGTGATCTTAATAAGCAGGTAAGTATCCATATTTAAAACCCATGATCAACAATAAGTAAAGAAATAGGTAGCTTTTAACAAAATAAAAATACGAAACTACAAAAAATCCTCTTATCTATATATATAAAACTCAAAGGTGACTGACTGACAAAGTGATCTATCAACGCACAGCCCAAACCACTGGACGGATCGGGCTGAAATTTGGCATGCAGGTAGATGTTATGACGTAGGCATCCGCTAAGAAAGGATTTTATCAATTCTACCCCCAAGGGGATAAAATAGGGAATGAAAGATTGTATGAAACTTTGTCAATTTTAAACCGATCGGGCTGAGACTTTGCATGCAGATATAAGAAGAATCATAGATGAATGTCATTGTGTATAATACAAGCCTGAGAACAAAAACTGTAGTCTACACTTCAGCTCTACACCGAAGCGAAGCGAGGGCGGGCCGCTAGTTATCAAAATATAATTGATATTTACGGAACAACGGAACCTTAACTCCGCATAGCTCCATAATGCACTTGGCTAGTTTCTATTTGTATGAACTCACATATGTCTGTACCTACTTAGAACCTTATTAAGTGCAGATTAAGCATTATCTTATTATCAACAATATTATCTACTTTATTATTGGCGTCTGTAATCACAAGGCAGATTAAAATGTGAAAAAGATCGTCTCTTTCTAACTTGTGGGGTCTAATGGTCTAATAGACAAACACATTTATCATAGATAAACAAATAAATAAAGATACCCACCCCACCTACTTTTATCAACAACACGTCCATTAGTAGTACGAACTTGGAGTCATTCTACATCGCACGCACGTTCATCGTGATAAAACAGGCGTACACTTTGCGTTCAGTGTCAGTTAAAAATAGAATCCGAATACCTACTTAGCTGTGTAAACTGTAAACAGTCTACGACAGTGCTTCAAGTCTCAAAATGAGTTTCAACAACAAAGTGGTCGTTGTGACTGGATCGAGTTCCGGAATCGGGGCTGCCACGGCCGTAGCCTTCGCTAAGGAGGGAGCCAGCGTCACCATCGTAGGCAGAAACGAGACCAAGCTGTCTGCTGTGGCTGCCCAATGCGCAGCCGACGGCAATGAACCACTAGTCTTAAAAGCCGATGTTTCCAAAGACGAAGACTGCAAACGCATCATCCAATCTACGATCGAAAAGTTTGGCAAGATCGACGTTCTCGTAAACAACGCTGGCATTGCTAAGTTCGGGTCATTGACCGACGGCACGCTCATGAAAACTTACGACGAAGTCATGAACACAAATCTACGCGCGGCCGTGGTTCTGACCAGTTTAGCTACGCCGCATTTAATAGCTACGAAAGGGAACATTGTAAACATATCAGCGATAGGCGGTACTTTTGCTCCTAAGCCACCATTTCTCACTTACTGCGTTACAAAAGCTGCACTGAATCATTTTACGAAAGGCGCCGCTTTGGAACTGGCGCCGTCTGGAGTCAGGGTGAACGTTATAAGCCCTGGGCCTGTGAGAACTGATATAATTGAGAACGCCGGCTTTCCCACCAACTGGGATGCGTTTGCGGCACAGACTGCTCTCGGCCGAGTCTCAGAGCCGGAGGAGATTGCGGAGCTCGTCATGTTTTTGGCGAGCGATAAAGCAAAGGCTATTACCGGCTCGAATTATGTAACAGATAACGGAATGATGTTGAAGAGATAAATGTTTAGAAGTTAAGTGAAAAAATCAACTGGGTTAAGAAGAATTTATTACTGAATTAAATTTATATTGAAACAAAAAATAATAAATTTGATGATTAATATTCATTATCTTTCATCAGTGTTGGTAACTTATTTACTATGTTTATCTTTCACGCTTCTAGATGTTATCATTTGTGCGGTATCTAAAACAATTGTTGTCAAGTTATGATTACCTTTAGATAAAAATATTTATCATCTTATGGATAGACTTATTATGTTACCTATCAATCTCTCCTATATTCGAAGAAAATAAAAAATCGAAAAATTACACTGCAGGCCAATTCACACAGGAATTGTAGCTGCCGCCCGCGACAGACAACGTGGCGAGCTCTTTTGTGTGTAGTTTAAAATTATTGCACATTGGAATGGTCAATTTATACTAAGGCAGAGTCGAAGAGTCCATCACAAACGTAACAAAGCAAATTCATCCTTATCTCCGCATCGTAAAGCATATAATTCTTCTGAGATAAAAAGACGCGCGAATTCCGTGGCATGCGCGCAAATTCGCGCGTCTTTTTGCCTCAGATATCGCGCGACTAGGCTGTTCCGGGTGGCTCTAATGAGCTGTGACCTTAACTAAGTAGTTAAGTATCCATATTTAAAACCCATGATCAACAATGAGAAAAAAATATGAAATACAAAAAAATCCTCTTATCTCCAATATCTACGGAACCTTAAATTCAGCGTGGCCATATGTGTACTTGGCTGGCTTCTCTTTGTATTTATTCACATAATCTCTCTGTAGTTACTCAATAGGCACCAACCTACTAAGTAGAATCTTATTATATAACAATAATAATATCTCGTTTTGTAGTTGGTAACCCGGCTCATTACAAATTTTGTGGTCAAATAGACAAACGCTTTTATCATAGATAATTAAATGAATAAAGTTACCCTCCCCAGCTATATCAACAACAAGACCAAGCAGTGCGGACTCGGAGTCATTCTACATCGCACGCAACGTTCGTGATCGTGATAAACTAGTCTTAAGTACTCATAATTCCGTCCAGTGTCAGAGATAAAAATAGAACGCGAATAACTGCTTAGCTGTGTGAACTGTAAACAGTCTACGTCAGTGCTTCAAGTCTCAAAATGAGTTTCAACAACAAAGTGGTCGTTGTGACTGGATCGAGTTCCGGAATCGGGGCTGCCACGGCCGTAGCCTTCGCTAAGGAGGGAGCCAGCGTCACCATCGTAATTTTCAAACCATCGTAAATTGAGCAAAAAACTTTTTTTTGCTCACTCTACCTATTTGGTTTGAATTGACAGCTATGAAATCACAATATGGCGCCCAGTCGGTCCTGTTCTTAGTTGAATCGCATTAAACATTGTTGCGTCTTTCACAAATGATATATCATTAGATTTTGCGTAATTTACTGAGCTTATATATGTAAGAATCACGACGTAAGAAAGCCGAGGAAAAAAGTTTTTATGCTCTGAACATTTATTGGTTATGTTATTTTGACAATTTTATTACGTATCTGTATTACATTTTTTCATTACAGAAATTGTTTTTTTGCACAGAAATGGTAACAAGTATACCAATATCACAGATAAATTCAAAATGTAGTAGAAGCGAAGCCATTTAATTCCGTCGAGTGCGGTTGGCGTCTTATTTTAATTATTCTTAAATTCGTTCATAGTGGATATTGTGAAATAAAATTGGTGTGATTTTATGTTACAACCGTCTGCGCAACTGAAGAATTAGTGGAATCTTTAAAATATACATAACGCTATTCCGGTCAAGTATACGTGAGAATTTTATTGTAGTATTGACTACCTCACAGAAGCTTACTTAAAAAGTCAACTCGATACATTTCGTGTCAAACACTCCAAGAAATATTAGAATGAGCCACACTGACATTGTAATGTAAAAAAACGAAGATTAATAAAACTACAGACTTGGCTTAATGGGCATTGTTCCCTTTGCCTTCCCCGAAAAGGGAGAATCTTAAAAAAAACATTCTAACATGTCCTATTTGGTAAACAATCTTGGCACAACTTTTTAACAAAATCACCAATATAAAAATAAAATTAAGCGCGCGACAGCTCTTCGTCAGTCTCGCTGTGAGCGCTGAGGAAAGTGCATGTGTTTATTTTATTGATATAGATAAGCACCAAGGCAAGTGCAACTAGAGGCTCCATATTCACTCACAAGATGAACACTGCCGTCTCTTTCGAATACTCCACTAATAATGATCGTTTCCTGCACGATGTGTCGTTACTATTAGTCGCCGACGCTAGCGACAGCTCGGTGTCTAGAATGCGACAAGACGCCAAATGGAAACAACGCCGCGACTAGACACGACGACAAGTCGCCTAGTTTGCGATGTCTCTTAATAAGTATGTCGGATTATGTGACGAGTAGAGTTTCTTGTTGAATGTCAATCGCGAAAAGGCTATTGTTTACACTTTAAATAATTTTATAAAATCTTAATTTAATTTGATTTTATTAATTACAATTTTTGTATTGTTCAGTAACTTAACAATTTAATTAATCTCTTATAAATCATCTTATGTCGCGCCCAATCAGAGCAGAGCACGTGCCTCGAGTGGGGTCGAGGCGCCATCTTGATTTTCACAGGTGGGAGGTAGTTTTTGCACGTATTTAAAACGCGAGGAACTGATCGTAGCGGTTCATTACTAGAAAGGTGATACGGTAGTTCAGTGAAGTCAGATTGGTACCTTGAACCCACTGCTCGGTTGTTACGTTATTTAAGTGTCCTTAGTGTAAAGTAAAGTGTGTGTGAAACATTTTTATTTTGTTTTTGTTAAAAGAACGTAATTAAAACTATACGAACAGTGATTGAGTGATTGTTTGGTTTTGTGCCTGTATCAAGCCCCAATGACGCCCACTAAGCCCGTGAACGCTAATGACAAAGTGAATAGTCGCTCTCCGACAAGTATTAAAACGTATTTTTTAATGGATGTATCTATTGCCTTGGGTAAATACCTGATGATGGATATAAGTATTTGATATATAAAATAAAGTAATTTTTCTCAAGTAGTTAACTACCAAGCCAATGAGAAATCGTAATAAACTCCATATTTACTAAGGACCAACCAACTACTAGCTTGAAGATTAAAATAAAACAATATTAGATGTATCTTTTTAACGTATATATTTCATAGAAACATACACGCCGTCAGTTACGCTTACACGATAAATTGGAATAACGACCGCGCACACCGCGTACTCTGTGAACAAAATGAAAATACCAAATTATTAGGGTTTAATATGAAAGTTAACTTACAGATACTTAAGAAAATATAACTAGAAAAAATTCCACGCGGATCAGGCAGCAGACGGGACTCGAACCCGCACCCTTCGCAATCCGGGCGAATGCACTGACCAATAATTATGCTACTACGGTCCTGAAGGCCGGGTCAAAATTCTTCTAGCCGTTCTCAAGCTAAATTCTTCTAGCCGGATCGCGAAGGGTGCGGGTTCGAGTCCTGTCTGCTGCCTGGTCCGCGTGGAATTTTTCTGGTTATATTTTCTTTAGATTTAAACATCAAGCAGTTACATGCTTAAAAATAAAAATTATTATTACAATACTTGTGTAAAACAGTAATAATTCTAATTGTTTCTTAGGTTTTCCCGCACACCACTCATTAAATAAATCAAGTTTCAACAGTATAGATGCACGCATTTATTTATTTATGACGTTTCCCATCCTTTTCAGGTTGCGAAGCGTCCTACCGTAAACATTTATACTGTTGAAACTAGTTTTATTTAAGTAATGAACAGTCGTAATTCGGATAAAAATGCTCATTTTGATTATAATATTTGCTCCATTGGATTCGAACCTGGGACCCGAGTAGAGGACAGCAAAACAAACAAGTTTTAAAGTGTACTATATGTATTTTGTAGAGTTACAAAGTTAGGATAAATTAATATTTCAATCAAGTCATCAAACCACACACCCCCTTATTGATAAACGAAAAATAAGATTGGATTAGTTAATATATGTTTAGTCTCAGTTCATTTAATGGCATATGACATTTGAGTGATATGATCAAAACATGGCGTAACTAGTCGTAAGTTTATTCCTCGTTTATTAATAAGGCGGACAGTGTCTACTATAACATTAGCTCAGAACAAGAGCTAAAGCACAGAAACCAGCTTATTTTAAAACGAAGAGTAAGCATGGATTAGTTACTCCATGTTAAGTCTGGTTATTGAATGACATGGCATTAGAGCGATATAAACAAAACACGGCGTAACTAATCTAAGTTTATTCCTCGTTTTTTAATAATGGAGTGCGAGTTTAAATTTAAATAAATTTGGCTCATATAGTTAAGATTATTTTTACATATAGACCAGAAGATTCAAAAGTATGGTACAAACAGATATTTGATATCTTTGGCCTTTGTACACCTTGAGGATACCTTTATAATACCAAATCAAAAAGCAATCTAACGTCAAATGATTCCTGCCAACACACTGGTAATATTTTTTGACTGGTTTGGGTAAGTAAACACTTAAACGTCATTGCATTATACTTCTTTGCTTAAATCTTGTTATCAATAGCTTTCAAAATTGGTAAGTCTGAAGACACTAGTTTAATATTAAAACTCAATTAACAATCTACAGACCAAATTGAGATTAGCAAAGTTTTAATTTTTACTTAGATCAAAACATTTAATTGGTATTCGCTTTCAAGAACGGTGGGGTCTAGAATAGTGAGATTGTACTTACTCATATTGCTAATATAAATTAATAATTTCTCAGTATATTCTCTCATTTTTAAAATGACAAGATTGTTTAATGGGTTTTGAATGGAAATATCGATCCCAATATTGGAATTTTTGATCCCCTGACCCGACACAAACAAATAAAAGAAAAACCTCACCTTTAGTATAAAATTAGTCAAAAAGACCGAAGCCCATATCCTCATCTTCTGATTCGGACTCCTCTTTCTTGGTTTCCTTCTCTTCTGCAAAGCAAACAGACAAGACAACATTAAGAAACATGGTAATAATTCACACAAGTTAGTTGACTTAGATTTTATCAGATTGTAAGTGTGACAGCACAGGTGCTCAGTCGAAAGATGGTGTGGTTTGAAATCATCACAATAATTAGGCCATTCATTCTATTTTATTAACATAACCTTTTCCCCTGGTGTATATTTGCTTGTCACATTTTACCTTATTACAAAACAGACTAAAGTTAAACATGGACTAAAACGGATGCTGTCGATTTTGTTTGCTAAAAAGAAGACAGGGACACATTAGCTTTATACCATTGGTCCCAGCTGCATCTGCAGTTGTTAGCACCCACTATATTGCTTAATAGGCTGATGATTGCTTGCCTGCACTCTTACCAGTAACAGACAGCCCTCTATTCAGATGTTCATTTAGGCAGAAGAAACGCCACAGCATGTCATCATGGAATGCAGGAGTGTGGCCGACCAACGGGGACGACTTCTCCAGTCACCAGATTCATTTCCGGAAGCTTGCAGCAGTCTGCCAAGACTGCTTTCCTTCTGGACTAACTTAGGCTGGCTGGAGTGAACGGGAATGTTTCGAGACAAGCACAGTGGTCTAATAAAATTAGGATTAAGTTCCCTGAAAAACTAAAAACAAACTAATAGGGAGGAGTTCGATAGCGCAGGCGGCTATCGCGTTCGGTTGCGATCGTTGAAGTAAAGCAACTTTCGCAGTCGGTCGGTCATTGGATGGGTGACCACAAATCTTCTATCTCGAGTTTCTCCGTGCTTCGGAAGGCACGCAGGTCCCGGCTGCATCTGCAGTCATTAGCACCCGCCAATCCGCACTGGGCCCGCGTGGAGGGTGATGGCCTGCACTCCCTATTCCATCCATAGGGAAGGCCTGTGCCCCAGCATGTAGTAGTGGGACATTAATAGAGTGATGGTCCTGATAGTTTACCTTTCTTCTCCTCAGCGGCGGCGGCAGCAGGCGCAGCCCCCGCGGCGGCGGCGGGCGCGGCGCCTCCTGAAGGCATCGATGACAGCTTCTCGCGACCTTCATTATTGGAACTTATGTTAAAGACATTGGGTGAAAGTAGAAATCGATTGACCGGTAACGTCATAGTCAGTGTTTAGATTTACAGCAAGACTGTTCAGTCGAAAGATGGTATTGTTATAATCATCATTTTTTATTTTATTTCATTTCCTACTTTACTGCACAAACGAGTGTACAAGTAGGGGACTTAATGCCAGTAGGCATTCTCAATTCAACTGGAGAATTCTATCAAAAATCTTAAGAAGGTAGGGCGAAAAGAATTCATCAAATAACTTATTATTATTAAAGTATGATTGATTTGATATATATTGATATTGTTTTGATCATGAAAAAAGACATGTGAATGTATTTCAGGTATTATAATGTATTTATTATTATAAATACCACACTCCAATGGCTATACACATTCGCTATTTATCAAATTTAGTACTTGTCTTGTCATTGTCTTTGTATTTATTATGATAAGTACAACATGGTTTTAATGGCAAACAGCAAAGAGCAAACATGTATAGCCACATGGAATGCTGGCATAATACAATAAATTATTGTAAAATTTGACTTCAGAGAACTGAAATAACAAAATTTTGTTTGTGGTAAAGTGTAAATCACGTCTTTTGTATTGATAACACTTATAAAATGTTGATTCCACACTGAACGCTTTTCGCCATTTCTCCTGTGAATCACCCATACCCCATCGCCACACTATTCATTCATTCTGATAAATAGATTTAAGGGATAATATAAATTAAGACTACTTTATTATACATCCTGGCAAAATTCTTGTGCAACAACCCGAGAGAAGGAAGCCTGCACAGTTATTTACATACAAAACTTCGCCTGCACAAGTTGAGTAATCTGTGGTTTTGCTCAAAAAGTTTTCCACTACACTCGGACCTTACCTATACCTAGGGCTGCCATCCGTCCGGGTTTCCCCGGATTTGTCCTAGTTTACGGGGCGTCCGGGGAGCGTCCGGGCAGGGTTTTATTTGTAGTCCGGGTTTAAAAATTTACGGCAACGCATGAGTGGCCCTAGGTGCTGCAAGTGTCCATGGGCAGCAGAGACCACTTATTATGAGGTAGACCGCTAGCTCTTTTGCCTAGATCAACATAAAAAAGTTGATTTGTGACATTTTTAACTGTTTTTTTATTGGTCTGTCCGGGTTCTGGGCTCCAAAATCCGGGGTTATCACGCGTCTTATCCTAGTTACCATATTTTAGAGATGGCAGCCCTACCTATACCTATGGTACTTATAAAAACTTATTCTTAGCAAATAAAAAAATTTGAATATCATCATGAAGTTTTATCCACACAATTCCTAAATATAAATAATAAAACATACCCTGCGCGATCAGCTCTTCAATGCTCTTGCCATCGAGCTCAGAGATGACCTTCTTCAGTTTCTCCGAGTCAGCCTCGATGCCCACCGAGCTGAGGATCTTCTCCACATCGGCAGCGGCCGGGGAGCTCTTCCCGCCGAGCACAGCTAGTAAATACGCGGCCACGTAACGCATTCTAGAATGTACAAGAAAGATATGAAGATTATGATGTTAAATATGGCATTTACATGAAGTTAAAACTTCAAATTACAGACAGACACTATTAACAAGTATGTGACCCCAACCCATTAATGTTTTATTCGATTCGACTAGTTTCACAACGTGCGAACCGTGGTCGTGATAGGTAAACAAAAGGTTGACCTTTGGCAAAATCACATGATTATAATGCTTTTTAGAGTTGCACGTTATTTAAAACCATTTGAAATGGAATAAACATACAGGTTGTCTAACAATAGATAGGTTATCCACCAAAAACTTTGGAGGTTAAAATGACAGTCAATTCAGAGGGGTATTTTCGACAGAAATTTCGAAATTTGATTCAGTAAATTTTACGTGGATTCTTGATGAAGAAAATTCATGAATTCCATTTGATTTCAAGAACAAAGCAGCGAATGTCCACCAATGTCAGTACGGCATACCCAAAGCGCACATTTTGAATCCATGTTTATCTTATCGAAATACATGAATATTTCACTGATTTCAGCTTGGCACAATATTCTTGTACACTATTTAACACAATATCACAAGTATTTTTAGAATTTAACTTACTTTTAAGTCGTAGAGACACGAAACGTGTTATGCCGTAAAGTAAACGATCGTCTTGAACGAATTGTCAAGAAGAAAGAAGGAATTGAGAAACGTCAAACAGGTTGACAATGTTGCGGTGTTGCCAGATGAGGAAATTAAAAACGCGGCAGCGTGAGTAACAAAACGCGGCTGCGTGGTTACAAAATAGCAAATATTCTACAAAAAAAGAAGAATTAGCTGTTTTATTATTCACATCGGTGTCGATTCTGACAGGATTCTCTAAACTTAAAACTAATTTTAACATCAGTTTGTCCTTTTCATTCTGTATGAAGGATGACGAAGATACACTGTTGTCAAATATAAGTTTAGCTTTAGAGAATCATCCGTGCGTGACTGTGAACCAAGAAGCGATTAAGTGGTTTTCAAGCACTTCTTGTTTGGGACACATTTTGAGCGCATGTGGTGTATCTAGGGTATTTAATATTCTTGTAAAAATGGACTAATACTGGTGCTGTCACTTTTATTTCCTACAAAGAAGTCAGAGACATTAACTTCAAACCAAGACTAGTTTTAGTGCATGTTTTGGAATAAGGCGGATGTTTGCCTTATATTGTTTTCATCCCACTGAGGAGCTTGATGGCGTAAGTAGTTAGTGCGTTCGGCTGTAATCGTTGAAGTAAAAGCAACCTTAGCAGTGGTAGGTCATTGCATGGGTGACCAAAAATGTACTATCTGGAGGTCCTCCGTGCTTCGGAAGGTACATTAAGCAGTTGGTTCCGGCTACATCTGCAGTCGTTAGCACACACCAATCCGCACTAGGCCCTCGTGGTTGGTCATGGCCTTATCTCCCTATTCCATCCATAGGGAAGGCCTAGTGTCCCAGCAGTTGGGACATTAACAGTCTGATGTTGATGATGAATCATCCCACGGAGCCCCGTGGATCGTCTAATGTACCTTTTTTACAAGTTTCGGATTTGATGGATTAAAAGAAGAATGTGGATCCATTGTCAAAAATGCGGAAGAAAAAGCGGAAAAGCAGTATACCTGGCAGCACTACAATGATGTTTCAAGTTTTAAAATTCTCCAATCCTCATGACTAAGGTTTTGCAAACGCAAAGTCCTCTAAACAACAAATATTGATTGTTCGATTATCATAATGGAAAATGTAAACCCAAAAGCTTTTGTATTTTAATGTCAAAATTCCTAAATATAATAATTACTTTTTCTTATATCTGAAACAGAAAGATTTTACAAGAAATTCAACTCGTACTAGATTTTTTTATTAAAAAACGACACGGGGGGAGAGCGACGCAGCGCTGCTTTAGTTATATACTAGAGCATATGCGCGAGAAGGACGGTCCGGCCTCCTAGTGAGGCACGCCCGTATCGGACAGAAGAGCTGCAGAGGGCAGCTAGGGATGTGCGATCCGGGTCGTCGATCCGATTTTTCGGATCATAATGAATCGTAATGCCACGATCCGATCCGCGGATCGGATCGCAAGCCGTCGATCCGATCTTCAAGAAATCGGATCGGATCGGATACAAATAAGTAAGACAATTAATTTTAGATTTTTTTTGGTAAACCCTTCAAAGTATGTAAAACTTGTGAACAAACAAGATTGCCCAATGTAAAACTTATAAATAAACAAGTACTTAGTTTTGTAAGAAACACAATGTGAAATAGTCCGATCTTTCAAAAGATCGGATCGGATCGGCGCATCCCTAAGGGCAGCTCGTGCGTGAGTTGACCCGCTACCACGCTACTACAGATAACGGGTCGATCAGTAAAAGGTCGTATACTTATTTGATTTTGTATGAAACCCGTTATCTATAGAATTGTTTATTTATTTTTAAACTTTATTGACCAAAATATATAAATAACATTGGTGCAAAAGGCGGACTTAATGCTAAAAGCATTCTCTCCCAGTCGACCTTTGGGAAAAATATCCGTGTAGCCGAAAATCATAACGCGGATGGAAACCAACATCCCACCAAGGTCACCTTGGTTGGAACGCTGGATTACATCCGTCTAGAATAGCTTTTAGTCCAAGCAATATAAGAGGGGTACGCATAAGCAGTATTCATGCGGGCTATTTAAACTTTACGGCTCTATATATAGGTCATTTCGCCAAGTTAATCTATGGTTAAACTTTTTAATACAAAAGTAGGCTATAACTATCACAAAAAACGGCTTATAGTACCGTGGGTAGCGCACCCCGATCGGGGCGTGTGGTCTTTATTGAGTGTCACTTATGCAACTGTATGGTCTTAATTAAAACGCATGCGTAAAAGTGTTTTGACAGTTCGAAATGCAAGCTCGTAATTTTATTTTTTACGACTTATAGCTTTAAGTGGAAGAATATAGAATTTAAATCTTTGACTCTACACGCAATTTTGAATGCGCTGTTAGCAATACAGCCGGTACGGACCGCGAGGCAAGAAACGGCTACCTACTTAAATAACCGATTAAACGATCATGCACTTGAATATCACAAATATTTTCTATTAAATCAGTATTATGTATATTTATGCGTTAAATTTACAAACATTGATTTGATACCTGTCGAAAAACCGACACTTTACGTACTATAAAAATATTTTTCGGATTCTTTCACTTAGCTCTGCGGCATCTTGGTTTTTTAACGGTCCATTCGTGACCATAGAGTACATTATATACTAGTAACAATTATATTAATGTACTCTGTGACTAGTAATTCGTGACTGTGAACCAAGAAGTGCTCGAGTGGTGTTCAAGCGTATTTTGTTTGGTACACATTTTGAGCGAATGTGGTGTATCTAGGATATTAAATATCGTTGCACATAGAATACAATATTAGTACCTATAAGTTCAATATTCAAGTCGAATTCCATACAAATGTTATACTTCTAAGCTTGCAGCGGCAATGCCATCTATCCTCTGTAATGTGAATCATTATTCTCGATATCATGCTTTTGTGCGCAGATTCCAGCCCCTAATAGCCCTTAGCTGATTTCGGCTTTCTTTCACAGATGTCTATTAAATTATTTGTTAGATGGAATCTAAGACGATGAATTTTCGTATATGGAATAGTAACCATATGAGTAAAGAGTACGTACTGAACCCTTAGCACGAAACATTATCGAATTCGAATAGTTTGCGAGTACAAAATGTCATTGACAAATGTGTACTGATTTTTAATTCTCGTTACGTCCGTTACGGCGTTCCTGTTCGAGTTTGCATAAAAAATTTGGCATTGACATTTTGCACTCGCAAACTATTCGAATTCGATATTGGTTCGTGCTAGGGGTAATGTACGTTTCTTTACTCCTGTGATAGTACCTATTTAGTGAAAAAACAGAGCTTAGTACGGGAAATAGATTAGGTATTTTGCAGACCATGGGCTATAGACCTATATTATACTAGCGGCCCGCGCCCTCGCGATGTAGAGCTGAAGTGTAGACAGTTTTTGTTCTCAGGCTTATATTATACACAATGACATTCATCTATGATTCTTCTTATACCTGCATGCAAAATCTCAGCCTGATCGGTTTAAAATTGACAAAGTTTCATACAAACTTTCATTCCCTATTTTATCCCCTTGGGGGTAGAATTGATCAAAATCCTTTCTTAGCGGATGCCTACGTCATAAAATCTACCTGCATGCCAAATTTCAGCCCGATCCGTCCAGTGGTTTGGGCTGTGCGTTGATAGATCACTATGTCAGTCAGTCACCTTTGAGTTTTATATAGGTATATAGATTAGCCTTTCGTGTAGGAAAAATTAGCTGGCAATTAGGAATTCAACAAATTTTATTTATATACGAGCTCAATGGCGCAGGTGGCTAGCGCATTAGGCTTGCGATCGTGGAAGTTAAGCAATTTCTTCAATGCTCGGTCATTGGATGGATGACCAAAATGTTATTACCTCGAGCTCCCTCGTGCTTAGAAAGCCAAGTTAAGCTGTTGGTCCTGGCTGCATCTGCTACATCAATCGGTTAAGTACCTATAAACAGATCATTTATTAATCGTGCGTCAACAGCCCGCCTCCGTCTCCTCCCACACAGGCCACGAACACCAACACAACACAGCTAGCATAGTTGCGCACTAGCTTAGCATTAGGCAGACACCGCACCGTTATCAAGAAAAGGACAACAATACAGCTCAGCTGTACGGACTCGGAAGCGACTCGCCATTTCGCTCGCGCCGCGTTGAAGCGTAGTTCTGTCTCGCTTGCTCGATTGAATGTTTATATACAGACGTGTGCGTGTGTGAGAGTTGCATAGGTATGTAGTTGAGTCGGATCATATTTTATTTGATGCTAGTATGAGCGTACCGTATCTTCCCTTTTTGTTTTAATCTAAGGTACCCAACTAATAATGCAATGCAAGGAATATACCAACATAAATGAAAACAATAAATAGTACTTAGTGTTATAACTTCTAATTTGAATTTACCAGTGCTCAAGTATACTAGAACTTTGCTTAAAGTAAGTAATTGATTAATAAATGAAGTTCAACTTTTAATAGGTTACCTACCTACCCTATTATAAGTTTGTGTTATTTAAAAAAACATCCACAAACAAATGCTAAACAAACTTAACCTGATCAACCGATGTGGAATATCGATTTAAAATTTACTTCTGAAGAGAAATATAATGTGTGTTTTCGTATTTCTCTCAAGAGTTAAATTATATTCTAGCGTTTTTTAATAGCCCACTCTCAGACCAAATAAAAAGTATAGACGGAGTCTGCCGAACCAAAAAGTGAAGCCGATAAAACTACGCCTCGCCGTGTACATACACAGTTACACGCACACACATGCAACGAAACTACGCCTTGGCTTCTCAGTCGAGCTATCCCGACGCGCGGAGTGTGACGTAATAATAAATAACAATATTTATTAGAGAAAATGCCGAATTGTGTAGTGAAAACGTGTAAAAACCAATCTTCCAAGAATAAAAAACAGGATGGAATTACATTTCATACGTAAGTAAAGTTATAAACTGCTATTTTCAATTAATCAAAATCAAATTTGAGGTTGTCGCTTTGTAAACAAAACCTGAACGAAATGTTGCCATGATTATTCGTTACAGTTTTACCCTTTTGTTGGGTAGCGTGAAATATAACGTAACGTTATTTTATTAAATACCATTGTGTGGCATACTTTTATATTATTCGAATATTGTAATGCATGGATAAACAATTACACGAAACATCTTTTTTCTTTATGTATTCGTATAAATTTTTTGGGATGTAATACACATTATATATTATACGTTTTTTTTAAGATTTCCTAATCGAGATCAAGATCTAAAAGAGAAGTGGATTGCAGTCATTCGTAAGGGTAGAAATGAACCATTGTGGCAACCAGCTTCCCGCAGCGTGGTTTGTTCGACTCATTTTCAGAGCGACGATTTGTACTACACAACAAAAGGGTTACGTCGTGTAAAACAAAATGCATATACAAAGGTATTTTTGACGTGACAACGTCTTAAATTAGGTTGCGGCTGGGAGTCACTTATGAAAAAGTGTAACGCTCGGTAACGTTACGATGAGTTTAAGTTTACATGTACAATGTTTTAGTAAACAAAATATATTTCTATAGTTAAAATTTGTGCAATTCTTATTTTCATTCAATTCCTTGTTCCTATTGTGCAATTTAATTATATTCATATCAATAAATATTCTACCGAGAAAAAGACGTTGTCACGTAAAATCTTCGCCCGTAAAACCGACTTTACAGGCAACCATTTTTTTTTTACTATTATTATGGTTACTTAGATTAATTTATATTTTAAAGATTCCAATAATTTATTTGCTAACTGCTTATTGTTTGTACAAGTTCATCATGTTGTGGTAGAACTACTTGCTTCCGTGTCCCCATTTTGCCGTATTATGCTACTAAATTAAAGTGAACTTACTTGAATTAAGTATCATTGTTCAATAAAAGTATTAGGTACAATAGTAAAAATAATGTTAATTTGGTACTTAGCTAATTTTAAACTCAACCTTGACCGCAACTGTGCACACTAGAAAAATGCCTCATCTAATGTGCACACCGTTTTAAGATGCATCTACTTTTTAATGGCCTTTTTGACCCAAAATTCGCGATGTTTGTGGATTTATTTTATTATGTTCTTGTATAGGAACTAGTGATTATATTTGTTGTATTCTATAGAAAATTTCATGTACATTTTAATAAAAGAAACTGTTTATCAACATTTGTACATATATGCTTTTCGTTTTATCGACATAAAGTTGAGATGACTGATTTGTAAGTGATTTCAAGTGCCTTGTTGCGAGTGCTTGAAACTATAAAATGAACAAACCTATTCCATCCGAGACTTGTAACTAAAGTAAAATAAACAATCCAACATAATTAAACGTCAACACATAAATCAAGGCACTTGGATCTCGCATTTGTTTTTATCAACACTTGAAACACGACCCTTTTTTTCTGTTGCGTGTTATATTTTATAATTGCATTTGGTAAGTTATAATATACATTCATTTATATATAGTACATTCTATATGTACAAAAACCTGGATTTATAATTTACAAATTTTGTAAATATACCTCATTTTACCTATTTAAACGACTTTTTTATCTTTCCTGAGTTTACCATAATGTAATTAAAATAAATTAAATTAGTGTACTATAAATTATAGACATGACGAATGCGTCACAATGGTGTACACACTGTTTTATTGAAAATTTTATGGAGAATCCAAATATACGTTTGTGAAGGGTATTTTTACAAAATAACAGAGAAATCGGCAGAACAATGCAATCGTTCCCACCCAGCGGGCGAGCGGTCCATAAAGAAGTCCGGCACTTGTAGGTGAGAACGGCGCATGACCTTTGGCTCACGAGAGGTTTAGAGAATAAGCTTACGATATTTCTTTCTAATATTTTATAACGTTATGAAATAACGTTATTACATTTTTCTAATATTGGGGTGTTTTATATGACTATGGTAACACTGGCTAATGCACTACATACATAAAAAACCGGCTTCACTTTTTGGTTCGGGAGACTCCGTCTTTACTTTTTATTTGGTCTGAGAGCCCACTGAATTTTAAGCGCAAAACATTAAGTTGTGGGCAAAAGTGATTCATTACGTTATAAATCTTGGCCTTCCTCTCTATTTATTGCCGAAGATAAGACTTTCTCAAAGCTTGATAAATTTTGTTTCGCCTGATAGCGGCTTGGTTATTAATGCCTCGTAATTATTCAAAAAATGCACCGCTTCTCACTAATTACTTAACTACTTCATTTGTGTTTTTTTATTCAACACGGTGAGATAGCGGTAAACGATGGTATTTATTTAAGTAGATAAGGGCTATAGTAACTGTCCTCTTTTGAATTCTCTTGATGGAATTCCTGTAGACTTTACAGTTTGACAGACTTTACTTGTAGCTCTTTCCATACATCTACTACTATTTTCTATAATGCCTCTCGATTTTTAAAAATCGGACCTAGCAACATTGCTCTTGAAGTTACTCTAAATTTAATTCAACGCTTAGTTAGGAAAGTAAATAAAAAAATCCATTTCCGCCAACAGGCACGCGTCAGTCGGAAGTCGGAGGAAATATTTGCAATGCGGCAAAAGAAATTAAAGAGTATTTATAGAGCCATTAAAGTTTATAATGCGAATTATAATAGCGGGGTACGCGCGAAGCCGACACGGTTATAAAGAGTGAAATCTGCATGCGATTATAAGCTTTAATTGCTACTTACAGAATGGTTGTTTTACCGCACGTCGTTGATCATCGGTGTCGACGTATTTTCTAGGGTGGAATAAATATTAATAATGGTCTGTCTGTTTTTCACATAGAGGCCATTAGAAAAAGAGTGATGTAGGTAAAATTGCAGCACCTTCGGTAACCGCGAGGGATCTTTTAAGGGGTTTTCGTGAATTTATTTAGAAGTTGAGCTACATTTTGAAATAAGACTTGAATTTCTTAAAAACTGTATACGAATGAAATGACACGTTTTTCTTGTCTCTAATAGTTCACGTGTAATTTGTGTACTATCTAAAATCACACATAGGCCTTTTTGTCTAGAAAAACTTGTAGTATTATAGTAGTAAAAAAATATGTAGTTTTATTCTCGTTCCCGTGTCGTTTTTATCTCCTTTCCAGATGGAAACGAAACCAAAGGACGCTGTCCAGCATCCGACACTTTTTAGTTTGGTATCCGTCTTGATTCAATGTTTACCTTTCATAGAATCAAGAATCATTGAAGTATGTTTACCTTGGACAAATAGACCAACATGGTATGTCCAACTACAAGAAAGAGGTCAGTCGACGAATCCAATTCGGTTGGGAAAGGAAGCTACGCAGCATATTCTCAGCCCATCTACCGCAGTGTCTTAAGACGAAAGTCTTTAATACGTTTGTTTTGCCAGTGATGACGTATGGAACCGAGACGTGGCCGCTAACAATGGACCTCATAAGAGAGCTCAAAGCCACCCAAAGGTGGCAAGTTTCTCTGCGCTATTGAATCAGAAATGATGAGATTCGCAGGAGAATTAAGGTCACGGCCAGATCTCAAAGAATTGCAAGCCTTAAGTCGCAGTGGGCACATTGCAAGGAGAACTGACGCAAGGGCGGATCCAGCTTTGGCGCCAGGGGGGTATATAGTGGGTACAGATTGTGAAGTGGGTACAGATGGACCCAGCCAAGGGGGGGGGGGTCATGACCCCCATGACCCCCCCTCTGGATCCGCCCTTGAACTGACGGCCGTTGGGGAAGAAAGATCCTCGAGTGGCGGCCGCGTACCGGGAGATGCAGCGTTGGTAGACCCCCCACAAAATGGACTGACGATCTGGTGAAGACCGTAGAAGCCGCTGGATGCGGGCAGCGCAGAACTGATAGGTTTGTAATTCCTCCGGGGAAGCCAGCAGCAGTGGGCGTTTCTTGGCTGATATGATGATGAGGATTGGCCATACCGCCAGCCGTATGATAGGGGACCAATTGCCTAACGGGATTGCTTTGGCTAACGCTATTGCTTACGATATCATTTTGTAATGTTCTCAAATACCTCACGATCATTTTCTTTAATAACAAAAAAAGTAATCCCGTTAGGCGATTGGCTCCGAGGTAGATTATCAAAAGGTATAGGACATCTTTTTTTTCTTTTTTACATAATCAAAACATTACGGAGATATCTTTATTAATTTGAAATTTAAAATACCGCATGACGTTACGTCTTCCTAATTTTTTTTTTGATAAACTTAGAGGTGCTTCATCTTTGTCATTTTTTGGATGATCGACACAAGAAAAAATAAGTGTCCATTAATTTTGACAATCTAACTGACGAACTAAATAGGATTTCGTTTACTTTGCCCCGCGTCGCTGGATAACTCTATCAAGCACATAGTAAAATTAACTCTACACGAAGTTAACAAAAACTTAACCACTCTGCTAGAAGCCCAACTAGAAGATATTGAAGAAAGTATTATGAAACAGAAGAAAAAGGAACAAAGACTTCGTAATGAAAAACTACTAACTGATATGTAGTTACGAGTATGTCAAGTGTGCTTCTGCAACGTGAAATATGTGGTGGACAGTACATAATCGCTTTTGCATTTTGCCTAAATTTATATCGTAAAGAATAAAACAATATGAATTTTAATTAAAACATCCTTGTGGCGTTTTATTTTAAATTAGTAAGCGGGAGCGCCAAGATCTTACAAGAGGCGAGTAAAAAGCTATTTAGATTATAGAAGAGCAGAGTTTGGAATAGGGTATTTGACAGTATTAAAAATAAAGTACCAATTGTTAGCATCTGTGTTTAGAATGAATATTGGCAGGAGTTTTTACTATTACAAATAAAAAAATATTCATGATTTTATTAAAAACTAACGAAAAAGATAATAGTTTTCTTATCTATTGTCACGTTATCCAAAACGCTTGGGATTGGCGGAGCCTAAAATGACGTCACACGCAAGTAAACGTCCAGTTAAAGTGACATTACATTGTATCGTTTGACATTTTTATAACATTCGTGTGACGTCACCCACTAGTAAAACGCCATATTGTCCAGAGAAACGTTTTCGCGGCAACTTGAAAATGGAGTTTTTGATTTGGTTATTTTTACTGGAATACACAACAGAATGATGAATATCCACTTTTTACGGACTCCATAAACATTAGCCAATAACGTGAGATCGTTTTCTAAAACTTGTCAAATATCCTATTATAAAAATATATATCCGAACGCTCAATAAAAGTCTTTCGAAGGTAGCTTGACAAAGTCAATAAGAAAACATTATTCTGACGACGCATTCCTGCAAAGGATGCGAAACGTCAATAAATAAATAAATTCAGCGCATATAACCCGTTAAAAACTTGTTTTATTAAAGTAAGAACAATCATGAATTCAAGACCAATCATATAATATACTACCGGCCCGCCCTCGCTTCGCTTCGGTGTAGAGCTGAAGTGTAGACTACAGTTTTTGTTCTCAGGCATGGATTATACACAATGACATTCATCTATGATTCTTCTTCTTAAACCTGCATGCAAAGTCTTAGCCCGATCGGTTTAAAATTAACAAAGTTTCATACAAACTTTCATTCCCTATTTTATCCCCTTGGGGGTAGAATTGATCAAAATCCTTTCTTAGCGGATAACATCTACATGCATGCCAAATTTCAGCCCGATCCGTCCAGTGGTTTGGGCTGTGCGTTGATAGATCACTATGTCAGTCAGTCACCTTTGAGTTTTATATACATATATAGATTGGGTCATGGTATGTAGAATATCGATTGAAACTCAACAACTAGGTATATTAGGGATATATTTGAACACAACCGCATAAATTCTTCTGCTTATAATTATTGTCATCTTTTGCAACATCGGCAAATACGTTTCAGGGCACGTCTCAGTCCAGCAACGTAATAGATCACTTGCTCCTGAAATTAAAAAGCAGACTCATAATTAAAAATATATCGGCCTGGGGGACAATCGCGTAACCGGATTGCTATAGCTATCGCTATTGTCTACGCCTGTCTCGCCGAAGGATTTCAAATACGTTACGCTCATTTTCTTTGATAATGTTAATACCAACGAAAATTAAGAGCGCGAGGCTTTTGAAAACCTTCTGCGGTCTATGTTATTAAGATAAAACAATGCCTTCAATGCTTTTCTAACAACACAAATAGTTCAATTCAATATCAAATTTTAATAACAACTTCCACGGCAACTCTTTTCATTCGTATAAATATAAAAACATTTATGTTTTTATTTATTTTTAAGCATTTGACTGCTAGATGTTTAAATCTAAAGAAAGGTTTTACTAGAAAAAAAATTCAACGCTGACCAGGCAGCGGACAGGACTCGAACCCGCACCCTTCGCAATCCGGGCGAATGCACTGACCAATTATGCTACCACGGCCCACATGGCCGCGTCGAAATTAAAACATTTTTTCTCAAAAATCACAGTTTGTCATGAATGTTATTTACTTATTCGCAATTTGTTATCAAGAAAAGGACAACAATACATCCATACAGTTCAGCCGTTTTTAGAGAGATGAAACAAAACGCAGTCGGTTGCCAAGCGATTCGGACTCGCCGTTTCGCTTGCGCTGCGATGAAACGTACAGTTCTGTCTCGCTCGCTCGATTGAATGATTATTAATTTACAGAAGTGTGCGTGTGTGAGAGTTGCTTATGTAGTTGAGTCGGAGCATATTTTATTCGATGCTAGTATGAGCGTACCGTATCTTCCCTTTTTGTTTTAATGCACACTCACACACACACACCCACACACACGCTACATCAAACACACACGTACACGTACGTGTAGTGTTTGTTTTTAAACAGGGCGTGACACTGACACACGTAGGACAGCTGTTTTGTCTATGATAGCGAACCGCTTACGTCGGCGTAGCTGTCAAACTTCATTGATTGGGTTGGTAGCATTGAGGGAAAAGTCGATTTTTCTATTCGACTAAAATATTCGCCTTGAGACTTATAAAAAAAAAAAAAAGTAATCAGGCAGTGAATCTCTGTGGAGGCGCGTGGATGAATGGATGGAGTTTGACAGTTGTTGAATTTTGAATAGTTTTTCCCATATCGATTTGAGTCCTCCTTATCGGGCGCTGTTTTTAATCGATTTTGAATTTTACTCGAAATTGAATTTCCTTGCTGATTTGGGTAGGTATTCCCTTTTCCTCAGCTTACGGCGAGCGTAGGTATATAGTTTTGAGTTTATTCTTCGGTTCGTCTCGAATGCGGCGGCTGTCTGTTTGACTGTGGCCTTTGCCTTCGGTTGGAGAGAGAGACAAATCATAGACACATATTTGGGAGTAGACGACCCGTCTATCATCTATGAGCAATTGTCAAAACAACATTTAAAATTTCACAATCTGTTTGTGGTACAGTTATCTTTTCATCGTTTCTTCTGCCCAAAGTATATTATAAGGCATATTATAGTCGTCGGAGTCGTGAAATAGATCCGAAAAGTTTATATCCTGAAGGATATTGGCGGAAATAGCGCGGAGTCGCTAACCGAACTGAGTTTCGCAGGTATATTGGAGTAACTCTTTTTCCTACTTATTTTGCAAGTTGTGGCTCTGAAAAATAACCTTTCTGTTGATATTCTGTATCGTAGGTGGACGAACACGAACCTTCGCAAGGCGTTGCAATAAGGCAGTAACTTGTGATAGAAAAGAGAGTACAAAATACTTACGGATAGTTTCATATTTCGAACGGTAAGCTATCATCTGACCTCATATTTATTCTCCTAGCACTAATTGAACTGCATTATGCACAATATAGTGATTATTGTCATCAAATATACCTAATCATTCTTGTCAAGTTAGTGAACATGAAATTGATTTCCTTCAACCCGGTGGGACGGGCCCCAGTCATGTAGTGATTCAAATTTTAAAGTGTAAACATTGACCGTGAATATCCCTCACTCTACCCTACCCGCCAGTGATGCAGATGTGGTAATCTATGTATTTTCCCCATATCTGATCATTTTTTTTAATGTGAACTTCAGGCTTGTACGTTCCCCTCAAGAAATACTGGAGGAATAACAAGGAGACTCTTTCTCTGTACACGGACCAGAAGGGACGCGGGAGTTTATTTACCAGCCGCTCTCTGGTTTTATGTAATCCGGCCGTAACAGCGGACAGATCATACACTGCTAAACCTATCCTAAACAAGGTATTTTCATTACTAACCCCGGGTGAGCGTGGAGAAGAACCACAAGGCGAGGTTGGACCCCGACCTACCCATTTCCATATATATACATATATCTATATAACTGGTTATCTCACTGAGAACTGGAATTAACTAAGTTTGTCACTAATATCGATCAAACGAGCCGTAGAACCTCTGAAATCCACTAAATAGCTTATTAAGTCTAGTCTATGTGGTCAGTCAGTCCATTGCAGAGTGGATAAGATATATAAGATATAGTTGAGAACTCATGTAAGTACATGGTAGAGTGTTATGAATGTCTGATATTCATATAATTATAACATTTCATGACAACTTATTGATTTATATAAACTTTAACTTTAAACTACTGTATTCAGCTTAGATATTTAGTCAGTAAAACATAGTTAAAACGTGTCCTGTCAACTTGTTGGTTTATATAAACTTTAACTTTGAACTACTGTATTCAGCTTAGATATTTATAATTAGTGAAACATAGTTATTATATAAATAATAAACATAGGCTTGGTGATTTATATAAGCAATAACTTAAAACTACTGAATTCATCTGCTTTGGTATCTAAAGTTGATAAAATATACTTATAACATTATCTTATTTTTTTTGGTTTTCTTTCATTGTTTCCCCGGTGCTCTGAGTGAGCTTAAAAGAGGGCAGTGGAGGAGAATCTAACATCACAACTCATTTACACAAAGTTAGTTATCATGCTCTTTTTATAATTTGGATTTATATAGGTATTTATATTTATCGCAAAATTAAATTGAATCTTTGTTGGTATTTCTTTTATATTATTGTTAATTTGCAATTTCTACCCTATGTAATCATTTTAATTTTTAAATTGAATACAAAGTGAGTTTCCGTAATTGGCTAAAGTATCGTTTAAAATTTTATATTAGATTATATTGTGTAAAACGCTGTTGAAACTTGTTGATGATAAATAAATAAAAACGATGCGGTGTCGCGGGACACCAGGTAGGAAACACCAGGTAGGAACGAAGTTCCTTCGGCTAATGCAGTATCGACACAAATTGCAAACTCGCTTGTGTATGCGACTATCGCACCTGCGCACGTCTCATTTAACGGTTTTATTCCAAGCACTTTTTCCACGGATTTTTTCTTCATCAATCATCATCATCAACAGCTTATCATAGTCCACCGCTGGACATAGGCCTCTCCAATTGCACGCCACTCAGATCGATCTTGGGCTACTCGCATCCAGCTCCTGCCATCCACCTTGCGCAAATCGTCACTCCATCGCGCCTGAGGACGTCCTACACTACGTTTGCCTAGACGCGGTCTCCACTCCAGAACTCGTCTACCCCAACGGTTATCGGTTCTTCGGCAAATATGGCCAGCCCACTGCCACTTCAACTCGCTAATTCGGTGGGCCATGTCGATAACTCTGGTTCTCTGTCGGATTACCTCGTTTCCGATGCGATCTTTCGGAGAAACGCCGAGCATGGCCCTTTCCATGGCGCGTTGAGCGACTTTTTCTTACGGTTTTACTATCACATTTTTTTCAGTTCGGTCGCGCAGCAAAATACCTATCCCCTCCGAGCCTGCCGTGAGGAACTTCGTTCCAATAATGTAAGGCTATCCATTATGAGGAGCTCGATGGCGCAAGTGGTTAGCGCGTTCCGCAGCGATCGTTGAATTTAAGCAACTTTCGCAGTGGTCGGTCATTGGATGGGTGACCATAATTTACTATCTCGAGCTCCTCCGTGTTTCGGAAGGCACGTTAAGCCGTTGGTCCCGGCTGCATCTGCAGTCGTTAGCACCCACCAACCCGCACTGGGCCCGCGTGGTGGGTCATGGCCCAATCTCCGTATTCCATCCATAGGGAAGCCTGTGCCCCAGCAGTGGGGACATTAATAGGCTGATGATGATCCATTATAGAGGGAGCGTCACCTGCATGAGGTTGAAGCACATGGCGACGAGCGCCATCCCCAGCATGAGGTAGAGCGAGCACACGATGAACGACGGCTCGATGCGCGCCGAGTACACGCGCTCGCCGGGGACGAAGTCGCCGAACCCGATACTGGGGACAATCATTATGTATATGTTCAATATTGACAAAATAATAATAATAATCAATCGGGCAGCGGACGGGACTCGAACCCGCATCCTTCGCAATCCGGGCGAATGCACCGACCGTTATGCTACCACGGCCCTATTCGCCGCGTCGAAATTTTCCTAGACTTAAGCTGCAAGGCAGCGCCATCTCTTCGCATTGTAGGTAACCCGCAAGGTCAAATGAATACTTTTTCAAGTATTAAACGTTTGAAAGAAGAAATGGCGATTATAGTTATGTTTCTATTTATTTTTAAGCATTTAACTGCTAGATGTTTAAATTGCTATTTCTTCTTTGAGAGATTTAAGAGATGGCGCTGCCTTGCAGCTTAAGGCTAGGAAAATTTCGACGCGGCGAATAGGGCCGTGGTAGCATAATGGTCGGTGCATTAACCCAGATAGCGAAGAGTGCGGGTTCGAGTCCCGTCCGCTGCCTGGTCCGCGTGGATTTTTTCTAGTAAACTTTTCTTTAGATTCAAACGGCGAGTCTGCGTCTTTCTCTACAAACGGCTGAGCTGTATTGTTGTCCTTTTCTTAATAACAAATGGCGAATCAGTAAATAACATTCATGAGGAACCGGGATTTTTTAGAAAATAATGTTTTATAGTTTAACGAATGAAAATTGATCTTGAACTATTTGTGTTCATTTTAATAGCCTTGAAGGCATTATTTTGTCTTTACAACACAGATTAAACACATTATTGATACATTGATTGCAAATGCAGCGTATTTGGATGTCAAATTGTGACTGAAGCGAATAGGGTATTTGACAAGTTTTAGAAAACGATCTCACGTTATTGACTAATGTTGATGGAGTCCAAAAAGTGGATATTCATCATTCTGTTGTGCATTTCAGTAAAAATAACCAAATCAAAAACTCCATTTGCAAGTTGCCGCGAAAACGTTTCTCTGGACAATATGGCGTCTTTCTAGTGTGTGACGTCACACGACTGTTATTAAAACGTCAAACGATACAATGTAATGTTACTTTTACCGGCTTTTACTTGCGTGTGACGTCATGTTAGGCTCCGCCAATCCCAAGCGTTTTGCGCCACGTGACAACAGATAAGAAAACTATTATCTTTTTCGTGGGTTTTTAGTATTTTTTTTTGAAATAGTAAAAAACCCTGCCAATATTCATTCTATACACTAGCCTATGCTAACAATAGGGGTGATGACGGCGTACAGTAAACGAAATTCTATTTAGTCCGTCAGTAAGATGATCAAAAAATAATGGACACATATTTTTTCTTTGGGCAATCAACCAAAAAATGACAAAGTTATAGCGCGTCAAAGTTTGGGAGTAGGGGCTCGTGACGTCACTTTTTAGTGAATATTCACTTAAAAGTGTACTCAAACGTGACGTCATGCGACTTTTCAAATCAATATAAAAAATACGTGTCCAATACTTTTTGATAATCTACCTGATAAACGACGAAAAAATAATTAGTCATCATCCCTATTGGCACTTTATTTTTAATACTGTCAAATAACCTCCATAATTTAAACGGTACACTTTTGAGCCACGAGTGCCGTATCTTGTCTTTTTGTTTTAATCCATCTAGTACACATATTGCACTACTAACCTGGTAAGTGATATGAAGCAGAAGTACGCTCCGTCGAGCTGATCCCAGTTCTCCCACATGCCGAAGATCATTGATCCGAATATTATGTAACTAGAAAAAAAATCAAATAATAATGATATCGCAAAATAAATCAGCTTTAAGTTTATGTGAAAAGGGTTGTAAATTGCATCATCTTTGTCAGGCTAACATCTGTACCCCTAACACGAACCATTATTGAATTCGAATAGTTTGCAAACCTAAATGTCAATGTCAAATTTTGTATGGGATATGTAATTTAACTTTAGATTCTAAGCTTCAATGGGGCCCACATATTGATAAATTGTCAAATAGACTTAGCTCTGCAGCATATGCCGTAATGAAGATACGCCAGTTAACGGATGTAGATACGGCCAGATTAGTATACTTTAGTTATTTCCATAGTGTTATGTCGTACGGAATTTTATTGTGGGGAAATGCCGCCGACATTCAAACTATTTTTGTGCTGCAGAAGAGAGCTATTCGATCAATTTATAATCTTAAAGTTAAAGAATCATTAAGAGATAAGTTTAAAGAATTTGGAATAATGACGGTCGCATCACAATACATATACGAAAATTTATTACTTGTAAGAAAAAATATTAATTTGTTTCTTAAAAACAGTGATGTTCACACAATTAATACAAGAAACAAAAATAAACTAACTTTACCTGCTACTAGGCTTCACAAAATTAATAATTCATTTAAAGGTCTTTGTGTTCGCTTATACAATAAAGTCCCAAGCAATATCCAAGAGTTAGCCATAAATAAATTTAAAGATATTATAAAAAAAACACTTATTAAAAAAGCTTATTACAAAGTGTCTGATTATATTACAGACAAAAATGCTTGGGTTTGAACTGTTCCAATCATTCCAACAGGTGTTCTATATTAAATAAATCATAATTGCATTGACGTTGTAACAACATAATGATTTGTAAATGTTGTTACATTAGGCTTTTAATGTTGTGGAGTTTTTTTCGCTCGTTTTTCTCCGCAGCTAAAAAATATGTCCATAACGAGTGGTAGGGAAAAAAAAGTTTTGGACGATTCAAAAGAGTTGTACTTACTACTATACATCCAATTTGTATAAAGATATATTGATTTCTGATTTCTATGGAAACTTGAACAGCAGCGGCACAAAGTACGTAACGAGAACTAAAAATCAGTACACATTTGACAATGACATTTCGGACTCGCAAACGATACGAATTCGATATTGGTTCGTGCTAGGGGTACTGTACTCTTAGCACGCACGAATCAATATCGAATTCGAATAGTACAATTACATTTCGCACTCGCAAACTATTCGAATTCGATATTAGTTCGTGCTAAGGGTACTGCTATTGAACTTTTTGACGAACTTGATATTTACATAATTATGACTATTTAAGTATACTTAGTAACAGTATTTCAAATACAAATTTATACTGCTCTGGGAATAGCATTATATCGATGAACAAAGGTTGCTTAAAAATATGGTAAGCCAGAATTTAGGCAAATATTGGTGTCGATTCTAGCATGATACTCTAAGCATAAACTTAAATTTGACAACAGTGCATCCTTGTTATTCTCTATACAGAATGAAAATGAAGGACAGATGTTAAATTTAGTTTTAAGTTTAGAGAATCATGCCAGAATCGACACCATTAACTGTATATTGTTTTAAACTTTCATGGTCACCAACATTATAGTACCATATAAGTTATTTACGGGATTGTTACCGGAAATATCGGAAACTCGCTAAAAACAACGTATACATGGTAACAATCCCGTAAATAACTTATATTACTAAAATATTAACTGCTATGTCTACAAGTTATATTTTTGCCCAAAGCCGATAATAGTTTGACAACGACCATATAACCCGGCCAATGGTATGCGTCTGCCATGGCTTACATACGCTTGCGATATTATAGTAGATCATTCGCACTGATGTCTAAACCACGGTAATATTATCTATACAGTATTCTATCTTCATACAAACGGTCGGAAAGCGAGTCATACCTACGCAACTCGAGTTTGAGGCACTCTTGGCGGGCATCCAGTCGCGAATGCGCCGCCGCGCCGCAACGACGACCGAACGGTTTGAATTGTTTTTTATGCAGTTAGCCGTGCTTAAACATGCGTTTTGTATTGTAAATATTTGATTTTATTAAGTAGATACCTACATAATTTAGTATGGAAAAGAACAAACGACGATCAATATCGTACAACAGCACAATTGTTGTTTTTGATTGCTTGAACTCTTCAATAACACACCCAGAGATATCATTTTTTAAATTACCTGAAATATTGGAAAGGTGTCTTACCTTTATAGAATATTTTTTATATACCTATCTACTAGTACGTTATTTGTTTCTAATATTTAGGTATTTCGGTTTTTCTATCGGGCAAAATATCTGGAATAATATATAAATAAGTGGTTAGGATGAAAAAAGAGACAAACGAGTAATCTACCTTCACTCGCGTTAAAAACAAAACTACATAAAATACTGTAGGCTGGCGGCCCTACCGCGTGCCAACGCAGCGCTCGGTGTAGGCATTTATTTTCAAGGACAGGGCGGAGTCACAATACTGTATAGATAATATTACCGTGACCGAACGGTGTGAATTGTTCTTTGAGCAGTTAACCGTGCTTAAACGTGCGATTTATATTGTGAATATTTGATTGAAATAAGTAGATACCTACATAATTTAATATGGCAAAAAACAATAGTCGATATTGTGCTGTTTTTGGTTGCTTGAACTCTTCAATAATTAAACTTTTTATACGAATGCGTATTTATTATACTATAAAATATAATAATAAATCTTTTCGTACGTCTCAGTCGAGGCGTAAATATTTTTCTGTATCAAATCTATATATTTTTTTTTATTAAATATTACAACTAAAATAACAAGTATTTTATGTAACACTTTCTAATTCCTACACAACATTTTATTTGCATATGAAATAAAATATTTACAATCACAAAACTAGAAAGAAACTCAATTATGTAGATGAAATTAAAATACTGTAGGCGGGCAGCCCTACCGCGTGTTTACGCCCCGCTCGGCCGTAGGCAGTTATTTCAAGGACAGGGCCGAGTCACAATACTGTGTAGATAATATTACCGTGCCTAAACTTTACGCGGTCTAAACACAGTACCACCAAGAGATACTGTTATTTCTATGTGGTCTTCAGTAAGGATTACTCCCTGTTAGGAATAACTACACAAAAAGACCACTGATGAGACTTGTTCATAAAGATTAGTAAAAGAAAATTTCGCTCACCCCACCATAATGAAGACACACACGCTGATAGGCACAGTTATAGTTTGCGCGTCGAAAGTGACATAACTGAAGTCACTCATCCCTGGACTGGATTCCTGAGACCGACGCCTTTCCACCCACGAACCATCAGGTCTTCTATAAGGAGGAGCATACTCCAGTCTTCTAGGTAAGGTGTAGTCTTCCGGTCTACTATAAGAAGGTATGTGGTCAGACCTTCTGTAATATTGTGAGTGGGTATCTGGTATTCTGTATGGTGAGAGGTAATGCTGTGGGTTTCTGTACGATGGTATGGTGTAACCATCTGGTCTCCTGTACGGCGCTATTGTGTCTAGCCTGTAAAGCAATAATGACAAAGATGGTGATACAAATATACAATTAGGTACTATTATGGAGACATTTGCAGAGGAGGAGCATGATGGCGCAGGTGGTTAGCGATTCGGCCTGATCGTGAAAGTTAACATACTTTCGCAATGGTCAGTCATTGGATGGGTGACCAAAAACTTAGTATCTCGAGCTCCTCTGTGCTTTGGAAGGCACTTTAAGCGTTGGCCCAGCTGTATCTGCAGTCATTAGCACCCAATCCGTACTGGGCACGAGTGGTGGGTCATGGCTCAGTTTTCCTATTCTGACGACCTCCGTGGTCGAGTGGTTTGTACGCCGGGTTTCATTGTGTCACCGACTCGAGAGGTTCCGGGTTCGAATCCCGGTGGGGGCAGATGTTTGTGTGATGAATACGAGCATTTGTACTCCAGTTATGGATGTTTAATATGTACTTATATATAAATATACTTATATACGTACTGTATATGGGGCTAGGCTAATTGGTGTGAGTGTTGAAAATATTTATTTATTCAATCCATATGAAACGATCTATGCTCCTGCAGTTGGGACATTAATATGCTGATGATGATAATGATGATGGAGCCGTTGAGGTACAGTGGGATAAAGGTGGTTGAAGATAATGGTTATTTGGTTCAGCAATAATCACAGAGATCGAAAAGAACTGCTTAAAATTATATCCAGAAAACCTTCTGGACATCTTGATAGTGACAATGGGAATGAGAACTCGCTATAGTATTATGTCTTAATTAAAAAGATTGATCTCAAAGAGCCTTGACAGCACGAGTTTAAGTAAAAGAGTATCATCCTAAATGCGTTATAAGCTATTAACGGGATTGTTACCATGTACCTTGTCTTTTATGAGTCTCGTTGCAATTTTGTCACTGTTGCAAGCGCCATGATTACGGAGTAACTGAAGTAATTGCGGGTAGATGTTATTGGCACACATATCGGTCTACCCTCTGACGTCGTCTTTTACTGCGCTCGATACCCCTACCACTGGTCACATTCTCACTATTCATTCACAGTATCAGATCGCGGACCCGCAAATACTTCAGTTACTCCGTGATCATGGCGCTTGCAACAGTGCCGAAATATCGGAGACTCATAAAAAACAAGGTACATGGTAACAATCCCGTTAATAGCTATAATGTTAGTAACCATGAAAGTTTAAAACAATATATCCTAAATGCAATCGTGATTGGTGGGAGAAGTATGTTAATAAAGGAAAGGAAAGAGTTAGATGAGAAGGCAACGCGCAAGGTATACTCGCTGGTATCGCAATAGGGGTGATGGCGGGGTACAGTAAACGAAATTCTATTTAGTCCGTCAGTTAGATGATCAAAAAATAATGGACACGTATTTTTTCTTTGGGCAATCAACCAAAAAATGAAAAAGTTATAGCGCGTCAAAGTTTGGGAGTAGGGGCTCGTGACGTCACTTTTGAGTGAATTTTCTCTTATAAGTGTACTCAAACGTGACGTCATTTGACTTTTCAAATCAATATATCTCTGCAATGTTTATATTATGTGAAAAAAGAAAAAATACGTGTCCAATACTTTTTGATAATCTACCTGATAAACGAAGAAAAAAAAAATAGTCATCATCCCTATTGTATATAGGTTATGCTGACCGATAACCATAAGGAGGACCTTAAGTTTATTTGCTAACAGAGTTGCTAGGTCTGCCGATTTAACAAGGGTTTTATTAACCATGTGTGCCATTAAGAATCAATAATAATAAAATAAATGTTATTGTCTAAAAAAACGACGGGTTGCACTCCGGGAGTGCTGGCAGAAGTGAAAACTTGAATATTAATTTTGTGCATTTTTGATATTTTGGAATGGTTAGGGAATAATTTTGCACGAATTGCTTTAATTATTATCAGTATAAAAGTACTATCATGTATGTGGTAGAAACAATATTTATTTATTGCGCTATCGTACACAAACATGACAATAATATATTAAAAAAGTTTATCTCTCAGAAAAATCACGTTTAATCGCACTTGGCGACAGATGTACAATAGATATTGTAAAGAAATTAACTTACATGAATCACATTTAAGCGCACCTAGCGACATCTATTTTAAAATAAATACATTTTCTTCGCAATAAAGCTGCCACGTGGACGTCCTAGATAGAGACTTAATAATATAATACGATAAAATAAAATATTACTTTGTTTCGTCCAATATATTGAAAGTCAAAAACCTTTCCAATTTTATTGTGTGTCATGATGTGATCAGCCCACGTGTTTAACCTGAGTTAACAGGGGGTTTAATATTTTTACCCATACAAAAAAAAAGTGTACAACGCCGGTAAAGAAGTTTTCACTTAAAAAAACGAGCTTTGAAGGGCGGCTGAAGCCACAGAAATACATTCGTTACTGTAGCGCTTTCCTTACATCTACTGATTTTATCTCAAACGCCTCCCGATTTTAATAAATCGGACCTGACAACATGGTTTGCTACCCTTGCTACTCTTTTATACTTATAATAAATCTGTAGAGAGGTCAATTCTGTACCTGAAATATATTTTCATAATAACTATCAGGGGGTAATTAGTGGTCGATACTGATGCCAAAAATGCAATCAGTAAAATTTTTGTCTGGCTGTCTGTCTGTGTGTATGTTCCTTATAGAAACAAAAACGACTCGACGGATGTTAACGAAACTTGGTACAATTATTCTTCATACTCCTGGGCAGGTTATAGTATACTTTTCATCACGCTACAATCAATAGCAGCAGAGTAGTGAAGGGAAATGTTGGGAAAACGGGAGAAGTTACTCCATTTTTTAAGCTTCCGTCGCGTGTGCAGCCTTAATGGTTAAAGTTACATAGAAATCATGTATGACGGAAATATTTTACATAAAATTGTCTAGAAAATATCCCGCAACAGCATATGTCTATCTTTTATGGTTGACTCACAATAACACGTGTAATTATATAAATAAAGTCATTGTTTATAGCACAAGCCTGAGAACAAAAACTATAGTTTACACTACAGCTCTACACCGAAGCGAAGCGAGGGCGGGCCACTAGTCTAATATAAAAATCGATATAGATTACTAATTTAATTTTAATTACTAGATTAATTACCTCGCATCTCGCCTGTCAGGTGTGTAGTCAGAGTCTGAATGTCGTGATCTCCAATGCACAGGCCGCTCTATACTCTCAGCCTCGCTGGTTTCTATCTGGAAAACATACGTCTTTTTTCTCGTATCTTATATGTGAACAAACATACACACACACACATACACATACGCGCACACACACACATACACATACGCGCACACACACCCACCCACACTTCATAAAATTATCATGTGACAAATTCTTGAATACCCTTTTATATGGTTATTCAGTGTTTGTTTTTCTTTTTTTGTCTTTTTGTTATGTTTTGTCCAATCTTAATTTTATTTTATTATTTATGTTAGTTAATTATACGATTTTTAATACAATTTTTAAAATTAAATTAAATGTAATAATTACTGACATATAATAACGTCGTTAGTATCTAATGTGTACATAATGAGTTTCCGTAATTGGCCTTAAGATTGTATCTATATTTTATTGTATTAAATTTCACAAAAAACGCTGTAGAAACTTTGTTAAAGATGGCTGTGCTTGGACAAGTGGTTTGGTATTTCATTACAGAATTACAGAAATTACTAAAGTTTGCCACGTAAAAAATAAAAAATATTGCCTGATATGAGGAGCTCGATGGCGCGGGTGGTTAGCGCGTTCGGCTGCAATCGTTGAAGTTAAGCAACTTTCGCAGTGGTCGTTCATTGGATGGGTGACGAAAAACCTTCTATCTCGAGTTCCTCCGTGCTTCGGAAGGTACGTTAAGCCGTTGGTCCCGGCTGCATCGTTCGTTAGCACCCGCCAATCCGCACTGGGCCCGCGTGGTGGGTTATGCCCCAATATCTGTAATAGGCTGATAATGGTTGCTTGATAGTAAAAACAACAACAGGGTATCAAGACGCGTGTCTCTTCTGTCTGCATGCAGCGCCTTCTAAAATACTTCGGTCACGTAGCAAGGAGAAGCCCAGATAATTTTGAAAAGCTTCTGGTCGTGGGAAACGCGGAAGGCAAGAGGAGTAGGGGCAGGTCTCCATCCTGGTGGTTGGACATAGTTAAAGAAACTACGAATGCCAACTTGCAGGCGTCCATCCGCCTTGCAGAACACAGAACGGTCTGGAGATCGTTGGTGAAGTGTGAAGGTCACCCTCGGCCATGAGGAAACGACGACGAAGAAGATAGTAAAAACAGGAACTAGAGTGTGCTGCAGCCTGAAAAGCATAATACAGACGAGTGCGAAATGTTTCGTTGAGGAAGAAGATATTGTGCTGGGTCCTTGTTTGGTCACAAATAACAAGACTATGCAATAAGCACACGTTTTAAAAAGAACTGTTACTATATGTGCATTCAAATTTTTAATAATATTCCACATTCAATAAGAGATTTGCCTTTCAGTAGATTTAAAATAACACTACATAGATGATGGCTCATTGAACGTAAATTCTACTCGGTCCAGGAATTCTTGAATTATGATAGCTAATATATAAATAATAGTAATTTTGGTGGATGAGATTTTGAGTGACATATACTGATTTAATTATATTTTTGATTCACATTTTAATATGACCTGATTTTAATCGAATTTTTATATTTTTGACTATTTATTTTGTGACCTGTTAAGTAATTTTTATTCAATCGTGTGACATAGTATTAATTAATTTGATAAAAAAACTGATGTAAATTTGCATGCTACGTTCTATAGCTGAATAGGTGAAACCTACAGTATAGTTATGTGTAACTATTTATGACCTTGATTACCCTGTTCAAACGCAAATAAATAATTTTCTATTCTATTCTATTCTAATACCTGGGTCCGCAGCCTGGCGACGCGGCGTCGTGTGAATCCAGGACATCCTCTGCAGAGGCATGCTAATGCGTATAGGCATTTGAACCACCGCGCCAGGAGTTCCCCTGGAACAATAATGTATAATGCGATTCATATAAGAATAGGAAAGCCAATGACCTCCATCTGTCAAATGCCGCTTGAAAAGTACAGTTTGCAAAAAAATCTCGGAACACTAATAATAATAACAAATTTATTTATTGTCACATAAATTGATTACATGTTTATAATGTAGTCCCTGACCCCTAAGACCTGTGTGACAGGGTCAGTGCCCACTTCCGAATACATATAGATCTACTACTTATGTAACAAAACAGTTTTACAATAAGACATACATTATTGAAATAATTGAAGCAATCAGAATTCGATCAGAATAAATAAGTGCGCGTGAGTGTTCGCGTGAGTGTCCGTGTGTGTCCGTGTGTGTCCGTGTGTGTTCGTGTGTGTCCGTGTGTGTATGTGTGTGTGTGTGTGTATGTGTGTGTGTGTGTGTTTTAGTGAATGTGCGTGCAAGTCAAAAAGTAGGGAACTTAGTTTAACAGCAAAGATTCGGTATAATCATAGTTAAGGGTAAGTAACCATTTTCTTATTTTAGTTTTCGCGTCTTTAATAGGTAACATTTTTTAGCACTCAGCTAATTCTAGAATAAAAATCAGATATTTTTAAACAAACAATAACAAATATTGATAATTAATATTGGTACGCACCGCTACGGCACCGCAGCAGACCGTCAAGAAACGCATAAATTGAAAGCGCCCTAAAAGTTAACTTCTAGTTGAAGTAACCTTGATGTAACAAATAAAATTAAAGTACAAAAACCTTTTTAAAAACAAGCTTTTATTCAAATGCGCTAAAAAGAAAAAAAGAAAATTTAGTTAAAGTTTGTTTCTAAATAGATTTTCAAATTTTAGAAGATATTGGATTGAGAGTGACGTCACATTTTTTTCGAGTTACTCTCAGCAAGCCCTTTAATTTGATACCCATATTGTAGGAATGCATTAAAAATGATTGGTCCGCCATTTTGGGTATGCCGCCATATTGGATTTAGAATGACGTCACACTGTTAAGCATGCATTGTCATCCGAACTGAACGAGCATACCAAATTTCAGCTTAATCGGTTGAGGGCAAGTGCTTTAAAATTGAGTTGTAAGATTTGACCGTAACAAACATACATAGCAAGTTAAATAAAAGCTTGTAATAAGTCATAATATTTGTTTTGATAACTTAAGTGCTAATTAGCAATCATTTTGTATGTAAGTATAAACAACTTGGAGTTCCTCTAAACTTTGTACAGTTGATGTAACTTGGCGCATTATGAATTACGACATACTTGTTCTGACAAACTTATAATGTTAATCGAGGATTATCGTGCGAAGTTTGCGGCTAATTATCCTGATTTCCCCGAGGGATTGGTCCCTTCCTTGTTTTCCGTGGTGTAATGCTTGTTTAAGGAATACAGTAACTTTATCTAGGAGTTCTTAATAACTGATTTATATCTCTTTCTTAATAACAGAAATCTTTGTAAGATTTAACCAAATTCAAAAATTATTTCTTTTGCATGAAAGAGGTTTGAAAGTAAGGTTGTCACCTTTTTTTTGTCCAAATAAAGTTCATTGGATATTGAAGGTAGAAAAAAAGTACAATGTGTCCAAAATAAAGTAACATTTATTGCTCTTTATTAGTAAGCTTAAAAATATATTTTACGTTGCTACTAGCAACTTTTAATAAATAATTTGTGGCTACTAAAAATCTGTAGTTCTTTTCCGCAATGGGAAAGGTCATAATACAAAGTCACGAAAATGATGCAGGAGGGAAGCTGAGGGCGACATTTTCATATTTTCTGTCCTTTTTATGCAGAAATTCTTCCTATCGACCGACCTCTTTTTGTATATTTTATGTAAAATTAATCCCCGAGTAATCAAATCACATTAAATAAAGTATTTTCGCATACTTTATTGTTGGCATAAAGTATAGAGTACAATTACCCGAAATAACGTACAATACTTTATAATAAAGTACGGGTGGCAGCCCTAATTGAAAGGGTCAGGTCAGGATGATAGAATTTTGGAGAAGTCGAGAGAACTCAAAAGTTTCAGAAAAATCTGTCTCGTAATACGAGGTTTGTTTTTTAAACCGTATTGATAATACGAGCTAGTGTACCTGCTTTATATACATACTTTGGATTCTTCTTCGGCGCTACACTCTTGACAGAGTGGTCGTGGTCGGCACATCAGGGTTGGTGGTGCGCTTCGCAATACACCGCCATTCGTCCCGCACTGCGGCCTTTCTAGAGCACTCGTGAAGTAGACCGTTCAGTGCCGCTTTTATCTGGTCAGTCCAGCGCATTAGTGATCTGCCGCGCGCCCTTACGCTCTCGACGCCGCCCTGTACCACCAGCTCTCCACTGACGCATCTTCCCGGCGTGAGACGTGGCCAAAGAAAGTTAGAATACGACCTTGTACGATGAAAGACAGACATTGTTTGATGGACAGTTCCTGGAGGATGGATGCATTGGTTCGGAATTGTGTCCACTGTATGTTATTTACTACATTTTCCTCCAGCATCACATTACTAGAGCGTCTATCTTCTTTTTCTCACTGTCTCGCAAGGTCCACGTCTCAGCACCATAGAAGAATATGGGAAACACTAATACTCTGACGAGTCGTGTTTTCGTGGCTTTTGTGATGTTCCTGTTTCTCCATATTTTTTGAAGTTTGTCCATATCTGACCTCGTGATTGCCGTGCGCCGCTATTAATATTTTGGATATGAACCCTAAAAAAATAAACTTACCGACGTTGCTTAGGTACAGCAGGAACAGGGGCATCCCAAGCAGCGCGTACAGAACTGTCACTACCTTCCCCCAGTCCGTACGCGGCGACAGGTGCCCGTACCCTGCCATCAAAAATCAAACAATTAATGTCACTGAAATACAATCAACGGCGATGTAATAATAAGGGCAGGTCAATAGTACCTATTAACAGTGGCGGCGCTAAACCACATGTGGACGTCGGGAACATCAAGTTCGCGAGGCCTATTTTACTTCGCAGTAAAAAACCGTTAAATTAAGTGAGCCAAATTATAAAATAACGTATGAATAAACGAGTTTTATTGTTGATAGCCAAATGATGACAAAAGATAATTATAAACATAGAAATTTAATTACAAAAATAGTGTTGCCAGACAGACGATACTGAATACCCGTAAAGTACTACTTGCTTCCATCACGCACGTGTTCGAAAATAATAAAAGTCATTATCATCTGCTTAGCTTTTTCCCCGAATTGTTCGGGGTCGGCTACCTAAGCCAGGCCAGGAGAAACAAAAATAAATAGGTAACTTGTAAAAAAAATTTGCGAGGCCCCCTCAGGCGCGAGGCCGTCGGCGGTGGCCGACGTTGCCGACGCCTAGCGCCGCCACTGCCTATTAAAGGAAGATTCCATCGAATCATTAAAGAATGATGGGCAATTTGGTATCCCCTTCCAACGGCAATAATTGTAGTGATATGGAAAAGGTCATTGAGGCGCGGTGGGACACAGAAACTTCACTTTGCTATTCATCCATTCATTCATTAATCTCGTCATCACCAGCTTATTTATCATTATCGAGAATATGTATTGTTATTATTATTTTTGGAGTTTACTCCTTAAGAATTGATTTGATAAGGGGCCCGGTATGAGAAAAATGTGAGGAGTAAAATCTATCGATGAATGACATTAATGACCTCGTTACGTTTTTGTGCGCAACCTCATCTGCGTACCTTTCACTTTTAGCCATGGCAACGGATAAAAAACATTAAGTTGTCACAAATGTCAATAAAATAAATAAACTAAAAATAGATAAAATCGGAGCAAAATTTATGAAAACAAATAAATAACAGAATATAGAGAAATGCCGGTAAGTGTCCAGCACTCTGGAATAGTGATTTTATTATTATGTACAGATGGAATTATAATACATATTTACAAAATGATGACTAGTGTGTGATATTTTTGAAATAGGGAAGATGGAATATTTTTATTTTTGTTTTCATTTTAAAGAATTCCATGTAGAATAAACTACAGATATAATAAAAAATTAAAACATTGTGATTTATCGGAAAAAATGCGCTTTTAAACTGACAATTTAAATTTTCGCGCGAAAACGAACCTATGGTTGCGATGACGTCACTCCTGTCTGTCACTGGTCGTAATTGTTCGTTGCTGGCTTTAAATTTTCATACTTTTGCATATTTTTTCGACTTTCGAAATATTTTTTTTAAAAATTTAAAATGGACTACCCATCAACATCATGTGATCATAACAGTACCACTAATATTCCGAAAAAAAGCCGTGTTGACTCATGTTTTGTGCCAATCTACTTCACCAAAGTTCCCAAATAAATTGTTTTTGACTGGAACTTCTGACCCAAAACTGAAAAAAAGTGGTTTCAAGCTGCGAAGAGAAATGACAATTATTCTCCAAAGACCATTATTCGATGCTAAGAAGATCACTTTGACGTAAGTTGGCGAATATACTTGTTATATGCTTAATTAATCTGCTTGTACGTAAAACGCATTAGTAACCTACCTCATACTTACAAAACCTGTCTATAACATATTTTTAATTTTACAGTTGGAGAATGACGTCGAAAATTAGATAAAGTTTAAAATGTGTGGCACAATCTTCACATTGGCAGGACTGAACCAAGCTTTGCGTTTCATTTAAAATAACTGTAACACGATAACCTTCTTTACGTAGTTTATGCTCCCGAGAACTCGACCTTTTACTGTACATAATTTTCCATCTCTTTTAATTTGGACATAAATACGAATAAACTACGATTTTTACATACCTTAGTAATATAGTCCCTTTCATTTCTACACTTAAAATCTCTGCACTTTGGACAAAAAAAGTTATAACCATGTCAACGCTAACTCTTGGTAAATTCCTGGAGTCTGCTTTGATAAACGCAACTTCCATTTTTATTAAATGTAAAAAAACGCAATAAATATTCCCATAAAATAATATTTACTTTAACAACCATAACCTCAAAGAAGTTGTCATAACAGGAGTGACGTCACTAAACGCTGATTTTTTGTTTTATTTGTGTAGCCTTTACAGGCTACGTCGATAGAATTAAACTTATATAAACATTACAAATAAAATTATATATTATTAGCTTGTTTATTCTTTTAACATTTTTTTAAAACAAGCTGATTTCAATAGCTTTGATTAAGGCTAAGATTAAAACTATTTTCAGATGCTTTATTTTAAATCATAGTCGTAACAATCTACCGTCAAACTTCACTTCCCAACTTCCGTCAGAATAGGAGAGCATTTATACTACTGCCTCAGGCTATCTTTTACTCTCCCTTGCGGCACCTAAGTGGTGTTCAAACTTGGACCAGACGCTTTAGCTCGCTCGGAAGTTTAAAATATTAGTTCGGGTTTAGGACTCATTCAAGTTGAGAGATTAAACTTTGATAGTTGAACTTTTTAAGAGTCCTGCACTAATAAACGTTTAAAGTGACGCTGAAGATTCCGCGTTCTCTTGATAATGCCGCAAAGAAAGTATTTTTCTATATATAAAGTCCGAAGTCCTCCGTGGCCGAGTGGTTTGTACGCCAGGTTTCATGGTGTCGCCGACTCGAGAGGTCCTAGGTTCGAATCCCGGTGGGGGCAGATGTTTGTGTGATGAATTCGAGCATTTGTACTCCAGTCATGGATGTTTAATATGTATTTCTATATAAATATACTTATATATGTACAGTGTATGTATTCTATCTGTTAACCTAGTATCCCTTAACACAAGCCTTACAGTGCTTACTTTGGGGTTAGGCTAATTGGTGTGAGTGTTGGAAAAAAAAAGTCTGTATTAATCTCTAATTTAGTCTAATTTACTTAACGATGATTTGTATGTGCACTGTAATTCTTATAAGAAGAATCTTCTGTAAGATAAATAAGACTTGAAATTCTTGTAGAATACAGGTACAGGTAGAATACAGGTCTATAGAGTTAGAATACAGCACAATTTTCAAGTCTATTTGATATATTATTAGAGCTCTAATAATAGATCAAATAGAAGAGCAACCTCCTCAAGTAAATTACACCAGGCAGTGAAAAAAAACCATAGGATGGAGACAAATCACAAATACATATATTGTTTTAAACTTTCATGTTCACGAACATTATGGTAATATAAGTTATTTACGGGATTGTTACCACGTTGGTCAGTTGGTTACTCCTTGACCATGGCCGACGCTTGCAACAGTGCCGAAACATCGGAAACTCGCTAAAAACAAGGTACATGTTAACAAACCCGTAAATAACTTATATTACTATAAATCACAAATAATGCGAAAACTTAAATGATCACAATGCACAATCCTCAGTAGTGAGGGGATGATAAAAATTACCTCTATAAAAACGTGACAATTTGAAGAACTCTAGATTAAGTAATAATAGGATAGGGAAAAATAATAGAGAATAAGGTAGAATAGGAGAGGAAAGGGTATAATAAGAGAGAATACTATAGGAGAGGAAAATGTTACATAGGAGAGGATAGGATAGTACAGGTTAACAATAAACCTATAGTAGTGATGACGGTGAGTAAGTAGAGGAATGCGGAGGAGAAGCTCCAATGGCGCGAGGAGCAGCCGCCACCCCGCCGTGCTGGACTGCGAACACCACCTTACCCTGGTACTTATCAAACTCCATGGTGATCCTGGAGTACAATAGGATAGAATATGGTGCAATCGGAGAGAATAAGGTAGGATAGGAGAGAATAGGGTCAGAGAGGATAGGGTAGGAGAGGAAAAGGTAGGAGAGGATAGGGTAGGATAGGTGATGATAGGATTATATAGGCTAGCAACATACCTATAGTAGTGATGACGGTGAGTGAGTAGAGGAATGCGGAGGAGAAGCTCCATTGGCGCGAGGAGCGGCCACCGTCCCAGCCGCGCCGGACCGCGAACACCACCTTGCCCTGGTATTTCTGGAGCTCCAGACTGATCCTGGAGTATCAGAGTAAATTTCTTATTTAATGACGAAGTAGAAAATCACTTTGAATCAGTTCGGGAGCTTCTAGATAGCTTTGAAAATGTTGGCTGTACATTACATCAAGGCTTGTTTACCGGTTAATTTTCAAATCTAAATCAGTATCAAGTACATTAGGAGCGTTTTATTTAGGTTTGGCTCTACCTTAACCTTAAAAAAACCGGTTTTCCTAAAAAGCGAAATCAAACAGGTTTTGAATCAGTTTAGCGGTTTTTAAAGGGTTTCATTACGCTCTTACTGACGGCATGGCCTTCGCCGTTTCAATTGAAATTTATAATGATTTTATGTCAGTTTCTTTCCAACTACAGAGCGAGTGAGTGAAGTAGTGTGTCAGTACACAACTACAAAATGCATAACTTGACTCACTAGACGCTAGCAAACGTGTCAAAAATGCATCAATCTCTGAGCATTAACAAGATTTGACTTGATTAGTTCAAACAAAACAAACTTCGGGCGATGCCGACGCGTGCACATTTCACTCTGGATTAAACCGGTTTATTAAGGTTTTAGGTACCGCTTAAATTTAGGACGCGCTACGAACGAAATCTTTACTAAAACCGGTATTACCATCTATTTACCGGTATTTTCGAAACCGGTTACAAGCCCTGCATTACAGCCATCTTGAAAATATTTCTTCCTTTTCGGCGCTTCCTTGGTTCCCAGCGAAGATCAAGGAATGCTTGCATCAGGAACTAAAAATAATGGAAGATGTCTACCAAGGTCGCCGGGATTAGCATCAAAGAGATTAGCATGTTATGGCAGATTACTGTTGAAATGTCACATGGTAGTTTATTTTTTTTATTTTTTGTTGAAGTTCTCCCGTTTTAGGGAAGGCATAGGGAACAATGCCCATACAGCCTGGTCTTTAATTAAATTAATTTTCTTTTTGTTTTTACATTAGAATGTCGGTGTGACGCATTCTAATGTTTCTTGGAGTGTTTGGCACGAAATGTATCGAGTTGGCTTTTTCGATAAGCTTCTGTGAGGTAGTCAACACTACAATAAAATTCTCACGTCCACTTGACCGGAATAGCGTATATTTTACTGATTCCACCAATTCTTCAGTTACGCAGATAGTTGTTACATAAAACCACACCAATTTTATTTCACAATATCCACTATGAACGAATTTAAGAATAATTAAAATAAGACGCCAACCGCACTCGATGAAATCCCGCCAAAAACTCGTTTTTTTTATATATATTCAAGCAGGCAAATGACTCTACCCCACCTGAAGCTAAGTGGTGATAAAGTCTAAACGCGAAGATAGCTGGTACAGTAGTAACAAACTGCCATAACTGTTATATAACTAACTTATAGGATAATAATAATGCACTTTAAGAAAATAAAGATTTTGGTTTTAGTAATATCTCTTATCTCTAAAACAACAGGTAGCATAAAAAAATAAGTATGCAGTTGAAATCGGGGTACCCAATATATTCAAAAAATCAGTTATAGTTTTGGAGGCATCAAAATCAACGTAGACCGATATTTTTCATTTTATTTTATACTTTATTTGGGAAACAAATCAGTGAGTTTATTGAAAAGTAAAATATTGAACGCATATGAAAAATTTTCACGAGCTTACGATACCAATATTCTGGATTTACACGAAACAATGTTTGTAAAAACAAATTCAGGTTACGAACGTTTCCAACTGTAACATATCGGACTGCTATGGATTGGAATTCTTTAATTATTGCATAGTTTTCTATGTTATCGGATACTCGAAGAATTGCTGTGTGTATTTGTTAAATTTTCTGATAGTAAAATATTTCTTTTCTAATTTAAAAAAAATCATTTAATTACACACATCCATTATAGTTTTATTATGTTTGCGCTAAGGTAAAGGAAAAAAACAACAGCCTTTTCATATTTTGACGTGACAACGTCTTAAATTAGGTTGCGGCTGGGAGTCACTTATGAAAAAGTGTAACGCTCGGTAACGTTACGATGAGTCTCTCGTGTTAAGTTTAAGTTTACATGTACAATGTTTTAGTAAACAAAATATATTTCTATAGTTAAAATTTGTGCAATTCTTATTTTCATTCAATTCCTTGTTCCTATTGTGCAATTTAATTATATTCATATCAATAAATATTCTACCGAGAAAAAGACGTTGTCACGTAAAATCTTCGCCCGTAAAACCGACTTTACAGGCAACCATTTTTTTTATCTTTTTATCCGTGATTGTGTGTTTTTGTTTTTATGACTACTTTTATTCACGGCAACCTTTAGGCCCTGCCTAGAATATCAGCGCCGCTGCGGCCTAAGTGTCGTTGTGGCAATGTGCTGAGGCTGGGACCTAGTTGACCTTATTCTGTTTTTTTTTTGTTTTATTTATGCTTTGTTTGTTGGTCAATAAATTATTTCTTTCTTTCTTTCTTGCTATATAAATAATAAAAACTTAAAAACTACTATATCCAAATCACCTTAACCTTCTCACCTACTTAAATAATATTGTCACAAACGTTCTCGAAAAGTAACCGCGAAAGTGCCAGAGATCGAATTTGCCAGATCACCGGGGGTCGCGATAGAGGTCGAGTAATGCGGCTCATTCTGAAATGAGCCTTATGCAGTGCGGCTTAAGGGAGAAAGTGCAACGACATCTGCACTTGTTTACAAGTTATGCGTGTTACCTGCGTAGCTATAAGTAGGTACTTCGTACTCGCGGGTGATAAGTAATTCTCAATTTAACAGGTACTTTCTAGAATGCGTCGATCGGCGTATATAAGCGCGATTGGCGCCGCGCAGAGACAGTTGAGTTTCAACAGCGATTTCGGAGCGAATCCAAAGGCGATCTAAGTGCAACAAAAGTGTTCAATTGAGATTGTTTAGACACTTGTATAGTGAAATACAGTGTTTAGTGAGTGTTTTGTAATTAACATTGTGTGTTAATTGTGTGAACTGTGTGGTGAATAAAGAACTGTCAAGCGTGAACTGGCATATAATTTCGAACCCGTAACAATATATAATTTACAAAATATTGAATATGTTACCCTAGTGCCGCCGTCAGCTATGGTGCCCAATAGGCTGGCAGCATTGCCACGTTGGATGGTAAGGATGATCCGTTGGCTGAGATAGCTGCCAGCCTTTTGATCACCAGACACCCCGGTGAGCCTCTTCGACATTTCCATAAAAAGGGAACGAGCGCTTGGAGACCCCATGGACCCATAGTCTCAACACCAAACGGCCAGAATATGTGTATTTTGACGACCTCTGCGGCCAAGCGGTTTGTACGCCGGGTTTCATGGTTTTGGGTTCGAATCCCGGTGGGGGCTGATGTTTGTGTGACGTTTACGAGCATTTTTTACTCCAGTCATGGATGTTTAATATGTATTTCTATATTAATATACTTATGTATATGTACTAGCAAACCAGTGAACCAAATGTTCACCAAAACCTGATTTAAAAAAAAATATGTTTTTAATTAATTGAGAACTTCGGAGATTTTGTGTGGTTTCGTTTGAAATTAGTAATTTCTCGAAAACCGGAAGTGCTACGTTACTCAATTAATCCTGTTTGTAGTCTTATCAGACTATTCTTAACTTATAATTTAATATTCTCTTTATCTATCTCTTACGGTTTGGCCGCTGAAACAGCACCACAGACGGACGGATGGACTTGTCTAATAGATAAGAGATTCTATCCGATCTCATAACACAAGCTCACAGTGCTTACTTTGGGGCTAGGCTAGGCTGATTGGTGTGAGCTAGCAGAGGCCGCCGCCGCGTCTGCAGCTCGGGAGGTACAGTCTGTATTGCACGTGTTACGGATTGCCAGATTACGAAGAACGCTGACACCGTCGTATTCACAGACATAGATAGTATAGATGACGCATGCCGTCGCCAATGCGTGCCGGCAATTTGAGCAATGCTCAAATACGGCCCGGTCAGAGCTCAGTGCGCTTTGGACTGCGTTAGCGGAAAATAGTCTTTGAAAATATCAAAATGCCTAATTGCGCCGTTGTTAATTGTAAAAATACGTCGAAAGTAGTTTGTAGAGTGAGAGGAGACGTTTCGTATCATCGGTAAGTAGTTGTGTTATTTATTAGAGCTGTAATTTAATTAAACCCGATGTTTTATTATTATTAGTGAATCCTACTACGTCCAAACATATCTTCGTTACGGATCCAATATCGTTATCCATTGCCGGTCTGTCTTTGCTAGTATAATTGGAGTTGTTAAGTTAATGCGCAATGAAAACAATACAAACGAAACAATCGCAACCGCGATGAATTCGTGGTCCATCCACTATTCTCATTCCTCTGTCGAATTTTACAAATAGTGTTGTACTTGCATAATCGTATATTCGATTCAATCGATTCATTCGTGTAGTCGATTTTGGAGACAGAAGAATGATAATTTATTTAAGTTATTTATTTAAGATTTCCACGTGATTCTAATACTAAAGAAAAATGGATTGACGTAACAGGCAATAAAGACTGGTTCCCTACAAAACACAGTACGCTTTGTTCCATGCATTTTAAATAGGACGACTATGTTTCAACGAAAAAACGACGCTTGTTCGAAAAAGCGTATCCGACAATTCAGATAGTGAAGACCACAAGTAGTGAAGAGGTTAGTGGACGAGCCGGGCCCATAATATACAATACACATGCAATGTATATATAGTATACGGTATTATTATAATTTTTTATTCCTTTCCATTTACAGGAAATAAATCAACCATCTCGTACACTGGAGAAACCTTCGTTACTAAATTCACCAAAGAAGACAAAATTAAATAAAATAATCAAAAATCAAAGTTAAAAATAAAAAGGTTACAAGAGCAGAATCGTCGTAAACATAAAAAAAATATTATTCTGGAGACAATAATAGAATGTTTAAAAAAGAAAGCCCTCATCACTGAGGAGCAAGCTGAATCTTTAAAAGTTATAAATGTTACAACTAAGGAACTTTATTTTAGACAAATGAAAAATTTAAAAACAAGCCCTGATGGGCAGATCGAAGAGGATCTAACACCATTTACCTCTACAAACTGTAGAGGTAAATGGTGTTAGATCATCTGGATCTCATGTGGAAATGGGCGTTCCCCAGGGTTCAATTTTAGGTCCCTTCCTGTTTCTAGTATATGTAAATGATTTGCCGTTTTTTGTGGAAAACTTGTGTGAGATTGTATTATTTGCTGATGACACATCTTTATTATTTAACGTTGACAGGCGCAAAAACAACTATGATGATGTGAATAATGCTCTCTCGCAAGTTCTGCAATGGTTTAATGTCAATAATCTAAAGCTAAATGCTAATAAAACCAAGTGTATTCAATTTTCCTTACCTAATGTAAAAGTTGAGCATATTGAAATTGAATTAAATAATGAAAAATTAGATTTAGTAGACTCGACTACATTCTTGGGTATAACGGTAGACTCAAAACTGCAATGGAGTCATCACATTACGCTTTTGGCTGGTAAACTTAGTTCAGCAGCTTATGCCATAAGAAAGATAAGACAACTTACTGATATAGATACTGCCAGGACTGTATATTTTAGTTACTTTCATAGTATCTTATCATACGGCATTTTACTAATCTAATCTATTTTTAATGATGCTGAAAACTATATTAAAGGACTAAAAACTTCCGAAGGACAGTCATTGATCAAAAGTGGAAGGCAAACTGGATTCATTGGCTTATTAGTTTGTATGGCAAGCACAAAAGAACTGGTTCATCACTTAATAGAAGAAGAAAAAATTAAATTCTTGACAATGTACCGCTTTAGTCAAGATCATCTTGAACTATTCTTCTGCAATGTACGGACACACGGAGGATGCAATAATAACCCCACATCCCGACAGTTTAAATCCTTTTACAAAAAACTATTGTGCCATGATCAGCTGAAAACTAAAAATGATGGAAATTGCTTAGCTTTAGAAGAAATTTCAATATTTATATTTTGAATTTATATTTGTCTGTCGTGTTGTGTCGTGACGTGTCAGAAAGGTATCGGTTTCATACATTTAGTACGGTTAGAATTATATTTGTGTGTCGCATTATGTCGACAGATCGCGACAGACAAATATAATTCTAACCGTACTAAATGTTTGAAGCCGATACCTCTCTGACGTGTCACGACACAACACGATAGGCAAATAAAAATTATATTATGATTACAGTAAAAAATCAAGTAACTTTAGTTTTATCATTCCTCTGTCTTTGAACTCGAATTATAATCGATTAAATAATCGATATATGAAATTCGGCATTTTTACTCATACTATAACAAAACTGCAAAATACCTACATTAGCTCACGCCACATTTCTTATTTTTAATGGTTTCTGCTAAAAAGCCTTATAAGTATTACAATCAATTTTTTACGTATCTATAAACAAAAACTTATTTGAAAAGCGGTGAATTAAAGCAATAACAGTCAAGCAGACGGGATGCACGCGCGCGACTTCTCACTTCAAGGACTAGCGGCGTACTGGCGCACAATTCGCCGCGGCTGGCGCCTTTGAATCGTTACGCGCGGACGAAGAATTCCCATCACTAAAATGCTCTTGTGACGTCACAGTAGGTACTAAAAATGTGGCACGCGTGGTTTTCATACAATTTGATGAACTTGCGTTATCTATACTATCTATGTCTGTGGTCGTATTACAATTCACACAGTACATGTTGTAATATGACCATAACGCCGACATTGCACAAACGTGAGAACCACACGTACACCGCCGAGCCCCCCGCACCTCTTCGATGCCTCATGCTGCCCGAGGCCTCGCCACTTGCTTTAACACTTCGATCGGGTCAACTTGTTTAAGAATTAGAATTGTAATTTTTATAATAGATAGTATTAGAAATCATTTTGGTTGTTTTTTAACTCTTACGACTGCTGCATGTTTATCTCACGAAACAAGCGTATTCAACCCAGTTGCGTGGCATAAACAAAAATAAGAAAATGATACGGTAAAACATAAAGAAAAGTTTATTAGAAAAAAAACCACGCGGACAAGGCAGCGGACGGGACTCGAAACCACACCCTTCGCAATCCGTGCGAATGCATTTCTAGTAAACTTTTCTTTAGATTTAAACATCTAGCAAAACATAACGGTAAAATATTTTTTTCTCGTTGGGCAGTATTTTGTTCACAACAATCAAATGAATCAATCCAAAGTTATTTGATAAAGTTCTCATGACTACCTTTCGGCTCTGTCATCAGGCCCTGGATATCATCTCTAGGGCCAGCGTCCTTGTCTAGAAGAATCAAATAATAATCGCACCTCTGGGATGGCTCCGCCAAGTACTTGCTCGATGCTTCGGATAGGTTACAGCGGCGCGCGATCCGCATCATAGGCGATGAGGAGGTGACTAAACACCTTGAGCCTCTTCAATTACGCCGTGACGTGGCGTCACTAAGCGCGTTCTATCGTCTGTACCACGGCGAGTGTTCTGAGGAGTTATTCTCTCTCATTCCACCTTCTCCTTTCCTTCAGAGGACCACGCGCGCTGGCCAACGTTGTCACCGTTTAACTGTGGCCACATTCCCAACGCGTACAAAGAAATTTGGGTGACTCATTTGTTTGTCGCACTATCCGTAAATGGAATGCTCTGCCCGCTCACGTGTTCCCTCCCTCTTACAACCAGGGATCCTTTAAAAGAGGCGTGAAGAAGCAACATGCAGGCCGGCAGGGTGAGGATGGCTGGTGTGGCAGGTAGAACTGCTGTATCAGCTATCTTCACGTCTGGACTTCACCTTCACTTAACATCAGGTGGGGTGGAGTCATTTGTCGGAACTACGTACCTATAAGAAAAAATGCATAATGAGTTTTAGGAAATAAACTTGTCGATCACCTACCCCAGGCTTGTTGAAAATATATCGATATTTTTTGCCAATATATTTTGATTCGATATATCGATACAAAATACGATACAAATACTGGTTGTATTCGTATCGTATCAAAAACGATATTTTTTTAATTATTAGCGGCATATCACGATCTAACTAAATTCGTATCTGGAAAAATCGTAACTGGATCTCAGATTAATGATATTCAACATATCTATGATCTGTGCTGTATTTAGTATTGTCTATTATTTGTAAATCTGTTTCGCTGGTGAATTGGTTGTGCTGATTTCCATTATATTCTGTGAAGTGTGTGACTGTCTAGTCTTGTTTACGAAAGAGACCCTGCAATCATTTACCTGAGAGGCCCTGCAATCATTTTCATCATTCGAAAATTGGGTCTATTTTTAGGGAGATAATTTTCGTTTCATTATTATTCCGCGTGTCATATTTCGTGAGATACTGTACGATATTTTTGGGAAAATTGGTCCGATATATCGATGTGTTTTTCGCGATATATCGAAGCCGATATTGATATTTTTTAAAAGATCGATGTATCGATATATCGATATTTTTTTCAACTTTCGACATCCCTACCCACCCTTACTCCAACCAGACTGACCTTCGCTTCAGTTCAGTTTCATTAAACAGATTGAGCGTCAGTGTGACATTCTGCCAGAGGTACTGAGCGGTGTTGTCTCGCTCACGCATCATCTGGTTTTCTCTCTCCATCTCGCCCGCACCTTCTATGGCTTGAAACATGAAGGCACCTGCAAAAACAAATGACAAAAAGAATATTACAATAGGGATGATGACTAATTTTTTTTTTATTCGTTTATCAGGTAGATTATCAAAAAGTATTGGACACGTATTTGTTCTTTTTTCACATAATATAAACATTGCAGAGATATATTGATTTGAAAAGTCGCATGACGTCACGTTTGAGTACACTTATAAGTGAAAATTCACTCAAAAGTGCCGTCACGAGCCCCTACTCCCAAACTTTGACGCGCTATATCATCACGCGCCGTCATCACCTCTATTATTATAACATTTATGAAAATATAATATATGTAAGAAAAAACTATGACGCATTTGCAAATAAAAGTCAAACCCATAACTTTAACACGAGATTTAAGAAGAAGCTTGCCGTTCCATGTTTCAGACTCCAAAAATCAAGAGGTTCATTTATGGGATGTAGTATTGCATTGTTTAACAAAGTTCCCCTACATCTGATTGAGCTTCCACTAACCGAATTTAAATCTCAGATCAAGAATACTCTTATGAATATGGGCTATTATAAAGATAATGATTATCTAAATGATCGTAATGCATGGACATAGTTTTTCTTGTAATTTATTATTTGATGGGTAATAGTCAGTTTTTGTGACAGTAATAATAATATGGTACCAATCTACCGCCGCTTCCTATATACTAAATATAAAATTTATTGTAACTATGTATATATCTATATCCTAAATAATGTAATGGAAGGTGACTTCAGAAGTATCTCTGAAGTCATTTTTCAACTTGACGATTCTGTATATATCAAAACAGGGAGAAAAAAGCAGCCCTTGCTGAGTTTCTTGCCGGTTCTTCTCAGTACAAGGTCTCCCGCCGTAGTTCTGCGAACCGATGGCATAGCTTCTTGACCTTCACAAGTGCTTGTAACAGCCTAGACTGAAAGCCTGACTTTTCATTTCATTAGTTATAAATTACAATTACCCGGGTCGGTATAACGTGTATAATTATCGTCTTCATCATCAGCCAATTAATGTCCCCACTGCTGGGGCATAGGCCTTCCCTATGGATGGAATAGGGAGATTGGGTCTAGACCCAGCACGCGGGCCCAGTGCGGGTTGGTGGGTTCTGACGACAGCATATGCAGGTGGGACCAACGGCTTAACGCGCCTTCCGAAGCATGGAGGAGCTAGCGATAGTAAATGTTTGGTCACCCATCCAATGACCGACCACTGCGAAAGTTGTTTAACTTCAACGATCGCAGCCGAACGCGCTTACCACTTGTGCCATCGAGCTCCTCCTCTCTGAGTATCATTATCGTCAACAGTCAATTAATGATCCCAGTGTTGGGGCATAGGCCTTCTCTATGGATGGAATAGGAAGATTGGGCCAAGACCCAGCACGCGGGCCCAGTGCGGATTGGTGGGTGCTGACGACTGCAGATGAAGCCGGACCCAACGGATTAACGTGCCTTCCGAAGCACGGAGGAGACCGAAATGGTAAATTTTTGGTCACCCATCCAATGACCGACCACTGCGAAAGTTGCTTAACTTCAACGATCGCAGCTGAAAACACTAACCAGCTGCGCCATCGAGTTCCTCTGCCTCGTTTCATTGGTTATTAATTATGATTAGAGTAAAACAATTAATCAACGACAAAGCTACAGGGACGAACGCGTAGCCGTTAAATTATTATGAAAATGAGTGGTGAACGGCTTTTTTTCGGTTTCTAAGGCTTACCACACTCGAGCGACACGGTGCATGTAATACATTTAGCATTATCGTTTTCAGACAATTTAATAATAATAATAATAGTGCTCATCGATATCACCATCCCGCATTCAGCAAGTACCTGGACTTGGCCCACGAGGTAACCGCTTTGTGGGATGTGGATTCGACGGTCATTGTCCCTATAGTCGTTAGCGTAAACGGTCTCATAGCGAAGAGTCTCGACCAACATCTAAAGAGCCTCTCGCTAGATGGTTGGGTCAAGGGGCAGATGCAAAAGGCAGTACTCCTGGACGCGGCGCGCATCGTCAGGCGGTTTCTTTCTCTGCGGCCCTAACCACCGGTAGCTTGGGCCTAGCTCCGCTGCTGGTGGTATTCTAGGTTAGGTTTTTTATACTATATTTATTTTTGTATTTACGTTTTTGTATTTTACTTATATATCTATTTTATAAAAAACCTAACTTGTGAAATGAAATAAATGATGAGAGTATAATAATAATAATCATTTATTTCAGATAATTATAATAGAAATACAATCCAAAGTTATTAGTACAAGTTAGTTACAATGTATTAGTATATTAATTAATCATTCATTACCATATTATCCGCCATATTAATTATATTCACAATTATAATCTATTGTACATGTCAATTAAATTCAATTAACAATTAATAGGTACGACATTATTCATGGATGTAAAGTATGTAGGTGCACCCAGCGCTTCAACATTGGACTGTCCCAGCGTGCCGACAATGTTTTCAGGATGCCGTTGGAGCTGGCGTGCAGTCGCCCCAGCATAGATGCACACCTTTTTCTCATAATCGCGTGAAATCTATCTATCTGGGACTCTGCAAACATGCCTGAGGCACTACAAAAGCACGGCAGCCCCATCAGCACCCTTTTTTTTTGTGACGCAGGCAAAAACTCTGTTTACAGACGACGGCGTCTTTAAGAGGCACACCGCCGAACGGACCTCACACATGGCTGCCGCAAACCTTACGAGCCCCCACAGTGGCTGCCCACTGAGGACCCCGTAACTTTACAGCATAATATCCCCTAAAAAACCCTGCGAATAGCTTAGCGCGAAACCGCGGGATCCCCGTTTAAGGATTCTTCCGCGTCTCCGCACCCAGCAGCCTCGCGGCCTAGCCGGGGCTCCACGGCAGGGGTCTCCCGGGGTATTGCGGGGACCCTGCCCCATCAGCACCCTGAATGCATTGTGGTACTGCACACGCAAGTCGCTGTATGACCTCTGCGTATAGTCCACCCACAGGCTGCATGTGTAAAAAGACTGACAATATCCTTTAATTTATATTATTGGAACGAAAGTTCCTTATGGCAGGCTTGGAGGATAGGGATTTTGCTGCGCGGCCGAACTGAAAAAAATGTGATAGTAAAACCGTAAGAAAAAATGCGTGGAATAAAACCGTTAAATGAGACTTGAATATTAAGTACCAGGATATCATAACCATAAAGGTGGTACAAGAGTAAGTTGTAGGTGACGGAGTACGATGTTCGCTATTCAGTAGTCTATACTTGCAGGTTTAGTACCAGGATATCAAAATCATATGGTGGTGGTTGTGAGGTCGAAAGTTCCTTACGGCAGGCTTGGAGGCGATAGGGATTTTGCTGCGCGACCGAACTGAAAAAAATGTGATAGTAAAACCGTAAGAAAAAATGCGTGGAATAAAACCGTTAAATGAGACGTGGTGTGCTGCGTTTTAGTGGCATTATTACCAGGACTATATAACTCGTTGAGATACAACAACAAAATTATTTGCAATTTATTGAGGAAATACGATGTTGTTATTCAATACACACTTGAAGATTAAGTACCAGGATATCATAACCATAAAGGTGGTACAAGAGTAAGTTGTAGGTGACGGAGTACGATGTTCGCTATTCAGTAGTCTATACTTGCAGGTTTAGTACCAGTATATCAAAATCATATGGTGGTGGTTGTGAGGTCTTTCTAGAGCGAGGGAGACGACCAGGCAGGTTTCCAGCTCACAGCGAATAATGTAGTGGATTATCGATTATATTTATAAGGCTTAGTACCAGGACAACATAATCTTAAAGGCGTTGTAATAATAGTATGAATCGTACCGTGTATGATGTGCTATGATTATGATGATATGATGGTGTGTCCATGCGTGGAATTTTTATTTTGTTAGAAACTTTTTCGAAAACCTATTTAAAAATCGAATACACTTCGAAGTTCGAACGTCCGCTCATTCACCTAGGCTACGCAGCTGGTTGCGACACGGGCGCACCGCGGCCGAATTCCGTAGGACTGATAATGTATACCTAGTGTGAGCTTATGCGATCCTGGTATTTCGAATACTCATTACTTCGTTAATAATTTGTGTCGATTCTACATTAGCCAAAGGAACTTCGTTCCTACCTGGTGTCCCACGACACCACATCATTTTATTTTTAAAGCATGTAACTGCTTGATGTTTAAATCTAAAGAAAATATAACTAGAAAAAATTCCACGCGGACCAGGCAGCAGACGAGACTCGAACCACTACCCTAATGGACTAGCTACTAAAATAAACAAAAAAATATCTATAATATTTATTTTGTTAAAGCATGTAACTGCTTGATGTTTAAATCTAAAGAAACTCGAACCCGCATCCTTCGCAATCCGGGCGAATGCACTGACCAATTATGCTACCGCAGCCCTCACGGACCGAGTCGAAATTCTTCTAGCCATTCTTAAGCTGCAAGGTCCGCGGTCCGTGAGGGCCGCGGTAGCATAATTGGTCAGTGCATTCGCCCGGATTGCGAAGGATGCGGGTTCGAGTTTCTTTAGATTTAAACATCAAGCAGTTACATGCTTTAACAAAATAAATATTATAGATATTTTTTTGTTTATTTTAGTAGCTAGTCCATTAGGGTAGTGGCGTCGATTCTGGCATGATTCTTTAAACCTTTAATAAAAATTTGACATCAGCGTATCCTTGTCGTTCTCTATACACCGCAAAAAGGAGAGATGTTATATTTAGTTCGAACTTTAGAGAGTCATGCCAGAATCGACACCACTGCGTGTTTTAAAGACATGCGTTCTATAATATCTAAATAAATGTAATTATTTAAAGTTTACATTGTGTCTGTAGTTAATAGATTCAATAGAAAAAAACATAGAGTAAGCATCAAACTTTACATACTACTATTAGCATTAAGCACCCTTTAATATAATTTTTATTATTTTAAAGCATGTAACTGCTTGATGTATAAATCTAAAGAAAATATAACTAGTAACTATTACCTATAATATAATTATATTAATAAAAAATAATGTATATAATAATAACCTATAAATAATAACCTATAACTATAACCTATATTATCTTAATATATATAAATCTCGTGTCACAATGTTTGTCCTCAATGGACTCCTAAACCACTGAACCGATTATAATAAAATTCGCACACCATGTGCAGTTCGATCCAACTTGAGAGATAGGATAGTTTAAATCTCAAATTATAGTCGCAATTTTAATTTATTGCAAATTATTACTTTTGGGCGGTACGAAGTTCGCCGAGTCAGCTAGTTATTATATATAATATAAAATAATATAACCCTTTAATAATTTCTCAATAATTATTCAGGATCATTAACATAGTAAATTGACTAGCAAAGACACTTATTAAGGATTATTAATGAATCAAAATGAGCTGCTGCCTCAAATCGCCTAGTGTTCGGCCGCACTTAAACCGCTCTTGAAAATAAATTACTCAGAATAATCATCTCTTCTGAGGAACATGACTTTGAATCCGCCGCTTTGATGTCGGATAAAAGGTTTTGGTCACACGATGCGAACAATATATTTAGAATTTTAGAGGTGCGCGGTTTTATGACGCGATAAATTAAGGATTTCACGATTGCTTGGGACTGGGAGGCAAACAAATAGTAGCTGGGGCCAATCGCCTAACAAGATTGCTGTGGCTATCGCTATCGTTTACGATTTCGTTTTCTTATTTCTGACCGCTGAATATTTTAAAATGCTTCGCGATCGTATTTTTCTTTTGCATTGGTATGTAATAATGTTCAAGAAAATGAGCGTAAGGTATTTGAAAACCTTCGGGAGTCAGATTAGAAATAACAAAATGAAATCGTAAGCGATAGCGATAGCCCTAACAATTCCTTTAGGCAATTGACCTCCTTGTTGTCAACGCACATGTAATATTGGGATTATGTTGGCGATAAGCTGGCAACATGTTAGTGCTGGTAAATAAAAAATGTGACTGTGGTAGTAATGTTATTGGGTTTAAAAAACAACTTTTATAGCACAGTGTGACCTAAACCCGCACTTTACGAACGCTTTTCCGTGACCTAAGTTGCCTATTTCTGCACGGTGTGTAAATGAATTGACAAACTTCACTCATGTAGAAAAAATAAAAGGAAACACATTTAAATGTCATTTGGAGCTTAAAAACTCACAGCAAACAAATGACAAATTAGCGATAGGTTAGGAATTCTTGTTTGAATTATACGAGTACAAAAAATAAAGCTCATTCCCGTTGTTTAATATATTGTTATGCCAATCAAGGAATAAACGTTCATGGATACATTGAAATTCTATTTTGTTGTAATGATATTTGATTTTTTCCTTTTGAAATATACTTTCAAAATGGTAATCTGAACCGGGATTCTTTCTTTTCAGAGTTTGACTTGCAGTCTGTATTGCAATTCTTTGTGATTGCAATACATGAATTTTACTTTCAAAACACTCGCCTCGCTCCGCTCGGGCGCTAACTTCACGCCGTGCAGTAATAGGCAACTTAGGTCACGCGTATCGTAATGTACTATTAAGGCTGTTGGTTAATCTCGCCCTTGTTTGGTAAAGGGTTTTCTAAACTATTATGCTAGAACTAAAAATGAAAATGCGTAATTGGCATAAGATAAACTATATTGTAAAAGCTGTATTATATTAAGAAAATGCTGTGGATTTTGGTCTGGAATTAAATAAATAAATTGTTTGCTCGGTAACGGTAAGTAATGGGCACATATTAAGTAGACAGGGGCAATTCACAGATTGTTTATTTCTATAGATGCTATGACAAAACTTAGCAAAATCAAATAAGTTGAAATTAAAGGAAATCCCTATACAAGAGACCCATGTGTTTGTACGACTTTTAATCGTCATTTTTCCAATATGTCTTTTTAATAATAATAAGCGAATAGTCTCATAGCGTAGAGTCTCGGCCTACATCTAAAGAGTCTCTCGCTAGATGGTTGGGTCAAGGGGCAGATGCAAAAGGCAGTACTCCTGGACACAGCGCGCATCGTCAGGTGGTTTCTTTCTCGATGTCGTAAAATAAATATAATTTGGTTATGTTTTTATTTTTTTAAGCATTTAACTGCTAGATTTTAAATCTGAAGAAAAGCTTACTAGAAAAAAATTCACGCGGACCAGGCAGCGGACGGAACTCGAACCCGCACCCTTCGCAATTCGGGCGAATGCACTGACCAATTATGCTACCACGGCCCTGATTTCCTAGCCTTAAGCTGCAAGGCAGCGCCATCTCTTCACGTTGTAGGTAACCCACAATGTCAAATGAATACTTTTTAAAGTATTAAACATTTGAAAGAAGAAATAGCAATTATGTTTTTTTTTCTAGTAAACTTTTCCTTAGATTTAAAAATATAATTTGATTTTATTAAATATAAATAACACAAATCCATATCCAACACAGGAGCTTTCTTTGACTGAAGTAAAGTACATAATATGCTATAAATTGTGCGTGTACATCCATCCTAACAATCACCACGTCTCCCGTAAAGTAACAAAGCCTTTTTACAGCATTTAGCCGTGAAAAGGCCCGTCGAAGCGAAACTCTCGCTCGATGATGTGACATCCGAGATAATTTCTAAGATTGATGTTGTACCTACTCATTCGTTTATTGGAGACGTTGTTGGAACGCAGTGAAAACATTTATTTTCATTAAATCTGAACCAGCTAAGGCGTTGGCAAATTTAACAAAACAGATTGGAATTTGCCTACGCCACTGTTACTCTGTCATGGTAGGAGCAGACCGAGAGAATTGCTCAGGTGGGAGAGTTGAACCATCTGTCAAAATTCTATTTAAAGGACATTGGGCAAAAATGTACGGACGCTGCCCCCACGTCCGCCACGGCTTAAATTACATTTGTTTGAAAGGTATTATAATCATGATCATCTGTGCCAAAGCGCATCAAATTCTATCCCGGGAGTCTTAAGTTATTTTAAGTTAAATAGGTAAAAGTACTATAACGAACGAACCTTAATGAAACAAGGGAATTAATTTCGTTAGTTACTCGTAGTTCGACACTACATAGGGGGCTCAGGTATAATGAGAGTACTTCACAAGGTTCAAGGGTGCACCCTTATGTTATTCTGCAGCACTAGAAATCCCCTCATGGGTTGGGGTTTTTTCAAATATTCTGTTCGTTATAGTAAATGGTCTTCTTTGTAAAACGGAGCGTCCACAAATCACCCAACCTTGTCCACGCTTCGGAGAAAACATGATTTCAGTTCATCCATACTAATTGACAATACCGATAACCGTGTTCTAATGTCCAAAGAGTGTTAGATAAAAACCAATAAAGTGACAGGGAGCGCACAGTTACAACGAAGTAAGACAAGTCGATTATTTACAAATGCAAATCCTTCAACCCCCGTAAACCGTTTTGAGGTGGCTCAGTAAGTGCAAGCGCAGGATGGATCGGCAGGCTTTATCGTATATCTGGTTGTATAGTACGACATGGCATATTATTATGGTTACTAATAATATAAAATGAAGGTACTACAAAATAAATTTGTTTACCTACTTAAATATGCCCATGTGTCATATCTTTTGACTACCAGGATATTTTTTACGGTGTCATATCTTTTGACTCCCAGGATATATTTTTTTTGTTGTCATAATAAAAAAGGCTAGTTTTTCATAGATCTATCGATTCATACTAATTACATTGTTGGCGGAGCTGGGTGTGTTGTGCCCATTGTCCTTTAGCATAAACAAAACGTCATTTCGTCCATCGGTCATATACGTGACGCCCAGATCAGAACAAATCAGTTACGCATGTGAAAAATGAACGTATTAACATTTCGTTTGCGCTGAATTAAAGATGGCTCAACTCTCCCATCTGGGCAAGTCTCCCTGATTCCCCTATACCTAATGCTGCGTCATGTGTAAACATATCTGGGCTGTTCAACCACGACCTTGCCACTATGAACGACGTGCGAAATGTTAGCAGCACACCACGAAGCAAAGGCGAAGTCCACAGCGACGGGGTAACGTAAAGCTCAGCCTAAAGCATACATGTTGGCCAAGCGAAGGCCAATACTAAGTATAAACAGAATATTTGTCTTGCCTTATCATCATCTGTGTCGCTTATCTAATTTGTTGAGTAAAGTGAAGCACCAACGTGTACAATACACTTCATTTGCCGTCGGTTGTCGGCGTCGCCAACATTTGTCCCACGTCGTTCATAATAAGTGGTAGCGCGCCAACATTGGTATTGGTCTTCTAAAAAACTTGCCCAACGTCTGGAGGGTAGAACTTGCCTTGTATCAGTTTACAGCTCGCGTTGGGTAAGCTCGGCCAACATACTATTGGCGGCTCAAAATGGTTGGCAAACAGGCATATGGCTCGCCTGATGGTAAGAGGCTGCAATAACATATATCTTTTTTTGAGTGTGTATGCTGTTGGTCGCAGGTGACCTTTACAGCGTCACCGGGTTTGGGGACGGCAAGATCCTAAGGGGATCTCAAGCCGAGCGAGTGCCTCTGGAGGTATTCCAGGCGGATGGCGTCTCCCCGGGGGGAGTCCTCTCCGTCTGGAGCCTCCAGACCACTCTAACCTGAGGGGGTCGGCTCAACTACTCAGTCGTTGTTGTGGGGGGAACATATACCTGCTTGCGATAGAGTACACAGCTAGCGCAACAAAGTATGCTCATCTCTACAAAGCTCGTCTATATTGGCCACTAGCCAGGCCCCGCGGTTTCACCCGCGTTTTTCTCGTTTCCGTGGAAATACCGAGATAAAATTTATAGGTACCAACTCTTAACATCTTACACACGTGATAACTTTTAAACGAAATATCCGATTGAGATGAAACAAAAAGTATTTTACTTCTACATAAATACTCTTGATAACATAATGCTTAATTTCGATAAAGATTAATATTACGATACATATTTAACGTAGTTTTTTTTCTTCAGACGATTTAATAATTATTTTGAACACAAAATCGGTTATTGTGATTAAACCATGATAGCTAGATATATGTTCTTGCGGACTTTTTTGTAGGTCTTAATGGGATCTACAAACCCGTAGTACATCATTTTGTTCCATTGTCAATAGTTTTTGCAGCGCACGCAAAAATAGGTTTTAGATTTTACACCTTGTGTTACTAAATAGCAATTTTATTACGAATCCCTAATTTTGAAAAAAAAATATAGCCTATAGCCTTCCTCGATAAATGGACTACCCAACACTGAAAGAATCATTTAAATCGGACCAGTAGTTCCAGAGAGATTAGCGCGTTCAAACAAACAAACTCTGCAGCTTTATAATATTAGTATAGATTTGTATTGGTTTTCTTCAAACTAAGCCAACCGTCAAGAGGGTAGAACTTGCCTTGTATGAGTTTGCCTACGCTCGTGTTGGGTTATAGCTCAGCTAACGTGTATTGGCGGAATAACGGATCGAATGCGCGCAGTCCGTGTCGCTGATCGCATGTTAAATTAACATGTAATTTCTGATCATTCATTTCATTTCTGGGTTGTAGTATTGCATTGTTTAATAAAGTTCCCCTAGATCTGATTGAGCTTCCACTGACTAAATTTAAATCTCAGGTCAAAAATACTCTTATGAATAAGGGCTATTATAAAGTTGACGATTATCTGAATGATCGTAATGCATGGACATAGTGTTTCTTATAATTTGTTATTTAATGGATATTAGGAATTTTTCACAACAGTAATATTGTACCTATCTAATGTCGCTTCCTATATACTAAATATAATGTTAACTATAAAATTTATTGTAACTATATATTTATATTCTAAATGATGTAATGGAAGGTGACTTCAGACGTATCTCTGAAGTCATTTTTCAACTTGACGACTCTGTATTTAACAATACAGGGAGAAAAAAACAGCCCTTGCTGAGTTTCTTGCCGGTTCTTCACAGTACAAGGTCTCCCGCCGTAGTTTTGCGAACCAATAGCGTAGCTTATTGACCTTCACAAGTGCTTGTAACAGCCTAGACTGAATAAATGACTTTTCATTTCATTTCATTTCATTCGCCACGACTCGACACTTCGTGCGTATAGTAAGGCGCTTTGCAGACGACGGGGCGGGGCGGGCCGGTCAATTTCACCGCGAACGATAGCACAAAGTGAATATACTACAAACGCACACAGAGGGCAAAAAGACCGCGCCTTGGGTGCCCGGCGGGTACTGGCGGCGCGGCATGTCCGCGGCTGCCCGCCGTGGATCATACAAACCAGTTTATATGCAGTAACGCAGACGGCGGCGCGGAGCGGCTAGCTCACTCCGCGCCACGCGCTTTTTAGTGATGGACTATTCACTAGAACGAACGTCCTGAACTGAGCTGACCGCCCCGCGCTGCAGTCTGCGTTACTGCATATAAACTGGTTTGTATGATCCACGGCGGGCAGCCGCGGACATGCCGCGCCGCCAGTGCCCGCCGGGCACCTGCAGCGCGGTCTTTTTGCCCTCTGTGTGCGTTTGAAGTATAGGATTCATTTTGTGCTATTATTCGCGGCGAAATTGACCGGCCCTCCCCGCCCCGTCGTCTGCATAGCGCCTACACGCCTAACTGCAGCGAATCTTTAGAGAAATTAGAATGAATTCTCACCGGCTATAGTGTAGACGACGACCAGAACTATGACTCCGACGTTGCTGAAGAGGAACGCGAGCAGCTGCCGCGCGCAGTCGCGGGCGCGCGCCGCGAGCCGGCGTTTGCGGCGCGGCATCGAGCGAGCGGCGCGGCGGCGGCGGCAGGCGCTCGCTCATGCGGCATCATGCGCGATCACGCGGGCGATCGTCAAACAGCTACTGGCTCAGCAGCCTGGAAAAAACATACATTTGCTGCTTAATGGATAGATTTTTTTTGGGATTTACGATTTAGGACTTAAGACACATGTATTACTAGCGGCCCGCCCTCGCTTCGCTTCGGTTTAGAGCTGAAGTGTAGACTACAGTTTTTGTTCTCAGGCTTGTATTATACATAATGACATTCATCTATGATTCTTCTTATACCTGCATGCAAAGTCTCAGCCCGATCGGTTTAAAATTGACAAAGTTTCATACAAACTTTCATTCCCTATTTTATCCCCTTGGGGGTAGAATTGATCAAAATCCTTTCTTAGCGGATGCCTACGTCATAACATCTACCTGCATGCCAAATTTCAGCCCGACCCGTCCAGTGGTTTGGGCTGTGCGTTGATAGATCACCATGTCAGTCAGTCACCTTTGAGTTTTATATATATAGACTAGTGGCCCGCCCTCGCTTCGCTTCGTTGTAGAGCTAGCCACTTACGTCTATTTGTCCAGCCGCTTATGTCTAGCTGTCTAGCTGCTTTTATCTAATAGTTTACCCGCTTATGTCTATTCGTCCATCTGCTGACACCTAGCTATCCACACGCTTATATCTATCCGTCCATCTGCTTACGTTTATCCGTCCACCCGCTTACGACTATTCGTCCAAGAGCTACGCCTATCCTTCCAGCCGCTTACGTTGAACCATCCACCAGCGTGCCTAACAGTAACGCTTACGTCCATCCATTCACACAGTTACGTCTAGCCGTCCAGCTGCGTACGACTAGGGAAACGGCCCTTTTCAGGGCTAGGGTGGGTGGGAGCACCACCCCACAGTGGTTTTTATCAATCACTGTCATTGGAGGTAGGTGCTCAAAAGGCCTTCTTAGGGCCAAGGGGGGTAGGAGAGGGACGGAGAGAACTGCGCTCTCCCTCTCACTCCTGCGAGAGCCGCAACCTGTCCTAGGGGAGGGAAGGGCTCGCATTGCACAAGCTCTCAGGATGTTGATGCCCCTGATGCTCCGGGGCATCTACATCGGGGTGGGTCCGTTCGCGGACAAACACCTGGCGGGTGCGCGGCCATTCGGAAACGGGAGCCGCGACCGAGGACCGCGGTCCTCATAGTGCGTGTCGGGTGACGGTGCAGGAGTATTGTCTGGTTTTTAGTGGCCCTGTTCAGGGCGTTAGGTAGGGCCCTGTTTATTTCACCCGATTACAGAGCTTTCCTGAAATGAACAGGGAGGTGTCCCACATACCTTCTTCTCGCTCCCCCAGTGGTTGAAGGAAGCGTAAAGCATTTCCCAGACACAAAAAAAAGGTATCCACTCACTTACGGGCGGCTATCCGATACTTTGGTTACTCAGATTTTGTTTTTAATTAAAGAAGATAACTACTCGAAGATCCAGTCACAAACAGTTAAAAAATAATTCGTTCTACACAAACACTGAGAGCTGACAAACCAAAATACCCCTTTTCCTTCAAACAGCAGTTGCCAACTAAATCTGACTAAATCACTCGGTTAATCATTAAAGAGTGTCCGGATTCGGACCGGACATACTGACAGCTGTCCAGAACGGCGGCGCGGCGATCGGTGTCGATGAAAACGAAACAACTAAACAATAATTCCCGAGCGCTAATCAAAGAGCAACTGACAAGCTGACGGCTCTATAACGAGCCCCCTTGAGTGAGGGTATGGCTTTAAAGACAGCGATTGGCGATGTTTTGCACAATGTATTTTTTATTTATTTGTTTATAATCAGGCAACGAAGGCCCATAGATAAATACCTTATAGTCTAACATAAATACAGATATAGGTAATACATTAAATGTTAGTAAATAAAAAATAATAATAACTATGATTTTATTTATTTTTTAAGCATTTAACTGCTAGATGTTTAAATCTAAAGAAAAGTTTACTAGAAAAAAATCCACGTGGACCAGGCAGCGGACGGGACTCGAACCCGCATCCTTCGCTATCCGGCGAATGCACTGACCATTATGCTACCACGGCCCTATTAGCCGCGTCGAAATTTTCCTAGAATTAAACTGCAAGGCAGCGCCATCTCTTCGCATTCTGGTTAACCCACAATGTTAAATGAATACTTTTTCAAGTATTAAACATTTGAAAGAAGAAATAGCAATTATAGTTATGATTTTATTTATTTTTTAAGCATTTAACTGCTACATGTTTAAATCTAAAGAAAAGTTTACTAGAAAAAAAAAACTATGTTAGTAGAAACCTAATTAACACGTATAGACGGCGACGTGTGACGCAGAGTGGTGTCAGGTAGCCGGCCTCGGAACCGCCGGAACACAACACCTTTCGGCCAAAAATCTTCCTTCATGAACGTCGCCAGATGTTCGGTTGGCACCCGCACCACAAAGGAATTAAAATTCACATTGTGACGGGATTCCAACCGTGCGACTCTGAGGGTGAATTTGGTCTTAATCGTTGTATTAATCAGCATATGTGATTAAAAATACTCCTAGATAGTCAATCCAAATAAACTATTCAAAGAAAATGGCTCATATTATGCGCAATGTTTGCATGAATCTAACGTCAGATTATTTGTGCGTGTGCAGCAACAAGTGTATCTATGTAGTACTAGTCTAGTACTATTTTTGGGCCGCTTCTGTGGAATTTATACGGTATCTAGGCTTGTACATAATCAAAGCCCTGCACCAAGAAAGGTTTTTTGAAGTGTGTATTTTGTTGGTTGCAGATGACGTTTACAGCGTTACAAGATTTGACAAAGAAGATGGAGAAACTTCTCGCTCGAATTGAGAAGCGGCCGTCTAAAGATGTAATGCCGAAAAGATAACAACCGCTTATGATAACTGTATGACAATTTTTATTAAATAGTCGTACAGTGTATCGTTAACATCTTCAAAAATCTTCTATCTCGAGTTCCTCCGTGCTTCGGAAAGCACGCTAAGCCGTTGGTCCGGGCTGCATCTGTAGTCGTTAGCACCCGCCAATCCGCACTGCTCCCGCGTGGTGGGTCATTGCCCAATCTCCCTATTCCTTCCATAGGAAAGGCCTGTGCCCCAGTACTAGGCTGCTGATGATGATAAAATTGAAACTTGTTTTATTTAATTTAGCTAGCTATTTTAGAGCGTATTATTACCAAAGTCACCCGAAACTTCGTCACGGGCAGATGTGGCATAAGCATTAATGTGAATATTGCATTGGCTCCACTAAGTAGTTAATTTCAAGAATCCGAAACGTTACTTATTCCATTTAAAAATCAACCAATGATTTTTAAGTGTTTTCATATTCGAACTTCGTGTAATAAAGTTTACTAAGAGTTACGAGTATCAGGAACAGTAACAATTTACCTTTGTGTTGAAAAGTGTATTTTTTTTTCAATCTCCAACATAACAATATTCCGCGAGATTCAGAGCATAAATCGCTGATCGCTATCACCGCTGCCACCGCCTCCCACTGCATAATACAAAGAGGCAAAATGACAAAGACGGATGAAACGTCTCGACATTCTGTTTGGGCAGCGTGTGTCAACCGGCTTCGAGGGCCATCGACTGTGCTTCGTCGTCAGCAGTGTTGCCAGGTGTTCGGTATTCTACCGAACCGTTCGGTATATTAGAACTGTGTTCGGTGTTCGGTATGACAAAAATACCGAAGTATGGACGGTTCAGTATATTTTTTCTGATTAATTTTACTCCGTTATATACGCAATCGGCAGTTAATGTTGCGCAGCATCCCTACTTAGTTTGTGTTTGCCGCATTGTGCACGTGTTCACTGTTATTGAGCCATTTCGTGGATAGCGGATCGTGCATGCGGATGGCAGTACCATGTAGTAATGCTTATGTAGAAAGAGTATTTAGCCATATGAATCATTTGTTTACTGACAACCGTAATAAATTAAGTGTGGACATGGTGAAGGCTAAATTATGTAAATGATGCAATTACAATCTGATATGTCGTGAAATGCATGGGACAGTTAAAGAAAACTAGCAAACCAGTGAACCAAATGTTCACCAAAACCTGATTTAAAAAAAAAATGTATTTAATTAATTGAGAACTTCGGAGATTTTGTGTGGTTTCGTTTGAAATTCGTGATTTCTCGAAAACCGGAAGTGCTACGTTACTCAAATCCGGTTTGTAGTCTTATCAGACTATTCTTAACTTATAACTTAAATATTCTCTTTATCTATCTCTTACGGTTTGGCCGCTGAAACAGCACCACAGACAGACAGACGGACGGACTTGTCTAATAGATAAGAGATAAGACATTGCTAGAAGCGTGCATTAGTGAAAAAAAGACAATTTTTATAATTTAGGTTAGCTAGTTTATCTTGTGCAATGGTACTTTGTATTTAATAAATAATGATTAAACTGTTTTTTTTGCTCACTGTTCGGTATATATTTGGAAAAGACCAGGCAACCCTGGTCGTCAGTCGTCACGTCAGGGAACGCGTTGTCTCTGACTGCCACTCGTAATGCTAATGTCGGTTTACCCGCTAGACTAGGACAAATATACCTAGAAGTTCGATAGGGTAGTGGCCAGCGCAATGGTCGGTCATAAGATGGGTGACCAAAAATTTACTATTCATGGCTCCTCCGTAATTCGAGTGAGTCTGAGTCTGCTCTATACTGTGATACTCTTGAGATACTATCTATCATAGCTAATAATATGAACATTGTTTGTATTTATACTGTACTAGCTGACCCAGCGAACTTCGTACCGCCATAAAAATAGGGGCTGGTGGTAGGAGGGTGAAAATTTTGGGTTGTATGTATTTTTAATGCCACATTATTAAAAATAATAAACTAAAATTTTGTCCAAAAACAACGTGGAAAACCAACTTATCACTTAGGGGTATGATATATGAAATAGATAGAAGCTGATTCTCAGACCTACTGAATATGCATATAAAATTTCATAAAAATCAGTCAAGCCGTTCCGGAGGAGTATGGTAACAACACGAGAATTTTATATATAACATTATTAAATAAAACTACGTAGAAACAAACTTTTATTTAATAAGTTTGATTCTGACGATGTAGCCTATAAAGGCTACGAAACGTCAATAAATAAATAAAGTTTCGTGCATTAACCCGTAAAAACTAGTTTTATTCAATGAGTGATGTGCGTGAAAACCTAAGAAACAAATAACATTATTAAACCAAATATAATATGCCTATTAAAATAATTAAATTCCTGTGTTAATATTCATAAATAAAATGTTATTTCTAAAAATGTTGTCAACCCCTGCACAATGAATTTTCATCGACTTTGTTTACATTTGGTATCGCTTCTCGTTGACCGAACCTTACGTTAAATCTCCACACTAAAAGTAACGCTTTAAACAATAATAAATTGGAAAAAATAAATGTAAAAGGCTTATTAACACATTCTTTTATAAATTAATTTACAAAAGTATTAATCTACTTACTACTTTTTGTCACTTTATGAATGAATGAATGAATGAATGAATATATTCTTTATTGCACTATTACACACAATACAGAGAACATAAAACACAGGAACAAAAACACAAAAGGCGGCCTTATTGCTAAGGTAGCAATCTCTACTAGGCAACCTTTGGCTAAATGAAACCATACCATAAGAATAGTAGAAACAGCGGGCTAGTGCATTGTAAAAATAAATAAATAAACGTAAATATAATAATCTATAATATACTAAGTACATATGTAAGAAAGCTATAAAATACAATAAATAGTAATGAACAGATAATAAGATCAGGCAGGCAGAGTCCAGCTTGAGGAAATATTCTTTAATTTTAATAGTAAAGGAGTCCCTTAAAATAGCACTCGAAAGATTTGAAGGAGATTTCATCATCTTCATCAGCCTGTTACTGTTCCCACTGCACTGCAAGGGTACAGGCCTTCCCATTGGTTGGAATAGGGTGATTGGGCCGTGAACGAAGCACGGTTGAGATAATAAGATTTTGGTCACACATCCAATCACCAACCATTGCGAATGTTGGTCAACTTCCAAGATCACACACGCTAACCACTCCTAACCTGGTAGTGCGCCTTTGTTTTATAAAAAAAGCACTTATTAAAAAAGCTTATTACAAAGTGTCTGATTATATTACAGACAAAAATGCTTGGGTTTGAACTGTTCCAATCATTCCAACAGGTGTTCTATATTAAATAAATCATGATTGTATTGACGTTGTAACAACATAATGATTTGTAAATGTTGTTACATTATTCTTTTAATGTTGTGGAGTTTTTTTTGCTCGTTTTTCTCCGCAGCTAAAAAATATGTCCAATAACGAGTGGTAGGGAAAAAATGTTTGGACGATTCAAAAGTGTTGTACTATACATCCAATTTGAATCAAGATATATTGATTTCTGATTTCTGTTTCCCGTGGTCCACCTCGTAGTCCACGCAGATGGACCATGGGGATTATTCATTTCGGGTAGTTCACCTGGTTGAACTACGGGAAATAATTTTTATCCGTGGTCCACCTGACTCTTCCTCAATTTATTACGGCTCTTGAGTGTCTTGAGAACAATAAGTATTGCAAAATCAAAAAGGCGCAAATTAATTGAAAACAATGATTATATAAAATATATTCAGATGCAGTTAATTAACAACGATATTTCTATAATTTTCAAAAATTGAAAATGCTTTTTTGTTCATAAGAACATCCATAATTTACTGTTAGAAACATATGGCTATGCGGGTAGACCACGGGAAAAAAATCATCCCCGTGGTCCACTTGGGTGGACTACAAGGTGGACCACGGGAAACAAATGGTAGTGCGGATTGGTATGTGCTTACGTCTGCAGCTGCAGCCGAGACCAACAGCTTAACCTGCCATCCGAAGCACGGAGGAGCTCAAGATGATAAGTTTATGGGCACCCATCCAATGAATGACCATCGCAAAGCTTGCATAACTACCACGATGTCAAATGCGCTAATAACAGCCATCGCATTCCTAAAAAAGACATGGTTTGATTTAAAAACCAATTCTATAACACAATCCACACCTTTCGTGGAATTTTATCGAACAGTATACCCTTAGCACGAACCAATATCGAATTCGTATCGTTTGCGAGTTCGAAATGTCATTGTCAGATGTGTACTGATTTTTAGTTCTCGTGCCGCTGCTGTTCAAGTTTCCATACAAAATTTGACATTGACATTTCGGACTCGCAAACTATACGAATTCGATATTGGTTCGTGCTAGGGGTACAGATGTGAATGAAGGTGAAAACCAGTGAAAACCGCATGAAACTCTATTCAGTAGTTATTGAGATCATCGCCAACTAAAAGAGAAAGACAGGGAGACTAGGTCTTAGAATACTAGAAAAGTTACCAGTGAAATCTTTAGCGAGATTAATCGTCCGAGCATCAACGGATGTGCTCAATCTTTTAAACATTAATGAGCATCTTAAATCAAACCGTTGTTATTATTTATGAAGCGCTTCTATTAATAAAAATGGTTTTTATTCATGTTGACATCATTACAGCAGCTGATAAATCTTTGGTTATTTTAACATTCGCTGTCATAATATTTTGCTTTGGAGATTTTTTAATAAATTTAATTTATTATAAAAGTTGGCTGATGTAGTACGAAAGATTCCATGATAGTTATATTTATTATTAAACTAATGTAGTTTATCGAAGTAACAAATTAATAATGCTGAAATTTAGTATATAAATAGCATTGCCAGTTATGAAATTAGAATTAGTAAGAACCGGTGCTTTTTATATGTCAATCTTTATCTTTATATATATAATTCTTCTGTGAGTGTGTATGTCACTGAACTTCTCTTAAACGACTGGACCGATTTTGATGAAATTTTTTGTGTGTGTTCAAGGGGATCTGAGAATGGTTTAGATTCACAATTTTGTCCGCTGGACAACCCCTATTTTTTTAGGGCGGTACGAAGTTCGCTGGGTCAGCTAGTTTATAATAAATAGGGTATTTGACAAGTTTTAGAAAACGATCTCACGGTGTTGACTTATGTTTAAAGAGTCCGTAATACGTGGATATTCATCTTTCTGTTGTGTATTTCAGTAAAAAATAACCATGTAAAAAATCAATTGGAATGTCACTTTAACCGGAAGTTTACTTGCGTGTGACGTCATTTTAGGCTCCGCCAATCCCTTGCGTTTTGGGTCACGTGACAATAGATAAGAAAACTATTATCTTTTTCGTGGGGTTTTAGTAAAATTAAGAATATTTTTTTTGTAAAAATAGTAAAAACACCTGCCAATATTCAATCTAACAGATGACAGAAACAGATGCTAACAATTGGCACTTTATTTTTAATACTGTCAAAAACCCTATTGGCCATTTATGTAAAGAACAATGGAAAAAATGTTCTATTCTAAATTAAAATAATATCAATTATGCGAAAGTCCTTATTGCCTTCAGGAGTTGTATGATAGCTGAATTTTTGGTGTTGTTTGTCGTATTGTCGTAGACACATCACCTTCGTATTGTGTTTATTATATTTTAGTTTTAAGATAGACCTAAGAAACGGTAACTATTTATTGTCCTTGCATTGTTATTTTGTTTTGCTATACTTGGGGATCATGTTTTATCTTCGAGTTCTATTTAATTGAAAATATTAATCATGCTGTTATTGTAAGTACAATGTTTCACAAAAATAGATGATGTTTGTTAGTAGGTAATTAAGAAAATTTACTGTAAATATTTGCTATGTCCTTGCAGGGCTCATGTTGTGATATCTCATTTAAAATTCAAGAACCTATGTACCAACATGAAACAATAAAATTTTTACAATGCAAATGGCGGACTTAATGCCATTGAGGCATTCTCTACCAGACAACCGGAAAGAAGGTGCAGAGAAAATGAAACGGCAGACAACGAACAGAGAAAACATTAAAAAGCATTAATTACTCATGCATACATATATAAATTTACATTATGACAACATAATTATATAATAGGTACACACAAATATATACATAATGGCCTGCGCAGACGAAGAACATAAACTGCGGAGGGCAAAAGTCCCTGAATCATGAAAAAAAATGTCTACCGATAGGCTATGGAAGGAAATATTCTTAAATTACATTGTATTGTAATTATCATGATGTTTAAGAGAAAGAGGAGACCTTATAAAAGAGAATACTGGATGCATCTTTTTAATTCGGGTCGGGTGTGCAAAACGTAGTAAAGTTTGCTGTAGGTATGCGTTGCTGCACCTCATCATAATGTCACAAACGCTCTCGAAACAGAACCGCGAAAATACTAGAGACAGAATTTACCAGAACACCGCGGATCGCGATAAAAGTCGAGTGGTGCGGCTCATTCTAATATGAACCTTATGCAGTGCGGAGTAAGAGAGAGAGTGCAACGACATCTGCACTTGTTTACAAGTTATGCGCGTTACCTGCGTAGGTATAAGTAGGTACTACGCACTCGCGGGTGCTAGTTAACTATCAATTTAACGGGACTTTTCTAGAATGCGTCGATTGGCGTATGTAAGCGCGATCGGCGCCGCGCAGAGACAGTGGAGACTCAACAGCGATTTCGGAGCGAATCCAAAGGCGATCGAAGTGCAAGTAAAGTGTTCAATTGCGATGTTTAAAGACTTGTATAGTGAAGTACTAAGGGATGTCGAAAGTTGAAAAAGATATCGATATATCGATACATCGACATTTAAAAAATATCAATATCGGCTTCGATATATCGCGTAAATACATCGATATATCGGACCGATTTTTTCTTTCTGAGATCCAGTTACGATTTTTCCAGATACGAATTTAGTTAGATCGTGATATGCCACTAATAATTAAAAAAATATCGTTTATGATACGAATTTCGATATTGGTTATTTTGTATCGATGTATCGAATCAAAATATATCAGATAAAAATATCGATATATCGATACTGTGTTTAGTGAGAAGTGCATTGTGATTAACATTAACTGTGTGAACTGTGTGGTGAATAAAGTACTGTCAAGAGTGAACTGGCATATAATTTCAAACCCCATCCTGAGACGTAACAACAATAATTATGATTTCTAGTTTTTCGCGGACATCCGTGTACTTTTGTCTTGTCCAGTCTCTGGGTGTCCTCGGTTATTCGGGGAACATTATTACGTATTAATATTTTACAATTTTAATTGGTCGTGTTTGTTACTTGATGCAGCTATTGACAGCGATCTATTTTGACAATAATTGTCCCTTTTCCGCGCAGGCTATAAAAGTAACTAGGTAGAGTCTGTGCGGAAAGAGAATGGGATTTAGATTGGAGGGCGCTGTAGTGCTTTTCTACCGTATTTGTAAGGTTTTACCCCTTTTAGACATGATTAAATACAAAAAAAAACCGCAAGAAATCACAACAACAAACAAATCCGTATCAATACAAAACTTTGACGTTTTACAGATTGCTGGGTTTGATTGCCAAATAAAAATCTTAATGTTATAATATTTTATTATTTTTAGAGCATGTAACTGCTTGATGCCTAAATCTAAAGAAAATATAGCTAGAAAAAACCTATAATGGGTGGGTTACCTATAATGCGAAGGGATGGCGCTGCCTTGCAGCTTAAGAATAGCTAGTAGAATTTCGACGCGGTCCGTGAGGGCCGAGGTAGCATAATTGGTCAGTGCATTCGCCCGGATTGCGAAGGGTGTGGGTTCGAGTCCCGTCTGCTGCCCGGTCCGTGTGGAATTTTTTCTAGTTATATTATCTTAATGTTAGTTCCGTTTTTCGCCACGTCCATTCTCTTTCCGCACAGACTCTTAGCAAATTTAAACTATACCATTTAAATTAAGGCTGCTGACTTATAGTAAGAACGCCTTCTGTTGTAAATGGCAACATTATCATCATCATCATCATCATCATCATCTGTCTATTAATGTCCCACTGCTGGGGCACAGGCTTCCTTATGGATGGAATAGGGAGATTGGGCCATGACCCACCACGCGGGCCCAGTGCGGATTGGTGAGTGCTAACGACTGCAGATGCAGCCGGGACCAACGGCTTGACGTGCCTTCCGAAGCACGGAGGAGCTCGGGATAGTACATTTTTGGTCACCCATCCAATGACCGACCACTGCGAAAGTTGCTTAACTTCAACGATCGCAGCCGAACGCGCTAACCACTTGCGCCATCGAGCTCCTCATTATAGGTATTATAATATATAGGTGATAGCTAGGATTTACTTTGAAGATGATTTTAATAGTTTGAAGATGATAAAACTAAATAAATAGGTAAAAGTTCTCATTCTATTTATATTTTGATCCGTTATGAACACAAACCACTATGCTGGATTTGGGTTGATGTCAAAAGCAACAATGACCGACTCGACTGCGTTAGTACACTGGGGCACTATTTTTAACCGAGTGTGCAAAGTTTTTGCGAAGCGCGACGAGCAGACAGGGTATAGTGTTTAACAGTCTTGGGGCTGTTCAAGTATTACGTACGCACTATAGGGGGGCAGGGGGGTCTTTGCTTATTTTTGATGGCACGGGGGGGGGGGTCGAGATGGTGATTACGTCACCATCATGGATTAAGCCTATTTTATTTAAGTACTACTGCTCATGAAGCTTATGAATAAATAAAAAAAACAGAATACATTAAAGGAAAAATGCATATAAGTAGCAATGTTTACGTAAGCATGGGGGGGGGGGGAGGGGTAAGAGCTTTGCTTACTTTGTAATTGTAATAAATTTGCTTACGTAATACTTGCACAGCCCCCTATATAATTATGTATGTTTGTTCCTTTGTGGGACACAAGAGACCAAACGCGTGGACCGGTTTTCATGATTCATACATCAATCTGTAGCTTTGTTCCTTACTCAGAATTATAGACTACTGAACTTGTTTTTTATTATAGTAATATAAGTAATTTACAGAATTGTTACCATGTACCTTGTTTTTAGCGAGTTTACATGGTAACAATCCCATAAATAACTTATATTACTATAATGTTAGTGACTATGAAAGTTTAAAACAATTTATTGTTTTTTATTGTTCAGTATTTATTTGAAGTTTTATTTAAGCAGTCAGGTTTTTTGATTTTTTTTTAAATTTATCATTTTTGAATCATTCGCTTCCTATAGAGCGATCGTTTTCTGTAGTTTTTGTTCACGTGGTATCATGGACTTATACGTCCATGCGTGGTATAACCACTGAACGCTTGGCGAAGAATAAACATCAAAAATTTTCGTTTGTCATTTGATAAACAACTTTTCTATCACATCTATAAATCAGTCTTAATAGTGGGTATATTTTCCGTAAAGTATCCGTGTAAAATACCTATTTTTTTCTAATTGAAAACGAATGAAGTTCAATATTTTACACTATGTTGGCAGTATGGAGACTTATTAATATAAGAACAGCTACATACGATTGAGAAAGTAGATTGTGACCTATGTTTATATAATGAGTTATAATTATCATTTCAACCGAGTAATTAAAAAATAGTACACGTCTTTTTTTTTAGATTATAGGGGGCATACGAGCAGACGGCTCACCTGATGGTAAGTGATCACCGTCGCCCATGGACACTTGCAACACCAGGAGTAACACAAATGCGATGCCGGCCTTTAAGGAAGGAGTACGCTCTTTTTTTGAAGGTTTTTGGGTCGTATTGGTCCGGAAACACTGCTGGCGACAATATATTCCACAGTTTTGTCGTACGTGGTAAAAAATTTCGACAAAAACGCACGGTTGTAGATAGCTATATATTATATCTATAGAATAGATCTATCTATTATCTATTTATATCTATTGTCTATTTGTTTAATCCCGAATGGTCTGGCCATCCTCGCCGTTGGCTTTCTCCTATAAACTGATGGATGTTGTTGACCCACATGATGTTTATATAGAACTAAACGCCCGCCCTCGCTTCGCTTCGGTGTACAACTGTATTGTAGACTATAGTTTTGTTCTCAAGCTTGTATTTATGCACTTTTTTTGGTTGAACGGGCTAATCTGAGTAAATATAGGTCAGATTTGACAAAATCTTTTAGTAATGGATAGTGCATTTATCTGGGAAGGCTATAGGCTGTATAAAATCATGCTAGTAGGTAAAAAATCCATTCATCCATTTGTGAGTTTCCATTGCGTGTGCTGGGTAAACGGTTAAATTTAGACAAAAATCATGTATCACAAAATTGTTTCCCTTTAAAAGTTCTATAAAAATGGCCGAGACAGTATATGTCCATCTTTTAAGTTTGACTCACTATAACCTTTTCCCTGAGGAGCTAGATGGCGCAGGTGGTTAGCGCGTTCGGCTGCGATGGTTGAAGTTAAGCAACTTTCGCAGTGGTCGGTCATTGGATGGGTGACCAAAAACATCTATCTCGAGTTCCTCCGTGCTTCGGAAGGCACGTTAAGCCGTTGGTCCCGGCTGCATCTGCAGTCGTTAGCACCCGCGTGGTGGGTCATGGCCCAATCTATTCCATCCATAGGGAAGGCCTGTTCCCCAGCAGTCGGGGCATTTATAGGCTGATGATGATGATGATGAACCTTTTTCCACAAATTTACGCGGTCGAAACCGCGAGGACCTCTAGTTGTGACATAACTGTAATAGACGTATACTATCGCGGAGGTTTTTGTAGATATTGATGTCTTCTATAAAACTTCAGTACATCACTTTGCTCTATTGTCAATGACTTCCACAGCGTACGCGATAAAAGGTAATTTTTTCACATGTTGGGTTACATTATCGATGTTTTCATACGGAACCCTAACTTGTTTGGAATCCTACACTATCCCTAATGAACATAGGCTATAGAGTATTTCCAAAAAAGTAAAGGTTCTTATTCAACAATATTCGCACCCATCTGCCATCTGGACAGGTTCGCAGACCGAACACCAGGTGGCGCCAGTGAGCATAGTGCCCATACGAAACCCAAATGCGAACATTGTTGATGTAAGAAAACTCATCTATCTATACTTATAATAAATCTGTAGAGATGTCATTTCTGTACATGAAATATATTTTCAAAATAACTATCAGGGGGTGATTAGTGATCGATACTGATGCTAAAAATGCAATCAGCAAAATTTTTGTCTGTCTGTCTGTATGTATGTTCCTTATAGAAACAAAAACTACTCGACGGATTTTTACGAAACTTGGTACAATTATTCTTCATACTCCTGGGCAGGTTATAGTATACTTTTCATCACGCTACAATCAATAGGAGCAGAGCAGTGAAGGGAAATATTGGGAAAACGGGAGAAGTTACTCCATTTTTTCAGCTTCCGTCGCGTGTGCAGCCTTAATGGTTAAAGTTACATAGAAATCATGTATGACGGAAATATTCTACATAAAATTGTCTAAAAAATATCTCGCAACAGCAATGTCTATCTTTTATGGTTGACTCACAATAATACGTGTAACTCCTGATAGCTTAGCAGATCGGAGCATTCTGATTATATTTGATACGATTTTCAGTTTTTTTTTTATTATTATATGAAGAGTCATTTTAGTCTACACTACAGCTCAACACCGAAGCGGGCCACTAGTACATAATAAAACGCCCAACCATATTACATGCAGAAAAATCGCTTTAGAAACTTTGTTTATAGACAAATAAATAAAAAAATATAAATAGCATTCGCTCTGAGTTAATTTAATTGCGTTAAAATGAGTTACGTTCGTGCGAAGTGAAGGTGGGATAAAATGATAAAATAGGGAAGATGCAGTATTTTTATTTTTGTTTTCATTTTAAAGAATTCCATGTAGAATAAACCACAGATATATTAAAAAATTAAAACATTGTGATTTATCGGAATAAATGCGGTTTTAAATTGACAATTTAAATTTTCGCGTGAAAACGAACCTATGGTTGTGATGACGTCACTCCTGTCACTGGTCGTACTTGTTCGTCGCTGGCTTTAAATTTTCATACTTTGCATATTTTTTCGACTTTCGAAATATTTTTTTGAAAAATTTAAAATGGACTATCCATCAACATCATGTGATCATAACAATACCACTAATATTCCGAAAAAAGCCGTGTTGACTCATGTTTTGTGCCAATCTACTTCAACAAAGTTTCCAAATAAATTGTTTTTGACTGGAACTTCTGACCCAAAACTGAAAAAAAGTGGTTTCCAGCTGCGAAGAGATATGACAATTATTCTCCAAAGACCATTATTCGATGCTGTGAAGATCACTTTGACGTAAGTCGGCGAATATACTTGTTATATGCTTAATTAATCTGCTTGTACGTAAAAACGCATTAGTAACCAACCTAATACTTACAAAACCTATCTATAACATATTTTTAATTTTAAGAATGACGTCGAAAATAAGATAAAGTTTAAAATGTGTGGCACAATCTTCACATTGGCAGGACTGAACCAAGCTTTGCGTTTCATTTAAAATAACTGTAACACGATAACCTTCTTTACGTACTTTATGCTCCGGAGAACTCGACAGTAAAAGTACTGTACATAATTCTTCATCTCTTTTAATTTGGACATAGCCGATTGCATTATCGCCGTAAGATTTGTAGAAGCCCCTGAATAAAATACGAAGTTTAACAACTACGATTTTTACATACCGTAGTAATTTAGTCCCTTTCATTTTTACACTTAAAAACTCTGCACTTTGGACAAAAAAAGTTATAACCATGTCAATACTAACTCTTGGTAAATTCCTGGAGTCTGCTTTGATACACGCAACTTCCATTTTTATTAAATGTAAAAAAACGCAATTAATATTCCCATAAAATAATATTTACTTTAACAACCATAACCTCAAAGAAGTTGTCATAACAGGAGTGACGTCACTAAACGCTGATTGGTGTTTTAAAATACGTTCTGTTTCAAGTATTTTTAATTCGTAATAATTGTTAAAAAACAACATTATGTAAAATAAAAACGTTGCAGTGGCATTTCTCTTATATTTTTTTAACATTTTAAACATAAAATTTTCATAAATATTATATATGCATCTTCCCTATTGTAAAGCAAATTCCATTTATTTATTTGCATTCGGGAAACATACAGTTTTATACATGTATTTCACTAACTGAAAACTGTGCCAATTACTACGTTCACCGGTGTTGTATTTATTTCTATGTGCACGAGTATGTATAGATCTGCTAACGGATTCTGTTTTCGTAACAGCTCTCGGTAAATGTTAATAGTGAATAAGTATTTCGTTGTGTGCTTATTTTAACCGACGTGCTGTCTAGTGAGTATTGATTTACAGATGTAAACCTGCTTATTTGGAAATAGAACGGTCCATGAACGTTGGCCTTAATTTAACTGTATATTAGCGGTGTAGTTTATTAGATCAATTATATTATTATACATATAAGTCTTCTCGTCACCCATCCCTCAATGTCTTAAGTCGAAAGTCTTCGACCAGTGCGTCCTCCCAGTTATGACATACGGCGCCGAGACGTGCACACTCACGGCTGGACTGGTCCACCAGTTTAAAGTCGCTCAGAGAGCTATGGAAAGGGCTATGCTCGGAGTATCCCTGAAGGACCGCATCAGAAATGATGTAATCCGACAGAAAACCAGAGTCACCGACATAGCCCACCGAATTAGCAAACTGAAGTGGCAGTGGGCTGGTCACATTAGCCGCAGAACTGACGGCCGATGGAGCCGGAAAGTTTTCGAGTGGAGACCGCGACTCGGTAAACGTAGTGTGGGACGCCCTGAGACAAGATGGGATGATGATATTCGTAGGCTGGCTGGAGTGGGCTGGATGAGAGTGGCAGACAATCGGAAGCAGTGGCGTGCATTAGGGGAGACCTATGTCCAGCAGTGGACGAGCATGGGTCGATGATGATGATGATGATGATGACATATATAGCGATGGCGCAGGTTGCTAGCCCGCTGGGTCCTACCAAAGACGTCTGGTGTGAAGATTCAATAAGCATTTACAAAAAAAAAAAAACAAAACTAAGAGACCTAGTATAACTATTTATTATTCTATGTGTAAAATTTCTTTTACTTATATGTAATGCTCAAGGTCCAAAACCTCGAATTTTGCAATTTTCATAAGCAATTTTTAGTTTTAGGTAATGTACCCCTAGAACGACCCACTATCGAATTCAAATAGTTTGCAAACCGAAATGTCAATGTCAAATTTTGTATGGAAACTTGAACAGCAGCGGCACAAAGTATACGTAACGAGAACTAAAAAAGGTAAATTTAAAAAATCAAAAAACCCGACTGCTTAATTATACTTCAAATACAAACTGAAAAGAAAAAAACAAGTCCAGTAGTCTAAAATTCTGTTAATAAGGAACAAAGCTACTTTAACAGTCGGGACCCATTAGATATTCTAGAATACATAATATTTTTCAACATTTTTTTTTTTCAGTGGGTCCCGACTGTTAAAGTAGCTTTGTTCTTTATTAACAGAATTTTAGACTACTGGACTTGTTTTTTTCTTTTCAGTTTGTATTTGAAGTATAATTAAGCAGTCGGGTTTTTTGATTTTTTAAATTTACCTTTTTTATTTCACACTTTTTAGTTAGTTAGTATTTTAAGACGGTATATACCGTAGTCTTGTTACTTCAGTAAGGGAATTAATATCGCGGGAATTATTAAGTACCTTGCGTCGTCGGTCTAAAAGATTGATTTATTAAGACATATAAAGACTTTACCAGCGGGGTGAAGGCTACAGATGGGCCTCAATTTTCGCAAAAATGTGTGAAGTTAAATCAAGTCGTTACATAAATATCTCTAATGTATGTAAATTTTATAGTAAACTAGCACTTACTCAAAAAGTCATCTTTTGTTTATGTTTTTTTTTAATAGTTTAGCAGTAAATGTAAAATTCTTTACTTTTATTCGTCGACTATTTAAAATTGGCAGTGGCTGCATTGTCATGTCAATGCCGGACGTCTAAGATTGTGATATACACAAATTCAGTGTCAGTCCCTAGTCTCATAATTTGATATACCTACATAATTCACAGAAACCCAATATGTAGATGCCAGAAGTTAACTTCAAATGTTTTTAATCACCCTATGTACAATACCAATCAATGACGTTTACGTCGCAGATAGAAGAAAGCAGTAATTCCCGTCTGTTGTTTTGGACAATGGTGGCAATTGCCTTAGAACACTAAATTAAATAATTATGCAATCACCAAAGCAAAGTTTATAATATTTGATTAAACTAAAGGCGCATAATAAAAATTTCATAACGTTAGGTAGAGCACCATAACAATCTCATTTATTATCAATTTATAGTTCTCTTTGCAGTTTTCTTTTAAAGCGTTCACTTTTTACAGGTCAAAGACTTTGTGTTCGACCCTTTTTTATTGGTAGTGTAAAACTCGAATGAAAAGTACTCCCAGAAGTGCATCAATTATTTTCCATTTTTTTTTTGTTTAAAAAAATACCGAATAACGGTTTTTAAACAAAAAAAAGTTAAGCACAAATGCTAAGTAACTTTTACAAATATAAACAAATAAACCTGTTACTTATTTTATTTTTAAATCTTTTTCATCAATTAAATACTTATCTTATCCTAACTATCTTTACTAATATTATAAAGAGGCAAGATTTGTATGTTTGTAACAAATAATCTGTCAAACTACTGAACCGGTTTCAAATATTAATTCATCATAAGGTAGCTACATTATTTATTATAACATTTTTCTTTATTTTAAATACATTTTGTCCGAGTCACATAGGCTATATTTTATCCCGATAAATAAATTTCGCCCGTACAATGCCCGGGTGGATCACTAGTAAGTATAATATAATAATATAGATGCGAAAGTGAGTTTGTTTGTTGCGCTTCCGTGCCCTAATAGCTAAATCGAATATAATGAATTCCCATATAGAAGTAGATGGGAACTTGGTTCTTAGCTACAACATCGCAATACTTATAGGCGTAGGGTGATGAAAGGGGTGATTTACCTATAAAAATCTACATTATTTACTTTGAATTTTGCAGAATTATTATAAAACCAATATTATCGCGAGCTGATTAATAAATACAGGGATTCCAATAAGTATGTACTTACTAGCGAAAAATGGGTTATTTGTCATTATATTAGAAAAACCTTTTTTGTAACATTATGAAATATCGTTAAAAAAATGAAAAACAGGAAAATACTGAGTTTTTTATTAAAATTCAATAATCATTAACACCTATTATGATAATATATTTTTCATCATTTAATAAGAAGGAACTGTATCACAGTTTTATTGTTAGTACTTCGTATAGGATCAGATACTGCGAATACCCCAATTTTTTTTCTTTTACATAGTACACCGCGCTATCACTTTGTCATCATTGTAACTTTTTAAATATTTGTCGAAATGACATTGTGTAAAAACCAAAGTTTATCGTCTTTAAATATCAAAAGCGATAAAAGTATTTGTTTTGATAAAAAATGATTTGTTAATACAAAATGTGCATTTTTGAAATAGATATCAAATAATATTTTAGTTTTGATTCACTATTTTAGCGGTAATGATTTACACATTAAAAATAGATATATGGTGTCACGGACTTTTTTTTAGAACTATTTAAGAGATACATTTTCACTCTACATTACATTCATGTAACTTTTATTGTTTTTGCAGTGCAGGCCAAAATGGCTCGCAGATGGGAGATTTTTTTCCGTCTTATGTGACACTTATTGTTAAATATTGGCCAATTCACTCAATAACTACATAAATTATTATTTATATGTAATTATCGTATATGAGCTATATTACTGTTAAGTTTCATTAAAATCCATTCAGTATTTTTTAGGTGAAAGAGTAACAAAGATCTATACAAACGTAAGATTGAAATTAAAAGCGTATATGGTTAATATACAACTTTAAAGCGTTGTAGATCCTAAACAATCATATAAAATGAAAAATGGTGTTAGAAACCTAAATATGATTTTTGATTATCTAGACAGTGATACCCTACTCGACATATTTTGTCAACTTATTTTTTTTACTTCGTCACAATATGGCGCCTAATTTTGCCTATATTGAATTTTGATTACTATCATATCTTTAGTAGCACTCCCATGATTGTGACGAATCGATTGATGTATGAATCATCGAAATCGGTCCAGGCGTTTGGTCTCTAGTGTGCCACAAAGGAACAAACATACATATATAGACTGTTAAACACATAACCCTGTCTGCGCGTCGCGCTTCGCGCTCTTGCATTGCGCAGCCGGGTAAAAATCAGTACACATTTGACAATGACATTTCGGATTCGCAAACGTTACGAATTCGATAGTGGTTCATGCTAGGGGTACTGTTGTCCCTTTCGGACGGTATTTGCCAATGTGCTACAGTAATAGTTTTATCAAGTACCAATTTCTTAAATGTCTCTTATGTCTTTCCTCCTGCCTGCATCTGTAATCGTTTGCACCTTCAAATGGGCCGCATGGTGGGTCACGGCCCAATCTCTCTATTCCTATCTTATCCATAGGGAAGGCCTGTCTGTGCTCCAGTGTCACCGGTGTCGACACCCAGCAGTGGAGACATTTATGTGATAAATATTTTTTTGAAAAAGCATGAATAATCTTTTTCTAATGCTCATAATGGGTAAATATGTCTCTTAAACCTAGAAACACCATATCTGGACTTAGAGACATTTTATATTTTTTTACCTATACAGAATGTTTCTGAACGCAAGTTCACAATGAAAATAAGAGCGTGCGTGCTTGACAAGCATGCTTAACGTTGCGTCAAGCCTCATCAAGCATGTCTAACTGTCGAGTGTCACACCAACAATCAGATCCGATTTAGTACCTTCACAACAACGGAGTAACATAGTTAATCAGCTGTCGGGAATAGACGCGAGGGTCAGGAATAATGTTCTAATAACAATGACATTACTGTCAGCCAGAAATAACACCGCCTCACCTGACTGACCGGTACGAAAACAATAAATAAATACCATGTGAAAAGATGACAAAAACAGTAATTTCAGCACAGGTTGCTCGCGCCGAATTACGATCGGCCTGGAGCCCTATTTTTGAATCACTCGTCTAACATAGTATCGTCGAATGCGACATAAGTCACCTTCGACTTTCAAGTCGCATAGTACTGATTTTCCGTATTTTTGAATCATTCGTCGCCGGTGTTACCTGTTTAATACGAAATATAAAATTTTACTCAGTTCACGCAGAAAAAATAAAAACCGGTAATTACCGCAATGAAAACCGAACAAAAATTCTCGTTGTCGTTTCATATAAAGCATGACAATAATAGATTATCGTCGTCTAATAGCACAAAAAAATTGACAATTATTCTATCATTCGCCTCCACCATTCGCCATGCAGCGAGTGGTCTCACCCATTCGTTGCAATCGAGCGATTCAAAAATACGGCATTAATTATGTCGAATGAAATTTAGTAGAAATCGAGCGTTCGACGCAAGACGAGTGATTCAAAAATAGAGCTCCTGGTCGTAAAATCAGATAGCTATGTTTTCATTGCCCAAGCGCGTACGAATGCTGAAAGATTTCTCAATTCGAATCCCGCTTGAGGTCATTATCAATAAACAAGCTCTACCTCATCTGAAGTTAAGTGATGATAAAGTCCAGACACGAAGATAGCTGACACAGCAGTTGTGAACTGCCACACTGACCACCCTCACCTTGCCGGCCTGCAGAATGCTTCTTCACGCTTCTCTTAAAGGACCCCAGAATGTAGGATGGGGGGAACACGTGCGCGGGCAAAGAATTCCACTTGCGAATAGTACGACAAGGAAATGAGTCACCAAATTTCCTTGTTCGTGCAGGAATAAGAATAGGGTATTTGACAGTGTTAAATATAAAGTGCCAATTGTTAGCATCTGTGTTTAGAATAAATATTGGCAGGGGTTTTTACTATTTTTACAATGAAAATATTCATAATTTTACTAGAAACTAACGAAAAAGTTAATAGTATTCTTATCTATTGTCACGTGACCCAAAACGCTTGGGATTGGCGGAGCCTAAAATGACGTCACACGCAAGTAAACTTACGGTTAAAGTGACATTACATTGTATCGTTTGACCTTTTAATAACAGTCGTCTGACGTCACACACTAGTAAGACGCCATATTGTCCAGAGAAAAGTTTTCGCGGCAACCTGAAATTGGAGTTTTTGTTTTGGTTATTTTTACTGAAATACACAACAGAATGATGAATATCTACTTTTTACGGACTCCATAAACATTAGTCAATAACGTCAGATCGTTTTCTAAAACTTGTCAAATATCCTAAAATCCTTTAAAGGTACTTAGTTAAATGATTCTATCCCACATGTTGTTAAGTGGTGATAAAGTCCCGACGCGAAGATATCTGGTACAGCAGTTATAGACTGCCACACCAACCATCCTCACCTTGCCAGTATGCAGAATTCTTCACGCCCCTCTTAAAGGAACTGGATCCCAGATTGTAGGAAAGGGGGAATACGTGCGTGGGCAAAGAATTCCTCTTGCGAATAGTACGACAAAGAAATGAGTTACTAAATTTTCTTGTTCGTGTAGGAATAGGAATTCGTGTTAGTTTTTGAAAATCCTTTCTTAACCACGCCGCAAACTTTGATTATAATAAATCAAAGGCCGCAAAGGAACCTTAATAATTTTATTATAAATGTAAAAGCCACACAATAATCAGCCTATAAATTATGGTAGATTTTAACGGTCGTCGTAAACTACGCGGTCAAATATGAGAAGAAAACGTGGTTATGACGTCACTCATTGTGGCGTAGAGATCTTAGCATAAAAATCGTGATGCGACTTTATGATCCATTAAAGTTATCGGCGACTGCTTCAATGGTTTTTATAGTGGACTTCATACCAAGATAATCGAAAAGAATTCAAAGTAACCATACCTACTTTTTCTTTCTGTTTTTTATGTGGGCTTTTGTTAGAGATTTATATGTTTTGGCTTTTGATGAGTTTAGTTGGAAAGGATAGATGTATGAGAATATAGCAGTTGTGCAATGAAACAAAAAATTGGTTCTTATAATTTAATGTATAGCTGATTTTCCTAATAAGCAAGTTCTGTCGCGAAAACACGGAAATATTTACGATAAATTCTATTTTTTAAAAGGGAAAATAAAAGATTTTCCCGTGTGACAAGTAATTTCGTGCGTTGTTGCGAAATTACATTCAGTGGCGGCGCTAGGCGTCGGCGACGTCGGCCACCGCCGACGGCCTCGCGCCTGAGGGGGCCTCGCAAAAAATTTTTACAAGTTACCTATTTATTTTCGTTTCTCCTGGCCTGGCTTAGGTAGCCGACTCCGAACAATTCGGGGAAAAAGCTAAGCAGATGATAATGACTTTTATTATTTTCGAACACGTTCGTGATGGAAGCGAGTAGTACTTTACGGGTATTCAGAATCGTCTGTCTGGCAACACTATTTTTTTAATTAAATTTCTATGTTTGTAATTATTTTTCTTCATCATTTGATTATCAACAATAAAACTCGTTTACTCATAGGTTATTTTATAATTTGGCTCACTTAATTTAACGGTTTTTACTGCGAAATAAAATAGGCCTCGCGAACTTGATGTCGCCGACGCCCACATGTGGTCTAGCGCCGCCACTGATTACATTTGAGATTAATATGTACTTATATTCATAGTGTTATCGTCGCGAAATTACACACAAACTTTCCAAAATTCCGTCGCGATAGCATTTTCGTAAAACTTCTTTTCCGAATTCGAACACCCGTCAATCATCATGTACAAACCGCATGGGTACGGAAATGACGATGTCTGACGTATTCTACCGCCGCCGCGCCGGTCAGTCGGTATATTTATGAGATTTAAAACAATCACCCATTTGCCAGAGCGCAGCGCATTACGAAATTAGTCCGTGTTACGTCATGACACGTCAACGAATCAAGCGATTATAGATCGACCGCTTAACTGAGTCCTTAAGATGGTCATCACCCTTAGATTAAAACAAAAAGGGTAGATACGGTACGCTCATACTTGCATCAAACAAAAACTGATCCCACGGCAGCGCGAACGGGACGGCGAGATCCGTGTCACTGCATTACCGACCCGAGCGAAACAGCACGTTAAATTTCAACGGCAGCGCGAACGAGACGGCGAGATCCGCGTCACTGCATTACCGACCCGAGCGAAACAGCACGTTAAGTTTCAACGGCAGCGCGAACGAGACGGCGAGATCCGCGTCACTGCACTACCGACCAAGTATTCGACGTCACTACCGAATAAGATTCAAAACAAACAGCATTTTTTATGAAAAAATATATTTTATAGTACTTACGAATGAAAAGTGATGCCGTGGGTTTTATTTTTAGTTCTTGAGCAATTTGAGCACTTTTAAAAAGACACTTAGGCATTGTTTTATCATATAAACACAAAATATTAGCAATATTTCTTTTTGGCGTTCACATGTACGTCGTTTGCATGTCAAGTTGTGACTAAAGCGATTAGGGTCGTGGACCACAATTCATGCGGATCACTTTTGTGAGGCTAGTGCCGTATCTACCCTTTTTGTTTTAATCTAAGTCATCACCAGCCTATGCCTCCACTGCTAGGGTACAGGATTTCAATATGAACCAACCATATGGAAGTCCTGTACCCCAGCAGAATTGGGAGAAAACGCTATGACCCACCACGCTGGATCGGTGGCTGCTGAAGACTGCAGATGCAGCTGGAACCAACAGCTTAACGAAGCATTCCGAAGTACGGAGGAGCTCGAGAAGATGTTTTTTCATCACCAATCCATTGAGAAAAAGTTGCGTAAGAGCCCTTTTACAAAATTGCGCCGCTGTCGTACTGATCGCCGCGTAGGTAGATTTGCACTAGTATATATTGCATTTTACGGGTGATCTTTCGAGTCTTATAAAATAATTATTAATGGACTAATTATAAAAATATATACATATTTTAGTAGTACAATGATGGTAGATTAGTTTTATGAAAGTTTTTGATAGTAATTCTATTTAATTCAATATCAAATTACGAGGTAAACTTGCATTGTTTTTTGGGAAAACTCACGGAGGTTAGATGATTTTTTTGATAGTTAATAAGAAGAAAAATCAAAACTCTAATACATTATGTTACAACAAAAACATATTTCTGACGTCGTAGTAATTGATCTGATTTGATCTAATTTATTGAATATTATTTAGAGATTCAGGCGTTTGAAGTTGTGCATATTATCGTTTTTTTGTTCATTTTTTTTGTTTTCATTTGTCGGCATGTGCCTTAGCTATTGGTTATATAAAAATATAGCATTTCTTTTTAGGGTTCTGTAGTCCTGACAAGGAACCCTTATAGTTTCGTCATGTCCGTCTGTCTGTCGTTCCCTGGTTTTGATTGAAGACTGTTAGCACTAGAGAGCTGTAATTTTGTGGAAATATGTATATCAATCATGTCGACAAAATGTTAGAATAAAATTTTGATAAATATTTTTATAGGGTAGACTCCCCTACATAATAACCTGGAGATGATTGTATTTTTTCGTCGTCTACCCCATCGTGTGGGGTATCGTTAAATAGGTCCTTTAATATTACTTAAGAGTTTCTAAGACTTTTTATCGATTTAGGGATCCGTTTGCGAAATATTGAAATTTAAAGTGCTAATTTTTGTACGTGTAGGGGGCGCCCTCCCTAAAAACTAAACTATTGGCTTGAAAAACCTGAAAAAAATCATGATAAAATTATAACGGTTAATAAGGATTTGTAAGTTTAAGAGTAACTAGCAAACCAGTGAACCAAATGTTCACCAAAACCTGATTTCTCGAAAACCGGAAGTGCTACGTTACTCAAATCCGGTTTGTAGTCTTATCAGACTATTCTTAACTTATAACTTAAATATTCTCTTTATCTATCTCTTACGGTTTGGCCGCTGAAACAGCACCACAGACAGACGGACGGACTTGTCTAATAGATAAGAGATAGTCGTTCAACTTACGTATTAGTACATTTCTGACCTAATAAAAATTCCTTAGCAGAACACATAAAAGTGACTTAGTGTCGCCGCACACGAGCCACACACCCCAGCCACAAACGCCGCCACGAGAAGCTAGAAGCCGTTACTAAACTGGTTGAAGCGCGCGACAGCGGCCGACTAAGGTAAGGGAGAGAGGGGTGGGGAATCGCGCGAGTGACGTGTGGCGGCGTTTTGTATCGGCGCATTAAGTGGCCGGTGCGGGCCACAAGAAGCGAGCAACGACGATTTGTAGCGTGTGGCGGCCACCGGCGTACCGTGTATGGCGAGTCCATATAAAATGTATGAAAACTACAAGGAATATGCCGGTGGCAGCGTTTTGTGGTTGTGGTCGGTGGCCCGTGTGCGGCGACTCTTAGACTTAATTATTTCAATTACTTAAAATATAGACTCTTTCCAAAATATATTGTGGTGACGACGAGTAACTACGGAACCCTACACTGAGTGTGGCACGACACGCACTGGGCCGGTTTTTAGTTATTAAAGTAAAACTTTTGTTTCCTCATGACAATTTTTTTCGATGCTGTTACAGATGAATGTGCACAATATAAAAGGGAATTCTTTATTGTTTTATTTATTAGGAGCTACCAAATTTTAAAAGCTTCATTAAAAAAGCTTTTTCATTTATATAATAGGCCATTGTAAAATATAGTATGAGTTATGTTATTAGTTGGCACAAAATGCTAACATTATTTATTTTGTTAAAAGTCACGACGACCCACAAACTACCTATATATAGTGATGCTAGCGCATCGACGACCTGTCAGGAAATCTGTGAAGCTTAATTTTGTTCATTGGCAAAAAGCAAAGGGTTAATGCTCATACAGCCTTGTCTCAAATTTGATCAGAAAAATATAATTATTAAAAAATAAAAATAAAATATTTTAAGCCTTCAGTGATCTGTTATGAAAAAAAATTAGGGCCAAGTTTTAATTGTTTTAAAAATAGCGAATAGCGAAGAGTTTCGAGTCCCGTCTGCTGCCTGGTCCATGTGGATTTTTTGTAATTATATTTTCTTTAGATTTAAACAGCAACCGAGCAGTTACTTAAAAAATAAAAATTTAAGGTTTAGGTAGTTTGGAATTAATATTGCTAATTTCAATATTCTTACACAAAAACGAAACACTTTCCTTTAGGAACAGACGACATGAAGTCAATTTTTATACTTTAAATATTTGATTATTTCACAAAAGTTGTACAAGAATAATAAACACGTAATAATCAACAATCAAAATATTTTAATGTTACGGGCTAGTGTGAAATTATTATACATGTTACAGGTAGTTTCTTAGCCGTGTCATTTAATGTATCGTTTTTCATTAGTATCGGTCAAGTGAACGAATGATCGACATGATTCCAACTTTTTAAAATGTTTGAATAAACATTAATAAATTTAAGAACCTCCATTTTGCTGTTACAATAAAAGAAACAGACCCATTACCATGATTATTACTTCTTGATTCAAAGTTTTCTCCGATTGAAAGAATAGTTTATCTTTAAATTTATCTAATCTAATTTTCTTTATGACATTATTTATTAATTAGATTAGATTATATTTGACATTAATTGTACTTAGTTGACATTAATCTCTTTAATTTCTTGGAATGATATGACATTATTAATTGTTTATTAATTTGACATGATTATTTATTTTACTATTTTTTGTTTTTCTTTTCTTTTTTTCTTAATTTTGTTGATTTGGAATGTATGTATGTTTTTATGTATGACTTGCCGGCGTTTTGGATATTTCTGTAAGCCGGCATGTGTTACTGAATAAATAAATAAATAAATAAATAAAATAACAAAAGAAGTATTTAGGTACTCACCTTTACAATATTATAACAATACTCATTCCCAGAAACAGAACAACACTGCACTTGAATACCATCTTGTGTACTTAGAACACAACGTTTTACCTCATTCACTCACTTTGCTCACTGCACTAAATCCGATACCACTCTTACTTGTAACTTTTTATTTTATTAACAAAATAAACAATGCCGTATTGATAAAGAATCTTCGATTTTTCGTTAGCGAACAAGTCATGTAATGTTTGAGGCACCGTGGCGTACTGATTTCGTTCAGTTAGTTTGAACGTGTGTCAAAGATTATGAAATGGAAGATAGATGAGATGGTTTAATTTCGCGGTTCGTGACAATTTCAATAGCCTCTTGGAGGCTCTTGGCGGAGATGTACAATTTGGACATCGTTTCGTTTGTACTTCACTTGGTTATTCGTATTTGGTATTTGTAAACAGTCTGTCCTTATAACGGTTTATAACAAGTGAAAAGGACATACTGTCGTCGACGAATAGCAAATGGGAATAGCCAAGGGAGTACCGCCGGCACAACGATATTAAATACACTAAATACAACAACACGTACAAAGTCGTGGCCAAAATCTGTCCAAAAGGTACATTGGACTACGTGTATCGTAGCTCGGAAAGATGATCGCGTTGTCAAAAACAATATAAGGCATTATTTAAATATTGAAAGTCACCTTTAATGCAAAGTATGTAAGATCTTAATTAAAACGCATGCGACAAAGAGTTATGACAGTTCGAAATGCAAGCTCTTTACGACTTATTGCTATATGCGGAAGAATGTAGATCTTATTTCTTTGACTCTATACGCAATTTTGAAAGCGCTGTTAGTAATAAAGCAAGTACGGACTGCGAGAAAAAGAGACTGTTCTATTATCGACCATGCATTAGAATATCACAAATATTTTCTATTAAATCAGTTTATAGTAAGTATTAAAAGTTTCACTTGCGTTAAATTAACAATCATTATTATAATAATAATTTATTCCCAAATTTTTTATACAATATGGTTTTAAAAATAACAGGCACAGGATATTTTAAAACTAAGGATCTGTGGGTACTTAAAATAGGAAAACCCTGTGACTTATATACCCACTCTCTTCCAGTGACACAATATAGTAAATTTACAAGATACCACATTGATTAGATAAATATGATTTTAAATGAAAAACGAAAATTTAATTTTTTAAAACATTGGTTAGATACTTGTCGAAAAGCGACACTTTACGTACTATAACTATTTTTTTCTTAGATTTGCACGGAGCTCTGCGACATCTTGACTTTTCAACGGTCCGCGCGTGACTATGAACCGAAAAGTGCTTAAGTGGAGTTCAAGCATTTCTTGATTGGGACACATGATGTATCTAGAGTAGTGATGTAACGAATGTAATTTTTTGAACATTCGCGAATGCGAATGCGGTTGCGAATATCTGGTACCGACATTGGCATGGTGGCAGTCTCGTTCGAATTGCCGAGTTGATATGAACTCATCCGACATTAGTGTTGTTCCACTCGCGCCGGTCTTTTCGTAAACAAAACAAGTAAATTTTGAGGTTAGAGTTTGAATAGTGATTAATTAACATGAGTAAATCAAATTCTAGTGAAATATGGACTTATTTTACACTTTGCGATGCTGAACGAGCTAAATGCAAGCTGTGTAACAATGAATATTCAAGGAAAGGAAGAACTGCAACTTCTTCAAATTGTTTTTTTTTTATATTCATATTCGCAAAACATTGCGAACACAAAATATGCGAATATTCGCGAATGCCAATGCGGATACGGATAATCGTTACATCACTAATCTAGAATATTTAAAATCGTTGTGCCGGCACCGTCAGGTCTAACACCACTTTCTATATTGTTTGTCTACACCACTGCATGATCTTTGGCACGTCTCGTCTAATATTAGTTGCGCGTGCGACGCCGCCGGCGCCGAGTATCAGTTATAGTTTTTATTGTGAACCGCGCGCCGGTCGCGGGTGTATTTTGGGAGCACTCTGCCTTACGCGACTAGAGTTTCCAGATGATAAAATCAAAAGTCCGGAGAAAAGGCTTGATTTCCATTGAAAAATCCTGAGATTTTTTACAGTTTGAGAATTTTCTCTGAAACGTACTTAACCATTTAAAAAAGAAGTAATATTATCGTTTATACTCTGCTTATACTTTTAAATCAATATAATAAGAAGAGCTAAACATGTGGGGCATTATATGAATCCATAATTAAAGAAAAAACCTTACTTAAAAATGTATCTTCACATATTAAGTATGATAAAACTGATTAAGTTAAGATTAACTTGGATAATAAAGTACTGATTTTAATTGTGCAATTATTTTTAGTTTGTTCAACTTTTTGTTAAAGAGATCTTTTAACGTAAGCTATATTTTATTGGAAATTCAAAAAATCCTGATATTTCATGAGATTTGCAAAATCCAGCCGCAATCCTGAGAGGAGTCCAAAAATCCTGAAATCTCAGGACAAATCCTGAGATATGGTAACCCTTTACGCGACCCGCTCGTTGCGTGTGATGTACGACTCTAACCTCAAGGGCGGGTCCAGCTTTGGCGCCAGGGGGGGTCATATAGCCAGCTTTGGCTCCAGGGGGGGGGGTCATATGGTATATTAAATATTGAAAGTACTTAAATAAAATCCCCCTGGGTTTGGTCCATCTGTACCCAGCCCAGGGGGGGGTCATGACCCCCACGACCCCCCCCCCCCTGGATCCGCCCTTGTCTAACCTCCATAACGAAACCCTGGGGTGAGAGAGGACATCTTATTAATTATAACGTCAAGTATCCCTCGCTGGACTAATTGATTAATTTTATGTTCAGGTATTCAGTGTTTCCTCCTTTGACCTGAGTCTTCTTGACTTAACCGAAAGGCTTTTATTGTCTTTCTCACTCAGGTACGGCAGGGCAGCTTTGGTCAAGCGCCCGCCTGCCACTACACATAAGTCAATGTATTATATAAAAAAAACGACGGGTTGCACTCCGGGAGTGCCGGCAGAAGTGTAAACTTGAATATTAATGTTGTGCATTCTTGATATTTTGGAATGGTTAGGGAACAATTTTGCACGTATTGCTTTATTTATCAGTATAACAGTAGTATCATGTATGTGGTACAATACAATATTTATTTATTGCACTATCAAATACAAACATGACAATTTATATTACATTAAAAAAGATTATCTCTCAGAAAAATCAACTTACATGAATTACGTTTAAGCGCACTTAGCGACATCTATTGTAAAGAAATCAACTTACATGAATCACATTTAAGCGCACTTAGCGACATCTATTGTAAAAAAAATGCATTTTCTTCGCAATAAAGCTGCCACGTGGACGTCCTAGATAGAGACTTATTATTATATAATACGGTAAAATAAAATATAACTATGTTTCGTTCAATATATTGAAAGTCAACAACCTTTCCAATTTTATTGTGTGTCATGATGCGATCAGCCCACGTGTTTAACATTTTATACCCATACAAATAAAAGTGTACAACGCCGCTAAAGAAGTTTTCACTGCAAAAACCTATTATGTTTAGGTTAAGTTGGTTTTCTAGTGTGAATTTTTTAGCAATCCTAACTCCAATCTCAGTAACTATCTTTTTTCGAAGCTGTGTTACGTAAGCCCATGTGCAGAAGCCACCTGCAGCTAGACACCGATTATGGTAAAGATCAAAAACTCTTTTTTTCTGTCCTGCTCTTCATATCCAATTATTTTAATATTAATGGTCATTGGGCAAAAATTTATGGACGCTGCACCCACGTCCGCCATGGCTTAAACTACATTTGTTTGAAAGGTATTATAGTTATGATCATCTGAGCCAAAGCGCATCAAATTCCATCCCGGGGGTCTATAGTTATTTAAAGTTAAAAAGGTACAAGTACTATAACGAAAGAACATTAATGCTACAAGGGAATTAATTTAGTTAGTTAGTTCGACCGTATATAGAGGGCTCGGGTACTATGGGAGTACTTTACAAGGTGCAAGGGTGCCCCCTTATGTTATTCTGCCGCGCTAAAGTAAATCCAAAAATCCCCTCATGGGTTGGGGTTTTTTCAAACAGTCTGTTCGTTATAGTAAATTGTCTTTTATGTAAAACGGAGCGACCACATATCACACAAACTTGTTCACGCTTCGGAGAAAACATGATTCCAGTTCATCCATACTAATTGATAAAACATAATCGTGTTCCAATGTCCAAAGCGTGTTAGATAAAAATCAATCGAGTGACAGGGAGCGCACAATCACAAGGAAGTAAGACGAGTCGACTATTTGCAACTGTAGGTCCCGTAAACCGTTTTGTGGTGGCTCAGTAAGTGCAAACGCAGGATGGTCGGCAGGCTTTGTCGTATATCTGGTTGTATAGTACGATATGGCATATTATTATGGTTACTAATAATATATAATGAAGGTACTATCATGTTAATTTCTTAAGCTACTTAAATATGCCCATTTGTCATATCTTTTGACTACCAGGATATTTTTATGCGGTGTCATATCTTTTGACTACCGGGATATTTCTTTACGGTGTCATAATAAAAAAGGCTAGTTTTTCATAGATCTATCGATTCATACTAATTACATTGTTGGCGGAGCTGGGTGTGTTTTGCCCATTGTCCTTTAGTTGAGAATAATGAGTTTCGTTGCAAAATGGGGTAATTCTTCAAAGATTTTCTTTTTTTTATTGCAGATATTAACTGTATTATGTGGGTACGGGATGAACATAAACCACGAGGTGGTTTTGTATTATGTACCTACTGCTTAGGTTATTCACCAACTGGACACGAGATTTCGGACAAACGTGTGTCAAGTCGGTGAAACTCAAATTTTTTTATCACTTATTTTTTCTGTTTTTATTTATTTTTAAGCATTTCACTGCTAGATGTTTAAATCTAAAGAAAAGTTTACTAGAAATAAATCCACGTATCGCCGCGTCGAAATTTTCCTAGCCTTAAGCTGCAAGGCAGCGCCATCTGTTCGCATTGTAGGTAACCCACATCCGCGTAGATTTTTTTCTAGTAAACTTTTCGTTATATGGACACGCCAAAATATTTATCCGTGCCAACATAGTTACTTAGTTAGTGGTGTCGATTCTGGCATGATTCTCTTAACTTAAACTTAAATTTGACAAGGAAGAGGGATAGAGTGATCTTAAATTTATTTTTAAATAAATCGACACCACTGGTGTCGATTCTAGCATGATTCTCTAAAGCTAAACTTAAATTCGACAACAGTGTATCTCTGTCATTGTCTATACAGACTGAAAAGGACAGACATGTCAAATTTAGTTTTAAGCTTAGAGAATCCTGTCAGAATCGACACCACCGTAAACTAAACATCAATTAAATCACTTTAATGTTATCGCCAACTGGACACAAGGGTGCCAATTCTGGCGTGATTCTCTAAACTTAAAATTAAATTTAACATCAGTCTCTCCTTTTTATTCTGTATAGCGAATGACAAGGTTAAACTGCTGTCAAATTTAAGTTTAGGTTTAGAGAATCATGCTAGAATTGACACCATTGTTTCTTTTTTTTTATATGCATTTTTTTAAATGTTAATTTGTGGACATGGTTTAACATGCATAATATAGCTACAGATACGGCTGAAAAAGTTAACTTCAATATTTTCACTCCATCCACGGGAGGCTTCCGCCAAAACCGCGCACTACCAAAACTGCGTATACCGATAGTGACACGATAAAGATAGGACGAGGCACAGTTTGTTTCGCTCGCAGGAAATGAGATTCGCAAAGGCCCGGCCCAAGACGACTGCAATAACCGCACGCTGCCAACCTATCCCATACGGCTGGGAAGATTTATAAGAATATTCCTGCTCTAGTACAGTCAATCTGTAGGTTGAGTGGTGAAAAAAAAACCTAAAGGGTAAAAAAAAATAAAAAAAAATAGTATAAACGTACATTGAAATGTGCACTGCAAATGTGTACTTGAACTGCCCAAAAACCGCTCTATTGGATTTTTCATATCTGCGCAATTTATAACTTGAAAACGGTAAGTAATACAAAAAAAATGTTTATACAAAAGTTGTTGGTAATTATGTACGAAACAACTTCGCCATTTAAAGTTTTCCATTAAAATGATATTTTCAGGGTGAAAAAGTGAAAAATCACTTTTTTTGAAACTTTAGCGCCACCTACAATGCGCATTTTTTGTTGTACGAGATTGCAACAATGACATAAATTGTAGTACTCAGCGCCCTCTACAATTATGGTCGAAAAAAAGTTTCTAAAATGCATACAAAACAAGAAAAATGCGTTTCAAAAATTTTTTGAGGGTTTTTTTGAGTTTTTCAAAAAACGCTTACGAGTTGAACATGCCCATCGCCAAGGTGGCTTACTGACGTCATTTGGCAACAGAAAAAAAGACTTACCTTTAGGTTTTTTTTTTCACTGAAACGATATTTTTTTCGACAGATTGACTGTACTACTCCCTTATCTGCGCCATGGGAGACAGACTCGCGGAATATACACGAATGCGCGCACTGGATTATTTCCCAATATCCTTTATCTAAGATTGGGTGACACGCTTTTTTTCTTTATCTTAACGTAAAGATTCTGTGTTGCGGCCTTGTTATGAGATCGATGGCGCAGCTGGATTTGCCGCTCGAATTGGGGGATTTAACCATTTTCTTTTTGTGTCTGGAAAATGCCTTACGCATCCTTCAACCACTGGGGGAGCGAGAAGAAGGTATGTAGGTCATCTCCCTGTCCTCTTCAGCCAGCCCTGGAGCTCGCTGATGTGAACAGGGACCTACCTACGCCCTGAACAGGGTCACTAACCAGACAATACTCCTGCACCGTCACCCGACACGCACTATGAGGACCGCGGTCCCCCTAGTGCGTGCCGAGAGGGCGGGTGTGGTCGCGGAACCCGTCTCCGAATGGCCGCGCAGGGGGGCCCCTGACCATCAGGAGGAGGAGGAACCTCTGCCGGGGTAACGTGGAGCGTCACCCGGATCCCACAAAACCCGTTCCGGCAGACGAGGAGCACTGTTGGGTTTTTAGTGGGTAGGGCCCGAACAGCCGCCGAGCCAGCTTGGCTGGGCAGGTAGGCGGGATTTGGAGGGAGGAAGAGTCCCACATAACCCCGCCACCTACCCAGGGCGGGGTATGCGTAACGCATTTTCCCAACATTAAAAAAAAAAAGGGGGGGGGGGGTGTAACCTCCACCTTATTGAAGATCTTAGTAAAATACCACTACCACCTTTTGGTGGTGTTGTGATAAGGTTTCAGAGCTTCACGGAGAAGGATTAAGCAACGGCGCTAGTGATGTTTTTGGTATCGCAAGCGTCTGTAGGCTATTTATTTTATTTATTTATTTAAACTTTATTGCAACATAACACGGCAAATGGCGGACATAATGCCATAAGGCATTCTCTACCAGTCGACCAGTAAGAGCGTGAGAAAAAACTAATATGACGGGGGCGCAATAAAGACAAATGTAAGATAAATAAAACTAGTTTTTACGGGTTAATGCACGAAACTTTATTTATTTATTGACGTTTCGCAGCCTTTTCAGGTCTGCATCGTCAGAATAATGATTTTATTTAAAATTGTCGAGCTACCTTCGAAAGAATTATATTGTGCGTTCGGTTATTTCATTGGAAGATTTTTAAAATTTTATTGTCTATGTATGAATTTATTATTTAATTTACTTAATAAAGTATTTTATTTAAAATTCTTGTTTGTAATTTTGAGTTTATTTATTTGACCCTAACTACCGTAAACTACCACCGGTTCCAAAATTGGGAGACCTTCCTGAGAAGAACCGGCGAAACAAACTCAAGAGAGGTTTTCTATCTCCTTCTTATGTTAAATTATGCAAACAAAAAGAACTAATAGTATCTGATGGTCTTGCAGTGTGTGCTCGGGGTTGGGATTTTATCTCCTGTATAATAGGTTCCCAAGCTGGTGGTATATACCAACCATCTTCCCTATTGAAATTTGGATATTTTTTAATCTCAATAGCCTCGCGCATCATTCGAGGAACGAACCGCCGCTCAGCTGCAAGGATCTGTCTGTGGTCTATCAAATCTAATGTAGTGGTTTGGTCCCCCTAATGCATGTTCACACACTGCAGATTTATTTTCGCGCCTATGTTTCATATCTGCGATATGTTCTTTTACCCGAGTCCCTATACTGCTCTTTGTTTGCCCGATGTAGGAGAGCCCACAGTCGCATTCAAGTTTGTAGACACCAGCAACTTGAAAGGGTATATTGCACTTGACCGGTCGTAGAAACTGGTTGATCTTCTTTGGCGGCTTGAAGTATGTATTGATTGAAGCACGCTTCAGAATCCTCCCAATCTTGTCAGTGACTCCTTTCATGTAAGGTAGTATAGCAGGTTGTCGGTCGACTGTGCTAGGTTTGGCGCGACTGTGACGGCGACGTGGTACATTCAGGTTATTATCCTTCAGTACTTGCTCGACATGCTGAAGTTCAGCTGCCAGGTGTTGTTCGTCACAGACACCCCGTGCTCTCTGAAACAAAGAGTTTCCTACGGCAGTTAATTGTTTCGGGTGATGGTGTGAGTCACCTGAAAAGGCTGCGAAACGTCAATAAATAAATAAAGTTTCGTGCATTAACCCGTAAAAACTAGTTTTATTTAATGAGTGATGTGCGTGAAAACCTAAGAAACAAATAAATGTAAGATAAACCAAGGATACAAATACTCTTAACAGAATACACACACATAATTCATACAAACATACACATACATTATTTAAATATGTATATATATGTAGATACACACATATACATACATAAGTATACGATTATGTCAGTCATATATGAGAACGCTGTTTAATGCTATTGAGATAGTGCTCACGAACCAATCCCCTAAATGCAATATTGTTAAGAGCTTTACGTATATTGGGGGGCAAGTCATTCCAGAGTCGTACCGCCGTGACAGTGAAAGAGTAAGAGACGAAGCCAGAAGAATGGACGGGAGTATGCAGAAGGAGATTGTCCGTTGAACGGAGGACACGGTCATGAGAATCACTCAGAAACCTAAATCTGCTTTTTAGGTAAACCGGTGTATGTGGATCGAAGAGAAGATTGAAAAGGGCACAAACAACTCTGAGGTTCCTACGCTCGCGAATGCTATGGTGGCACAGAGTCGAAACGTCGCTTCGCGTCATGTCTTTCGTCTTGGGAATACCTTCTTCTTCGGCGCTACTGCGGCGATCTACCCTGAAGGGGTAGGCCCTGGGAGCGTAGTAATAATAATTGAAAAAGTCGGTTTTACGGGCGAAGATTTTACGTGACAACGTCTTTTTCTCGGTAGAATATTTATTGATATGAATATAATTAAATTGCACAATAGGAACAAGGAATTGAATGAAAATAAGAATTGCACAAATTTTAACTATAGAAATATATTTTGTTTACTAAAACATTGTACATGTAAACTTAAACTCATCGTAACGTTACCGAGCGTTACACTTTTTCATAAGTGACTCCCAGCCGCAACCTAATTTAAGACGTTGTCACGTCAAAAACTTTGATTCTATATTTTTTATATTTCAAATCAGGCGAATATAATAATTGAGCTTAATCTATCAACGTATGGTTTGGTGCCTGAAGTCTATCTGATGGAACCTTCTTCAAGAAGATTCCCAATTTGAAATGTTTAAAAATCATGACATTACCTTTTTAATATAACTGCCAGCCGTAGGCATTACATGAACAAAGAGTTTACCCAAACAAGGAGGCTGTAACGTAACGGACGTTACACTACCCTTTTGACAGAATGGTCGTCACATTAGGGTTTGTATTGCGATTCAGAATACGCCGCCATTCATGCCGCACTGCGGCCTTCCTCGTGCACTCGTGGACCTGGACCGTTCAGTGCCGCTTTTATCTGATCGGTCCAGCGCATTGGTGATCTGCCGCGCGCCCTTACGCTCTCGACTTTGCCCTGCACCACCAGTCGTTCGACTGACGCATCTTCTCGGCGTGAGATGTGGCCAAAGACAGAGAGAATACGACCTTGTACAATGGAAGAAAGACGTTGTTTGATAGACAGTTCCTGGAGGATAGATTTATTAGTTCGGAATTGTGTTCACTGTATGCCAAGCATTTTCCTCCAGCTCCGCATTTCTTGAACGTCTATCTTCTTTTTCTCACTCTCTCGCAAGGTCCAAGGTTAAAATAAAAGCTAAAAGAATGGGACAGAATGCTGGTCCAAAATCAACAGCAAGTAGTCGTCTAATATAGCAGAGATTTGGAATTCTTAGGCAAGCACTACTCAACAATCACAGATTTCGAAAGTCTAGAAGCAGTCCAAGTCACATAAAACAACCAATCCGTGTCCGAGTGCTATGTACGCCGAGTTTCAAAGTGTCGCCTACTCGTGAGGATGTCCTGGGTTTGAATCCCGGTGGAGCAAACATTAGTATGATGAATACGAGCATTTGCACCTAAGTCATGGATGGTGTTTTATGTATTCCCATAACCAGAGATGTACAAAATGGTTTTAAAAAAGCATTTAAATACAAAATGCAAAATACTTTTCAGATTTACTATTTCAAATGCAAAATACTAAATAGTTTTGCGTTTTGTATTTCAAATGCTAAATGCAAAATAGGTATTTTCAAAATACTTTTTCAAAATAAAATACCCCCTGACCAAATCACAGATATTTTTATTTATTATAGGTACATATTTACTTATCATACATAAGCAATAGAGACACACAATGCCGAGCCGAAAAACAAACGTCTAATAACATATTACATATGATTACACTTTTCTTATTAAAACTAATAACAACTGGAACTGGACTGGTATTGTTAAAAAGTGATAAAAATAAATATCATTGTTTATTTATTACGCTTTTTAACAATACCAGTTGTTCGAATACATCATCACTCATTTTTCTTCTGTGAGGTCTCATTATCATCCCACCATACGAAAAAAGTCTTTCTACTGGTGCTGAACTTGGTAAGGATGTGTTGTATTTAAAAAATACTTTTTTTACTGTAGGATAAGCATTTAGCATCTCCAGACTTGTGCTCTCATCCTTTAAATATTGCAGGGTTTCCAGATCTATTGTAGTATTATTAGCACTACCACCCTCACTGGTTGCCCAGGAATCTGAAGTATGGAACATGTAATAAGACTCGCTTTTTTCTCTTTTTCTTTCCGATGTCTGTGATAGGAGGCAGCTTTTAAAATTTTCATTTTTAAATTTCCTGACTTCTTGGATAAACAGCTCCCTAAGATGCTCCTTCTTATTTTTAGGCACCCACTTTAATTTGAAAAATGGATACGATATTGCTGCCAGAATGCTGTCCTTGGATCTTGGGTTATCTAAATCAAATTTTTCGAAACGATTTTGAATACTTTCCTTTATTATTTCAATTAACGGTGCGCAATAAACTGGACAGACTTCAGGTAGAAATTGTTAGACACCAGCCAAATCCACCAAGTCACGTCTATTTAGATTATCTAAATTATCTTGTAGTACGTAACCGTTCCAGGTATAGTGCATAACCGTTTCAGTATTATAGAAATAATAACAACACTTCAATATCAGAGAAGTAGGTAATCAAATCAGTAACTACTTCACTAGCACCAGAAAATAATAAACTCGTCGTGAAATCAAATCGTCGGTGTCAACGGCTATGCGTTTCATATCCATAAATTCATAGCCATAGATAATGTTCGCCGTTTTCGTTGGAAATTGACACTTGTCAGACATTACTTGACATAAGGCGCGCACTTTGACCAAAGAAGAAAAAAATGGTTGCCTGTAAAGTCGGTTTTACGGGCGAAGATTTTACGTGACAACGTCTTTTTCTCGGTAGAATATTTATTGATATGAATATAATTAAATTGCACAATAGGAACAAGGAATTGAATGAAAATAAGAATTGCACAAATTTTAACTATAGAAATATATTTTGTTTACTAAAACATTGTACATGTAAACTTAAACTTAACACGAGAGACTCATCGTAACGTTACCGAGCGTTACACTTTTTCATAAGTGACTCCCAGCCGCAACCTAATTTAAGACGTTGTCACGTCAAAAAAATGTCGCGTATGGTTAGCAGGCGCCTCTATCGGTCGAATTCGGCAATACAAGCGTTTTGTTTTGTTTGACTTGTAATGTTGGCTAAACTTCTGTTCACAAAGTATTTTGCATTTTGAAATTAATATTAAAAATACAAAATGCATCTCGAAAGGCATTTCAAATAAAATACAAAATACTTTTCACTGAAAGGTATTTAAATACAAAATATAAAATAGGTATTTTGCATTTTCTATTTGCATTTAAAATAGAAGTATTTCAAATAAATCACATCTCTGCCCATAACACAGCTTAATTTGGTGCTAGGCTAATTGGTGTGAGTGTTGGAAATATTATTATTATTATTGTCAGCAGTTTTCAATATTAACTGTTTATGTTCGTTTCGCACTTGAACGTTTTATAAGGTACTAGCGGCCCGCTCTCGCTTCGCTTAGGTGTAGAGCTGAAGTGTAGACTACAGTGATAACAACAACAAATTTTAAATTCTCAGAAAGTAGTGTAAGCTTGCGATTGTTGACAAGCATAACAGTGACAGTTATTGTTTTATTACGTTGGAATTGTCACCATACTCTCTTTTGTATTGTGGAAACTTATTTATTATGGTTTCATTATAATCTATATAGATAAAACTCAAAGGTGACTGACATAGTGATCTATCAACGCACAGCCCAAACCACTGGACGGATCGGCCTGAAATTTGGCATGCAGGTAGATGTTATGACGTAGGCATCCGCTAAGAAAGGATTTTGATCAATTCTATCCCCAATGGGATAAAATAGGGAATGAAAGTTTGTATGAAACTTTGTCAATTTTTAACCGATCGGGCTGAGACTTTGCATGCAAGTATAAGAAGAATCATAGATTAACCCGGCGTGAATGAGGTGAGAAATTGTTACACCAGCTATGAGGTGGGTAGGAGATACCCAAAATTTTGATATTAAATTTTTGATACTATGATTGTGTAATTAGCATTTATGCTTGGAATGTATTAATAATAGTATCCATTCAACAAGATTAGAGAATAAAATACCAGCATTAAGTACAAAAAGCGTTATTTTTTATTGAAATTACAAAGTATGTAAATTTTCTTTAAAAAATACACGTTTAGGTAGTTAACTTCTTTTCGCATAAAAATCTAACAAAAATCCAACTTCTTTGGTAAATCAACCTAACAATAGTGTCTTTTTATTATTTTAAATAAAAAAGGAACTGAAGAGACATATGGGATCATGTAACGGAGCACCAAAGTTACACCTACAAATCAGCATAATCTCCGCACATAAAAATCGCGTGTTCCATACATATTGGCTTCTCACATTTTGAACAGCAATGTTTTATTTTTCCTGCCTTTACTGAGTACACTCATCACATCTAACATATTTACCAACCATACTTTTGCAACTGGTGGTAAGGGTACCTCTAAATAATCGGTAATTCTTTGTTGTGTTTCCAATGGAAGATGTAAGTTCTGTTGCCTGTTCCGAAGACTATCATTTATTAGAATTAAACGTAAATTACGAATGTAGTCTCGGCGCTTCACCATAAATACGGTATTCAACATATTCTCTGTTATAAAGAGAGCTAGAGAATTAGTAATAATATTCTCAGACCGAACTCGAACGCTTTGTCTAGGATAATGTTTAGACCATTTTGTTCCATCTTTGGATTTATAACAAGTTCTAAGTACCTCAGCCGACTAACTAGTAGCCGCCGGCACAGATTCCGGCTCTTCCAGATTATCCAAAATACCCTCTTGTTCCAAATCACTTTCTTCACTTTTCTGAGAAACGTTATCAATTTCTTCTTCGCTCTCGAAGTCACAGGAGCTAGCACTTGAGCAGTTTTCTGAAAGTTCTTGTAGCCGATGTTCATTTTCTTCATAAGATATCTTGAAAAATCGAAAAATAAATCATAATCATAAATCAAAAACTTATTGTCAACACAAAAATGTAACACAGACTACGAGGTCGGGTATGACGTACCCCAACCACCTGTACGCCCCTGTATTTACCGTCGCCGCCGTCGCAAAACTAAACTCGATACTGTACCTCGAACCTCGCACCCTTACCTCCAGCTACTGAAACGACAAGACTCGCATGGCAACAGTAACATTAAATAATCTGCGTTTAAAAACTTCTCGGGTATGACATACCCGACCTCACTCACGCCAGGTTTAATAAAATTAAATTTGTAAAATACAAGCCTGAGAACAAAAACTGTAGTCTACACTTCAGCTCTACACCGAAGCGAAGCGAGGGCGGGCCGCAAGTCTAAACATATAATAAAATGGTAGGAAGTCAAAACTGTACATTGAATATTTTTTTAAAAGAATACTTGGGATGTGATCTACAATTAAAAATAAATAAAATCGAAGCCAAAAATATAGTTTTTAGAACTTTTGTCTGTTTGCCTGTATATATGTCCGGGATAAACTCAAAAAGTACTGCATGGATTTACTTCAAATTTGGCACGAACATTATTAAGAAGTCGGGCCAACATATCGGCTACATATTATCACGCCATCACCTACGGGGAAAGAGCATTGAACCTTTATTTCTAACTAACTCCACGCGTACGAAGTTGCGGAGGGCCGCTTTTGGCATTGTAAACCAGAAGTGGTACACCACAACAACCTAATGAATGATTGATTGATTGATGATTATTTCGTCATCTAAATACGCCAAGCTTTTAATGCATCTCCTTTTTCCAAGTAGTGAAACTTAATTCACTTAGATGTTCTCGCCTCGCCGACTTTTTTCTTTAAAGATAGGTCCGACAAATGACTCCACCCCACCTGATGTTAAGTGAAGGTGAAGTCCAGACGCGAAGATACCTGATACAGCAGTTCTACCTGCCACACCAGCCCAGGCGCGGTCGCAGCCTGAAATTTTGGAGGGGGTCACTCATTACACTAATAAAAAAAACCGGCTAAGAGCGAGTCGAACTGGGATCCATACACACCTGAATTTTCAAAAAAAAAAATATCATATGATGTTACTAAAAATTCACGGTTTTCGCTGACTTGACGGTTACTTTGTACCAAATGTCAAGAATGACCTTAGTTTTTGGGAGGGGTCATGTCCCCTGTGACCCTCCCCCCCCCCCCCCCTTCGGACCGCGCCTGCACCAGCCATCCTCACCTTGCCGGCCTGCATGTTGCTTCTTCACGCCTCTTTTAAAGGATCCCAGGTTGTAAGAGGGAGGGAACACGTGAGCGGGCAGAGCATTCCATTTACGGATAGTGAAACAAAAAAGGAGTCACCAAATTTCTTTGTAAGCGTTGGAATTGTAGCCACAGTAAGACGGACCACACTATTTTTTTGCAAAAACGGTATTTTGAGGATTATTATTGCTTCGTTCATTAATGATTTCATGAAAATGTATCGTATTTCTTGTGAATATTTAAACGACGTATGAATATAAACCAGCCAATTTTCCGAGCAGAGACCACTGATCCGGTGAGTCTTAGAGTGTTCCTCCATCCGAACCGTATTCTCAGAATTAATTGGATGTATGTAATTGGTCGTTTTGAATGAAATACACTTCAGGGCACATCTATTGGCCCACTTATTATTGGCACATCTATTGGCCCACACGCTATAAGTTGCAACGGTCTTCAGCAAAAATATATGTTAAAGTTTGAGCAATAATTTGAAAAACACACGAAAAAAAGTTTAATTTATCAATACCCTTAGTACGAGTTTGAGCTCACGAAAACTATCATAGTTTTCGTAATTGTAAATTATGTTTCTATGTCCATTTTGGTGAAAAGCATATACTTAAATTCAAATTCAAACTCATTTATTCAGTCTAGGTTGTTACAAGCTCTTGTGAAAGTCAAACGCTACGCCATCGGTTCGTAAATCTACGGCGGGAGACCTTGTACTGATAAGAACCGGCAAGAAACTCAGCAAGGGCTATTTTTTTCTCCCTGTTTTGTTTCATACAGTGTCGTCAATTGAAAGATGACATCAAAAATTGAATACATGTGTTGATGTCAACTTCCATCACATTAATATTATTAATTAACAAAAGTTAAGTATAGCTAGGTACTATTTTTACATTTAGAAGTGGCGATTAAACAATTTTCAACCAAATTAGCAAAGTAAAACGACAGTCTATTATATTAAAATTTCCAAGTCCCGGGTCCCGGGTTCGAATCCTGGTTGGGGCAGATGTTTGTGTGATGAATACGAACATTTGTACTCCAGTCTTAGATGTTTAATATGTTTTTCAATATAAATATACTTACATATGTATATATATGTATTCTATCCGTTACCCTAGTATTCCATTTTTTTTTTGTTACGGGTTGACAGTTGAGTTTGATACACAAAAAATATATAAAAAAAATGATGTGGTGTCGTGGGACACCAGGTAGGAACGAAGTTCCTTCGGCTAATGCGCATTTAACGGTTTTATTCCACGCACTTTTTTCCACGGATTTTTTCTTACGGTTTTACTATCACATTTTTTTCAGTTCGGTCAGTTAGTGTTCGTAAAGATTGCTAGGCAGGACTGGCCCACAGTTTATAATAAACTACAATGTCACAATAATCCAGTAATGCAGCCCCGTCGCTCTGCCACCCCCCTGGACTTAACCACAGTTTAGTATAATATACGACAATAATCCAGTGTTGGTATAATGCCACAATAATTTGGGGTTGTACCCACGTCGCTCTGTCACCCCCTGTTAAGTACTGACCTTGTTATAATGTCTAGCTTAAGTTTACAGCAGATGACAGGCGTTCCTGGTCCACAGCTCAGTATAACGTCACAAATATACAGATTTCGTGTAATGTCACAATATTCCAGTGCTGCACCCTCGTAGCTGTGCCACCCCCTACATACGCACCTTATTATCATGTCCCGCTAGCGTTCGTAAAGGATGCTAGGCAGGACTGGCCCACAGTTTAGAATAAACTACAATGTCACAATAATCCAGTGATGCACCCCCGTCGCTCTGCCACCTCCTGATAAGTACTCACCTTGTCATCATAATCATGTCTCACAGGCGTTACTGGTCCACAGCTTTATATAACTTCACACATATTCAGTGTTGGTGTAATATAACAATATTTCAGTGATGCACCCTCGTCGCTCTACCCCTCCCTTTAACTTCACACATATTCACTGTTGGTGTAGTATCACAATATTTCAGTGATGCACCCTCGTCGCTCTACCCCTCCCTTTAACTTCACACATATTCACTGTTGGTGTAGTATCACAATATTTCAGTGATGCACCCTCGTCGCTCTATCACCCCCTATAACTTCACACATATTCACTGTTGGTGTAGTATCACAATATTTCAGTGATGCACCCTCGTCGCTCTACCCCTCCCTTTAACTTCACACATATTCACTGTTGGTGTAGTATCACAATATTTCAGTGATGCACCCTCGTCGCTCTACCCCTCCCTTTAACTTCACACATATTCACTGTTGGTGTAGTATCACAATATTTCAGTGATGCACCCTCGTCGCTCTACCCCTCCCTTTAACTTCACACATATTCACTGTTGGTGTAGTATTACAATATTTCAGTGATGCACCCTCGTCGCTCTACCACTCCCTTTAACTTCACACATATTACGGGAGTATATAACGCCACACAGCTTACAATAGCTTACTATCAAGAAGCTTATATATTTACTATAGCAAAAAGTGTCGTGACAACTTTTCGTAAGATTTTTTTCCGTCTAGCCCCCTTTCACAACGCGCGATAAGGAACTTCGTTCCAATAATATTTATCTGTGTGGTTGTACGTTGTTCGCCTTTTATTATCGTTCCAATTCAATATTGTTCAGATATACACGGTTTCAGATAAACCTGATCAATTATTGTAGCGCCTGCTAATTTTGTGCGGCAAAGACGCGTTTCGAGTGTGTTGCAGTATCAATTAAGGCAGGCACTTTAGACTGGCGGCGCGCCAACGACCAACGACTGACATTCACGCCGAGTGGCAGAAACCTATAATAAACTTTTATTTCTATAATGATTTATTTACTTAAACTTTATTGCAAAATTACAAAGCAAATGGTGGACATAATGCCATAAGGCATTCTCTACCAGTCGACCAGTAAGAGCGTGAGAAAAAACTAATATGACGGGGGCGCAATAAAGACAAACTTAAGATAAACCAATGATACAAATACTCTTAACAGAATACATACATATTATACACACACATATATATACATATACAAACACATACATATATACAATACATACATAAGTACATGATTATGTCAGTCAAATATGAGAACGCTGTTTAATGTTTCTGAGATAGTGCTCACCACAGAACACAGAAAGAGGTCACGAACCAATCCCTTAAATGCAATTTTGTTAGGAGCTTTACGTATATTGGGAGGTAAGTAAATGATCTAGTAGGAAAACTTTTTACGGCCGTAATAATGTTAATTAGTGTTTATTTGTCTCTTATTTGTCCATCTAGATCTGTCAGGTAGATAATGAGTTGGCGAGCAGCGGGACCAACTTTTAATAGAACTTTTATTGCTAACTTTTATTAGAAGAAATAGTCTGATTTTAACAGAGGTAAATAAATAGTACTTCATCATCATAGGCTGATGATCAGTGTTGGCGACTGGCTGGTGTTGGCTGATCTCTTTTATAGAACTTTATCTTTGTATTTTATATTCTTTTCATTGACGTGTTTCTTTTTGATAGTACTTATGTCAGGGTTAGTTGCAAATAAACTGTGAGCTTGAGAAGACCGTGTTTTCATCATATACCAAGTCTACCACATCATACAGTCCACATCGCACGTAGTTATCATTTGAGATCAGATTTGGGCCCCAGTGGAACACTAAGACCCGGTGGCGACTGACTGGCGCTCCGCTTCCATCAGCAGGAGCTTTCTGACGGGTCGGCGTAGTGTACCAGCTTTTGTGAAAATATCCACTACGCGAACCCGTCCGTCAGGTCCTGTGAATACCTTCGTGACTCTACCCAGTGGCCACAGACCTCGTGGTAGTGTAGAGTCCGCGATGAGCACCACGTCCCCCTCCTTCAAATTAGGCATGCTGCTGCGTGGTCCTCTTTTGCGCAGCGTTGGAAGGTATTCCCGCAGCCACCTTTCCCAAAAGTGGTCAGCCAGTCGCAGTGCTGTCCTCCAGTCTGATCGTCGAAGTAGGTCCGCATCGGTAAGGTCCGCTGGCCAGGGTGACGTAGAGGAAGTTCCCAATAAAAAGTGAAACGTTGTTAGCGCTTCCGGTGCATCCGCTGAGGAGGAGACGTAAGTTAGCGGCCTGGAGTTAACTATGGCTTCGGCTTCCAATAGTAACGTCGCAAAAACCTCTTCCTTAGGGTGCGGCCTGTCCCTGAGGCACGACTGCATAGCGTTCTTGACGCAGCGCACCAGCCGCTCCCAGACGCCGCCCATGAATGGTTCTCCATTCTCATCTGCTGGAGGAATAAAACGCCATTCAATCCCTTCGTTGGTCGCGAAGTCCTCTATAGAACTGTCGTAAAGTGTTCTTAAAATGCGATCTGCTCCCACGAAGTTCGTGCCGTTGTCGGAGAAAATCGTCGATGGCGAACCGCGACGCGCTATGAATCGTCTTAGGCTCATTAGAGCGGCGTCTGATGATAATGAGTACACGATCTCCAAATGTACGGCTCTGGTGACAAGGCAGGTGTATAACGCTACGTAACGTTTCTCCAAGTGCCGACATACCGAGATGGTTACCGGACCAAAATAATCAAGCCCGGTGTGGGTGAATGGCCTCTTGTGATGGTCCAACCTTTCCAGGGGCAAATCGCCTATTTGTGGTGCAGTCAAACGGCCTCTAAATCTTCGGCAGCGCATGCATTTATTTGCCACGGTTCTGATGGTACTCCTCGCTCTCAGTATCCAATATTTTGTCGAAGCTCATTCAGAACTGTGTCGTTGAACCCATGGGACATCTTTACGTGGAAATGCTCGAAAAGCAGGCGGGTTACGTGGTGACGTCCATCCAGAATCACTGGGGTCTTGACCTCTTCCTCTACGCCTGGCACGGAACGAATGCGCGTGTCGAGTCTAAGCATATTGTCTTCATCCAAAACCGGCGCCAAAGATGTTAGGCGACCACTTCTGGGGAGGGGCTGCGAGCCCTGCAAGCACCTCATCTCGTCGGCAAAGCTCTCCATCTGTGACCGACGCAGCAGCAGCTTCTCTGCCAGTGCGATGTCAGCGGCGTGAAGGTGTGAGGAGGACGTGGAGTCAAGTGGTACATCTAAAAACAAATGATAACTACGTGCGATGTGGACTGTATGATGTGGTAGACTTGGTATATGATGAAAACACGGTCTTCTCAAGCTCACAGTTTATTTGCAACTAACCCTGACATAAGTACTATCAAAAAGAAACACGTCAATGAAAAGAATATAAAATACAAAGATAAAGTTCTATAAAAGAGATCAGCCAACACCAGCCAGTCGCCAACATTCCCACCCCCAGTGGAACACTAAGACCCGGTGGCGACTGACTGGCGCTCCGCTTCCATCAGCAGGAGCTTTCTGACGGGTCGGCGTAGTGTACCAGCTTTTGTGAAAATATCCACTACGCGAACCCGTCCGTCAGGTCCTGTGAATACCTTCGTGACTCTACCCAGTGGCCACAGACCTCGTGGTAGTGTAGAGTCCGCGATGAGCACCACGTCCCCCTCCTTCAAATTAGGCATGCTGCTGCGTGGTCCTCTTTTGCGCAGCGTTGGAAGGTATTCCCGCAGCCACCTTTCCCAAAAGTGGTCAGCCAGTCGCAGTGCTGTCCTCCAGTCTGATCGTCGAAGTAGGTCCGCATCGGTAAGGTCCGCTGGCCAGGGTGACGTAGAGGAAGTTCCCAATAAAAAGTGAAACGGTGTTAGCGCTTCCGGTGCATCCGCTGAGGAGGAGACGTAAGTTAGCGGCCTGGAGTTAACTATGGCTTCGGCTTCCAATAGTAACGTCGCAAAAACCTCTTCCTTAGGGTGCGGCCTGTCCCTGAGGCACGACTGCATAGCGTTCTTGACGCAGCGCACCAGCCGCTCCCAGACGCCGCCCATGAATGGAGAAGCTGGAGGAATAAAACGCCATTCAATCCCTTCGTTGGTCGCGAAGTCCTCTATAGAACTGTCGTAAAGTGTTCTTAAAATGCGATCTGCTCCCACGAAGTTCGTGCCGTTGTCGGAGAAAATCGTCGATGGCGAACCGCGACGCGCTATGAATCGTCTTAGGCTCATTAGAGCGGCGTCTGATGATAATGAGTACACGATCTCCAAATGTACGGCTCTGGTGACAAGGCAGGTGTATAACGCTACGTAACGTTTCTCCAAGTGCCGACATACCGAGATGGTTACCGGACCAAAATAATCAAGCCCGGTGTGGGTGAATGGCCTCTTGTGATGGTCCAACCTTTCCAGGGGCAAATCGCCTATTTGTGGTGCAGTCAAACGGCCTCTAAATCTTCGGCAGCGCATGCATTTATTTGCCACGGTTCTGATGGTACTCCTCGCTCTCAGTATCCAATATTTTTGTCGAAGCTCATTCAGAACTGTGTCGTTGAACCCATGGGACATCTTTACGTGGAAATGCTCGATAAGCAGGCGGGTTACGTGGTGACGTCCATCCAGAATCACTGGGGTCTTGACCTCTTCCTCTACGCCTGGCACGGAACGAATGCGCGTGTCGAGTCTAAGCATATTGTCTTCATCCAAAACCGGCGCCAAAGATGTTAGGCGACCACTTCTGGGGAGGGGCTGCGAGCCCTGCAAGCACCTCATCTCGTCGGCAAAGCTCTCCATCTGTGACCGACGCAGCAGCAGCTTCTCTGCCAGTGCGATGTCAGCGGCGTGAAGGTGTGAGGAGGACGTGGAGTCAAGTGGTACATCTGCGACGAGAAAATTTAAATTTGAGCGATTGGGTCGAGACAACTTGGAATAGAATTTGCGTAGGGCTTGGATAATGCGGGCGGTGGAGCGTAGAAGTCGCAGCCATTTGCTGAATCGCGACGCGTCAGGCAACGGAAATTCTAAGACAGGGGCATCCACGATTAGTCCCACAAGTTCCGACCTCAGTTCGGAGTCTGGTGGGGCGTCACCTGTCTCTGGAAAAGCTAGAGTTGGCCACAGTTTTTTAGGCTCTAATAAGAATGATGGTCCGGAAAACCACCGATGCGCTAAAGTTAACTCGCGTTTTTTAGGTTTTGTAGCGTCATCAGCGACGTTAAGAGAGGCGGGGAGCCATCTCCAGTCGGACGGGTTAGTAGTTTCCGCCAACTCTCCTAGCCTGTGCGCCACAAAAGGTTTGAAATTGCGCGCGTCATTTCGAATCCATTTTAAAACGGTGGACGAATCCGTCCAGAAGATGGTGTCCGTTGGTTTAATGTAATGCGCGTCTACAATAGTACGCGCGAAGCGAGCAGCTATAAGCGCCGCCTGAAGCTCCAAACGAGGGATTGAGAGGGGCTTCAACGGAGCGACGCGTGCTTTGCTCCCTATCAAACTCACGGAGACGGATCCGTCGCTATAGGTCACCCTCCAATAAGCTACGCACGAGTACGCTTGTTCACCCCCGTCGGCAAATACGTGTAGTTGGGCATTGATGTAGTCGTTTCTATGCATATACCACCGTGGGACTCGTATTGCGGCAGTAACCTGTAACTGCTGAGACCAGTCCCTAAACTCTATTTTATATTTCTCTGGTAGAGGCGAGTCCCAGTCAATACCCTCCCGCCAAAGTCTTTGTATCAAAATTCGTCCCCATATCGTAACGGGCATGAGTAAACCGAGCGGGTCGAAGACTTTCATGACACTTGATAGTACTATGCGCTTCGTAACTTTGTCGGATGGGGACACGGGAAAAAAACGAAAACTTAACCTATCGTGGAAGGGGTTCCATAGAACTCCTAAAACGCCTATTTCCTTATTAGAAGGTAAAACCACTTCTGTATCGGAACCAGGGTCATTTTTCAACTCCTGAGGGATCTTAGAAAGGGCTTCGGGGTCGTTCGATATCCAGGAACGCATTACAAAACCACCGTGCCTATGGACCTTTACAATGTCAGCCGCTACGCTCGCAGCTTCAGGGACGCTTGAGAAACTTCCTAGGTAATCGTCCATATAATGGTCATATATAACAGCCTTACAAGCGGATGGGTATGAAGACTCCAGCTCCTTCGCGTTTTTGTTTTTCAAGTATTGAGCCATAAAAGGGCTGGAGACAGCACCGAAAATCATGGATGCCATACGATATTCGCAAATAGAGCCATTTTCGTCTCTCCACAAAAAACGTTGGGCGTCTCTGTCCTTGGGGGCAATTCGGACCTGAGGAAACATTTCTTTAATGTCTGCGCTAAGTGCCACGGGACCTTCCCTAAAACGAAACAAAATGCCAAGCAACGGCTGAAGAAGATCTGGGCCTTGTAGCAGAAGACTATTAAGGCTCACCCCTTGAGTACTCGCTGCCGCGTCGTGAACTGCTCTTATTTTTCGTTTTTGAGGATGATAGACACCGAATATGGGGAGATACCAACGAATGGGGCCGCTTGAACCGACAACAGAATCACTAACTGGGATACGACTGTGGAAAGTAGTGGGGTCGCATTTTTCAGCGTAGCCCTTACTTATTATGTCGTTTATAAAAAACTGAAACGCCGAGGCGAAGTTCGGGTCGCGAGTCATCTGTCGCTCCAAAGCTTTGAAACGGGATAACGCCTGCGAGTAACTGTCGGGAATTACCGCAGGTAAGTTCTTCCGCCATGGCAAACCTACTTCAAAACGACCATCCTCAAGCCTGCGGACCGAAGATTCGATCATGTCTACGGCGCGCCTATCTTGTTCGTTGGGCTGTTGGTCACGTTTATTAATCCCGATAGAGTCGATTTCGAATTGTGACTTAATAAGACTGTTTAGGTCATCGTTCATATGATTAACAAATAAAAGTGGTTTCGATGAAACCGAATATGCGCCATGAAGTACCCACCCTAACAATGTTTTTGAGGCAACCGGTTCGTTTTTCTTCCCTACTCTCACCTCGTGGCTTAAGGATAGATTCCAATCCGCGGCGCCTATTAGAATGGTTGGAGCAGATTGGTCGGTGGCGTTGCCAACCGAAAGCTCATCGGCAACGTGTGTGTGTGTTACGTCCTCTAATATAGAAGTTTACGTAGTTCACGTCAACTGTCATGATCATGCCGCCTACACCCTCAATACGGACACTTTCCTTATTTCGACGTTCGGCGCCAATGCGCGTCGCCACCTCGCCATCGATCAACGTCGCCGTGCTGCCTTCGTCGAGCAGCGCCGTGGTTTTGTACTCGCCGTCTGGACCCTCGACGACAACTGGGAGGATCTTCAACAAACCACGAGGACGGGATTGCCACTGGGACGAACCTATAGTAGAGACGGCAATGTTAGTCACGATCGAAGCGACACCGTTCGTATCGTCGTCGATCGCATTTGCGATCGTTGGGTGTAAGTTCGTATTTGTTGTTGAAATGGGTGTTGGTGTTCCATGAAGTAGGTGATGATGACGTCGTAAGCAACCACTTAGTCCACAACGTTTTGCGCGGCAGTTTCTCCACCTGTGGGAACCAGATTTTAGGCAGCGAAAACATGTCTTGGATTCCCGAACCCACTGCCACCTTTTCTCCACAGATAACTCTAAAAACCCCTTACAAGTTTTTATGTCGTGTGGAGGGTCCACCCGCTTGCAATAGTTGCACTTCAACTCACCTTTGTTAGAAAAAGTCACATGTACCGATTCCTTTTTAAACGGTTTACTCGAAATGCCTATGGGAACATGGTCGTAAAAATAATTAAATTTTAATTGTTGGTCTGCCTCAACCAGCAGAAAACGAGACAGTAACTCAAATTTCGACATGTTTTCGTTGCTAGGCGAATGTGAAGCGGCAAAATCGGTGAAGCGAGCCCTGGTATGTTCATTGAGCTTCAGGGCCACAGAGCGAAAAAGCTCTGGCGAGTGTAGGTGATCGGTTTGATTCAATTGTTTGACGGTCACAATGAAATTACGAACTTTATTAGATATAGTGTTAAGGTCGTGTGGAGTATTAATCTTAGCGATACTGTGGAGATCCGCGAGCTCGCGGGCTACCAGGAGCTCGGGCCGGGCGATGTTTTGTTCTAGGGCGCGCATAACATCTTCAGGCTCGCACGCTGTCCACAGAAGGGACGCCACGGACTGGTACGCTGCTCCACGAATCGCTTGATTAAGACGTTCTAAATTTTCTGTGGGTGAAAATAAACCTTTAGTACGTTCAAAGCTTGACTTAAAAGCCATCCATTGGCTAACTTCGCCAGAGAAGACCATGAGGTCTGGTCTCTTGGGGCGAGTAGATAAGTTAGAAATGGCGTTTGCCAACTGAGAAATAGGATCGGCAGGTGGTCGGTGCACAGGGGCAGCGTTAGAGTTGGTCGGTTGTATCGCACGGTTGACCGGAGGGGCCGGGCACGTTCCATGAACGTGTTGGGAGGCCGCGTTGGTCACGGTTGCATTACGTACCCATGATGCCGTTTGCTCTAAACTGCTTTTGCTGGATCGACGCGACCTGTTCGAAGCTTCTAGAGTGGCGAGCTTCGCCTGAAGCTCCACCTGCTCGGCCTCGTATTCAAGCTGCGCCAAGCGCCGTTCGCGCTCGGACTCCTGCCGCGCCAGGCGGCGTTCGCGCTCTACGCACAGACGCATCACTTCCGCCTCGGCTGCTAATTTAGCGCGTACGGTGGCGGATGAATGGGAAGACCGCGTTCGTGCACTCATGTCGGAGCACTCGCTGCGTGCCGAAACTATGCTTCGCCGGGGTGATTTAGCGTTGCCACAATCGGATCCTTGCCGCGATGGAGGGCGTGTCGCAGACAGCGGCTGTGCTGCGAGAACGGGAGCACCCTCACCGGGAGGCGCGGTGGACGTCGTCGGCACTTCTAAATCACTCGCGGTTTTAGTTTGGCTCCGTGTTTTCACCATAATGAGCGAAATGAAAAACTAATGCGAATTAAGATAAAATGTGAAACCAAATTCGTGCAAAAAAATGAATGACGAATGACAATGTCAAATTAGAAATTTTTGAAAAATATTGAAACTTACGCAATGATAACTACGTGCGATGTGGACTGTATGATGTGGTAGACTTGGTATATGATGGAAACACGGTCTTCTCAAGCTCACAGTTTATTTGCAACTAACCCTGACATAAGTACTATCAAAAAGAAACACGTCAATGAAAAGAATATAAAATACAAAGATAAAGTTCTATAAAAGAGATCAGCCAACACCAGCCAGTCGCCAACAATCAGCCTATTAATGTCCCCACTGCTGGGGCACAGGCCTTCCCTATGGATGGAGATTGGGCCATAACCCACCACGCGGCCCCAGTGCGGATTGGTAGGTGCTAAAAATTGCAGATGCAGCCGGGACCAACGGCTGAACGTGCCTTCCGAAGCGCGGAGGAGCTCGAGACAGTAAATTTTTAGTCACCCATCCAATGACCGACCACTGCGAAAGTTGCTTAACTTCAACGATCGCAGCCGAACGCGCTAATCACTTGTGCCATCGAGCTCCTCATAAATGCATCTCTTTTATTTACCCGAAATGTACGTTTCTTGAGCGATAAAATAGGCGATAGCGGTAGGTTGCCGCCTCCTCGCCGGCGATGGGAACTGCCCTAAGTGTTAACTTAGCTTTCTCGCAATTAGGGTTGCCAGGTCGACAAACCTAGTAGCCGGACAGACCAGCCACTTTGGCCGGACATTTGGGTAATAAGGCCGGACACCAATTATTGAGGATTTAGTGGCTCAATAATATTAGGTTCAAAGTCGCTCAGCGCGCTATGGAAAGGGCTATGCTCGGCGTTTCTCTGAAGGATCGCATCAGAAATGAGGTAATCCGACAGAGAACCAGAGTCATCGACATAGCCCACCGGATTAGCAAGTTGAAGTGGCAGTGGGCTGGCCATATTTGCCGAAGAACCGATAACCGTTGGGGTAGACGAGTTTTGGAGTGGAGACCGCGTCTAGGCAAACGTAGTGTAGGACGTCCTCAGGCGCGATGGAGTGACGATTTGCGCAAGGTGGCTGGCAGGAGCTGGATGCGAGTAGCCCAAGATCGATCTGAGTGGCGTGCAATTGGAGAGGCCTATGTCCAGCAGTGGACTAGGATAGGCTGTTGATGATGATGACGATGAATATAAGGTACGACAAAAAAGGGGACATAAAGTCACACATAGGTAAACACAGCTACAAAATACCCAGAGATACGTTTCAGCGCGATATCTGAGAGCAGAATTTCTGCTTTCGTTTTCTTTTGAAATACTCACCAGTTTACAAAAACAAGGTACATTGTTTGCTACCATGTACCTTGTTTTTAGCGAGTTTCCGATATTTCGGCACTTCGGCACTGTTGCAACAACGCCATGATCACTTGCTAAAAACAAGGTACATGGTAACAATCCCGTCAATAACATAAATTATTATAATGTAATATTGTAATAGTGTATTAATTATTGTAATAGTAACTGTTGTGGATCGTTTCTCATGCGAAGTAATGTTCTCCTAAATAAAACGTAGGCCCTTTTAGGCGCTATTTAGCAGTCCTATGCCACGAAGAAAAAAACAATTTAAGAGAAATACGTTTATTACTTCTAACGAAAATTATAATAATCAATCAATCACTGTCAAAAATTCAAAATGTGAAAAATTAATATATGCCATAAACTTGTAATTACAAAAAGGTTAGTATCGGCAACATACTGCCCGCCTTGCGCATACGCAGGTATAAAAACTAAAGGATTATGCGCAAGAACCATCAATCTACATACAGTAGAAATTTATAAAACGTACCTATTCGTTTTGTAACAATTCAAGTTAACACACATAACTAACACAAAAAATAAAGTAAGTCATAAAAATTTTGAAGGGATTTTAACGAGACGACCAGACCTCGTAACCTTGGGTGGTGATGCACTAGGAGCTGTGGATGCATTTGAAGTACTATCTACCTTGGACATTGATGCCTGCGGAAGTTGCGTCTGCGACAGCTCTAACGGAAATAACCGTTGAAACGCTCTTAACCTCTCTCCGTGAGCGGTTTTAATCCTTGCCACTCTAGCAACATCATCGGATCCCGAGACTATTTCGGTAACTAGTCCTAAGGGGCCAGTTAATACGTTTTGTGTCGTCTGAACCCACCAAAACAACATCCCCTACTTGGAGCTCATAGTTGCTCACAGACTTTTTCTGAACCAAAAGACTAAGATATTCGCTACGAAATCTGTGCTTAATATCTTCTGATAGTTTTTTCAAATAGTGGTAACGTGCCGTTAGCTTAGCACTATTCAAGTTGTCTTAATCACTTGTATCGCTACTGGAACTAGGCTGGAGAAACATGGCCGGAGTAAGCGCCTTCAGGTATTCTGTACTATCTGAAACGTATGTCAGCGGACGAGAGTTTATATGTGCCTCAACTTCACATAATACAGTATACAGCTCTCTTTCACTCACGACAGATTTACCAAGTACCCTTCGTAGTATTTCCTTTACAGTTCTCACCATTCGTTCCCACCATCCTCCCCACCATGGCGCTGAAGGAGGTATAAAGCGCCATGCAATCTTTTGGATAGATATTCGCGTAAAAATGACTTTCCAGTCAATGCTGTTCATTAGACTGCTGGTTCCGTGAAAATTTGTCGCGTTATCGCTGTAGATAACTCTAGGCCTCCCTCTTCTTGCGATAAACCTTCTTAATGTCAGTAAGAATTCTTCAGTACTCAGCATGCTACATATCTCCAAATGGATTGCTCTATAAGTTCCGCATGTGAATATTACGATCCAGTTCTTTAAACAATTTTTTAAGACCAGAGGCCCGGCTAAGTCAACGCCTGTTACTTCAAATGGAATTCCCGTACTTATGCGGTCTATTGGTAACGGCGCTGAGGCCACAGTGCAAGCTTTAGCCTTGAAGCGTTTGCAAATGATACACTCTCTAATGACTTTCTTAGCTAGCCTCCTTACGCCGACTATCCAATACTGCTCACGTAATGTGCTGATAAGTGTTTGACTGCCACAATGAAGATCCATGATATGCCTTTGTCTAACTAATCTATACACTACCTCATCTGTAACCTTGCCTGGTAGAAGTATTGGCAAAATAAAGCTTTCATTGACGTTACTAAGTGTAAGTCTTGTTTTGACACGTATAAGACTGTTATGATCTGTCAGCACTTCCATTCGTAGCTTTTTACTAAGTTCTTCAATGCTGTGTAACTCTTCTTTCTGTATAATTCTTAGAATTCTGATTTCCGCGCTGTCATATTCTTCTGCCGTTATCTCATGTAGATTTTGGCCCGTCTTTCGACATCTTTGAGAGAATCTGACACACCACGCTACAGTTCTTACAATTTTTGTGTATTTTCCAAAATATAGTAATCTATCGGAAAATTTATTTCTTGTTTGGATGGTCAGGCAACTCTTCTTGACTTCTTTATTTACTTCCTGTTCATCGGGAGTGGCTTCTATGTGAGGCCACACTGACTCTGGGTGTCTTAACCACACTGGTCCCTCCCACCAACGGCTACCAAGTAAGCGTCGCCCTGTACAACCTCTAGACGGTAAATCCGCTGGGTTATCTTCACCAGGTATATGTCTCCAATCATGAACATTAGTCCTAGATAGTATTTCTTTAACACGATTGTGTACGAATACATTTAAGCCCGTTTGACGCTTTATCCAAGCGATCACAATGCTTGAGTCGCACCAATAATATTCCCGACAGTTAATTTCAAGTGCTGACTTTGCTTCTGACGCTAGTCTAGTGGCCATAAGTGCTGCGATTAGTTCTAGCCTTGGTATCGTAACAGGTTTGACAGGCGATACCCTCGACTTAGCTATCACCAGCTGCACTGTGACCAGGCCATTAATTTCGCAACGCAAGAAAACGCATCCAGAATATGCCGATAGACTGGCGTCACTAAAAACATGTAACGTGCAACTATCACAATCTTCTAAATTGACTGTACTGATATGTCTTGGTATACGACACTTTTCTATCCCGTCAACCTCTTCAAGCCATTCTTTTGCCTGTTTGGCTACGTCCATTGGAAGATCATCATCCCAATCAAGTGTTGTCTTCCAGCACTTTTGTATCAATAATTTGGGAATCAGCGTTGCAGGACAAACATAGCCAATTGGGTCAAAGATACTTTGAGCCATAGACAAAAGATTTCTTTTTGTGAGCTTGAGGTCAATTTTTTGGAAAAACGGAACTTTACAATAAATTTCATCCCTTACTGGATCCCAAGTTAAACCTAAAACGGACGTCGGCTCACTAGCTCCATCCGTTAGTATCGGGCCAGTTACCCAGCATCTTAACTCAAAATTTTTCTCCATCATTATGTTCTTGGCTTCTGTTACAAACTTCTCCATTTCCTGCTCGTTATTCAGACTAATCACACAATTGTCCACATAGAAACTTTTCCGCAATCTGTCTGCCGTTTCCCCATCAAACTTCTCGAGATGGTATAAAATTGTAGCTGCTAACAAATATGGGCTAGTAGTCACACCAAAAATAACTCGACAATGCCGAAAAATTTTGAGCCCTTTTTCTTTGTCGTTTATATCCCGCCACCACAAGAACTTTAAAAGGTCTCGATCTTCGGGGTTTACAGATATTTGGAGAAATGCCTTTTTGATATCGGCTGTAACACCGATTGCGCCCTTGCGAAATTGAATGAGTAAACGTGGAATTAGTTCAATTAAGTTGCTGCCCTTTTCAAGACACGAGTTTAACGAGAAGCCCTCTTTAGTAACCGCGGACGCATCAAAGACTGGGCGAAGTTTAGTCGTTAGACTTGAATTCTTCACCACTGCATGATGAGGTAAATAATGGCCGCTATGCGGATCGTCACTACCAACTACTTCTATAATCCCACTATTAAGCCAATCATTAAAAACGTCGTCATACTCAGCCAATAGACCAAGTTTTATAAGTCTACCCGTGGTTGAACGTAAACGTTTCAAAGCTAATCCGTGATTCGATGACAGAATAAAAGCGTTGTCTTTCCACGGAAGTCTAACCTCGTACCTATTATCGTCATTAACTTTTACGGTTTCTCTAAAAAACGTTTCGACTTCTTTCTCGCGCCTTTTATGTGTTTTTACCTCTGCATCATCCTGAATGCCTATTGTTTCCAGTTTCCACAGATCATCAATGTCAAAGGTGCATTTTTGTGTAGTATTATAGTTATGAAATGTACAGTACATACCGTAAGTCGGCCCTTGCACCACCCAACCAAGCTTAGTTTGTACAGCTATCAAATTGTCACTCACGTGCTCTGATCGTCCCGTGTACAGCGAACCTAAAATATCGGAACCGATTAATAATGATATTTCAGTATTGTCATCAACACAATCAAATAACACTATACCTTTTTCTTTTAACAGTGACATCAGTTTGCCTGAACGTACTTTAGGCAAATCTTCACATATTACCTTTTGTTCAAGCGCTTGTAGCTGAAAATTAAAAGTACCATCTAAACTTCTGCAGTTGAGTACGTAAGAATTGTGAACTTCCATCTTTTTTACAATTCCGCCAAACAAATTATGGCTGAGATGTTCTTGACCAATTGGTACAGCTTTAAGCTTCTTAATAGCCTCCAATTTCACGAAAGACCGCTGTGCACCGGAATCCAGTAATGCTCTCACTGTAAGAGAATTAGTTCCTTCGATAAGGTTCAACTTTACAGTTTGCAGCAATACAGTGCTTGGTTTGTCTGTCAAATTCATCACGGTCGGCTCTTTTGGCTTATCTGCATCTTTAGGCAGTCTGTCGCACATTATGGGATAGTGTCTTTTCTGACAGACCACACACTTTGGAAATTTTCTACACTTTTTAGCGTGGTGCCCGCGTCTTAAACATATCAGACAACAATTCTTCTTTTTCAAAAACTCCTTTCTATTTTCCATGCTCCATTTTATCGGAGTTTTACACTCCGAACTGTTGTGTGTAGGTCTCTCACACCAAACACATTCATTATTTGAAGCTGGTGGTGGTGCTTTTGTTGTGTCTTTCTTGTCATGAACAGTTGTCGTCAAGAAACTCGCCGATGGAGAAGACGGGCTAGGGTCGTCTTTAGAAAATCCAGCTTTAGATATGTTAATCTTTTCTTCGGATTCAACTTCACTACGAACAAAATCTAATAATATATTTAATTGACTTTTTCCACTGGTCTCTGTTGAGTTACGACTCATTTCATACCGATTCCACGCTCTCAACGTGTCTTCCGGTAACGACGATTCAACCATAGGAAGTAAGAAGCCAGAATATTGTTCTCGTGTTTGCCCGAGTGATTCGAGTGACATAACTTGCGTCATTATTCTGTCATAGAGAGTCCGCAACGACATCTTGTTTTCTGCTCTATACTGTGCACTAGTCAACTTCAGAAGTTCTCGTACATAGTGCTCTACAATGAGTGTCTCTCGAGCATACCTTAGTTTTAGCTGTTGTATAACTTTAGGGTAGTTTTCGGCTGATGGTGGAAAACTTTCCACTAGCTCTCTAGCACTGCAACCTGGCTCCACGCTTTGTAATAAAAATTGAAACTTATCTTCGTCATCAATGTCACTGTCACTATCAATTTTTTTGAATTGAGCCCAGAATTGTAGCCAACTTTTGACGTTGCCGTCGAATTTTGGCAGCTCTAACCTTGGTAATCTTACTATTCGCCGTCTATGACCTGAAGAAATGGAACCCTCCACTCTAACTGCGGTACCATCTACCACTGAGCCTGGCTCGGTAGTATCCGAAAATTCTTTCACTTTTTGTTGGAGGGAGTAAAATTGGCTCTCATAACTATCTGACGCTTCTAAATCGTTCTCAAAAAACTCCTCATCACGATTTTCTTGATCTAACCATGTGTTTAGTAATTTATTTTGTACTGCCGAAAGTTGCTCGTATATATTTGACAGTTTTAGTAATTCTGATGACATACCTGATTTTTCACCACTTTCGATAAATTTCTGTAATTTTTTACTACATACGGTAAAACGGCTGCGGATAACCTTTCGTTCAAGCAGAACTCGATCCATGGTTTTCACAATATAGTAACTGTCACGGTCGCCAGTTGTTGTGGATCGTTTCTCATGCGAAGTAATGTTCTCCTAAATAAAACGTAGGCCCTTTTAGGCGCTATTTAGCAGTCCTATGCCACGAAGAAAAAAACAATTTAAGAGAAATACGTTTATTACTTCTAACGAAAATTATAATAATCAATCAATCACTGTCAAAAATTCAAAATGTGAAAAATTAATATATGCCATAAACTTGTAATTACAAAAAGGTTAGTATCGGCAACAGTAACTATGAAAGTTTAAAACAATAAAGACTGATTTTTATACGGGCAAAGAAGTTGTCAAATACCCTATTTGCTACATTTTTATTTTTTTAAGCATTTAACTGTTAGATGTTTAAATCTTAAGAAAAGTTTACTAGTGGCGCGGAGGGCCGCGGTAACATAATGGTCAGTGCATTCGCCCGGATAGCGAAGGGTGCGGGTTCCAGTCCCGTCTGCAGCCTGGTCCGCGTTCAATTTTTTCTAGTAATATTTTCTTTAGAGTTAAACATCGAGCAGTTACATGCTTAAAAATAAATTTATAACTTATAATTCATATTTCTTCTTTCAAATGTTTAATACTTGTAAATGTATTCATTTGACATTGGGTTACCTACTGGTAACTCCAAAACATATTGTAATCTCTAAATTCCATACCGTGTCATTCTCTTTTCGAATTAACCGCATCTCAATGGATCCTTCTCCTTCAAACACTGTGTCTATGCTTATGAGGGAAGAAGACGCAATATATTCGCCGGCAACGACGGATGGCCGGAAGGAAATGGCAGTCTGTCATAGACATCAGTCTGTCAACGCGTAAATACGAAATAGTCGAATTTTTCATCGCTCCGCAAGAATTGTGATTATATTTTTCCGCATTAAAGTCAGTTTAAGGCTGCGTTTTCACCAAAAATGTGCGATGGAAATGTGTCGTGCGAGGATGTCTAGCTGTGCTGTGAAAATGTGTGGGGATTTCCACCAAAGCTGTGCGATGAAAATGTGCCTACGAGGATGTGTAGCGGAGCTGTGAGAATGAGCATTAATGTGTGGTGCGAGGATGCGTTGCGAAGCTGTGAAATGTGTTCTTCTATTGCTCAAAATTATAGAACTAATAAGCTCCGTATCTTCTGCTTCCATTTCTTCATCGCAAATTGTTAAATATAAAAGTATCTTATAAATTTTATTATTTTTAAAGCATGTAACTGCTTGATGTTTAAATCTAAAGAAAATATAACTAGAAAAAATTCCACGCGGACCAGGCAGCAGACGGGACTCGAACCCGCACCCTTCGCAATCCGGGCGAATGCACTGACCAATTATGCTACCGCGGCCCTCACGGACCGCGTCGAAATTCTTCTAGCCATTCTTAAGCTGCAAGGCAGCGCCATCTCTTCGCATTATAGGTAACCCACAATGTCAAATGAATACTTTTACAAGTATTAAACATTTGAAAGAAGAAATAGCAATTATAGTTATAAATTTTATTATTTTTAAAGCATGTAACTGCTTGATGTTTAAATCTAAAGAAAATATAACTAGAAAAAATTCCACGCGGATCAGGCAGCAGACGGGACTCGAACCCGCACCCTTCGCAATCCGGGCGAATGCACTGACCAACTGACCAAAAAAGCATAATTGGTCTTGGTCTTGGATTGATGCTTTTTTGGTCAGTTGGTCAGTGCATTCGCCCGGATTGCGAAGGGTGCGGGTTCGAGTCCCGTCTGCTGCCTGGTCCGCGTGGAATTTTTTCTAGTTATATTTTCTTTAGATAAAAGTATCTTGTTTTCCAATTATCCATATCTATTTTGTGCACTTCTACTTCCCACAAACTCCGTCTATGGTCTGGCTGGTTCAGTATGCGCAAACCTCGCAACACATCCTTCTCAACACACATTCCTCGCAACACTCCCTCGCACCCATCCCTCGCTTGTTTTGTATGCGCAAAAATCTAGCTCCGCTGAGCCGTTTCCACCAGAGCTGTGCTGACCGAGGCGAGGTAAATGAAGCGATTCTATTGGTTCTTTAGAAACACATCCCTCGCTATGCATCCTCGCACATCTCTGGTGGAAACGCAGCCTAAGAAGTGTGTGAAGATTAATATACAATCTTAATTAAATGAACAGATTTCCCCGAAAATAGGAGGTTTTGTGTGTGATAGCTATCAACGACTTTCTTGACCGCTTGAACCGCTGGCATCGGAAGAGACTGCTGCAGGAGAAGCTGACGTATGAGCCAGCGCCACCGTCGAGGCCCTCCGTAAGTAAGCACAGTGTTTTGTCCTCATCCTATCCCATAGACCAAACCCCCTTAATATTTCGAACCAACGCCTGCAGTCTATTCTCCGGGGTTTCGACCCCACCAGATATCGTTTTACCGAATTCGGCTTCATCACCTGCAATGTGAAGAAAAGGCGCTGCCTTGCAGTTTGAGAAAGGCTAGAAAGAATTAGACACGGCCATCAGGGCCGCGGTAGCATAATAGTCGATGCATTCGCCCGGACAGCGAAGGGTGCGGGTTCGAGCCCCGTCTGCTGTCTAGTCCACACGTTTTTTTTTCTAATAAAGTTCTTAACGACAAAAAAAAAATATAAAAAAAGCGATCAACCGCTTGCGCTCGGCCACGCTCGGCGCTGTCGCCCGTTTGCGAAATGCATAAAAATTTTTTTTTTTAAAAACGGACAAGCCAGAGACTGTTTATTTTGGCCGGACACTCAATCAAATCAAGGAGCTCGATGGCGCAGGTGGCTAGCGCGTTCGGTTACGATCGTTGAAGTTAAGCAACTTTCGCAGTGGTCGGTCATTGGATGGGTGACCAAAAATCTTCTACCTCGCGTTCCACCGTGCTTTGGAAGGCACGTTAAGCCGCTGGTCCCGGCTGCATCTGCGTCGTTAGCACCCGCCAATCATGGCCCAATCTCCCTATTCCATCCATAGGGAAGGCCTGTGCCCCAGCAGTGGGGACATTAATAGGCTGATGATGATGATGATGATGATGACTCAATCAAAAAGCTGAACTATGTGCGGCTTTATCCGTACGTCTGGCAACGCTTCTCGCAATGTGATGTATGTACCACACTACAAGAGTACTAACAACATCTATTGTTTAAGACACATTGTCATTTCAACAAATTCTCAACACCCGAGTTACACCATTCTCGTACTTACGCGCTAACCAATAAGGGTGATGCGACTCGACAAAGTTAATTTTGTTGTAAAACAATGACGAGCTAAGGAGGCACCTATTATGTCTTTGAATAAGGACAGTTGACAAATGATCTGGTGTTGGTACGTTGTGGTGAAAAATTGAGCCTGCCTGGTAAAGCAAATTTTTTTGTTTGTTTCCTCCCAGGCGCGGGGGAGCGTGTGAGAAATCCTCATGGATACCCTACAGCCGGCTGCAAGGTTATGTCAGACTTGTACTGACTAATAAACACCGGTAGGTAGGCTTGTTGAAAATATATCGATGTATCGATATTTTTTGTTCGATATATCGATATTTTTTGCCGATATATTTTGATTCGATATATCGATACATCGATACAAAATAACCAATATCAAAATTCGTATCAAAAACGATATTTTTTTAATTATTAGCGGCATATCACGAGCTAACTAAATTCGTATCTGGAAATATCGTAACTGGATCTCAGATTAATGATATTCAACATATCTATGATCTGTGCTGTATTTAGTATTGTTTATGTCATCATTGGAAAATAGGGTCTATTTTTAGGGAGATAATTTTCGTTCCATTATTATTCCGCGTGTCATATTTCGTGAGCTACTGTACGATATTTTTGGGAAAATTGGTCCGATATATCGATGTTTTTTTCGCGATATATCGAAGCCGATATTGATATTTTTTAAAATATCGATATATCGATATTTTTTTCAACTTTCGACATCCCTACCGGTAGGTGCTGCCTCTGGCCGGGAAGGCCTCTAAGGCTACGTCGGACGGAAGCGATCGTGCGATAAAACAGTAAACAGTAAATTTATTCTTCCTATTGTAAGGTAATGTAGAATATTTGCAAATACTATTTTATTTTTTTTGTACTGATCGTTCTACTGCAGCCAGTTTACGGAAAAAACGATAAATGTGCACAACTTCAAACGCCTCAATCTCTTAAAATTTTTCGATAAATTAGATCAAATCAATTACTAAGACATCAGAAATATGTTTTTGTTGAAATATAATGTATTGAAATTTTGATTTTCCATCTCATTAATTATCAAAAAAAAAAACATCTATCCTCCGTGAGTTTTCCCAAAAACTAATGAGGGTTTATCTCGTATTTTGATATTGATTAATGGAATTACTATCAAAAACTTTCATAAAACTAATCTACCATCAATGAACTACTGAAATATGTATATGTTTTTTATAATTAGTTCATTAATTTTTATTTTATAAGACTCGAAACATCACCCGTAATTGTATAATTATAATATATATTAGTGCAATCTACCTACGCGCCGATCAGTACGGCAGCGGCGCAATTTCGTAAAAGGGCTCTTAGTGTCGCCGCACACGGGCCACCGACCACAACGACAAAACGCCGCCACCGGCATATTTCTTGCAGTTTTCATACATTTTATATGGACTCGCCACACACGGTACGCCGCCGGTGGCCGCCACACGCTACAAATCGTCGTTGCTCGCTTCTTGTGGCCCGCACCGGCCACTTAATGCGCCGATACAAAACGCCGCCACACGTCACTCGCGCGACACCCACCCCTCTCTCCCTTACCTTAGTCGGCCGCTGTCGCGCGCTTCAGCCGCTTTAGCTTCTCGTGGCGGCGTTTGTGGCTGTGGCGGCCCGTGTGCGGCGACACTAACACTACTGTAGTCAACACAGACACGGCAATTAGAACTTTATCATGCTTTACATTTGAATCACAATCGATTGAGAGAATGTCATTGTCAAACTTTGTATGGAAACTTGAACAACAGCGTCGGAACGGACGCAACGAGAACTAAAAATCCGTATACATTTGACAATGACATTTAATTTTAAAAATTTTAATTTTAAAATGGAATTATTGAATACAAAAAACTTTTAAATGATGTAATTGAATGAATGAACTGTTATTATTAAAATTTATTTATTTGTCAATTTGATTTGTGTAAACTTCTCTGTTACTTTGTTTTTGTTTGTTTTTATTTAATTTAACTTTATATGATTTTTTATTAAATACACAGCTGCTCATAACTGTACTAATTGTTAGTGGAAACTTTGTTGATGTATGTTAATCTATATTTAATTTATCTAAATGTAATAAAATATTGTATGTTTCCCAAATAAAAATAAAATAAAATTTCGCCTTCGCCAACTATTCGAAATCGACATTGGTTCTTGCTAGGGGTACAGGATATTTGACGTAAATGGACTGAATATTGAAGCACGCCCATATCGATTTGATAAGCTACATAGGGCCGCTCGCAATATGGGAGGGCATAACATCAACCAGAAAATCTTGATTTTTCCACCCAATCTATTATAAGATTCGGAAGGCTTTTCATGTCTTGTAAATTGAATTGATTATCGTCCTGTGTTACCACTGAATTTAAATTATCGCGTCAATGGATTTCGGCATTAAATGCCAGTTCCAGTTTATTCATTGGCCTGTTTTCCCGCTTCCATGATTACGTGTGACGTGTCGTAAACAACGTACGGTTTCAACCGCTTCGCATTGGACCGCGGGATCTATTCAAGGATCGTTCGCATCGTGTCGGGCGGTCCATTTCTATCAATTTTAATTTTATATCCTTTGACAACTTTTGATCTTAAAGAAGAAAGAAAGTATTTCATTCATTATTGCGTTCACATTTAAATTCTACCTTAGCCGCTTTTGCATGCCACGCGCTTGCCTTGCGCCGTTTCTTGTTTATTCTAGTTTGTGTTCAATTACTTTAAATAAAATTTAAAATTTCATGATATTCCTGGATATTGCAAAATGCTATGTTATTTATGACAAAAAAAATACCTACTTATAATTTACCTTTTCGAAGGTTTTTATAAAATACGTGTGTTATTTTTTCACATTTCACAAGATTGATTTGTGACAGGCGATTTTTAAAATTCTGTGAATGCAGTTCTACTTATTAATAAAAATAAAATGATGTCTTCTTTGAATAAAATATTCTATCTTCAGTATTTAATATACTTTCCCTCCGTGTGAAAATGCCGTGGGACGCCCTATATTTAAGAGTGATACGAGCGCTGCTCCATTCCTCTATGCCTTATGCACCGCCTAATGTTAGGTCATGAATATAATAGGTTAGGAAAAGAAGTTTCACTTCCTTCCACAGTTCGGCACAGTTGTGGCTGTGACAGATTTAGCTCCTGGCGTCAATGTGGTATAGGACATAATTGGACACCGCCAAATGTCTACACACGTTCTTTAGTTTCTTGTCTCTCAAAGGACAAATATTGTTTTTATTTTTATTTTTAAGCATTTAACTGCTAGATGTTTAAATCTAAAGAAAAGTTTACTAGAAAAAAATCCACGCGGACCAGGCAGCTCATAACTATAATTGCTATTTCTTCTTTAAAATGTTTAATACTTGAAAAAGTATTCATTAGACATTGTGGGTTCCCTACAATGCGAAGAGATGGCGCTGCCTTGCAGCTTAAGGCTAGGAAAATTTCGACGCGGCTAATAGGGCCGTGGTAGCATAATGGTCAGTGCATTCGCCCGGATTCCGAAGGATGCGGGTTCGAGTCCCGTCCGCTGCCTGGTCCGCGTGGATTTTTTTCTAGTAAACTTTTCTTTAGATTTAGACATATATTGTCTTAACACGTGGCATAATGGTGTTCCATCGTACGTGGCAATGAGATTCAAATGCGATTGAAAATGTTTCTTTGATATGTGTTACGTGGCACGGGCGAATTTCTCATCTACTGTCAGTGCCACTGTCAATGTCAGGGTGGGCCGGCGTGGTTGCGTTCTGTGGCTACACTCCGAGTGCGGCTTTTGCAGGATGGGCGAGGATAATAGCATATTCGGCCTTATTATGGTTATAACTTTCATTAACATTAAATGCTAATATACTTTTATTATTTATGTAACATCGTTTTAGCATCATAATATTTTTATATATTTGCATTTAACTACCTATTTCTATTTTGTTTTTTTATTTATACCATTATATAATTTTAAATCACTTTAATATTTTGTCCCTCTGGCGTCCTTACACAGGCCCTGCCAGAATACCAGCGCTGTTATGGTGGGAATATCCGTTCCCACAATAACAGCATTAAGCTGAGGCAGGGTCCTGATTGCCCATTCTTTGTGCTCATGTGTATTTTCTCTGTTTTGTTTTAATTTTATTGTTTTTGCTCATTGTTTTTTTCTTTCTACTTATGTACCAACTTATGGCCAATTAATACTTTTTCTTTCTTTCTTCTTTCTTTCCATGTGTGGTCCGTGCACGCATTTTTTTATTTTTCAGTGTAGCATTAGACTTAGGTATACGAGTGATTCAAATATCGCATCCCAGTAAAATATTGTCGCTGAGTCGACTGCCGATGTATGTTTACTGGTATCGGAAAAAGTCCTAAATCACCGTACCGTAGGTACCTACCCAACTAGCTCAAAAGCTTAAAATCTTCTGTAAAGTTGGAAAATTTCGCCATCTGAGAAATTGTTTTGAAGGGAACTCATAAATTATCAAAGTTTATGTTATTCGTTCGTTAGGAATAAAACTGCTTTTGTTTTCAAAGTTTTGCCACTTTGTTAGTCAGTAGGTAATAACAGTTTGAGAATATTAGTGACAATAAATAGAGATTCTGTGTTTGACTTTTATTTATTGTCAACTTTTATTATTTATAGAAATGGGATGAAAATTGGCATGAGAAATAATTCTATTCCATTACAATGTCGAGAGCACTAGGCTTTGCATAATACAAAACTTAACGATTTTATAGTATAATAATAGGGTATTTGAGAAGTTTTAGGCAACGATCTCACGTTATTGACTACTGTTTATGGAGTCCGTAAAAAGTGGATATTCATCATTCTGTTGTGTATTTCAGTAAAAATAACCAAAACAAAAACTCCATTTTCAAGTTGCCGCGAAAACGTTTCTCTGGACAATATGGCGTCTTACTAGTGTGTGACGTCACACGACTGTTATTAAAACGTCAAACGATACAATGTAATGTCACTTTAACCGGAAGTTTACTTGCGTGCACGTCATGATCGTTTTGGGTCACGTGACAATAGATAAGAAAACTATTATCTTTTTCGAGGGTTTTTAGTAATATTATGATTTTTTTTTTGTAAAAATAGTAAAGACCCCTGCCAATATTCAGTCTAAACACAGATGCTAACAATTGGCACTTTATTTTTAATACTGTCAAATACCCTATTGCAAGAGATATACTTCAAACTACCAAAATGGAAGGAACTAGCACCTAAATTACAGTATAATTAGGACTGTTATAAGTCGCGGCACGAAACTCTAACGCTGGCCGTTATTGCGCAGAAGTAAAAATTAAGATGTGTTGGGGGGGAACGAGGTGCGCGGGTGGGCGTGCGTTGCGCCGATTGGCTCTCCAGTCGTACCGCAGCGCAGCTATCCCCTCTGCGTTTTGTTCAGCGCTAGAAATACGTGCCGTGACCTGAACTAGTGTATACAACAGTACCCCTAGCACGAACAATTATCGAATTCGAATAGTTTGCAAACCGAAATGTCAATGTCAAATTTTGTATGGAAACTTGAACAGCAGCGGCACAAAGTACGTAACGAGAACTAAGTAGTAAAAAGTAAAAAGTACGTAATTTCATTGTCAAATGTGTACTGATTTTTGTACACATTTGACAATGAAATTTCGGGCTCGCAAACGATACGAATTCGATATTGGTTCGTGCTAGGGGTACAGTGCTTTGTAACGGTCATCTGCGACCATAAGCATACACACTCAAAAAAAATAAAAATTGTATTCTTTGTTTTAAGAAGTTATGTTGAATAACATCAACATAACTTCTTAAAACAAAGAGGCATTAACAAAAAAAAATGATTTAACTATGTAACTATGTTGGAGCGAATAAATAAATTTATTATTAATATTATTACTTTGTTTTATGGGAGAAAAAAATTGTAAGGTCTTACCTTTGCATCTTCTTACCTTAATAAAATAATAATTGTGCACGCATGCAATCGCACAAAATATAACAAGCTTTTGTTTTATAAAACATGACAATGAGCTAAATAAAAACTCTTTACAAAAAAATAAACCACCCCATTAATATTTGGAGTCTGTGCCATGCTAACTCAAGTAGCAAGTTCAGTATTTTTAGCGGTATAATTTTTTAGTAAAATGTTTTTTGGAGCACACGGGCCACTTGCCACAGCCATATACGCCGCCACGAGAAGTTAGAAGCGGCTACTAAAGTGGCTGAAGCGCGCGAAAGCGGCTGACTAAGGTGGAGAGAGGGGTGGGGAATCACGCGATTGACGTGTGGCGGCGTTTTGTATCGGCGCATTAAGTGGCCGGTGCGGGCCACAAGAAGAGAGCAACGACGATTTGTAGCGTGTGGCGGCCACCGGCGTACCGTATGTGGCGAGTCCATATAAAATGTATGAAAACAACAAGAAATATGCCGGGGTGGCGGCGTTTTGTGGTTGTGGTCGGTGGCCCGTGTGCGGCGACACTTAATATCTAAATCTGTGAGTAAACAATAGCCTGTATTTTCCCACCTTTAGGGTAGGATTTGGTTTCCAAATGTATGTAGGACCATTTGAGAGGTAAACCCTATTCAATAAAAAAAGAATTATCAAAATCGGACTACTCTGTAAAAAGTTATGCGTGGTCATTATTTTGGTGGTTATACATTACAATCAGTGAGTGAACAATCAATCATCCCCTGTTTTCCTACTCTTAGGGTAAGAATTTTGTTTTCAAATTTATATGAGACTAATTTCGGAGTTTACCTTTTCCAATGAAATAAAAATTATCAAAATCGGACTACTCTGTAAAAAGTTATGTGTGACCAATGATCATACATAAAAATACCCATCTATATTGATAACGTTTTTTTTTCGTTTGAAAAGTGGTATTATATTCTCATTTTATTGTAGGTGATATTGTGGGGAACTCGATGGTGCGTTAATGTGTTCTGCCACGATCGTTGAAGTGAAGCAACTTACGCAGTGGCCGGTCATTCGATAGGTGACCAAAAATTTACTATCTCTAGCTCCTCCGTGGTTCGGAAGGCAATAATTTACGGTTTTCGCAAATTTTTACTTTAGCTGTGCTATAAGATTTTGCTTCGTACCAAATTTCAAGATTCTGAGTTCACGGGAAGTTCCCTGTAGGTTTTGATTCCCTTGAGAGTTTCGAAAATTTACGGATATTTGCGGCATAAATGGCTGTATCTTTTGATTGCGTTGGCTTTGAAGTTTGATATTTTCACAGATCCAAGGGACAGTAGACCTGAATATTTTTCATAAAGGACAATGGGCAAAAAAAATGTATGGACGCTGTAACACCCACATCCGCCACGGCTTAAGTAAACTACATTTGTTTGAAAGGTATTATAGTCATGATCATCTGTGTCAAAGCGCATCAAATTCTATCCAATGAATCCCAGAAATAAGTAGGTCTCCCCCTAATCTTGAGAACTTGAGACTCCTTCCGAGAATACCTGGTAGAAGGACCTTACAGAAATTTAATTTACACCTCTACCCACTGGGTCGCGTAGGTTTTTTTTCATCGGCAATTTTAACGTCTTTCGCGTCGTCTAGTAGTCAATTATACTAAATATGAGTACGTACCTACATTAGTTTCCGCTCGAGCTACACTATCATGTCGACATCCCAATGTCGCAATAACGCGTGCTCAGCGCCGCGGCAAGATTGAGCCGGGTCCACCCGTGACGGACCCCACCTGTCCCTGCAAGCAAAAACTGTAAGGCCGGCTTCCCACCGACGGAACTTTTTGGAGTTTACTCCTTAAGAATCGATTTGCATATATAAGGTGCCCGGTATGAGAAAAATGTGAGGAGTAAAATCTATCGATGAATGACCTCGTTACGTTTTTGGTGCGCATCCTATGTCGCGCAACTTTGACAAACAAAGATGACGGATTGACATTAATAAAATTTTTAAAATCTGAACTGAATTTAGATATTGTTTCTGATAGAGCAATGGGGGCAACGAGGTATGGTACAACCATTGATGCGGTATTTTCAAGTTTCGTGAACCACGTATGAACGTCCATGTGTCTTATTTTAGTTACCATAAACCACCTGTCACTGTAATTAATAATGCAGACAATGTTGATTTAATTAATATTTAAAAAAATGATAATAGTCTGATAATAATAATTACATAATTTATCAACATTCCTAATGATATATTAATGCACATCTGAAATTGACTATTGTAAAAAGTTTAATGTAAAATATTTCGTCGATCAGTTATAATAAATATATATGAAATAAATAAATATATATTTATATATGTATATTATTTTCATTAATTTGTTAATTTACCCTTTCATACAGCATCAATCTTTTTTAAGTTAAATAAACTCTTTTCGCGTCTGGTTAGACTATCGAACTTAAGGAGTAAACTCCAGTCGTACGTCGGAGCTGACACACACAATTTTTTTTTGTCTGGGAAATGTCTAACGCATCCTTCAACCACCGGGAGAGCGAGAAGAAGGTATGTGGGACTCCTCTCTGCTCATTTCCCCCAGCACTTGGGCCGGATGAAATGAGCAAGGTCCTACCTAACGCCCTGAACAGGGCCACTTAAAACCAGACAATACTCCTGCACCGGTCATCCGATACGCATTGTAAGGATCGAGGTGCTCCCAATACGTGCCGAGAGTGCGGGTGTGGTCGCTGCAACCGTTGCCGACTGGCTGCACACCCGCAGGTAGAGATGCCCCGGAGCATCAGGGACATCAGCATCCAGGAAGCTTGTGCAATGCAAGCCCACCCATCTGCGGGGGCAGACTCGTGGTACTATGGACCACAATAATATAATACGACTACTGGGTGCCAGCGACTTTGTCTACGTGGAAATATATTGATTTTCCATACAAACTTTGAAACCTCGTTTTACCACTTACGAAAGCATTTTCTTAAACTCACCCAGTTTTAGAAAATGCTTTCTTAACGTACGCTTTCAACATAATATATATGTGCCAAATTTTCGCTAACTCCGCTCATTGGTTTGAGCTGTGTGTTGATTGATAGATCAATCAGTCAGTAATGGTTGCCTCTGTGGCGGCAACATCTATATGCCCCACATATATCCAACGGATAGAGGAAATCATCGCACGCCTTCTCAAGAGATGGCGCTACCAACGCTGCGATCAATACGTATGGAAGCTTACATCGCGCAAGTGAAATTCGGATGCTAACACTCCATATATACAATGCCCGACCAACATCAATTAGGCTGCGGCCCCCGAGCTACCATCACCCAGCTCGGAGGAAGATTTTCCCATTTGACCTCTATACACCTCCTATATTCAGATAATAGCAAGAAAAAAATTAAATTAGCAATACAATAGCCGAGGAACTCAATAACGCAAGTGGGTTAGCGTTAGTGCATGCAGTTCATGATCATAGGATGAGTGACTAAAAATTATTATTTTGAGCTCAATCATGCTTCGGAGACACTAAGCCGTTGGTCTCGGCGGCTTCGGTTGTCAGTACCCACTTATCTTCACTGGGCCCGAGTGATTCATGGCCCAATCTACCTATTCCATTCTTATGGAAGGCTTGTGCCGCAGAGGTAGGGACATTAATTCATGAATATAACTCGTGCCATTGAGGAAATGAATCGAAAATGCCGACGCAAGACATTCTGTTTCTCTCTTATGTTACTTAGGATTGCATGCGCGTGAGGGATTGAATGTCTTTCATCGTCTTTGTTTCATTGTCTCATCATCATCATCATCATCGACAGCCTATTGATGTCCCCACTGCTGGGGCATAGGCCTTCCCTATGGATGGAATAGGGAGATTGGGCCATGACCCACCACGCGGGCCCTGTGCAGATTGGCGGGTGTTTACGACTGCAGATGCAGCCGGGACCAACGGCTTAACGTGCCTTCCGAAGCTCGAGATAGTAAATTTTTGGTCACCCATCCAATGACCGACCACTGCGAAAGTTGCTTAACTTCAACGATCGCAGCCGAACGCGCTAATCACTTGCACCATCGAGCTCCTCATCACATCGTCATTTGCTATTTATCTTTTTTACTCACGTGAATTATACACCAATGAAGAACACAAGGGTCAAAATGTTACACTTAAATATGCCCAACGCTAAAGTATAGACGAATGCATTATTAGTTTTCACGTAAATACATGCAGTATTAACGAAGTTATGACTGCGAGAAGTGTAGGCCCTATTTCAAATTTACGAGATTTCGCGCTCCCTACGCTTACGTTTCTTGATACCAGGGGAGCGTTAAATACCTAAAGATTCTCAGTGATTGATCTAGTCTTGAGCATAGTTAGAAAGGGATGTCGCTATGTGCTATATACAGGCTGTTACAGAATTCCGAAATTAAATTTGTAGGTATGTATTCCAAAATAAAACGCTATACAGGGTGTGACAAAAGTTCAAAATAAAAATTTAGGGTTTGGTTGTGTTCCTTGTATAGAATTACCTACGAAAGTTTGACGCCATTCAGACCACTTTTATTTTCTAATTAAATAAATAAAAATATCGTTTTACACCTGCCTATGACAACCCTTTAAATGCGTACGATTACTACTACCTAAACAGACCCCCCTCTCTCCCCCAGGCGCCCCTGCGCCCCGCTCAGATACCTACAATTTTTTATTTCGGAATACATACCTACAAATTTTATTTCGGAATTCTGTAACAGCCTGTATATAGCACATAGCGACATCCCTTTCTAACAGTACTGAAGTAAAGATCAACACTTAGTGTCAACGCGTCATTCTGTAATACGGGCCTTAGTGCAGTTCTTTACCTTAACGTTCCAATTTCGATTGACATAAAATGTATGAGCTAATGTCAATTTTGACATTTATTGCACCTACAGCGTAGGTTTTGAACGCAGCGCTGCGCTGGGGCCGCGACACTACGAGTGACGTCATCGCAAGTTCGAGGTCCGCCCACGTTTTTAAATAATTCCGTGTGAAAATGCATACTTCAAACTTAATATTCCCAGCTATTTTAAAGATAGAAAAAACCGGTCAAGTGCGGGTCGGACCCGTCGGTTCCGTACAAAACTGTAGGTATATAAAAATTATTAAGAAAAATTTGATGTAGTTAAAAATTTGCATAAACGGCTGTATCTTCTAATTGCATTGGCTTAGAAGGTTAATTTTTTCACAGCTCTAAGGGACAGCAGACCTGAGTATTTAATATAAATTTCAGCTTGACAACTCTACGCGTTCCTGAGAAAAACGGTCTTGACAGACGGACAGACGGACAACAAAGTGATTCTATAAGGGTACCGTTTTTTACTTTCGAGGTACGGAACCCTAAAAGAGTAAAATTACTTTCAATCTTGCAATTTTTTGTAGATAACTTTGGAATTTTTAGAAAAAGAAAACGTTTGTCATCCCTTTTAAGTATCATTGCGGATTTTATTAACGTCTCGTTCGTCGCACAGTGGGAATCCTCCTTTAAATCCTTTTTGTTCAAACTAAGATTTAAATTAGTCTCCAAATTGGATTAACTCGTTGCGAGTGGTAGGTGGAGCGGATCAGTGATAAGGCTTTTTATCAGTACCTACCTACCTTTTAGCTGTGTCTAGGTTTTTAAACGAAAAACGTAATGGGATTAAGTACGTCCAGCTTTGTTATATTTAGCGGGTTTCATTTTCATTAATTTTTTTTACATGAATTCTGATTAGTAGATTTAAATATCTTTTTCCGCTCTCCGTGATAGGAATGAACGGTGTTTCTCGCGGTCCTTGCCTTACTTAAGGCTCCAGTCCCCGTAGCATGAGAACCACAATTTACATTATATCAGGTTTTTTATCGCGTCTTACTGTCAAACTACATGGTAATTTGACAATTTAGCGTGATAAATACGCGTTACTATTTAAAAAATTTAAAAGTCCTGACAAAAAGCCGGACATTTCTATAAAAGTCTGGACATTCTATTCACAAAATACGTGTCGTAGCAGACGCTCGCATCGCGTCGGGGGGATCTCGTCTCGTTGTTGATTTTTAAAGATAATTTATATTTTGTTCTAAATTAAGGAAACCTTATAAGCAGTTTTACTCATTATCCATCTAATTAAAAAAATACGGACAAATTAAAAAGCCGGGCAAAGTCCGGACATAAGGCGAAAATTCCGGACATGTCCGGAAAAATCCGGGCGGATGGTAACCCAATACGCGTTATCTATCTATACAGGGTGTGACAAAAGTCCGAAATAAAACTTTAGGGTTTGGTTGTGTTCCTTGTATAGAATTACCTACGAAAGTTTGACGCCTTTCGGACCACTTTTATTTTCTAATTAAATTAATAAAAATATCGTTTTACACCTGCCTATGACAACCCTATAAATGCGTACGATTACTACTACCTAAACAGACCTCCCTCTCTCCCCCAGGCGCCCCTGCGCCCCGCTCAGATACCTACAATTTTTTATTTCGGAATACATACCTACAAATTTTATTTCGGAATTCTGTAACACCCTGTATATATAAAAATGAAACCCGTTTTCCGTTGTCACGACATAACATGAAAACGGCTTGACCGATTTGGCTGATTTTTTTTTTAGAATATTCCTTGAAGTACGAGAATGGTTCTTACGAACAGAAAAATAAAAAAAAATGCCTGAAAATGTCAAAAAACAATACTTTTCTTTACTCCCATACAAACGATTCGTAATAATACTTAAAAGTCAATTTGAACTTTACCATACCATAAATTTCAAATGTTAGTGGAGAGATTCTGGGAAGGCAAAACAATTGAGCGACGTGATGTCAATAGAAGTTTGGAAAAGATAAATATACCATCTTCAGTTTTTTTATAATCTATATATATATATATATATAACTCAAAGGTGACTGACTGACGTAGTAATCTATCAACGCCCAGCCTAAACCACTGGACGGATCGGACTGAAATTTGGCATGCAGGTAGATGTTATGACGTAGGCATCCGCTAAGAAAGGATTTTGATCAATTCTACCCCCAAGGGGATAAAATAGGGAATGAAAGTTTGTATGAAACTTTGTCAATTTTAAAACCGAACGGGCTGAGACTTTGCATGCAGGTATAAGAATAATCATAGATGAATGTCATTGTGTATAAAACAAGCCTGAGAACAAAAACTGTAGTCTACACTTCAGCTCTACACCGAAGCGAAGCGAGGGCGGGCCGCTAGTATATATATAAAAATGGAACCCGTTTTCCGTTGTCACGACATAACATGAAAACGGCTTGACCGATTTGGCTGATTTTTTTTTTGTAGTTTTCTAATACTCTGTACAAGGTTCTTACGGAAAAAAATATAAAGAAAAATAAAAAAAAATAATAGGTACTCATACATAAGATAGGTCAGCTATACAAAATAAAGTAGTGCATCAAAGCTACGCTAAGGCGGTATGAAGTTCGCCGGGTCAGCTAGTGTATCATATCGCCGCCGTGCTCATGCTAGGAGGGCTGGGCTCTACGAGTAGGGTAATGGGTCAGAGTAGACAACGAGTAGGCAACGACAAAAAAAAAAGTTAATTCTTATATAAACCAAAGCTACTCACGCTTTCTATAAGTTATGTATGTATCTCTTATCTATTAGACAAGTCCGTCCGTCCGTCTGTCTGTGGTGCTGTTTCAGCGGCCAAACCGTAGGAGATAGATATAGAGAATATTTAAGTTATAAGTTAAGAATAGTCTGATAAGACTACAAACCGGATTTGAGTAACGTAGCACTTCCGGTTTTCGAGAAATCACGAATTTCAAACGAAACCACACAAAATCTCCGAAGTTCTCAATTAATTAAATACATTTTTTTGAAGTTATACTTCTTTAGGCGCGTTATGAAAAAATGATGAGAGTGAAATTTTAAGATGCGCGCGCATCACTGTAACACAAAATTTTAACATAATGAAGTTGGTCGCTTTAGCGACCTAGATTATCTTATTCGAATAGATTATCTTATTCGAATAGTTTGCAAACCGAAATGTCAATGTCAAATTTTGTATGGAAACTTGAACAGCAGCGGCACAAAGTATACGTAACGAGAACTAAAAATCAGTAGGTACACATTTGACAATGACATTTCGGACTCGCAAACGTTACGAATTCGATTTTGGTTCGTGCTAAGGGTACAGAACTCTAGAAATATCAACAGGAGAGCTAGATGTAAAGTGTAAAGAGCGCCTGACGTCAATGTCGTTTTACTTAACTCCTTAATCAAGTTACTTAAGTTAGAAAGCTATACTTACTTAACGTTACAAACAAAATGGTCCATTATCCAAGTAACTGGATGAAGTCATTCTTAGAATAAGGGTTACCAACTTTTTACAATGAAATATTTTTTTTCGAATTTATAATATTTTTGAACCTCTAAAAACATGGCAATAAAATTTTTAAAAAAAAGCATAAGTTATATTTTCTTTAGATTTAAACATCAATAATAAGTTCATTACATTGTGGGTTACCTATAATGCGAAGAGATGGCGCTGCCTTGCAGCTTAAGAATGGCTAGAGGAATTTCGACGCGGTCCGTGAGGGCCGCGGTAGCATAATTGGTCAGTGCATTCGCCCGGATTGCGAAGGGTGCGGGTTCGAGTTCCGTCTGCTGCCTGGTCCGCGTGGAATTTTTTCTAGTTATATTTCTTTAGATTAAAACATCAAGCAGTTACTCGTACATGCTTAAAGCAAAATAAAAATTATAAAAACGTAAGTGGTTAAAATATCTAATTTCATTCTTACATGAATTGTTGCTGCTCTGTGTCCTAATAATAAAATTTTGTTTATAAGTGTCGCCGCACACGGGCCACACGCCACAGCCACAAACGCCGCCACGAGAAGCTAGAAGCGGCTACTAAAGTGGCTGAAGCGCGCGACAGTGGCCGACTAAGGTAAGGGAGAGAGGGGTGGGGAATCGCGCGAGTGACGTGTGGCGGCGTTTTGTATCGGCGCATTAAGTGGCCGGTGCGGGCCACAAGAAGCGAGCAACGATGATTGGTAGGGTGTGGCGGCCACCGGCGTACCGTGTGTGGCGAGTCCATATAAAATCTATGAAAACTACAAGAAGTAAGCCGGTGGCGCCGATTTGTGGTTGTGGTCGGTGGCCCGTGTGCGGCGACACTAAGAATGCTTTTAGTGGCAAAAGTCCCCTCTTTACGCAAAATATAGAATAGAAGATTCGCCTTCTATATCTTTTTTAGAAATATAGGTGGTATTTGATCCCATAATGTAGTAGGATATTTTATGACATGGTAGAGTTGGCCACTCACAAGTTAGGTAAATTAGCTTTTGAAAGCCTGATGACCATTTAATGCTTTATAGCTATTAACGGGATTGTTACCATGTACCTTGTTTTTTATGAGTCTCCGATATTTCGGCACTGTTGCAAGCGCCATGATCACGGAGTAACTGAAGTAATTGCGGGTAGATGTTATTGGCAGACATATCGGTCTACCCTCTGACGTCGTCTTTTACTGCGCTCGATACCTCTACCATTGGTCACGTTCTCACTATTCACTCGCACCTGTTCCCGACACACAATACTCACAGTATCCGATCGCGGAACGACACTTTTTTGATTTTTACGGTTTTTGCACATACGAACCACTGGATTCCAGACACTTGACAATTTAAACCCATCCTCACGATTGAAATTTTTGTGTTTGGTTATTTCAATCGCTTCCCTGACCAATCTTGGTATGTAGTGGCGTTCTGTCGAGATGATTTGTGGATTATGGAGCTCAATCCAGTGATTCGGACCCGAATCGATTAAATGTTCCGCGATAGCTGATTTCTGCGTATCATTGTTTCTGACTGCTTTTATGTGTTCTTTCATTCGGCACGCTATTGTCCGCTTCGTTTGGCCAATATATGAACTACCACAGCTGCAGTCGATCTTATATACACCAGGTTTCTCCAAAGGGAAGTTGTCTTTGGGAGATCGTAGAAACTGTGACACTTTTTGTAAAGGAGTGAAGACAGTATTCAGTGAGTACTTATTAAGTATGTTCGAGATCTTGTCTGTCACTCCTTTGATATATGGCAAAAATACTGGTTGCCTGCTTACTATGTGTGTCTGGTGCCTTAATTTGTGTTTGGGTGGAAACTGTCCCTTGTATCCATTATTCTGTAGGACCCGCCGTATATACTCCAACTCTTCGTGCAGGTGTCCCTTGTCACACAAGTCATATGCACGGTTTGTCAGTGAAGTCACTACAGAATTTAGATGTCTGGGGTGGTGATGCGAAGAGGCGTTGAGATAACGGTCTGTGTGTGTGAGTTTGCGGTGAATGGAATGACTCAGCGAACCATCATTCCGCACCCGAATCTTTACGTCAAGAAATGCCAGACTTCGGTCTTCTTCCATCTCATATGTGAAATGCATTTTGGTATGGACTCCATTTAAATTTGCCAAATGAGCCTCGACATCTTCTTTGTTTCCTCTCAATATACAAAATACGTCATCAACATACCTCTTCCATAGTGCAATTTCTGTGGGGGCGGTGGCGAAAGCTTTTTCCTCAAAATACTAGATCCATATATTGGCAACGACTGGAGCTACCGGACTGCCCATTGCGACCCCATCTATTTGGAGGTAGTACTGACCATGATATATAAAGAAGTTCGTCGTCAAACAATGATGCAAAAACTTGGCATATTCCGTCGGGATGTTATTGTCTTGCAATTTCACCTTTACTACTTCCAAACAGTCCACCACAGGTACATTTGTGAAAAGTGATTCCACGTCGAAACTAACCATCAAGTGATTGTCTTCCACCTTGTTTTGGTGTAAGATTTCTACGAAGTGGCGGGAATCTTTTACAAACGACGATGTTCGTCCCACTATTGGCTGCAATATTTTTGCTACGTGCTTGGCCAGTTCATACGTAGGTGAGTCTATCTGACTCACGATCGGACGTAGCGGCACATTCAGCTTGTGTATGTTAGGCAGTCCATATAGTTTTGGAGGCTGGACGTTTCTAGGACGTAGCAAATATTTGACGGTATCGTCGTCTAGAGCGTAGGCACATTCTTTTATAAGTGAGCGGGTGCTTCGATCAGTCCTCGCCGTTGGATTGTAATTCACCTTAATATAAGTGTTGGAATCAGTGAGTAGACTATGAATCTTACTTTCATACTCAGTGATGTCCATTATGACAGTCGCATTCCCTTTATCAGCTTTGAGTATTATTATGTTATTGTTCTTTCGAAGATCTTGTAACGCAGCTGATTCGGAGGAAGTGATGTTCGGTCTTGGTGGCCTCGCATGGTGGCCGACGGAATATGCCAAGTTTTTGCATCATTGTTTGACGACGAACTTCTTTATATATCAGGGTCAGTACTACCTCCAAATAGATGGGGTCGCAATGGGCAGTCCGGTAGCTCCAGTCGTTGCCAATATATGGATGGAGTATTTTGAGGAAAAAGCTTTCGCCACCGCCCCCACAGAAATTGCACTATGGAAGAGGTATGTTGATGACGTATTTTGTATATTGAGAGGAAACAAAGAAGATGTCGAGGCTCATTTGGCAAATTTAAATGGAGTCCATACCAAAATGCATTTCACATATGAGATGGAAGAAGACCGAAGTCTGGCATTTCTTGACGTAAAGATTCGGGTGCGGAATGATGGTTCGCTGAGTGATTCCATTCACCGCAAACTCACACACACAGACCGTTATCTCAACGCCTCTTCGCATCACCACCCCAGACATCTAAATTCTGTAGTGACTTCACTGACAAACCGTGCATATGACTTGTGTGACAAGGGACACCTGCACGAAGAGTTGGAGTATATACGGCGGGTCCTACAGAATAATGGATACAAGGGACAGTTTCCACCCAAACACAAATTAAGGCACCAGACACACATAGTAAGCAGGCAACCAGTATTTTTGCCATATATCAAAGGAGTGACAGACAAGATCTCGAACATACTTAATAAGTACTCACTGAATACTGTCTTCACTCCTTTACAAAAAGTGTCACAGTTTCTACGATCTCCCAAAGACAACTTCCCTTTGGAGAAACCTGGTGTATATAAGATCGACTGCAGCTGTGGTAGTTCATATATTGGCCAAACGAAGCGGACAATAGCGTGCCGAATGAAAGAACACATAAAAGCAGTCAGAAACAATGATACGCAGAAATCAGCTATCGCGGAACATTTAATCGATTCGGGTCCGAATCACTGGATTGAGCTCCATAATCCACAAATCATCTCGACAGAACGCCACTACATACCAAGATTGGTCAGGGAAGCGATTGAAATAACCAAACACAAAAATTTCAATCGTGAGGATGGGTTTAAATTGTCAAGTGTCTGGAATCCAGTGGTTCGTATGTGCAAAAACCGTAAAAATCAAAAAAGTGTCGTTCCGCGATCGGATACTGTGAGTATTGTGTGTCGGGAACAGGTGCGAGTGAATAGTGAGAACGTGACCAATGGTAGAGGTATCGAGCGCAGTAAAAGACGACGTCAGAGGGTAGACCGATATGTCTGCCAATAACATCTACCCGCAATTACTTCAGTTACTCCGTGATCATGGCGCTTGCAACAGTGCCGAAATATCGGAGACTCATAAAAAACAAGGTACATGGTAACAATCCCGTTAATAGCTATAATGTTAGTGACCATGAAAGTTTAAAACAATATATCATTTAATGCTTTGATTCCATGATTAATTATTAAGTTATAGTTATGAGTGCTGGTTTATAATATTTTAATGCCTGGTTTTTGTGGTATATTGTTAATGGTAATTAATAAATATTTCCAACACATACACTAATTAGCCTAGCCCCAAAGTTAGCACTATAAGGCTCGTGTTATGGGATACTAGGGTAACGGATAGAATACATATAGTGTACATATATAAGTATATTTATATAGAAATGCATATTGAACATCCATGACTGGAGTACAAATGCACGTATTCATCACACAAAATTCTGCCCCCACCGAGATTCGAACCCGGGACCTCTTGAGTCGGCGACACGGCGACACCATGAAACCCGGCGTACAAACTACTCGGCCACGGAGGTCGTCGAATAACAAGAAGTTTTAAATTCTGTATTTAAAGCAAATTAAAAAAAAGTTTTTCGATATTTTGTTCTTTTTCTCAAAATTTGTATGTTCATAAATAGCTCCATCTAGCGACCGGACGTAACGACGCGCGAACGAAGGCGTGCTTCATCTGGCAATAATTTCTCACTATTAGGAGAAGCTAACACCGGAAAGGACGAGATGGCGCTGTATATCAATATATATTTAAAGGGACAGACAGACACCAGAACCCTCTTTGGCCAGAAAGTCGCTCAACTTCAACTCCGAAATATTAGATATATGTATATTCAAATAATGTAACGGAAGTTGAGAAATACATTTTATTTATTTATTGGAGAAGTCGCTTTATTTCCTCAAACAATATACAGTGTATATATTTTTTGTGTAATAAAGTTGGTAAACTGGCCCTGGCCCAAGGGTACACCAAGCCAGACTAATAATAAAAAAAAGTAAAGCACCTCTTTTAAAAGTTTTATTAGAGAATGCAATGTTTGACATTCTGAAATCAATCGTGTAGAACCGCTGTCTTTAAACTAATAATTAAAAAAGTAAAGCACCTCTTTTAAAAGTTTTATTAGAGAATGCAATGTTTGACATTCTAAAATCAATCGTGTAGAACCGCTGTCTTTAAATTAAAAAAATATCATCATCATCATCAGCCTATTAAGGTTCCCACTGCTGGGGCACAGGCCTTCCCTATGGATGGAATAGGGAGATTGGGCCATGACCCACCACGCGGGCCCAGTGTGGATTGGTGGCTGCTAACGACTGCAGAAGCAGCCGGGACCAACGGCTTAACGTGCCTTCCGAAGCACGAAGGAGCTCGAGATAGTAATTTTTGGTCACCCATCCAATGACCGACCACTGCGGAAGTTGCTTAAGTTCAACGATCGCAGCCGAACGCGCTAACCACTTGCGCCGTCAAGCTCCTAAAAATCCTAAAAAATATATTGAACGTTAACTTCACAAGGCATTCCAGGAATATTGAAACTCGGCACGAAATGTCTAACATCTAATAATTAAAAAAATAAAGCACCTCGTTTTAAAAGTTTTATTAGAGAATGCAATGTTTGACATTCTGAAATCAATCGTGTAGAACAACTATCTTTAAAGGGCCCCATATACGGAACGATTCGTCGTTGCGATCGATCTGAAGGAAATCGTCAACGATCGATCGTTCAGAAATACTGTCGATCGATCGTTTACGATATTCATGATTGCATGGGATTTGGTTGCGATTTGCGATATCGTCTTCGATTAAGTAAATCGTTAACGATCTAGACATACACTGTCGATCCATCGTTTAGATCGGTCTGAAACGACGGATCGTACAGATCAATCGTTCCGTATATGGGCCCCTTAAAAATATATTGAACGTTAACTTCACAAGGCGTTCCAGGAATATTGAAACTCGGCACGTAATGTCTAACATCTATTTAGAAACAGTTTGAAATCAAATTACGAGCTCAATCTGATTTTGTTTAGATAACGCTGTTACTAAGTTTAAGTTTACGGCATTAGAGCGATCCGTTCACTTAGCCGATACTTTAACTTATTTACTTTGAAGGCTTACAAGTCTTTGATTTTAATCGCATTTCAATTAAACTTTTATTGGTTAACTAGCGGCCTGCCCTCGCTTCGCTTCGGTGTAGAGCTGAAGTGTAGACTACAGTTTTTGTTCTCAGATCGGTTGAAAATTGACAAAGTTTCATACAAACTTTCATTCCCTATTTTATCCCCTTGGGGGCAGAATTGATCAAAATCCTTATAAAAATAATAAAAAATATTTTCTAAAGAAATCTACCAAAACGTTTCCAGCCTAGGCCTAGTAGGATCCATATCGGAAAGTATGTGAGCCTCGTAATCAAATAATATTCCATACGCGTCATGGCTTTTCTTTGCACGTTGTGGCAATACGCGTTGAGATCGAATAGCATGTCAGCCACGACACGAATTTAGCTATTTGGTCTTTCTGTGATTGCCACAACGCGTCGTGTGCGTTTTCATTAGAGCCATAACACGAATTTCGCGATGTGGATGTTTTACTGTGACCACAACGCGTTGCGAGCTATTTTTCCGCTCACTGAGCGTTTTCGATCTTTGAGCGTAACAGATACACAAAAAAAATATATCTCAAAATACAAAGATAATAGATATTCATATAGCAGATACAAGATTCCTTTGGAAAAAGTATTTGAAATACTAGATACAAGATACGTATTTATAAATACTTTTTTAAGATAACAATACTTTTTGAAAAAAGGATATTTTTATTGGTTTTAAGGTTTATGTATGTTACTAATTTAGCTCCTAGTGCCGGGAGATGAGGAATGAAACAGCCAGTGTGTCGCTTGATAACTAAGAGCAATACTTATTTCTGTTTACATCGTATATACTAATTTTCTTAACTAATATTTATGTGCGTCAGCTGTAAATCGTGAGCTCTGCGTGTTCTAGATTTAAAGTCCACGCTGACGCTACAATAAATTGTTATGTCATCTAAAAACTGCATATTTTTCGCTCTCTCGATAAATATCATTTAGGTGAACAAGACGGCAACATATTTTCTTTTCGTGGTTAACAAAGTCTATGAAAAAGTTAAGCGTTTTGAAAATACATATTACTGAGAAGTTCATAGAAAACAAGTATGTATTTTAGAAAAAAAAATATCTTCATAATACCAAGATACTGGAAAAAAGTATTTAAATACAAGATAAATTAAAAAAAAAGTATTTTAAATACAAGATGAAGATAAGTATTTTGTATCTTGTATCTAAGCTACTTTTATCTTAGATTAGTTCTTTAAGATTATATTAATACTTATCAATCAATCAATCAATCAATCAAATCATTTATTTGTTGTCATCTGTAACAAAAAATTTATATAAATGTGCCTTCATGACATGCTCAACAGCATACGAAAATTTGTTATCATTTTAAATTCAATAAAATCATAATCATCATATTAAAATAATCAATACATTAATCTATACATCAATAAAAAACTTAAAGAATAAGCTTCACCGCACGTGAAACCTATTGCTTAGCAAGGCATGTGAAGCCGTTGGTTCCGGCTGCATCTGCAGTCGTTAGCACCCACCAATCCGCACTGGGCCCACGTGGTGGGTCATGGCTTAATCTCCCTATTCCATCCATAGTGAAGGCCTGTGCCCCAGCAGTGGGGGCATTAATAGACTTAATAGTCATATATGTTATTAACGGGATTGTTATCACGTACCTTGTTTTTAGCAAGTTTCCGATATTTCGGCACTGTTGCAAGCGCCATGATCACTGAGTTACTCCGTGCCGAAATATCAAAAACTCGCTAAAAACAAGGTATGTACATGGTAACAATCCCGTTAATAACATAAATTACTATAATGTCAGTGACCATGAAAGTTTAAAACAATATATCATTAATAGGCTGATGATGATGATGATGAAGGTTCACCGCTCCTGAAACCTCTTTCTTCAGAGCCTGCCAACGCATGATGCCGTAATTACGAAGACATTACTCGAGTTCGGGCACCCGAAGCAATATTTATACTGGAATACTGGCTGGTTAATTTTCAAACCTAAATCAGTGTCAAGAACATTAGGAGCGTTTTATTTAGGTTTGGCTCTACCTTAACCTTAAAAAACCGGTTTTGCTAAAGAGCGAAATCAATTAGGTTTTGAATCAATTTAGCGGTTTTCAAAGGGTTTCATTTCGGCCTTTCTGGCGGCATCGATAATAAATAAATAACTTGACTGACTAGACGCTAGCAAACGTGTCAATAAATGCATCAATCTCTGTGCATTAACAAGTTGTGACTTGAATAGTTCAAATAAAACAAACTTCAAGCGATGCCGAAGCGTGCACGCGTCGCTCTGGATTAAACCGGTTTATTAATGGTACACACTACGAGAAATCGTTACGATCAGACAGTTCGAACGGAACAGTTTAACGTACGTGGCGTACGTATAGGAAACTGTGCAGTTTTATAACATACACGCTACGATTTATCGGTACCGTTCGAACTGTACAGTCTAATCGTAACGATTTCTCGTAGTGTGTATGGCTACTATAAGGTTTCAGGTACCGCTTTCATTTCGGACGCGCTCCGAACAAAACCTTTACTAAAAACCGGTATTAATCTTTATTTACCGGTATTTTCGAAACCGGTTTCAAGCCCTGTGTTACCCAAGCGACTGTGAATGTACCTACAGGATCGGCATCGATTGGCGCCGTGTGTTATTTATGTGCACGCGGCAATGGGCCGGCAAATTAAGTTCCACCAATATTGGCACAACATTTATTGACCCCACTCTCCCAGTTAATGCAGCCGTCTTGAAGGTCCTTTTGGACAAATTAGGTACGCTGCGAGTGATGTCGCCCACTTAAGCGGTTATATGTTTGGTGCCAAATACACTTTACCTGCTACACGTCAATATAAAACAAGGCAACATTTTCACTCGTGTTATTGGTATTAGCTATGTACGATGAATATTGCATTCATTACTATGTTAATACCTTATCTGGGTCTAAAACAAATATTTAAAAAAAAAGGAAAAAGGGGAAAAAATAATAATAAAAAACAAAAAAATACGAGTGCGGGATTTGAACCGACGACCGCGGTGATGCGTCGAACATTGGTCTCGTAACAAAAAACTATCACACTGCGCCGTTTAGATCGATAATGAAATGTCGAAAATTGTGTTCATATACTCTCTCGTAAGGTTTTTTCGTTATGGAATTTGTTGATTCGGTCGCCGCGCTCAAAGCCCGCGATAAAAGCTATACAATAGCTTAAAAATTAGAACAACACAACGAGGCGGTCAAGAGATACCATGACAACTATCACATGGATTTCACAAAACTGTCCCGTTGACAAACGTTGCAAAATTTAATTAAAACACATACCTATCAGAATCAAATGGTGGTCGGTGGCCGCCGGCGGGTGACGTGACGTTGATTTGTCGCTCAGATTATTAGAATCGGTCAATCTTGGCCGTTGACGTTCTGACACGGTTTGCATTGAGTCTGGTGCTGTGACAGTCGGCTGATTTAGTTGTAACGCTGGTATTCGGTTTCAAATATATTGAATGCGTTACATATGATAACGTAACATTACATCCGCTTACCCACCTTTTCCTATCCCTTGGACGATTTTTTATATTAATACGACAGGCAGTATCTGTCAGCTGTCTGTTACAAACACGACGCGATAGCGATCGCTCGACTTCGGAAAAGCCTCGATCCAAATTATCTAGTCTAGCGCGACGGTTGTGCAACTTGCACAAAGGAATATCAGCAAATCAACAGATTACGTGAAGGATAGTTAGGACTAACTCATTATCACATTCCTACAACATCCGGGAAACTTACGAAAATACAGGCTGACCGGCGCTGCTCTAAAGGCTATCGAAGACGACAAAATCGTAAGTCCAAATTCCTTTCTGTCCCGCACAGCTGGTTTCGTTAGTTACCGGAGCCTATAAGCAAAACGACTTAAAGAAATAACTGATGACTGCAGACGCTTGCGAAACCAAAAATATTACTCGCACCGTTGCCTACCTTGACCCAATCCGCTACCCCTACCTTACTCTCAGACACAACACCACCAAAATGTAGTCTATCTACTTTAAAATATCTTGAAATCACTCCCAAGAACTATCGTTAACATTTTTATTAAACAGTATACTCATGCTTTGAGCTTCATCATCATCATCATCATCATCAGCCTATTAATGTCCTCACTGCTGGGGCACAGGCCTTCCATATGTATGGAATAGGGATATTGGGCCATGACCCACCCTTTATTCTCATTTGTTCGATTCATTAGTTCGATCGTCGAACTAGTGAGATTTTTTTCTCTCATTAGTTCGATCGTCGAACTACTGAGATTTTATTGTTCTCATTTGTTCGACCTTCGTCAATATTGCATCCATAAACATTTATAAAAATCACTACTTATTTAGAAAAAAGTCCCAGGAAACCATACATAGCTAAGAGGTTCTGAAAATGAAAATGGATGGAAAATGAAATAAAGAAAATAAGTTCGACGACGGTCGAACAAATGAGAACAATAAAATCTCAGTAGTTCGACTATCGAACTAATGAGAGATAAAAATCACACTAGTTCGACGATCGAAATAATGAATCGAACAAATGAGAATAAAGGTGAACCACCACGCGGGCCCAGTGCGGATTGACGGGTGGCTCTGAGCTTACTCATCTTCTTTTCTAAAGCGATTTGCTTCCGCTTTCATTATGCAAACGGCTAGGAACTGGAACTCCTTGTCGAGGTCTGTTTTCTCGGACTAATATAATCTGGTCATCTCAAGTGGTCAAGCCCAGAGTGAACAGGCATCTTCTAGGCAGACGTGTACCATCTTAGGCCTTATCATCGCTTTCCATCAGGCGAGATTGTGGTCAAATGCCTTGCCTATTAAGCTTTAAAAAAAGCGAGTAAATCACCCCACCTTAAGTTTAAGTGGAGTCCAGTCACGCTCCAGCCATTCACGCCCTGTTAGCCTGAATCTAATAACCGACCTGGGTATTCCTCGATCCCGTGTAGTATACTTCTATTTAGAGACGTTGGCGCCCTTAAGGGGCACATCAAGGAGCTGACCTCTCGCAAGTGAAACGGGAAAACTGTAAAGCAGCCTGCGCAGTTTACGATCGCTTACTGCATACTATCCGCTAAAAACCCTGCGAATACCTTCTACGCTGTTTAGTATGGAACCGCGAGATCCCCGTTGAGGGATTTTACCGTGTCTCTGCACCTGACAGCTTCCTGGCCTAGCCGGGGCATCACCCGGAGTATCTCTGGTGATTCCGCAAAATACGCAGGACAGCCCGCACTGGGAGTTGAGTGCGCGGCCTATTGCGCACCGCTCCCCGTCCGCTACGGAAGGACTGCCTAGGCACGGTAATAATATCATACAGTATTCTATCTTCATACAAACGGTCGGAAAGCGAGTCATACCTACGCCACTCGAGTTCGATGGGCTCTCGGCGGGCACCCAGTCGCGAATGCGCCGCCGCGCCGCAACGACGACCGAACGGTCTGAATTGTTTTTTATGCAGTTAGCCGTGCTTAAACGTGCGTTTTGTATTGTAAATATTTGATTTAATTAAGTAGATACCTACATAATTTTGGTATGGAAAAGAACAAACGATGATCAATATCGTACAACAGCACAATTGCTGTTTTTGGTTGCTTGAACTCTTCAATAACACACCCAGATATATCATTTTTTAAATTACCTGAAATATTGGAAAGGTGTCTTACCTTTATAGAATATTTTTTATATACCTATCTACTAGTACGTTATTTGTTTCTAATATTTAGGTATTTCGGTTTTTCCATCGGGTAAATATCTGGAATAATATATAAATAAGTGGTTAGGATGAAAAAAGAGACAAACGAGTAATCTACCTACACTCGCGTTAAAAACAAAACTACATAAAATACTGTAGGCTGGCGGCCCTACCGCGTGCCAACGCAGCGTTCGGTGTAGGCATTTATTTTCAAGGACAGGGCGGAGTCACAATACTGTATAGATAATATTACCGTGGCCTAGGCGTTGCCCTTGCAGGCCCTTCTACGACCCTCTGATATGCAAGATAGGACTGCCGTCACGGAATGCGTTGATTCACTCAGCTAGGGGGGTCACCGGGCGGGTGCAGCTATGGCGCGCCTTCGCCTTCGCCTTCCCCTACCTGTCCTTCTGCGGTGACAGGGAGCGGCTAGAGGATTATCCTCCCGTTCCCTCTCAGCCGCCTCCTTCTGGGAAATGACACCGTCGCAGACTGTGGAAGATGCCTCCTAAGCCGTCTCGCAGCGTCCTAGCGTCGTGATTAGCTCACGGCGTTGTTGTCGCCAGGCCGAGCACTCCATCAAGGTGTGCTCGGCCGTCGGAAGCGTCGCAGTGGTGACACCGCGGCGACTCCTCCCGACGAGCGACCTGGTACAGATAAAGACTAAAGTTCGGCTAAAGCTTGACGACCTCCGTGGCTGAGTGGTTTGTATAGTTTGCCGGGTTTCAGGGTGTCGCTGACTCGAGAGGTCCTGGGTTCAAATCCCGGTGGGGGCAGATGTTTGTGTGATGAATACGAGCATTTGTACTCCAGTCATAAATAAATAAATAAAGAAATATATGTCATGGATGTCTAATATGTATTTTCTATATAAATATACTTATACTATATGTACAGTATATGTATTCTATTCGTTACCCTAGTATCCCATAACACAAGCCTTATAGTGCTTACTTTGGGGCTAGGCTAATTGGTGTGAGTGGTGGAAATATTAAATATTATTATTAAAAAAAAAAGTAGCACTCATACCTGAATCACCACCTCTAAAAGGTAAAGTTATTTGATTGTGATTACAGCTGATGTGGAGGTAGATTGGAAGTTTAAGTCAAATTAAATATCCAAGGAGAAGATGCATGGACTCCAATTACAAAGAATGACAAATGATAAGTGAAAACAAATTAAACCCATCGTAAACGAATTATTGTTTGAAATACCTCGCCCTCACCTGCACGACGAAGTTTTGAGTACTTAATATTGCCCAAAAATTTGCGTCTAAATTTTTGGCGCTAAAGTCCTGGTTGTACAGTGCTGGAGCTGTACTCTCAAATTTATCGTCCCCAAAACCTCTTTGAGTTGAAAGTTAAGCAAACTATCGTTGTCACGCAGCTCAATAGTTCGTTACGATAGCCGCCAATGCGTTTCCAAATCTGTATTTAACGCGATCATAGACAAAGCTTTGTGGCAAAAGATGCACGTTTCGAGATGTATCTATATATATAAAACTCAAAGGTGACTGACTTTCTATCAACTCACAGCCCAAACCACTGGACGGATCGGGCTGAAAGGACATGGTAAAATTTTGTATGAGCGACTGCCCTAGCAATGTATAAATATTGTACTTAGTAATATATAATGCAGAATGGCTGAATATTTATAATTTCTATGAAAAAGGGCTCAGGAACTTTTGATAAAGTCACAATCTCGAAAATTATGAGATCGCCTACGACGTCAATACCTTGCTACATTTGATAAAAGATGTTGTCAAATATTTACAGAGTCATCAATTTCGCATTTTCTTAGAATATTTCTTCATATTTATCTGATTAACACTTCACAAAAAGCATTTTTAAAACTAAAAATAAATACAAATAATTTAATTTTTTTTTTTTTTTTTTTTTTAATTTATTATAGCTTTGGCTGCTAGGGCCATCAGCTAAAACTTAAGACTACTACTAAAACTATTACATATTTCTTTTAGACAATAGATTAAAATGCTAGACACACAGAAAACAAGCAAGAGACGTCTACAAATATAAATGAACAAAATACTTAAAACCTATTTTAACAAAAATTAAAAGACAAAAATTCTATTTTTACAAAGGGCCAAAAGTATTTACATAAAAGTTATGAATTACATTATATAAGTTTTCTAATTTGAGTAAATCCTGAACAGTTTTTGGCATTTCATTAGTTTTCAATAAATCTGTGAGTAAGCATATAAAATGGAGTCGCTGAATATTAAATTTCTTACAATCAAAGAATGATTGTGATCTCCTCACAATACTCATAGGTACAATATTTACAAGTTGCATTATTGCTTAACCTAAGACGATGCAGATGGGATGGAAATTTACAGTGGCCTAATCTAAGTCTACATAAATCAGTAATAAAATTTCTGTTTGAGTATGTACATTTTTCAAACCAGGATTTGGTACTGGGCACATTGACAATCTCAGCATGCCACTTGCCCTTAAGTTGCCGCGAATTTAATAGCAATGTAGACCAACGTCTAATTTGATTATCTTTTAGGCAAGTGATAAAATCGCTATCTGGTACCATATACTCTGTAATGGTAGTGATATTTGGAGCTGAACGGGCAAGCTTATCCACCAGCTCATTACCTAATATGCCGGAGTGTCCCGGAACCCAACATAGTTCAACAATAATATTGAGGTGTGCCAATAATTGAATTAGATATCTTAATTCATATATTAAGTAGTTAATTTTTTTACCAATATGCTTTCCTTCTATTGCTTGTAATGCACTCATTGAGTCAGATAATATTATAAATTTGGAATTCGGAACTGATTTGAAATTATGAGATATATATTTAACAGCATATATCATACCTAAAATTTCGGCAGAAAAAATTGAAAAATAATTGCTACACGAATAAACCTTGCCAATTCTATTACAACTGTCGTAGAAAGCAAAGCTGGTTCTGACGTTGTTTTTAGAACCATCAGTGTATATTTTAACATAATCAACCTTTTCATTAAGAAACTCGTAAAAGTCTTGCTTAGAATCGAATCGAGATATTTTAACTGAAACATCAAATAGTATTGACTGGAAGTTGTATGTAAAACAGGGAAGTAAATTAGACCAATGGATAATGTCTTGGAATTCAAAGTTTAGGTATGAAATCGATTCGCTGATGGAAGGCATTGCTGATATTGGGAGGATATTATAATTTGGAATAGAAAAGTTTTGTAAGTATTTTTCTATCAAAACATTATCTCGGCAGATTAAATTCAAGCAGAATTTTTCTGTCAAATAACTTCACCTAATGAGTAAAGGTGGTATTCCAGATTCTACTTCCAGGGAATTTATTGGAGATGACATCATGGCCCCCGTAATGATACGTAGAGCTTTATTTTGTATGACGTCAAGTTTCCTGAGCAGATGATTAGAAGCGTCGACATAAAAATAGCTTCCATAGTCGAATTGATTGCGTATTAAAGAAATATACAAATTTTTCAATATTTTAGGGTCAGATCCCCAACTAACTCCAACTAAAGATCGTAATATATTTAAACGCTGTTCCGCTTTCTTACAAATATAGGAGATGTGATGACTCCATGACAAATCTGAATCAAGCATGATACCTAAATATTTTTCCGAGGTTTTAAATGGAATTAAAAATTTATTGTAATAAATACGCGGATTTACTGGGCAACTATGCGCAACAAGCATGACTGAACTCTTTTCTACACTAACTTCAAGTTCTAGATGTTTATTGAAAAACTCACTTATAATATTAAGACAGTTATTCATAATAAGTTCTCCTTGTAAAAGATCAACACAATCCAAGTAAATAACTATATCATCGGCATACAAAGAGTATTTTACATTATCTGGGATAGTTTTCATTAATGTAACAAGACTTAAGATAAAAATTAAGGGCGATATTACTGAACCTTGGGGAGTCCCCTTAAAAGAAGTACATGGGCCATAAACGTTATTGTTAATTTTTAGAGATATGGAACGGCCGTTAAGGAAATTAAAGATCCATAATAAAACTGAACCGGGAATGCCGAGCGTTTGTAATGTTTGAATTAAATATTCATGTTTAATATTATCGAACGCGCCTTTTATGTCTAGAAAAACAGCTAAAGTTATTTTATTTTTTAAAAGATTATTTTGAATATCGCCTATCAAACAACCAAGATTGTGCATCGCGCTTCTTCCCTTTCGGAAACCAAACTGATAATTTGGTATCAATGAGTTCAATATACCATTCTAATCGTTTTTTTAACATGGTTTCGAATAATTTCGCAAAGCAAGAAGTTAGGGATATAGGCCTATATGACTCAGGATCTTTGCAATCTTTATTTGGTTTTAATATTGGAACAATAAATTGTGTTTTCCATGTAGTAGGTATTAATTTATGTGACCATAATTAATTGTAAATTTTAAGGAGAATCTGTTTTACATTTTCAGGTAGATTTTTAATTACAATGTACGGAATATAATCTGGACCAGGAGACGTATTCTTTTTGTTAATTAAAGCAGACTCAAATTCGTAAAAATCAAAAGGGTTCTGCAGCCATCTAGCAGATTCAGATCCTTTAGTTTTAAAACATGACTCTAAATTAAAAGGAAAAGAATCATTGGTATTTGAAGAAGAGATTCTATTCAAAAAGGTCATAGCATTCAATGGATTATCCAATACAGTAGATTTAGAGTTAGCGCCTAGTTTTGCAAATTTAAATCTTTTAATATAATCCCAAATTATTTTGGATGGGGTTGTCCTATTGAAAGAGTTACTTAAATTGACCCAACTTGATTGTTTTTCTTCTGATAATGTTCTTTTCTTTTTAGCGTCAAATTGCTTATAAATAATGTAATTTTCCAAAGTAGGATATTTTTTGTATGAATACAATGCAAGTTTAGCCCTACTAACTGCTTCAGAACAACGTTCATTCCACCAAATAGTAGGTTTACGTTTTTTAGAGAGGCAACATTTTTTCGGGAACTTTACCAAAATATTACATAGGATATCAAAGAACGCATTATAACTAGCTAAAGGATTTGACTCTATTGAGAAAGAAGAGAATCTATCATTACACAAATCATAAAATTTTGACCATTCTATTTTATGAAAGTTGATATTGGATAAACAAGGTCTGCAATCGGAAGAATTGTATTTGTTGTGGATGGTATTTTGGTTTGTTGTGGGCTTTGAAAAGTTAACAGTATTGTTATACAAAATGCCAATGAAAATCGGAAAATGGTTACTGCTTAGTAAATCATCGTGAACAGAAAATGAACAACTTGAACTCACCGCAGACGATGCAAAAGCTAAGTCCAAAACATTACCATTCTGACCATGTGGAGCAAATGTTGTAACTGTGTTGTCATTCAGGCATATAAGGTTTTGGTCATCTGCAAAGGAATGTATAATAGTTCCTCTTCTGTCAATGAATCTAGAGCCCCAGGAAGTGTGGTGGGCGTTGAAGTCACCAATTATTAAGTAATTTCTGTGAATAATTTGTGAATAAGATTGTACAAGCATTTATAAATTGAATTTCCCATTGGGTGGGGGTGGAATATATACGCAAAGGACATCAATATAGATTGAAGCTAGTTTAATGGAAATCAATATATTTTGAAAGTGATAAGTAGAAGGAGAGTCAAAAATTTTATAATCATACTTATCTTTTATAGCTACTGCAATGCCTCCATGAGGACGATCTGAATCACGTCGAAATACCTTGTAACCTGGTAACTTAAACATTTTAGTGTTATTTAACCAGGTTTCATTTAAAAGAATTAGGTCTATACTAGAGGGATAACTTACAATAAAATGTTTCAATTGGTCTAATTTTTGTACAATACTACGGCAATTCCAATGCAAAATGTTTAGTTGTTTCAAATTAGTACTATTATTATTCATAAAACTATTATGTAAAATTATTAATAAGCATTTCTTTTATGAGTTTAGATGAGACAGTAATATCTGAATGAGAGCCGTTTCTATTTACAACAATTTCTACAAGTGTTTTTGTTAGTACATTTAAAACATCATCAGAATTAATAATGTCTGTGTATAACAATCTTTTACGGGGAGCATTAAGCAATTTAATGGGGTTATTATAATTTGTAGAGGTTGTGGGAAAATCATCCGGTCTTGAGGAAGGGAAAATTGATGGTGAGGGTTTTACCTTGGCAGCCACAGTAGAATAACTAAGTTTACCATTAATTTTTGCTTTCAATTCTTGATTTTTAGCAGCTTTCACTGGGCAAATGTTGCTTATAGCCAAATGTGATCCTTTACAGTTAACACAAATGACATTATCTTTGTTTTCACAGTCTTTGAAAAAGTGATTTCCTGAACATATGGAGCAAACTTGGACACTCTTGCAGGATCCTCGACCATGTCCAAACTTATAGCAGACAAAGCATTGCCGTATTGGTTTGATATACTCATAGACGTCTAACCATATATAATCATAAGTAACGTGATCTGGACGGGTTGAACTTAGAAAAGTCAGCAGAACAGTAGGGGTAGGAATAAACAAGCCATCAGCATCTTTTCTCATAAAGCGCTTTACACCAATTATTTCAAAAGTTGACTTAAGCTTGATTAATAAATCTTCTTCAGACAGTTCCTTTGGTGATTTTATTATTCCCAAACATTCTAAATGGTCCTAGGGTATTTTTGCTTGCAGTCTATTTTTTTCAAGCATCTCCTTATTCAGAAGAAAACTGTTTGCATCTTTCTTGGTAGCAAAGAAAACTTTAATAAGGTAATTTCCTATAGCTTTTACATACATCAGTCCTGAACAAGATTTAAATAACGCATTTAATTTCATAATGTCGAGCTTGATGTTTGGTGTGGTAGATGATACTAAAATAGGGTATTCTTTTTTGCTATCCTCAGTGTATAAGTGGACGTAATCTTTGAATAAGCCCCTTTTACTACGGCTAAAGTTAGCCGCCATTTTTTCCGGTGGTGCATCCTCTTCTACATTCAAAAGTTTTCTTTTGGGGGCAGAAATTCTGCCCCCACTTTCGTCACTCATATTATAAAAAAAAATTATAAGTTAATTGGTTAAAATACTTAGGTTATGATAAATTTAACGGGAATGAAGGGCTTTCAAAGAATTTAATTCAAAATATTTTCAAAATTCCGCTTAACTCTTTGAACGTTGGCGCCCTTTTTGGTCAAAATTCATTTAATTTGTTGTTGTCGGCTTGACATGAAGTCTGTGAAGTTTTATTTTGTTCATTTGCAAAAATCAAAGCATTGATTATCATACAGCCTTCTCTGAAGCCTGATCAGAAAAATAAAATCTATTATTTAGGCTTTCAGTGATTTGTTATAATAAAAATAAGGTCCAATCCGTCAAAGTTTTTGGGAGTTTTGAATTAATATTATTTATTTCGATATACTGACAGAAATATTTTTAGTATACATTTATTGTTCATTTATTTTAGTAAAACGGAACATTTTTCCTTTGAAACAGACATGAAGTCAATTTTTATTCTTTTAAATGTTTGATTATTTCACGAAAGTTGTACGAGAATTATAAACATGTAATAATTAATAAAAAAATATTATAAAATTATGGGCTAGTGCAAAATAATAAAATAATTATACGCGTTAAGGGCAGTTTCTTAGCCATGTCCTTTGGCATGCAGGTAGATTTATGACGTAGGCACCCGCTAAGAAAGGATTTTGATCAATTCTACCCCCAAGAAAGAAGAAAGTTTGTATGAAACTTAGTCAATTTTAAAATCGATCGGGCTGAGACTTTGCATAAAGGTATAAGAAGAAGAATCATAGATGAATGTCATTGTGTATAATACAAGCCTGAGAACAAAAACTATAGTCTACACTTCAGTTCTACATCGAAGCGTAGCGACGGCGGGCCGCTAGTTAGTGATAAAATAAGGACTTCGATCAACAATTCTATTGATAACGGGTGAGCGCTTAAGATCCGTCTCGGTAAATACAGCCTCACTTGAGGCGTGAAATCTTATTGTATATCAGTTTGGTTAATATGAAACGAAGAAACTCGCTGGCCAATGACTGGTAAAAATATTTTATTTCGTGGGTCATAAGGTTGATTTTATATATTCCTTTTTTCACCTTTTTTTCCAAGCATCAGATATAATTTATAAAAGAGTTCGTTTTAGGAAATAAAATGTCGTGTGCGCGAATTAACATTTTGCTATTTGTAACCTTATTCCCATGTGAGATAGTTGTTGTTAGATTTTAAAACATTTATTTATCTTTGTTCATTGGGAATCGAATGCAGCTGCATAAGTTTAGGCATACGCAGACAGTTTTTAGCTTTAATTTTGAATGCAACCCGTTATCTATAGAATTGTTGATCGAAGCATAAGGATGTTGATTCGCCATTAACCATAAAGCGAGTGATTTGTACGCCGAGTTTCATGATGTCGTCGACTCGAGAGGTCCCGGATTCAAATCCCGGCGGAGGCAGATGTTTGTGTGATGAATACAAGCATTTGTACTCCAGTCATGGATGTTTTAGGCTAATTGGTGTGAGTGAAAAAGACCTCTTCACAACTCTAAAAAACATTTACAAAATAATCATAATAATCATATATGATCAAAATCATTTAGTCAGTTTAGGCTGTTACAAGCACATATGAATGTCTAGAAGCTACTCCATCGGTTCGTAAATCTACGGCGGGAGACCTTGTACTGAGAAAAACCGGCAAGAAACTCAGCAAGGACTGTTTTTTTCTCCCTGTTTTATCAAACCGATGACAATTAAAAAACCAGTGACCTACTTTCAAAGTTTTCAGTTTTTGCCCGCGGGCTCCATTCATTCGTGCTACTCTCGGGAAAGGCGGAAAAGCAGGCAGGAAAGCTTGTCCCGACTTGTCCTTGCGGGCGACAAGTAGAGATGGAAAAAACGGCTTATTTCTTAAAAGCGTTTAAATGTTGTACTTTTTAAAATAAGCGCGCTTGAAAAAAAGCTTTTTCGTTTAAACGCTTATTGGCTTAAACGTTTAAAAGCATGCGTAAAAAGCGCGACGTTGTGTTGTGTTTTCGTTTAGGTATATCGTTTAAAAAAGCGTGAAAAGTTTATTGTCGTTTTTAATGTGTTTAAGTGTTTTATTGCGTTTTTTCTTCTTATTAATGAAATTTTTATTAAAAATTTTTTTTAAACCTAATGAATTGATTGGCATTAAAAACGAAAGATTTTCAATTGAATTTAGATTTTATTATAAACATTTTTATAATAGTCAATGAACTTTCCTTCATACTTTACAAGCTTAGGACTGTCTGGAGTTAATATACTCGTGATCCAGGCGTACTTAAAAGTTCATTGATTTTATATACATACTTTTAACTATTTTATATGCTCATTAAACCAATACACGAAACGCATTAACACGTCAAGCAAGCATGCAAAGACACCGTACAACACCCACGCGCTCTTACCCCGTCACAGTGACAAGCGTACTGCTTTTCGACTTCGTTTAATTAAACGCTTTTAACGAAAAAAGCGTTGGTTATCCGACCAAATTTAAAAAAGTTCATTTTTTTGCGTCGCATTATAATAATTCGCATTCTGTATATCCGGCTCACGAAAGATGGCACGCCGACGCGGCGCTGTAGTCGCGCGTTCTATGTCTGTGATATTGTGAAATATTTAGTACCAAGGAATTCCGCGTACCCATTTTACGATACTGTAGTGGACTAGAAGGATCGAAGTATGTAGTTTCCTGGCAAAGACATAGATGGCGGGATTTGCACTTTTTAAGTAAAAAATATACTTGCACTTTTTTAAGTGAAAAGCTTACTCACACTTTTTAAGTGATAAGCTTATAAAGCTTATACTTAAAAGCGTGCTTACAAGCTTAATATTTTAAGCGCGCTTATTTAAGCGCTTTTCGTTTAAATGCCCACCGCTAGCGACAAGTGCTTAATTACTTTTTTATTGTGAACGAGCAAGTTTTGATAATGCCTCTTTGACGCTGCTGTCTTTTATAATGTTCAGTACAGTTTTCACAAAGGCCCGCAGGCCTTTTACGTAAGCATTACCAAAAGAGTTCCAATGGGAACTTTCAATATAATCTTTAAATGGGGCATACGGATAAGGTGCAGTGGATACAGTTGCTATACGGCCTAATCTTGAAGGTGCTAGACGAATTAAAAAAGAGGTACAATGGGCGCATAGTACATTACTTTTTTTTGGAAGTGAAAACTTCTTTAGCGGCGTTGTACACTTTTTTTGTATGGGTAAAAAATGTTAAACTCGCATCAGGTTAAACACGTGGGCTGATCGCATCATGACACACAATAAAATTGGAGTTGAAAAGGTTGTTGACTTTCAATATATCGGACGAAACATAGTAATATTTTATTTTATCGTATTATAATAATAAGCCTCTATCTGGGACGTCCACGTGGCAGCTTTACTGCGAGGAAAATGCATTTTTATTACAATAGATGTCGCTAGGTGCGCTTAAGTGTGATTCATGTAAGTTGATTTCTTTACAATAGATGTCGCTAAGTGCGCTTAAACGTGATTCACGTAAGTTGATTTGTCTGAGAGATAAACTTTTTTAATGTAATATTTTTTTTACATATGAAATAAAATATTTACAATCACAAAACTAGAAAGAAACTCAATTACGTAGATGAAATTAAAATACTGTAGGCGGGCAGCCCTACCGCGTGTTTACGCCCCGCTCGGCCGTAGGCAGTTATTTCAAGGACAGGACCGAGTCACAATACTGTATAGATAATATTACCGTGGTTTTGGTATCAAAAGCGTGTGTAGGCTATGGTAGTCGCTAACCATCAGGCGGGTCATATACGTGTTTGCCACCCTTTTAACATAAAAAAAATGGGTGCGTGTACTTATGTAGGCGCGTGAGAAGTTATCCTTCTTTGGCATCGTTTAAAATTAGTTTTTAATTGCATGCAAATAATTAATAACAATAAATTAATAAAAAGTCTGGAAAAGGACACAGTCAATAAAGTTCAGTTTTAATTTGAAAAAATAAATAAATAATCAAAAAATTCAATTAAAATCGCTACTGAATATAATTTATTAGAACATATGTGATTTGCACTTGTATGAAACTCAAACACGTATTCCGAATATACAAACTAGAAACATGTGAATAAATATTATAAATATTATAAATATGAATACCTATAACTGTTACTTTATTACAAAAAATAAAGATGTGGTTTTTGGTTCTACTACACCAATGGTCAAGAGATGGCGCTGTAGTCTCCTGAATCTCGCTTTGGTTCCGTTGTTCCAGATTAATAAATACTTTTGATAGGCCTTCACAATGCAGTCGTTAGCACCCACTAAATAGAGATTCTATTTCTATTTTGTTGGTAGATTTTCTTAATGTGCGGTAAACACGAAAGTAACAGCATGAAGTTCAGACCAACAGACCAACTTCATGCTGTTAATATTTTGTGTTACAGTGATGCGCGCGCATCTTAAAATTACACTCTCATATTTTTTTTATAACGCGCCTAAAGAAGTATAACTTCAAAAATATAACCACCATTACCTTCAGCAGCTTATTAATGTCCCCACTGCTGTGAGACTGGGCCGTGACCCATCACGCGGGCCCATTGTGGATTGGTGGGCGCTAACGACTGCAAAAGCACCCGGTACCAACGGCCTAACGTGCATTCCGAAGCACGGAGGAGGGCGCGATAATAATATCTATAAATATTTCCAACACTCACACCAATTAGCCTAGCCCCAAAGTAAGCACTGTAAGGCTTGTGTTATGGGATACTAGGGTAACGGATAGAATACATATACTGTACATATACATATAAGTATATTTATATAGAAATACATATTAAACATCCATGACTGGAGTACAAATGCTCGTGTCCATTACACAAACATCTGCCCCCACCGGGATTCGAACCCGGGCCCTCTCGAGTAGGAGACACCATGAAACCCGGCGTACAAACCGCTCGGCCACGGAGGTCGTCTAATAAGTTATAGGCCACCCATCCCATGACCGAGCATTGCGAAAGTTGCTTAACTTTCACGGTCGCTCCTCCTGATGATAGAACAATATTTTATAACTAGCGGACCGCCCTCGCTTCGCTTCGGTGTAGATCTGAAGTGTAGACTACAGTTTTTGTTCTCAGGCTTGTAATATACATAATGACATTCATCTATGATTCTTCTTATACCTGCATGCAAAGTCTCAGCCCGATCGGTTAAAAATTGACAAAGTTTCATAAAAAGTTTCATTACCTATTTTATCCCCTTGGGGGTAGAATTGATCAAAATCCTTTCTTAGCGGATGCCTACGTCATAACATCTACCTGCATGCCAAATTTTAGCCCGATCCGTCCAGTGGTTTGGGCTGTGCGTTGATAGATCACTATGTCAGTCAGTCAGACCTTTGAGTTTTATATATATTGATATTGTTGCAGGTTTTTTAAATCAAAGTTACAATGGCAGCTTTGAGCTCACCTATTCTATGCTTGTTACAGTATAGTTGTGTCTATGAGAAAAATCGCCGCTTAACTACTTGGACGAGCTCGGGGGATTGTTTGCAGCGCTCTAACTTGTTACTCGACTCGTGATCTTTTTATCTGAAGCCTTTTATTCGCGTCCACTCGATGTTGAGAACTGCACCCTCAGCGTCTCTCAGTAGAGTAAAGCTGTATTTTTCACAGAATTTACTGCAATCATTGCCGTAGCTAGGAATTCTTCCTTGGATCAACCGTCTAGTTGAATATATTGTTTTAAACTTTCATGGTCACTAACATTATAGTAACGTAACGATACGCAGAAATCAGCCATCGCGGAACATTTGATTGATTCTGGTCCTAACCACTGGATTGAGTTTCATAACCTACAGATTATCTCTACAGAACGCCACTACATACCAAGATTGGTTGGGGAAGCGATTAAAATAACAAAACATAAAAATTTCAATCTTGAGGACGGGTTTAAATTGTCGAGTGTCTGGAATCCTGTGGTTCGTATGTGTAAACCCGGAAATAATCAAAAAAGTGTCGTGTCGCGATCCGATACTGTGAGTGTTGTGTGTCGAGAACAGTTTCGAGTGAATAGCGAGAATGTGAACAGTGGTACGGGTATCAAACGCAATAAAAGACTTCGTCGGAGGGTAGACCGATATGTCTGCCAATAACAGCCTACCCGCAATTACTTCAGTTACTCCGTGATCATGGCGCTTGCAACAGTGCCGAAATATCGGAAACTCGCTAAAAACAAGGTACATGGTAACAATCCCATAAATAACTTATATTACTATAACGTCTAGTTGAATGTAAAGAAAGTATAACTAGAAATAAATCTAAAGAAAATATAACTAGAAAAAATTCCACGCGGACCAGGCAGCAGACGGGACTCGAACCCGCACCCGTTGCAATCCGGGCGAATGCACTGATCAATTATGCTACCGCGGCCCTTACGGACTGCGTCGAAATTCCTCTAGGCATTTTTAGGCTGCAAGGCAGCGCCATCCTGTTGGCATTATAGGTAACCCACAATGTCAAATGAATACTTTTACAAGTATTAAACATTTGAAAGAATAATATATATTATAGTTATAATTTTCATTATTTTAAAGCATGTAACTGCTTGATGTTTAAATGTAAAGAAAATATAACTAGAAAAAAATCCACACGGACTAGTTGAACTTACGCGAGGCTGCATGTTGCATAATATGATTGCATACAATTAATTCTAAATGCGGCGCGTGAGGTGCTGACATTATGTTAGGGACACGATATCGAATAGAAAGTATCGATACTGTACTCATGAGTAGTATCGGTAAAAAAGTATCGTACTCGTAAAAGTATCGAAACAAAAGTATCGAGTACATTTCATAGGGTCTTATCGGAGCCTCTGTGGCCTGATGAGCAACCCCCCCCCCCCCCCCGGTGTTAAAATTGAAAGAAAAACAATCGAATTTTATTATAGTACGTATAATCAAAAACAAAAAAAGGACATGTAAATTCACAAATTGCTATATTATATAATGAAAAGAAAATAGCTGTGATTTCTGACACTAAAAAAGTATTCATTAATATTCTTTTTTTCAGGTGGTTTCAAATAAGTATACACAGCACAGACAGAATAATAGTGTTACACTTGAATAAATCAAATACAGTCAAGCGAAAAGCACAATAAACGGCGAATCAATCACAGTTCCTAACAATATGGTCGCTAAATAAATAACAGTAACTATGAAACAAAACAAAGCGCAAAATAAACACAGTCACAGATTGGAAAGAATTTGAATATGTCAGTTACTGACTTTATAACAACGCAATGGGTCATTTGACAGTATCAAAAATAAAGTGCCAAAATAACGAAAAAGATATTAGTTTTCTTATCTATTGTCACGTGATCCAAAACGCTTCGGAATGGCGGAGCCTAAAATGACGTCACACGCAAGTAAACTTCCGGTCAAAGTGACAGTACATTGTATCGTTTGACGTTTTAATAACAGTCGTGTGACGTCACACACTAGTAAGACGCCATATTATCCAGAGAAACGTTTTCGCGGCAACTTGAAAATGGAGTTTTTGATTTGGTTATTTTTACTGAAATACACAACAAAATGATGAATATCCACTTTTTATGAACTCCATAAACATTAGACAATAACGTGAGATCGTTGCCTAAAACTTGTCAAATACCCTATGGAACGTTTTAGAAGGTTTGCTATGATTTGACAAGATGGCGTTGCCATCAGTATGAGGCGCTAATCCAAATTTTTTAAAGGTATCGATACTTGCCAAAAAGTACTCATTTAGTAAAAGTATCGAATACAAAGTATCGAGTACAAAAGTATCGGTATCGAAAGGAAAAGTACTCGATACCACCAAGTATCGATACTTTTTTCGTGTCCCTACATTATGTGCGATTACTTTCAAATCTGCTGACGCGATCTTTTTTGAAAAAAAAAACTTCATGTGTTGTATATTCCATTTATCGAGAAAGGCTATAGGCTATAAACATGACGCATTAACAGCAGCATCAATGAAAAATGTTGCATAAACGGGGAAAATATTGCATTTGAGAGCTTCCATTGCTTATGTTGCGTAAGAGCTTTCTTTTACACAAAAAAATGATTCGTTCTCCAGTGCGCGATCTAAAACATATCAACACTTTTAGAAAACATCTCAAAAAGGATCTATTAAATGAACAATCAATTATAGCGTAACTTGTAAGTAATATGTACCTTGATTTCTTTTGCTGAATAAAAACGGAGAGGAGCTGCTTCACAGCATTGATGCAAATTGTCCGTAGCATGATTTGGCCTTATACTTTTTGACACTAGTATGTCCTGTTTCTGAATAACAGTACATAACTTCTGCTTATTGCTATAATGAGTAACTGCTATTTTTGGGTGGCGGTTGCGGTAGCGTTATCAATCATGTATATTTTGAATTTAAATGATTTTTTTAGGCTGAAATGAATTGCTTCGCTTTGTTTTGCATTGCTTTGCTTGCTGATACAGTGTTTTTTTTTGTTGAAGTTCTCCCGTTTTAGGGAAGGCAAAGGGAACAATGCCCATACAGCCTGGTCTTTAATTAAATTAATCTTCTTTTTGTTTTTACATTAGAATGTCAGTGTGACGCATTCTAATGTTCCTTGGAGTATTTGGCACGAAATGTATCGAGTTGGCTTTTTCGATAAGCTTCTGTGAGGTAGTCAACACTACAATAAAATTCTCACGTCCACTTGACCGGAATAGCGTATATTTTAATGATTCCACTAATTCTTCAGTTACGCAGACAGTTGTTACACAAAACCACACCAATTTTATTTCACAATATCCACTATGAACGAATTTAAGAATAATTAAAATAAGACGCCAACCGCACTCGATGAAATCCCGCCAAAAACCCCGCTGATACAGTGTTGTGTTTTTTGATTGACTTTTTTTATCTTAATTTTTTGTTACTTGAAAGCAAAGGATGTTAAGTCCATACATCCTTTCAAGTAATAAAATTTTATTTTTACATGTCTTTTTTTTGTGTCACTAAACAGGCCCTGCCAGAATAACAGCGCTGGTGCGACACAATGTCGCATCAGCTAATGCTGAGGCAGGGTCCTGGTTAGCCCTGAGGTTTTTTTTTATTTATATCTGTAATGTGTAATATCTGGGTAAATAAAATTATATTCTATTCTATTCGTTAAATTTAAATGGAAGTTTGGCGCGTACGTACTGTCAAATGTACGATCAGCTTAAGGGGAACAATTCTTTAATTTTTGTGTTTATTTAATTGCTAACACAGCGCACGCAACGGACCGTCCGTTTTTGCAACATTTGTCATTGATGACGCAACGACCAATAGGAGTCTTTGTCCTATTCTATTACTATTGGTCATAGCGTCATGCATGTGATATTTAGCTTATAGCCTTTCTCGATAAATGAACTATCCGGCACATGAAGATTTTTTCAAATCGGATCAGTAGATTCTGATATGACTGCGTTTAGCCAAAAACACATACTCAACAGTTTTATAAACTCTTAGGTACAGGTACACAAAAAGTGAACGTTTTTTTTAATATTATAATTACTTCGATTGAAAATAAGACTTTTACAAGTTTGCCAAAAAAAGCGTGATGCACCAACTTTTTAGTTTGCTATAACAATTAGATAGATTTTAATAAATTTCATCATCAGCCTATCAATGCCCCCACTGCTGGGGCACAGGCCTTCCCAATGGATGATGATGAGATGAGATTGGTCCATGACCCACTACGCGGGCCCAGTGCGGATTGGCAGGTGCCAACGACTGCAGATGCAGCCGGGACCAATGGCTTAATGTGCCTTCCGAAGCACGGAGGAACTCGAGATAGAAGATTTTTGGTCACCCATCCAATGGCCGACCACTTCGAAAGTTGCTTAACTTTACGATCGCAGCCTAAAGAGCTAACCACCAGCGCCATCGAGCTCCTCAAAATTGATTTAATGTTATGTTATGTTTTATTTAAGTGACATGTGACGTCGAATATTCGGCAGTATACCGAATATTCGACGAGGCCCCTGACCGAATAGCCGAATATTAGGCAAAAGTATTCGGCTGGATTTTAGCGCCAAAAACTTGTACAGACGTGGTTGTTTCGCGCTCCTTTGTTTTGTTCTAATCTGCCGTCCTCAAGCTAAAATGCGGCTGTCATTTAGCCGTCATTAAACCAACTTTTAAGATATGGCCAAAAACGGCGCATGTAACCATTCATCACATGACTGAATGAATTAAAAACTGTTAACTTCTTTAATACAGAAAATGATTAAATTTTTTACCTGTTTTATGTACCAATGGTTACTTTATAAATGATTATAAAAGAAATGAGAACCTTACCCTTCTAAATTTTGATTACCCCAATAATTCAAATACATAGAATCCTCCATTTTTCCAATTCAGAAGGTGATTATGTACTGTGTTATGTACCAATGACTACTTAAATGATTATATGACACAAATGAAAATATGAATATATACGTATACAATCGATTTTAATTTTTCATTTAACCAATTATTCTCTATGACAAAATATATTATTTAAGTATTCGGTATTCGGCCGAATAATATGTAGATATTCGGTATTCGGCCGAATGTAATAAAAGCAGCCGAATAGGCCGAATACCGAATAGTAACCGAATATTCGTTGCAAGTCTAGTAAATAACATAAACGGAGTTGTCTTACGGAATATCACTTCATGATACAACTGCACCGTCTCCCGTTCCCGTTGTCCCGGTTTCATTGTCCGCAACAACTGTATCGATAGTAGTTCACAGGGATTCGTTACTTGTTTGTTTCTCATTGCGGAATCTAGTTTTTTTTGCTTACCAAACTTTAGCAGAAGAAGTGTTTTTATTAAAAACTAGCGGCCCGCCCGCTACGCGCTCACCCGTTATCAATAGAATTGTTGATCGAAGTCCTTATTTTATCACTAACTAGCGGCCTGCCGTCGCTTCGCTTCGAGGTAGAGCTGAAATGTAGACTATACTTTTTGTTCTCAGGCTTGTATTATACACAATGACATTCATTTATGGTTCTTCTTATACCTGCATGCAAAGTCTCAGTACGATCGGTTAAAAATTGACAAAGTTTCATACAAACTTTCATTCCCTATTTTATCCCCTTGGGGGTAGAATTGATCAAAATCCTTTCTTAGCGGATGCCTACGTCATAACATTTGCCTGCATGCCAAATTTCAGCCCTATCCGTCCAGTGGTTTGGGCTGTGCGTTGATAGATCACTATGTCAGTCAGTCACCTTTGAGTTTTATATTTATAGATCTCATCAATTGTAAAGTTTGTGTTACTAAAAATATCAAATATTCAAACTTTGATATTTTGATAAAATTTTTAGACTGTTTCAGCAAGGGCCTTGCAGGTGAGTATGATATTGATTGGGGATATTGACAACACTACTACTACACTAGTGCAATATGGCGTCGAAATCATGACGTCATTACCGCTGGCCAACGTACTGGTGAATATTTCGGAATACACCTTATATCTATATACACTATACACTGTCAAAGTAACTACAGATTAACTAGAATTACAAGACAGCTTCATCATCTCAACGCTGTGTTTTAATCAACATATAATATTAAATTCAATTAAATATATTTTGTTTTTTGTTATTGTCGTTTTTGATTGTGCTATTGAGTGTTTAAAGTAGATTTATATTAAGATCTTTTTGCCTGAAACACAGGACAATCCTAGGTCAGGCTGTGTAGTTTTTTCTCATTTTGTATTTTTTAGATATAAGTCATTTACATGTTATAATTGATATTGAATAAACATTTATTTATTTATAATATCTGTTTTTTTTTTGTAATGCAAAACAGTTCTGTTTTATTTGTACGTATTGTCTTTTACTGCTTTTATTTTTGACCTTATGTATGTATATTTATCCAAAATTACAGATAATTGTGTCTTTAGTTAAATAAACGCGATAAGAGATCTTTTCAACGTGATCTTTTATGTAATTACCTTGGTAATTCTTGTCTGTGGCGATTATCTTCTTATATATAAAATTCTCGTGTCACAATGTTAGTTACCATACTCCTCCGAAACGGCCTGACCGATTTTTATGAAATTTTATATGTATAATCCGTGGGTTTGAGAATCGGCTACTAATGTATTGTTCATATCCTTAAGTTATAATGGTTGTCCACCTGTAAAGTACTGTTCTTCGCCTGCGCGCCAAAATTCAAACTATGTATTGGGTATTGTAACGTAGTGTTCTCATATGGGTTAGGAGGAATGTTATCCCAGGAAATTGATAGAACACTACGTTTCACACACACCCCTAAGATTTTTTCTGGACATTTTTTTTTATAATGTGGTATTACAAAATACATACAGCCTTAAATTTTCTCTTCTATCACCTGCCCCTAATTTTATGGCGGTACGAAGTTCGCTGGGTCAGCTAGTTTTCTATATAAATAAAAAAAAAAATGAGCGAGTCTCGTGAAACCCACGGTTGGAACGAGTTTATTTATATACCATCCACCAATGATCTCTTATCTATTAGACAAGTCCGTCCGTCTGTGGTGCTGTTTCAGCGGCCAAACCGTAAGAGATAGATAAAGAGAATATTTAAGTTATAAGTTAAGAATAGTCTGATAAGACTACAAACCGGATTTGAGTAACGTAGCACTTCCGGTTTTCGAGAAATCAGGTTTTGGTGAACATTTGGTTCACTGGTTTGCTAGTATTTTATAAGAGATATGTTACGTTCATAGCAATCGCGTTTAAAATCTGTTACGAGTTCTAATCAAATTTCAGAATTTCAATTGTTTTCTTATGCATAGATTTACATTTATTACTCGTAGATTGGACACGTCTCGTAGATTGGTCGCTTTAGCGACCAACTTCATGCTGTTACTTTTGTGTTTACCGCACATTAAGAAAAATCTACCAACAAAATAGAAATAGAATCTCTATTTAGTGGGTGCTAACGACTGCATTGTGAAGGCCTATCAAAAGTATTTATTAATCTGGAACAACGGAACCAAAGCGCGATTCAGGAGACTATAGCGCCATCTCTTGACCATTGGTGTAGTAGAACCAAAAACCACATCTTTATTTTTCAATGTTACTTTTATGTTATTATTGTAATAAAGTAACAGTTATAGGTATTCATATTTATAATATTTATCCACATGTTTCTAGTTTGTATATTCGGAATACGTATTTGAGTTTCATGCAAGTGCAAATCACATATGTTCTAATAAATTATATTCAGTAGCGATTTTAATTGAATATTTTGATTATTTATTTATTTTTTCAAATTAAAACTGAACTTTATTGACTGTGTCCTTTTCCAGACTTTTTATTAATTTATTGTAATTAATTATTTGCATGCAATTAAAAACTAATTTTAAACGATGCCAAAGAAGGATAACTTCTCACGCGCCTACATAAGTACACGCACCCATTTTTTTTTAATTTTAAATGTATAAGTGCGCATATTTTTTATTAGTTATTTGTTCAACTATAGAGGAAAGTTATTTTTCCAAGCGAGTGCTAATTTTGAATCCCGAGTAAGCGAAGGATTCCAAGGTACGAGATGGAAATAACTTTTCTCGCGTGACACATACAACTTATCACCTTAGCAGCGAGAACATTATTAGAGATAAAAAGATACAATATGAATAAAAATGAAACCAAATATATTTGCAAACAATAAGTATCTACTAAAATTTAAAATTGCAGTTATTAAAAGTTACATTTTGAAAATTTATAGTTTTATTAGGAAGTGATACCGTGGAGTTTGCGATTTGAGTTTGACTCGAGTTCGTTTCTATTTCTTTATTGGACTGTGACGAGACAATACTATTAGTAAACGTTGGCGACTCGGTGCGGCTTCTTACCGAATTTTCAATGATATTTGTGTCTTTGGAAGTAGAGGGGCGTGGGTGAGCATAAGGACCAGGTTTAAAGTTTATGCTTTGTATTATGCGTTTACAAGTTTTAGACTTATTTTCGATCGAATCTTCAATATATCCTTCCGCGACCGTGTTTGACTTTCAGCCGCCATGACGTTTTAATGTTGTGAGGTTGGCTCCTGAATCAACCAAAAGCGTGGTCGAAGTTCGCCTAAAGCAATGTCCAGTGTAAAGGTGAGGCTCTTGTAATTTTAAAAAAATGGATACGTGTAACTTATGTACGCGCGTGAGAAGTTATACTTCTTTAGCATCAAATAAAATATTTTTTAATTGTATGCAAATAATTAATAATTACAATAAAATAATAAAAGGACTGGAAAAGGAAAGTTAACACAGTCAATTAAGTTCAGTTTTAATTTGAAAAATTAAATAAATATTCAAAATATTTAATTAAAATCACTACTGAATTTAAGTTATTAGTCCATATGTAATTAGCACTTGTAAGTAACTAAAACACGTTGTGTCTATATAGAAACTAGAAACATGTGGATAAATATTATAAATATGAAAACAGTGATCAGAGGCGACGAGCGTGCCAACATTGTTTTTGACAACGCGATCATCTTATGGAGCTCCGTGGATCGTTCAAAGTACCTTTCGAACAGATGTCTAATAATGGTGGATTATTAACCACTAAGTGGTTAATAATCCACCATTATTAGACACTAACATTCATGACGCGCCCGCGGCCAACTTCATGGTGTTACTATTGTGTTACAGTGATGCGCGCGCATCTCGAAATTTCACTCACATGATTTTTCATAACGCGCCCGCGGCCAACTTCATGCTGTTACTTTTGGGTTACAGTGATGCGTGCGCAGTGATGCTAAAAATTTCACTCTCATCATTTTTTCATAACGCGCCTAAAGAAGTATAACTTCAAAAATTTCTAAACAACGTTTTTGTAAAAATATTGAAAAAATAAATTGTGACTTTGACCTTCAATAACTCCATAACCTTAAGTTTCCCAGGTATGGTCCAGAAGAAAAAAATGTTCGTCATGATGTAGAACATACGTGGCCTTCGGCTTCTTTAAAGGTTTTTTACACCTTGTATATACTGTACATATATAAGAATATTTACATAGAAATACATATTAAACATCCATGACTGGAGTACAAATGCTCGTATTCATCACACAAACATCTTCCTCCATCGGGATTCGAACCCGGGACCTCTCGAGTCGGTGACAAACCACTCGGCAACTGAGGTCGTCGATATATGTTTATAAAAAGATGGTTTATAAATCAGCTTCAAAACTGCGTAATTAATAACATATTTGTTCAATGTAACATTTTTGAAGTTATACTTCTTTAGGCGCGTTTTGAAAAAATGATGAGAGTGAAATTTTTAGATGCGCGCGCAGCATGAAGTTGGCCGCGGGCGCGTTATGAAAAAATCATGTAAGTGAAATTGCGAGATGCGCGCGCATCACTGTTTTCATATTTATAATATTTATCCACATGTTTCTAGTTTCTATATAGACACAACGTGTTTTAGTTACTTACAAGTGCTAATTACATATGGACTAATAACTTAAATTCAGTAGTGATTTTAATTAAATATTTTGAATATTTATTTAATTTTTCAAATTAAAACTGAACTTAATTGACTGTGTTAACTTTCCTTTTCCAGTCCTTTTATTATTTTATTGTAATTATTAATTATTTGCATACAATTAAAAAATATTTTATTTGATGCTAAAGAAGTATAACTTCTCACGCGCGTACATAAGTTACACGTATCCATTTTTTTAAAATTACAAGAGCCTCACCTTTACACTGGACATTGCTTTAGGCGAACTTCGACCACGCTTTTGGTTGATTCAGGAGCCAACCTCACAACATTAAAACGTCATGGCGGCTGAAAGTCAAACACGGTCGCGGAAGGATATATTGAAGATTCGATCGAAAATAAGTCTAAAACTTGTAAACGCATAATACAAAGCATAAACTTTAAACCTGGTCCTTATGCTCACCCACGCCCCTCTACTTCCAAAGACACAAATATCATTGAAAATTCGGTAAGAAGCCGCACCGAGTCGCCAACGTTTACTAATAGTATTGTCTCGTCACAGTCCAATAAAGAAATAGAAACGAACTCGAGTCAAACTCAAATCGCAAACTCCACGGTATCACTTCCTAATAAAACTATAAATTTTCAAAATGTAACTTTTAATAACTGCAATTTTAAATTTTAGTAGATACTTATTGTTTGCAAATATATTTGGTTTCATTTTTATTCATATTGTATCTTTTTATCTCTAATAATGTTCTCGCTGCTAAGGTGATAAGTTGTATGTGTCACGCGAGAAAAGTTATTTCCATCTCGTACCTTGGAATCCTTCGCTTACTCGGGATTCAAAATTAGCACTCGCTTGGAAAAATAACTTTCCTCTATAGTTGAACAAATAACTAATAAAAAATATGCGCACTTATACATTTAAAATTAAAAAAAAATGGGTGCGTGTACTTATGTAGGCGCGTGAGAAGTTATCCTTCTTTGGCATCGTTTAAAATTAGTTTTTAATTGCATGCAAATAATTAATTACAATAAATTAATAAAAAGTCTGGAAAAGGACACAGTCAATAAAGTTCAGTTTTAATTTGAAAAAATAAATAAATAATCAAAATATTCAATTAAAATCACTACTGAATTTAAGTTATTAGTCCATATGTAATTAGCACTTGTAAGTAACTAAAACACGTTGTGTCTATATAGAAACTAGAAACATGTGGATAAATATTATAAATATGAAAACAGTGATCAGAGGCGACGAGCGTGCCAACATTGTTTTTGACAACGCGATCATTTTATGGAGCTCCGTGGATCGTTCAAAGTACCTTTCGAACAGATGTCTAATAATGGTGGATTATTAACCACTAAGTGGTTAATAATCCACCATTATCAGACACCAACATTCATAACGCGCCCGCGGCCAACTTCATGGTGTTACTATTGTGTTACAGTGATGCGCGCGCATCTCAAAATTTCACTCACATGATTTTTTCATAACGCGCCCGCGGCCAACTTCATGCTGTTACTTTTGTGTTACAGTGATGCGCGCGCATCTAAAAATTTCACTCTCATAATTTTTTCATAACGCGCCTAAAGAAGTATAACTTCAAAAAGTGGCTATTTGTTGTGGTGTCCCGCCTATTTTATTGATTCCCATAGGCTGTGTTGAACACTTGTCATTACGATACTGCAAGAAAAAACGATCTGTTTTCGTATTATCAGGTCGTCGTATTTATCCACTTTCTTTACATGAGTAACTCGTATTTTAGTAAATATTAGCGAAAATGGTTAGCGTACGTGCACATATATTACTAATTAAGTATAGATTATGATATGAGGAGCTCGATAGCGCAAGTGGTTAGCGCGTTCGGCTGCGATCGTTGAAGTTAAGCAACTTTCGCAGTGGTCGGTCATTGGATGGGTGACCAAAAAATTTACTATCTCGAGTTCCTCCGTGCTTCGGAAGATACGTTAAGCCGTTGCTCCCGGCTGCATCTGCAGTCGTTAGCATCCGCCAATCCGCACTGGGCCCGCGTGGTGGGTCATAGCCCAATCTCCCTATTCCATTCATAGGGAAGGCCTGTGCCCCAGCAGTGGGGACATTAATAGGCTGATGATGATATAGATAGTAACTTACTTTTGCAGCGAGAAAATTGCAGTCCGGAGCTTCATTAAGAAAATTTTCAATATTAGAGATTGAAAAAAATTTGGACTTCTTAGATTTGTGTCCTACTGACTTTCTTTTCAAAAATGCAATAAGTTTGGGATAAGTTTCAATATGAACATTATGTTTTGTCTTTATTGTAGCTTTCAACATCGAATAAATACTCCACATTGTAGGTGATTGCTTCGTTTGTGATAATTCTATGAAGTACGACAATAATAGATTCTCCGAGAAAGTGTACGCGCCCTTTTCAAGTCTCCAGTTATTGAAAAAATCATAAGTTTTCAGATATCTATCACATGATTTCTGAGGAAGAAAATTGAATTCAGCATTCAACACTTGTTGTTTTAATTCTTCAGGTGTTAAATTGCTGTTTTCGTCACTAGACTCACTCATATTTTATGAATTTGTGATATGCAACACTAATTGTAAATAGTTACTTACCGAAAAACAAAAGAAGAAGAAACAGTGTTTCCACTTTAATGATTTCCTTTCCCCACACCTCAATTCAGATGTCCCCTTCTAAGGACATTTTCCCCTCAAAAATTGTTCTGTAGTTTTTAGATTTGGCACTAGTGAAGTAACTAAATAAAGAAAGGTCTTCATCTATTTTATTCTATATCAGATAAATAAAATATATAGAATCTGCACGTGTTGCCACAGTTTCTTTTATACGGCAACACTCATGTCCACGGTATAGTCCATAAAAAACTGGCTTTACTCATAATTTCCCGCAATTTCCCCTTTTCATGTCTTTCCCCTTTTTCTTCCCCTCTGGACCCTAATTTCCCCTAAAAAGGGGAATTTCCCCTTATTGTGGAAACACTGAAAAGAAATAATATTGATTTTTGTTTCCCGCTATTTTTAAAGTTACGTTCTGAAACTGCACCCGTAGTATTCTGTTGTACCAATAAAGATTTTTAAAACTTATAAATTATTTGTGCAAAACTACTTCGTATTTTTTCTAAAACATTTTCTTTATTTTTTTCTTTATTTCAGTGTATTCATTATATTTTATTATTTAATTAGATATTTAATTACAACGTTACCAAATAATTTTCATTTTAAAGGTTTATTAGTTTCCGAACGTTTTATTGTTTGGCTGTTCTGAAATTTGATAAATCTAACTTCGAATGACGTGTTTCGTACATAATGATAATAGGGATGATGACTATTTTTTTTTTATTCGTTTATCAGGTAGATTATCAAAAAGTATTGGACACGTATTTTTTCTTTTTTCACATAATATAAACATTGCAGAGATATATTGATTTGAAAAGTCGCATGACGTCACGTTTGAGTACACTTATAAGGGAAAATTCACTCAAAAGTGACGTCACGAACCCCTACTCCCAAACTTTGACGCGCTATAACTTTGTCATTTTTTGGTTGATTGCCCAAAGAAAAAATACATGTCCATTATTTTTTGATCATCTAACTGACGGATTAAATAGAATTTCGTTTACTGTACCCCGTCATCACCCCTATTCGCAGCATTCTAAATTCAAATCACTTTCCCTCACTCTCGCAGGGAAAACACGATTCCCTCACTCTTATTAAGCAGGGAACCCAGTATGTTTGAGCTGCTAAGGTGAAAATAATCTTGCCAAATGCATTTTCGTTCTTGGCCGCGATCTCTTGCCGCTCTTTTCAGATTTTCAGATAATAACATAGTGAAAGGTAAAAAAAATAGCAACTCTGTTACCATCATATATTTATTTATATTAAAAAAACAAACAATTGTTTTTGTAAACCTTCTTTGGAGTCAACACTAATTAAGTCTTTATTCTCATGTTCCACATGCAAAATCACAATATGTATTCTTAAGTATTTATAATAATTAAAGTTAAATAAACTCTGTTACTTTTTCTATGTTTTATAAATATAGTTTTTCTATAAATTACTTAAATTGACTTAAATTATAAAAATATAGGCATGGCATTGTGCAATAATTAGAATAGTGTATTTATAAAACGTCGAGTCAAATATCAGCTCTTCATAAAATTATTAACATTACTCTTAAATATTTAGGGACATAAAAGTAACAGAGTCGTAGAAACAGCAACATAGTTGTACTTTTACAACGAAATTATGCACTATTATCACAATACTTTTTGTTTTTGGCTAGACAAGTTGAAGTATATTTACAAAACTTAGCTTAATAATAAAAAATAAAAAAAAACAAGTAAGCTATTACTGAGATCAAATTAAACATCAACTGAGATGTTATTTTTCAAATATTTCTAGAGAAGGGAATTTGTAATATACTCTTTTACCCTTAATTACTTTTTGAGGTTCGGAAACTATTTTTAGTAGACTCTCATATTGTTCATATGATACATAATTTTCAACTAATTTGAATATCTTTGCAGTATCATCAACAGACTTCAAGTACACTATTTTCACTTCGCCGTCTACTTCGCTTAATGCTTTGCCAAGATAAATATATTCATTTTTAGAACTGCAAATTTTAACTAAAATGTAAACACCTGCTTTGACTTTACTTGGATGAATATTTTCCTTCTCAATTAAGTCGTTGTTGTCTTTCTTTTCTTTTGACAGGCCTGGTTGATCTAATGTTCTATTTTTTAATTCGGTTAATGGAAATTTGTCACCGGATTCCGAGCTTGAATTGTATATAACATTATATATAGGTTTTCTTTTATGTTCAATAAAATTAGTTATATCCGCTAAAGTTGCGGAATTACTGTCTTCTGATTCTTCGACCGTATCCTTTAATGGAGAATCGTTTTTCGGGCACATACAGGAGCAGAAACCACGTTGGCAAAAGCAGCTTAATTCTCGATACTTCAGCGTTCCCACTTCTTCTGTAAACACTTGATGTACCTTCATTGTACCATACAAAGGCACGATTTGTGCTGGAACTTCTCTTGCAATTTTTTCAATGTCTTCATCAGTTATAAGGTACATTTTCACTTTACTGCTGTCTTTCAGAATCTGATAGAATGAAGACGCATCAGAAATGTCTTTGCCAATGGCAACAAGGTGTTCAGCAGTCCGTTTAAGGAAGCCACCAACACCATCAGCTGCTCCTTTACCGTGTCCTGCCTCAAAGAAGTTCCACGTAGCTTTAGTGAAGTTGTAATTTGAAAATAGTCTTGTGCATATTAGGTAGAAGTTTTGTTTCTGATGGTATTGAGTTGCGGGTCCATCAGAAAATATGTGTATTGATTTTACTTTAGGAAATCGGTCTTGAATTGAGGTAAGTATGGGGTGAAGGTGACTCCAGATTGCCGGAGGAACGTGAGAAAGGTTGCTCGATACTGTGCAAAAAGACTCCACTTCTAAGTTTTGATTATGTGAGCTTCGATTGTACAATACACCAGTATGTAAGGATACTTGGTTACGCGAACTACCAAAGTGATGTGATTGTATCTCTTCATGTAACTTGCAATTATAATTCTCATTGAAATCTACATGTAGTGCTATTTCCTCTTCGGTCAGTCTATCTATACACGCTCGGTACTTTTTATATTGAGTTTTTATGTTATATACGTGTCTTTTGAACATTTTTAAGAGTCTCTTCAAATGTATCTATCAAATTCTCTACTTTACTTTTCACCTCTTCTTTAATATTCTTCGTAACTTTCATTTTCTTTCCAGACTTTTCTACAATCTCCGTTTTTCTTACCCACTGAGGATAGCTCACTAGAAAGTCGTTCTTTGTTCTATCATACTTCAGTTTAGTCTGTTGACAGTTGAAGCAGTTTCCTGACATGCATGTCAATGAATCCACATCGCAAACTTCTTGTTGAATAATCGTGTTCAAATCAGATGTAGAAATTATCTTGTTTCTAAAAAGAGCAGCAGAAAGGTACGATATGTTAGTGTGTAGTCGGCATAAACATGTTTCCCTGGCATCAACAGATAAAGGTTTTACATAAAATGATCTGTTTAAAGTGAAACTACGATAACAACATTTTTGTTCGGGATTTTCTCGCTTGAACGAATAAAATAGATTCTTCATATTTTCGAGCAGATAGCGATTTTGCATTTTGGACTTTTTGAAAGTTACTGTTTCCTTTTTACCTGCTGTGGCCCTAGATATGTCATCTTGGTTGAAAAATTCGTGTAATTTGAATTTAAGGATGTTTTTTCTTTGCTTTGGTGTATGTTTTCTAAAGTAACCCTGATTAATATCTAAGCAGCAACAAAAAAAAATCTTATAAGTAAAACAGAGAAATCTAAATTTGAATATTAAAAATGAGTTTAAGCGATTCAGAAATGTTGACACCGGAATCAATTGAAGACGAGGCAAATTGTGTTATAGAGAATCTTTTGCCAGAAATGTCAAAAGAGGATATATGAATACATACAATGATTTAATAAAGTGGCGAGCAGAGAAGAATATAAAATCGTTTCCCGAAAGTGTATTTCTTACATATTTTAATGGACTGTCTTCTTCACTTCTTCTTCAAACTTCCAGGGAGTATCCGCCATGGAATCCATCGTTTTATGAAATAACAGAGTCTCCTACTTTTACAGATATCCAAAACAGTCAAATTTGTAATAGTATATCAAACAGCATAAACATTCCAAATAAGAATTTAATTTTAATTTCACTAATTGTCCTAATATGACAATTAATTTTAAATAGCTACTTCTAATTTTATTGTACCTATATATATACCTATTTATGAATAAATATTTTTGATAAACAACTAGTTTTATTTTCCTCATATTCGAAATGAAAAGTACAGTGTTTAACTCGGGTAAAAGAATCAATTCCTACTCGCACTATAGCGATCTAAATACCTCGGGAATTGATTCTTTCCACCCTCGGTTAACAATCTACTATACATTATAAAATATTATATTTAATTAACATGGGGTGCTATCTCTTGGCATTCATTGAATTTACATGTTAACAGAAGACACGCTAATTATTACAAAGATTGCGGGACAAAATTTAAAAAATTCATAGTTGGTTCAATAAATTTATTTAAAAGATATGAAATGTGTTTTTGAAAATATAGTATTTGCTTCATTACAATATATTTTAAACAAAACAGTCATACGATTCGATCAAAAAATATTGTGGTTTTCCCATATTGCACTGAGTACAGGGACAGTTTTTTTTTGTTTAGAAAACATCTATGTTACCATTAAAGACTACTCTGTTATATGAAAAAAGTGTTTATTAATGAATAATTAAACTATTTTTTTAATGTAAGGTAATAAAAAAATCGGCCTTTTAACTAATACACCCCTATGATATAAAAAATGGGTGCGTGTACTTATGTAGGCGCGTGAGAAGTTATCCTTCTTTGGCATCGTGTAAAATTAGTTTTTAATTGCATGCAAATAATTAATTACAATAAATTAATAAAAAGTCTGGAAAAGGACACAGTCAAAAAAGTTCAGTTTTAATTTGAAAAAATAAATAAATAATCAAAATATTCAATTAAAATCGCTACTGAATATAATTTATTAGAACATATGTGATTTGCACTTGTATGAAACTCAAACACGTATTCCGAATATACAAACTAGAAACATGAGGATAAATATTATAAATATGAATACCTATAACTGTTACTTTATTACAATAATAACATAAAAGTAACATTGAAAAATAAAGATGTGGTTTTTGGTTCTACTACACCAATGGTCAAGAGATGGCGCTGTAGTCTCCTGAATCGCGCTTTGGTTCCGTTGTTCCAGATTAATAAATACTTTTGATAGGCCTTCACAATGCAGTCGTTAGCACCCACTAAATAGAGATTCTATTTCTATTTTGTTGGTAGATTTTCTTAATGTGCGGTAAACACAAAAGTAACAGCATGAAGTTGGTCGCTAAAGCGACCAACTTCATGCTGTTAATTTTTTGTGTTACAGTGATGCGCGCGCATCTTAAAATTTCACTCTCATCATTTTTTCATAACGCGCCTAAAGAAGTATAACTTCAATAATATTTTATTAATATCTACGAGGAAAAAATATCATTGCTCAGGGACGACATTTTCTGCCACCAATTTTAAATTGACCCATTTATTGAATATTAAACAAAACATTTCTTAAGTGAAACTGAAAGTGCGTAAATAACGTACGATTGACTTGACTTGACGACAGAGAAAGAATATGTGCGCGCGCACTGCTTTCTCTTGCTTATATCCCCCATTCAACTCCCGTTCACCTCACCCGAACACAGTTTTCGTAACGCGTAACGCATTCGCCAGCTTACGCCCCAAGTCAAGCATGCGTAAAGAAGTTTCACTTAAAAAAAAACCGAGCGAGCCTTACAGTACGATAGGCATGTCGATTTAAAATCGATTAATCGAAAAATCGATTATTTAGAGTAATATAATTGATTTTTCAGATCGATTTTGAACCCTACGTCGATTCAATGAATCGATTCACAAACCTCCCAAATCGGACCCTCCGAATCGGACGGTAGTTTTTTTAATTTTTTGCTGTTGTCGGGCGCAAAAGCAACTGGTAGTACTTGGTCAATAATTTGAATTTTGAACGCGTCATAGAGTAATAAATATTTATGAACGCTTCCAAAGGTGGCGTTACTTACGTAAAAAAAAAAAAAAAAAAAAACATTTTATTTTTCTATCCGGCTGATTCCGGCTGTCAAAAACCTAACCTATATAATCTTGTGAGTTGAGTGAGCTTACATAGCAAAAATATACTGTGGATAAATAATATCGTGTTCATTATTGCGTCATACCTGATGGATAGGATTCAGATGGTTGACATTAACGGCAATAAGTCTGCGGGTTCGCCGGTTAAAATGGGTGTTCCGCAGGGCTCAATCCTTGCTCCTTTCTTATTTTTAATTTATATTAATGACTTACCTTACTACGTTAGAGATAAGCATGAGATAGTATTGTTCGCGGATGATACATCACTTTTATTTAAACTCAAACGTAAGGAAACAGTTATTGACGACGTGAACAGTTGTATCTCTAAGGTAGTCCACTGGTTTAATGTTAATAATTTATTACTAAATGAAGGAAAAACGAAATGTATTAAATTTGTATTACCTAATGTAAAACAGGTAAAAACCAGTGTGAATGTAAAGGATAGGAATATGGGCCTTGTAGACACCACAGTATTCTTAGGGATTACTTTAGATTCTAAGCTTCAATGGGGCCCACATATTGATAAATTGTCAAATAGACTTAGTTCTGCAGCATATGCCGTAATGAAGATACGCCAGTTAACGGATGTAGATACGGCCAGATTAGTATACTTTAGTTATTTCCATAGTGTAATGTCGTACGGAATTTTATTGTGGGGAAACGCCGCCGACATTCAAACTATTTTTGTGCTGCAGAAGAGAGCTATTCGATCAATTTATAATCTTAAAGTTAAGGATTCCTTAAGAGATAGGTTTAAAGAATTTGGTATAATGACGGTCGCATCACAATACATTTACGAAAATTTATTACTTGTAAGAAAAAATATTAATTTGTTTCTTAAAAACAGTGATGTTCACACACTTAATACAAGAAACAAAAATAAACTAACTTTACCTACTACTAGGCTTCACAAAATCAATAATTCATTTAAAGGTCTTTGTGTTCGCTTATACAATAAAGTCCCAAGCAATATCCAAGAGTTAAGCATAAATAAATTCAAAGATAGTATAAAAAAAGCACTTATTAAAAAAGCTTATTACAAAGTGTCTGATTATATTACAGACAAAAATGCTTGGGTTTGAACTGTTCCAATCATTCCAACAGGTTTTCTATATTAAATAAATCATGATTGTATTGACGTTGTAACAACATAATGATTTGTAAATGTTGTTACATTATGCTTTTAATGTTGTGGAGTTTTTTTCGCTCGTTTTTCTCCGCAGCTAAAAAATATGTCCAATAACGAGTGGTAGGGGAAAAAAATGTTTGGACGATTCAAAAGTGTTGTACTATACATCCAATTTGAATAAAGATATATTGATTTCTGATTTCTGATTTGATTCATAAATTCATACAGCATTTATTTTAATTTGAAAAATAGTAAGTGATTAGATTGATTGTAATCAATTTATCGAGAAATGTGCGTTTGCGTTGCAGTTTGCATTTTTGTTAAAGTATTGTTATTCTTTTTAGCCTAAAATGTCAACTAAAAGTGATACATGGTATCATTTTGTAAAAAAGGGATCAAGTGGCGTATGCAAGTATTGTCATATCGAAGTTAAAACATGCGGGAATACAACAAACTTACGCAACCATTTACTACGAAGACATCCATCTATTAAGTCCGTAAGTCAACGAAAACTGGTGGTGGCAAATGATGATATTGGTATTGGTGACGACAAAAAAAAAACTGGAGTGTGTACCCGTACCTTTTCCTTACAATACAACATAATTATTCCTTTTTTATTAATGCATGCTTGTTTGGAAATTGTATATTCTTGCATTTTTTATCCTTTTATTGTATTTATTTTGTAATTTGAAATAATAATAGAATACAAAAACATAATCCTTTTCAGACAAATGAAGATATTGCTACTACGTCGACATCAAAGGAAAAATTTGGCATAAATGATGCTTTGAGTTTAACCAGTTCAAAAGAGTACTATGATTCTGACTTAGAAAGTATAGCTTCATCATCAGTATCACTGAAAAACTCAAAACTTAATCAGCTAACTATGGATTCATGTGTTGATAATATTAAAGCATTTAGTGGTGAGAATTTTTGTTATCCATGTAATGAATTACCTACTTTGCTGATTATGGTCATGGTATATTTATGAGCGGTGATAATGTATATTTTTGATTTTTTTTCCAGTAAACGGAAAGAAGTATGGACAACTAAATAATGCTATCATGTTAATGATTTGCAAGGATACGTTGCCATTAAATACAGTTGAAAAAGAAGGTTTCACATACTTAATGAAAACAGCAGTGCCTTTATATAAGCTTCCTTCACGGCAGACAATTACACAAATGATAGATGACAAATATGATGTTCTTTCTTTGCAATTTAGAGAAAAGCTCTTAGAAGTAGAGTCAATATGTTTAACTACGGATATATGGACAGATACACATAATACTAGAAGCTACATGGGTTTAACTGGACATTTTATACATGAAAGTGAGCTGATTAGTATAAATTTTGGTGTGTCCCATTTAACTGAGCCCCATAATTCTGATTATTTATGTCAAATATTAATAAAAATGACTGAAAAATGGGGTATAACCCCAGAAAAAGTTGCAGCAGTTGTTACTGATAATGGTGCGAATATCGTCAAGGCCGTAACAATTGCATTTGGAAAACAAAAACACTTATGGTGTTTCGCCCACACTTTGAATTTAGTAGCTCAAAAACCTTTTGAAGAAAAAGCTGGTATTGAAAATGCCAAACAGTTACTAAATACTGTAAAGGATATAACTAGATACTGTAAACAAAATGTAAATGTATCTGATGCTCTTCGTAAAGCGCAAAATGAAATAGCAGTACCACTCAAATTGATTCAGTCAGTTTGCACACGATGGAATTCAATTTACTATCAGCTAGTTCGGTTTGTAAAGTTATCTGAGCTACTTGCCCCGATATTACTCAATTACCCGAAAGCTCCACCTATGTTAACAGCCAGTCAACTGGATGGTATTAAAGATCTTATAAATATTTTAAAACCTATGGAAGCTGTGACGAAAGAAATATCCGTAGAGAAATTTGTAACGTCAAGCAAAATTATACCAATAGTTTCCTGTCTTTTGAAAACATACAGTACAATGAAGACGGAAACAGATGTCGGTGCTGCAACCAAAAATTTAATATTGGAAGAATTAAAAAAGAGATTTGGTACAGTGGAACAAGTACATGTGTTAGCTATCACCACACTACTGGATCCAAGATTCAAGAAAATTCATTTTTCTGACAGATTAGCATGCTCCAGAGCTATTGATAAAATTAATAGTATGATTGTAGCTTCAAAAAAGCAATTGCAGAATAAATTAAGTAATGAAGATTCAGAGAATAATTTGGAATGCCAGCTGAAGGAAGCAGAAGAATCTAACATTTGGGAATTCCATAATACATTAGTAAAAAATCAGCTACAATTATTTCAAGCAGAAACTGAAGGACAAGGTTTACAAGACGAATTGAAACATTATTTAACACAGCCTGTCGTCGATTTTAAAACGACGGCTCCTATTGCATATTGGTGTCACCAAAGAAATTCGTTGTACAGCTCAATAACGCCGATTGCTAACAAATACTTTTGCATAGTTGGAACATCTGTTCCATGTGAAAGGCTTTTTCTGTTGCGGGAAATATTGCTACTGACGAAAGGAGTCGTTTAGATCCTGAGCGATTAGATAAGTTAATTTTCTTAAAGTCACTCGACTTAAAATACTGGGAAATATAATTTCTTGTTAAATTTGTATGTAACTTTAATAAAATTTTATAAACTTAAAATTTAATTAATTTATTAACCAACTTACAAGTACTTAGGCGAGACTAGAAATTTAAACTGCCACATTAATTTAGTGGTCGCAACTTCGCAAGCACTACTGCTGAGCAAAAGATCCTGGGTTCGATTCCCACCTCTACCTATTCTTTCGAAGGAATATAGGCGTGATATTATGTTTACTAATTTAATAATACTTCTATCCAATTACTTGTATTTGCAGTAAATGGTCATTAATAATGTCCTGTATCTTTATTAGGCAATTAGTCATGTTTGAAATTGGCTCGATTAATCGAAAATCGATCTTTTAATGCTCGATTTAAACAAGAATCGATTCTAGTATGTCTGATTTGAATCGATTCCAAGATCGATGTTTTTTTAAATGAATCGACATGCCTAAGTCGCGTATGATGTGTAACATTTGAAACCTCACCTTATATTTGTAAAAAAAGAAATAAAACCTACTACAAAAGGAATAAGCCATTTGAACATTAGGGGCCATCCATAAATTACGTCACACGTTAAGGGGGAGGGAGGGGGTCGACGAAGTGTGACATCGTGTGACAAGGGGGTGGGAGGGGTTCTAAATTTCGTGACGTCACACTTCAAAATCTATTATAATCTAAGTGTTGGAACTATTACTTTACGAAAACATTAACAACCCAAATGAGAACAAAGTGATGCTATCTATGCCAGTTATAAATAATTTAAAAATGTGGGTCCAATGTCCATAGACATAAATTTATTAAGTTTGTATCTTTAATTTAATTATAATGCTATTAATATTTTTTGTTTTGTTAATTTCTTTAATTAACATAGTCAATCGTTTCTTGTTTGGTAATTTCTTTAGTAAATATAATCGATTTTTTTTAATTTCTTTTTTTAATAAAGTCAAGGTCAACAATTAATAAAGGTTTTTGTTTTGTTAATTTCTTTTATTAAAATAGTCAATCGTTTTTTGTTTGGTAATTTCTTTAATTAATATAATCGTTAATTTTTGTTTTGTTAATTGTTTGATTTGATGTTAATATTATTTAAAAACAACTTAAACGGAAATAACACTGATTTCAGAACCGCTGTCTTCATTCAATAATTTCTAAATGTTTTGCAAAATATGTGACTTCACACTAGGGAGGGGGGGAGTCTCATAAATGTGACCAACTGTGACAAGGGCGGGGGGAGGGGCAAAAAATCATGAAATTCGTGTGACGTAATTTATGGATGACCCCTTATGTTCTAAAATTAAATCTAATAGCGCGCGCTTTCGCGACTTCCTGTTACACACTTCCGTCCCATTTCACGAAATCACTCCCACAAATTGCAGGAAAGAGAGACGAAAGATGTTACACATCAAAAACCCCGTTTGGGCTCCCCTACTTTAATGTTCTCGTAAGAAGAAGGTTACTTTGTACCTCAAAGTCGAAAAAATAACATTATAGGAGGGGAGCCCAAGCAGGGTTTTTGGATTTACTCAAGCGCAGCAGAATAACATAAGGGGCTCTGCCTTGCACCTTGTGAAGTACTCCCAACATACCTGAGTCCTTTATATAGGGTCGACACGTGAACCCTCCACTAGCTCCAATAGGGATGATGACTAATTTTTTTTTCTTCCTTTATCAGGTAGATTATCAAAAAGTATTGGACACGTATTTTTTCTTTTTTCACATAATATAAACATTGCAGAGATATATTGATTTGAAAAGTCGCATGACGTCACGTTTGAGTACACTTATAAGTGAAAATTCAGTCAAAAGTGACGTCACGAGCCCCTACTCCCAGACTTTGACGCGCTATAACTTTGTCATTTTTTGGTTGATTGCCCAGAGAAAAATTACGTGTCCATTATTTTTTGATCATCTAACTGACGGACTAAATAGAATTTCGTTTACTGTACCTCGTCATCACCCCTATTCAAAAGACTGACGATTTGGACACAACCAAAAGTCATGGCCGATTGTTGAATTTTCTTTGTTGACATTGACGTTCGACCATATATAAAGGGCCCAGGTATGGTGGAAGTGAGGTGAAGGTGAGGAGCTCGATGGCGCAGGTGGCTAGCGCGTTCGGCTGCGATCGTTGAAGTTAAGCAACTTTCGCAGTGGATTTGTTCACCTGTTCGATTGGCGAATTTACGAAAGTAACTTTAAAAGTGTTGTGCTTTAAATAAAATTACTGACTTTTTAGTGGAATATATTTTTATTTAATTTGAGAAATCGCACCTTCATTCCAATACTGTCATTATCATAAAAAAGCAAATTATGCAGCAGAGCAGCAAATGTGTAGATTCATAACTTAGCAAATAGATGGCGTTGAAAACTATTTTTTGAAGAATTTTGTTTAATGACAGTATTGGAATAAAGGTGCGAAATTTATTCTGAATTTTAGATTTTATTGACAAATTTTATCGACAATATTTGTAATCGAATTGGCAATGAATGCATCCTAAATTGAAGTTATTTTTATAGATTTTTAATTGACATTTGCTTACATTGACATTGTTTCTTCTTTTATTTATTTTTATTGACATCTTAATTGTCATTTTTACATAGTTTACAACATTGAAATAATATTGTTAATAATAATTAATGTAATGTAAAAATTTATTGTTAGTTTGAAAGGACGACTACACTATTGAATTAGGTATATACCTGTTATGATGATGTAATGTATTTTGAATAAATAAATAAAAAAATAAATGTACGCGACGGCGTTCTATGGAGCACTTCCATAATACCGCCGAATATTTTTTCTGTGAGGATGACTGTGGGGCTGGTAAGCTTCAAATAAAAGATCCCTTTTGCTTAAGTGCGCTTGCTGTGGTTGTAGTTGTTCGTGCAGTGTTGTAGGAGTGAAAGATGTTTTTTTTTTTTTTTGTTTCCTCCCAGGCGGGGGAGCGGGTGAGAAATCCTCATGGATACCCTACAGCCGGCTGCAGGGTTATGTCAGACTCTTACTGACTAAAAAACACCCGTTAGGACTGCCATTGGCCGGGAAGGCCTTCAAGGCTTCATCGGATGCGATCGTCCCCTGAGAAGGGGACGATGCAGCGCTGCCTAGTGATAACTAGCACATATGCGCTTCTTTGACGAGCGGCTCCTTATTGGAGCACGCCCGTATCGGTTTGGTGAGCTGCAGAAGGCCGCTCGCAATGAGGTGGGCATTACAACAGCCAGGCGGGCTGCTGTAGGCCGTGGCCTACTAAGGGACGGGGATGCGGTCGTCGCTATTACATTTAACTAAGAGGAAACTCCGTTCCGACTTAAACAAGCCGTTAAGAGTACATCGGGGGCCTAGTGTTTGCTTCGCGCAATACTTTACCCGTTCTAGGGAACGAGTAAAATATTGCGTGGAACCACCTACTGGGTAAATGCTAAAAACGGTGTTTTCAGCCGCCGTATGCGGTGTGGCAAATCCAAGCCTTGTTGACGTTGCAATTTGGCACACCGGCTCAGACGAACAGAGGGCTGCAAGTATAAAATAAGCAATCTAATTAGTAATGCAACGCTGGGCGACGACGCCGCGAATGCCGTTGGCGCGTTGCCGACGCTAATTCTTAGCGAGTTAAGAGCCCTTTTACAAAATTGCGCCGCTGCCATACTGATCGGCGCGCAGGTAGATTTGCACTAGTATATATTGCATTTTACGGATGATGTTTCGACTCTTATAAAATAATGATTAATGAACTAATTATAAAAATATATACATATTTCAGTAGTTCAATGATGGTAGATTAGTTTTATGAAAGTTTTTGATAGGAATTCTATTTAATTCAATATCAAAATACGAGGTAAACCTGCATTATTTTTTAAGAAACCTCACGGAGGTTAGATGTTTTTTTTTGAAAATTAATGAGATGGAAAATCAAAATTCTAATACATTATGTTACAACAAAAACATATTTCTGATGTCTTAGTAATTAATTTGATCTAATTTATTGAACATTATTGAGAGAATGAGGCGTTGAAAGTTGTGCATATTATCGTTTTTTTCCGTAAACTAGCTGCAGTACAACGATCAGTACAAAAAAAGGAAAATAGTGTTTGCAAATATTTTACATTAACTTAAAATAGGAAGAATAAATCTACTGTTTACTTCTATTGGAAATAGTCAAAATCTTTTCTAAGGGGGTAAACGAGGCGCTCAAAAATTACGATTATTTGTAAAAAATGTGAAAACGCGTTTAGACGCTCTACCGAGTTGTTGGCCTGCCTTAGTTTTGCGGCCAACAGAGTGATCTCTTGGAGATCGACTTTAATAATTATGTCGAACACAAGTTATAAGTCTTCACCAAGAGAGGACGGAGGGGCGGTGCTGCCGGAGTTGGGGCGGGTCTCCATTTCGGAGTCGGGATGGTTGTGGGGGCCGCGGCTGTGGCCGGCACCTCCGATTTCGGTAAAAAGCCCCTCCTCTTGGGGGGGATGAATTTACGTACGTATTCGCCGGTTGCGTGAGACGCGAGACGGGTGAGTGGGCCCGTTAGCGGGCTTAGTGTTGGGACGCGGGCGCGGGGCTTTGGGACAGCCTTTGAAGTTGGCTGTGTGGCCCGATTGACCACAAAGGACGCAAGCGGGAGGGGTTGGGGAGTCGCGAGTATGGGTACATTCGAGCGTCGGATGGGGGTCGAGGCACTTGACGCACCTGGGAGGGGCAGCGCAATTAGCGGCGGCGTGACCGTATTGCTGGCAGCGATGGCACTGGCCAGGAATACCGCGGCGGTGGGGTGGCTCGACAGTGACCTTTGGGAGGCCGCAAACTGTTAGCTCGGACTTAAAGATATCGCGGGCGGACGGGGACGACAAGAGAATGACGAGGGCGAGCGGGAAGCGCTTGCCCGAGTAGCCGTGCATTTTGTGCACGGCTACAGCGGGGAATCCCTGACTAACGAGGTCATTGAGGATGGCCTCGTTAGCAAGTTCATAAGGAACGCCTCGTAAAACGGCCTTAACCTTTCGCTCTTCCGGGAGAGCGAAAGTGTGATACGGATAGTTACGGTCTGAAAGTAGCTTAATAAGGTTACGGAACGCTGTAGAGTCGGGTGTAAAGATTTTAATTGAATCGCCTGAGTTAGAGGCTTGGGTGTACTTAATATTCTGAACTTTACAAGAATTGGCAACCGATTGCCAGAGAGATTTGTCTCTAAGGAAGACAGGGGGCGGTTTAACGGACGCGGCGGAGGTCGCGGGGGCGGCGGGGGTCGCGGGGGACACAGGGCGTGGGGTCGAGGCGACGGCCACAGGGGACAGGGGAGAGACGGGACGAGACAGAGGGGAACGAGTGCGGGATAGTTGGGATTCCATGGAGGAAGAGGAGGGACAGTGCCGCTTATTGCGCCGTTTCTTCTTCCTCTCCTCCACGGTGACGAACGGAGGGGGAGAGTTCGGACCCTCGTCCGCCGTAGGCATCAGGGTGTCTACTTCGGACGAGGAACCGGAGGACTGGGAGGGAGAGGAACGCTGGGAGGCGGACTTCTTCCCGGAGGCGATGGAGGGATCGAGGCTGGCTGCGGACTCGAGTGACATGATGCGGCTAACAAGGGCCATAAGTTCCGGGTCAATGGAAAACGGATCTTCCGACGGATCGCTGGGGGAGATGAGATCGAGATGGGAGAAGTCCCGGGCGACTGATTTCGCCAAACGGGATTGCTGCTTGGGAGGCAGTTGCCTAAAGTAAGAGGAGCCGGCGGTGGCGATGCTATGTATAGCCTCGAGTTGGGAGTTTGCCATAAGGGCGGGAGAAAGTGGAACGCGAGCGGTAGAAATCACTGCGCGACCATTTTCAGCGTTGTTCACATGGGGCGGTTTAATGGACGCAGCGGAGGTCGCGGGGGCGGCGGGGGAAGCGCGGGGCGGGCGATTTGTCGGAGCTGGGAGGGGCGCGGGGGACACCGGGCGCGGGGTCGGGGCGACGGCCACAGGGGGCAGGGGGGAGACGGGACGAGACAGAGGGGAACGAGTGCGGGATGGTTGGGATTCCATGGAGGAAGAGGAGGGAGAGTGCCGCTTATTGCGCCGTTTCTTCTTCCTCTCCTCCACGGTGACGAACGGAGGGGGAGAGTTCGGACCCTCGTCCACCGTAGGCATCAGGGTGTCTACTTCGGACGAGGAACCGGAGGACTGGGAGGGAGAGGAACGCTGAGAGGCGGACTTCTTCCCGGAGGCGATGGAGGGATCGGGACTGGCTGCGGACTCCAGTGACATGATGCGGTTAACAAGGGCCATAAGTTCCGGGTCAATGGAAAACGGATCTTCCGATGGATCGAAGGGGGAGATGAGATCGAGATGGGAGAAGTCCCGGGCGAGTGATTTCGCCAAACGGGATTGCTGCTTGGGAGGCAGTTGTCGAAAGTAAGAGGAGCCGGCGGTGGCGATGCTATGTATAGCCTCGAGTTGGGAGTTTGCCATAAGGGAAGGAGAAAGTGGAACGCGAGCGGTAGAAATCACTGCGCGACCATTTTCAGCGTTGTTCACATGGGGCGGTTTAACGGACGCGGCGCAGGTCGCGGGGGCGGCGGGGGAAGCGCGGGGCGGGCGAGTCGTTGGGGCTGGGGGGGTCGCGGGGGACACCGGGCGTGGGATCGGGGCGACGGCCACAGGGGGCAGGGGGGAGACGGGACGAGACAGAGGGGAACCAGTGCGGGATGGTTGGGATTCCATGGAGGAAGAGGAGGGAGAGTGCCGCTTATTGCGTCGTTTCTTCTTCCTCCCTTCAACGGTGACGAACGGAGGGGAAGAGTTCGGACCCTCGTCCGCCGTAGGCATCAGGGTGTCTACTTCGGACGAGGAACCGGAGGACTGGGAGGGAGAGGAACGCTGGGAGGCGGACTTCTTCCCGGAGGCGATGGAGGGATCGAGGCTGGCTGCGGACTCGAGTGACATGATGCGGTTAACAAGGGCCATAAGCTCCGGGTCAATAGAAAACGGATCTTCCGATGGATCGATGGGGGAGATGAGATCGAGATGGGAGAAGTCCCGGGCGACTGATTTCACCAAACGCGATTGCTGCTTGGGAGGCAGTTGCCTAAAGTAAGATGAGCCGGCGAAGGCGATGCTATGTATAGCCTCGAGTTGGGAGTTTGCCATAAGGGCGGGAGAAAGTGGAACGCGAGCGGTAGAAATCACTGCGCGACCATTTTCAGCGTTGTTCACATGGGGCGGTTTAACGGACGCGGCGCAGGTCGCGGGGGCGGCGGGGGAAGCGCGGGGCGGGCGAGTTGTCGGAGCTGGGGGGGGTGCGGGGGACACCGGGCGCGGGGTCGGGGCGACGGCCACAGGAGGCAGGGGGGAGACGGGACGAGACAGAGGGGAACGAGTGCGGGATGGTTGGGATTCCATGGAGGAAGAGGAGGGAGAGTGCCGCTTATTGCGTCGTTTCTTCTTCCTCCCCTCAACGGTGACGAACGGAGGGGGAGAGATCGGACCCTCGTCCACCGTAGGCATCAGGGTGTCTACTTCGGACGGGGAACCGGAGGACTGGGAGGGAGAGGAACGCTGGGAGGCGGACTTCCTTCCGGAGGCGATGGAGGGATCGGGACTGGCTGTGGACTCCAGTGACATGATGCGGTTAACAAGGGCTATAAGCTCCGGGTCAATAGAAAACGGATCTTCCGATGGATCGAAGGGGGAGATGAGATCGAGATGGGAGAATTCGCGGGCAAGTGATTTCGCCAAACGGGATTGCTGCTTGGGAGGCAGTTGTCTAAAGTAAGATGAGGCGGCGGTGGCGATGCTACGTATAGCCTCGAGTTGGGAGTTTGCCATAAGGGCGGGAGAGAGTGGAACGCGAGCGGTAGAATTCACTGCGCCGTGGCAACGGGCGGCCGTTAAAAACGGCGGGAGCGTGCGAAAATAATATGAAATCACTTACGTGACTCGGTGCGAGCGGCAGACTGTACACGACCGTGCGCAAAGCCCGGCGATCGGACACTGACTGAATGTTGTCCCTTGATCCGTTACGCATGCGACCTTATTCGAGCGGTTGAGCTGCGCGGGCGACGCGACGCGCAGTTGTTTTTTTTCCTCTTTACCTGCGTCAGAGCACCTGGGGTCTGGTTTCGTAAACCGCGCTATCGGAATGCGACGCAACGAGATGATAAGCAGTAATAACGTGTCCGTGATGCTAGCGTACCCATGATCAATATACGGTTTTTCGTTATGCCATTAAATACTGCGTAAATAGTGCCAAATTAGTGTAAAAATAAAAAAAATAGTGCCTCTTTTATTTAAGAAATAAAGACCATTTTTACTGTGTATGCTACCATGACGTCAAGCTAGCGTACCCATGGCCGACCCCAAGAACGGCATATATTTAAGCAACAAAATTGACACACAAAAATAGTTCGCAAATAGTGCCCTGGCTTTACAAAATTTCATAATCAATACTCTTAAAGGACCAAAGATATTGAACTAAACATTCTTAGCTGGCGTACCCATAATAGTTCTCATAGAAAATTAACTTTTCTCGTTATCAATTCTATATGTATAAATAGTGTGGCAAATAGTGCCTCTAACAGTAAAAGTATTTTATGTTAATTCGCAGTAAAACAATGTAAAAAAAGCAATTAAATTATTTTTATATATGAAGTACAGTATTTGAAAACCTTCGGCGGTCAGTAATAACAAAATAAAATCGAAAACGTTAGCGTTTTTCAAAGCATTTCCGTTAGGCGAATGGCCCCCAGGTAGCCCGCGGCCTGCATTCTAGGCGCCCGTGAACAATTTTGATGAAATAAATGAAATTAACAATAAGTAAATAACGCTGCATGGTATTAAGACGTTAGTAGGTCGTTATAATGTAGTTTCCAATACCACTTGGGCACCATTGAAGTAGAAGAATCAAAAGGAAACAGTGATTTAGAAGGTTTACCGGCAACACAACCATATCGTTTCGACTGTTTCCAAGTACAAATGCACCGTTCATAATTCATTCAAAATTACAAACACACTCAATGCCTTCACTCGTATCATAATACGTTCACTAGAAAATCCCAAACAAATAATAACGCTTAGTTCATCATACATAGCAACTCTTTCAAGCAAGACTGGGACTTCGCACCGATGTAAACATCAATGTGCAGCGAAATCGAAAACTTGACGTTCTTGTTCCACAAACTGAAGTTCATGTCTGCGCGCACGCACTCATTGTGAGCCAAAAAGCCACTAAAGCCAGTCAGTCGGTAAGCGTCCGTTGCGCAAACAACACGCGTGTTGTTCGTTTGTCATTTTATTCAGTTTTTGTTGTTAAACTTCGATTTTTTCGTGATGTTTCTAAACTATGGAGCTGTGGCCGCATTTGGCGTTTCAGCTGTAAGTGTGATTTTAACCATTTTTTCCATTTATCTGTGCGTTATCGCGTTGATAGAAATATGATAAGAATTAACTGTAGCGACATCATCACATTGTGTTTTGTGTATCGGTTTCATGTCTGTTTGCATTGTTAATCTCGTGATCTTTTCCATTGTCTTCCTCTGTCCTTTGTGCGTTTAAGTCTATATTCTTGGTATTGCAAGAATATTTCTGTGAAAGCAATTATTATTTTAAATACAAAGGTCCACCGGCAGCAATTTTGCTTAATCCCAACTTAAGTAAAACGTAGATTTAGCGTAGACAGTAATGACAGATTGTCATTGACTTTTCTTAATGGTTTGAAGTTAGTTTTAGTGGAATCCAGATTTAGCTGCTGCCTCACTGTTTCGGAAAATATTTAGAATTCGAGGAGTTTAATTTAAAGTGAAAGTGTCAAACATAACAGTTAATATACTACCATGCCTCTGTGGTGATTTTTTTATGACCACTTAATTATTTGGCACTCAATTTCAATGCGAATTGAGTGTTCAATACAAATAGCAATGTAATAAATAATTCAAGTATAACGTTGATTTTTAATGAGTATGCAAATTTCATCATTTATTTGGCGACAAGGCACCCGGAAATCTGGTAAACTCAAAACCGAAGACGTGTTTTGTTAACAAATCAAACACTGCACGTGTAGCGTACATGATAAAGGGGCGGAAGGATTTAAACAAGTGAGGTTGTAAGCTAAAATCCTTTAATGCGTTAGCTGCTAAATTACAAATCCCAAACTAGGTAAGAAGCTATAAACAAAAAAAATTGTGTGTGTCAGCTCCGACGCACGACTGGAGTTTACATATAATTAAGTTTTTATTTAAAATATAATATCATCTTAATAATTAACAAAAATGGTTATAAAAAGATAATTATGTCACTAAATCTTTTACGTACAATATCTTAAATTGTTATCCTATTGTAATTTTTATCAAATTTTAAATTAATATTTGTACACATTTATTATAATTTGCAATGCCCTTGCAGGGCTCATGTTTGCGAGCTGTTATTAAATTTAAGAACGAAATGTAACCAACATGAAGCAATAAATATTATGACTATAATGACTATTATAAGACACATGGACGTTCGTAGATACGTGGTTCACGAATCTTGAAAATACCGCATCAATGGTTGTACCATACCTCGTTGTCCCCATTGCTCTATCAGAAACAATATCTAAATTCAGTTCAGATTTTAAAAATTTTATTAATGTCAATCCATAGGATGCGCACTAAAAACGTAACGAGGTCATTCATCGATAGATTTTACTCCTCACATTTTTCTCATACCGGGCCCCTTATATTATGCAAAACGATTCTTAAGGAGTAAACTCCAAAAATGTTTTAATGACGCGGGACCACTTAATTTTGCATACCATACAAGTAATGACAGGATACGTACCGAATGCAACTACGGCGTTTTTTATGTTATAAGGGTAGCAAGCAAGCATATGGCCCGCGTGGTGGTAAGCGGCACGAGTCTATAAATAAATATTTCCAACACTCACACCAATTAGCCTAGCCCCAAAGTAAGCACTGTAAGGCTTGTGTTATGGGATACTAGGGTAACGGATAGAATACATATAGTGTACATATATAAGTATATTTATATAGAAATACAAATTAAACATCCATGACTGCAGTACAAATGCTCGTATTCATCACACAAACATCTGCCCCCTCCGGGATTCGAACCCTCTCGAGTCGGCGACACCGTGAAACCTGGCGTATAAACCATTCGGCCACGTAGGTCGTCAATAGTCTATAGACGTTTGCGATACCAAAAATATCACTAGTTGCATACCCTGCCCCAACCCCCTACCACGTGGAACCTTACTCTATGTCAGAAACACAACACCACTGAAAATCAGTGTTATTTTACTATGATCGATGGATTTTATCGTTAATGGTGTTATAATATGTAATGATTGGACTGACAGTATTACATTTAGAATACACAGCAGTTCACACCGTATCCGTGAGGCCTACGGGCCTACACACATTAAATATTCTGCCCCGGTTATGACAATACTAACGCTGGTCTGCGTGCCCCGCTAAACAGAATAATGAACACCTTCAATGCTAGTTTTGTTTCACATGATATTCACATTTTCTTGCTCTTAGACATTTCATAATATGTGTATTACCTTGGAGTACCAAGGTATCACGACAAACTTTTTGTTCCTCCTAGATATTTATTTGTGGAGTGTACATACAACATATTATTCTTTTAGTATAGATTTATATACGCGTGAAAACAAAACAATCCTAGAATTAATCTGTGGTTAATATTGTTGGTTGTACAATAAGTATAACATAAATGTCAGCCTTCACTTAACATTATATTGTACAACTGTTTGTTATCCCTAATAAAATAAAAATGGTCTGAAGGTCTGTGAAGGTCAGCAAATCCTTTTAAATATTTTCCCGGACCAATATAATCTGGACATCTTCAAGGCCAGAGTGAACAAGCATTTTCTAGGCAGGCGTGTACCATCTTAGGCCTCATCATCGCTTTCCATCAGGCGAAATTGTGGTCAAACGCCTTAAAAAAAACAAAAAAAAATGGTTACCCAAGTTTTAACTAACACTTTAATATTAAAATGTATAATATTATACATGTGTTACTTATTATTAAAAATGTGAGACGAGATTCAGTACCTACTAGGGCATTATTCGGAAAATCAAATTATTATTATTTACCGATCTTTCATTTGTATAAAAAGTTTCAAAACTGGTAAAAACTTTAACAGAATTCACTTCATTGTCATTCCATAAACCATTCCTGAGAGTGTTTTTGAATGTCTGACATAATAATATAAGGAAAATCATTAAACTTGATGTTACATGGATTAATTTAAAAGTGCAGTCAGAATTGCTAAGTGTTGTTAAAAATTCACTAGCTGTTAAGCTTCATTCGTTTTTTTTTTTAATCTTTGAGTGGAATATGTAATATGTTCCCCAAACACTTATAAGAGTGACAGATCAGCAAGCGATCTCATCTAATCAGGTTTCTGACAAATTTCAAATATCTAATACTGGCTGCTTCTTTAGACATAGCGACATTTTGCCGTTTAATGGCGTAATGCATATCAAAGTAGTGTCTAAAATGGCAGCTACCGAAATCGGAAGTGAGATTTTATTTTACAGAATTGCCCTACAGTATTCGTGTCACCAACGTCAAAAGTTTCTACATAGGAATGTTCAAAATAGGAATTAGAAATTTAAAAAAAATACTTAAAACGTAAAAACTAAAACTTCCAAAAGAGGTTGTTTCTCACTCTGTCTACCTCTTAAAGAATATTTGAGTCAAACAATACTATTTTAAAGGCATTGTTTGCAATTCTTTAGTGTCACTTGTTTGGGCTTAGAATTCCATTTACTGACAGATTTGGCGATCTATTCCTTTGTCGCTTCAAACGGATGGATCGCCAAATTTCTTTGCCCATTTTATTATACTCGTAAAGCACCAGCTTTATTGGCAACTTCTTTTCTATGTTTAACAGTTTTGGGTGGTTCGCCTAATTGTAAACAAAAGCATTTACAACCTATAGATGCTTGTGACAAAAGAGTTTGAGCGCCTTTGTCTATCCTGTCCCTTTACCCTGCTCCTTGGAATTTTTGGGAACCTTGAGCATTGTAGAAATACTACCTTTAAGGATTATTATTTGTCTCTAGTCCTGTATAAGGCAGAGGTTGGTTCTTAAGACAAGCGCTGCAATTCTTGAGGAAAATCCACGTCTTTGTATTTAGTTGAAGTCACTGAAAGAGTACCTATTTATCTAATTGACCTCAGATGTTTCGACAAATCATACCAACTTATTAAATCAATTCTAACTGTGTAACGAATAATTCAAATTCAATAATAAGGGGCCGTTCAAGTATTACGTAAGCAGATTTATTACAATTAATTACCCCCTCCTCCCCCTCGTCAGCAAAAGTAAGCAAAGCTCTTACCCCTCCCCCCCATCCTTACGTAAACATTGGTACCTATATGCATTTTTCCTTTAATGTATTCTGTTTTTTTTATTGATTCATGAGCTTCATGAGCATTAATCGATGATGCTGACGTAATCACCATCTCTACCCCCCACCCCCCATGTCATCAAAAATAAGCAAAGCAAAGACCCCCCTGCCCCCCTATAGTGCTTACGTAATACTTAAACAGCCCCTAACATTAAATATTTACAATCCCACTTTTACCATTCTCAAAGGCTTCTACCCTATCCTATAGTTGCTACCAAGGTTACAATGATTTAAAAATACTTAATTGATTTGCCTCCTCAAATTCCAGGTGGTAACCTTCTTCGTGGCAGCAGTTCTGCTGCTGATGTACGCCGCCAAGAAAGGTATGCTGAGGGTTGGGGCCAGGCACACCCCTCTCCTACCGCAGCATGCCCAGCCGAAGATCTTGACACCAGTCGAGCTGATGCCTTTGAAAGTGGAGAAGATCAGTACGTAGGAGTATCAGTTTCTGCCACAGACCAACAGAGTGGCAAACAACTAAACTAGTTTAGAGAAAGAAGGAAGGAAGAATGAAACGATCACGTCATTTGTAGTTAATAAAATTTTGACCGTACTTAAGATGAGTAAGTGCTAATGCTGCGTTTCCACTCAAGCTCAGAACAGTTCTGAACTAGCAAAGATTTGCTCGCGCGGTTAATGGAAACATTTGAGCGAGCGAACGACGCTGTTTGACTGGTCTCAGGGAACGAATGCTCTTTTGCTCAGTGATCAATGGAAACAACGGAACATTGTTTTGGAATGCTCAACACAAATTTACCGAGCGAAGAAATGTTTGCTTGCTCGGAACTGTTCTGAGCATTAGGTGGAAACGCAACTTTGGGGACATCATCGTTAGCCACTAATCATCATATTGACATATCATGTTAGTTTAGAGAAAGAAGAAAGTATGATGACGTAATTTTTAGTTATTAAAATTTTGACTGTTCTTAAATGCATATGCAATTTCAGGTCAGTAACCGACAATAACCGCTACGAACCAGTTCATAAGTTACATAATCATATATAAATTAGTATCAATTCAACTGGTTTGTGCATCTGTCATTGATTACTTGTCTGTTATGCAGATTTTAGTGATATGCTTAATGTAATCTCATAGTGTCTTAAATTGTATAGGAAATAGCACTAAATTTAGGGCAAAACATTAGGAAAAAATGTGTACTTGGTTATTTTGGTAGGTATAATAATAATTCAGCAGTATAAAATTCCGCATTTATATAATGTTAACAAAATAGCAATTCCAAGTTACGACTGTTTTAAAATTGATAAGAATTTTATATTTATGAAATACGCTTTAAAAAGTAATACAATGGAAGAGGGAACAAATTATTTAAATTGAAAATGTTTTTAATACAATTTTTGAACAAGTATAACACAAACAGCAATTTTTAGTATTTATAACCGCTACACTAAAAACTTTGATTATAAATGATCAAATACTTAAAATTGCTGTTTTGTTTCCTCATAAATTTCTCGTAATTTTACATCATAGTATGATTAATAGGTACATTAATTCGTGCTAATGTTTATACATTAAAACAAATGAGGAAACTTTTCGTAATGGTGCAAATAAATAGCTAATTGATATAGTTTATAATGAGGAAGTAGAAGTTACATTTTAGTGTCAATAGATGGCGTTTAAAATGAATATTTTTTTTGATGAATGATCATTTTAGGGTCTTATTAAATAAGTACTTGTATCCTTGTAAAATATATACTTATTTTCACATTCCAATGTGTGATAAAATTATTGTGTCATAAATGTATGTATAATTAAGATGAATTCAGTCATTAGTTGTTAATTTCAGATGCAATTCGAGGACAAAACTAATGGCAACGCTGTTTTTTTTTAAATTTAACACGTATTGTACATAGATATAAGGATACTTTTCCTTCACCATGTGCACACACTAATTTCTATACATACTTACTTAACTAAATTGTGACGATTTGACAAAATGAAATGTTATATGTTACATTATTTTTTAGTGTTTTAGAAAAATTATAAGTGCGCTTGTACAAATTCCTTGATTCTGTTCTTCTTATCTGATTTATTGTGTTTGTACTTAATTAGTAAATATATAAAACTATCCCCAATGTAATCATGGCTGCCATCTCTAAAATGTGGCAACCAGGATAAGACGCGTGATAACCCCGGATTTTGCTGCCCAGAACCCGGACAGACCAAAAAAACAGTTAAAAATGTCACAAATCAACTTTTTTACGTTGATCTAGGCAAAAGAGCTAGTATCGGTCTACCTCATAATAAGTGGTCACTGCTGCCCATGGACACTTGCAGCACCAAGGGCCACTCAGGCGTTGCCGTCAATTTTTTAACCCGGACTACAAATAAAACCCCGCCTGGACGCTCCCCGGACGCCCCGTAAACTAGGACAAATCCGGGGAAACCCGGACGGATGGCAGCCCTAAATCTAATAGATATACATCATGAAGTATCCATAGCAAAAATACTATTGAAGCAATATATATATATACATATAATATAGACTTAAATTGATATGAATGAATTGAACTGTTTCCATTTAATACCTACTTTTGTGTACATCTGGGGGCCAATCGCCTAACTGGATTGCTTTGGAAAACGCTATCGCTTACGATTTCATTTTGTTATTTCTAGCCGCCTGAGGTTTTCAAATGCCTCGCGCTCTTTTTTTTTCTTTTGCATTGGTAATAACAATGTTAAAGAAAATGAGCGTGAGGTATTTGAAAACCTTCGGCGGTTAGAAATAACAAAATGAAATCGTAAGCGATAGCGTTTTCCAAAGCAATCTGGTTAGGCGATTGGCCTGCTGGTGTGCGATAAACGTAGAATTGTATTAAGGTAAAACAACACCAGAGTGATTTAACAAAGCATATCGTTTGTCTTTTTCTAACTTGTCGTGAAAGAGGAAAACCTTGGAAGTAATTGCGCAAGATTAGTTACTACTAATGCGTTTATAGGTACTAGACTTGCAACGAATAGTATATTCGGCAGTATACCGAATACCGAATATTCGGCGAAGCCCCTGACCGAATAGCCGAATGTTAGGCGAAAGTATTCGGCTGGATTTTAGCGCCAAAAACTTGTACAGACTTGATTGTTTCGCGCTCCTTTGTTTTGTTCTAATCTGCCGTCCTCAAGCTAAAATGCGGCTAAATGACAAAACCAACTACTTTATAAATGATTATAAAAGAAATGAGAACCTTACCCCTCTAAATTTTGATTACTACAATAATTCTAGTAAACTTTTCTTTAGATTTAAACATCTAGCAGTTAAATGCTTAAAAAATAAATAAAATCATAACTATAATTGCTATTTTTTCTTTCAAATGTTTAATACTTGAAAAAGTATTCATTTTACATTGTGGGTTACCTACAATGCGAAGAGATGGAGCTGCCTTGCAGCTTAAGGCTAGGAAAATTTCGACGCGGCTAATAGGGCCGTGGTAGCATAATGGTCAGTGCATTCGCCCGGATAGCGAAGGATGCGGGTTCGAGTCCCGTCCGCTGCCTGGTCCGCGTGGATTTTTTTCTAGTAAACTTTTCTTTAGATTTAAACATCTAGCAGTTAAATGCTTAAAAAATAAATAAAATCATAACAATAATTCAAATACATAGAATCCTCAATTTTTCCAATTCAGAAAATGATTATGTACCTGTGTTATGTGTACCCATGACTACTTAATGATTATATAACAGAAATGAGAATATGAATATATACGTAATTAATCGATTTTAATTTTTCATTTTACTAATTATTTCTCTATGACAAAATATATTATTTAAGTATTCGGTATTCGGCCGAATAATATGTAGATATTCGGTATTCGGCCGAATATAATAAAAGCAGCCGAATAGGCCGAATACCGAATAGTAACCGAATATTCGTTGCAAGTCTAGTTTATACCGTTATTGACTAGTTTATTAGTATAAAATTAAGTAGATAAATATCGATACGTGAAACCAAACAAAATTCTAATCATGTCGTCGTTTAAGAAGTATTAAACTGTGCCATAGAGCAAATATTTTTTTGTTTTTTCCTTTATGTGATTGTTCATACACTGTAGGATTTGTAAGGCTTTGTCAAGCTCAGCCGTGCTATATTCTGTAAAGGGGCCCATATACGGAACGATTGATCTGTACGATCCGTCGTTTCAGACCAATCGAAACGATGGATCGACAGTGTATGTCAAGATCGTTAACGATTTACTTAATCGCAGACGATATCGGAGATCGCAACAAAACCCCATGCAGTCATGAATATCGTAAATGATCGATCGTCAGTGTCCCATATACGGTTCGATTGTTCTGTACGATCCGTCGTTTCAGACCGATCGAAACGATGGATCGACAGTGTACGTCAAGATCGTTAACGATTTACTTAATCGAAGACGATATCGCAAATCGCAACCAAAACCCATGCAATCATGAATATCGTAAACGATCGATCGACAGTGGTTCGTGTATGTAGTGGCATTTCTGAACGATCGATCGTTGACGATTTCCTTCAGATCGATCGCAACAACGAATCGTTCTCTTATTCATAAAAATTAAAACAGTTTAACAAACCTGTTTTAACGTTGAATTTGATATCAAAATAAAGCCAAAATTATTTGCTACATAAAACTACTTTTGCCTTAGTTTTAGTAAATCGTGGAAAGAAGTTATTTAAATGATTAATATTTTTTAATATAGAAACCCTTTTGATGACAAACCTACGTATTTGACATTGACAGCTAGCTGCTGATGACAAATATTGCCAGACTACGTTACCCAATTATGAAACATAGATAAAAAAATTAAAAAAGTATACAACTTGGGCACAAAATGCCGGGTGTCCTTTTATTAAAATCGCTCCAGCCGTTTAAATGTGAAGAAGTAAAAAACATACGCACTCGCAAATTTTCGCCTTTATAACATAAGTATGATTCGTGTTACAATATTTAATAAGCCGCGGATTTCGAGGCCAACAGTTCATTCTTACAGCAAAGCACGGATGAGAATTCACCAGCTAAGCATGTCGCTTGCAGTGTAGCTAACTGATTTATTATGCTACATAGGTCTGTTTACAACAATTGTCACAAAGCCAGTACTTTGGCTCTCAGCACCATGCAAAATTCCTGTAGTAAAGTAACCTTTGTCAGAAGCTGCGGTATAATTCTCTGAGAACAAACTCACTTTCACCTCGGGATCCGCAGTAAAAAGTAAACTTGTTCTTACAAAGTTTTGTTCTGTGAGAACAAAGTCACTTTCACCTCGGGATCCGCGGTAAAAAGTAAACTTGTTCTTACAGAGTTTTATTCTGTGAGAACAAAGTCACTTTCACCTCGGAATTCGCAGTAAAAAGTAAACTTGTTCTTACAAAGTTTTGTTCTGTGAGAACAAACTCACTTTCACCTCGGGATCCGCGGTAAAAAGTAAACTTGTTCTTACAGAGTTTTATTCTGTGAGAACAAAGTCACTTTCACCTCGGAATTCGCAGTAAAAAGTAAACTTGTTCTTACAGAGTTTTGTTCTGTGAGAACAAACTCACTTTCTGCTCGGTATCCGCGGTAAAAAGTAAACTTGTTCTTACAGAGTTTTATTCTGTGAGAACAAACTCACTTTCTGCTCCGTGTCCGCGGTAAAAAGTGAACTTGTTCTTAGGGAATAACACTGCTGGAAGGATGGAACACGCGCAATGTGCGGAGAGAATTGCACCCCAGAAGTAAAAACCTGTTACAAGTTATAATTTTTACTTTTTAAGCATAACTGCTCGATGTTTAAATCTAAAGAAATTATATACGGGCAGCCCGTCTGCAGCCTGGTCCGCGTGGATTTTTTTCTAGTCTACTTTTTCTTTAGACATTATACAAGATTTCTTTGCTCGCAAAGTTGCCATTTTGCATGCTTGGTCCTGAGAAAATAATAAAAATGTGGGACAAATAAAGTAGCGTAGCGACACAAGATATATTTGTTGGTACATATTTCATTTAAAGCAAAGAAAAAGCAAATTCCACAGCTCCGTCTGATTTCATAGTTATCAATTATGTAGAACTAACTAGGTCTATATGTACTTACGTTTTAAAATTATTTGCACAGGTGTGTGATAGTAAGTGACTTGTTAAAATGTACGATGAGGCTTTATCAGGTAACGCGCGAGTTTATTCTTTAAACTTCAATAGCTTTTATTGTAAAATAATTTATATGTTGAGTTTGTATAATAATATCATCGACAGAGTACATCTTTATATATAAAACTCAAAGGTGACTGACTGACTAACATAGTGATCTATCAACGCACAGCCCAAACCACTGGACGGATCGGGCTGAAATTTGGCATGCAGGTAGATGTTATGACGTAGGCATCCGCTAAGAAAGGATTTTGATCAATTCTACCCCCAAGGGGAATGAAAGTTTGTATGAAACTTTGTCAATTTTAAACCGATCGGGCTGAGACTTTGCATGCAGGTATAAGAAGAATCATAGATGAATGAAAAAATGTCATTGTGTATAATACAAGCCTGAGAACAAAAACTGTAGTCTACACTTCAGCTCTAGACCGAAGCGAAGCGAGGGCGCGCCGCTAGTAGATTATATTAATAATGAAAAAATATTTTCTTTCTCGCAATCTTTATAATTTTTGTAGTGACAGTTTCTCACTTTGCACGTAAGGCCTCAACCCCATACGCGCGCTTTTATCGGTCTATAACAGCTATAATATCGGATGAGTTTTTTTATAAAGTATGAAATATTATAGATATTAACGGGATTGTTACCATGTACCTTGTTTTTTATGAGTCTCCGATATTTCGGCACTGTTGCAAGCGCCATGATCACGGAGTAACTGAAGTAATTGCGGGTAGATGTTATTGGCAGACATATCGGTCTACCCTCTGACGTCGTCTTTTACTGCGCTCGTTACTACCACTACCACTGGTCACAGACTCATAAAAAACAAGGTACATGGTAACAATCCCGTTAATATCTATAATGTTAGTGACCATGAAAGTTTAAAACAATAATATATCGTATGAAATATTGTTCGGAAGCTTAGTCAGCTAAGTGTGAACAATCAATAAAGTTAAATTTGTTATGTTGTGTGTGTTATTTTAATGAAGTAACCGTCAAAGTTAGCGCAATTGTAATAATCTCATGTATATTTTTTATTAATAAATAAGTTGAAAATTAAGTTCTGCGGTTTTATTCGATACACGTATTGTAATAAAATATGATTGATTAACAACAGCAAGTAATAAAAAAATATGTTTGTGTGATATACTGGTGTTATGGAAATTACCCCCTAAACTCGAGAAAATACTTAACATCAAGATTCGCCAATTCTCATACAAAATTTACAGTAAAATTAAATAGTAAACATGTATTTGTATTATGTATACAAATATGTGTCTGTGGTATATGTATATGTATATAAATGTGTATGTATTAAACGCTATTTAATTTAGTTTTTAGGGTTCCGTACCTCAAAAGGAAAAACGGAACCCTTATAGGATCACTTTGTTGTCCGTCCGTCCGTCCGCCCATCTGTCAAGACCGTTTTTCTCTGGGACGAGTAGAAATGATCCCCTCGATTTTTTAAGCCTGAAGCATGGAACGGCAAATTTGTCATTATTTCTTGAATTAAAAACATGAACGGTACTTCTTTTTGCAAGGACGCGTGGAGGTATCAAACTAAAATTCACTTCTACTGTGCCAGTGTATATATTCTGTGGCCTTGGAGCTGTGAAAAAAACAAACTTCTAAGCCAAAGCAATCAAAAGATACAGCCATTTATGGCGCAAATTTTCGAAACTCGCACGGAAACAAAATCTACAGGGTACTTCCCGTGAACTTAGAATCTTGAAATTTGGTACGAAGTAACGTCTTATAGTACAGATAAAGGAAAAATTCCGAATACCGTCAATTTTTAGTAACATCATATTTTCAAAAATAAAAAATATTTTTGAAAAGTTTAAAGTTGCTAACTTTTTTCTCATGAACGCGTAGATGTATTAAATTGAGTTTGTACGGAACCGTCGGTGCGCGAGCTCGTCTCGCACTTGGCCGGTTTTTATCATTGTTTAATGTTTGCTCTTTTCTATGATTGTCTCCCGTTTTATTGCCTATGCACGTTCTTTCCGGTTGACTGGTAGATAATGCTATACTGGCATTAAGTCCGCCATTTGCAATGTAAAGGAATTAACAATGAAATAAAACTAAATTTTAAATTAAATTTCTTTCCGGCGCTAAAGAAATGTAACTCATAAAGAAAAGTTTATTAGAAAAAAAATCCACGCGGATCAGGCAGCGGACGGGACTCGAACCCGCACCCTTCGCAATCCGAGCGAATGCACTGACTAATTATGCTACCACGGCCCTAATGGTCGCGTCGAAACTTTCCTAGACTTAAGCTGCAAGGCAGCGCCATCTCTTCGCATTGTAGGTAACCCACAATGTCAAAGGAATACTTTTTCTAGTATTAAACATTTGAAAGAAGAAATAGCAATTATAGTAATGTTTTTATTTTTTAAGCATTTAACTGCTAGATGTTTAAATCTAAAGAAAAGTTTACTAGAAAAAAACCATACCATTAGGGCCGTGGTAGCATAATTAGTCAGTGCATTCGCCCGGATTCCGAAGGGTGCGGGTTCGAGTCCCGTCCGCTGCCTGGTCCGCGTGGATTTTTTCTAGTAAACTTTTCTTTAGATTTAAACATCTAGCAGTTAAATGGTTAAAAAATAAAAACATTACTAATGTAACTCATATTTTATTTATTTATTAAAATATTTTTTTTTTACTCCTGAAGTTTTGGTATTGCTAAATTCAAATGTCGACATAGTTTTTTTGCCTGTAGAAGTTTAATAGGCACTAGATGAGAGAAAGAGATTTAATAAAAAACAAACATTAGGTCCTTCTTTAAATTTAATTATTAAACAACCAATGACCTACGTCCAATCAACTTTTTTTGACGTGACAACGTCTTAAATTAGGTTGCGGCTGGGAGTCACTTATGAAAAAGTGTAACGCTCGGTAACGTTACGATGAGTCTCTCGTGTTAAGTTTAAGTTTACATGTACAATGTTTTAGTAAACAAAATATATTTCTATAGTTAAAATTTGTGCAATTCTTATTTTCATTCAATTCCTTGTTCCTATTGTGCAATTTAATTATATTCATATCAATAAATATTCTACCGAGAAAAAGACGTTGTCACGTAAAATCTTCGCCCGTAAAACCGACTTTACAGGCAACCATTTTTTTTTAATGTTTGGAATATCCGTTAAGGATTCTCCGCCCACCGGGAGAAGAAAGACGGAGGTATCTGCATACTCTTCACACCTCTCGACTGAATGATGCAGGCCAGGCCCTACCCAGTAAAAAAAACACAACACCAGTACCCTCAGTACGAGTTTAAGCTCACGAAAACTATCATAGTTTCCGTAATTGTAAATTATGTTTCTATGTCCATTTTAGTGAAAAGTAACCAAATATACTTAAAATATAAGAAGACGCAAATGATTTAATGATAGAACTCAAACACTGTTTATTTGTATTGAAACGAAAACAATAAAATCGGTACCCTTAGTACGAGTGCGAGCTCACGAAAACTATCATCTCTTATCTATTAGACAAGTCCGTCCGTCCGTCTGTGGTGCTGTTTCAGCGGCCAAACCGTAAGAGATAGATAAAGAGAATATTTAAGTTATAAGTTAAGAACAGTCTGATAAGACTACAAACCGGATTTGAGTAACGTAGCACTTCCGGTTTTCGAGAAATCACGAATTTCAAACGAAACCACACAAAATCTCCGAAGTTTTTTTTTTTTTAAATCAGGTTTTGGTGAACATTTGGTTCACTGGTTTGCTAGTATTTTTCGTAATTATAAAACTCCAGCACCTTTCCCCGACACGTGTCCCTAGGACCGCGGTCCTGATGACAGGGGGGCGGGCATACATGGTGTTCCCAGTGGGACCGGCGAGGCGTGGACGTCCAAGCAACCTGAACTATGAGCCAAAAGATCTTAAAGGTTGCACACATTGCATAGACAGGTGTTGAAACAGTATTTTGATGTGTAATATTTATAACTAGCTTTTGCCCGCGACTTCGTCCGCGTTTTCGTCGTTTTTCGTAAAAAAGTAGCATATGTCCTTCCTCAGGGTTCCGTGGTTTTGATGTGACAGACAGATTAACTTTCGTATTTTAGTAGGGAAATATAATATGTCAATCCACAATACTGTTAGAAATATCGCAATAAGGAACCGCAGAATATTATTATTATCACTGTGCCCCGAGATCATCAGCATGTAACTCCTTGTATGTTATTATGTTAATGTATTGGTAATATTGTTTAGATCGCTTTCACATGAGGCTTAAGTACATATAGAATGAAAATACTTCAGCGCAAAGCTTCCGGGTAAAGTACGTTAAAAGTTGACCCGTCCGGCACGTGAACATAAAAAATTCTAGGACTACTAACCCGGGCAAGAGCGACATAACTGACCATGTGAAAAACAACTGACACCGAGATCTACTCCAGCATTACGAAAAGTCTGCCCTTGAGCCTTATTTATTGTCATTGCATAACACACCGATACTGGGAATTGCGTTCTTTTAAATTAGAATGGAAAATTATTTGGTATCATGGGAATTCTGGGAGTAAAGATGGTTTCTCCTGCACCGCAACCTATTGAAATTTGAACCTCGATTACATTTTGTTGCTACTGGGTTACTTTAAGCCGAGTTCCATTACAAAGTTGTGGTGGTCTTAAATTTCGGAGCAGAATAATCGGAATGCCAATTTTTAAACAAATTTCATGAGAAGGAAGTACGGGCATATTTAAAGAATTTAAAAATTCTATCGGGTAATTAGTGGCTTCTTGTTCATCGGCCATTCTATTTATTGAACTATAAACTTTGCTTTCCCCCTGGATATTCGACAGTATTTTATTATTAATCTCAGATGCCTGGTCATTGCGAAGAGTTAAAATGGACCTTTCGCGTAGCCAAGAATTGTCCTTATTTAATATATATTTGTTACGTCACCGTAAACTGACGATGTAAGATGTTGTTGGTATTGCACTATACAACATAACTCAGGCGTCAGAATAAGTTTTCCTTGGTGTAGCAGTGGATAGGTATCTTTGGTGAAGGTATTTTCTTTAATAATATATCAGAAAATTCACGATCATCCGGGTTATCTACAGTTCTCACTCGCATGTTTATAGTCAAATGCACCGATGTATATCACGCCACAAATAAGAGCTTTTCAGGCAAGCCTTAACCTCATCAGCTCGGGTTCCCCGTGGTATTACCGGTAAGGTTTGTCGGAAATCACCACAAAATAAAACTGTGATACCGCCCATTGCTCGATTATTTTGTCTTATATCCCTTTAAGTTCTGTCTACCGCTTCTACTCCTTTTCGATGGGCCATCGTACATTCATCCCATATGATTAAATTACACTTTGAACGAATATTTAAACACTACCAAAACAACTAATACGTGGTCCTAACTTTAGCTACCTAACACTTAAAATCTAAGTGACTATTTAAACTAAAATATTCTTATAGAATTATAACCAGAAATATATACAACTCACAACAAAAAAGAAATGAAAATAAAGCTAAAACGCCTGTGCAATACTATCTACCTATACCTACTTCACTTAAAAATAAATACTTATAACTATTTTAATTAATAAAAGTACCTACGCTTAATAATTTTTGATTTGAACGAATATTTCAACAGTACCAAAACAACTAATACCTATTTTACAAAATAACAACAAAAGAAATTCAAATAAACTATTTAAAGACTAAAAGTCGCGCTGATAAGCACGGTTTCTCAATATTTCTCAATTATTGTCTGTCAATAAGGTCGAACGCTCTGAACTCATCAACAGCCAAATATTGAAGCTCGCTCGCTCCCTTTTTTTTTATTTTTTTGTTTCTTGCCAGACGGGGGAGCAGGTGAGAAATCCTCATGGATACCCTACAGCCGGCTGCAAGGTTATGTCAGACTCGTACTGACTAAAAAACACCCGTAGGGGCTGTCTCTGGCCGGGAAGGCCTCTAAGGCTTCGTCGGAAGCGATCGTCCCCCAGGGGGGGGGGGGGAGCGACGCAGAAAACAGATTTAGACAGCTCGCTCTCGGACCTCCCGCCTTTTACACAAAAATAATCCTTATAGCATGATTCAGTATTCACGTGCGACGGCGCGTTTCGACATTATTTCATGTATAAGTTTGGTGTTTCTATACCGATTTCTATGTTTTGTTTTTATTGAAAAGGTAATAATGTTAACTTTTTTAAATTAGGGATGAGTCAGAGTATTATAAACGTAAGAGTAAACAAATATGATCAGAATGCTCCGAACTGCTAAGCTATCGGGAGTTACACGTGTTATTGTGAGTCAACCATAAAAGATAGACATATGCTGTTGCGGTATATTTTTTAGACAATTTTATGTAGAATATTTCCGTCATACATGATTTCTATGTAACTTTAATCATTAAGGCTGCACACGCGACGGAAGCTTTAAAAAATATAGTAATTTCTCCCGTTTTCCCAACATTTCCCTTCACTACTCTGCTCCTATTGATTGTAGCGTGATGAAAAGTATACTATAACCTGCCCAGGAGTATGAAGAATAATTGTACCAAGTTTCGTTAAAATCCGTCGAGTAGTTTTTGTTTCTATAAGGAACAAACACACAGACAGACAGACAGACAGACAAAAAATTTACTGATTGCATTTTTGGCATCAGTATCGATCACTAATCACCCCCTATAGTTTTTTTAAAAATATATTTCATGTACAGAATTGACATCTCTACAGATTTATTATAAGTATAGATAATAAATCTTTATTGTGTATGGGACATGGTTTTATGACAATACAGCTCTTAATGCTAATGTACAGTGCCATTTGATCATACATTTTTTCTCGCAACCTGGGATCTTTTAAAAGAGGCGTGAAGAAGCAACATGCAGGCCGGCAAGGTGAGGATGGCTGGTGTGACTGGTAGAACTGCTGTACCAGCTATCTTTACGTCTAGACTTCACCGTCACCTAACATCAGGTGGGGTGGAGTCATTTGTCGGACCTATCCATAAAAAACTAGTATAGTAAGTTACTTTGGTAAGTTACTATGGTAAGTTTTGTGGCCTGAATACTAGATGGCGCCGCTGCCGTCAAACGTGAGGCATTTTATTTATTACCGCTCATAACCTGAGTAGGCGACCATATTTTTCAATCTGCAAAGCATTTTGATGGTTCTAGACTAGATTTTTCCAGCTGACGCTTTCGCCTCTGCAACTCGATTTCCTCGGAAGCGGCAGGCGGCGGGGCGGTCCGAGATTCGATTCTGTCAGGTTTTCCGTTCTGAGAAGGCTTTTTGATTTCATTACGGCCATTCCTTGCTTTTATCCGTTTATTTTAATCTTTTTATTGGCGTTTTCAAGGATATTGAGTTATTGGTACTCGAAAGACGTTTATAATTTTTAATAGTCGACTTTTGATCTGTTTTAGCTTTAAATTTGACTTTTTTCTCAACTCTCAAACGAATAGGTACAAATTGTGAGCTCTGTACCCCTAGCACGAACCATTATCGAATTCGAAAAGTTTGCAAACCGAAATGTGAAATTTTGTATGGAAACTTTAACAGCAGCGGCTTTAACAAAGTACGTAACGAGTACAAAAAATCAGTACACATTTGACAATGACATTTCGGACTCGCAAACGATACGAATTCGATATTGGTTCATGCTAGGGGTACTGATATTTGGTTTTACTGCTTACGTTGGAAAAAAGTTTCTTCGCTTTTCATAAGAAAATTTAAAAGATTTTTTTAATATAGTTTATTTATCTGTACTTATAATAAATCTGTAGAGATGTCAATTCTGTACATGAAATATATTTTTAAAAAAACTATCAGGGGGTGATTAGTGATCGATACTGATGCCAAAAATGCAATCAGTAAATTTTTTGTCTGTCTGTCTGTCTGTCTGTGTGTTTGTTCCTTATAGAAACAAAAACTACTCGACGGATTTTAACGAAACTTGGTACAATTATTCTTCATACTCCTGGGCAGGTTATAGTATACTTTTCATCACGCTACAATCAATAGGAGCAGAGTAGTGAAGGGAAATGTTGGGAAAACGGGAGAAATTACTATATTTTTTAAAGCTTCCGTCGCGTGTGCAGCCTTAATGATTAAAGTTACATAGAAATCATGTATGACGGAAATATTCTACATAAAATTGTCTAAAAAATATACCGCAACAGCATATGTCTATCTTTTATGGTTGACTCACAATAACACGTGTAACTCCCGATAGCTTAGCAGTTCGGAGCATTCTGATCATATTTGTTTACTCTTACGTTTATAATACTCTGACTCATCCCTAATTTAAAAAAGTTAACATTATTACCTTTTCAATAAAAACAAAACATAGAAATCGGTATAGAAACACCAAACTTATACATGAAATAATGTCGAAACGCGCCGTCGCACGTGAATACTGAATCATGCTATAAGGATTATTTTTGTGTAAAAGGCGGGAGGTCCGAGAGCGAGCTGTCTAAATCTGTTTTCTGCGTCGCTCCCCCCCCCCCCCCCCTGGGGGACGATCGCTTCCGATGAAGCCTTAGAGGCCTTCCCGGCCAGAGGCAGCCCCTACGGGTGTTTTTTAGTCAGTACGAGTCTGACATAACCTTGCAGCCGGCTGTAGGGTATCCATGAGGATTTCTCACCTGCTCCCCCGTCTGGCAAGAAACAAAAAAATAAAAAAAAGAGAGCGAGCGAGCTTCAATATTTGGCTGTTGATGAGTTCAGAGCGTTCGACCTTATTGACAGACAATAATTGAGAAATATTGAGAAACCGTGCTTATCAGCGCGACTTTTAGTCTTTAAATAGTTTATTTGAATTTCTTTTGTTGTTATTTTGTAAAATCGGTATTAGTTGTTTTGGTACTGTTGAAATATTCGTTCAAATTAAAAATTATTAAGCGTAGGTACTTTTATTAATTAAAATAGTTATAAGTATTTATTTTTAAGTGAAGTAGGTATAGGTAGATAGTATTGCACAGGCGTTTTAGCTTTATTTTCATTTCTTTTTTGTTGTGAGTTGTATATATTTCTGGTTATAATTCTATAAGAATATTTTAGTTTAAATAGTCACTTAGATTTTAAGTGTTAGGTAGCTAAAGTTAGGATCACGTATTAGTTGTTTTGGTAGTGTTTAAATATTCGTTCAAAGTGTAATTTAATCATATGGGATGAATGTACGATGGCCCATCGAAAAGGAGTAGAAGCGGTAGACAGAACTTAAAGGGATATAAGACAAAATAATCGAGCAATGGGCGGTATCACAGTTTTATTTTGTGGTGATTTCCGACAACCCTTACCGGTAATACCACGGGGAACCCGAGCTGATGAGGTTAAGGCTTGCCTGAAAAGCTCTTATTTGTGGCGTGATATACATCGGTGCATTTGACTATAAACATGCGAGTGAGAACTGTAGATAACCCGGATGATCGTGAATTTTCTGATATATTATTAAAGAAAATACCTTCACCAAAGATACCTATCCACTGCTACACCAAGGAAAACTTATTCTGACGCCTGAGTTATGTTGTATAGTCCCAACAACATCTTACATCGTCAGTTTACGGTGACGTAACAAATATATATTAAATAAGGACAATTCTTGGCTACGCGAAAGGTCCATTTTAACTCTTCGCAATGACCAGGCATCTGAGATTAATAATAAAATACTGTCGAATATCCAGGGGGAAAGCAAAGTTTATAGTTCAATAAATAGAATGGCCGATGAACAAGAAGCCACTAATTACCCGATAGAATTTTTAAATTCTTTAAATATGCCCGTACTTCCTTCTCATGAAATTTGTTTAAAAATTGGCATTCCGATTATTCTGCTCCGAAATTTAAGACCACCACAACTTTGAAATGGAACTCGGCTTAAAGTAACCCAGTTGCAACAAAATGTAATCGAGGTTCAAATTTCAATAGGTTGCGGTGCAGGAGAAACCATCTTTACTCCCAGAATTCCCATGATACCAAATAATTTTCCATTCTAATTTAAAAGAACGCAATTCCCAGTATCGGTGTGTTATGCAATGACAATAAATAAGGCTCAAGGGCAGACTTTTCGTAATGCTGGAGTAGATCTCGGTGTCAGTTGTTTTTCACATGGTCAGTTATGTCACTCTTGCCCGGGTTAGTAGTCCTAGAATTTTTTATGTTCACGTGCCGGACGGGTCAACTTTTAACGTACTTTACCCGGAAGCTTTGCGCTGAAGTATTTTCATTCTATATGTACTTAAGCCTCATGTGAAAGCGATCTAAACAATATTACCAATACATTAACATAATAACATACAAGGAGTTACACGCTGATGATCTCGGGGCACAGTGATAATAATAATATTCTGCGGTTCCTTATTGCGATATTTCTAACAGTATTGTGGATTGACATATTATATTTCCCTACTAAAATACGAAAGTTAATCTGTCTGTCACATCAAAACCACGGAACCCTGAGGAAGGACATATGCTACTTTTTTACGAAAAACGACGAAAACGCGGACGAAGTCGCGGGCAAAAGCTAGTATTTAAATAAAGTACGTAGGTGCCATTTTGTTCGATAACTTTTTGCCATCTTATAGGTAGGGACATAATCTCATTGCCATAGAAATTTTGGGGCTTCTTATCAAAAAACCGCAACAACTGGTTTTGGCCGTCCTCTCGTGATATCAACCTGACGCTGCCTAAAGAATTCTGAAGAGACTGAAACCGGTGGAAATGTGAAGGTCGCAATGTCAGGACTATACTGCGGATGCATTAACACCTCCCAGTCAAACTCTCTTAATTTTTGCTGAGTGGCTGAGTGCTTGCTGCTTTGCTGAGTGAGATGTGTGAGGTCTAGCGTTATCCTAAAACCTAGTATATAATAATCATGTTAATTGACATAATATTTTATTTTTATTGACATATTTATTAATTTTAATTACTGACAAATTTAATTTAATTTTATAAATGAATTTCCATTTCTATTATATCTCTACTGTTAATAAGATCAATTGAGTAAGTTATATTGTTAAACTAAAGGAATTTATGCATAATTTGATATATAAGTGGTTCCTTATATACATAATTGTTTATTAATTAAATTCTTTTGTAATTTTTATCTTTAAGACTGTATATTGCGATGCCCTGACAGGGTTCATGTTAGGTACTATAAGCATTTTGTAACCATCGATGTAACCACATGAGTGCAATAAATTGAATTGAATTGCTTAAAAAAAATCATGATGAAAAATCACCATTTATATGTATAGATAGATTATGTGTTATCATCAACATCATTATCATCAGCCTATTAATGTCCCCACTGCAGGGGCACAGGCCTTCCCTATCGATGCAATAGCAAGACTGGTCCATGGCCCACCATGCGTGCCCAATGCGGTTTGGTTGGTGGCACAGTTTAGGGTTCTGTATAAATTAGGGTTTTAATAAATTTCATCATCAGCCTATTAATGTCCCCACTGCTGGGGCACAGGCCTTCCCAATGGATGGAGATTGGTCCATGACCCACCACGCGGACCCAGTGCAGATTGGCAGGTGCTAACTACTGCAGATGCAGCTGGGACCAACAGCTTAACTTGCCTTCCGAAGCACAAAAACACAAAAAGCGCTTAGTGTAGACAATATTAGATGGTGAAGCCGTGGCTTCGTTATCCGAGCTAATAACTGGTATAATTGATGACGACCTCCGTTGCCGAGTGGTTTGTACGCCGGGTTTCATGGTGTCGCCGACTCGAGAGGTCCCGGGTTCGAATCCCGGTGGGGGCAGATGTTTGTGTGATGAATATGTGCATTTGTACTCCAGTCATGGATGTTTAATATGTATTTCTATATAAATATACTTTTATATGTACAGTATATGTATTCTATCCGTTACCCTAGTATCCCATAACACAAGCCTTATAGTGCTTACTTTGGGGCTAGGCTAATTGGTGTGTGTGTTGGAAATATTTATATTTATTTATATTTTATATTTATATAATGCGATTCAACTAAGAATAGGACCGACTGAGCGCCATATTTTGACGTCATAGCTGTCAATTCAAACCAAATAGGTAGAGTGATCAAAAAAATGTTGCTATTTAATAAAACTTATTTACTAAGATTAAGCGAGACAAAACAGCAAATTTTTTAATAAAATTAATTTACTAAGGTTGAGAAAGAACACAACCGAATTTAATAGTATTTCTTTATTATGACTGTGTGAAAAAAAACATTTATCACAATCTAGCTCTTCAATTTCGCTCATCTCTGCATTACCGCCGGAGAAGTTATGAATAATCATGCAGGTCACATACGAACATGCATCCTATATGTAAACGAAAGTTTTAAATCGAGTATTTGAACGCAACATAAAGTGACAATTGGTTGGCGATTTAGGTTATCAACCATTCATAGCCAAAGCTCAATAAATGAAAAAAAAAAACAACTATTATTACTTATCAACATTTGTTATTGTTTGTTTAAAAATGTTTGGTTTTTGAAGTTATACTTCTTTAGGCGCGTTATGAAAAAATGATGAGAGTGAAATTTTAAGATGCGCGCGCATCACTGTAACACAAAATTTTAACAGCATGAAGTTGGTCGTTTTAGCGACCAACTTCATGCTGTTACTTTTGTGTTTACCGCACATTAAGAAAATCTACCAACAAAATAGAAATAGAATCTCTATTTAGTGGGTGCTAACGACTGCATTGTGAAGGCCTATCAAAAGTATTTATTAATCTGGAACAACGGAACCAAAGCGCGATTCAGGAGACTACAGCGCCATCTCTTGACCATTGGTGTAGTAGAACCAAAAACCACATCTTTATTTTTTGTAATAAAGTAACAGTTATAGGTATTCATATTTATAATATCAAAAGTATTTATTAATCTGGAACAACGGAACCAAAGCGCGATTCAGGAGACTACAGCGCCATCTCTTGACCATTGGTGTAGTAGAACCAAAAACCACATCTTTATTTTTTGTAATAAAGTAACAGTTATAGGTATTCATATTTATAATATTTATCCACATGTTTCTAGTTTGTATATTCGGAATACGTGTTTGAGTTTCATACAAGTGCAAATCACATATGTTCTTATAAATTATATTCAGTAGCGATTTTAATTGAATATTTTGATTATTTATTTATTTTTTCAAATTAAAACTGAACTTTATTGACTGTGTCCTTTTCCAGACTTTTTATTAATTTATTGTAATTAATTATTTGCATTCAATTAAAAACTAATTTTAAACGATGCCAAAGAAGGATAACTTCTCACGCGCCTACATAAGTACACGCACCCATTTTTTTTTATTATAGAATCAGCCGAGTGCTAAAAAAGTGTTCTGAGACTTTTTTTGCAAACCGTACTTTCTAAGCGACATTTGACAGGTGGAGGTCATTGGCTTTCCTATTCTTATTTGAATCGCATTATACACAGGCTCAACTCGTGTGTTATGAAAAATGTTTCGTTACGGGCTGTCACAGGGCGCTGGTATAACGAGCACGGTTTCAATTTCACACGTCGCTACACCCGCCTCCTTAACGGCTTGTCTAACACAAACCATTGGCTCGTTGGCACCGGGAGTAATGGACCCGCGTGGCTCCAATCGATAATGTTACACGTCCGCTAGGTTTTTCGGGTATTTTTGTTGTTGTTAGATAGATAGATAAATCATTTTTTGCACTCTTGCAAAGGAGATTGCTCAAATTGGCCCAAATGCATAAAAAATATTGACATACACGTTAATTCTTGGCGTAATTTATAATTTAATTTACAGTTATTAGATTTCAACGGACACCTTTGTATAATATATTTACTTTAAAAAGGACTTTTCATTTTACCGGTTTGGAAAACATACGAATTCACAATCATCACACAGTTTCTGTCACAGAGTACCTTATTATAACCGGAAATGACACCTGATTTTAAAAGTTACTCTTATGAATGAACTTTAAAAACAGGCAACTATCTGTTAATCTACATGCTCTATATACCTGAATCTAATCCATAATTTCGGTACTTGGCTTGATTTCCCTAGTTTACTATATAACTTATTTGTTTTTTATTATTTAGTTTTATTATTTTAATATGTTCAGTGTATATGGTTTATAGAAGTTCTCAGGGGTGTCCGTCAATAATATTCGTTTCTACAGTAATTTATATATAATTTCGAATCTAGGAAACAATTTTTCATGATTATTGGTTTTTAGGCCAAACATGTATGGAAGCTGAGCAATCTCCTTTGCTGCACTCAAAATTAAACATTGTCCACTACACAAACAGAAATTGTAAAATTCGTGTTACTAAATTCTTACATTCCCAAAAATACTTAGAAACGGAAGGTTTATTACAAGGTCCACACTCGTTATAGTTACATACAGTGTTGCCACCTTGGTGGTTTTTCCACCAGAACTGGTGCTTTTTCACGGCTTCTAGTGGTATATTTTCATCATCTTGCGGGTAAGTTTTTTTAGTGGTTTTTTAACATGAAATCTAGCAACATATTTTTAAGGGGGAAATGCCCTAACTTTCCGAAAATTCATAATGTTCTATGTGGTTACTCACAGTTATTTCTGTAGCATCTCATACATATTCACTGATTTTTTATTTAAATTAGGGTTTTTTGTTATCAGAGATGTAATTGTAATTTAGCGGATTTTGGTGTATTTTATTAAATCCAAATTTTTGAAATCTGGCGATGATTTACCTTTGACTTGGCGCCTTAAAAAAATCCAAGGTGGCTACACTGGTTACATACATAATATACATAACATTTTACAAATCCTTGCCTGTAGGCTTTGTTTGGTCAAAGCTTTGTTGGTATTTTATTTTTATTTTAAGGTAATCGTGTCACAATTGTAATAAAATGTGTTCTTCTTATCCCTATACCTACAATATAAGATGACCCTATAATTTGCTAAATGTGCATTCTCCAGGGGAGGGAGAGTCCTGGTGCTCTGCGATACAGGCTTTCTGCCTAGTTCAGGCACCAGTCTCTCACAATCTATTTTATTGTTCTGTAATAAAATTATAGTATAATAAGTTGTCATGTAATTTGTAGATTGTGGAAGAACAAATAAAGATTATTATTATTATATTATTATTATTTATTCCCATCAGTACAGCACACAAATTCAAGTAAAAAATAGATCAATTAATTACTAGGTATGTAACTGTGTGCCGCAACGACAGAAAAAGGCAAAAACTCAGCGATACCTTTGCTCTAAGAGCAAAGCACTGGTTTTCAGTTCTGCCTAGAAAGCCCTTGTTGTTGTGGAGATGAGTCTTGATATTTAAGATGTAAATGTTTAATTACACCTATTATAAATAACTCTGTTTGTATTTATACTGTGTGACACAGCAATCAAAATGCAGGTGAACAGTTAATGTATAATTTCACATTATGTAATGAAAGGTGACTTCATGAAACATCTCTGAAGTCATTTTTCAACTTGACGACTCTGTAAATGATAAAACAGTGAGAAAAAAACAGCCCTTGCTGAGTTTCTTGCCGGTTCTTCTCAGTACAAGGTCTCCCGCCGTAGATTTACGAACCGATGGTGTAGCTTCTAGACATTCATATGTGCTTGTAACAGCCTAAACTGAATAAATGATTTTGATTATGATTAAACGTTGTTTAGAGTAACAGTGGTAAACCCTTTCTGTCTTATTCCAAAACGCAGGCTAAAGTTTGTCTTGGTTTAAACCTAATGTTGCCGCTGTCTTCTTTTGAGCAAACAAAAGTGACAGCATCAGCTTTAATCCAGGTTTAATTTTAGCCTGGGTTTTGTAAAAAGGAGGTTTTAGTCTATGCCAGTCTATTATTTAAGGAAATCGATTAAATTTGGTAGTGGGACAACTGGCATAGACTATAACCTGCTTTTTACAAAACCTAGACTAAAATTAAACCTGGACTAAAGCTGATGCTGTTAGCTATGTAAGTAAACGCACCTTTAGAATTGAAGTGACCTAATCCAAAATTCTTGTTTTTTGGTAAACGCTAAAAATGTGATTGAAGAGTTGGTATTTTTTTTTGTTTTTCTATTATAATGCTATAAGTAATACGTTTATTACCATATTTTTTATTGTTAATGGTAAGACAGGCATTGTTTTAATGATTTTATACTAAACGATGTGGGTGAACCTTTGTTAATTAATCACCAAAAAAAAAAATATATGTCTCTTAATTTCCGAAAACAGTACGATTGTCTTTTTCTGGCCTAAAAGAGCCTGTTTATTATTAATAAACTGATAGAATATATGTTTTTATGTCGTTTCACGTTTAAAAGTCATTTTGCTATTTTTCTATTTAAGTCACTTCAATACGCAATGCGATACTACTTTATATATTTACTAGCTGACCCAGCGAACTTCGTACCGCCCTAAAAAAATAGGGGTTGTCCAGCGGACAAAACTGTGAATCTAAACCATTCTCAGATCCCCTTGAACACACACAAAAAATTTCATCAAAATCGGTCCAGTCGTTTAAGAGAAGTTCAGTGACATACACACTCACAGAAGAATTATATATATAAAGATATTCGGAATTTATTTATTTACCTGTTTTGTCCGTGTAAGGGTTGCGGACATTCACATATGTATCGAATTTTAACTTGATTGGTCCACTAGATTCCGGGCTAATCGCTTGTGACAGACAGACAACCGAGTTATCCTATAAGTGTTCCGTTTTTGCAGATTGAGGTCCGGAATCCATAACAATGAAAAATTAAGTGTTATCATATCATTTAGTTAAGTATTATCTATATATGTAAAACTCAAAGGTGACTGACTGACATAGTGATCTATCAACGCACAGCCCAAACCACGGATCGGGCTGAAATTTGGCATGCAGGTAGATGTTATGACGTAGGCATCCGTTAAGAAAGGATTTTGATCAATTCTACCCCCAAGGGGATGAAATAGGGAATGAAAGTTTGTATGAAACTTGTGTAACTGTCAATTTTAAACCGATCGGGCTGAGACTTTGCATGCAGGTATAAGAAGAATCATAGATGAATGTCATTGTGTATAATACAAGCCTGAGAACAAAAACTGTAGTCTACACTTCAGCTCTACACCGAAGCGAAGCGAGGGCGGGCCGCTAGTCTGATTATAAGCATAATGACGATGTCGTAGTGTCGATATCAGGTTTGACATAAAGGCGTCCCAACCCTAGTCTAAGTGTCAATTATTAACTTCGACGAATATTTTATACCCTACATCAATATTGGTGTCGATTCTGGCAGGGCTCTCTAAACCTAAACTTAAATTTGACAACAGTGTATCCTTGTCATTCTCTATACAGAATAAAAAGCAGAGACTGATGCTAAAGGAGATTGCTCAGCTTACATACATGTTAGGCCTAAAGACCAATAATCATGAAAAATTGTTTCCTAGATTCGAAATTATATATAAATTACTGTAGAAACGAATATTATTGGCGGACACCCCTGAGAACTTCTATAAACCATATACACTGAATGATTTTGAGGTTATGTTTGCAAATAGGTACATGGGTATTAAAATAATAAAAAAACAAATATCTTATATAGTAAACTAGGGAAATCCAGCCAAGTACCGAAATTATGTATTAGATTCAGGTATATAGAGCATGTAGATTGACAGATATTTGCCTGTTTTTAAAGTTAATGCACAAGAGTAACTTTTAAAATCAGGTATCATCTATGCATTTCCGGTTATATTATGGTACTCTGTGACAGAAACTGTGTGATGATTGTGAATGAGCCACAGATTAGAGAGAATTTTTAAACTCTCGTTAACCAAAGAAAGAGATTTAGGTTATACAGCCATATCTTCAGTAGCTTCATTATTTTTGTTATGTTTATATTATAACCATATTTTACATTTTTAGTGTATCACACCTTATAATGTGTTTATGGAGGTGTTTGGCGAAAAATGTATGGCAATAGACTTTATGATGTCACCTACCATCTATAATAATTGTCTAGCACATTTGCATGTAGTGAATATGATAATATAGTTGTGGATATTAATACCATAGTGTGATAAAAATAAAGTTTTATTTTATTTATCTTTACAAAATAGATTTGTTTAGGTGTTATATATAAACAACTTCGATCAGTCTTAGGCTGAATCTTACTACACCCATAGCCATTAAAAATTATTCGTAGTATGTTATCTAAACCGGTAAAATTAAAAGTCCTTTTTAAAATGAATAAAGTATACAAAGGTGTCCGTTAAAATCTAATGACTGTAAAATAAAGTATAAATTAAGCCAAGAATTAACGTATATGTCAATATTTTTTGTACATTTGGGCCAATTTGAGCAATCTCCTTTAGTTTTAATTTAGAGAATCATGCCAGAATCGACACCATTGTCGCTTTCTGGGACTGTTTTCTTGGAATCTACTTTGATATTATTCGATACGGCACGATGTTGCCAACAAACATTACTCTAAAAATGTTCTAAGCTCTTTTCAGTGTCGTATCGTATAGAATTATTATTCTTTAAGATGGAGCGTTATTGCTTGTCAAGTGTACGTGCCCATCAAACTGAATACCCGGGATTCAATAACGCTGCAAAATTAAAGATGTCTTATATCTACGATTATGCTGTCTAGTGACAAACAAAAACAGGCTGTATATACCTCCTTCACGCATAAAGATGCTAAACACCAGCCCCTATCATATGGCTATAAAAATATTTAATAAATTACCATCAGAAATACGGGATGAACAGGAACTCCCTATATTTCACAAAAAATTAAAAAAATATTTAACCGATGAATGTTTCTATTCTATCGCAGAATACTTTAATAAATTTAATTAATTTGTATTTTTTTTTCCAATTGTTTTTGTTTGTTAAATTATGTGATAAAGAGGGTATCACCCAAACCAAATTAAATATGTTACAATTTTATAATTTTATAATATCATAATAATAATATAAATGTTTAATTATATATTATTTGTTATACCTGTACAAGGTGACTAAGTCATAAGATGCTATGTATTATGTTTAAGAACTTATGTAACACTTAGTTTGCAAATAAAGAGTTTGAGTTTGAGTTTGACATTTGTTAAATATCTAGCTTAATTTAGGGTTTTTATAACGAAATGAAAAAAATGCGTGTGTGTCGATGAACACGGTTGGAACGACGTTACAAATATTTATATACAACCCACCAATCCGCACTGGGCCCAGTGCGGAATGAGCCCAGTACGGAATGGGCCCAGATTTTTAGGGTTCCTTACCTCAAAAGGAAAAAAACGGGACCTTTATAGGATCACGTCCGTCCGTCCGTCCGTCCGCCCGTCCGCCCGACCGTCCGCCCGTCCGTCTGTCAAGACCGTTTTTCTTAGGAACGCTTGGAGGTATCAAACTGAAATTCATATCTAATACTCATGTCTACTGTCCCTTGGAGCTGTGAAAAAATCAAACTTCTAAGCCAAAGCAATCAAAAGATACAGCCGTTTATGTCGCAAATTTCCGCAAATTTTCGAAACTCGCATGTGAATCAAAACCTACAGGATACTTCCTGTGAACTAAGAATCTTGAAATTTGGTACGAAGTAGAGTCTGTACGGAAAGTGAATGGGTTTTAGATTGGAGGGCGCTGTAGTGCTTTTCTACCGTATTTGCAAGGTTTTACCCCTTTTAGACATGATTTAATACAAAAAACCGCAAGAAATCACAACAAAAAACAAATCCGTATCAATACAAAAAATTGACGTTTTACAGATTGCTGGGTTTGATTGCCAAATAAAAATCTTAATGTTAGTTCCACTTTTCACCACGCCCATTCTCTTTCCGCACAGACTCTAACGTCTTATAGTACAGATAAAGGCAAAATTGCGAAATCCGTAATTTTTGAAGTTATACTTCTTTAGGCGCGTTATGAAAAAATGATGAGAGTGAAATTTTAAGATGCGCGCGCATCACTGTAACACAAAATTTTAACAGCATGAAGTTGGTCGCTTTAGCGACCAACTTCATGCGTTACTTTTGTGTTTACCGCACATTAAGAAAATCTACCAACAAAATAGAAATAGAATCTCTATTTAGTGGGTGCTAACGACTGCATTGTGAAGGCCTATCAAAAGTATTTATTAATCTGGAACAACGGAACCAAAGCGCGATTCAGGAGACTACAGCGCCATCTCTTGACCATTGGTGTAGTAGAACCAAAAACCACATCTTTATTTTTTGTAATAAAGTAACAGTTATAGGTATTCATATTTATAATATTTATCCACATGTTTCTAGTTTGTATATTCGGAATACGTGTTTGAGTTTCATACAAGTGCAAATCACATATGTTCTAATAAATTATATTCAGTAGCGATTTTAATTGAATATTTTGATTATTTATTTATTTTTTCAAATTAAAACTGAACTTTATTGACTGTGTCCTTTTCCAGACTTTTTATTAATTTATTGTAATTAATTATTTGCATGCAATTAAAAACTATTTTTAAACGATGCCAAAGAAGGATAACTTCTCACGCGCCTACATAAGTACACGCACCCATTTTTTATTTTAATTACATCATATAGATAGCAAAAAATATTGTTTTAATAATTATTAAAGTACCTACAGGTTTGTACGGAACCCTCGGTGCGCGAGTTCGACTCGCACTTGGCCGGTTTTATATAATTTTCAGCGATTTTTTTTAATTATTTATAATATTAATACAGGCTATGACAAAAGTCCGAAATAAAACTTTAGGGTTTGGTTGTGTTCCTTGTATAGAATTACCCACGAAAGCTTGACGCCTTTCAGACCACTTTTATTTTCTAATTAAATTAATAAAAATATCATTTTACACCTGCCTATGACAACGCTATAAATGCGTACGATTACTACTACCTAAACAGACCCCCCTCTCTCCCCCAGGCGCCCCTGCACCCGCTCAGATACCTACAAATTTTTATTTCGGAATACATACCTACAAATTTTATTTCGGAATTCTGTAACACCCTGTATATATGCCCTTAAAAGACAAGAAGACACACTTCACGCTTCACCCAGCGAGTAAGCTGCGAAACCAGGACGCTAACAGGGTTCGACCGAAGAAACCATTACTAGAACCCAACTCGACCGACCAGTAATCGAATCATGCACCCGATTACCTCACGGCATACGCGATGTCTCGGTGTATAGAGAACACAGAGTACTCCCACTAGAGAATGCAGACACAGGTACACTCGCGGAAAGACCCGCTCTGTCACCCATAACGTCATAATCGCTTGCGGTAGCGGCGTAGTAAAAATTCATTCATAGACATGTAATTATCCCCGTCTTACTTTTTCGTATAGCGCTGTCGCGATCACGATGCGGATGACAAATTGCAACTAAAAAAAATGCAATTCAATTCATTATTCATACAATGAAATGCTCTCTGTCTTACTTTTGTGCGGCGGGCCGGATTGGCGCATCCGACGCGAAGGCGGGGCGTAGTAAAAACTACTGTAGAAAACCGTTCAAAGCATTTAGTTCGCCAAGTGACAGAGCGCAAAATTCCGCAATAGTACCCACACGATTGTGCCAAGACAAAAATTGAGTAAGCATCATAGCACACATATCAACTCGGAAATGGATTAATACCAACCCGCTTTTCTGCTTGCCGTCAAACAGGCGTCCACCTAACGTAAGTGCCCGATCGTCTACAGCTAGGCGACGCCGCGCTTACGGTTACGGCTCGCCGACCGCTAGTTGACGGCTAGGCGGCTCCAGTTCGATCAGTCATGTAGAAAGTTACCACTCCGTTATAGGCGCTGTGCCCACCTTAGTAACGTGACAGAAACGTGATTGTCGACCGGCATGTAGCATGACTCTAGCTTGACATTCAATGTACCCACCAGGGTAACATGCCAAAGGCTTGTCAGGGTACAAAGGCACTCGAGATAATGTCGCCGTCTGATGAAGATCAAGATGCTTTTGCTTATCTACAAATTTTAAATATTCAAAACGGACAAAGACGATTTCGGGTACATCCTATGTGGAAAAAAGGTAAAAACTGGTGTTATGAAGGAACTGATACTGACACGGTCGTTCTTGGACCAATTCAATAAATTTCATATTAAATTCTAATTCGTACTTCATTTTAACTGACATAATCACTGCAAGTTTCGTGTTGCGCGTCACTTTATTGTGTCAATAGTAGCAGGCTGAGTGGCACGTCAGGTCAAGTCGCACTACGCCACGCGAATGGTCGCTAGCCCATACATTTATTTACATTAAATGTTGATGCTAGTGGCAAGATACATGCCAGATCACGTGGGCCCTGCGACTTAGGAGTCGACATCTAAAACCACTTAAAACAGAGAGGTTACTTTCTCTTATAGACAGCACGGAGAGACGTAATCTAGGCTACGGCGAGACGTCAGCCAGGGTACAGAGAGAAGTAATTTAGGCTACGGCGAGACGTCAGCTAGGGTGCAGAGAGACGTAATCTAGGCTACGGCGAGACGTCAGCTAGGGTGCAGAGAGACGTAATCAAGGCTACGGCAAGACGTCAGCTGGGGTACGGAGAGACGTAATCTAGGCTACGGCGAGACGTAAGCTGGGGTACGGAGAGACGTAATCTAGGCTACGGAGAGACGTCAGCTAGGGTACAGAGAGAAGTAATCTAGGCTACGTCGAGACGTAAGCTGGGGTACGGAGAGACGTAATCTAGGCTACGGAGAGACGTCAGCTAGGGTACAGAGAGAAGTAATCTAGGCTACGGCGAGACGTCAGCTAGGGTACAGAGAGACGTAATCTAGGCTACGGAGAAACGTAAGCTAGGGTACGGAGAGTTGACCACGCACGTTTGGGAGCTTATCCCGAGTAGAGGCAATTACGTTAAGATTCCGATTAGTGTGAGTTGCAGTAGGAAGTTCCATACAAATAATACTGAACGGCTCTAGTATATACTCGGTTACGGATGTCAATTACAAATGAATAAGATACAAAATATACTAGGATATAAAAAGTCTCTGATTATGTCAGAGGTGCTTGCTGAAACCTGGCATCATACCAGGTTTATAAAAAAAAAGTATATACTCGGTGACGACTCCTTTCCGAGATGATATGTCTGCTACGACCATAATGCAGACTCTAGTGGAGGTCCTCTGTGTTAGAGAACCGAGTACGAATAGGTCCGACTGTTCCCGACGAAACACAAATGATTGACCTTCTTTTTCATTGGTTGGTCTCAAACGTAGACCCTTTATAACGAACACTCGATTGCGTGCTCAAGTTTTATGTAAACGTTTTATTGTACGCAAAAGCCTTGAATAATTTCTTAATGAGGCGAGGTTTATTTTATAAGAGGCCCAGAAAGTCATTCGACCTTATTTTTTGTTAATGTTAAAAGGGTGGCATACAAGCATATGGCCTGACAGATGGTAAGCAGCCACCAAAGCCTATAGACGCAGTCCTGGTACTGGCTCAGCGACCGCTCGGGGGAGGGGCGCTACCTACTACAAACCTGGCGATGCCCCTCACCTCAATCGGTCCACGGTCCCAACCAGTGTGGGCGAAACAACGGCACTAGATGAGGCCACGGGAAGTAGCCAGTTACCAGTGAGCTTCCGAGTCGAACAGACACACCCGACTCCCCCCGGAAAAGGGGAGTGTTGGGGATGCCCCGTAGCATCATGGGAGTCCCCAGCCATCAGCAAAGACCTTTGCAAGGCAGGATCCGAACCTCGCAGGCCTCTGCCGGGGAGAGACTGAAGACTAAGGGGTTCTTCCGTCTCCTTGCCCTCACCGCCCTAATCACCTACCCGATGGAGTTCTGAAACCTTATTCACCGACAGAAACACAACACCATCAAAAAGTAGAGTTATTCTACCGCGTGGTCTTCTGTAAGGTGAAGGTTACTTCCCTAGGCGGGTGCTCCAATTTGAGCGGGAAATCCGCTAAGCCCTACCTTTCCCATGTTAAGTATTTGTTTTATGCGCAACATCTACTGTGGTGGTGAGAGAGCTGCAGTTGAGTGGCGACGCTTGCGATTGCAGACCTTCGTGTCTCGGCTCTCTTTAACCCCCTCAGGTTCGAGTGGTCTAGGGGCTCCAGGCGGAGAGGAGATTCCCCACGTGGAGAGATGCCATACGTCTGGAATAGTGATGTAACGAACGTCATTTTTTGAACATTCGCGAATGCGAATGCGAATGTCTGGTACCGACACCGATATTTAGTTTTTTTTTAAATTGGCGCCGATTGTCTATGGCATGGTGGCAGTCTCGTTCGAATTGTCGAGTTGATATGAACTCATCCGACTGAAGTGTCATTCCGCTCGCACCGGTCTTTCCGTAAACAAAACAAGTGAATTTTGAGGTTAGTGATTGTGAGTGGTAATAGTGATTTATTAACATGAGTAAATCGAATTCTAGTAAAACATGGACTTCTTTTACACTTTGCGATGCTGAACGAGCTAAATGCAAACTGTGTAACGATGAATATTCAAGGAAAGGCAGAACTACAACTTCTTCAAATTGTTTTTTTCTAATATTCATATTCGCAAAACATTCGCAGAGATTTTGCGAATGCGAATGTGAATGCGAATATTCAAAAATATGCGAATATTCGTTACATCACTAGTCTGGAATACCCCTAGAGGCACTCGCCAATGCTCGTCTTGAGGTCCCCTTAGGATCTCGCCGTCCCCAAACCTGGTGACGCTGTAAAGGTCATTTGCGACCAGAAAAGCTCTCTTCAGCTTAATTAGGCTGTTGGGTTTTCTTTGAAAATAAGATTCGTCGCTCCAAATCTTGCGGAAAATGAGCTGAGCTTTCTTATTTGCTGTGTGTTAGCAGACTGTTATATCAAGAAGCGTGTAATAGAAAGTCAGGAATATATATATTTATATCACTATAGATTGTTCCAATAAAAAATGTCTAAACAAAACCAAATCCTGAGTCGTCCAGATTGGCTATTTTATCATAATTTCTACTCGTATGTAAATAGATACTCGTAGATAAACCATCCATATTTACTTAGAAAAATAAATTAAATTCATTGAGGAGCTCGATGGCGCAAGTGGATAGTGCATTCGGCTGCGATCGTTGAGGTTAAGCAACTTTCGCAGTGGTCGGTCATTGGATGGATGACCAAAAATTTACTGTCTTGAGCGTTGATGGTCCCGGCTGCAACTGCAGTCGTTAGCACCCACCAATCCGCACTGGGCCCGCGTGGTGGGTCATGGTCCAATCTCCCTATTCCATCTATAGGGAAAACCTGTGCCCCGCAGTGGGGACATTTATACGCTGATGATGATGTTGATGATCATGATGATTGCGAAAAATCTAAAAAAAGTAACACAGGTTAAACAGTGTTAAATGCGTTAATTGATTACTTTTCTGAGGTTGCGAATACTGTTCAGTTTTGTTTTTTTATTTACTTTGTCGAGCTACCTTCAAGATACTTTTATGGAGCTCTCGGATGCTGCATTGAAAGATTACTTTTAAAAAAAAAACGACGGGTTCTACTCCGGTAGTGCCGGCAGAAGTGAAAACTTGAATATTAATGTTGTGCATTTTTGATATTTTGGAATGGTTAGGTACTATCATGTATAGTATAAAAGTACTATCATGTATGTGGTAGAATACAATATTTATTTATTGCGCTATCGTACGCAAACATGACAATTTATATTACATTAAAAAAGTTTATCTCTCAGAAAAATTAACTTACATAAATCACGTTTAAGCGCACTTAGCGACATCTATTGTAAAGAAATCAACTTACACGAATCACATTTAAGCGCACCTAGCGACATCTATTGTAAAAAAATATGCATTTTCATCGCAATAAAGCTGCCACGTGGACGTCATAAATAGGGTCTTATTATTATAATACGATAAAATAAAATATTACTATGTTTCGTCCAATAAATTGAAAGTCAACAACCTTTCCAATTTTATTGTGTGTCATGATGCGATCAGCCCACGTGTTTAACTAGACGCGAGTTTAACATTTTATACCTATACAAAAAAAAGTGTACAACGCCGCTAAAGAAGTTTTCACTTCAAAAAATGAGTTTATTTATTTGACCCTAACTACCGTAAACTAAACCATCAAAAAGGTAGACATGAGTTCAACGCGAGTTTAAGAAAAACATACAAAAGCTAAATTTATAAGCCTAAATAAACAAAGTTTGAAACCGTGTCTTACTTTTTCGTAGAATCAATGTCAAAATATTGTATTCACATTTTACTCAGACACTAATAAAAATTCACTAACGCTGTCTGTACCTATTTTAATAGATTCAATTCTTTATATTTCCAAGAAGCTTTTTCACAAATGGCTATAAGCTCATTGACTTCTTAAATAAAATTTAGAAAAAAATGTCCTTTGCTTGTAATATTCTTAGGTATGTTGTAGGTATGTACAATACTTAAAAAAGATAGTGAATTCTTAAAGGACTGAAAATAAGAGTATAAGTCAGTTTTCGTATATTTCTTAAGTGTGTGTATGTGGGCATTAAACACATTTTATTAAAACAGGACAAGGGGGAGTCTAGAATTACATAAGATTTTAAAATAGGGTACGAGCTATGAAAAAAACTAGATTCTTTTAGGTAACGATTTTGTTCATCATCATCATCATCATCAGCCTATTAATGTCCCCACTGCTGGGGCACAGGCCTTCTCTATGGATGGAATAGAGAGTTTGGGCCGTGACCCACCACGTGCCAATTTTTTTAAGCATGTAACTACTTGATGTTTAAATCTAAAGAAAATATAACTAAAATTCCACGCGGACCAGGCAGCCGACGGGACTCGAACCCGCACCCTTCGCTATCCGGGTGAATGCACTGACCAATTATGCTACCGCGGCCCTGACGGCCGCGTCGTCGTCGCCTTGCAGTTCAAAAATGGTTAGAAGAATTTCGATTTCGGATTGCGAAGGGTGCGGGTTCGAGTCCCGTCTACTGCCTGGTCCGCGTGGAATTTTAGTTATATTTTCTCTAGATTTAAACATCAAGTAGTTACATGCTTAAAAAAATAAAATTATAACTATAAAAATTCAAGATAAACTTCTCAATGTGAGGAGCTCAATTTCTTAAGTGGTTAGCGCGTTCGGCTGCGATCGTTAAAGTTAAGCAACTTTCGCAGTGGTCGGTCATAGGATGAGTGACTAAAAATTTACTATCTCGAGCTCCGCCGTGCTTCGGAAGGCACGTTAAGTCGTTGGTCCCTGCAACTGCAGTTGTTAGCACCCACCAATCCGCACTGGGCCGCGTGGTGGGTCATGGCCCAATCTCCCTATTCCATCTATAGGGAGGGCCTATGCCTCAGCAGTGAAGACACTAATAGGCTAGGACACTAATGTCGGGATGGGGTTCGAAATTATATGCCAGTTCACGCTTGACAGTACTTTATTCACCACACAGTTCACACAATTAACACACAATGTTAATTACAAAACACTCACTAAACACTGTATTTCACTATACAAGTCTCTAGACTATCTCACTTGAACACTTTTGTTGCACTTTGATCGCCTTTGGATTCGCTCCGAAATCGCTGTTGAAACTCAACTGTCCCTCTGCGCGGCGCCAATCGCGCTTATATACGCCGATCGACGCATTCTAGAAAGTACCTGTTAAATTGAGAGTTAGCTAGCACCCGCGAGTACGAAGTACCTACTTATACCTACGCAGGTAACGCGCATAACTTGTAAACAAGTGCAGATGTCGTTGCACCTTCTCCCTTACGTCGCACTGCATAAGGCTCATTTTAGAATGAGCCGCATTACTCGACCTCTATCGTGACCCGCGGTGCTCTGGCACATTCGATCTCTAACACCTTCGCGGTTCCGCTTCGAGAGCATTTGTGACAATATATACATATATGTGTGTACAATATATACATGTATGTACAAATACATATTTCATTTACTAGCTATAAGAGAAAGAGAGAAAGCAAAAGGTGCGCGCGCACTGCTTTCTTTTTCTTATATCCCCCATTCAACTCCAGTTCGCCTCGCTCGAACACACTTTTCGTAACGCGTAACGCATTCGCCAGCTTACCCCCCAAGTCAAGCGTGCGTAAAGAAGTTTCACTTCAAAAAGGTAGTGTTATTTTACTGTGTTTTTCTCTACGGTGGAGATTACTTCCCCAGACGGGCACTCCAATTGGAGCGGCAAATTCGTTATGGCCTACCTCTGTTAAACCGACAAATAACAAATTTTAGTCACCCGATCCGTTTACAAATCGAAAGCACTCATTGCGCCATAGAGACCGTTAACACAACATAAATAACACAATAGGGTATTTGACAGTATTAAAAATAAACTGCCAATTGTTAGCATGTGTGTATAGAATGAATATTGGCAGGGGTTTTTACTATTTTTACAAAAAAAAAATATTCATAATTTTACTAAAAACTCACGAAAAAGATAATAGTTTTCTTATCTATTGTCACGTGACCCAAAACGCTTGGGATTGGCGGAGCCTAAAATGACGTCACACGCAAGTAAACTTCCGCTTAAACTGACATTACATTGTATCGTTTGACGTTTCAATAACAGTCGTGTGACGTCACACACTAGTAAGGCGCCATATTGTCCAGAAAAACCTTTTCGCGGCAACTTGAAAACGGAGTTTTTGATTTGGTTATTTTTACTGAAATACACAACAGAATGATGAACATCCACCTTTTACGGACTCCATAAACATTAGCCAATAACGTGAGATCGTTTTGTAAAACTTGTCAAATATCCTATTGAAAAGTTACAGCCCAACAGCCCCACGGCACACAAATTATAAACCAGCAATCTCGAGGAACCGATAACCGTTGGGGTAGACGAGTTCTGGAGTGGAGACCGCGTCTAGGCAAACGTAGTGTAGGACGTCCTCAGGCGCGATGGAGTGACGATTTGCGCAAGGTGGCTGGCAGGAGCTGGATGCGAGTAGCCCAAGATCGATCTGAGTGGCGTGCAATTGGAGAGGCCTATGTCCAGCAGTGGACTAGGATAGGCTGTTGATGATGATGATGATGAATCTCGAGGAGCCCAAAGAAATTCCTCATTCCTGCCTCATTCAAAAAGGTATCGCCCGTAATGTCTTGGAAATATCCAAGGCTCAGTGTGCGCTCGCCCCGTCCTATGTGATTATAATAAAGGATGGCTTAATTAACTGCGCCAGTCGCCGTTAATTCGAAGGTAAATGGATACAAACGTGCGTTCCACGACATCCGTCCTTTCTGGAGAAAGTTTCAAGTGCGTTTTATGTGAAACTGCGACGAGGCCGCGCCGAGCTCCGTCTGAGACGCGGATGAGAACGAAATTAAAACTTCGCAAATATTTAACACTAGCGGCCCGCCCTCGCTTCGCTTCGGTGTAGAGCTGAAGTGTAGACTACAGTTTTTGTTCTCAGGCTTGTATTATACACAATGACATTCATCTATGATTCTTCTTATACCTGCATGCAAAGTCTCAGCCCGATCGGTTTAAAATTGACAAAGTTTCATACAAAGTTTCATTCTCTATTTTATACCCTTAGGGGTAGAATTGATCAAAATCCTTTCTTAGCGGATGCCTACGTCATAACATCTACCTGCATGCCAAATTTCAGCCCGATCCGTCCAGTGGTTTGGGCTAAGCGTTGATAGATTACTATGTCCGGCGTGTGCCGGAAGCTTGGAGAGATGCTAACGTGCAACCGGTACCCAAAAAAGGGGATCGCTCAGACCCGGCTAACTACCGGCCAATAGCAGTCACCTCAGTATTATGTAAAGTCCTAGAAAAGGTCCTTAACAACCATCTGACCCGCTACCTAGAGGATCACTCCCTGATCAATGATCGTCAATATGGTTTTAGACCGAAACGATCGACGGGTGATCTTCTAGCGTACTTGACTCATATCTGGGGTGAGGCTATCGACAAGCGAGGCGAGTCGTTGGCTATTAGCCTTGACATTGCCAAGGCATTCGACAGGGTCTGGCACAAAAGTCTTCTCTCCAAGCTTCCGGCATACGGTCTGCCGGCCCAGTTCTGTTCTTGGGTAGCTGATTTCCTGCATGAGCGTAGAATTCGTGTCCTTACGGATGGTAGCAGTTCGCGGTTCATGTCAGTGAATGCCGGCGTTCCTCAGGGCTCCGTCCTATCCCCCACTCTCTCTCTGCTGCATATCAATGACTTAATTCCTCTTGGGAATATTCATTGCTATGCAGACGATAGTACAGTGCATGCGGGGTATCTCGGACAAGCAGCGGCTGGGCAGGCGGTAACCAAGGAGAAACGGGAGAATCTTGTCATTGAGCTCAATCAGGCTTTGGACCACATTTCTGTATGGGGTACCAAGAACTTGGTTGAGTTCAATGCTAAGAAAACCCAGGTCTGTGCTTTCACGGCAAAAACATCGCCATTCCTTTTATGTCCTTCTCTTCAGGGCACAACACTGGAGCTAGAGAGCAGTATCACCATGCTCGGTATGGAGATTCGCTGTGACTTAAATCCAAAGAATTACATCGAAAGTGTGATAAAAACAGCCTCACGCAAACTCGGAGTCCTGAACAAGGTGCGGCGTTTTTTCACGCCCGAGCAACTGTGCTTGTTGTATAAGACGCAGGTGCGGTCTTGCGTGGAATATTGCTCGCACCTCTGGGATGGCTCCGCTAAGTACTTGCTCGATGCTTTGGATAGGTTACAGCGGCGCGCAATCCGCGTCATAGGCGATGAGGAGGTGACTAAACACCTCGAGCCTCTTCAATTACGCCGTGACGTGGCATCACTAAGCGCGTTCTATCGCCTGTACCACGGCGAGTGTTCTGAGGAGTTATTCTCTCTTATTCCACCTTCCCCTTTCCTTCAGAGGACCACGCGCGCTGGCTTACGTTGTCACCGTCTAACTGTGGCTACAATTCCAACGCGTACAAAGAAATTTGGTGACTCATTTCTTTGTCGTACTATCCGTAAATGGAATGCTCTGCCCGCTCACGTGTTCCCTCCCTCTTACAACCTGGGATCCTTTAAAAGAGGCGTGAAGAAGCAACTTGCAGGCCGGCAGGGTGAGGATGGCTGGTGTGGCAGTTAGAACTGCTGTATCAGCTATCTTCGCGTCTGGACTTCACCTTCACTTAACATCAGGTGGGGTGGAGTCATTTGTCGGATCTATCTATAAACAAAAAAAAAATATCTGTCAGTCACCTTTGAGTTTTATCTATATAGACTAAGAGGTTCATTGTCTTGTTATTGTAAACATTCAATTGTTAGAATCATATATCCAATTGTCTTTTCCCTAAATTTCACCCCTGAATGCTGTTTGATAAATGGAAAAAGTGGATTTATTTAAATCTAAAGAAAATATAACTAGAAAAAATTCCACGCGGACCAGGCAGCAGACGGGACTCGAACCCGCACCCTTCGCAATCCGGGCGAATGCACTGACCAATTATGCTACCGCGGCCCTCACGGACCGCGTCGAAATTATTTCTAGCTATTCTTAAGCTGCAAGGCAGCGCCATCTCTTCGCATTATAGGTAAACCCACAATGTCAAATGAATACTTTTACAAGTATTAAACATTTGAAAGAAGAAATAGCAATTATAGTTATAATTTTTATTATTTTTAAAGCATGTAACTGCTTGATGTTTAAATCTAAAGAAAATATAACTAGAAAAAAATCCACGCGGACCATTGATTTTCCTTTATTCAAAAATTTCTACTTTGTTTTTCTCCCTCTTGTGTGCGCTCATTTTCTATATAAAAATGGGTTGAATTTATGATGGGCACGAATTCAAAAAAGTAACTAAATACTAACTGAACGCATTATGCGTCCGAGTGTCTGAATCAACGTGGTCAAAATTAGGGACACGGTATAATAAATTTCAATCCTAAAACCATATGACACCCTTGTCATGAATTTGGCTCGCCCGAGCTCCGACATAGTGATTTACAAAACGTACATACTCAATCTTGAGGTGCTATTCTGCAGCAGTACAGTTGTACAGCAACTTCAATTTGTCCAGTAGTTGCAGTTGTTTCGGAATAGCACCTTTACGTATACACTACATAATTCAAGATAAGTACGGGACGAGGAGCTGTCGGCTGCGATCGTTGAAGTTAAGCAACTTTCGCAATGGTCGGTCATTGGATGGGTGACCAAAAATCTTCTATCTCAAGTTACCCCGTGTTTCCGAAGGCATGTTAAGCTGTTGGTCCCGGCTGCAACTGCAGTCGTTAGCACCCCCCAATCCGCACTGGGTCCGCGTGGTGAAACAACCTTTCCAATTTTATTGTTTTCGTCTTACGAATTTTCGATTAGGTCACGTGTCTTGACGCGATCAGGCCACGTGTCCTGACGCGAGTTTAACATTTTTTTCACCATTACAAAAAAAGTGTACAACGCCGTTAAAGAAGTTTTCACTTCAAAAAAGATCAAATCGCTCCTAATAGCGTAGAACATAATGGCATGTTTTGAGATGTGCTACCAACCACAAACGGCTCGCAGCCGCCTCACACCCATATTCTTAATCGCGTCCTCAAACGTTCCTCGACTCAAACTCATTCGAGGGCTCCTTAAGGAGTTCCTCCAAATAACCTCGAAAATGGTATTCTAGTTGGTATCTTGAACAAACTTGAGAATTCCTCCACTGAGAATTCCTCAACATTGTGACGTCATCATTTGGAGGATTTTATTTCTATAATGGTTAACAGAGGAAATATTACTTGTATGACTGTATCTTTTCTAAACCGAAATCTTCTTTGAAACGAATCATTGTCGTAAACCTTAAAAGGATTTGCGGCATCACGTAAATACCGTCGCGCCGGAAAATTATATGGTTAATCATCGTGTATGTGTTACTGAATAAATAAATAAATAAATCGTATACGTAATACATAAAATCCACAAATTCGTCAATAATTTCAAAATCAGACATAAAACTTGAAAACACCTTAAACACCACCCGAGGAAGCCTTAAGGTACGTCGAGAGCTACCTTGAGTTTGACAGTTTATTCCTCGACTCGACCTCCACTCGAGTGAGGAATATCTCAAGTGAAGGATATTTTTGTTGTCTAAGCATACGAATTTCCTCCAATGAGGTTGAGTCGAGTGGAAAAAATCTCGAGGAAACGACTAAGAATATGGGTGTCAGTCTAACGTAATGAGGGCTACCGTTTTCTGCCTCACCAGATGGCGCCACTGTTGAGTGAGGTCCTAAATTGTAACTTTTAAAGTTTATTAATACGCACATGAAATCAAAGGTTACATTTAGATCGTATTTTAACACAAAAGAACTATATCCTAAACATAATAGGCCATGCCACATTGACCCGCAGTTCCGTTTTATTCGGAATGGGAACATAATCCTTTTTCTAAGCTCAAATTTTTAATAACTGACATTCATTGCCACGTAACTCATATTTGCCATAATTAAGCCGAATTGTTACCAATTATTCACAACATTATTTTAATTAGAAATAAACCCGCGTAGTCAACCAACAAGCAATAACATTTGACATTTCGGAGACCTCACGCTACACTAGCGCCTCTAGCGGCGGATTCATACGCGATAGCCCTCATTCATCCTTCATGACCGTGTTCTTCATATCTGCCAAAAGAGTTTTCCGCCGTCGAGTTTCGCGATTTGTATTAGTTATGTCAGCGGTTGTCAACATCCGCGAGCTGAATTTATGACTGTTAGCAGATTTGTTTCGCCAAGGTTCCCGTGCGAAGTGTGATTTGCCTTTCCAGAGTATAGTATAGTACTCGTATGTTGAAATGTGAAAGTTTGATAATATTTTCATGGGGACATAATGTTATTTTTTTTTGCGTAGATGCAAATAAACTTTCTAAACACTTTTTACGTTTGAATCTGAAGTGAATAGACGTGTAAAAGACAAAGGAATTTGTTAATTAAATTCCTCAACAGTAATAACCAAACGATGACATAGCTAATCAGAATTGTTCTATGTACATTATTAAACTAGAAAATTAATATCTTTTCAAATTATTTCTCGAGTACAATTCAAATGGCAAAGAAAGCCTTCAGGATTTCGTAAATGAGAATTATTTTAATAGTTATTTAGGTTATTACAAACGAGTAGACTAGACGAGTTTCTAAATACCAATTCATTACAACGTTTTTAACACATTTGCGAGAAACAGTACCTAATAGGCTACTTGACACTTTTTGTAAATATGTTTTAAATGGTTAATATTTGTTCTGTTAGACCACAAAAAAATGTATTGTATGTTTTTTTACCTAGAAAGCTACAAAACATTAAATCTTAAAATAGATTTTTCATGGACATACAAAAACGCTGTCGGCCATTTTAGTCTATAGATTATCTATGTTATGACGTCATCAAAATCGTAAACAAACATTTGGAAGCACGTAGGAATTAACCTAAATCTCAATTTGTATTATAAAACCATGATTTCTAATAGATTTCACGATAAATATAATAATTATCATGATTGTATTATACGAGAATGTAGAAACACATTGTTAAGGACCCCAGAAAAGGTGTGGATTAATTTGTCTAGAGAAATACATATACCTACACATGAACACAGTAATGTTTAAAACTTTGCTAAATCCTGTAATTTTACAGTCTGAAAATAATTTCTTTTAGCAAAGATAACTTTAATGTGAGTACTCATTGAATAATATTTAAAGTTTAAAAATACAATTTTTGAGGTTATGAATGTACCTACTAAGTCAAAGGGTTTTGTCGTTTCTGCTTTCACAAATCCAGCGTCCAGCATTATTTTAGTCAAAAAACCAATAAACGGATTTTTTCTACAAGATGTAAGAGTTTTTAGATATATTTTAGTCCGACGAAAGACACCACAGTAACACGACAATGACGTTTAGTTGTTTACTAACACATTTACTAACTTGTTGACGTCACAATCATGGTGGACAGCGTTTAGAGTGTTTAAAAAGCATAGAGTAAAAAAACATTTTTCAAATTAAATTACTACAGCCATCTTCTAATTTTATGAAGTGAAATTGATGTATTTAGGTTCCTCATACCAAACATTATAAGAAATAAATATTTAATTGTTTCTTAGGTTTTCACGCACATCACTTATTAAATAAAACTAGTTTTTACGGGTTAATGCACGAAACTTTATTTATTTATTGACGTTTGATTTAAATTAAATAAAAGTTAAAAAAAAGACTTATACTGAGCGTTCGGTTATTTCATTGGAAGATTTTTAAAATAAAAAATCATTATTCTGACGATGCAGACCTGAAAAGGCTGCGAAACGTCAATAAATAAATAAAGTTTCGTGCATTAACCCGTAAAAACTAGTTTTATTAAATAAATATTTGTATAGTGCAAATTCACATGAGTCAACTAGCCTATTTAAGTAATGAAGTAAACTTTTTGTAATAAGAAAATGGTGCATTTCCAAATAGCTCTTTTTCTTTTTAGTATTAAAGTATTTCACTTAAAGGTAAAGATTAAAAGCGCTTCCAAGGATGTTCAACCGAAGTTTTTAAAAAACCGTAAAGGATACGCACGGCGCCTTGTTTAGGAGCGTGCGGTAAAATGTTTTACCGTACGCTCTGTTTTATGGCTTTTAATTTCTAACAATGTGTACTCCGTAAATGAATTTTTGGAGCAAACGTGTTGAAAGAATTTTACTTAAACTTTCATGGTCACCTAGTTTTATTTAGTTTCATATAGTAATATAGATATGTAAAGTACTGGATTGCTGCCATGTAGGTACTGCGGCGATCTACCCTGAAGGGGTAGGCCTTGGGAGCGTAGTAATAATAATTGAAACAACTTTGATTTTATATTTTTTATTTTAAATCAGGCGAATATAATAATTGAGCTTAATCTATCAACGTATGGTTTGGTGCCTGAAGTCTATCTCCTGGAATCTTCTATCAAACGACAGAAGATTCCCAATTTCAAATCTTTAAAAATCATGACATTACCTTTTTAATATAACTGCCAGCCGTAGGCATTACATGAACAAAGAGTTTACCCAAACAAGTAGGCTGAACAGAACCTTCTTTCACTTGATTAGTTTGAGTTAGTCCGTGATCATAGCGCTTGTGACAGTGCCGAAATATCAGGGAGTCGCTAAAAACAAGGTACATGGTAGCAATCTTCGGAGGACGACGCGCTCTGGCCTACGTTCCCACCGATTAACTGTGGCCACTATTCCAACGCGGACAAAGAAGTTTGATGACTCATTTCTTTGTCGCACTATCCGTAAATGGAATGCTCTGCCCGCTCACGTGTTCCCTTCCTCTTACAACCCGGGATGCTTTAAAAAAGGAGTGAGGGAGCAATATACAGGCCGGCAGGGTGAGGATGGCTGGTGTGGCAGGTAGAACTGCTGTATCAGCTATCTTAGCGTCTGGACTTCACCGTCACTTAACATCAGGTGGGGTGGAGTCATTTGTCGGACCTATGTATAAAAATAGTACTGTTAAGTGGTAATAAAGTCCAAACGCGAAGATAGCTGGTACAGCAGTTATAAACTGCTACACCAATCATCCTCACTTTGCCAGCCTTCAAAAATGCTTCTTCACGCCTCTCTTAAAGGTTGGTTTGTCTTTAAGAGAGGCCTGAAGAAGCAGTAGGAAGCCCGCCCCCCCGATACAGAGAGGTTCGATTCCGCTCAGTCCCCTCCCGTTCCAAGTGCACATCTGAGTGCACTTGTCCTCTAAGCGCATTTTGCGTTATTTTAAACTATGCACTACTTTAAACTAACGCAGCGCCGCATCATACCCCTCTCGGGGTATGATCGCTTCAGATGAAGCTTGTAAGGCCCTTCTGGCCATAAGCATGATTAAAGGGTGTTTTTTAGTCAGTAAGAGTCTGACATAACCCTACAGCCGGCTGTAGGGTATCCATGAGGATTTCTCATCCTCTCCTCAACTGGGAGGAAACAAAAAAAAAGGAGCAGCAGGAAGCAGGATTATAGGAAGGAGGGAACACTTGCGCGGGTAAATAATTTCACTTACTAATAGTACGACAAAGAAATGAGTCACCAAATTTCTTTGTTTGTGTAGGAAAATTTTTAAATGATCCTCAAAAAATTGAAAATTTATGATTACCTTAAAATACACGTACTTTAGGGTAAAATAAATAACATAAATTAGTTATAATTTAAAATTTTAAAGCATGCAACTGCTTGATGTTTAAATCTAAAGAAAATAAAAAAGAAATGATGTGGTGTCGTGGGGCACCAGGTAGAAACGAAGTTCCTTCGGCTAATGTAGAATCGACACAAATTGCAAACTCGCTTGTGTATGCGACTGTCGCGCCTGCGCACGTCTCATTTAACGGTTTTATTCAACGCACTTTTTTTTCACGGATTTTTTCTTACGGTTTTACTATCACATTTTTTTCAGTTCGGTCGCGCAGCAAAATCCCTATCCCCTCCAAGCCTGCCGTAAGGAACTTCGTTCCAATAACTAGTAATCTAACATAAATTTTAACATAAATTACTTGAATTTTACTTAAATCTGGCGTTCGAAACGCTCGTCTGTTCGCCCTAAGATTTCATAACGGCGTTCCCGCACCGTCATTGAACGGCGACCGACCTAATTTTAATTTCAGACTTTTGACAGCCACCCTTCATATTTTCTTAAAATATCAACCCTCCGTCTTTAAGAGTCTCATTTACCATCCCTATGTTAAAATAATTCCGTGTAATGAATGCGCTAGCGACTTAAGTATCTACAAGAAACTGTTTGAATTGGCAATTCAAATAAGAATTAATAAGAAACTGTAAACGCCGCATGCTTTTTTGATTACGTTTATGTCTGTTGTTTAGTTCATTGTATATTTATAAACTTTAATCTTATGTAAGTAAATTCTACTATATTTCATTTTTAGTCTAAAAAAATTACTAGGAAAAATTCCTCGCCGACCAGGCAGCAGATGAGATTCGAAAACTATTATGCACCAGCTCGTTGGCTCTGGTGGTTAGCGTTATTCGCATGCCAGACCCACCATATCCCCCACGGTTCCCAACTTAGGGGTTTTGACCCCAGATTTAGGGACTAGAAGTGTTAAAACAGACCTTTTTAGGGGCTGGAATTTGTTGGGGGTTCTTTTAGGGGCTTTTTTCAAAACTTGCAATTAAAACGAAAAACAAAGCGTGTTTTCTTTCGGTTTTGTGCGTAGAATGGAACGCACAACGATATGAAACGACTGAACTGACTGTGTGGCGGGTTGTTTCCTAAGGCTGTATGGACTAAAGTTAAAAAATAGCTAAATAAGATTAAACAGTCTGTCAGCTCATTTTCGTTTGATTGTCCTTTCGGAAACTATTTATTCAATAAAATAATTTACTGTAACTAAATGTGTAACGTTTTAATTTATGAGCAACGAAAGAATTTGGGTAATAAGTAGGTACTTAAAAAAATGTATATTTAGGTGATTTTAGGGGAATTTAAAAAATACTTAGGGGAAAATTTTGGTAAGGGTTGGTAACACTGATACCCCCAGGGGTAGGGTGGGACTGAACAATACCACCGTAGTGCTGTGCACTATATGTTTTCAGGTTTCGTTTTTCCGAATATTACGTCGGTACCTGGTGTTAATAGCATCCCATATGACATAGTATAAATATGTACTTAAAATAAAACTAGTTTTTACGGGTTAATGCACGAAAACTTTTATTTAATTTGTCGAGCTACCTTCCAAATTAAATAAAAGTTTTATTCTGACGACGTAGCCTGTAAAGGCTACGAAACGTCAATAAATAAATAAAGTTTTCGTGCATTAACCCGTAAAAACTACTTTTATTTAATGAGTGATATGCGTGAAAACCTAAGAAACAAATATGTACTTAAAATTCATATTTACTTGGTTGTTCTCAATAATAATCTTATCGTGTATTTATGTCAAAATCTCAAATCCTTTTGTCCCTTGCAATAGGTAATTAAAGTTTCAACTTCACCTATTACCACTGGGTACGCAACTTAAGGAAAAATGCTAAATCATCTTGTAGTGCTACTCGCCTGCAATATTTAATTTCCTTTAACTACACTTCTTTACCTCAAAACAACATCACATCATGGATCAATCACAGTTGGCATCAAACTTAAATGAAATGGCTAAAATATTCGAGACCAGGATGGCAGAGTTCCAGGCTGAACTGAAACAAGCTACTGCATCACGTAAGAATCCTAACTCAATTGCTGCACTCAACACTGAATTTGTGAATTTCAAAGCATTTGTTTGCAACGGACTTGCTGTGCTTCGTGCCGAATTGGATTCACTCTGTAATCGCATGGACCGGGTTGAAATGCGCTTCAGACGTAAAATGTTATTGGTCCATGGCATCCCTGAGAAGAAAGATGAAGATACTTGTGCTACTACTGTAGTCTCCACTTTGGCAACAAAATGTAAGATCCAGAGTTTAATTGTGGACAATATTGCATCAAGCTATCGTATGGGTAAGCAGGGCAATAGCAAGCCTCGGCCCATTGTTGTTAAATTTAGTGATTTTTCTGTGCGCACTAAACTATGGAAAAATAAAGCTGCTCTGAAGGGATCTAAAATCACACTTTCCGAATTTTTGACCAAGTCTCGTCATGAAGTTTTTATGGCTGCAAGGGATAAATTTGGTATTTCCAATTGCTGGACCCAGGACGGGACTATTCATGTCAAGACGGAGGGTGGCGGAAGACGCAAGGTGGAATCTCTGGCTGATCTACGCACCATTATAGCAAGCGCAAGTACCACCTCTAATACCACCACCAGCAACGCCACTACCACATCCTGTAACACCGGCACCACCTCCGATTAACACCATAAAGCTAGTTAGTAATTCTCGCTTTTTAATGATAATTTTACCCGCTTGTTGCATTAATAATATGTTTTGGAGGTAACCGTATTTATTTGCCGCTGTACTGTATTTATATACGCTTTTGTTGACGGTGGGTAATATTAAGTAACATATTTTAATGTTAGTCTCGGAATACAACAATAGTTTTAAAACCGTAAAATAATTGTATACTTTAAAATCCAATTTTGTTGTGATTCTTTTTGACAGTAATGTTTTCCAGTTGTGTTCGGAAATAATGTTGGGTTGCGTTCGGAACCTCGACTCTGGGTGCATGTCAAAGTTTGATATTGGTGTCGATTCTGGTGTGATTCTCTTGGCTTGAGGCTGAATTTGGCATCAGTCTCTCCTTTTTATACTGTATGCAGAATGACAGAGTAACTGTTGTCAGATTTGGGTTTGGGTTTGGGGAGACGATGGATTCGGCACCGGTGGTACATACTGTATGTCATAACTGAAACGTCAGGGTAGAAAAGTTGCACTCCGAGCGTTGGGTATTGAGCGCAGCCCTGGTGTGATCATGGACGTATAAGTGTGATGTTTGAATTTTTTTTTTATTTTTAATTTTGTTTTATTTTTCTTCAATGTTTTTTTTTTATGTTTGTTTAGAATTTGTTCTTTTGTTCTGATAAAGAAAAATAACTATCGAACAGTAAAATTGACCATTGTTAAGTGATCCTCTTCCATACTGCTGGCGAGTAGTACTTAATATGATTTTTTTTTAGTTTATTTTACTTATTATTATTATTATTATTTTCTTTTTCACTATATATATTTATATTTTTAATGTTGCAAAATATTTTCAGTGATGTTGATGAAGAATCTGTCAGTGATAGCTCTAATTTTCTCTCCATCTCATCCCCTAATTCTAGTTTCCATAGTGCATCTTTGCCCTTGAACGAGCGCCTAGAGTCTGAATTCTCTCCTTTTCGCAAAAATTTTAATGCAGTTCACATTAACGCCCAAAGTATCCCGGCGCACTATACTGATTTGTTGGCTACATTCTCAAATGACCCTAACTTGCATGCTGTTCTGGTTTCGGAAACTTTCCTTAAACCCTCCCTCCCTTCCTCTTCATATTCTCTACCCGGATTTCATCTCATTCGCAATGACAGGACCGGTAAGGGTGGCGGTGGTGTTGCTATTTATCTTCGAAACCACTTTTCCTTCAATATTTTGGATAAATCTCCCTCTTTGTACTCCGAATCATCTGAGCATCTGTTTGTTGAGGTTCTCCTTGGCCACCTCAAGGTTCTTCTTGGAGTTTTCTATAGCCCTAACCTCCATATTGATTATTTTGCCAAATTTGAGACTCTCTTGGAGAATCTGGTTCCTATGGTTCATCATACTATCATTATGGGGGATTTTAACACCTGCCTCATCAAACACGATGCTCGCTCTCATCGTTTGCATTCAATTGTGGATTCGCTTAATCTAAATTTACTTCCCTTATCTCCTACTCACCACTTTCCCGATTGCCGCCCGTCTCTGTTGGACCTGGCCATTGTTTCCTCAACTGACCTTGTCAGTTCCCACGGACAACTATCTGCAGAAGCTTTCTCCTACCATGACCTCATCTTCCTTTCTTATAAAGTCCGCTGTCCTAAACCTAAGCCACGAGTGATTATGCAGCGTGCTTTTGGGAATATTGATGAAAAGCGCTTTATGTCGGACCTTAACGGCATCGATTGGGATGCAGTATTTGAAGCTCCTTCTATCGACCAAAAGCTTGAAATCTTTAATTCTTTACTCATTCAACTATTCGATGTTCATGCTCCTCTTCGTCCTATACGTCTCAAACACCTTCCGGCTCCCTGGCTTACTGCGGAAATCAAGGCCTTAATGATCAGACGTAACGTTGCCAAAGTGAAGTTCAGAAATGATCCATCTGATGTTACCCGTTCACGGTACAGAGAGCTACGGAATCGCTGTAGTCGAATGTGCAGAGACGCACAGCGTCGCCATATACATGACTCTGTTGCTAATGGTAACCCAGCGAAAGTATGGTCATTCCTGGGCTCACTTGGCATTGGCAAGTCTAGATCGAGTTTACCTCTCAATCTGGATCCTGACTCCCTGAACCGCCACTTCACGCTCAATTCTCCTATCCCTCATAACGTTAAACTCCACTCCCTCTCACGTATTCCTAAATTGGCATATCCTCCCTTTTCTTTTAGGCCTGTGTCTGAGAGTGAGATTGAAAAGAATATACGTGCTGTTAAATCTAACGCTGAGGGCTTAGATGGTATAGGCCGACGTATGATTCTCCTTTGCATGCCCTCTTGCGTTTCCATTCTCTGCCATATATTTAACTTTTCACTCACCACAGAAATTTTTCCGAGCTGCTGGCGCAAGGCTGTTGTCATCTCTATTCCTAAATCTTCAAATCCTACCCAACCTTCTCATTTCAGACCTATTTCTATTCTTCCTTTCCTGTCAAAAGTCTTGGAACGTCTTGTATTCCACCAGGTTAGCGTATTTGCTAACTTTAATAATATCCTTTGTCCTTTCCAGTCTGGCTTTCGTCCGGGACACAGCACCGTTACTGCCTTAACTAAGATGTCTGATGATGTGCGAGAGGGAATGTCTAATCAACAGCTTACAACCTTAGTTTTATTAGATTTCACTAACGCATTTAATTCTGTTGATTTCGATATCCTTCTGGCAATGTTAAAATCTGCTTTTGTTTCCGATAACGTTGTCGAGTGGTTTCGGAGTTATTTAATCGGACGATCCCAATGTGTCCGTGTTGACGACAAACTGTCTGCCTGCTGTCAACTCACAGCCGGTGTACCCCAGGGCGGAGTCCTCTCCCCATTTCTTTTCTCCTTCTTTATTAATTTTTTGACCCCTCTCCTCTCTTGTCATTATCATTTATATGCTGACGACCTGCAGATTTATTCACAAGCCTCTATTGATAACTTAGACGGAATGATTGCTAAGCTAAACGCCGACCTTGAGACCATTCACGAATGGAGTAGTGCCCATGGCTTGACAGTGAATCCTCAGAAGTCTCAGGCGATCATTCTTGGCGGATCGAAGCAGATAGCCAGGCTCAATTCTAGTATTATTCCTCCTCTTCTATTTTCTTGTACCCCTTTGACCCTTTGTGCTAATGTCAAAAACTTGGGTGTAATTTTTGATTCTGTCTTATCGTGGTCGCCTCACATTACTGAAGTCAGCAGAAAGATGTTCGCTGCTGCCGGTTCACTGCGGAGATGGAGGAACTTGCTGCCTGTGGGGACCAAGATCCAACTTGCGCAGTCACTTCTTTTGCCTATTCTGGATTACGCTGATATCTGTACTATTGACCTTAATGAGGATCTGTTAAACAAGCTCGAGCGTCTTCAGAACTTTTGCATTAGATTTATTTATGGATTGCGCAAGTTTGATCATGTGTCCGAATACAGGAATAAATTGAAGTGGCTACCCATCCGACTACGACGTGAAGAGCATGTTCTCACTCTTCTGTACAACGTTCTGTATGATCCTCGCTCTCCTCCCTACCTTAAGGAACGTTTCCGATTTCTAAGTACCGATCACGTTCTCAACCTTAGGTCCAGGACAGACAATTTACTAAGGACTCCATTTACTCGATCTGGATACTTTGGGGATTCGTTCACTGTCAGGGCTGCAATCTTATGGAATAACCTTCCATCAGAAGTCCGTCACTCGGCATCACTTGCAACTTTCAAGAACAAGCTTCATGAACATCTTTTATCAAGGTCCAAGTTTGCAACATATAACTTATATGTGTAGTGTATGTGTATATATATATATTATTCTATTAATATTATGTTATGTTTGTATCAGTACCTATAAGCATAGCATATTATTGTTTATGTATATATATATAATATATATATATATATATATATATATATATCCCCTCCCCTCCGGATCTCGACCACGAGTAGACGCTTCCAAGTTCACGTTTGTTTATCTCACATAATTTAAATACAAATTAAAATCATAAATCAGTGTAAGAAAATAGGAGTGCATAAATCATCAAGAGTACGAGTAATACGGTGAACGCCAGACACCACTGCCGCTCCCGCCGTGCCGTCGCCGCATCAGCGTTAGTGTGCACACGGCTTCTGTGCGTGTGCGCGTACCTGCTACACGTCTCGGTGCGTAACGTAAACAGCTATCCGTCTCGTTCATCCGACGGCACGCACTGTCAGACCGCACCATCATTGACTTATGCGATCCTGGTACTGCTGGCTAGACTTCTTTATCGATTTTTGCTACAATCATTAAACCCTAAATAAAGCAAATTGAGTGCTTCCTGGAGGAAATTTTAAATTCGGACTGGATTTTTTGAAAATTCGGGCCATTGAATGATTTTTTCCATCTCGTCTTACCAACATTATAACAACCACTGCATAAGCTATGCGATCCTGGTACTTGCAATAGTGAACCCAGATTACTAATATACAGAATATCAGTTAATACGACTGAATACAGTACCTGCGGTGTCACTATTATACTTACAGCTGGTTTATGCGATCCCAGTGCAACATTTCACAAAAAAACAATATTTTGAGCATAAAATCAGCCGAGAAACAAACACAACTCAATTTTTGGTTTGCTACGTGACTGCTACGAGTGTTGTAATCCTAGTACACAAGACAAGTAAGACAGATTATATCATCTTTAATTATAAAATTATTTGAATTTCGCGCCACCATTTTATACCACCGCAAGATTGTGCTATACTAGTCCTTAATTTCACATGCTACAAACTAATACAATTATATCAAAAACACTTATCGGAGAGGAAACTTTATTGCAAAGATTGAGTTGCTACTACTATAGACCTATGTTATCCTAGTGACTTGAGCAGATTACTTATATTTATTATCACTTTACTATAAAAGTACACGTTCCGTGTCGAACCTACTGCTATCTCTTTGTGGTCTCCTTGTACACGCAAGTATGAATAAGTCTTTGTCAGAGTCAAACTTGAACGACCAGATAAATGAACCAATTGTTACCCCTCCTAACTTTGTTTTTGGTCGTGCCAAAAAGAGGAAAGAACAAGACAGTCCTACTAGCCAGGGACAGTCTACCCCCAGTACTGTATTGAATGATCTATACCTGTTTAAGGAAGAAATGCGAGGGATGTTTGCCTCTTTACTTGCTGCCCAGCGACAAGAATTTAATAACATAAACCCCACCTTGAAAAAAATTCAAGAAACCAATGCAAAGATTGAAACTTCTATAGAATACTTGCATAAAGAGAATGCAGAATTAAAAAAGAAAATTGAGAATATAGAACTACAGAAAAAAGAAGATGCTAAATACATTATCACACTTGAAGACAAAATTGAAAACATGCAAAAAAGCTATAGAAAAGCCAATTTTGAAATTAAAAATGTGCCAAAATTAGAAAAAGAGACAAAAGATGATCTGATAAAATTTGCTACCTGTCTTTCTACCACAGTGGGTGTGAGCATAACGAAATCGGACATTAAGGACATATACAGAGTTCGAGCAAGGGAAGACAGTGTTTCTAACACACCCGTCGTTGTGGAAATGAGTTCAACCCTGCTAAAGACCGAAATATTACAGAAATGTAAAGTCTTTAACACAAAGAACAAAACAAAACTTCGTGCGAAGCATCTGGGATCTGTTGTAAATGAAGAGAGCCCTATCTTCGTCTTCGAGCAACTGACACCCAAGGCCGCACGATTGTATTTTCTTGCACGGGACCTAATAAAATCAACGGAGTTTACCTTTTGCTGGACGGCGTACGGAAACGTTTATGTTAGAAAAGACGAGAACTCCCCAATCATAACCATTACTAACGAATCTCAAATCAAACAGCTATTTAAAATTGTATGACTAGATATTATGCATGTGCTCGTCTTTAGAATAAATGTCCATATTTTTTGTATCTTTATACTGGTATCATCATCAATCAATCATGGACATACATTATGTAACTCTTCAAGCAATCACAACATACACACACTCGCTACCTTTTCCAATACAATCACAACCACATACACACACTACCAATTCATAAGCACAACACTAAGAAACTACACCCACTATCACTTAAATACAATAGACCTATACAATAAAAATAACAAACACATAAATTTAACTCCTCACTCAAAACGCTTTTGTTTACTTTTGCTGCATATGACCACTTGCTCTCAAGATGATTTTCAGCCTGAAACACTAATAATAAATGGCGGATAACCTTAGAAACATAAATGAATTGGATGATTTCGCGGTTGCCAAGTCCGTATCATGTGACATAGTAGACTTAAGCAAGCATATAAAATTAAACAAAAATGATCTAACATTAATTCAACAAAATATCAGAAGTATTTATTGCAACTTTGATAACTTTGAGGCTACCCTGTCTAACCTTAGTTCAGATATTGACGTTAAAATACTCACTGAATGTCGCCTCAACACAAACGAACCCATCCCCACCATAAGTAACTATATTCAATATGCTACCGCTTACAATAGTAACCAAAATGATGGTGTGGTTATTTACGAAAAATCCAAGTTGAATCCAGTTTTTAAGGAACATGTCCTGGAAAACGAATCGTGCATACAATTAGATATAAGTGAGTGTACTATATTAGGTATATACCGATCACCTTCTCATCAGAATGCATCTAACTTTATTATGTCTCTGAATGGTGTATTAAATACGATTAAGCGCAATCGAAATATAATAGTATGTGGTGACATAAATATTAACTTAATTGTAAAAGAGAATGAATCATCATATGATCGTAACAACCGGGATTCTTACCTTAACATGCTATCCTCACATGGTCTATTACCTGGGCACGTAATTCCTACGCGAGAAAACAGCTGTCTTGACCATTTCATTTTAAAGCTTGATAATACTAGACTATCAGCTAGTATTGCTGTCCTAAACACTACTGTAACAGACCACGACTCGGTATTTATGAGTATCTCAAAAATAAAAGCTAATTTCCATTTTCCAACTATCAGGACATATATTGACTTTGAAGAAGCTGCACAAAAACTTTTAAATAAACACTTATCTAGTTTGTTACTTTGTGACGACCCTAACTTTGTGATACAACAACTAATTAACAAACTTACATCATCCCTGGATGAGAGTGTTAAGACTAAGATGCTATCAAATAAACAACGTATTATTAAGCCCTGGATCACCAGTGGTATATTACGCTGCATTAGAAACAGAAATAGAATGCAACTAAAGTTAAGATCTGATCCGTATAACGTAATCTTAAAAATAACATTTACTAGATACCGTAATTATTGTAACAAATTAATTAAAAAACTTAAACGTAAATATGAATCTGAACTACTAGAAACTAATGTTAAAAACTCTAAAGCTCTATGGAAATCCGTCAAATAAATAACGCACCTTAATACAACTAAAACTAGAAACTATGAATTACTCTGTACTCGAAGTTCTCCTACAGAATCAGTTAATTATGTAAATAATTTTTTCGCCAATATCGGCAAAAAACTTGCAGAAAATATCCTTAGCCGGTCCTCACAGCCTCTCGAAAATTTAATACCCACTCCGAAAGTACAACTATCTTCTTTTGTTCTTCTGGATACTGATCCTGGGGAAGTTGACAGTATTATCACAAACTTGAAAACTGACAGTGCTGCCGGTTGGGATGGTATTCAGACTAAATTCATCAAAATGATTAAATCCCTCGTAGTTCCCACTATTAGTCATCTTGCCAATCTTTGCTTTAAAAAAGGTATATTCCCAACCTTGCTTAAAAAATCTATCATTACTCCAGTTTACAAGGGTGGTGATAAAAGAGATGTTAATAATTATCGACCTATATCAGTCTTGTCAGTCATCTCTAAGGTTATTGAAAAACTAATAAATTCACGGCTTATAACATATCTCGAAAAATTTAATATTTTATCCCGTTCACAATACGGATTTAGAAAAGCAAAATCTACAGAAGACGCTATTACAGGATTATCCTCGTTAGTAACACAGTACTTAGATGATGGAGAGAAGTGTCTGTCTGTCTTCTTAGACTTAAAAAAAGCTTTCGACACGGTTTCTGTCCCCACCCTTGTCAAAAAGTTGGAAAATATCGGCATTAGGGGTATGCCACTAAAACTCCTAACTGACTACCTGAAAGACCGGTCTCAATGCGTTAAAATTGACAACTATACTAGTTCGGACACTAAAATTGAGTACGGTGTGCCGCAGGGCAGTGTTCTAGGCCCTACATTATTCTTGATATATCTTAACGAACTTACTGATCTTGAGATTGAGAGGGGGCGTGTATTTTCTTATGCGGATGATACAGCCATAGTATTTAGTGGCACTTCCTGGAAGTCCGTTTTTGAGACTGCGGAGCGTGGTCTCCATAAGGTGGCTAGCTGGCTCAAATCCGCCCTTCTTACCCTAAACATCGCCAAAACCAATTTTATTTGCTTTGCAATTAATAGGCGTACACTTCCCCCTTCAAACTCCATGTTAAGGATCCATACTTGTGACATCAGTAACACTAAACAATGCAGATGTGAGGAGATCAATTATGTTAAATCCACGAAATACCTCGGGGTAATTCTGGACCACCGGCTATCCTGGCACCCTCAAATTGACGCTATTAATGGGAGAATCCGTAAACTTATATGGGTCTTTAAAAAGTTAAGACATGTCACTTCGCAGGACCTTTTGAAGCGAATTTACATTGCACTGGCACAATCAGTTATGAGTTATTGCATTCCCATTTGGGGGGGTGCCACTAAAATTAAATTCCTAGAGGCAGAAAGAGCCCAGAGATGCTTGCTTAAGACAATGTTCTTTAAGACATTTAGATTTCCTACTGACGAACTATATTTAAATTATAAAATATTGACACTTAGAAAACTATATATTATCAACTCAGTACTTAAACTGCACAAGACCTTACCATATCTTCACATAACCCAAACAGGTAGAAGGAAACGTAAAGTGGCCCCTACTCTTCCTTGTAGAACTCTTTTTGCAAAACGTCAATTTCAAGCCCACTCTGCCTACCTTTATAACAAGCTTCACGACAAATATTCGATACACAACCTTAAATTCTGTGAATGTAAAAAAACAATAATCCAAGAACTCGAGACGCTTGGGTACAATGACATAGAGGACTTGTTATATAAATAGGATTTCTATTCAGTAAAATTACTTCTAGTGGTACTTACCGATCCTAAGATAATATATCGTAGGGCTAGAGGAGAGATAGAATGTCCTATCATATAGGTTCTACACACACGTGCACATACACACACACACACACACACACACGCACACACACACACACACACACACACACACACACACACACACACAAACACACATACCAGTATTTAGTTAAATTTAGTTAAATTTTATCCTTTAAAAGAAAAAATTATTTGTAATTATTTAAAGTTAAGTGGAGTAGTTATTTAGTTACCTTAATACCTCATATGTATGAGATCCTAGGGAGGAGCAGAACTGCCCAACACAAGCATCACTACATGCTTCCTGGGTAGTTCTGGCCACAGAATATTATTGTGAAATAAGGTTAACGAAATAAACTATTTTTATTTTTTATTTTATTTATTTTTATTTTATATATATATATATATATATATACAGCCCGTAAGGAGAGGACTGAGGAGCTCGATGGCGCAGGTGGCTAGCGCGTTCGGCTGCGATCGTTGAAGTTAAGCAACTTTCGCAGTGGTCGGTCATTGTATGGGTGACCAAAAATTTACTATCTCGAGCTCCTCCGTGCTTCGGAAGGTACGTTAAGCCGTTGGTCCCGGCTGCATTTGCAGTCGTTAGCACCCACCAATCCGCACTGGGCCCGCGTGGTGGGTCATGGCCCAATCTCCCTATTCCATCCATAGGGAAGGCCTGTGCCCCAGCAGTGGGGACATTAATAGGCTGATGATGATGATGATGATACATGTACAGTATATGTATTATATCCGTTATCCTAGTATCCCATAACACAAGCCTTACAGTGCTTACTTTGGGGCTAGGCTAATTGGTGTGTGTTAAAAAAAAAAAAAAACTTTACCATCTCTTGGGCCCCCCATACCCAAAACGCCCATACAGACACCTACCTTCCTAGAACATTCTACGCCACCTGAAAGGTTAGTCCTCTACCAGCTAATACCGCTGGAAAAATCCCCACCCTGCTGCGACCAATAGAACGGAAGATATAAATTTTTAAAACCTTGGCCGCCATCTTGGTCCGCCATTTTGTTTTTTCTTTTCGGCCAATATCTCCCGACGTATTGGTCGTAGAAGAGAGCGGATCGAACCGTAGACATCCTTGCACCTCCCATGGATTTATGCGGATTAGAGAGTGATAACGGACCCAGTGCGGATTGGGGGGGGGGGGGGGGGGTGTTCGGGGTGTTCGGGGGTTTTATGTATGTATAAAATATGTCTCATGTAGCGAATAAATATATATATCATATTCGTTATTATTACAATTATTTAAACTATGAAGAGAACGATTTGAATGTTTGCCTGTAACGAATAAACTCGGATATAATAGCAATAAGGAATAATTTATAGAAATTCCAATTTTCTGTTCAAATTGCAGCTCGAGAAACGTATGATAATTGTACTCTTTGTTAGTATATTATTCAATATTACTAATAATATTTATTATTTTTTATCTTTCTGCTAGGATTCAGAAAGTAGTTATAAATGAAGCTAAGTCTACAGGAGCACCCATTTCTATGGGCGTGCCCCAGGGTTCAATATTGGGCCCATTGCTTTTCCTTATTTATATCAATGACCTTCCTCACTTTACAAGAGATTTGTGTGAGACAGTACTATTTGCTGATGACACCTCTTTATTGTTTAAAGCTAGAAGAGGAAATGATTGTTATGACGAAGTAAATTGTGCTCTCTCTGAAGTCCTTCACTGGTTTACGGTAAATAATTTAAAACTTAACTCCAGTAAAACAAAATACGTTAAGTTTACTCTACCTAATGTGAGGCAGGTTAATCTATATATAAAAATGAAACCCGTTTTCCGTTGTCACGACATAACATGAAAACGGCTTGACCGATTTGGCTGTTTTTTTTTTGTAGTTTTCTAATACTCTGTACAAGGTTCTTACGGAAAAAAATATAAAGAAAATCTCTCAGAAAGATTGAAAAATATAACGTAACGAATGTCAACGTCATTCAATTTAAAACAAAAAATCTGTGGTAATCTGTGACACCACATCGATAACCGCGCTGACAAATGTCAACGTCATTCAATTTAAAACCAAAAAATCTGTGGTAATCTGTGACAGGAACAAACACTTATTAGCAAACAAAAAACTTCTTAGTCTTTCAAACAAAACGAACTTTATCAAAAACTTAATAAAATTATTGTTAGCGCGGTTATGGACTAGCTGAACCGGCGAACTTCGTACCGTATAGTTTATCAAAAAGCATTAGAATAGAGAGAAGCAGTGAAGGGTATAGAGGCTATTAGTTGCTTTCTAGAGCGCGCGTGGTGTTGAGCTCAGTGTTTACTTCAAAATGCAAAGTTGTTCAATAGCGATTTGTAAAAATATGAGTGAAATTGAACCCTATGGAATAAACACTATTATGAAAATATATATGATGTTTTTTATTTAATAAAAATTAGTAAAGTCCTCAGGTATGGCGAGACCAGGGAAATAAGGATTCATTTTTATATGGAGGATATTATAGATTCCAGTTCAAATTGAATAGGTACTCATACATAATATAGGTCAGCTATACAAAATAAAGTAGTGCATCAAAGCTACGCTAAGGCGGTACGAAGTTCGCCGGGTCAGCTAGTACTAGTATAAAAATAAATGACTTTCTGAATGAATGAAATGAAATAAAAATGAATTTCTGGGTATTACTTTACTCTCGTCTGCAATGGGATCCTCATATTAATGCCTTGTCAAGTAGATTGAGCTCTGCAGCTTTCGCTGTTAAAAAAATAAGACTCTTAACTGATGTGGAAACGGCAAGATTAGTTTACTTTGGTTACTTTCATAGTGTTATGTCATATGGCATTTTGTTGTGGGGCTCAGCCGCTAATATTGAAAGTATTTTCATACTGCAAAAGAGAGCTGTTCGCGTCATATACAATTTAAAGGCAAGAGAATCCCTTAGAGAAAAATTTAAAGAAATTAATATTTTAACACTGGCGTCGCAATACATTTATGAAAATTTAATATATGTAAGAAAAAACTATTATGAATTTGCAAAAAAAAGTCAAACCCATAACTTTAACACGAGATTTAAGGACAAGCTTGCCGTTCCATGTTTCAGACTCCAATAATCAAGAGGTTCATTTCTGGGTTGTAGTATTTCATTGTTTAATAAAGTTCCCCTAGATCTGATTGAGCTTCCACTGACTAAATTTAAATCTTAGATCAAAAATACTCTTATGAATAAGGGCTATTATAAAGTTGACGATTATCTAAATGATCGTAAGGCATGGACATAGTGTTTCTTATAATTTGTTATTAAATGGGTATTAGTCTTTTTCATAACAGTAATATTGTACCTATCTAATGCCGCTTCCTATATACTAAATATAATGTTTACTATAAAATTAATTGTAACTATATATTTATATTCTAAATGATGTAATGGAAAGTGACTTCAGACGTATTTCTGAAGTCATTTTTCAACTTGACGACACTGTATATAACAATATAGGGAGCAAAAACAACCCTTGCTGAGTTTCTTGCCGGTTCTTCTCAGTACAAGGTCTCCCGCCGTAGTTTTGCGAACCGATGGCGTAGCTTCTTGACCTTCACAAGTGCTTGTAACAGCCTAGACTGAATAAATGACTTTTCATTTCATTTCAATAACACAGCTTCTACAGAATTTACAAATTTACTATTTTGATTCCTAATATTACAGCTATCAAATGTCATTTATCGCATTCGTGTACACCAATTTTATCGGGTGGGTTAAACCTCTATAGAACTTCTGGCATTGTCCTTTATAATGTACCTGTAAAATGGAATATTTCCTATCAGTCTTAAATTTTTAAAGAAATATTTTGAAAGAGGAGAATTTAACCAGATAAGCTGTCTACTGGATCGCTGTAGTTGCATAACCAGTATAATATATATAACATAGAACAACTAGGTGGACCAGAGATAGTGAAGAATAGAGCTAATTGGCTGCAGTTTTCTATAATTACCCGACTGCGCAATGCAAGAGCGCGGAGCGCGACGCTCAGACAGGGTATAGTGTTTAACAGTCTATATATGTATGTTTGTTTCTTTGTTGTACACTAGAGACCAAACTCGTGGACCGATTTTGATGATTCATACATCATTCGATTCGTCTCAATCATGGGAGTGCTACTAAAGATATGATAGTAATAATTTTTATTATTTTTAAAGCATGTAACTGCTTGATGTTTAAATCTAAAGAAAATATAACTAGAAAAAATTTCACGCGGACCAGGCAGCAGACGGGACTCGAACCCGCACCCTTCGCAATCCGGGCGAATGCACTGACCAATTATGCTACCGCGGCCCTCACGGACCGCGTCGAAATTCTTTCTAGCTATTCTTAAGCTGCAAGGCAGCGCCATCTCTTCGCATTATAGGTAAACCCACAATGTCAAATGAATACTTTTACAAGTATTAAACATTTGAAAGAAGAAATAGCAATTATTTTTAAAGCATGTAACTACTTGATGTTTAAATCTAAAGAAAATATAACTAGAAAAAATTTCACGCGGACCAGGCAGCAGACGGGACTCGAACCCGCACCCTTCGCAATCCGGGCGAATGCACTGACCAATTATGCTACCGCGGCCATTTTTTTTCTAAAAAATTTTTTCTAGTTATATTTTCTTTAGATTTAAACATCAAGCAGTTACATGCTTTAAAAATAATAAAAATTATAACTATAATTGCTATTTCTTCTTTCAAATGTTTAATACTTGTAAAAGTATTCATTTGACATTGTGGGTTTACCTATAATGCGAAGAGATGGCGCTGCCTTGCAGCTTAAGAATAGCTAGAAAGAATTTCGACGCGGTCCGTGAGGGCCGCGGTAGCATAATTGGTCAGTGCATTCGCCCGGATTGCGAAGGGTGCGGGTTCGAGTCCCGTCTGCTGCCTGGTCCGCGTGAAATTTTTTCTAGTTATATTTTCTTTAGATTTAAACATCAAGCAGTTACATGCTTTAAAAATAATAAAAATTATAACTATAATTGCTATTTCTTCTTTCAAATGTTTAATACTTGTAAAAGTATTCATTTGACATTGTGGGTTTACCTATAATGCGAAGAGATGGCGCTGCCTTGCAGCTTAAGAATAGCTAGAAAGAATTTCGACGCGGTCCGTGAGGGCCGCGGTAGCATAATTGGTCAGTGCATTCGCCCGGATTGCGAAGGGTGCGGGTTCGAGTCCCGTCTGCTGCCTGGTCCGCGTGAAATTTTTTCTAGTTATATTTTCTTTAGATATGATAGTAATCAAAATTCAATATGGGCAAAATTAGATTAATTATTATTGAAAAATATTATGTATTCTTGAATATCTAATGGGTCCCGACTGTTAAAGTAGCTTTGTTCCTTATTAACAGAATTATAGACTACTGGACTTGTTTTTTCTTTTCAGTTTTTATTTGAAGGTTAATCGGGTTTGAATTTAAAAAAGCAGTCGGGTTTTTTGATTTTTTAAATTTACCTTTTTTTTCTATAACATAGTGCTAAAAAAACTCTCGATCTGCACTAAAGGCTTCTCGTAGCCGTCTCAATTCAACACTCGACATATAAATAAGATCAGTGGAGCCATCGCAGTCTCTATTCAGAACTAAAAGCTTTTATTGAACGCGACTCTTTGTTCCCGCCAATTATTGTTCATTCGCCCTCTTTTATCTTTGAGCCGAGAGGCGCAATCTTTCTATTTAAACTGATCGACTGAACCTGACCAGTTTCTGCGGACTGTATTCAATTTGCTCACTTTGATGCGGTACTCTTTGTTGAAACACTTTCTACCCCGAGATAAAGTAATTATAAGGTTTTTCTTTTAAACCTCTATTCTACAAGGTCGAAGGAAAGTCATATTCTAACTAACACAGCGAAGGGTGATCTGATGATTAAAAACTCAGATTACAAAACAAATACGAAGTCAAAAGTAAATACTTTTTTTTTTCTAGCAGTTACATGCTTTAAAATAATAAAAATTATAACTATAATTGCTATTTCTTCTTTTAAATGTTTAATACTAAAAGTATTCATTTGACATTGTGGGTTACCTATAATGCGAAGAGATGGCGCTGCCTTGCAGCTTAAGAATGGCTAGAAGAATTTCGACGCGGTCCGTGAGGGCCGCGGTAGCATAATTAGTCAGTGCATTCGCCCGGATGCGAAGGGTGCGGGTTCGAATCCCGTCTGCTGCCTGGTCCGCGTGGAATTTTTTCTAGTTATATTTTCTTTAGATTTAAACATAAATTAAGTTTTTCTTCCTATGTTGACTTATTTAATACATAATACCTTAAACGCTGCCAGTATCTTCGGTTCCTTGCCTAAAGGGACTCCTTTTTACCCGGCTGCGCAATGCAAGAGCGCGAAGCGCGACGCGCAGACAGGGTTATGTGTTTAACAGTCTATATATGTATGTTTGTTCCTTTGTGGCACACTAGAGACCAAACGCCTGGACCGATTTTGATGATTCATACATCAATCGATTCGTCTCAATCATGGGAGTGCTACTAAAGATATGATAGTAATCAAAATTCAATATGGGCAATATTAGGCGCCATATTGTGACGAAGGAAAAAAAATAAGTTGACAAAATATGTCGAGTGGGGTATCACTGTCTAGATAATCAAAAATCATATTTAGGTTCCTAACACCATTTTTCATTTTGTATGATTGTTTAGGATCTACAACGCTTTAAAGTTGTATATTAACCACTTACGCTTTTAATTTCAATCTTACGTTTGTATAGATCTTTGTTACTCTTTCACCTAAAAAATACTGAATGGATTTTAATGAAACTTAACAGTAATATAGCTCATATACGATAATTTAATTTATATATAATAATTTATGTAGTTATTGAGTGAATTGGCCAATATTTAACAATAAGTGTCACATTGCCATTTTGGCCTGCACTGCAAAAACAATAAAAGTTACATGAATGTAATGTAGAGTGAAAATATATCTATTAAACAGTTCTAAAAAAAGTCCATGACACCATATATCTATTTTTAATGTGTAAGTCATTATCGCTAAAATAGTGAATCAAAACTAAAATATTATTTGATATCTATTTCCAAAATGCACATTTTGTATTAACAAATCATTTTTTATCAAAACAAATACTTTTATCGCTTTTGATATTTAAAGACGATAAACTTTGCTTTTTACACAATGTCATTTCGACAAATATTTAAAAAGTTACAACGATGACAAAGTGATAGCGCGGTGTACTACGTAAAAGAAAAAAAATTGGGGTATTCGCAGTATCTGATCCTATACGAAGTACTAACAATAAAATTGTGATACAGTTCCTTCTTATTAAGTGATGAAAAATATATTATCATAATAGGTATTTATAATTATTGAATTTTAATAAAAAACTCAGAATTTTCCTGTTTTTCATTTTTTTAACGATATTACTTAATGTTACAAAAAAGGTTTACTTAATATAATGACAAATAACCCATTTTTTGCTAGTAAGTACATACTTATTGGAATCCCTGTATTTATTAATCAGCTCGCGATATATTGGTTTTGTAATAATTCTGCAAAATTCAAAGTAAATAATGTAGATTTTTATAGGTAAATCACCCCTTTCACCACCCTACGCCTATAAGTATTGCGATGTTGTAGCTAAGAACCAAGTTCCCATCTACTTCTATATGGAAATTCATTATATTCGATTTAGCTATTAAGGCACGGAAGCGCAACAAACAAACTCACTTTATTATATTATACTTACTAGTGATCCACCAGGGCATTGTACGGGCGAAATTTATTTATCGGGATAAAATATAGCCTATGTCACTCGGACAAAATGTATTTAAATAAAGAAAAATGTTATAATAAATAACGTAGTTACCTTATGATGAATTAATATTTGAAACGTATTCAGTAGTTTGACAGATTATTTGTTACAAACATACAAATCTTGCCTCTTTATAATATTAGTATAGATAGTTAGGATAAGATAAGTATTTAATTGATGAAAAAAAATTAAAAATAAAGTAAGTAATAGGTTTATTTGATTATATTTGTAATAGTTACTTAGCATTTGTGCTTAACAGTGATACGTTATTCGGTATTTTTTTAAACAAAAGAAAATTTGGAAAATAATTGCCATGATTGCACTACTGGGAGTACTTTTCATTCGAGCTTTACACTACCAACAAAAAAGGGTCGAACACAAAGTCTTTGACCTGTTAAAAGTGAACGCTTTAATAGACAACTACAAAGAGAACAATAAATTGATAATAAATGAGATTGCTATGGTGCTCTACCTAACGTTATGAAAATTTTATTATGCGTCTTTAGTTTAATCAAATATTATAAACTTTGCTTTGGTGATTGCATAATTACTTAATTTAGTGATCTAAGGCAGTTGCCACCATTGTCCAAAACAACAGACGGAATTACTGCTTTCTTCAACCTGCGACATAAACGTCATTGATTGGTATTGTATATAGGGTGATTAAAAACATTTGAAGTTAACTTCTGGCATCTACATATTGGGTTTCTGTGAATTATGTAGGTATATCAAATTATGAGACTAGAGACTGACACTGAATTTGTGTATATCACAATCTTAGACGTCCGGCATTGACATGACAATGCAGCCACTGCCAATTTTAAATAGTCGACGAATAAAAGTAAATGAATTTTATATTTACTGCTAAACTATTAAAAAAAGCATAAACAAAAGATGACTTTTTGAGTAAGTGCTAGTTTACTATAAAATTTACATACATTAGAGATATTCATGTAACGACATGATTTAACTTCACACATTTTTGAGAAAATTGAGGCCCATCTGTAGCCTTGACCCCGCTGGTAAAGTCTTTATATGTCTTAATAAATCATTTTTTTAGATCGACGCAAGGTACTTAATAATTCCCGCGATATTAATTCCCTTACTGAAGTAACAAGACTACGGTATATACCGTCTTAAAATACTAACTAACTAAAAAGTGTGAAATAAAAAAGGTAAATTTAAAAAATCAAAAAACCCGACTGCTTAATTATACTTCAAATAAAAACTGAAAAGAAAAAAACAAGTCCAGTAGTCTATAATTCTGTTAATAAGGAACAAAGCTACTTTAACAGTCGGGACCCACTGTTGAAAAATATTATGTATTCTTGAATATCTAATGGGTCCCGACTGTTAAAGTAGCTTTGTTCCTTATTAACAGAATTATAGACTACTGGACTTGTTTTTTTCTTTTCAGTTTTTATTTGAAGTATAATAATAATATATTTTAGTTATTAATTTTATGTTTTAAGGTTTTTAGTTTTATTGTTCTAGTATTTATATTTTACTTATATATAGTAATTATGTAATTAGATAGAGAATTATTTGTTTATAGTTAGTGTATTTTATAGTTTTATGATGTGAAATTGTTTTTAGTATTAATTATTAATTTTACTCATATTATGAGTGTGTATGTTGTTGTAAGTCTGTATAATCTTATTTTTATTAGTCCCTACTATTATGTTATACCTTAAATACATAAGTTTATACAAACACCAAGCGCAGAGTTTTTACCTGCATGTATACCAGTACTTGTGTTAACCTGCATTACCAGCTAAATTTCCAAGTTGGCTATCGTAGGTATCACGTGCCGTCCTAATGACGTCTGTAAGCGGCATCCTTGTGGTGGGACACTGCTGTCGTTGCTAAACTTGTGTAGTTTGTTCCTTTAAGTTCGTTTCAAATGTGTGTGTTATGTAGGAGATTTAAGCGATAACTCGAGTGACCTACTCATCTTCTGTAATATAATAATGAAAGAATACCCATTTAAAACTAAAGAAAAGTTTTACTAGAAAAAAAAATAACTATAATTGCTATTATTGCTAACATAACTATAATTGCTATTTCTTTTTTCGAATGTTTAATACTTGAAAAAGTATTCATTTGACATTGTGGGTTACCTATAATGCGAAGAGATGGCGCTGCCTTGCAGCATAAGGCTAGGATGCGGCCATGAGGGCCGTGGCAGCATAATCGGTCAGTGCATTCGCTCGGATTGCGAAGGGTGCGGGTTCGAGTCCCGTCCGCTGCCTGATCCGCGTGATTTTTTTTCCAGTAAAATTTTTCTTTAGATTTAAACATCTAGAAGCTAAATGCTTAGAAATAAATGAAAACATGAATACACGTTTATTCAGTTACTTATCACTAACTTTATTAACAACACTAAACTCTATTAGGGAGAGATACTTAGGATTTTAAGTTGGTATTGGAGCACAACTTAAAAGCACAATGCTTTGAGGGGTCCACGAGGCAGGGGTAATAAGGTCAGGGTAAGATAAGTCGCACTAGGCCGAGTATTCAGCCCCCACGCGCGGGCCTACCTGCGCACGTCTGCGGGGTCCCCGCAATACCTCGGGAGATCCCTGCCGTGGAGCCCCGGCTAGGCCGGGAGCCTGCTGGGTGCGGAGACGTGGAAGAATCCCTAAACGGGGACCCCGCGGTTTCACACTAAGCAGTTTAGAGGGTATTCGCAGGTTTTAGCGGATATTATCCCGTAAAGCGCCCGTAAGAGTTCGGGGTCCTCAGTGGGCAGCAACTGTGGGGCCTCGTAAGGTTTGCGGGAGCCAGGTGTGAGGTCCGTTCGGCGGTGTGCCTCTTAAAGGCGCCGTCGTCTGTAAACAGAGTTTTTGCCTGCGTCACATAAAAAAAAAGTGCGTGTCAGTTCCGACGCACGATCGGAGTTTACACTCTAAAAACGATTGTCTTTGAACAGACACAAAACAAAATCAAGTCCGAAGAAGTCGGTTACAAGTAGAGATACCTCAGAAATCGTCCCATGGTTTCGACTATCATAGGTTCCATGTCACACATTTTATCATCTAACATCAGCGATATTCATCATATATTTTATTATGTATTTCTGGAAACACACAATTTCAAAAATATCACACACTAGTCATCATTTTGTAAATATGTATTATAATTCCATCTGTACTGAAAATCACTATTCCAGAGTGCTGGACACTTACCGGCATTTCTCTATATTCTGTTATTTATTTGTTTTCATTAATTTTGCTCCGATTTTATCTATTTTTAGTTTAATTATTTTATTGACATTTGTGACAACTTAATGTTTTTTATCCGTTGCCATGGCTAAAAGTGAGGTTGCGCACAAAAACGTAACGAGGTCATTAATGCCATTCATCGATAGATTTTACTCCTCACATTTTTCTCATACCGGGCCCCTTATATATGCAAATCGATTCTTAAGGAGTAAACTCCAAAAAAGGGTAGTTTAGTAGTAGTAAATTAGTCCGAGCAAGCTTTTGTATCGCAAGCGTCTCACAACAGGCCATCGTCGTGGGTGGTAAACTGTATATATCTGTTTCATAGCTTGGCATCTTGCTCCAGTTCTACTAACTATAACAGCAATGCAAATATATAGCTGAAATTATAAAATTACACATACTAGATTAACCATTTATGAAAAAAACCTTTATGAAATGAAAAAACCTTTATTGGCCATCTTACATAATAAAAATACTATAAATTTAAAGAATAAATAAAAGAGGAACTTAACCTAAAAACAAAAAATATCAACATAAAACTAAGACGGCCAATCAGGATCCTGCCTCAGCTTATGCTGACACAGTGGGAGAATACTCTCACACTGTATCAGCGCTGGTATTCTGGCAGGGCCTGTGCGAGGACGTATTAGGCGCTAACAAGCAACAAAAACAATACATACAACAATGCTTAACTAATCCTATTGTATTGCGCATACACACATAGATACATACACACGCTGATATAATATATATATATACACACACATTAAATATATAAAATGCCAATCCTAAATATAGAAACACAGCGCAGCACTCCGACGCACCCGCACCGCATCCGATAATGGTGTCGATTCTGTCATGACTCTCCAAACCCAAGACCAAACCCAACAACAGTCCCCCCCTATCATTTACGTTGAGTAGGTACGCAATCAAATATAGTAACTATTGTAAGTAGTATTGTAACTATATATTTATATTCTAAATGATGTAATGGAAAGTGACTTCAGACGTATTTCTGAAGTCATTTTTCAACTTGACGACTCTGTATATAACAATACAGGGAGAAAAAAACAGGCCTTGCTGAGTTTCATGCCGGTTCCTCTCAGTACAAGGTCTCCCGCCGTAGTTTTGCGAACCGATGGCGTAGCTTCTTGACCTTCACAAGTGCTTGTCACAGCCTAGACTGAATAGATGAATTTTCATTTTATTTTCATTTCATTTCAGTATTCGCGACAATGAGTTCCGTTTCCGTCCGTTTGTAGAGCGAACCCGTTGGCTATCTTTTCCTAACGGAGCGAAGAATCTTAAACAAGCTCCCCCCCCCCCCCCCCCCGTCGCTCGCTTCGCCTCTGCTCTCTGGGTATCGTTACGCCGTTTGATTCCGCCTTCTTGTTGAAATATTTGAAATACAAATTTGCTGCGAAACTTATAATGCGATTCAATTAAGAATAGGAAAGCCAATGACCTCTATCTGTAAATGTCGCTTGAAAAGTACGGTTTGCAAAAAAACCTTGGTACCCTTTTTTAGTACTCCGCTAATTCAAGAATAAAAACCAATCATTTGTAAACAAACAATAACAAATATTGTTATTTAATATCGGTTGATATTTTTTTTTCACTTATTGAGTTTGGTCATGAATGGTTGATAACCTAAATCATCAACCAAATGTTACTTTAAGTTGCACTCAGAAACTCGATTTCAAACTTTAATTTAAATAAAGGATGCATGTTCGTATGTGACCTTGTAATAGTGCATGATTATTCATAACTACTCCGGCGGTAATGCAGAGATGAGCGAAATAGAAGAGATAGATTCTGATTAATGTTTTTCTCACAGTCTTAATAAATAAATATTATTAAAAATCGGTGTTTTAATTCTCAATCTTAGTAAATAAATCATCAGCAGCCTATTAATGTCCCCACTGCTGTGGCACAGGCCTTCCCTATGGATGGAATAGGGAGATTGGGCCATGACCCACCACGCGGGCCCAGTGCGGATTGGTGGGTGCTAACGACTGCAAATGCAGCCGGGACCAACGGCTTAACGTGCCTTCCGAAGCACGGAGTAAATTTTTGGTCACCCATCCAATGACCGACCACTGCGAAAGTTGTTTAACTTCAACGATCGTAGCCGAACGCGCTAGCCACCTGCGCCATCGAGCTCCTCAGTAAATAAATGATATTAAAAAAATCTGACGTTTTTCTCACATAATCTTATTATATAAACTTTATTAAATTAAATTTTTTTTGCTCACTCTACCTATTTGGTTTGAATTGACAGCTATGACGTCACAATATGGCGCCCAGTCGGTCCTGTTCTTAGTTGAATCGCATTATACAGTGCTCGCCGTCATGTGAAACTTTCGCGAGCTCTGATTATTGCAAGTTACCATTTATTCAAGGAGCAGGCTACAATCACGTCTCACCTTATGTAGTTAGCGTAATTGCCTACGTTCAGGAGTTTACGGTTCTGTGTGACTGTTACGGGTGTGCGTTGATGTCGGGAGATAGGACGCTCAACATTTAGTTTCCCACGTTTCGGGAAACTCCGTGAGTCGCAATATAACTTTGATATTAAGCTTATTGATGTGAATGAGGAAATAAAAAAGCGAGTGTTATTATGACCACACGACTGAAAGGAAACTTCTTTTGCTCCAGCTGTATGTATATATCTTTATATATATAATTCTTCTGTGAGTGTGTATGTCACTGAACTTCTCTTAAACGACTGGACCGATTTTGATAAATTTTTTTGTGTGTGTTCAAGGGGATCTGAGAATGGTTTAGATTCACAATTTTGTCCGCTGGACAACCCCTATTTTTTTAGGGCGGTACGAAGTTCGCTGGGTCAGCTAGTATATATATATATATAAGATGACCTTCTTATCTGAACCATTATGCTTTCAGAATCTGATGTACATTCATTTCATTGTCTAAAACAAATATATACAGGAACAATGAACCTTAAACTAAAAACCTTAAAAAATATAATAACTCAAATATATTACTAAAAGGAGTCCCTTTAGGCAAGGTTCCGAAGATACTACGATACGATACTACGATAAGATACTACTATTGAGGTAGCTGCCTGCCAGCTCTTCGGTCTCCAGTGATGTCGACTAACATTTTTGATATTTCCTTAAAAAACCTCAAAGCGCTCTAGGACCCCACGGACCAAGGGTCTCGACACCGAATGGGACAAAATCATATTCGGAGCCTAGACTCCTGTATTTGCACATATACATATATGTATGTGTGTGTACAGTATGTACATGTATGAACAATACATATATTAATTTTCTAAAAATATTGAAATTTATTTTATGTTTTCATTGGTAAGCAAAAAAGTCAAATATCAGTTTTTTTTAAATAACTCCTAAAAAGACCTTTGCTTTGCTCATGGACGATCTTTTTGGACAGATTTTATAATCTGTGACCTCGTAGTAATAAGGTAATAAGTGACCGGCTTTCTCTGATTTGGCAAAATATATAAAAACATGTTAAATTTCATTCTTGTGATCTGTGACTGTTCGCTGGATTCAGTATATTGTGCAGCTTTAAATCTTGAATAATGCCGTAAGTTCATATTTATTTTTGCTGTTTTAAATATCTAGATAATTGTGATAATAGAGGCTTTTATATTTGCAAAAGATTCTCACGAAAAAAATGATCTGGAAATCATATACTTAAAAAAAGGCGGGTGCCTTCGGTTTTTTAATTTCATCTACATAATTGAGTTTCTTTCTAGTTTTGTGATTGTAAATATTTTAATAAAAAAAATGTGAATGAATTAGGAAGTGTTCAATAAAATACATGTTATTTTAAGGGTAATATTAAATAAAAAAGAATTATAGATTTGAGACAGTAAAATATTTACGCCTCGACTGAGACGTACGAAAAGCTTTATTATTAAATTTAATAGTATAATAAATACGCATTCGTATAAAAAGTTTAACTAAAAATACTTTAGAGAAACATTGGCAAGGAGCAGAAAAGGGAATATCTTTAACTTGGTTATATATACCTGCAGCTACTTTACAATTGATGTGTTTTTGCGGCGCATTCGCGACTGGATGCCCACCGGGTGCCGCGCGAACTCGAGTTGCGTAGGTATGACACGCTTTCCGACCGTTTGTATGAAGATAGAATACTGTATAGATAATAATACTGTGGTTGGGCTATTCGTACTGCCGGATTTAGGGGAGGGCAACCGGGGCGAAAGCTCCGGGGCCTCCACAAACGGAGGGCCCCCACAATAGAGACTTCGGAAAAAAAATCTTTCAAATTCCAACTAGTAAACATCTTTTACTTTGATATTTTTTTTTTGCTCTTTTACCTTTACCTACAGTACTTTGTAAAGCTAACATACATGATTATTTGATTATATTAATCTTAAATACCAGAAATCATTGATCTATATTTGTTCATTCCAATCAGGCAATCAGTGAAATATCAAAATCTCAAATGGCCCTGATAAGCACTTCCAATTCATTATCCAGCTTGAGGGATTACCCCAATCGCTTAATGGCTGAGTGGGGTGGTACTTGCCCGCAGGGCCGAATTTAAGGCAGGGCAGGTGAGGCTGTGGCCCAGGGGCCTCCACAACAGCTTAAGAAATAACAACATTTCGATGGGTTAACAAGAATACAAATCCTAAGTGGCCCGTGGCAGTATTCTCAGGCCGCGATAGCGTAGTGCGTGTGCGCCGAGGTTGCCACTGAGTCTAGTACCTTACGTAGGCCAACGCGAAAGTTGCTTTTGTTGACATAGCGTAGTCACTCCCTTATTTTGGTGTTGCCACACGGGGGTGACCATGTTGACTACGCTAAGTCGACCTTTTTTATAGTATTTATGTATTTTTGATAGCTCTATTTTTCTATGGTTTTTATATTTGTATTTTGTTACTTTTTATTATGCGTCATTGTCACGAAGAAGAGAGTTTTATTTCAGCTTTTTTCCTATTCAACAACAATATATGAGTAATTTTCTTAGCAGCGTTTCGTACCGGAACGGACGGTATGCAGGAACGACAATATTCATAGCGGGAAGGAAGCAGGCTTATAAAAATTATGAATAATGACGAATACTGAGGTCAGTGGGCCAAATACACTGCACTGTATTATTGTCAAAGTAGGAATAATATTATATTTATATTTTGAATTGAAATTATAGAATTAAAATATAATGCCATTGTTTCCTCGTGGTTATTTGGCAATTAATTATTATTATTTTAAATATTCAATTGCCATTGTAACAAAAATCTGTGTGACAACGTGGAAACAGGGCGTTGCAACTTAAAGCACTTGCGTTCTAAAAGCACCGCTTAAATTAGGTGCATGCACACAATTGGCTTTAGTCACAATTTGACAAGTAAACAGGCTACATGTGCAATTGCGCACTTATAAAACAACTAGCGGCCCGCCCTCGCTTCGCTTCGGTGTAGAGCTGAAGTGTAAACTACAGTTTTTGTTCTCAGGCTTGTATTATACACAACATCCATCCATGATTCTTCTTATACCTGCATGCAAAGTCTCAGCCCGACCGGTTTAAAATTGACAAAGTTTCATACAAACTTTCATTCCCTATTTTATCCCCTTGGGGGTAGAATTGATCAAAATCCTTTCTTAGCGGATGCCGACATCATAACATCTACCTGCATGCCAAATTTCAGCCCGATCCATCCAGTGGTTTGGGCTGTGCGTTGATAGATCACTATGTCAGTCAGTCACCTTTGAGTTTTCTATATATAGATACTGCTGTTATTCTGTGTTAATAGGATAGAACTTTTGAAAAGTGCACAAATAGTTTAAGACTAATGAACAAATTCCACGGTAGCACCTTTGATTCGTAATATTTTTTTAAACATTTTTTTCTCAAAAACCACACTTTATTATGATTTTGAATGTTATTCGCTTATATTCGCTATTTGTTATCCAAAAAGGACAACAATATAACTCAGCCGTTCCACTTGCACAATCTTTTGTGTATTCTGTTTGTCCCGGACAAACCTGGGCTTCCATCGGAAAGCAGGCGTGGTCCTCCTCGGCAACATAATCTCTCACGAAAACAGGGGTCACACCGTGGCGCGTGCGATGTCACCTTTGGTTAGATCATTGCGTAACCTCAATGCACTTCGGGACGCCAACACTGAATTCGACTTTTCTTTTGACAGTTGGTCTACCATCAAGTCAGCATTATTAGGTTATTGTGAAAGTCTGACGGATAAATGGAGCAATACTGGTTGCACTGACAATGAGGATAGTGCTTGACATTAATTTTTGTTAAAACATATAATATTTATTTGAAATGCTTACCCTATTTATAGTATATTATATTAATATTGACGTTTTATGATATATAATGACATCCATTTAAAATGTGTGAAACTTAAAAATGTTAATGTGTGATAAATGTAATTGCTTTTTGTCGTTTTTATCACAATTAATAAATAAATAAAAAGTGATGTGGTGTCGTGGGACACCAGGTAGGAACGAAGTTCCTTCGGCTAATGTAGAATCGACACAAATTGCAAACTCGCTTATGTATGCGCCTGTCGCGTCTGCGCACGTCTCATTTAACGGTTTTTTTTCAGTTCAGTCGCGCAGCAAAATCCCTATCCCTTCCAAGCCTGCCGTAAGGAACTTCGTTCCAACTAGAGGGAGATTATCTGCAGGCGGTTGACAAGCGACGAGCGAGTTGAAGCGTAGCGTTATGTCTCACTCGCTCAATTGATTGTTTATATACGTGTGAGAGTGGCTTATGTAGTTGTGTCGGAACATTTTTAATTGAATTAATCTAAGAGATGTAATGTCTTCAAATACAAGAAGCATTTAAACCTTCTGCCACACTGCTGTTCCTAATACAAACAATTTCATTTTCCAACACATATCCAAATTCGTGTTAAGACCTTAGATTATAACAAAAAGGGTAGATACGTACGTATACTTGCATCAAACAAAAACTGATCCCACGGCAGCGTGAACGGGACGGCGAGATTCGCGTCACTGCATTACCGACCCGAACGAAACAGCACGTTAAGTTTCAACGGCAGCGCGAACGAGACGGCGAGATCCGCGTCACTGCACTACCGACCAATCACGCGACCAATACTCGACGTCACTAACGAATAAGATTCAAAAGAAACAGCAATTTTTATGAAAAAATATATTTTATAATACTTACGAATGAAAAGTGATGCCGTGGGTTTTATTTTTAGTTCTTGAGCAATTTGAGCACTTTTTAATAACACACTTAGGCATTGTTTTATCATATAAACACAAAATATTAGCAATATTTCTTTCTAGCGTTCACATGTACGTCGTTTGCATGTCAAGTTGTGACTAAAGCGATTAGGGTCGTGGACCACAATTCATGCGGATCACTTTTGTGAGGCTAGTGCCGTATCTAACCTTTTTGTTTTAATCTAAGGTTAAGACTAAAGAAGATTGAGACTGGTTGTATAAATCACCGGTCGAGCGTAAACCCGTTGGTTTCGTGGCCACTCCTGGCCGCCGGCAAAATCGGGCGGAAGGTATAAATTTGCCATCACATCGGAAGTGGCTCAGCAGTGCCGATACACTGTGGACTACCGGCTGGCCTATACAATACCGTCAGATAAGTAAGGACTGGAGTTGCTTGACGGAAATTATGTTGACAACTTATATAGTTTCTTTATAAATAGGGGAGAGAAGTTTTTGACGTGACAACGTCTTAAATTAGGTTGCGGCTGGGAGTCACTTATGAAAAAGTGTAACGCTCGGTAACGTTACGATGAGTCTCTCGTGTTAAGTTTAAGTTTACATGTACAATGTTTTAGTAAACAAAATATATTTCTATAGTTAAAATTTGTGCAATTCTTATTTTCATCCAATTCCTTGTTCCTATTGTGCAATTTAATTATATTCATATCAATAAATATTCTACCGAGAAAAAGACGTTGTCACGTAAAATCTTCGCCCGTAAAACCGACTTTACAGGCAACCATTTTTTTTGATTTCCGTAAGTGATTAAATAGATTGTTTATTTGGGCATTGGAAGTAAAAAAAGGGAAATTAAATCGCCCTAACACAGTAAACTTCGTTGAAGATTCAAGTTTTTATACGATCCATGTGCCCCAGAGTAGCTGAAATCTAGATTTCAATTTCTGGGCACTTCCAATCAACGTGATCTTCGCTCGTGCAGAAATCTTACACCACAAATCCCCGTTAATCATTCTGGGTTTGGATCCAAATCGTTCACTGTTACTGCCATACGACTGTGGAATGCTCTACCACTAAGCATACGTAGTACTGACAATAAGGTTGAGTTCAAAAAACTTGTGCGTGAACACTACGTGATTTTTCCCTATAGTTGCATCGATATATCGTCGGTGATATTCTGAAACCGCGGAACTAACAGTGTTTAAAACCGCGTATTTACAAAACTAGCAAAATCGAGATTTCGCGGGCTTAGCTTCGTTGTAGTGATTGGCTGCGTTCTGTGATGATGGCTGGGCCTATTCCTATTGGAGGAAGCCGTGGAATCGAATGTCTTTTAATCCGCGTAACGTCAGGTGATTGTTTATTGTGCCCAAACCGCGTATGCATGTAACTTGCTACTGGTTCGACGAAACCGCCTGTGATTTAAGAGCTACCACTTACGCATCATTGTTCATTGATTATTTGACTAAGTTATTAGAAGAAGATTGCAGGGATGTTGTCATCTGGACGGATGGCTGCACTGCACAGAACAGAAACTCAATAGTTTCTAATGCCCTTATAAGATTAGCAGTAGACAAAAATACAACAATTACAGAAAAGTATCTGGAAAAAGGTCACACTCAAATGGAGGTTGCCTCCGTTCACTCCGTAGTGGAAAGAAAACTGAAAAATGTTGAAAGTTTTCTTCCTTCTCTTCTTCTTCTTCTTCCTCAACCACTATCCACCCACTGCTGAGTGAAGGTCTCTTCCATTGCACTCCATCTATTGCGATCTCGGGCAGACTGCATCCATTTCGCTCCGGCTATCCTAATGATGTCATCTGTCCACCGGGCTGGTTGACGCCCCACGTTTCTGCGTCCGGTTCTCGGCCTCCATTCCATTACCTTTCTGCTCCACCTGCCATCCTCGCGTCTACAGACATGTCCCGCCCATTTCCATTTGCTGCGGGAAATTACACAAGCGATGTCAGGTAACTCTTCCTTCTCAGTATGCCTCAATTACAAAAGAAGCCAGGAAGCATCCTTCTCCATACCAGGTTTTTCAACCAGATTACACCTTTTTTAAAGACTACAGTCTAAAAGAATACCAAATTTATGATTCCATTCGTCCTGGGCGTTCTGCTGCGATTGCGTAGTGGATCTGAGGGTTTTAAAGTATAATCCTAACGGCACAATAGAGTTTAAAAAACACTTTAAAGATGATTTCAGCCCACTTCATCGGAGACCAAAACCTATTTCAGCTGTAGTTATAATGTACCTCCCCTGTATTCATCTAGACTGCTTATATTAGACAGTAAGTATCAGCACTTACAGCAATTAAAGAGTGTGATACCTGCAGATTGACACTTATTTTACGATAATTTGCCATTTAAGAAAAAGTAATGTTTTATTGATCTCATTTTTAACAAAGACCTCAATGTGCAATTATTATTCTACTCAGAAGTAATATTTATATACGTTTTTTTCTTCATTTTTAGTTTTAACTGTTAATTAGTAAGTACCCTCTCAACAAGGTATGTTTAACACACTTAGCTATAAAGAGCTACTTTTTTTTAACATTATGGGGATTTATGGTGTTAATTTCCTGTATATTGTTGATTACCTAATGTACCGGTGATAAATATGTGCCAAAAATTAAACTCTGAAGTTGACTTAATAAATAATTATAGGATGTTGATTGTATTCTTTTGTTTTATTTCGGCGGACAATTCCGCTTAAGTGACATAAAAAAACTCATTTTGATTTTATTTGAGATAATAAAACCGCGAAAGTCGATTTACTAATTAATTAATACATATTTAACATAACTAATGCCTACAATACCAAGAAGAATATTATAATTTGACAATTTAAATGTTTAAACAATAGAAAGTCATGTAATTCAGTAAATATTATGTTTTTCTTCGTTCCTGTAAAATTCACTGCACCTACCTTACGCGGTTTTAAACACTGTTAGTTCCGCGGTTTCAGAATATCACCGACGATATATTATATTTATTGTATTTTATGTATGTTATGCATATCTTAATATATATAAATCTCGTGTCACAATGTTTGTCCTCAATGGACTCCTAAACCACTGAACCGATTATAATAAAATTCGCACACCATGTGCAGTTCGATCCAACTTGAGAGATAGGATAGTTTAAATCTCAAATTATAGTCGCAATTTTAATTTATTGCAAATTATTACTTTTGGGCGGTACGAAGTTCGCCGAGTCAGCTAGTTATATATATATACAAATCAATTGGTGTTCATTAGTCTCGCTAAAACTCGAGAACGGCTGAACGGATTTATCTTATCTTGGTTTTGAAATGTTCGTGGAGGTTTAGGGAAGGTTTGAAAGGTGAGAAAAATTCGAATAATTGCCGCGAAAACCCTAAAACAGTCCTTTTCGTTTTCTAAATAAAATGTAGAGAGTACAAAAACTATATAGTCTACACTACAGCTCTACACCGAAGCGAAGCGAGGGCGGGCCGCTAGTATATATATATATGCGTATGTTTATGTATGGTTATATGAGTATTTTATATAATATGTGCATCAATTTGTATTTAAGTATTATTATTTTATTGCTGTTATTTTGATATTGTTCATTTTATTTGATTTTTAGCAACTAAGCTCTATCGCCATACTATTTGTCTCCAACAATCATACTGGTTGACTGATAGAGAATGCCTATGGCATTAAGTTCGCCGTTTGCTTATGTTTGGCAATAAAGTTTAAATAAATAAATAAAATAAATAAAAATAGATAGTGATGTTTACGTCAGTATTTGGAGTATTGATGTAGAACTGCAGTCTTCCATGGCATTCAATCTCAAGGCCTTATGTGCCTTTTTTGATCTGCGATATGCCTATGACCTCTGCTTATTTTGCAAAAGAAATGAACTAATTTTATTTCGTGGGGCAGTTGTATCAGAAGAGATTTAAAGAAGATAGTCTTTATTAGATATCCGCCTCACCTTGGGGCAGGAAAGTGTGCCACTCCAGCAATCCTCACCTTGCGGCTGGAAAGTGTGCCGCTCCAGCAATCCTCACTTTGCGGTAGGAGAGTGTGCCACTGCGGCCATTCTCACCTTATCTCAGTAAAATATGCCACTCTAACATTCCTCACCTTGCGGCAGGCAAGTGTACCACTCCAGCAATCCTCACCTTGCGGCAGGAAAGTGTGCCACTCCAGAACTCCTCACTTTGCGGCAGGAAAGTGTGCCACTCCAGCAATTCTCACTTTGCGGCAGGAAAGTGTGCCACTCCAGCAATCCTCACTTTGCGGCAGGAAAGTGTGCCACTTCAGGAATCCTCACCTTGCGGCAGGAAAGTGTGCTACTCCAGCAATCCTCACTTTGCGGCAGGAAAGTGTGCCACTCCAGCAATCCTCACCTTGCGGCAGGAAAGTGTGCCACTCCAGCAATCCTCACCTTGCGGCAGGAAAGTGTGCCACTCCAGCAATCCTCACCTTGCGGCTGGAAAGTGTGCCGCTCCAGCAATCCTCACTTTGCGGCAGGAAAGTGTGCCACTCCAGCAATCCTCACTTTGCGGCATGAAAGTGTGCCACTGCGGCCATCCTCACCTTATGTCAGTAAAATGTGCCACTCCAGCAAATCCTCACTCTGCGGCTGGAAAGTGTGCCACTCCAGCAATCCTCACTTTGCGGCAGGAAAGTGTGCCACTCCAGCAATCCTCACTTTGCGGCTGGAAAGTGTGCCACTCCAGCAATCCTCACTTTGCGGCAGGAAAGTGTGCCACTGCGGCCATCCTCACCTTATGTCAGTAAAATGTGCCACTCCAGCAATCCTCACCTTGCGGCTGGAAAGTGTGCCACTCCAGCAATCCTCACTTTGCGGCAGGAAAGTGTGCCACTGCGGCCATCCTCACCTTATGTCAGTAAAATGTGCCACTCCAGCAATCCTCACCTTGCGGCAGGAAAGTGTGCCACTCCAGCAATCCTCACCTTGCGGCAGAAAAGTGTGCTACTCCAGCAATCCTCACTTTGCGGCAGGAAAGTGTGCCACTCCAGCAATCCTCACCTTGCGGCAGGAAAGTGTGCTACTCCAGCAATCCTCACTTTGCGGCAGGAAAGTGTGCCACTCCAGCAATCCTCACCTTGCGGCAGGAAAGTGTGCCACTCCAGCAATCCTCACCTTGCGGCTGGAAAGTGTGCCGCTCCAGCAATCCTCACTTTGCGGTAGGAGAGTGTGCCGCTGCGGCCATTCTCACCTTATCTCAGTAAAATATGCCACTCTAACATTCCTCACCTTGCGGCAGGCAAGTGTACCACTCCAGCAATCCTCACCTTGCGGCAGGAAAGTGTGCCACTCCAGAACTCCTCACTTTGCGGCAGGAAAGTGTGCCACTCCAGCAATTCTCACTTTGCGGCAGGAAAGTGTGCCACTCCAGCAATCCTCACCTTGCGGCAGGAAAGTGTGCCACTCCAGAACTCCTCACTTTGCGGCAGGCAAGTGTACCACTCCAGCAATCCTCACCTTGCGGCAGGAAAGTGTGCCACTCCAGAACTCCTCACTTTGCGGCAGGAAAGTGTGCCACTCCAGCAATTCTCACTTTGCGGCAGGAAAGTGTGCCACTCCAGCAATCCTCACTTTGCGGCAGGAAAGTGTGCCACTCCAGCAATCCTCACTTTGCGGCATGAAAGTGTGCCACTGCGGCCATCCTCACCTTATGTCAGTAAAATGTGCCACTCCAGCAATCCTCACTTTGCGGCTGGAAAGTGTGCCACTCCAGCAATCCTCACTTTGCGGCAGGAAAGTGTGCCACTGCGGCCATCCTCACCTTATGTCAGTAAAATGTGCCACTCCAGCAATCCTCACCTTGCGGCAGGAAAGTGTGCTACTCCAGCAATCCTCACTTTGCGGCAGGAAAGTGTGCCACTCCAGCAATCCTCACCTTGCGGCAGGAAAGTGTGCTACTCCAGCAATCCTCACTTTGCGGCAGGAAAGTGTGCCACTCCAGCAATCCTCACCTTGCGGCAGGAAAGTGTGCTACTCCAGCAATCCTCACTTTGCGGCAGGAAAGTGTGCCACTCCAGGAATCCTCACCTTGTGGCAGGAAAGTGTGCCACTCCAGCAATCCTCACTTTGCGGCAGGAAAGTGTGCCACTCCAGCAATCCTCACTTTGCGGCAGGAAAGTGTGCCACTCCAGCAATCCTCACTTTGCGGCAGGAGAGTGTGCCACTGCGGCCATCCTCACTTTGCGGCAGGAAAGTGTGCTACTCCAGCAATCCTCATTTTGCGGCAGGAAAGTGTGCCACTCCAGGAATCCTCACCTTGCGGCAGGAAAGTGTGCCACTCCAGCAATCCTCACCTTGCGGCAGGAAAGTGTGCCACTCCAGCAATCCTCACTTTGCGGCAGGAAAGTGTGCCACTGCGGCCATCCTCACCTTATGTCAGTAAAATGTGCCACTCCAGGAATCCTCACCTTGCGGCAGGAAAGTGTGCTACTCCAGCAATCCTCACTTTGCGGCAGGAAAGTGTGCCACTCCAGGAATCCTCACCTTGCGGCAGGAAAGTGTGCCACTCCAGCAATCCTCACCTTGCGGCAGGAAAGTGTGGCACTCCAGCAATCCTCACTTTGCGGCAGGAAAGTGTGCCACTGCGGCCATCCTCACTTTGCGGCAGGAAAGTGTGCTACTCCAGCAATCCTCATTTTGCGGCAGGAAAGTGTGCCACTCCAGGAATCCTCACCTTGCGGCAGGAAAGTGTGCCACTCCAGCAATCCTCACCTTGCGGCAGGAAAGTGTGCCACTCCAGCAATCCTCACTTTGCGGCAGGAAAGTGTGCCACTGCGGCCATCCTCACCTTATGTCAGTAAAATGTGCCACTCCAGGAATCCTCACCTTGCGGCAGGCAAGTGTACCACTCCAGCAATCCTCACCTTGCGGCAGGAAAGTGTGCCACTCCAGAACTCCTCACTTTGCGGCAGGAAAGTGTGCCACTCCAGCAATTCTCACTTTGCGGCAGGAAAGTGTGCCACTCCAGCAATCCTCACTTTGCGGCAGGAAAGTGTGCCACTCCAGCAATCCTCACTTTGCGGCATGAAAGTGTGCCACTGCGGCCATCCTCACCTCATGTCAGTAAAATGTGCCACTCCAGCAATTCTCACTTTGCGGCAGGAAAGTGTGCCACTCCAGCAATCCTCACTTTGCGGCAGGAAAGTGTGTCACTCCAGCAATCCTCACTTTGCGGCATGAAAGTGTGCCACTGCGGCCATCCTCACCTTATGTCAGTAAAATGTGCCACTCCAGCAATCCTCACTTTGCGGCTGGAAAGTGTGCCACTCCAGCAATCCTCACTTTGCGGCAGGAAAGTGTGCCACTGCGGCCATCCTCACCTTATGTCAGTAAAATGTGCCACTCCAGCAATCCTCACCTTGCGGCAGGAAAGTGTGCCACTCCAGCAATCCTCACCTTGCGGCAGGAAAGTGTGCTACTCCAGCAATCCTCACTTTGCGGCAGGAAAGTGTGCCACTCCAGCAATCCTCACCTTGCGGCAGGAAAGTGTGCTACTCCAGCAATCCTCATTTTGCGGCAGGAAAGTGTGCCACTCCAGGAATCCTCACCTTGCGGCAGGAAAGTGTGCCACTCCAGCAATCCTCACCTTGCGGCAGGAAAGTGTGCCACTCCAGCAATCCTGACTTTGCGGCAGGAAAGTGTGCCACTGCGGCCATCCTCACCTTATGTCAGTAAAATGTGCCACTCCAGGAATCCTCACCTTGCGGTAGGAAAGTGTGCTACTCCAGCAATCCTCACTTTGCGGCAGGAAAGTGTGCCACTCCAGGAATCCTCACCTTGCGGCAGAAAAGTGTGCCACTCCAGCAATCCTCACTTTGCGGCAGGAGAGTGTGCCACTGCGGCCATCCTCACCTTATGCCAGTAAAATGTGCCACTCTAGCATTCCTCACCTTGCGGCAGGAAAGTGTGCCACTCCAGCCATCCTCACCTTGTAAGTGGCAGGAGAGTATGCCACTTCAGCTATCCTCACCTTGCAGGCCTGAACTAAATTTTCTACCCCGCGTGAAGCTCTGTAACCTTGCATCTTTTAAGATATTGTTTTTCACTATTTTTACTTGATCAATAAATCACTTTATTTCAAACGATTTATCTTAAACGACCCTGTTTGTGCGGGTCTTACACGTATTTAGGTATTTTCTGATGGAGATTTTTTTTCTTCATTTGGTTCTAAAAAAAGGACGGAAAACGGACTACCCACATTATACAGATGTTTGCGTAACAAATATTTTTATTGTATTGTTTAAACCAAGTCATCAATTTGTAAATTATCAACAGTTTTAGTAAAAAAAAAATGTAAAATTCAATAGTGATTTGTGATATATATCAGTGTTTGTATGTCCAACTGAATTGTTTGTTTATTTCGTACGTCTCGTGTAACACACGTAATGGATTAATTATTCTTTGTTTTCTCATGTAAGTGAATTTTGTGTTCTGTTTTGAGAAATAAATGTCTTAAACCATAAACCATTCTAAAAAAAGAAACTTCATTTGTATCTTATGAATAATTAATACACGTACCTACGTAATATAAGTTTAGTTTCTCAACAAAATTGCGTAAAAGCATGATTAAATAAAAAGCTAAGCAAAACTTTTGCAACAATATATAAGCTTTCTCGCAAACTTTTCGCTGTGCGTCATCGGCCGCCGGGCGCTGCCAAATCTTGCCGGAATACTTGGCCAATTTAGTTATTAAGTTGAACTTAACATTTACCTACTAATGAGTCAGTTCGTGCCTTCGTAACAATTTCAGGACTAAAATTGTTTAACATGTTTGACAGCAGTGCTGCCAACCCGAATTTTATAAAATTAGTAGATTATTTGCCAAATGTTGGTAGAAGTTGGTAGAATGTAAAATGCAAAATTGGTAGATCTACCACCTCAATTTAGAAGAATTTTTAAAATTAAAAATGCATGCAATGCAATGCAGAGCACACTGCCAACCTGCAAATTACTTGTCTTTCTCCCATAATATCGAATATTTTTGGTCATAGTGCCTTTTTCTAGGTTTTCGTGGCGGAGTTCCTAACCTAGAACTCTGTGCATCGCTTTCGCTGCTGTCAGAATCCATTATATAAATAAATGCACGCAACATAGAACAAACAGCAATCAGCACCGTTAATACGCAGTTAGAATTCTAGAATTCTATTTAGTTTTTACAATAAAACAGGAGCAATGATTCAACATTGATTCCGCAATAAACTAACCGGGAATAGGCCACGGCACGACATGGCTCACGCAACACATCGCAACATCGCTCGTCGATATAAAAATAATTCAAACTGGTGATATGTCAAACTAATTAAAAAAATAGGTAGTTTTTAGGTCTAGGGTAGTAGATAGGTAGACTGAAGTGAAAATTGGTAGATCTAACAAGGTTGGATGAGAACACTGTTTGACAGGTTGTTCGATAGGTAGATATGTATATATATACCTATTAGGGGTGGGCGTTTTTAGAATAACGATGCGCGATAACGATGCCGGGTTGCGACTGGATGCCGTTATTGGATGCCGATGTCATCTAGTTTTTGTCAACGGTACTACAGCAAGAGTGCCACAAACTTATCTGTGCCGGTCAAGATGTCGCTAGCAGTGAACAAATATGTCATAAAATTGTCACAATGCTATGGATAAATTGTAGTTCCAATTTTTGCCACCGGCACTGAAAAATTTGCGATACTACGATACTGACATTCACATGACATCGATGCGATGCCGGCATCGGTGCGCGGATCCGATGCGATTTATCTGCTACACCGGCATCGATTTCACAAATATCTTAAAACGACCATCTCTAATACCTATAGCGATACGCGCAGTATCTGAAAACGAAAGACAATCAAAAGTCTGGAATTTTTAAAGGGAAGCTTTTATTATATTTCCAACTTTTCTTGGTTCATCTTTAGCATGTCGAACTGCATTTTTAATTGTTACTAAAATTCAGACCTTTGAACAAGCATCGATGTTCAAGTGGTAGAAAGCTCGTCAGCCCGGGTTAGGTTCAACACTTTGTTGATGTGAAATTTCTTTTGGGACGGGGTGTAAATGGAAAAATCCCATGGAAGTGATGAAACCGAAATATCACACGACTATGTATGTGTATGTGTGTCTGTAGGATGCGTGTGCAGCTCTTCCCGACTCCCGACGAGTATGAAAGTTAGAGGGTAACTCGGCGAATGCTGAAACGCTACGAGCGTCACACGCGACAATATATAATGCAATTCAACTAAGAACAGGACCGACTGGGCGCCATATTTTGACGTCATAGCTGTCAATTCAAACCAAATAGGTAGAGTGAGCAAAAAAAATTTCTATTTAATAAAACTTATTTACTAAGATTAAGTGAGAAAAAACATTAGATTTTTTAATAAAATTAATTTACTAAGTTTGAGAAAAAAACAACCGATTTTTAATAATATTTCTTTATTAAGACTGTGTGAGAAAAAACATAAATCAGAATGTAGCTCTTTCAATTCCGCTCATCTCTGCATTACCGCCGGCGTAGTTATGAATAACCATGCAGGTCACATACGAACATGCATCCTATATGTAAACGAAAGTGTTAAATCGAGTTTCTGAACGCAACATAAAGTGACATTTGGTTGAAGATAACGATATACACGCACACACACTACACCAACATACACACACACACACACATACATACAAAATACAAACACTCACTCCCACATTTACAGTTACGTAGGCATAAACACCAAACGTCTAAACTAATTAGATCTTGGTCATGGTTTATTTAGATTTTATTGGATAACTGATAGTTGATTATATTTATAATTTAATGATTAAAACTAAAAAATACACTAACTATAAACAAATAAGTCTCTATCTAATTACATAATTACTATATATAAGTAAAATATAAATACTAGAATAATAAAACTAAAATTAAAAACCTTAAAAACATAAAAATTAATAACTAAAATATATTATTAAAAGGAGTCCCTTTAGGCAAGGAACCGAAGATACTGGCAGCGTTACCTCTTTGAATGGCTAGACTAATTCTTTGTCCGAGGTAGCTGCCAGCTCTTCGGTCTCCTGTGACGTCGACTAACCTTTTTGCTATTTCCTTAAATAGCCTTAAAGCGCTAGGACCCCACGGACCAAGGGTCTCGACACCGAATGGGACAAAATCATATTCGGAGCCTAGACCCCTGTATTTGCCTGCCTTAGCTTTTTCAGCAGCTTCACAAGCCGCACCAGCTCTGTTGTTGGTTCCATGTAGATGGGAAGGGGCCAGCGTGTCTGAACAGGTTGCATCCCATACTAGCACCCGACCCATCTTCCATGGAATCAAACTCATACCGTCCGGTCTCTTGCCATTGTCTCTTGCAATACCAGTTGGCTCAAGTAGACTTGGCACGTTGACGGTGGCAAGGGACCGGCGTATGATATCGTTAAGTGCGGCGTGTCTCGAGAAGCGGCCTGCACTTTTTTGGCAAGACAGTCCGTGATGTCCTAGCTTGTCGACATCACTGCCACAGGGACATTTATGAGGAGCGCAGACCGGGACCCCAAGCCGTAGACAGGTTGCGATTCGGAGCGTGTCAGGCTCAAGAAATGTTCCTGTATTTGCCGAGGGGTACGCGTGAAGCCAGTAGCCGGCCTCGTGCGCACCCACGGCCAAAAGCCTAGCACGCGCCGAACCTGTACTACAGCTCAAAAGGTTATCATACGTCAATTTACAGTTTATGTCATCCCAGCTCCTCTGTGAATTTGGATAAACTGGAAAATTTTGACCTGGGCATGCAATTAAGAAAGCGTTTCTAGCTTCTTCCAAGCCAGCAATCTCAAAGTTTGAAGGGGATACCCTTAAAATTTTACTTATGAGATTTGCTGAACTATGGACAGAAGATAGGAAGGCTGGTAAAGCGACACTGGAAATTTTGCGAATCCCTAAACCACCATAACGGATGGGTAGGGATGCTTGGGTCCAAGATTGCTCGTTAAGCTGCATATTAAGAATTGATTCTAAGTTATTTTTGATTAAGCCGTCTACTTGTGCCAAAAGATCTGGATGATTCCAAAAGGAGCAGCAACGGAGGACATACGTTAATTTTGGGACAAAAAGACAGAATTTTAAGATGCAAAGTGCATAATGTGGACTAATTTCAAGGAGACGGTCAGCGGAATTTTGGAATTTATTAATTGAATTATTAAAATATTCAGAAATAGATTCATCAAAAATTGGAGAACCTAAAAGGTAAAGGGAATTTCTGTTAACTATTTTAATATTTGGAGCCAAAATATTAAATTTTTGTTTAACATCATTTAAATTTAAGTCACAGTTATTTATAAAAAGTTCGCATTTGCTAAAATTAAGCTCCAAACCAATGGCTTCAAATTTGTTTTTGATTAAAAAAAGGTCCGAAAACACAGTATCCACATCACCTCCTAGGGTTCCGTCGTCCAAGTACCAAACGTTGAATTTAGAATTTAATTTTTTTATTATCGGATTTATAGCCAAACTAAAAATTGCAGGCCCAAGGGGATCACCCTGTTGACAACCTACTTCCGAGGATAGTTCATTAGAACGATATAACAATTTTGTTGGGTCAGCGTAACTGAGAAGAAGATAATTGTATATTTCCGGTATATGTTGTTTTATTTCCGTCAGCAGGGTATCCCTATTTACCGAATTGAATGCATTTTTGACATCAATTTTGAGCAACACGTCAGGCTGTCCGTAAGTTAGGAAGGAGCGTAAGGCATGGACGGCTGCCTCACACCCTCCTTTTACACCAAAGCCTAACTGTACGGGTTCAAATTCCGAATTTAATTTTGGTAAAATATGTCGAACAGCAATTTTGGAGGCCAGACGTCGTAGTGTTGATCCAACAGCAATTGGTCTCACCCCTCCGTCCTTTTTGGTGAGGGCAATGAGGTTCGCGCCGAAAAGAATGGGAACAATTTCTTGATTGACATTACCGGAATACATAAAGTTGATTAAATTAGTGATCGAATTTATAAGTTGCTTTCCTGCATCACCCACAGAATGCGACGTTAAGTCTTTCAAATGTTGGGGTGAGATTCCATCCAAACCTGCAGCCGAACCTGGTTTAAAAGACAAAATGGCATCCGTAACATCTTTGTTTTGAATTTGAAGGCATGCTTGCCCTGCTGTTGGTGGATCGAAAAAATATGGGTTTACTGGAGCTGGGGGATGTTTTGTCCGTAAGGCCTGAAGGGTGTCAGGGGTATCTGGAGATAGCACGTCGTTGGAGAACAAAAGGCGAGCGGCACCTTTGAGATCTCCGTCACAGATTTTATTTTCAATGAGTTTGATGCGATTCCGAGGGGCATTGTGTTTGATTAGAGGTGCGGGAGAAGGCAAGGAGCTTACAGCACAATTATTCTTGATCTTTTGTGTTAAGGATAAATTCAGTTCATTAGTTTTTAAGATATTTAGTGTGCTGTATGAAAATAAAAATAGGTTCTGCCAGTCTTGAGAACAATTACTTATGTAGCATTTCTGAATTAATTGTGATAAATGTGTAGCAACAGTTATTCGAGCTCCTCGAGGGATTCTTTTAACTATGGGTATACTATTTTTCAAATGGCTAAGATATGTGTGGAAAGGAGTTGGATCGTTGGCTACATAAGTAGGCCCACTCGGAATAATGGGATGGATGTCTAAAGGTGAACTATTTTGGCTAATACATTTCCTGTGTATTTTTGTAGTGTGTATTTTGAGGCCTTTCAAAGATTTGAATGATTTGTGGCACTGTGTACATTTACGGGTCGTGTTCGACGTGCCATCACTAGATTGGGTCGCGGACTGCATTCACAAAACTTAAATATATTCACAAAAAAGAATAACTTAAAACAAAATTAAAAAACACAATAAAATAACTTGAAAAATGCACTGAAAATATAAAAAAGTCAAAGACAAATATGACAGCTGCTTGTTGTGATAAATAACGCATGCGCCGTTACTTTGGTGCGTCACAGGATGGTCTTGGATTGGACACAGTGAAAGAGAAAGACCTAGCGACGCATGTCGTCGCTAGGACAACCGATGGCGGCCTTAGCAACCGCGTCTTCAAATTATCACAAACGGATCAGAAATTTTTAACCACTGAACAGGCACTGTGGTGGAACAACAATAAAATCCCCATGCACACATATGAAAAACAACTTGATTTACTTTTATATGCAGGTTTGCGCCGTCAGTAAATTAAAATGGCTTAGAAATTAATATTTTAAGTGACCTGAGCCTGCATGTCATATGGTTTTTTTTTTTTTTTTTTTTTTTTTTTTATTTTTTATTGGATTGTTATAATTATCTATTTTAAGGAAGAGCTGTATCTCCTGACACAGGCTATTTAAGCTTAAAAGGAGATGCAGGTCATTAGTTTAAGATCACCTTATTGTTCAAGTCAATAAAATTTTATTATTATTATTATTTAGGTTATCAACCATCCATAGCCAAAACTCGATAAATGAAAAAAAATATCAACCAATATTAATTATCAATATTTGTTATTGTTTGTTTAAAAATGTTTGGTTTTTAATCTAGAATTAGCCGAGTGCTAAAAAAGTGTTCCGAGATTTTTTGCAAACCGTACTTTTCATGCGACATTTGACAGATGGAGGTTATTGGCTTTCCTATTTTTATTTGAATCGCATTATACTTATATGTGATGATGCGTGCGCACCCTTCCCCTATGCCTTATGCACCGCCTAATGCTAGGTTATTTAAGAAAAGAAGTTTCACTTCAGATGTGTCCGTCCGTGCACACTATTTTTTTATATTTCTCAACTTTTTATTAACCGTAGTAATATCAACTAAGAATGGTACTATCGCGGAATTTTGCGCTCTGTCACTTGGCGATCAAAATACTTTGAACGGTTTTCTACAGTAGTTTTTACTACGCCGCGCCTTCGCGTCGGACGCGCCAATCCGGGCCGCCGCACAAAAGTAAGACAGAGAGCATTTCATTGATTGAATAATGACTTGAATTGCATTTGTTTTAGTTGCAATTTATCATCCGCATCGTGATCGCGACAGCGCTATACGAAAAAGTAAGACAGCGATAATTACATGTCTATGAATGAATTTTTACTACGCCGCTACCGCAAGCGATTTTGGCATTATGGGTGACAGAGCGGGTTTTTCCGCGAGTGTACTGGCCTGCATTGTCTATCATATATCTATTAAAATAAGAGGCGATGTAAAACACCTTCAAGTTTCACTTGAGTCGTGGTTTCATAAAATCACATACACCATGTTTAGTACTACCAAAAACTTTCTATTACTCTTCATATAATAATTTAACTAAAGAACAAATAGTAAGATATTTATAACTAAAAACCTTAAAATATATAATAACTAAAATACATTATTAAAGGCAAGGTTCCAAAGATACTGGCAGCGTTCCCCCTTTGAATAGCTAGACTAATTCTTTGTCCGAGGTAGCTGCCAGCTCTTTGGTCTTCCGTGATGTCGACCAACCTTTTTGCTATTTCCTTAAAAAGCCTCATAGTGCTAGGACCCCACGGACCAAGGGTATCGACACCGAATGGGACAAACATATTCGGAGCCTAGACCCCTGTATTTGCATGCCTTAGCTTTTTCAGCCGCTTCGCAAAAAAAAAACCAAAAACTTACTTTTCCATAATTGATTTGTACTCATTAAATCTGAGCTTTATCATAAACCCCGTTCATTATGATGACCTTAATCAATCTGTACCTACCTTTTGTTGTACATAGTTAAGTTTAACATTTTAAATACGTTATAGTTTTCTATTTCGTTTTATTATAGTTTAGTTTCGATTGACGTAAGTATTCTTTTACCCTTGCTGAGTTTCTTGCCGGTTCTTTTCAGTACAAGGTCTCCCGCCGTAGTTTTACGAACCGATGGCGTAGCTTCTGACCTTCACAAGTGCTTGTAACAGCCTAGACTGAATATATGATTTTTCATTTCATTTCATTTAAAACAGATGAAGCAGAATTAGAGCACTAATAAATGATACAGGTTAGTTGCCTGAGAATGTGATTTCAATGATATTAGAGGAATTTGACTTATTTTATTTGATTGGATATCTAAAGCTTGTTCATTATTAGATATAAAACAAAATTCTTAACACTCGTATAAAAGTAATAAACGAAATGCAGTCAAATACCCAATCGACATTCAAGCATATAAGCATTTTAAAACTTTAAAAACTGTTCTTGCTTTAGTAGCGCCGAATTGACAAGCAAAGTTTCCATTCAATACCTCACCCATCATATCTGAAATGAAATAACATTTCGGAGTGTACGTCAAACACAAAAAAATTGCAAAATATACAAAATGTTTCAGAAAAGTGGAAGGTAAACTTTTATTGGGTTGCCAGCCAATGGCCTCGTGCGAGCGTCGACTTTCGCGACTCGTGGTTTTTCGCGTTCATAATATCAGAAATTCGCACGTTGTTTGAATTTCGCATGGAGAGGTTGGAAACAGTCCAACCGGTTGATTGGATTTTGTACATGAACACGTTAGTGGATGACGCAATCGCGCCCTTTGCGCAGAAGTTTGCTATCGCACACAAACTATGTTTCTGTTTCACATCATAAATCATCATCAAGCTCCGGGAAGATTTATGCCAACGTTTTAAATCCGAAAACTTGGCTATGTTGGTACAAAGAGGAAGGACCAGATCGTCTACCCCTCTCAAGACCGGCGATGTGGTGTTCAGGGCTTGAAACCGGTTTCGAAAATACCGGTAAATAAAGATTAATACCGGTTTTTAGTAAATAAAGGTTTCGTTCGGTGCGCGTCCGAAATGAAAGCGGTACTTGAAACCTTAATAAACCGGTTTAATCCAGAGCGACGCGTGCACGCTTCGGCATCGCTTGAAGTTTGTTTTATTTGAATTATTTAAGTCACAACTTGTTAATGCACAGAGATTGATGCATTTATTGACACGTTTGCTAGCGTCTAGTGAGTCAAGTTATTCATTTATTATCGATGTCTCCAGAAAGAGCGAAATGAAACCCTTTGAAAACCGCTAAATTGATTGAAAACCTATTTGATTTCGCTCTTTAGCTAAACGGCGAATTTTTAAGGTTAAGGTAGAGCCAAACCTAAATAAAACGCTCCTAATGTACTTGACACTGATTTAGGTTTATAAATTAACCGGTAAACAAGCCCTGGTGATGTTGATTGAGACGCCACTGAAAAGAATTCATTGGCCTCTAGGAATCATCGGACAGTTGATTACGGGCAGAGATGGTGATGAGACTAGAGTAGCCAGAGCCCGCACGGCACAGAGCGTGGCGAGTTGATTAGGCCGGTTCAGAGGCTAATTACCATTTAGAAGTTAGAAGTGTTTAGTATATTATTTCTTGTTTTTTTTTACAGCAAATAGGCTTACGCTTGACGGCCACGCGACTGATGATGAGCGACGTAGCAGCCTAAGGTGGGACGAGCTTGCCTAGAAGAAACCGATTAATTCGCGACTTGAAGAGCCCCAGATTATAGGTGACTGGAAACAGAGATTCCGGCAAAGAGTTCCACAACCTAGCTGTTCTGACGATATAGGTGGAAGCAAACCGTTTAGTACGAGTTTGCGGGACCTCTACGGTATATCTGTGGCGTTTTGCCGTCTCTTTGGTGGTTCTGTGGTAAAAAGGTGAAGGTGGAATTAAGTTATGTAACTCCGAAGCACACTCTCCGAAATGTAGCCGGTAAAAAACCGATTGTGTTATCTCTTGTTATTGTTTTGCCCCTGTGAGGATGTTATGATCTGCAAAGAGAATTTATTATTATCTCGTACCGATGGTTTATAAAAAGTGAATCGTCATTCATTAAGTTGTCAATAATTAAAAACTGTGACAACCACATCAGCCTTTTATATTTTATTCCGAATTAATTTGTAGTTATTGCTAATAAATCTTAACAAAGTTATTACCTATGTGAAAATAAATAACATATAATGTACTAGTGGCCCGCCCTCGCTTCGCTTCAGAAGAGCTGTAGTGTAGTTATATATAGTTTTTGTTCTCAAGCTTGTATACACAGTTAATTTCTTTATATGTTGTACCGAATGCACATTTTTTTTGGTTGAACACGCATATCTTAGAAATGATAATGGTCCGATTTGGAAAAATATTTTTGTGTTAGATAGTGAATTAATTATGGAAGGCTTTAGGCCTGTCCCGTCTGCTGCCTGGTCTGCTTGGTTATTTTTCTAGCAAAATTTTATTTAGATTTAAACATCTAGCAGTTACATGCTTAAAAAAAGTATCATGTCTCTTTTTAGATTATAAGTTGGCTGTGTGTAAAATGTCATCCAAATCAGCCGTTTTTGCAATCACGCAAAAACGGAGTAACAAACATACAAACTTACATATTATTTAATATTAGAAGGATTTCTCGGAGGTCTCTCTTAAAACGTCAAATTGTTTTCCAGAACCTCAGATTACATAACAAAAGGCAGATGGGATGCACCAAATATGCAATGAAATAAGCGGCTACCAAAGCAAAACTTTATTTGTGAACACATTTTACAATTATAGTTATAAGTTTTATTTTTTAGGCATGCTTGCTGCTTGATGTTTAAATCTAAAGAAAATATGACTAGAAAAAATTCCACGCGGACCAGGCAGCAGACGGGACTCGAACCCGCACCCTTCGCAATCCGGGCGAATGCACTGACCAATTATGCTACCGCGGCCCTCACGGACCGTCGTCGTCGTTAATTGGTCAGTGCATTCGCCCGGATTGCGAAGGGTGCGGGTTCGAGTCCCTGACTGGTCCGCGTGGATTTTTTTTAGTCATATTTTCTTTACATTTTACAATGTTTGAACAAGGCGGCACAACACGATGCGTTGTGGTGAACTTTTTGCTATGATGGTGCCAAGCTTTGCGTGTTCCGTGCGCCCCATATGCCTTTTGTTCTGTAATCTGAGTTCAGAACCGTACATGTTTTAGGAAATCCTATTTGACTAGATTCAACACCATTGGGTAGACCATGAAAGGTTTTCGTTTACAACTTTGTCACATCATAGCTATGTGTATTTGCTAATAAATAAATTTAATGATAAATACTTATATCTTCAATACAGTTTCTAGGAAACGAAAAGAGGTGTAGGATGGCCAAATGGGAAGATCTTCCTCCGAGCTGGGTGATGTTAGCTCGGGGGCCGCGGCCCGACTGATATTGGTCGGGCATCGTATATATGAACTGTTGGCTACCGAATTTTACTTGCGCGATGTAGGCTTCCTTACGTTGTGAATGCAGCGCCGGTAGCGCCATCTCTTGAAGAGGCGAGTGATTAATTCCTCTATGTTGGTTATATGTGGGGCATATAGATGTCGCCGCCACAGAGGAAATGCTATCAAATTAAGCAAAATATAAATAGCAACGTGAATTGGTAACAAAAACATTCTACACTCATGTATTTCATTCAGTTCTGTTACAAATGGAGCTCGATGGCGCATGCTAGCAGATGGATAACGCATTCGGCATACAATCGTGGAAGTTAAGCAACTTTCACAATGGATGGGTGATCGAACACTAATTACTTCGAGCTTATCCGTGCTTCGGAAGGCACATTACGCTGTTGGTCCCGACTGCATCTGCATTCGTTAGCACCCACCAACCCGCACTGTGCCCACGTGGTGGGTCACCGCTCAATCTCCCTATTTTCATCAATGGGGAAGGAGTGTGCTCCTGCAGGTGGGACGTTAATAGGCTGCTAATGATGATGTTAAAAATTAATAAAAATTATAATATTTGCTGTCAGAAAGGTAGGTTATTTATTAAAATTAGACTTGCAGCAAATAGTCTATTCGGCAGTATACCGAATACCGAATATTCGGCGAGGCCCCTGTCCGAATAGCCGAATATTAGGTAAAAGTATTCGGCTGGATTTTAACGCCAAAAACTTGTACAGACGTGATTGTTTCGCGCTCCTTTGTTTTGTTCTAATCTGCCGTCCTCAAGCTAAAATGCGGCTAAATGACAAAACCAACTTTTGAGATATGGCCAAAAACGGCGCGTAAACATTAAATTATTGCTATTATGTAACTACCTATTCATCACATGACTGAATGAATTAAAAACTGTTAACTTGTTTAATACAGAAAATGATTAAATTATGTACCTGTTTTGTGTACCAATGACTACTTAATAAATGATTATAAAAGAAATGAGAACCTTACCCTTCTAAATTTTGATTACCACAATTATTCAAATATATAGAATCCTCCATTTTTCCAATTCAGAAGATGATTATGTACCTGTGTTATGAACCAATGACTACTTAAATGGATATATAACAGAAATGAAAATATGAATATATACGTAATCAATCGATTTAAATTTTTCATTTTACCAATTATTTCTCTATGACAAAATATATTATTTAAGTATTCGGTATTCGGCCGAATATAATAAAAGCAGCCGAATAGGCCGAATACCGAATAGCAACCCAATATTCTGATCTGAAGATACTGATAATAAATAATTAATTAAAATAGTAAGATTCGAATAAGAATATGCTTACGGATACGGCGGCAGCAGATCCCGACCAAGCTCAGATAATTTACTTAAAACTTTTAATTAAACTATAGCAGCTTTTAATTCAACACACCAAGTAATTTTGTTGAGAACAGTTTCCATTTGTTCAGGGCGAGAGTTAACGGCTAACATTGTAGTAATTATAAGTTGGTATCTCGCCCAAATCCCGAACAAGATCACGACTTTGTTGCGCGAACGAACAAAATATTTCGTGCATTTTCGTGAATCGTTAAAATACAGATGTCTGTGAAACTCCTCCGATGTCTTTGTATTATTTTGTCCCAGCAAAAACATAAATGTAAAAAAGGAGAGCCAAGTTCAATACAAAAATTTTGCTTGGCTGTGGGTTTCGCCGCAAAAAGAAAAGGTTATATTTGTTATAATTTTTATTTTTTTAAAGCATGTAACTGCTTGATGTTTAAATCTAAGGAAAATATAACTAGAAAAAAAAAATCCACGCGGACCAGGCAGCAGACGGGACTCGAACCCGCACCCTTCGCAATCCGGGCGAATGCGCTTTTAATTTCAATCTTACGTTTGTATGGATCTTCGTTACTCTTTCACCTAAAAAATACTGAATCGATTTTAATGAAACTTAACAGTAATATAGCTCATATATGATAATAACATATATATAATAATTTATGTGGTTATTGAGTGAATTGGCCAAAATATAACGATAAGTGTCACATAAGACGGAAAAAAATCTCCCATCTGCGAGCCTGCACTGCAAAAACAATAAAAGTTACATGAATGTAATGTACAGTGAAAATGTATCTCTTAAATAGTTCTAAAAAAAGGTCCGTGACACCATATATCTATTTTTAATTTGTAAGCCATTACCGCTAAAATGGTGAATCAAAACTAAAATATTATTTGATATATATTTCCAAAATGCACATTTTGTATTAACAAATTATTTTTTATCAAAACAAATACTTTTATCGCTTTTGATATTTACAGGCGATAAACTTTGCCTTTTACACTATGTCATTTCGACAAATATTTAAAAAGTTACAACGATGACAAAGTGATAGCGCGGTGTACTATGTAGGAGTAGAAAATGTAAATGAATTTTATATTTACTACTAAACTACTAAAAAGAACATAAACAAAAGATGACTTTTTGAATAAGTGCTAGTTTACTATAAAATTTACATACATTAGATATTTATGTAACGACTTGATTTAACTTCACACATTTTTGCGAAAATTGAGGCCCATCTGTAGCCTTGACCCCGCTGGTAAAGTCTCTATGTCTTAATAAATCAATCTTTTAGACCACCGCAAGGTACTTAATAATTCCCGCGATATTAATTCCCTTACTGAAGTAACAAGACTACGATATATACCGTCTTAAAATACTAACTAAAAAGTGTGAAATAAAAAAGGTAAATTTAAAAAATAAAAAAACCCGACTGCTTAATTACACTTCAAATAAAAACTGAAAACATTATTGAAAAATATTATGTATTCTTGAATATCTAATGGGTCCCGACTGTTAAAGTAGCTTTGTTCCTTATTAACAGAATTATAGACTACTGGACTTGTTTTTTCTTTTCAGTTTTTATTTGAAGTATAACTAAGGAGTCGGGTTTTTTGATTTTTTAAATTCTTTACATTTATGTTTTTGGTGGGATATCATTACTTTTTGTAAAGAAAACTAAGCAGGTATTGAGATTTTTTTTCTCTCAGTGAGACAACGCTAAAGGCGTGACAGTTGACAGCGGCAAACTTATAACGAACGCGTTAAATAAAGTATTTATTTATTCATTGAATTTCATGTATGTACTTCACTTTTATACTGTTACTGGTTTAGGCACGAATAACGTTTGTGGTTATAGTATGACAATCATTTAATTCATGAAGCAGGATGAACATAAATATAATAGAACAATAAATAACCAAATCGGTATTCGTAAGCGGTGCCTATGTTTATGTACGTTTTGTACAACAAGCACAGTTGGATTGGGTGTGACAAAACGCCGCACCTTGTTCAGGACCCCGAGTTTGCGTGAAGCTGTTTTGATCACGGTTTTCAAAAGCTGAGACCGCTTGCCTGTACGTCGCAGCTCACAGAATTTTAGACTCTCGTCCAGAAGGATTTCTACGACTTGGTCGAGTTCCTCGTCGATGTCAACGTCAATTGTGGTTTTTAAGGCAGCGAATCGATTTTCCAGTTTCAGTTGGAATGCGTCAGAACCAACGGGCGATTGGAGCAGATTTGGCCGGAGCGTGGACTTCATCAATGGAGAATGTTTGAGCTTAAAATCGATATTCAGTGTGCCTCTTAGAAGTCGGTGATCACCTATTGATCACTGAGACATCTCTGAATATGCGCTTCTTGTCCGATATGATGAAGTCAATCGAAAACCTGACGCCGCCCTGTGAAGGATTATCTCCCTCTCTGAAGTACCTAAGATGGCCAGACTCTAAGGTCAGCGTGTCCTCGCTCTTTCTGCGGACTTTACTCAGCCCGATCAAGTGCCATCTTATATGCCTCAGCTCCTCCTCCAGTTGAGGTAGATGCGGTTCGAGCCGTAGCGTGCGACCGACACTAACTTAGCGACATATAAATGTCGCTAAGTTTAGTATTTTTGGTGGCCTACCGTAGCCCAGAGATTCTTTGCATGCCCTGCTTGACCGAGACCGCCGCCTTGGCTTGGAATAGCAGTCAGGGTGACGATGTCATCATCATCACCCGGACTCCACCCTGAATAAATGGTATGCGTGAAAACTAATAAAAACAAATTGTGTGTGTCAGCTCCGACGCACGACTGGACTCTTTTTGCGTCTGGTTAGACTATCGAACTTAAGGAAAGTTCGATAGTCTAACCAGACGCAAAAAGAGTTTATTTAACATAAAAAAGATTGATACTGTATGAAAGGGTAAATTAACAAATTAATGAAAATAATATACATATATATTTATTCATTTCATATACATTTATAATAACCAATCGACGAAATATTTTACATTAAACTTTTTACAATAGTCAATTTCAGATGTGCATAAATATATCATTAGGAATGTTGATAAATTATGTAATTATTATTATCAGACTATTATCATTTTTTTAAATATTAATTAAATCAACATTGTCTGCATTATTAATTAAAGTGACAAGTGGTTTAAGGTAACTAAAATAAGACACATGGACGTTCGTAGATACGTGGTTCACGAATCTTGAAAATACCGCATCAATGGTTGTACCATACCTCGTTGCCCCCATTGCTCTATCAGACACAATATCTAAATTTAGTTCAGATTTTAAAATTTTTATTAATGTCAATCCGTCGTCAAAAAACGTAACGAAGTCATTCATAGATAGATTTTACTCCTCACATTTTTCTCATACCGGGCCCCTTATATATGCAAATCAATTCTTAAGAAGTAAACTCCAAAAACATAAGAAATACGCATAAATTATACTACCTTATATTTAAGGTAAAGATTTCTTCATTTGATATATAGACACTCTAATCTGAACTGAAAATAGCTATGTTCTTTAGCTTTCTTCTCTTTAAAAAGGCAGGAGTAATAGAGAATAAAGTCATCTTTCAAAATAATAGATGCTACGCAAAATTACTCTCCCCGAAAGCGTGTCTCTAACAATATTCCAGTAGGATGTTACGCGAGCAATTTACGTAAACATTCCTGTGGAACCTCCTTTCTCTTGTCTACAATGCGGCTGTGGTCATGAGAGCAGCGATGAACGGAAATACTGCTACTATGAAATGAAACAAAACAATTTCCGTTTTCCAATTTCCTGATAAAAATTAAGGTTAGAAATTTACTGACAGTTTTTACTCCAACTGTTTACGCACGGTAACGGAGCGTAGGTTTTGAACGTAGCCGTGTGAATGACTCTTGAACTGTCGAGTGTCAGATCATGAGTTGATAGAGACTTTTATAAGATAAGATAAGATATGATAAAAACTCTTTATTGTAAAACACAGTAACAAAACAAGCAGATACAAAACAAGTAGAATGAAATAAATAATAAATAAATAAATATTTCCAACACTCACACCAATTAGCCGTCCCCAAAGTAAGCACTGTAAGGCTTGTGTTAAAGGATACTAGGGTAACGGATAGAATACATATACTGTACATATATAAGTATATTTATATAGAAATACATATTAAACATCCATGACTGGAGTACAAATGCTCGTATTCATCAAACAAACATCGAGAAAAAAACATCTCGAGGAAAATTTTATGTGAAATCATTGTGCGGTTTGGCTAATAGGTAAGGTCTGGCTTAAGATTGTTGGAAGGCTTTTTTGTGCTATAAACAAGCAAGTCCTGTTTTCTTCTTTGAAATTGAAATTGTTTATAATTGTTAGAACAGTAGTTTGGTACGACCGCGTCGTCACCGTCTTCACGTTAAGTTGAAGTATTGTAGAATCTTGGTTGTATTTAGTACCTCTAGTGAAATTATTGTAATATAGTGGTAATTAGACTTGCAACGAATATTCGGTTACTATTTGGTATTCGGCCTATTCGGCTGCTTTTATTATATTCGGCCGAATGCCGAATATCTACATATTATTCGGCCGAATACTTAAATAATATATTCTGTCATAGAGAAATAATTGGTAAAATGAAAAATTCAAATCGATTGATTACGTATATATTCATATTTTCATTTCTGTTATACAATCATTTAAGTAGTCATTGGTACATAACACAGGTACATAATCATCTTCTGAATTGGAAACATGGACGATTCTATGTATTTGAATTATTGTGGTAATCAAAATTTAGAAGGGTAAGGTTCTCATTTCTTTTATAATCATTTATTAAGTAGTAGGTACATAATTTAATCATTTTCTGTTAACATTAAACAAGTTAACAGTTTTTAATTCATTCAGTCATGTGATGAATGGTTACATAATAGCAATCATTTAAAGTTTACGCGCCGTTTTTGGCCTTATCTGAAAAGTTGGTTTCGTAATTTAGCCGCATTTTAGCTTGAGGACGGCAGATTAGAACAAAACAAAGGAGCGCGAAATAATCACGTCTGTACAAGTTTTTGGTGCTAAAATCTAGCCGAATACTTTGCCTAATGTTCGGCTATTCGGTCAGGGGCCTCGCCGAATATTCGGTATTCGGTATACTGCCGAATATACTATTCGTTGCAAGTATCTTCTTCTTTGCCGATTCACTCTTGACAGAGCGGTCGTGGTCATCAGGTAGCGGTCAGGTTCTGGGCAGCCATAATCCTCTTCACGATGCGACGCCATCCCTCCCTGTCGGTTATGCTACGTGTGCACTCGTGCAAGGGGCCGCCTACTGCCGATTTGATCTGGTCGGTCCAGCGCATGGGCGACCTGCTACGTGCCCTCGTGCCTTCGACCTTACCCGTTTTGCGTTATTTTAAACTATGCACTAGTTTAAACTAACGCAGCGCCGCATCTTCCCCCTCTCGGGGGTTGATCGCTTCAGATGAAGCTTGTAAGGCCCTTCTGGCCATAAGCATGAATAAAGGGTGTTTTTTAGTCAGTAAGAGTCTGACATAACCTTACAGCCGGCTGTAGGGTATCCATGAGGATTTCTCACCCTCAAATTGCAAGTATAGTGGTAATATAAGGTCTGGTATTGTGAGCTGGTGGCGAAGATAGCGTCATCGAAGTTGTTGCGGTTTCGTTTGTGTCTTCCAAATTCCTCTCCTCCTCTTTAACCTTTCTCCCACGACACAGACGCCTGTCAAGGCGCAGGTCATCAAGGCCGCGTCGAAATTTTCCTAGCCTTAAGCTGCAAGGCAGCGCCATCTCTTCGCATTGTAGGTAACCCACAATGTCAAATGAATAATTTTTCAAGTATTAAACATTTGAAAGAAGAAATAATAATAAATTCTTTATTTATTTCTTCACATAAGTAGAAAAATTTACAATAAAGTGCTTAATTACAACACCTCACCACCTAATGTGAAGACTGGTGCTTGCAATAGGATAAACCTGTTCTACAAGACACCAGGCCTCCACTCCCAAAACTACATGAACAGAGTAAGCCACCCCTGTACCATTTATGTGATTAATGCGTTAATTAATATGAGAAGTGCTAAAGAAACAACTTAAACACAATAATAAAAAAAAATAAAATAAAAATGTAATTGTATGTGTGTGTGTGTGTGTGTGTGTGTGTGTGTGTGTGTGTGTGTGTGTGTGTGTGTGTGTGTGTGTGTGTGTGTGTGTGTGTGTGTGTGTGTGTGAGAGTGTGTGTGAGCGTATGCGCGCATGTGTGTGTTTTTGTGTGTGTATGTATTTATATATAACGGTTCCCATAAATGCTTTATTTATTGCCATTGTATTACTAATTTGCAATTTTACCTGATCCATTCCAATCTCCTGAACTTGAATTAATTTCATCATCGTCATTAACTTAGAGGCATCATAAGGATATTTAAACCTATTTCATTTAACTCCAATAAATAATTACAGATCTGTTGCTTTATCTGTCTGCTTGTATACTGCCTTAGATTAAGTTTAGCATGTAACACGTTGTAGACTGAAGGTGCCACAAAGTCATATGATCTCGAGGCAAACTTGGTTTTAAAAGGAGGAATATTACACTTTGCCGCTCTTGTCTTACAGACATTAGTTATTGTACTTACATTATTATGCAATCTGCGTATAACCTGATAAATAAACAATTTTCGAACACTCAAGACTTTAGTTTTTTCATACAATGAGGCTGTTGGGTGTCGAATCGGTAGTGACATTAAAACCTTCAATAACAGCTCTTTGAGCTCTTTCCAATTTAATTAAATGTACTTGTGCAGCGCCTCCCCAAGCACAAATACAGTAGCAGATTAAAGATTCTCCCAAAGCTTTATAAACTCTAATCAACAAAGGCAGGTTAGTTACCGTGCGAAGGTTCTTAAAAACATACATTAATTTTCTGATACGCCCAGAGATTAGTGAAATATGAGCGTCCCATTTTAAGTGTTCATCTATCATGACTCCAAGATACTTGAATGATTTAACGCGATCTAACTTTGCACAGTTACAGTCCGATGGAATATCTGATAGAAGATTACAGGGATAGGTGTGAATAGCTAATGAGAAAGACTTCTTAGGACTGGAGGCCTTATTATTGGAAAAGCAGATGTATTTAGTTTTATTCACATTAAGGGATAACAAACTATTCTCAAGCCAGGCTGTAACCTTAGATAACCCTTTTTCCGCAGTAATTTTAACTTCATTCCAAGATGAACCATAAAATACGAGAGCAGTATCATCAGCAAACATAAATAACTCGCCTTTTTTCAGATGGATTTTACAAAGGTCGTTAATGTAAGCTAAAAATAACGTTGGACCAAGAGTACTGCCCTGTGGTACACCATAATTACAGGAAGCAGATTCACTAAAATGGCCGCCCAATCGAACAGTCTGGCTTCTATTTTGAAGATAGTCTTTGAACCAATTCAGTGCAACGCCCCTTATACCTAAATTTTCTAATCGACACAGCAGGATAGGGATTGAGACCGTATCGAACGCTTTTTGTAGATCCAAAAACACAGCAATACACTTCCTCTTATTATCTAGATGCTTATATATATTGGAGGTAAGATCCAAAACTGCGTCTTCTGTAGAAGTTTTTGCTCTAAAGCCATACTGATTTCCCGCAAATAAATTTTTAGATTCTAAATACTTGTTGAGTCGCTTATTTACTAACTTTTCAATTATTTTCGATAAGGTTGAAAGCAATGATATTGGTCTATAATTAGAAGGAACATCTGTAGCGCCCGTTTTATATATTGGAGTCACGATGGCTTTTTTACAGATTTTTGGAAATACTCCACTTGAGAAGCTAATGTTACACAGATGAGTAACCGGTTCTATAAGAGATTCTTTAAGATATTTGAAATAGTCATTCGAGATATTATCCCAACCTGTAGCACATCTCGATTTCATGGTAGATATTATTGAATTAACTTCTTGGTTGTCTGTCAAAAAAAGGGACATAGTATTCAATAGATTATTATTATTTTTGTTTTTTGCTGCTAAATCGAATTCATTGGTGATAAGTTTATTAAGAGTTAAGTTTGCCAAGTTATTTCCTACAGATGTGAAAAAGTTGTTAACGTCGTTAAGCGATTCTTTTGGATTATCCTTAATTCTAAGCAAGTCATATGATACACAGCTTTTCTTATTTAAATTACCAACTTCTTTAATAATACGCCAGGTTTCTTTCATGTCTTTAGAGTTTTTTTGTAGTTCTGATTGATAATATTCTTTTTTAATAGTTTTAATTATTTTATTACACCAGTTGCGATACGTAACATATAGGATTTTTAAACGCTCACTGAAATTATTTTTCAAATGTTTATGTATTTTATCTCGTTTGCGTAATGATCTTATTACGCCCGGGGTGATCCACGGCTTAAGTGGAGTTTTTCGTCGGGGTACATGAGTGGATATTGAATAGGTTTTTAGAGAATATTGCATACGTTCGTTAAGTAAATTAGCACACCAGTTGACATCACTACTTTGATAGTATTCTCCCCAGTCACACTCCTTAAGGTATACTGATATAGCTTGGTAATCTACTTTAGTTTTTAAATAATGTTTTGGTTGTTTTTCTGATGGATTTACCTTTTTAGAATAGAATAAAATAGGTGAGTGATCTGTTATATTTGTTTGCTCGAAGACAACCGTTTGCCACATTGACTGACATCTTGCCATGAAGTGATCGAGACAGGAGTTTGACACTGGACGAGTAGCACTATTGATACCCTGTATCAGACCATGTAAAGCTATTACTTCTAGATATTCATTAGTATCAGTTGTGTTAAGATTTAGCGTATCGACGTTTATATCTCCTGTCAGTATTATATTTGAAGTCTTAATTGATGCCAATAATACATTCAACGAGTCCAAAAATGTTTTCAACAACTGGAAGCTTGGCGGTCGATACATACAAATTATTGTAGTTTTATCATCCATATTGACAACTAGGCAATTGCAGTCAACTATCTCTTCAGGTTCACGCACACTGTACTGTAACGTTTCTCTAATGTATACGACTACCCCATCATTTTTATTGTAGCTTTTATTAGTACAGAACATAGCATAGCCGTTAATTGTTGGTGGTGCGCAATTGTTATTTGTCCAACATTCACTCAGTGAAAACACATCCACCTGTACATCGATTTGCGAGGCAAATACTAAAAAGCTATCCAGATTTTTGTTAATGCTCCGAATATTATGGCTTAAGATACATAATGATTTATCACCATTGCCGGGATACATATTTAATACTCGCGAGCATTCACTTGGGTCTGATAAAATATCGCATTTTATCACATCAGTGTCGTCTATAATGTCAGTAAATATTTTATTTGTAGTACCCATTGTTGTAAGTAAATAAAAGTAAATGGAACTGTCTTATTTTAGCAGTCTGATATTGTTTAGAACGCATTATACTGAAGCATAGATCGCAACATATGAAAGTGAAATCGTGGTTGGAGTTGACCAATGACATTATGTATAAGCAATTTATATAAATAATACTTATAATTGGTACATATAATGGAATAAAACATGTATGAGTTGAGTGATTGTGATAGTTTCGTATGTTATTTGTGTGTTTAAATGGTGCAAACTTTGTAAATAGTAGAATCGGTCTTAATACTAAATAGAATACTCGGTAATTATGATAAACAATACCAAATAGCTTAAACAGAACAATCAAAAACAATAAAATATCTAAACATCTAATATTGAATAGATAAATACCTTATAGTCTTACATTATATACAGATATAAAACATTGTTGTTAGTAAATAAAATTATTAACTATGTTAAACACCTAACTAACACGTATAGACGGCGACGTGTGACGCGAAGTGGTGTCAGGTAACCGACCTCGGAACCGCCGGAACACTACACCTTTCGGCCAAAGATCTTCGTTCATGAAAATCGCCAGATATTCAGTCGGCACCCTCACCACAAATGAATTAAAATTCACATTGTAACGGGACTCCAACCGTACGACTCTAAGGGAGAACTTGGTCTTCATCCGCAGGTACTCCACGATCTCCTGTTCCTTCGTAGAGTAATGCAGTCGGGACACGTATAGCGGCGTCACGGTAATAATATCATACAGTATTCTATCTTCATACAAACGGTCGGAAAGCGAGTCATACCTACGCCACTCGAGTTCGATGTGCTCTCGGCGTGCACCCAGTCGCGAATGCGCCGCCGCGCCGCAACGACGACCGAACGGTCTGAATTGTTTTTTATGCAGTTAGCCGTGCTTAAACATGCGTTTTGTATTGTAAATATTTGATTTAATTAAGTAGATACCTACATAATTTAGTATGGAAAAGAACAAACGACGATCAATATCGTACAACAGCACAATTGCTGTTTTTTGTTGCTTGAACTCTTTAATATCACGCCCAGAGATATCATTTTTTAAATTACCTGAAATATTGGAAAGGTGTCTTACCTTTATAGAATATTTTTTATATACCTATCTACTAGTACGTTATTTGTTTCTAATATTTAGGTATTTCGGTTTTTCCATCGGGCAAAACATCTGGAATAATATATTAATAAGTGGTTAGGATGAAAAAAGAGACAAACGAGTAATCTACCTACACTCGCGTTAAAAAACAAAACTACATAAAATACTGTAGGCTGGCGGCCCTACCGCGTGCCAACGCAGCGTTCGGTGTAGGCATTTATTTTCAAGGACAGGGCGGAGTCACAATACTGTATAGATAATATTACCGTGGCGGCGTCGTCGGTATTGCAGGACGCAGCAGATTGTTCGGTCCGGTCGGGGCAACACCACACAAAATGCGGCGAGCGGGCTTCTTCTTCTTCCTTTCCACCTTGATGAAGCCCTCTTCGTCGCAAATCTGATTTTGTGATGCATTTATGAATCATTACTGTAAATATTTGCCTTTTTTTTAAATGTATGAGAATAGCGAATACGTTTGGTACTTACTTTATCTACAACTAGCAATCCTCCCCGGCTTTGCACAAGCTAATATTCTACCACTCGTTATTAGCATATTTTGAAATATCAACGAAAAAAAAGTAGTTGATTCTCACAAAAAATATTCCTTTAGATTACCAATTGCTATTTCTTCTTTCAAATGTTTAATACCTACTTGAAAAAGTATTCATTTGACATTGTGGGTTGCCTACAATACGAAGAGATGGTGCTGCATTACAGCTTAAGGCTAGGAAAATTTAGACGCGGCTAATAGGGCCGTGGTAGCATAATGGTAGTGCATTCGCCCGGATTGCGAAGGGTGCGGGTCCGAGTCCCGTCCGCTGCCTGGTCCGCGTGGATTTTTTTCTAGTAAACTTTTCTTTAAACCTTTAACGTGTTCAACAATTTAAATATCTCTTCTCTATCTGGTCTAGGGTTACCATTTATTTCAGGAAGGATGTCTGCCTAGGAATACGCCTGATTTTTCACAAAAAAGCCTGTCTATAATAAAATAAAAATCTTTGAAGCCAACTAAAGAAACTAATATTATTATTATTTGTTCTTATTCGTTCGGCCCACGAAAACAATCCATCCCGCCCGCAAATTCGCGCTATCTCGTTTTTCCTTACTGAATTGTTTGAGTCACGCACACCACTCGCCGCGCACACTCGCCGCGCACACTCGCCACGCACGCACGGTGCATGCGTGTCGTGACTCCGTGAGTGGCACGCGAAATTCAAAAATACCTGTCTCAGTTTAGCCTGTCTGAACCGTAAAATGCCTGTCAAATGCGGCGAAAGCCTATCAGATGGTAACCTTTTTTTTTATAACGCAGGTAAAAAATCTTTTTACAGACGACGGCGCCTTTAACATGCACACCGCTGAACGGACCTCACACCTGGCTCCCGCAAGTCTTACGAACGCCCCAGTGGCTGATCACCGAGGACCCCGCAACTCTTACGGGCGCTTTACAGCATAATATCCGCTGAAAAAGTCCTGCGAATACCTTCTACACTGCTTAATGTGAAGCCGCGGGGTCCCCGTAAGGGATTCTACCACGGCTCCACACTCAGCAGCTTCCCGGCCTCGCCGGGGCTTCACGGCAGGGGTTTCCCGAGATATTACGGGGACCCCGCAGACGTGCGCTTAATGGCCCGCGCGTGGGGGCTGGGTACACGGCCTAGTGCCCACCGTACCGCCCCCAATCCGCTGCAGAAGGGCTTCTTGGGCGTGCCCGTCCAATAACCCTCCGCATCAGATGGTCTATCATGTATATTGATAGATCTGAGTTGCCGTTTACTGTTTGGGTTGGCAGGGAACCGACTCCGAATGTTAATTTGACTTTAAATGTGGGTATAAGTAAAGAATATAACTGTACATTATTTCTTACATTGCCGTGTAGCGACAAAATAATTAGACAGATAAAAAAAGGTTAAAGGAAAATCAGAAGAACCGTATAGAATATAATATATATTTACAAGAAAAGAATATAATGACGACCTCCGTGGCCGAGTGGTTTGTACGCCGGGTTTCATGGTGTAGCCGACTCGAGAGGTCCCGGGTTCGAATCCCGGTGGGGGCAGATGTTTGTATGATGAATACGAGCATTTGTAATATATTGTATTAAACTTTCATGGTCACTAACATTATAGTAATATAAGTTATTTACGGGATTGTTACCATGTACCTACCTTACTCCGTGATCATGGCGCTTGCAACAGTGCCGAAATATCCGAAACTCGTTAAAAACAAGGTACATGGTAACAATCCCGTAAATAACTTATATTACGAGCATTTGTACTCCTGTCATGGATGTTTAATACGTATTTCTATATAAATATACTTATATTTGTACAATATATGTATTCTATCCGTTACCCTAGTATCCCATAACACAAGCCTTATAGTGCTTACTTTGGGGCTAGGCTAATTGGTGTGAGTGTTGGAAATATTTATTTATTTATAAAAATAGGGGTATGATGGCATAGGTCGTCACGATCTTCTCGGTTGAGGCTTGAGGTTGTAGGTCGGGAGGCCGTGCCGTAGGTAGTCGAGCGGCGCTCCTGGTAAGCGGTAGAGCTCCTGGTGGGGCGGCTCTTTAGCCTATTCTAGACGGATGTTATCTAGCGTACCAACCAAGGTGATCTTGGTGGGAAGTTGGTTTCGCGGGGCGGAGCGGCCCGGTCAATTTCGCCGCGAACGATAGCACAAAGTAAATCCTAATCTACAAACGCACACAGAGGGCAAAAAGACCATGTCCACGAGCTCCAACCTTGATTTGTCACACATTTTTGATGCCTGGCAGATTAAGAATGATGCATTTGATTTTTTTTTGTGATCTTTCCAAATCATTCGATTGCGTTAGCCACGAAACTTTATTAAAGAAATTGGTACATTATGGTGTCTCTGTTAAATCGCCTTATCAAATCATGTCTATCTGATCGAGTGCAAAGTTGTCATTAATAAAACCGAGTCTGCTGTAGTCATGGACGTGCCACAGGGATCAATATTAGGTCCTTTGTTGTTTCTATTTTACATTAATGATCTTCTCTATTTAGCTAATCATGTTTGAAACAATGCTATTTGCAGATGATACTTTTTTAGTTTTTAAGGTTGACAGACTTTAAAAACTGACTGACTTTAAAAAGTAGTAAAATGGTTTACATTTAATAACCTCTTATTAAATTCATAAAATTTTCTTTACCGAATGTAAGACATGTTGATACACCGTAAATTATTAATAGTGAGGTAGTCTAATCTTTAGTTGAAAGTACTAAATTTTTAGGTATATCATTAGATTCGTGATTGCAATGGGATACCTATATTGATCCCCTATACTACCAGCAGACTGAGCTTAGCAGCATACGCTGTAAAAAATAAGGCTTCTGACTGATGTTGAAACAGCAAGGCTTATCTACCTACGTTATTTTCATAGTTATGGCTTATAGCATCTTGTTATGAGGATTATGTGCTAATATAAAATCAATTTTTATATTGCAGAAACGAGCAGTTAGGGTCATATTGAACTTATGGTTAGCTTAAGAATGGCTAGAGGAATTTCGACGGGGTCCGTGAGGGCCGCGGTAGCATAATTGGTCAGTGCATTCGCCCGGATTGCGAAGAGTGCGGGTTACATGCTTGTGTGTGAACTTGAATAAAGTTTATTTACATTTCATTTCATTTCATGCAGCCCGCTAATGCATATGGACAGAACTTATTCGAATTTCAAATGGAAATTCTAGCGCATTTAGTGTTGCACTTAGTATCTAAATCATCCGAATCGTCGTCACGCAGGTGTGGGATATAAGCATAACAGCAAAAAGTCCTTTACTTCCCATCCGTCGACATACGATTGCCTTTTGTACACGAAAACAAGTTGATAACGAAAAAAATATTGGGAAGCATTTACGATAAACAATATTCTCAAATGGGTCCAAGGAGAGTCGATAATTCGACATTAAGTATTACAGGCGCGGTAACGGCCATCTTGCGAGTGCTTGTGCGGTGTATTGCCAATAAGAATGTTTCACCCTCTTCTCAAGGGATCTTCATGATTGGCCAAGTTTTTAAGTTTTGGATTTACTACGGCGTGGCTGAATAAAGTAAGGGGTGCAACCTTACACCTAGTGAAGTACTCCCGCCATACCTGAGCCTTGGTTGTAGGGCCGAAAAAAATAATTCAATGAATGACCATGACTCTTAGTCGCGTCCAAATCGTCAGTCCTTTGAACTGAAGCTACTTGAGGGAGTTTGAGAAAGGTAGAGCTCAGCGGATTTAGTGGTCGACCGGCCGACCACAACATGGGAAGTGGGGGATGTGACCCGCCGGTCACAAGGGGCAAACCCCTGAGAGAGGGCCCTCTGAGGTGTCAGCGCCCGTACGGGTGCCTCTGAGGGCGTAGCCTCGGCCGCTCGGACCCCACGCGGATGGTGTCGCCCCCGCTTCCCCCGTCTTCTCCCAGGAGAAGAACCGGGGAGACGTAGGCGACCTGGAGGGGGGAGAGGGACGGGAAGAACTACGCTTCCCCTCCCGCTCCTCCCTTCCAGGAACGGCGGCCCTCCTCACGTGGTTCTGTCTGCAAGGGGAGGGTGGCGGAGGGCTTTAGTTTTCCGCAGCGGATGGGGGGCGGTACGGTGGGCAGTAGGCCGCGTACCCAGCCCCCACGCGGGGGCCTACCTGCGCACGTCTGCGGGGTCCCCGAAATACCGCGGGAGACCCCTGCCGCGGAGCCCCGGCTAGGCCGGGAGGCTGCTGGGTGCGGAGCCGCGGAAGAATCCCTAAACGGGGATCCCGCGGCTTCGCTCTAAGCAGTGTAGAGGTATTTGCAGGACTTTTTTAGCGGATATTATACCGTAAAGCGCCCGTAAGAGTTGCGGGGTCCTCGGTGGGTAGCCACTGGGGGGGCCCGTAAGACTTGCGGGAGCCAGGTGTGAGGTCCGTTCGGCGGTGTGCCTCTTAAAGGCGCCGTCGTCTGTAAATAGCATTTTTTACCTGCGTTATAAAAAAAGGAGTCCGTCCGCGGGACAACCTCGCAAAAATGCATTTTATCCACGTAACGTAATCTGCGCATTGTACGTGGATGAAATGCATTTTGCAATCATGCAAAAGAAAGTGCCGGCATATTGAGCATGGCTGGACCTTCGCATATTTTGGCGCATCATTATTCTTCGCGATTGAAATGAATGAAATGCAACTGAAAATATTTATCACTATGGCCACATCAGACGGGTCTGCACGGAGGTGCTGGACAGATGCAGCCACTGTGGGGGAGCCACTTGTACGCCACATGCCCGAATAAAGACTCCGCGCCTAGTTGCCTAAACTGCAAAAGGGCTGAGCAGAAAGAGATTGAACACAACACCTTTAGCAAACACTGCCCACAGAGAATACTCTGGGTCAGAATCGCGAGAGCGAAAGTGGCGTATTGCGAAGAAAAGAAAATGTCTAAAAAAATAGAAATACAAAAACAAAAAGAAAGAAAAAGTCCTGCCACTGAGCCCCACTCAGCCGGATTCTTAAAAAAAATGAAATGAAATGTCTGGACTCCACTTACACTGATAATCAGGTGGGGTGGGGAAGCCACCGCTATTAAAAATCCAATAGTCCTGTCAACCTAGACCGAGCGGTTTTTTTTCTAGTGAAATTTCGTTAGATTTATAATCTAGCAGTCGGGGACTGGAACCTGCTCCCTTCGCTATCCGGGCGAATGCACTGACCATTATGCTACCGCGGCCCTGATGGCCGTGTCGAATTTTCTCTAGTATTTATTAGGCTGCAAGGTAGCGCCATCTCTTCACATTGTAGGTAACCCACAATGTCAAATGAATACCTTTACAAGTATTAAACATTTGAAAGAGGAAATAGCAATTATAGTTATATTTTTATAACTGACAGCCAAGACAGTGTGGGTCCGAAGCCCGCGTGCTCCCTGGTCCGCGTGGATTATTTTCTAGTAAAATTTTCTTTACATTTAAACATAAGCAATTAAATACTTAAAAAATTAAATTATAAACCTACAGTATTAAACTGCTTAAAATAAATATTTCTAACTCTCACACCAGTTAGCCTAACCCCAAATTAAGCACTGTAAGGCTTATGTTATGGGATACTAAGGTAACGGATAGGATACATAAAGTAAGTATATTAATTTAGAAATACATAAAAACATCCATACAGACTTAGGTACAAGTGCTCGTATTTATCACACAAACATTTGCCGCACCGGGATTCGAACCAGGGACCTCTGAGTAGGCGACAGCTTAAAAACCGGCGTACACATACCACTTGTGATACCTGATAGCAGGCCGGGAAATCTTCTTGTAAATAAAAGGCAGGTTCGGATGACGAATTGAATAATGAGAGACTCTAATGGACGCGGGAAACGGAAGCGTGTATACAAAGACAACATTCCTAAAGTTAACTATCGGCAATAGACTGTAGGAAGGCCAAAGGGGAAGATCTTCCTCCGAGCTGGGTGATGTTAGCTCGGGGGCCGCGGCCCGACTGATGTTGGTCGGGCATCGTATATATCAGGGTAGGCGAACCTTCATGAATCAACGTGCCATTTTTTCTAAAAAATCTTTAATTGGGTCATTGGCATGCCATGATATAATTTTGACTTTATGATTATTTAGAAGATAATAATATAAATACTATCGGAACTCTTTATGAAATAAAGTAAACCAAAGAGGCACATTCTGGAATGTTTTTATTACACGCATAAATTAAATTACTGTAAAATTAGTGTGACTTCTGTTGCTGCAGGTTTGATAACAAATAATTTATGTTAGGGTTGTAAGAAGCTACTTTTAGCAAAATGCATGCTGAACTGGATTCATCTGTCAAACGGTTTCTAAACGAGTTTTTAATATTATTCATCTCTGAAAACAATGACTCGCAGGCATAGGTAGATGAAAACATTGTTAAAATAGCATGTGCTAACTTCTTCAAACAGTTACTTCGTAGCGTAGGATCACTCGCGTTCGATCGTCATAAAATACCTACTTAAAACATTTTTCACACATGTTTTATGATTGGCGACGTGCCCAAAATATTGTGTCGCGTGCCATTGGTTCGCCTACCCTGGTATATATGAAGAGTTAGTATCCATACTATTATGATCGCAGTGCAGGTAACGCCATCTCTTGCGGATGGTGAGTAATGATTTCCTCCATCCGTTGTATATATGTGGGGCATTTATATGTCGCCGCCACAGACAATTAATGAGATGTAATAGCATTGGATAGATACATTAAAACACTCGACCACGGAGGTCAACCTGAAACAATACAATCAGTTCGTGACAATGTCACTTCACAAAACGATTTGGAATCGATAAGTGTATGTATCTGTATTGTATTTTTTATCAGTATCACTTCAGATTGTTTACGCTTGTCTCGGTCCCGGCCCCGGGATTTCGGAAGCGCCGGGATAAGCTTTATTTGCAACCGACTTGGAGCACCCTAAGGCTGCGCTGGTGACAGATAAATGGACAAGGAGATTTATCGATGTTTTGCACGGCTTTATCCGTTTTTTATAATAATAATAATTTATTCTCAGTCAATATTATTATACAGTCCATTGAATGTTAGTAATAATGTCCCTTAAAAACTATGTTAGTAAAGTCGAAAATAAATTACAAATAAAAATAATAGGATCATCCCCTGCTGGAACACAAACTTGAAACCGGTTTCGAAAATACCGGTAAATAAAAGTTACTACCGGTTTTTAGTAAAGGTTTCTTTCGGAGCGCGTCCGAAATGAAAGCGGTACCTATAACCTTAATAAACCGGTTTAATCCAGAGCGACACGTGCACGCGTCGGCATCGATTGAAGTTTGTTTTTTTGAACTAATCAAGTCACAACTTGTTAAAGCAGAGAGATTGGTGCATTTATTGACACGTTTGCTAGCGTCTAGTGAGTCAAGTTATTCATTTATTATCGATGCCGTCAGAAAGAGCGAAATGAAACTCTTTAAAAACCGCTGAATTGATTCAAAGCCTATTTGATTTCGCTCTTTAGGAAAACCGGTTTTTTAAGGTTAAGGTAGAGCCAAACCTAATTAAAACGCTCGTAATGTACTTGACGCTGATTCAGGTTTGAAAATTAACCGGTAAACAAGCCCTGCTTCGCATGCAAATGCAACCAGCGCTCCAACAGTGGAGAATCCTACCTGTCAACCAGTGCCGACAGGATGCTGTTGGTGCTGCCACGTACTCTGCTCAGCAGTGCCGCGCAGCGTTTCCTGATTATGGCATGAAAGCCGTCAATATGCACATCTGCGAACATACTTGAGGCACTACCACACCACGGCAAACCCAACAGCACCCTGAGAGCATTATTGTACTGGACCCGTAGTGCGCTGTAAGCCCTCTGCGTAAACCCTGTAGAAAGACTGGCAATACGCCTTGAAAAGTTTAATTTTTTGTTGCTTTGTACAACGTGCGAACCTGCGAACCTGCGAGCCAGCATATTACATCGAACTGCCAGCGCCCTACGTTCCCTATCAATATCTATATCATCCTTTAAAGTATCTGTAACCCAGCCAAGGTATTTATATTGAAACACTCTCTTTAAATTTGCATTACAAAGTTTGACAGGTAAATTAGGACTAATTTTGTCCCAGCTTTGAACACCATTAACTCACTTTTGTTTGCGTTATACTTAATCCCGTGAGCTTCTGCATCAAACAATCAACAGCCCATCTTAGTCCACTGCTGGACATAGTCCTCTCCAAATGCACGCCACTCAGATCGATCTTGGGCTACTCACATCCAGCTCCTGCCACCTTGCGCAAATCGTCACTCCATCGTGCCTGAGGACGTCCTACACTACGTTTGCCTAGACGCGGTCTCCACTCCAGAACTCGTCTACCCCAACGGTTATCGGTTCTTCGGCAAATATGGCCAGCCCACTGCCACTTCAGCTTGCTAATCTGGTGGGCTATGTCGAATACTCTGGTTCTGCATAGCGTTCACAAATTCCCAATAATTTTCTCAAAGCACCCACTGAAGGGCTCAGCAGCACCATATCATCAGCTTGACTAATATTGTTCACACAGACTCCGTCTATGTGACAACCTACACCAGTGCCGCTGAGCTCCCCAATGAGCGCATTGATATAAAGATTGAAAAGACGTGGTGAGGTTATTCCTCCCTGTCTTACGCCACACTCAAGCTTGTATGCACTAGAATGGGTGCCTATTCTATTCCATCCCATCGAACACTATTTATCTGACCACAGGACCAGTATTTAAGCAGCGATTGTATATTCATCAGAAAGGCCGGTTTCAAATTTTAGTTTTTGCCAAAGTATAATATATGATACCAAATCAAATGCTTTCGACAGGTCCAGGTAACAAGCGTATACCGGTGTTTTACCGAGCCCTATAATATTGAACAGTCTGCTTAAGGCAAAAAATTGCACTTTCAGTTGACAGCCCAGATTTGAAACCAAACTGTGTGTCATGCAAATGTAAATGTTTGTTTATGTGTTTATGAAGCAGACTGTCCAAAACTTTCGCAATAACAGTGGCGAATAAAATTGGTCTATAATTTGACAGTTCCGATATGTCACCCGTTTTATTTTTAACAATGGGTGTTACAATAGTATACATTTGTTTATCAGGTAAATAGGAATGATTCAGACGCAGCGAGAAAAATATTGCCAAGACTCTAGGCAAATGTACGCCCGCATTTTGCAGATGCTCAACACTGAGGCCATCGTGGCCTGGGGATTTTCCCCTGGTCATGTTCTTAATCACAAACGCTACCTCCTTGGCGGAGAAGCGATCACTAGGCATGGCATTTTGACATTCAGCATTGAGCTCCGGCAACCATGCGCCCAAAGAAAATTGTACTCTGAAATTACGAGTGAATGCATCTGCAATTTCAAGTGGCTCATAACAGCCAGCGACACTCACAGGAAGGCTCACCTTGCCACTTAAACTATTTGTACATTTCCAAATTTGTTGAAACTTCCTTTCTTTGTGATGGTCAGCCAATAAATCATTTTAACTTGTTGGGAATTACTTTGACTCCATAATAGTACAAAAAACACAAATTTGAATATTATCATGAGCATGATATATTAACGCGATGCAAATACAACTCTTTCTATAACCCGTATGGATTCTTAGAGATTTTTGTCACGATCCATTGCTTTTTCATAATAGTTACAAGTTCAGTCACTCGAACGGCTACAAGATTCTTGCATTCTCCCAGCGCTCAGTATCTAAAGTAAGTAGGAATTTACTTTCAAAAACTCCAATAACTTTGCCTCGAATTGTTACGCCTTGTCCCCTCAGCATTTTACTCATTTCCCATTTTTTTTTGAAGTTATACTTCTTTAGCCGCGTTATGAAAAAATTATGAGAGTGAAATTTTAAGATGCGCGCGCATCACTGTAACACAAAAGTACCATAATGAAGTTAGCCGCGGGCGCGTTATGAAAAAATGATAAGAGTGAAATTTTAAGATGCGCGCGCATCACTGTAACACAATAGTAACACCATGAAGTTGGCCGCGGGCGCGTTATGAATGTTAGTGTCTAATAATGGTGGATTATTAACCACTAAGTGGTTAATAATCCACTATTATTAAGGTAGGAACGGTACTTTGAACGATCCACGGAGCTCCATAAGATGATCGCGTTGCCAAAAACAATGTTGGCACGCTCGTCGCCTCTGATCACTGTTTTCATATTTATAATATTTATCCACATGTTTCTAGTTTCTACATAGACACAACGTGTTTAAGTTACTTACAAGTGCTAATTACATATGGACTAATAACTTAAATTCAGTAGTGATTTTAATTGAATATTTTGAATATTTATTTAATTTTTCAAATTAAAACTAAACTTAATTGACTGTGTTAACTATCCTTTTCCAGTCCTTTTATTATTTTATTGTAATTATTAATTATTTGCATGCAATTAAAAAATATTTTTAATGATGCTAAAGAAGTATAACTTCTCACGCGCGTACATAAGTTACACGCATCCATTTTTTTTATATATACAGGTGTTACAAAAATACAAATAAAGCTTGAAGGGCGCTGAAGTACATCATATAAGGAGACTTCTCTAATTTTCTTAAAATATTTTCATGAAGTTTTAACTTTTTATAAAAACACGGAAAAGACGGAAATTTGAATTCGAAATCAATGTAGATTGGTATACGAGCATAATGTATTATGTTTACATAATATACTCGAATTGAACATAGCATAAACAAAAACATCGACACTTGCATCGAGCATCACTACTCCCCATCCCGGCTATTTACGTAAGCTATTTGCACCGTCTTTGTTATTCCGGCCGGGACTCCTCCCGCATTCGATTGGTCCAATTTATTTACTCCTCTAACAAATACATATTTTTTAAATGTCCTCTCCTCTCGTCGTGGGCTCTTGTGCCCAACTCACATGGCCATTCGCGTCTTAGAGACTTTTTGACTTATCTATTTGATAAGATAAGATATAAACTCTTTATTGCACAACACAGTAACAGAACAAGCAGATACAAAACAAGTAGAAAAATACAACATTGCACAAAGGGCGGTCTTATCGCTAATGAGCGATTTCTCCCAGACAACCCAATGAGCTGGAAATAAAATAAGGTAAGCGAGTAAGGGAGGTTGTGCGGAACACAAGGCAAAAGTTTTCCTGATAATTAGATAAGAAGAAGACGAAAAGGGGGGGAAGAAATAAAAGAAAAAGCAATACAATAAGAGAAATTTTATTTATTTTTATATATTTTATTTTTCTGTTTGTTTGCGAAAGGTGGTAATATTCGATTGATTATTTTTGTATGTTGGCAGGGTGGCAATCAAGCGTATAGCCCGCTTCATGGCAAGCGGCCACCATACCCTATAGACACTTGCGATACCAAATATATCACTCGCACGGTTGCCTACACTGTCCTGATCAGGGCCTGTAACCGGTTTCTAAAATACCGGTAAATAAAGGTTAATACCGGTTTTTAGTAAAGGTTCGTTCGGAGCGCGTCCGAAATGATAGCGGTACCTAAAACCTTAATAAACCGGTTTAATCCAGAGCGACACGTGCACGGGTCGGTATCGCTTGAAGTTTGTTTTGTTTGAACTAATCAAATCACAACACAACTTGTTAATGCTCAGAGATTGATGCATTTATTGACACGTTTGCTAGCGTCTAGTGAGTCAAGTTATTCATTTTGTAGTTGTGTACTGACGCACTACTTCACTCACTCGCTCTGTAGTTGGAAAGAAACTGACATAAATTCATTATAAATTTGAATTAAAACGGCGAAGGTGATGCCGTCGTAAGAGCGAAATAAAACCCTTTACAAACCGCTAAATTGATTCGAAACCTACGCTTTTTAGGAAAACGGTTTTTAAGGTTAAGGTAGAGTCAAACTTAAAAAAACGCTCCTAATGTACTTGATACTGATTTAGGTTTGAAAATTAACCGGTAAACAAGCCCTGGTCATGATCTCCCGTGGAGCCCTAAAGCCTTATTCACCGACAGAAACACAACACCAGCAAAAGGCACTGTTATTTTACAGTAGCCTTTGTATGGTGGAGGTTAGTTCCCCTCGCATCCACCCTACCTCTCTTAAATAGGAAAAATATTTGGTTGGTGTGATGAACGACCCTTTTTTATAGAAACCGAAAATTTATAAATATACTAACTTGAATAATTCAAACAGATACATACACGAATGCTACAAATACTAAATAAATCCGCACTTAAACACATATACACAAACACACACACACACACACACACACACACACACACACACACACACACACACACACATACATACACATTCACCCACACATCATTTTCATACATTACATATTAATTCAAATATTATACTCATAGATGCCTTGCTTTTAAAATGACCTACTGATCTTTTCATTTATGAGATATTTATTTAGTTTAGTTTAGTATTCTCATGTCTGTGGGGGTTTATGGCGCTGAATGCTGAAATACAGGCATTGCCTAGTTCAGCAGCAGAGGCTAATAAATTATACTTTCTGTAACTAGTGCTAAGTTTGTTACGTAATCTTACTGTACTGATTTTTTTGGTCAATAAATCTTATTATTATTATTATTATTATTATGCCTTAAAAATATTTGGTTGGTGTGATGAACCACCCTTTTTTTATACCTGCAAGTTTGTACGGAACACTGCAACTGGAACTTGGTACTTTTTATGTACGAACAGCAGAAGCTTCCGCGTTCCAATTCGGTTCTTTTGTATCATAATTAAACAAGCAATGCATTGTTTTCCCGACTCCATCAGAAAATCTCCTAGTAAACTTATATTTAAAAGGAATGTTCACGCTCATCTGTTGCAAAATTTAAGGTGGTAAATTAATAAAACTCAAAGGTGACTGACTGACATAGTGATCTATCAACGCACAGCCCAAACCACTGGACGGAACGGGCTGAAATTTGGTGTGCAGGTAGATGTTATGACATAGGCATCCGCTAAGAATGGATTTTGATCAATTCTACCCGCAAGGGGATAAAATAGGGAATGAAAGTTTGTATGAAACTTTGTCAATTTTAAACCGATCGGGCTGAGACTTTGCATGCATGGTATAAGAAGAATCATAGATGAATGTCATTGTGTATAATACAAGTTTGAGAACAAAAACTGTAGTCTACACTTCAGCTCTACACCGAAGCGAAGCGAGGTCAAGCCGCTAGTATATTATATGTATCTATATATATATATATATATATATATATATATATATATATATATGTATTTAAATATTAGTGTGCTATGTTTGTATGTATTATATTATTTTTATGGTATGTATTTATATATGTATCTATGTTATTTTGTACATATATTCGTATTAAGCTTTATACTGCCGTTCGTGTTTTTTCATTTTTCCCAAAGGTTGACTGGGAGAGAATGCTTTTAGCACTAAGTCCGGATGTTGTACCATTGTTTATATTTTGGTCAATAAAGTTTAAATAAATGTCGGGATATCCACAGGTAATCGGTGTATGCTATTTTTAAGTAACGTTGTATATTGTTATAATTACAAATGTAAAATTATTCACTGATAGAAACAGTACACCACAAAAAGCAGTTTAATAAATAAATATTTGCAGCCATTTAGTCCGCTTTAACTTTAGTTTTTTGGGAATTTACAGGAACCTAACATTTTCTCGGGATTAAAAGTATCCTTTGTCTCAATCCAGATAATAAACTATATGAGGACCAAAGGACATGGTAAAATTTAATTTTTAATTTTATGAGCGACTGCCCTAGCAATGTGTAAATATTGTACTTAGTAATGTAAATATATAATGCAGAATGGCTGAACATGAATTTCTATGAAAAAGGGCTCAGGAACTTTTGATACAGTCACAATCTTGAAAATTATGAGATCTCCTACGACGTCATTAGCTTGCTACATTTGATAAAAGATGTTGCCAATTATTTACAGAGCCATCAATTTCGCATTTTCTTAGAATATTTCTTCACATTTATCTGATTAACACTTCACAAAAAACGTTTTTAAAAGTGTATATAAATACATTTTTTTTGTTGAAGTTCTCCCGTTTTAGCGAAGGCAAAGGGAACAATGCCCATACAGCCTGGTCTTTAATTAAATTAATCTTCTTTTTGTTTTTACATTAGAATGTCGGTGTGACGCATTCTAATGTTTCTTGGAGTGTTTGGCACGAAATGTATCGAGTTGGCTTTTTCGATAAGCTTCTGTGAGGTAGTTAACACTACAATAAAATTCTCACGTCCACTTGACCGGAATAGCGTATATTTTAATGATTCCACTAATTCTTCAGTTATGCAGACAGTTGTTACACAAAACCACACCAATTTTCTTTCACAATATCCACTATGAACGAATTTAAGAATAACTAAAATAAGACGCCAACCGCACTCAATGAAGTGCCGCCAAAAACTCTATAAATAAAAATAATTTGTTGTTGTCGGCCTGACATGAAATCTGTGAAGTTCTATTTTGTTCATTGGCAAAAATCAAAGCATTAATTATCATACAGCCTTCTCTCAAGCCTGATCAGAAAAATAAAATCTATTATTTTCGGCCTTCAGTGATTTGTTATGATAAAAATAAGGGCCAAGTCATAGTTTTTGGAAGTTTTAAATTAATCTTGTTTATTTCGATATACTGACAGAAATATTTTTTAGTATACATTTATTTACAGTACGGTAGTTCACCTCAAACGTATTATTTTGCGCTCCGTGTTTATTGCCAATTTAAATAGTAAAACCTATGCCGTTACCTGTGACGTGCAAATAAATCTTTTTGCCAACTGATTTCTCGTATTTACATATATAAAACAATAAAATCGGTGAAGTGATTGTCAAGATATTATAGTTTTTATAAAATCTTTGAAGGTGAACTGTGTTAAAAACTGTGATCGTTAGTCCTGTTTGGTATTTGCCTTGAGTCTCGGATGAAACAACTGATACAAACTATTAATCACTCTTGGATATTAAACAGAAATTTTATCATTTGTTCTGAAGGACGTACAGCTCAGCGGCTAACTACTCTGGTTTACTCTCCACTATCCCGGCTTCGAGACCCAGTCAGATCATTTTTGATTTTTATATTTTTACTTATTTTTATACCAAACAAGGACTTTTTTCCACAAAATTAATTTATTTTAAATCCTTATAATTTAATAAATAAAATAATAGTTTTATTTTTTTTTGTCTTCGAAAGCACAATGGCTTCGAAAACCTGTGCCGGCTGTCTGCAAGTTATAAAAAATAGACTATACTTGTGCTGCAGCGTATGTTCTGGATATTATGACATCATCTGCGCCAACGTTTCTGAACAGCGGTTTCGGAACACGCTAACAGGAGAACACAGACTAAATTGGAAATGCGAGGCGTGTAAAAGTCGGGAACCGAAGACGGATAACAGCGACACCCCGGTTCGTGGACACGATGACAAGGTCAATCGCCGCCGTGGTGCCACCGCTTTAAGCCCAATTGAGGGTGTGAACCCTGAGGCTGCTTCCTCTGAGCCTGGTGACGCGTTGGCAGTTCTAGCGCGGAAACTGGATACTCTGGTGGAGGAGGTTCGCATGTTTCGTAGTGAAATGATAGAAACTCGCAAACAGGTCCAAGAATTCAACGAGAAGCTTCCTGGTTTGGTGGCACAGGTAGAAACATGCACAGGCGAGATTGGTGAACTCAGGTCACGCCTGGACAAGCTGGAGAATCGCTGTGTGGCCGACAAGCATGCTGATAGTACTCAGAGCGCGCTGCAAAATACAATCGAGTCCCTGAAATCGGAGTTGAATGATCGTGATCAAGAACGCCTCCTGAACGACGTCGAAATCACTTGCATACCGGAGCAGGGGGGGGGAGAGTCTCCAGAATGTCGTCATAACCTTGGCGGCGGAAATCGGCGTGAGGCTCGAACAACAGGATGTGGTCAGCGTTACGCGTGTGGGACGCCCCCCGGAGCCCGTGGAGGGCGACAGCGTGGCTGCGCGGCGCCGCCCCATTGTGGTACGCCTGGTGCGGCGTGCGATGCGCGATGATCTGCTGCGCGCGGCTCGAGTGCGCCGTACGCAATCAACCGAGGGCGCCGTTATGCCTGGTCCGACTCGCCGCTTCTATATAAATGAGCGGCTGACCCGCGCCAATCGCTCTCTGTTCCGCCGGGCGCGCGAGATTGGTAAGCGGTTGGGCTGGCGTTACGTCTGGACGAAGGACGGCAAGATTTTCGCGCGACAACACCCTGGTCAGGACGTTCCCTGTTATCGTCTGCGTGTGCAGGCCGACCTGGAAGGGGTTTTTGGTTTGGAAACCGCTGGACCGCTTCCGAAAAACTAGTTTACACTAATCCTGTAAGTGCAGCGCCCATGTTACTTCGCTTTTCTTTGCTACATTGTTTGCCTACAAGTATCATGGTCTCAAATATATGTACATTTTTTAGTCTATTTGTACTCCGCTTTGTTTATTGCTTGATTGCGACTGCGGCATGTGGCTATTTAAATTGTTATTTTACTGCTGATAGCTTTCCAATAATAATATTACTTTGCTTTGTATATTCCTATGGTGCTGTATGTGTGTTATTTTTTGGTGCAGGTATAGGTAATTTTGCTGGCTATATCATCTCAGGGACAACAGTGTTTTATTTTCATTTTTCTACTTTTGTAAATAAACGTCATTATACTATGGTAAAAAAGTATTTAAATAATGCCAAAATAATTTTCATTTCCTATTCTTTTGTCTTACAATTCATAAATAGGAAACTATTGACACTTGGTTTGTTAAATCCTGGGTCTCTAGGAAACCGGCACGAGGAGTTTCTGGTCGCGCTGGAGAACCATTCAGTTGATATTATGGCCATAAATGAGACTTGGTTGAAAGAAGGAGAGGAGAAACGTGCACCAGTGCCGCCGGGATACAAGCTTCGTCATGTTGCGCGACCTTCTCATGTTCGTTCACGCGGTGGTGGGGTTGGTTTTTATATTCGTGATGGTATTAACGTACGGCAGTTGAAACCCCCACAATCTACTTCGGTTGAGCAAATTTGGTTAAGCTTGACACTGAATCAGTCTCGATTTGCTATAGGCACTGCCTATAGACCTCCTTGGTTAAATGTAGACTCGTTTATAGATAACCTTACAGAATCTATAAACTCTTTTTCCAGGTTTGACCATATAGTGATTATGGGGGATTTTAATATAAATATGATGGCCACAGATGAACCTAACACGAAGAAACTGACAAATTTTTTACAATGTTTAAGTCTCACACAATATGTAACAATACCTACTCACTTTACAGACCATTCTGAAACCCTAATAGATCTAATATGTAGTACATCTAAAGTATCCAATGTATCGGTCAATCTCATACCAGACTTAAGTAAACATGCATTTATATCTTGTAACCTACACTTAAAAAAAGATAAAGTCATCCCTAGATGGATAATGTATAGACCACTGAAGGATATAAATTCTGTTGAGTTTGATAAGCTCATTAACGCCATTAAATGGGAACGAGTGCTCAGCGACAACGTGAACGAGGCCCTATCGTCTTTCACGTCCTATTTGCTGTACGTTTTTGATATACATGCTCCTATCAAAAAAGTTTATTTTAAAAATCGAAGCTATCCATGGATTACATCCACTCTGAAAGAAATGATGAAGTTAAGAGATGAAGCTCATAATAAGAGTCGTCTTTCTAAGCAAGTCTCTGATAAAATATACTATAAGGATCTGAAATCTACTGTGAATAGGGCGATGAATGCTGAAAAGACAGCCTATTTCCAGTTTTATATTAATTTGAATTCTAAAAATTCTAAACAGGTGTGGAGGAATATTAAAAGCAATGTGGTTGACTTTAATAGTAAACAAATTTCCTTGCCTCCACAGCTCAGTGACCCCGATAGAATCAACTATCATTTTGTCGAAGCGCCTGGTAGAAATTTTGTGTCGATCTCTGATCTTACATATTTCGAGCATCATAGATTCAGCCTCTCAAGTTTTTGTCTTGATCTTGTCGATGAAAATTCTGTAGCTAAGGTTATTATGAATATCAAAAGTAACTCTGAGGGTGCGGATTGTATTAGTCGCGATATGATACTTATGACTTTACCACGAACACTGGGGGTTATCACAGCTTTAATTAACAAGTCTCTGCAAACGAGTATTTTCCCTGATGCATGGAAAGAGGCTCGTGTTAATCCTATCCCTAAAATCAATAATCCATCACATCTGAAAGATCTTCGACCGATTAGTATTCTTCCATTCTTGTCAAAAATAATTGAGAAACTAGTGTGTCAACAAATTACTGAATATGTCAATTCAATTAATATTCTACCATCTTAACAATCTGGATTTCGGGCTAGTCATAGTACAGCTACGGCTATGTTGGATGTAGTTGATGACATTCTTGCCGGACAAGATGCGGGACGAGGATCCATATTAGTTCTTCTTGATTTTTCACGCGCTTTTGACACAATTAATCATGATCTCCTTTTGTCAAAATTATCTTTTTATGGATTTGACAATCACGCTATAAAATGGATTTCTAGTTATCTAAGTGGCCGCTCACAGCGTGTTACATTAACCAGTGATACTGGAAATCGAATAATTTCGAGACTAGCAATTTTGCGCCGAGGTGTCCCACAAGGGTCTATATTAAGTCCAATCTTTTTTAATTTATATAGTGCTGACTTGATCACTTGCATAAAGAATTGTAATTATCATGTTTATGCCGATGACCTACAAGTTTATTTATCTTTTGAACCTCAGGATACATCCTCTTGTATATCTCGAATTAATGAAGACCTAAATCGTATAAATGAATGGGCATCAAAGAATTGTCTTGTTCTGAATCCACATAAATCTAAATTCATCTTGTTGGGATCGCGCACACAAGTATTTACACTTAATTCTTTCACTCCCGATATAAAAATAGGTGAAATCGTTATCGAGCAGGTCACTGAGGCTAGAAGTTTGGGAATTCTCATTGACAATCGACTTAAATTTCACAATCATGTTGTCCAAACTGTAAGGGGTTGCTTCTACAGACTCAAGGTGTTGTACCAAATACGCGACTATCTCAATGTTGACACCAGAGTAAGGCTATGTGAAACATTAATTTTGTCAAAACTTAATTACGCGGATGTCGTTATTGGCGAGTGTCTCTTCGGTTATACCAAAAAGCTTATCCAGCGCGTCCAGAATGCCTGTGCTCGTTTCTGCTTTTGCATCCCACGCAGAGCCCATGTAACCCCATATTTAAATAAAAGTGATTTAATGAATATGAAATCTAGACGTTATTTTCATTTTGCCAGTCTTCTGTTTGGTATTGTTAAAACACGTTGTCCTGCCTATTTATTCAATAAACTTACATTCTCCCAACGTAGTATAAGAATAGCATCCCGTCTAGTATGTCCAGCGCACAACACGGCGGCATTTCGTGGCAGTTTTCGGTACTCTGCCACGAAGTGTTGGAATAATTTACCTCCTCCTTTGAAAGGCTGTTGTAGTATCGTAACCTTTAAACGTAATTTTAAAAGATATCTGCTAGAATTACAGAAAAACGAAGTTCCAACTCGAGGAAACTGCTGTGTTGTTCGCTGATTGCCGTGCTAATTTGCATTCTTGTGTAATAATTACATGTAATGTGTATGTAGTAAGTTTTATAGTCAGCAACTTCCTAGTACCGAATATATTAAGCTTAAAACATTTAATAATTCATTTAATTAAAATTTTCTACGTATAAAAGTGGCTACTCGTACTCTCGTCCCTACTTTTCAAGGTAACCACGGAAGACCAGCGTCGGACAGTCTACGACATCCGACACATGCTGAGTGGACTGCCTTTTTAGTGACGCAAATGTTTAGACTTAATTTATTATATTTATGTATAAGGTGTGTACTAATTTGTGTCACTGAATAAAACATTTTCTTTCTTTCTTTCTTTCTTTCTATTTTTCATTTATTTTAATAAAACGGAACATTTTCCTTTTGAAACAGACCTGAGGTCAATTTTTATACTTTTAAATATTTTATTATTTTACGAAAGTTGTAAGAGAATTATTAACACGTAATAATTAATAAATAAATAAATATTTCCAACACTCACACCAATTAGCCTAGCCCCAAAGTAAGCACTGTAAATGCTTGTGTTATGGGATACCAGGGTAACGGATAGAATACATATATTGTACATATATAAGTATATTTATATGAAATACATATTAAACATCCATGACTGGAGTACAAATGCTCGTATTCATCACACAAACATCTGCCCCCACCGGGATTCGAACCCGGGACCTCTCGAGTCGGTGACGCCATGAAACCCGGCGTATAAACCACTCGGCCACGGAGGTCGTCGTTTTATAAAAGAATATTATAAAATTATGGGCTGGTGCAAAATAATTATACACGTTAAGGGCAGTTTCTTAGCCATGTCCATTCATCTTAATTCGTTTAGCCGATTTTTGTGATTGAATAGGATAATTTATTAAATTAAATTAATTTAGATCTTTGGTTCAATAACCGCTGAATACGAAAATGAAGTTGAATGAGGAGCTGGCGAACAAAACGTACTGTTATTTTTATTTTAGGTTTTGGCCACATAATTCTTTATTTTTACAGCCCGGAGGTTTTGGGCCAGCTGAATTTGAATTTCAACACATGCCAATCAAAACCGCCTAAAATACATTAGGGAGCGGGAATTTTAACAATGGCAGTTCATATCCACAGAGTAGGTGTACATGGTTATATTAAATCTTTTCGGATGTAACATTTCGTATAATTTTGGTTGAACTTCACTTAAGGTAAGTTCTTTTAACCATAAATTATATCGTTTTGTTCGCCAGCTCCTCGATTATGAGTCACTGTAATACATGAAATTGTATGATCTAAACTAGGTGTGAGCGTTCTAAAGACGAACTGGTTTCAAGGATCGTTTTGTGTACCGCGACGATAGAACCGTTTTACGTTTCGGATCAAAACAGTCTTCGTCGAACAACTAGTCCTCGGATTGTCTACACGCTAATTTGTACTTAATGACGAAGTAAATACAGTCTATAATAGAACGCAATGATATGAGACCATTTCGTTCTATGACAATTAAGCTTTGATTTTACAATAATACATAATTATATCTTTATTATTGAACGCTTAAAGTCGATTATCGTATAACACTACTTTTATTTCGATGTTTCGTCATCTCGTTCGCAGCACGGTGGCGCCAGTGGCAGTAGCGCGACTGTGCCGCTTCTGTATAACCTTATCGGTCTTAAAATAGAGTGCAAGTTTGTTTAGCAATAAATGGAAACAAAATTATAAAATTTATTTAGAACCGCAAGTTGAAATTGCAAATTAGCAATCCTTTCTCTCGTCGAAACGAACGTTGACAAGATTTTGTTTAGTTTGGTTTCGTTACGTTACATCCGTTCGACCGTCACGTCGCGGGTCGCTTCGTTGCGTCACCCAGCCGCAACTAAAACCAGTTGCGAACTAGAACCGTTTCGAGGACTAGTTTTCGTTTAAGAGAAAACGGTTGCGTTTCGTCCTCAAAAAAATTGAGAACGACCCATCGCTAATCTAAACAATATTACCAATTCATTAACATTGTAGGAAGGCCAAAGGGGAAGATCTTCCTCCGGGCTGGGTGATGGTAGCTCGGGGGCCGCGGCCCGACTGATGTTGGTCGGGCATTGTATATATGAAGAGTTAGCCTCCGAATTTCACTTGCGCGATGTAGGCTTCCATACTATTATGATCGCAGTGCAGGTAACGCCATCTCTTGAGGATGGTGAGTAATGATTTCCTCCATCCGTTGTATATATGTGGGGCATATAGATGTCGCCGCCACAACATAATAACATACAAGGAGTTACACGCTGATGGTCTCGGGGCACAGCTACTAATAATAATATTCTGCGGTTCCTTATTGCGATATTTTTTAACAGTATTGTGGATTGACATATTATATTTCCCTACTAAAATATGAAAGTTAATCTGTCTGTCACATGAAAACCACTGAACCCTGAGGAAGGACATATGCTACTTTTTTACGAAAAACGACGAAAGTCGCGGGCAAAAGCTAGATGTAATAAATAAGATACTCTAGTATCGCTCGTAAGCAACTCCGACTTCGCCTGGTTTAACGTTCAGCGGACACTGAGACCAACTAACCATGAGTTGATTTCAAAGCGAGTTACAGCTTATTTGCAGCCGCTTGTATGACGGAATTGCCTCTAATTTCGCTATCTGCAGTTAATGCTCTTCATTTTCATTTCACAGCTCGAGGTAGGTGCGATGCAGGTAGGGATGTCGAAAGTTGAAAAAAATATCGATATATCGATACATCGATATTTTAAAATATATCAATATCGGCTTCGATATATCGCGAAAAAAACATCGATATATCGATATATCGGACCAATTTTCCCAAAAATATCGTACAGCAGCTCACGAAATATGACACGCGGAATAATAATGGAACGAAAATTATCTCCCTAAAAATAGACCCTATTTTCGAATGATGACATAGACAATACTAAATACAGCACAGATCATAGATATGTTGAATATCATTAATCTGAGATCCAGTTACGATTTTTCCAGATACGAATTTAGTTAGATAATAATTAAAAAAATATCGTTTTTGATACGAATTTCGATATTGGTTATTTTGTATCGATGTATCGATATATCGAATCAAAATATATCGGCAAAAAATATCGATATATCGAACAAAAAATATCGATATATCGATACATCCATATATTTTCAACAAGCCTAGATGCAGGTATTTAAATTGTGTTATTATCGGTATAATGCGGTTCAAATAAGAATAGGAAAGCCAATGACCTCCATCTGTCAAATGTCGCTTGAAAAGTACGATTTGCAAAAAAAACCCCAGAACACTTTCTTAGCACTCAGCTGATTCTAGAATAAAAACCAAACATTTTTAAACAAACAATAACAAATGTTGATAATTAATATTAGTTGTTTTTCTTTTTCATTTATTGAGCTTTGGCTATGAATGGTTGATAACCTAAATCGTCAACCAAATGCCACTTCCTGGTGAGTTCGAAAACTAGAGTAAATAGATTTAAAACTTTCGTTTACATATAGGATGCATGTCCGTATGTGACCTGCATGATTATTCATAACTTCTCCGGCGGTAATGCAGAGGTGAGCGAAATTGAAGAGCTAGATTCTGATTAATGTTTTTTTTTCACACAGTCTTAATAAAGAAATACTATTAAAAATCAGTTGTGTTCTTTCTCAACTTTAGTAAATTAATTTTATTAAAAAATCTGATGTTTGGTCTCACTTAATCTTAGTAAATAAGCTTTATTAAATAGCAACATTTTTTTGGTTACTCTACCTATTTGGTTTGAATTGACAGCTAAGTGACAAAATATGGCGCCCAGTCGGTCCTATTCTTAGTTGAATCGCATTATAGTGGGTTGTTATTGGGTGGCTGTTATTGTTAAAAAGGCATTCTAAGCGCTCCGTCCTAGATCGATTGTCTCTGAGGCCAAATGTTTTCAGGGCTACAAATTATTAATTAATATCATGTCTTTAGTAGCGTAATAGTCAACATTTAACCTAGGGAAAGGCTGCGAGAGGAGCGGCTATGGGCCGCGAGGGGTGGCAAAAGTCATATACAGGCATTCGTCACTGACTTGATTTACTAAATCTAGTTGGTGCAAATCTTATATGGCCCCGGGGCGCTATTAAAGGTAAGATAAGATAATCATTTATTTGTTTCTTAGGTTTTCACGCACATCACTCATTAAATAAAACTAGTTTTCATTATTCTGACGATGCAGACCTGTAAAGGCTGCGAAACGTCAATAAATAAATAAAGTTTTCGTGCATTAACCCGTAAAAACTAGTTTTATTTAATCATTTATTGTCCAGAACTGTATACAAATGGTTCTTAAAATTTGGTAGTGCTAACAGTTTGCCCATTTCGGGCGTACAATTACATTAAAATAATACTTAGTAATTAAATGTCAGCTACGTAAAATAATAATAAATTTACTCTCTAAACTATATTCATACAATCATAAATTAACCAGTTATGTCAAAATTATACATAAATTGCAATTTTATTGTCAATGATCATTAAAATATTCTTCCAAACTATAAAAACATTTCGATAATAACCAGTGCCTAAGCTGTCTTGAATGGTTTACTTTCTAAAGCTTTAATGGAATTAGGTAAATGATTAAAGACCTTGATTGCAGTTGTTATGGTACTTTTGTTACATAAATAACTAGATGACTTATAAATACACATATTATACGCATATTGCAATCGCAAGTTCTTTTTCACTTTGCTTTTTGATAAAAAATGGTCTTTATTTTCTTTTACAAAAACAGAAATTTCGAAAATATTTATTTATTTATTTATTTATTAGAAAACACATACAGCTATTTTTACAGGAATACTCCTAATGCAATAGTGTAGTTCTTAAAATTACAATTACTAAAATAAACATAATTGTATTAAAAAAAAGACAATAAAAAATAATTCCATTTTGTTACAAACTTACAAATTAACATAAAATAGTGTACATACATATTTAAAAACATGAATTAAATTATACTATTATTATTCAATACTTGTCATCTCTATTACCAATCTATTACAAATATTACAAATATAGATGCATGTCAGAGTTAGGAACTTGAAATCTTTAAATACATTTCTCAGTGATTCAAATTTGTCAAGTTTTAGCATGTTACGCAAGCATTTCTTTTGTAATATAAATGTTGACTGTAAATTTACTGAGTTACCCCAAAAAATTATGCCATACATCAAAAGTGGTAAGACACTCTTTGCTGCTTAAAACACGCCCCTGTCAACGGTGACCACTCAAGATCGACTTGTAATAGAATTAAGTTCCAGAGTTGCCATCCACTCAGTAAATTAATTCCAATAGTGCAATGCACAAGTTACTGGAAACGCTCCTTTTGAAACGAAACAGTCTTCCTACATTTTTGACGACCATCGTGACCGAGTGGTTTATACGCCGGGTTTCATGGTGTCGCTGACTCGAGAGGTCCCGGATTCGATTCCCGGTGGGGGCAGATGTTTGTGTGATGAATACGAGAGCATTTGTACTCCAGTCATGGATGTTAAATATGTTTTTCTATATAAATATACTTATATATGTTCAATATATGTATTCTTTCCGTTAGCCTTCAAGTATCCCATAATGCAAGATTTACAGTGCTTACTTTGGAGCTAGGCTAATTGGTGTGAGCATTGGATATATTTATTTATTTATTACATTAAAAGACTACATTGGCGGATTAATTGGTAATATTAAAGAATCAAAGAGACTTGTTTGTATCAAATTGGTTCTCCGCTACCCACGCTCATGATTATTATTACAATTCACAATCGGCTTAAAATTTGGATTGAAATACTTCGTTAATTAACATGGAGCAACATGGCCGAGGCGGCCAGGAGAGGAGCAGGCGTACACAGCTTTTCCCAATGTCGAATTGCGTAAAGCAAATTGCACATTCTCATGATATGTGTATTGTTGTCATTGTTCATGTGTGAGTGTGGTAATTACAGTTTTTTAAACACATGTTCGATAAACTGCGTTTGTGTGCATATTCCCAATAGCAGAATGTACTGAATAGTATATTTGTTTCTTAGGTTTTCACGCACATCACTCATTAAATAAAACTAGTTTTTCACGGGTTAATGCACGAAACTTTATTTATTTCTTGACGTTTCGCAGCCTTTACAGGCTGCTTATTTCAATTTTGTCGAGCTACCTTAGAAATACTTTTATAGAGCGTTCGGTTATTTCATTGTTCGATTTTTTAAGTTTTATTGTCTATGTATGAATTTATTATTTAATTTAGTTAATAAAGTACTTTATTTAAAAATGTTTTTTGTAATTTTGAGTTTATTTATTTGACCCTAAATACCGTAAACTACCACCGGTTCCAAAATTGGGAGACCATTCTGAGAAGAACAGGCGAAACAAACTCAAGAGTGCCTTTCTATCTCCTTCTTATGTTAAATTATGCAAACAAAAAGAACTAATAGTATCTGTTGGTCTTGCAATGTGTGCTCGGGGTTGGGATTTTATCTCCTGTATAATAGGTTCCCAAGCTGGTGGTATATACCAACCATCTTCTCTATTGAAATTTGGATATTTTTTAATCTCAATGGCCTCGTGTATCATTCTAGGAATGAATCGTTGCTCAGTTGCAAGGATCTGTGGTTTATCAAATCTAATGTAATGGTTTGGTCCCCCTAATGCATGTTCACACACTGCAGACTTATTTTCGCGCCTATGTTTCATATCTGCGATATGTTCTTTTACCCGAGTCCTTATACTCAAACGTCACGAAATAAAACTAGTTTTATTTACTGAATAGTATTTTGTCACAACGGCTACTCCATTCTGTGTTGCTATATGTCAATTAATGAGTCCCGTGCGGTAAGATGGGGGTTTCATCATTCAACAGGCGGGTGCTCCAATAATTCTAGTACAGGTTATTGTATATTACACCATGTCTATGTTGTACTAATTCAAATCTTTCGATAAATTGTAGTTCTACAATAAACTCCTTAGATTTAAACTGAAGCGTATGACAAAAGCTAAGCCCCATTGTGTCAATATTATTCACCAAAATATCCAGAGCTTGACCGGCAAAGACTTAGAGTTAGAATTATTAGCTGAAAGTCATGAAGCTCATATCATGTGCTTAACTGAACACTGGCTGCAACAACATGAAATGTCATTTTACTTAAACAATTTTCAACTATGCAGTGCATTTGTACGCACGATAGCTATTCATGGTGGGTCTTTAATTTTTGTAAAAGTTCATGGGAAATGTAAGGAAAGAAAGGACATTGTAAGCCTTTCAGTGGAACGCCATGTTGAGCTGTCGTGTGTGGAGTAAGTAAATTTGTATGTATATAGATAAGCGGTTGTCCACGTGGTTCGTCTTGATCCGCCATCTTGGTTATTCAATGATATTTCTCGAAAATAAAACTGTAGTCTAGTGACCAAGCTAACGTTGAATTTGAATCTTCTAATCACTTTACTGTGAACCACAATGTCGACCAACAGACGAGGCTCTGGCAAACCGACCGATGGCGGTATAACCATCCAACGACGTAGGGGAGGAAAATCTCATTGGTGACGGGCAGCAGCGTCATCAGTGAAATAACCTACGTTCTGCGATCGCCAACCCGCCTGCCCAGCGTGGCGATTATGGGCAATACCTTGAATGCACACAAACAAAGAGCCACGGCCCCCAGTTCCCGGCAGCTCCGCTATTCCTGGTCACGGTGGCGACCACGGTAACGGCGGGGCGGGGGGTGCGAAGAATCTCCGGGCTACGGGAGGCCACCACAATAGACTGACCCTGGCGACGTACAACGGACGCACGCTACGGCTTGACTCGCATCTGGCGCAACTCGAGGTGGAACTTGGGAAGATTGGGTGGCACATTTTAGGGTTAAGTGAAGTCCGAAGAGAGGGGGAGGACACCATAACGCTCGAATCGGGCCACCTAATGTTCTTCCGCGGGGGAGACCAACAGTCCCAAGGTGGCGTTGGGTTTTTGGTGAATAAGTCCCTTGCCGATAACGTTGTGGAAATATCCAGCGTGTCGAACAGGGTAGTGTACCTTATTATAAAGCTCACCGAGAAGTATAGCCTCAAGGTGGTGCAAGTGTACGCACCGACCTCGACACACTCGGACAACGAAGTGGAGGATATGTTCGATGATATATCGAGGGCCCTCCACTCCACTACTAAGACCCACTACAACGTTGTTATGGGGGACTTCAACGCTAAAGTGGGAGTACAGAATTGCAGCGAATCGGTAGTAGGATCCCATGGATTTGGAAGCAGAAATCATAGGGGGCAAATGCTCGTCAACTTCCTGGAACGGGAGGGGCTCTTCTTGATGAACTCTTTCTTCAAGAAACAGCCCCAAGGGAAGTGGACGTGGCGAAGCCCCGACACTATGACTAAAAATGAGATCGATTTCATCATGACGGACAAGAGATACATATTCAGAGACGTCTCAGTGATCAACAGGTTCAATACCGGTAGTGATCACCGACTCGTCCGGGGCTCTTTGAATATCAACTTTAAGGCCGAGCGCGTCCGTTTGATGAAATCCAGGCTCCAACCTACTCTGCTCCAATCTATAACAGGGTCTGAAACGTTCCAGTCAAATCTGGAGAACCGATTTGCTGCCGTGGAAACCACAACAGACGTAAACCAAAACCTCGAAAATGTGGTTCGGATCCTCAGGGAAGAGGGTACGAGATTATGTGCAAAGCAGCGTAAGGGCAGGAAGTCAAAGCTTTCGGAAGAGACTTTAGGGCTAATGAAGGAACGACGTGAAAATCCACCCGTCACTTCGTCGGCAAAGCGGACTCTAAACCAAGAGATCAGTAAGCACGTACGACACGACCTCCGGTGCTCCAATACTCTCTCGATCGAGAGAGCGATCGAGCAGAATCGAGGATCCAAAGTGTTCGTACAATCTCTTGGAAGAAGCCATCTGACGAAGTTGACCACATCAAGTGGGGATGTTGTTGCTTCAAAGCCGGCAGTCCTTTCGGAAGTGGAAGACTTCTACAGCCAGTTGTACGCATCACATGCATCTCGACCCGATCCCGGAAATGAGGATTCTAGAGCCACATTAACACGCCACTTCACCGAAGACCTGCCAGAAGTCAGTATTGGCGAAATCGAAATTGCTCTTGGACAGCTTAAAAATGGAAAAGCCCCTGGAGAGGATGATGTTTCAACAGAACTCTTAAAGACTGGAGGTAAAAGCTTTTCAACACTGTCCTGTTCGAAGGGAGAACTTCGGAGGCGTGGAGTAGGAGTGTGGTTGTCTTGTTCTTTAAAAAGGGGGACAAGACCCAACTTAAGAACTATCGACCCATATCCCTTCTAAGCCACGTCTATAAGCTGTTCTCAAGAGTGATCGCGAACCGTCTTGCGCGAAGACTTGATGACTTCCAACCACCGGAACAGGCTGGGTTTCGGAGCGGATACGGCACCATAGACCACATTCACACAGTGCGGCAGCACATATTCTGTATAATCAGAAGACTGAAGAGTACAATCAGCCCCTGTGCCTAGCATTTGTGGACTATGAGAAGGCCTTTGACTCGATTGAAATCTGGTCTGTTCTGGAGTCCCTGCAGCGTTGCCAAGTCGACTGGCGATACATCCAAGTGATTAGATGTCTGAACGAAGCCGCCACCATGTCTGTCCAAGTACAGAATCAGCAAACAAGTCCCATACCATTGCATCGTGGAGTGAGACAAGGGGACGTTATTTCCCCGAAATTGTTCACTAATGCAATGGAGGATATGTTCAAGACGCTGAACTGGAAAGGACGTGGCATCAACATAAATGGCGAACGCATCTCTCACTTGCGATTTGCAGACGACATCGTCATCATGGCAGAAACCCTGCAGGACCTACAACAGATGCTGAATGACCTGGCTGACTCTTCTATACGCATCGGCCTACGGATGAACTTGGATAAAACCAAGGTCATGTTCAATGAACATGTTCTACCGGAACCGATTGCAATACACGGTGCCGTTCTCGAAGTTGTTCAAAAATATGTGTACCTCGGGCAGACATTGCAGTTAGGTAGAAACAACTTTGAGGACGAGGTGAATAGAAGAATTCAGCTAGGTTGGGCAGCGTTTAGGAAGTTACGTCAAGTCCTGACATCGTCGATCCCACAGTGTCTGAAGACGAAAGTCTTCAATCAGTGCGTCCTACCTGTCGTGGACAGCAAAGGAAAAGGCGGATGGGATGGGAAAACAGGTTTATTTTGGAATTTTGACTATAAACTGTAACACCGAAACTGTATAAAAAAGGAGTGCAATAAAAAAAGCTGAATACTTGACATTAATAGACTAAAGAGTTAGCTCACAGATTCATAGAGAAATACATATATATAAAAAGTGTGTATGTGACGGAGGTCTGTCCGTGACATGGCCCTCCTCGTAAACGAATGTTTACAAATAGAAGGAAGCAAGGACTGATCTCTGTTCACAGCTATAAGTAACATCTATGTATACTAAAACTCTTACATGAACAGAAATTAGTAAGTACAAAACAACAGAACAAACAATTAATCCTAACGATTGTAAGAAAGAAACACAACAAACAACTAATTCTAGCTGCTTTAAATGAATGAGGCAACTGTTCAACAAAAATCGTAAAACGAAACAAGAAAAATCACAATAACAATCACCACTATGACAATAAAAACACAATATTTTATGCATCCGAACCTACTTCTAACTTAATTAATTTCCGAATTGGTCGTCTCAAAATTCCTCCAACTGTCTGCACATCTGCCACTCGCACTATTCCATCCCGTCCTGGGAAAACTTTGGTCACTCTACCCTTTAGCCACATACCACGTGGTAAGTTCGAGTCGCAAATGAGCACGACATCCCCAACTACTATATCTCGAGACGAGCGCACAGAATTATTTGTTCGACGGGTCAAAACTGGTAGATACTCATGGACCCACCGATTCCAGAAATGGTCGGCTAATCTAACAGCCTTTCTCCAATTGGTTCTTCTCAAAAGGTCATCGTCCGTTAAATCGCAAGGAACTGGCAAAGTCGATGACTGGCCGATCAAAAAATGATTGGGCGTTAACGCTGGAGCATCTTCCACATCGACGGAGACATGAGTGAGAGGGCGGGAGTTAACAATACTCTCAGCTTCCTGAAGAAGCGTCGACAGAACTTCCTCTCGTGGAGCTCTCTGTTTTAATGTTGCAGAAAGGGTGCGTTTGACGCAACCCACTAGACGCTCCCAAACGCCTCCCATTGATGGCGCAGATGGTGGTAGAAAGTGCCACTCGATACTCTTGTTGACTGCAAAATCAATGATTTCAGGTCGAATCGATTGCCATTCTCTTTTGATTTCGCGGCTTGCACCGACGAAAGCAGTTCCGTTGTCGGAAAATATTTTGTGGGGACAACCACGCCTCGCAATAAATCGACGTAAGGCCATGATTGCGGAATCTGCTGTTAAGCTTGCTACCACTTCGAGGTGTATCGCTCTTGTCGAAAAGCATGTAAACAGGGCAACCCACCGTTTTTCTCTACGGCGGCCAACAGTGACTTCAACTGGCCCAAAGTAGTCCAGTCCGATAATTGAAAAGGGGCGATGATGGTGTATAAGTCTGTCGCCTGGTAGATCTGCTATCGGTGGAACATATGGTGTTGCGTTTCTGTTTCGGCACACCTGACATGACGCAGCAATGGCACGTACCGTCGGTCGCAAACGTGTAACCCAAAAACGTTGCCGTACTTCATTGACTACGGTTTCGCGTCCTGCATGACCAGCCCAAACATGATAGTGTGCGACAATAAGGCGAGATATATGGTGTCGGCCATTCAAAACGATCGGTCGTTTTGTTCCTTCTGGGATACCATCAGCAGCAGAAATTCGACCATTAACACGTAGTAGACCGCTCTCGTCCATCTTAGTGCAAATATTCTTTAAAGTGGCCTCCTTTATACCCTCTTGGCAATGCCTTAACAGATGCAATTCTGCGCTTCTAATATCTTTGCAAAGAAGGGGGTGCAGACCTTCTACGTTGCGTGAGCATGTGCGAGCAGATTTATCGCGTAACAGTCGCAAATATTGATGTGCTCTAGCAGTGGCACGTAGTAGTCGTAGCCAGGAGCTAAATCTAGTGTCATTAGCTACAATATTTACATAACGAGGAACGATATTTACAGGCCCTATAACTAAAGTATTCTCTACAATTAAACTAGAAATAGCGGGTTCAGGTTCCGCGGGAAAAGTGATTTCATTAAACAATAAGAATTGCGGGCCTTGAAACCACCTATCCAGCGAATCCACCCCATTTAACATGACGCGAGTCGCAGCATCAGCTGCATTTGATGCTGTCGGTATCCAAAACCATTCATTTATAAAGGTGAATTCCGAAATTTCACCAACGCGATTTCGTATAAATGGGTTTGAATCGCTGGCCGCCCCCCGAATCCAGGCAAGGACGGTTTTTGAATCGCACCAAAAAAATCTTTTCGTGGGTGAAAATCCTTGCTGTTCACAAATCGTCCTGGCCATTTTTACACCTAACAACGCGGCTTGAAGCTCGAGTCGAGGCACTGAAACAGGTTTCAGTGGCGCGACTCGCGACTTACTCATAACAAACGCCACTTTTACTGACTCGTCTGTATAAACAAAACGCCAGTAGGCGACACACGCGTAAGCTTGATTACTCGCGTCAGTAAAGACATGCAACTCTCGCGCAACCGGACCCACGATAGAAAAATAGCAGCGAGGCATTACTAACGAATTAGCTGATATTATGCAATGGAACCAAGCCCCCCACCTTTCTTGTTGATCTACAGGAAGAATCTGATCCCAATCCTTTACTGAATGCCAAGTTTTTTGAAACAGTATCTTTCCTGAGGTGATGATGGGGCACAGAAAGCCTAAGGGATCAAAAACTTTCATCAATTCTTTAAGGACTTGACGCTTAGTCAACTCTTCTAAAAAAGGTTGTGTAACATTAATTTTAAATATAAAAACATCAAGATGCGGGACCCAATGCATTCCCAAAACTCGTAAACTAGAATTCTCTAAATTCATGTCAACAGAATTAACGTTTTGATTAATTAAATGAGGCGGCAAAAGCTCGAGAGCTTTGGGATTATTAGATACCCACGAACGCATTTCAAAGCCGCATTGGCTGTGTATGTGAACTACATCGGCTGCAACTTGTGCAGCATGCTTAACATCATCAAAGCTTTGAAGGTAATCATCCATGTAATGGTTTTCTATTATTGCCTTCACTGCCTCTGGATACTCAGCCTCAAAATTCTTAGCGTTTCTATTCTTTATATACATCGCTATAAATGGGGAACAACAAGCACCAAAAATTAAAGACGACATTCTGTATTCTTTGACTAAGCCGTCGATGTCGTTTCGCCAAAAGTATCTCTGATGATCGCGATCCTGGTCACGAATCTTTATTTGGGAGAACATCTCTCTAATGTCTCCCGTTAAAGCTACTTTTCCTTCGCGAAATTTGAGTAATATCCCTAATAACGACTGTAAAATATCTGGCCCTGGCAATAAAAGCAAATTCAAACTTACTCCATTTGTCCGTGCTGCAGCATCGTGCACGATGCGTAGCTTACCGGGCTTATTTACATTAAACACTCCGAAATGTGGTAAATACCATCGCTTCGAAGGAGTATCAGGGATGTCGTGAAGATTTGGAGCCTTTTCGGCGTAGTCTTTCTGTACATATGCTTCAATATTTTCAGAATAAAGCTTAAAATAAACAGAATCGCGTTTGAAACGCTTATTCAAAGAATTCAGCCTGTGTAATGCTAGATTGTAGCCATCTGGTATGTAGGATTTCTCCACACGCCATGGCAAACCTACCTCAAAACGGCCATTAGATAGACGGCGCGTTGTTTGATCTAAAATATCTATTGCTTTTTGTTCCTCGGCAGTGAACGTATCTTGCTGCTTAATACCGATAGAGTCTAGTCTGTAGTGTTCCCTAATCAATAGATCAAGCTCCTCGTCTTTATCTATAGTACTATACTTACCGGATTTATTAGAAACGCAAACATGAACCGCAAACGAGCTTTGATGAAGTTTTGGTTGATACCCATACAGCGCCCAGCCAAGCGCCGTATTGATAGCCGCTGGCTGCCAGATCGTACCGCTGCGTACCTCCTTACCAAGCAAAAGATGCCAGTCACATATGCCTATCAGTACTTTAGGTGTTGCTAAATCATAGGTCAAATTGCGCTTTATGTCAGAGAGATAAGAATAAGATTCAATATCTTTTGAGCTAACAGATTGATGAGCCAATGCCAAATTCGGAATGGCTCTTGCATTGTCAATTGTAAAAATATCGGTTCGATTCTTACCTCTTATACTGAAACTAACTTTTCTGGTAATAACCTTGCGATTAATATTTATTCCACCGACATAAATCTCTTCTTCGGGGCCAAAAAGCTTTATAGAATCAGCTAAATCCGAATCAATTAGAGTGGTGGTTGACCCATCGTCTAACAAGGCGTACGTCGGCAACTCCCCGCCAGGCCCAACGATTATAACGGGCACAACTTTTAATAAAATTTTACTAGTCATACGACCTCTCTCATTTACTAAAAAGGATAGAGAATTTGTTTTGTCGTTGACAATTACACTGGCCGGAGATTTTTTCTCTATGCAGCTGCCGGGACGTACACTGTCATTATTGACAACTGACATGTTTGACATACGAGTATTTACACTATTTACATTTTGTGTTTGTGAATTATTTACATCGATGTCTTTATGGAATAGTGAATGATGATTCTGGCTACATATATTACATTTTATTCTGCAAGATCGCCAGCTATGTTTGCGCTTACGGAAACATTTGTTACATACTTTTGCCTGGCGAACCCACGACCATCGATCATCAATTGACAGAGCAGCGAACTTCGGACACAGCTTTATGCTGTGGTCGGACAAACAATATAGGCAACTAATGTTGGAAACAGAAGTTACGCTGTTGTGGACTCGATGTGCTGCAGCCGTCTGCGCTTTCGGCCTCTCTGGATACGTTGCAGTATTAGCGCTTAGAGAAGCATACCGAGGCATATAACGCGCCTGCTTGCTCGCCTCTGTGTGAAGAAATTGAGCTAAAATTTCCAGAGATGGCTTTCCAGAATAACTATTTGTTGCCGCATAGTCACACCACTTTGTCTGTAAATAAAAGTTTAGCTTAGACAAAATACTGTTTGTTATTTCTGGCGAGTATGTATATTCGTGTCTACCTAATAACTTTATAGTGCTGAGACATGCTTGTACTTTGGCCGTGATTTTAAAAATATCGGCATGGTCTCTGCCCATCTTAGGTAGTGACCGCACTGCTGCTATTTCATGCATGACTATGTCATCAGGCCGAGCAAAATGTAATTCCAAACTACCCATTATAACCTCGGGCTCGTCTGCCGTAAGAAGTAAGGTTTTTACTGCATCGCGCGCTGCGCCACGAACAGCATTACGGAGACGGGACACGTTTTGCCTTGGCGTAAAAGAGGCCTTAGTGTCATCAAAACTCTTTTTAAATAATAGCCATTCGGCAATGTCGCCGCTAAAGTTGACTAGATCTATATTATTGTTGTGTGGCTTACAATTCTGTGCCAAAGACAGCACAGCCGAAGTTAAACGACACAAGTCATTAGTCTGTACATTTGTCTGATGAGAAGCCCCGTTGCAAGGTACCTTATTTGACGGTAATTCGTTATGCCTCGCAGATGCCAAAACGTCTTCCGGAGAACGGATTACAGGGGTGACGAAGGGCGCTTGCGTGGCACAGAGAGCACTATCACGAAAGAACAAAGGTACCTGATTATCCTTGGGTGGTTCTTGACCTGTCATCAAAATTGTGTTATCTGCAAGTGAGGGTGTTACCGATTTTTGAGTGATATGGGCTTCCTCTTCAACCCATTGCGCTGTCCGCCTTGCAGATAATGCTAGTGACTTTCGACTGCAAACTTCAGACGCTTCTATGGCGGCCGTTTCGGCATCAAACTCCGCTCGAGCGGCTGCTTCCTCAGCCATCGCAGCTTGTTTTTTGGCTAGTTCGGCAAGCGTACGTTGTAGCTTAGCTTCCGCAGCTTTTTGCCGAGCTACATGACTAGCTCGCTGTGACGACGTAGCTGAAAATGCACATGTGGAAGCAGCACTGTGCTCTCCTGCCTCCCCGCCCACAACTTGAGAGGGCTCCGCCATCTCCATTGCTGCCTTAGCTCTGGTGAGCATTTTAAACGCTAATTAAATGAAAAAAGAAACGACGGCTGAAGGACCAAGATGTCGTGGACAGCAAAGGAAAAGGCGGATGGGATGGGAAAACAGGTTTATTTTGGAATTTTGACTATAAACTGTAACACCGAAACTGTATAAAAAAGGAGTGCAATAAAAAAAGCTGAATACTTGACATTAATAGACTAAAGAGTTAGCTCACAGATTCATAGAGAAATACATATATATAAAAAGTGTGTATGTGACGGAGGTCTGTCCGTGACACTACCTGTGATGACATACGGAGCCGAGACGTGGACACTGACGGTACGGCTGGTCCACAGGTTCAAAGTCGCTCAGCGCGCTATGGAAAGGGCTATGCTCGGCGTTTCTCTGAAGGATCGCATCAGAAATGAGGTAATCCGGTAGAGAACCAGAGTTATCGACATAGCCCACCGGATTAGCAAGTTGAAGTGGCAGTGGGCTGGCCATATTTGTCGAAGAACCGATAACCGTTGGGGTAGACGAGTTCTGGAGTGGAGACCGCGTCTAGGCAAACGTAGTGTAGGACGTCCTCAGGCGCGATGGAGTGACGATTTGCGCAAGGTGGCTGGCAGGAGCTGGATGCGAGTAGCCCAAGATCGATCTAAGTGGCGTGCATTTGGAGAGGCCTATGTCCAGCAGTGGACTAAGATGGGCTGTTGATGATGATGATGATGAATCACTTTACAAAATCAGCAATGATTGCAAAGATACAAACGGATTGCTTTGCGAAGCGTGGAAAGTTCTGTGCTAACGTCCGTTCACTATCGCGGCTCACGTTTGAATGCTGAATGCCCCTTCCAATGAAGTAGTGTTGCCGATCGATAATCGATAGTCTATCGATAGCCAACCAATCGTATGACAATCGGTCGGCTTATCGATAGTATCGATACTATCAATAGTATCGATTCTATCGATAGCACAGAAAAAGCCAATACAATCGGATGAGTGAAATACTATGCTACTATCGATAGCATTGTAGTTCGTTATTAACAAACTATCGATAGTATCGATACTGTCGATTTTATTTGCAACCGTACTATCTATAGTTTAACAATTTGCAATAGTATTGTTTACAATTTTCAGGTATTATAGTCAATCACAAACTATAATCTAAAACAATCGCTAGTATCGATACTATCGATAGTATTGTTGCAGATAAAATCAACAATATCGATAGTATCGATACTATCAATAGTTTGTTATTAACGAACTACAATAGTATCTATAGTATTGTACAAATTCGATAGTATTGCCTTGTTATGAGCTATCGGTTGTATCGATTCTATCGATAGGGTACATAATTTTCAATTTAAACTGTGGTTAGTTTTAATATCGATAGTTCGGCAACACTACAATGAAGCATAGCCCTTAAATACTACCCTTAGCATAGACCACTCCCAAGTGATGACAGCTGTCACTGTCATTACATGACGTTTCACAAGGCAATGGTACACTGACTGTGTTGTCGGTTTTACGTTTCGCAGGAGCGAGTGAGACGCGATTCGCCGACATATTTAAAAAAATATATATTTGCATGATCGCGGACACTCTTTACGCAAAACAGTCGCCATAAGGACGTCGCGTTGCGCAAACGCCCGTTGCAAGAAGAAGAAGATGATCGCAGACCATAAGCGCTAACCATTTGCGCCAACAAGCTCCTTTTCAAGTATTCTACTTACTTCGTTGAATAACAACCGATGAATATTAATAGAGTACTGTATAATTATAAACAATAGACACACATCTGAAAACACATATATTTTCATCAAATGAATCAACGACTCAATTATAGTCTTTCACCTTACGTAAACAGGCTTGCGGGGGTTGATTCTGGGTTGTTGGCCAACACTCAAAACAAGTGTAAATTAATTATTATTTAATTATATTATTATTCTCAGATGTGGCCAAAACGGCCACATCTTTGGGGAACACGCCGTCCACTCTCAATTCAATTCGTTTATTACATATCCACAATGTACAAAAAGTTACTCTGTTGTTCACTAAGCATGTTCAGATAGTTTTTTATAACACCCTTTTTTAAGTTAATATTTTTTGGTACTAAGTATAGATTTGTATTTTTTTTTACAAGCTTTTATTTTAACTTGCTATGTATGTTTGTTACGGTCAAATCTTACAACTCAATTTTAAAGCACTTGCCCTCAACCGATTAAGCTGAAATTTGGTATGCTCGTTCAGTTCGGATGACAATGCATGATTAACAGTGTGACGTCATTCTAAATCCAATATGGCGGCATACCCAAAATGGCGGACCAATCATTTTTAATGCATTCCTACAATATGGGTATCAAATTAAAGGGCTTGCTGAGAGTAACTCGAAAAAAATGTGACGTCACTCTCAATCCAATATGGCGGACTTCTAAAATTTGAAAATCTATTTAGAAACAAACTTTAACTAAATTTTCTTTTTTTCTTTTTAGCGCATTTGAATAAAAGCTTGTTTTTAAAAAGGTTTTTTTTACCTTAATTTTTTGTAATTAATTGTTTCATATAGTTATTAGCCGCGTCAACCTTTAGCCGCAGCGTGCCTAGGCGTCGCTGTGGCACTATGCTGAGGCAGGGACCTAGTTGGCCTCTTTTTCTGTTATTGTATTTGTTTTGTAAGATCTATTTTTTTTAAGGCTAATAAAATTCTTTCTTTCTTTCTTATATCACATTTTGGGCAGGGAACCCAACTACAACAAATTTACCAATTCGTAATTTTTTAAAGCATTTAACTGCCAAATGTTTTAAATTTAAAGAAATAAAATCCACTTGAGCCCGGTTTCTGACGGGATTCAAACCTGCATCTTCGCGCAATTAGAGCGGACGCACTAACCAATTATGCTACCAAGACCTTAATGCCCGTGTCGAATTTCCTCTAGTTTTTCTTAGGCTGCAAGACAGAGCAATCTCTTCGCATTGTAAGTAACCCATTGCATTTAAGATAATTTGTATGTTCATCACGCAGCGAATTTTTCGAATCACTTTTTATATTAATAAAAAATAAATACGGTACAAAGCGACGTAGACAAAAAACCACAAGCGTCGCTTTTGAAAACGCAAAAATTCAATTAAGTTAATAACTACACTTCAAAAGTTCGAGGAAAATATTCCAACTCGTTAAAGGACCGCTTTGATCTGGTAATAACCTCATCCGCGTCATGGTTTGAAAATTCGGCCATTTTATTTAATTAATACCTCAGGTCAGAATTTAAATTACTTACACCTTTTTAAATATTTTAGGATAATTATGTTTTGGAGCTACTTATGCGACATAAGTTAACTATGCTAAATAATAGGTATATTATTACTAGCGGCCCGCCCTCGCTTCGCTTCGGTGTAGAGCTGAAGTGTAGACTACAGTTTTTGTTCTCAAACTTGTATTATACACAATGACATTCATCTATGATTCTTCTTATACCATGCATGCAAAGTCTCAGCCCGATCGGTTTAAAATTGACAAAGTTTCATACAAACTTTCATTCCCTATTTTATCCCTTGGGGGTAGAAATGATCAAAATCCTTTCTTAGCGGATGCCTACGTCATAACATTAACCTGCATGCCAAATTTCAGCCCGATCCGTCCAGTGGTTTGGGCTGTGCGTTGATAGATCACTATGTCAGTCAGTCACCTTTGAGTTTTATATTATACTAGCTGACCCAGCGAACTTCGTACCGCCTTAAAAAAATAGGGGTTGTCCAGCGGACAAAATTGTGAATCTAAACCATTCTCAGATCCCCTTGAACACACAAAAAATTTCATCAAAATCGGTCCAGTCGTTTAAGAGAAGTTCAGTGACATACACACTCACAGAAGAATTATATATATAAAGATAGATAATTAATTAGATATACTAACTTACGTCTGATCATAAACACAGTTTTAATAAAGAAAAAAACAACATAACGCCTATTGCATCTGAATTTGGAATCTGTCATTATTTTATGAATACTCATTGCTTTTCTCATTTTTGCGGTAATCGGTGTTAAATATTTTTGTGACAATAATATGGAGTTGGTTGATAAGCGGGTATTGCTGTGATTGTACAACAAAGAAACACAGTGCGCCACAGTTACGTGCGTGTATACGCCATTTGTGCATTTAAAATTTTAGTTCATATGTATCAAAATAGATGGCGCTGTAGTTCTTTGCATCACGCTAGTAAATATGTTTTGAGCTACATATAGGCAAAACGTCACCTTACTAATAAAGAAATCTATGGTCTAACAAAATACACTGTAGTTAGTTTCATTTTAATTCTTTTGCACCTAAGGTCTCGGATTTAAGAGTCGTTTTGGCTTAAACAGTGTGAGCAAGTGCTCATCAGTGTTGCCACCTTGGTGGTTTTCCCATTTATATGTGGTATATTTTCATTATCTAGCGGGTATATTTTTTTTAGTGTTTTTTAGTGGTTTTTCAACATGAAATCTAGCAACATATTTTTAAGGGAGAAATCCCCTAACTTTCCGAAATTTCATAATGTTCTATGGTTACTCTTATCGTTACAGGGGAATTTCTACACGCGTTTGTCTGTTAAGGGCTTCTTTCAATCGTTAATTTTGGTTCTGATTCTGATTGCACCTTTGCCCTCTGGTGTACGCTCTGATTGGTTCGATTGTTTATTGTCGCGCCGTTGGATTGGCTATTATCTATTAGGTGCAAGTGTGGCGGGGGCGAGCTATCGACATCCGTTTCACAAACGGTTTATGATCACCCTTAGGACCTGTTTCTGTGTTCTGTGGCTGTGAAAGCATTAAATCATTAAACATAGTAATTATCAAAATGCGATGTTTGAAGTCTGAATCCTCTTGGTATTCATCATCAGCCTATTAATGTCCCCACTGCTGGGGCACAGGCCTTCCCTATGGAATAGGGAGATTAGGCCATGACACACCACGCGGGCCCAGTGCGGATTGGTGGGTGCTAACGACTGCAGATGCAGCCGGGACCAACGGCTTAACGTGCCTTCCGAAGCACGGAGGAGCTCGAGATAGTAAATTTTTGGTCACCCATCCAATAACCGACCACTGCGAAAGTTGCTTAACTTCAACGATTGCAGCCGAACGCGCTCACCACTTGCGCCATCGAGCTCCTCTTGGTTCCCATATTTATAATGGAGACAACAAGAGACACAAACATCTGCCCCCACCGGGATTCGAACTCACCTCCTATTACCTATAGAGTAGGCGACACCTTGAAACCCTACGTACAAACCACTCGGCCACGAAGATCGTCATTTTATCTTCTTCTTCTTCTTCTTCCTTGCCTTATTCCTTCAATTGGGGTCGGCTCTCCTCGTCTTTAGGCACCAGGATAGTCTATCCTGGGTTGTCTTTATGTCCAGCTGAGCTCGTTCCAGGTCTTTGGATACGGTTGTCCACCACGTAGCTAAGGGGCGTCCTCTGCCTTTCCTCCTTTCTGGGATCGCTAGGGCCTTCTTTACTGGGTACTCCTCGTCCCTTCTCATTACATGACCGAACCAGCGCATACGTCAACGTCATACAACCTCCGTGGCCGAGTGGTTTGTATGCCGGGTTTCAAGGTGTCGCCAACTCGAGAGGTCCCGGGTTCAAGTCCCGGTGGGGGCAGATGTTTGTGTGATGAATACGAGCATTTGTACTCCAGTCATGGATGTTTAATATGTATTTCTATATAAATATACTTATACTAGCTGACCCAGCGAACTTCGTACCGCCCTAAAAAAATAGAGGTTGTCCAGCGGAAAAAATTGTGAATCTAAACCATTCTCAGATCCCCTTGAACACACACAAAAAATTTCATCAAAATCGGTCCAGTCCATGTATGTCACTGAACTTCTCTTAAACGACTGGACCGATTTTGATGAATTTTTTTGTGTGTGTTCAAGGGGATCTGAGAATGGTTTAGATTCACAAAGACGTGTAGACAGGACAACGTCTGTCGGGTCCGCTAGTTATATATATATATAAAGATATGTACTGTATATGTATTCTATCCGTTATCCTAGTATCCCATAACACAAGCCTTACAGTGCTTACTTTAGGGCAAGGCTAATTGGTGTGAGTGTTGGTAATATTTATTTATTTATTTATACACAAACCTCGCCTCCGAATAGGTCGGAGAAGCCCTGTGCAGGGGTTTGATTACGGAGTATCCTTCTCCGGCCTGTTGGTCCGCGGGAGCTATTTGATTTCACTCCTACCCTTTAGACGACATTTGCGAGTCGCCTATCCGCCACCTTAGGGACGCGTTCTCTAGGGGTGAGGCTCCCCCGAGAAGAGGATCGTCATTTCATAGTTAACTAAAATGAATTACCGGTATCGATAAACAAATCTCGTAGTTAACAATAAGCTAACAATAACCTCATTATTTTTAAGTCGTTTCACACAACTGGGAGCTCTATTTTTGAATCACTCGTCAGTCATAGGCCCGTATTACAGAATGACAACTAAGTGTTGATCTTTACTTGAGTACAGTTAGAAAGGGATGAAAATAGAAATTATTTAAGTGTAGATTAAAAGTCACATTGCATAATTTAAAAAAGAAACTTAGCGACTACAAACAAAAGTCTTAAAATTCCAATTTTACTTAAATATAGTAGTAATGATGGCAATCTGATAAGGCAAGATCAGGGTTAAAGAGATCTAAATTATTATTAGTTGAAGCTCTATTTTTGGAGTTTACTCCTTAAGAATTGATTTGCATATATAAGGGGCCCGGTATGAGGAAAACGTGAGGAGTAAAATCTATCGATGAATGACATTAATGACCTCGTTACGTTTTTGTGCGCAACCTCATCTGCGCACCTTTCACTTTTAGCCATGGCAACGGATAAAAAACATTAAGTTGTCACAAATGTCAATAAAATAAATAAACTAAAAATAGATAAAATCGGAGCAAAATTAATGAAAACAAATAAATAACAGAATATAGAGAAATGCCGGTAAGTGTCCAGCACTCTGGAATAGTGATTTTCAGTACAGATGGAATTATAATACATATTTACAAAATGATGACTAGTGTGTGATATTTTTGAAATTGTGTGTTTCCAGAAATACATAATAAAATATATGATGAATATCGCTGATGTTAGATGATAAAATGTGTGACATGGAACCTATGATAGTCGAAACCATGGGACGATTCCTGAGGTATCTCTACTTGTAACCGACTTCTTCGGACTTGATTTTGTTTTGTGTCTGTTCAAAGACAGAGTTTTTTTCAAGTTTTTACAGTGTAAACTCCGGTCATGCGTCAGAGCTGACACACACATTTTTTTTTATTAATACATGCTATACAGAGCGACATCCCTTTCTAACTATGCTCAAGACTAGATTAATTACTGAGAATCTTTCTTTAATACAGGCCATAGTGTCGTCGAATGCGACATAAGTCACTTTCGACTTCAAGTCGCATAATACTGATTTTCCGTATTTTTGAATCACTCGTCACCAGTGTTACCTGTTTGATAGGAAATACGAAATTTTACTGATTTCACGCAGAAATAATAAAAACCGGTAATTACTACTATTCTTTGTCGTTTCATATAAAGCATGACAAAGATAGATTATCGTCGTCTAATACCACAAAAAAAATTACAATTAGGCGCTTTGCAGACGACGGGGCGGGGCGGGCTTTTTGTCCGCGAAGCAATAAAAACCGCGTCTGCCCGTCGATGTCTGCGGGTGCCTGCGCCGCGTACACAAAGCACACGACGGGCAGAGGCAGTCAGTTCAGGACGTTCGTTCTAGTGAATAGTCCATCACTACAAAGCGCGTGGCGCGGACTGAGCTAGGCGCCCCCGCCGCCTGCGTTACTGCATATAAACTGGTTTGTATGATCCACGGCGGGCAGCCGCGGACATGCCGCGCCGCCACTGCCCGCCGGGCACCCAAGTCGCGGTCTTTTTGCCGTCTGTGTGCGTTTGTAGTATAGAATTCACTTTGTGCTCTCGTTCGCGGCGAAATCGACCGGCCCGCTCCGCCCCGCGCCGTCTGCAAAACGCCTTATTCTATCATTCGCCACCACCATTCGCCATGCAGCGAGTGGTCTCACCCATTCGTTGCACTCGAGCGATTCAAAAATACGGAATTAATTATGTCGAATGAAATTTAGTAGAAATCGAGCGTTCGACGCAAGACGAGTGATTCAAAAATAGAGCTCCTGCTCTGCGATAAATTAATTTCTCCTTTGTTCCCAAAATTTCAGTCGGCTTTTACTTAATAATATATAAAGTCTCCGTAAAACTAGTCGAAACAAGTTAACGCTGGCCCGAACAATTTAATTAGACATGTCTTTGTTTCGTAACTGAATGAATGTTAATATGTAATGGGGAATATTACGACTGCTCTCTTGGCTTTTGCTTTTGTTCGCAGAGGTATTCAGAGATGCCTGAACTTTTATTAATTTAATTAATAATTAATGTGAATATTATTATAATTGCATTTTTAAGCATTTAACTGCTATGCCTATTGGATTGGGCACCATTCCTGACGACGCCGACGGCGCTGGGGATGACTTGTTTTTTATTTTGTAAATTATACAGAGTGTAAAAAAACCTATGACCAAGACTAAAACTACGTATTCTGTACAAATAAGAACAAGTAATATTAGAAAATATTATACGTGGGAATCATTTGTATTTTTAAGTTAAAGAAATACTTTTTTTTCCAGTACACAATGTGTCGCTACACATTCGCTACACACGACGCGCTACTTAAACAATGTGCCTGCGTGTAAGTGTACGTGCGTCGATAAAAAAGTTTCTAAACAAGATTTTTGTACAAATCTTGAAAAAAAAATTGTGTCTTTGATTGAATCATTGATCAAAAAATTGTGTCTGAATCTGTTTAGGATTCAGATGGTATTTCAACCCGTTTCTTCTGCTATTCGGGCGGACGTATTAACCAATTTTGCTACCGAGACCTTAATGGGCGTGTTGAATTTCCTCTGGTATTTCTTAGGCTGCAAGGCAGCGCCATCTCTTCGCATTTTAGGTAACCCATAATGCCAAACGAAATACCTTTACAACTATTAAATATTTGAAAGAAAAAATAGCAATTATAGAATACTAGCGACCCGCCCTCGCTTCGCTTCGGTGTAGAGCTGAAGTGTAGACTACAGTTTTTGTTCTCAGGCTTGTATTATACACAAAGACATTCATCTATGACTCTTCTTATACCAAAGTTTCAAAGTATTCAAAGTTTCATACAAACTTCCATTCCCTATTTTATCCCCTTGGGGGTAGAATTGATCAAAATCCTTTCTTAGTGGATGCCTACGTCATAACATCTACCTGCACGCCAAATTTCAGCCCGATCCGTCCAGTGGTTTGGGCTGTGCGTTGAAAGATCAATATGTCAGGCAGTCACCTTTGAGTTTTATATATTTATAGACTAGCTGCCCCGTCGAACTTCGTGTCGCCTAACAGTCGACGAATGTGGTTAATCTGAGGAAAAAGGTTATAGTGAGTCAAACTTAAAAGATGGACATATGCTGCCACCGACTTTTTTATAGAACTTTTAAATAAGAACAATTCCGTCCTGCGTGATTTTCGTGTAATTTTTACCATTTACACAGCGCACGCAACAAAAGCTCTCAAAAAGGAATATTTTTTTCTCTCGTTTTCGCAACACTTTTAATTGATGCTTCGCTCTTATTAGTCTTTAAATTATCTAATGTAGCCTATAAATGAGCTATCTATCACAAAAATATTTCTTCAATTTGAATCCTGAGATAAGTGCGTTCAACCAAACAAACAAACTGTTCAGCTTCATAATATTATTTATTTTACAGCATTTTACTGCTACATGTTTAAATTTAAATAAAATTTTACTAGATAAAATACCCCTTGGTCCCGGCTTCAGATATATTTTCAAATATTTTGCTGTTTATTTTAAAAAGCATTGAACTAATCTCTATCAAATTTATAAGGGATTCTACCAGAAAATAAATATTCATCAAAATTAATTCAGGCTCAAGAAATAATCGCGTACATACCTAGTCAGGTCTTAAATTCTGTCACATGTTTAATAGAAATTATTGAAACAAGTTTATTCATTATGTAACCATTTATATTCCAAAATGAACTTAACAAAACATAGATTCTTATGACGATAAAGTTTATTCAAAATGACCTCCGTGATTTTGAATACAGGCCTTCAATCTGCGCGGCCAGTCGTCTATCGCAGAACGAACGAGGTCCATATCAATATCGGCGGCTGCCTTAATCAAGGATGTCTTGAGTGAATCCAAATTGGGATGAGGCTTTGAGCACGCCTTTTCCTCCAAGTGTTGCCATATCCTGTAATGTAACGGACTCAAATCTGGACTGGAGGAGGGCCAGTCTTCGTGCCGGATGAAATCGATTTCACGCGCCGCTAGCCAGTCTTGTGTGCTCTTCGCTCTATGAGCTGGCGCCGAATCTTGTTGGAATACCCAGTACCTGTTATTGAACTTGGTATGAGAAACAGGTTCCACAAGATTCGTCAGGACTGTATTTTGATACACAGCTGCATTAGTTTTTACACCTTTCTCACAAAAATGTACCTCTGTTAAGCCCCAATAAGAAACTCCCAACCATACCATGAGCGAGGATGGAAAATGACCTCGTTGGACACGCGGAATACGGTTGCTCGCTTCTCCACTACTGTGTGCGTACACCTTATCATTTTGTTTGTTGTAGCTCTCTTCTACGGTAAAAATTTTTTCATCCGTAAAAAATATTTCCCGATATTTTTTTCCCGCGTACCGCTTCCACAAAGCTCGGCATCACTTCAGACTCGGGTCCATTAGACGAGCATTCAAACGATATCCTGTTTTTCTTCGATATGCCCGAAGCCCTAAGTCTTCACTTAACACCCTTTTCACCGTGGTTCTGCTTAACCCCATCTGAAGGGCCAGAGCAGTTTCTGCTTACGTTTGGGATTTCTTTGAATTCGCGCCTTCACAGCTTTTATCACTGCTGGAGTCCTAACAGACCGAGGGCGACCAGCATTCTAAAAGAAAAGTTTTTACTGTGTGACGATACTTATGACATGACTGTGTATATTAAACAAATTGCGTACAGGAAAAAAAACTATCCTATATCCTTTCTCGGGATCAAAAGATAGTTTGACTATCTTTTGAGATGGATGAAAGTATAGAAAAATAACCGTCAAGAGGATAAGTAGCTGTTAATAGTTAATAGCCTTAGGATAGGACTTTGGTAATAAAATATGAATGTGAAATTCATTATACCCACTCTGTAATTTAAGGCTAAAAGGATAGTTTGAGCAAGTTTTAATAATTTCTTAGGTGAATTTCTCAAAGTGTTGCAAAAGCTTTCGAGCTAATGGATTTGTCGTAATCATAGAGATCCCAGAAAAGCAGTTCGACATAAAAATTAAAACTTTTTTACAAGAATAAAACCTGACTTCCTGAAAACAAATCTTTAGTGGTTTAAAGTAAGAAGTAATTATAGTTATTTGTTTCTTAGGTTTTCACGCACATCACTCATTAAATAAAACTAGTTTTTACGGGTTAATGCACGAAACTTTATTTATTTATTGAAATCATTATTCTGACGATGCAGACCTGAAAAGGCTGCGAAACGTCAATAAATAAATAAAGTTTCGTGCATTAACCCGTAAAAACTAGTTTTATTTAATTATAGTTAGTTTAGTATAGGAACCTCGCATGCATTATCTTTTGAATGAATTGAGTACCGTTTCTAATTGAGGAGTTCCATCATTTTCACCGAAAGTATTGATCAGATCTTTACCAAGTTACTAGGGACTATTTTGCCAGAAAACTGATTCAAACAAAAAAAAAGAATCACCAAAATCGGTCAACGCATCCCGGAGATATGCGTCAACAACGATAATAATAATACATACTGACGAATCGAGAATCTCCATTTTAACATTGCTAAAAATACAACTGTTAGATGAGTAAAGCAGAAAATCAACAGCCCATTTTTTGTTTCAGATTAAAGGACAATGGGCAAAACGCACCCAGCTCTGCCAACAATGTAATGAGTATGAATCGATAGATCTATGAAACTAGCCTTTTTTATTATGACACCGTAAAAACATATCATGGGAGTCAAATGATATGACACCGTAAAAAATATAATGGTAGTCAAAACAAATTGCACCGTAAAAATACCCTGGTAGTCAAAAGATATGACACATGGGCATATTTAAGTAGCTCAATAAATTAATTTTATACTACCTTTATTTTATATTATTAGTAACCATAATAATATGCCTTATCGTACTATACAACCAGATATACGAAAAGCCTGCCGAACATCGTGCGCTTGCACTTACTGAGCCACCTCAAAAAGGTTTACGGGGGTTGACGGACTTGCAGTTGCAAATAGTCGACTCGTCTTACTTCATTGTGATGTGCGCTCCCTGACACTTGATTGATTTTTATCCAACACGGTTTTGTCAATTACTATGGATGAACTAGAATCATGTTTTTTCCGAAACATGGACAAGTTTGGGTGATTTGTGAGCGCTCCGTTTTACAAACAAGACAATTTACTATGTATAACGAACAGAATGTTTGAAAAAACCCCAACCCATGCGGGGATTTTTGGATTTACTATAGTGCGGCAGAATAACATAAGGGGGCACCCTTGAACCTTGTAAAGTACTCCAGTAATACCGGATCCCCCTATGTAGAGTCGAACTAACTAACTAAATGAAATACATTGTTTCAATAATGTTCGTTCGTTATAGTACCTATTTAACTCAAAATAACTAAAGACCCCCTACCTAAATTTGATGCGCTTTGGCACAAATGATCATGACTATAATACCTTTCAAACAAATGTAGTTTAAGCCGTGGCGGTTGTGGGTGCAGCGTCCATACATTTTTGCCCAATGTCCTTTAAACAATGGTTTAATTAAATCTAAAGAACATTGTACTAGAAAATATTCATTAGATTTAGAAATCTAGCAGTTATTTGTTTAAAAAAATAACTGAAAATATAATGCATATGCATAATTCCTCAAAAATATTTTCATGCACCATGGAACAAATGGTTAAAGAAATACATTCTAATGTCCATTGGAAAATTTTACAGATAAAGGCATAAGTGAATAAACTCTCTTAAATAAACAATTGGAGCGATCAGATTGCTTCAGGCGGATCAAGGATCAGACTTCATAAGGTACGTGTACACACGGAGGGTTCCGAGAATCTAACAAAGGATGTCTGTGACATATTGATATTGTGTATCTTTAAACAATCTATAAGAAGAAATCGAGTTTCTCATAATTTGACGAACGTTAATAATACTGTAAATAGCAAAGAAAGGGTAGCAAATACAAAAATATTATTAAAGAATGTAATATTCGCCTTTGAGAAAGGAGATATCTATGTAAATAATAATGTATAAATTCTGGATAACTCACGACAGTTATTTAGTCTACATTAGATAGAGTTGTTCTATGGAAACTAAATAACGTATGAAAAAAATACATAACTCATATCATTAGATAAACAACCAAGGCTAAGGAGGAATTATTTGTGTTCATCGCACAAATAAATAAAACTTGGCATTTTATTTATTTGTCTAATAAACCGGGGTTCGAATCCAGAACCACTAGAGCAGCAGAAAGACAGGAGCACTACCGTGCAGTAACCTGCCGTCCAATAATAAATAAATATTTCTGACACACACCAATTAGCCTAGCCCCAAAGTAAGCACTGTAAGGCTTGTGTTATGGGATGCTAGGGTAACGGATAGAATACATATACTGTACATATATAAGTATATTTATGTAGAAATACATATTAAAAATCCATGACTGGAGTACAAATGCTCGTATTCATCACACAAACATCTGCCCCCACCGGGATTCGAACCCGGGACCTCTCGAGTCGGCGACACCAATGAAACCCGGCGTACAAAACCACGGAGGTCGTCAAAATAAAACCAAAGTGTTGGTATGCCAGCAGAAAATATTAAAAGGTAAACTAAGTTTTCTATCTGGTTTCTTCCTAAAACTTAAGTTTTTGCTATCACTTAAGCTCAAACTTTACGATGGCTGTAATAGTATTCACTAAATAGAGATACAACAACGAGGAACAAAATAAGGAACTTTCTGTGAAGAAATTAAGCTTATTTTATTTACGAACGAGGCGTCTTTAACTGTGAAAGAAGAAAATACCCGTGTTTCGGAAGTCGAAGATCTACCTTATAATTAAAGAAGAGAACAAGAAATAATTAAGACCTGTTTCAACGGGATTGTAACCATGTACCTTGTTTTTAGCGAGTTTCCAATATCGGAATCTCGCTAAAAACAAGGTACATTGTAAAATCCCGTAAATAACTTATATTACACTACATGTTTTAGTTAAAAGTAAATAAACTTTTTAAAAATGTTTTGAACTTTCATATAAAATGCGAAGAAAACTTTTTCCCCAACCTTGAACTGTATCATTGTCATGTCATGTTTGTAGATGAACGAGTTCGTCCGTCTGTCACAGATCAGACAGGCTTGTATACTACTCGCGCCATGAATGTTTATTTAAAATTTTCCATTGAATAAAATTTCAATCAGAATAATCCACGAAGAACAAGGACCAGCACGCGTGGTCCCCTTCAGAGGGCCGTTGTTACCCGATGTGACAACGTTGTCACCGACTTACTGTGGCTACAATTCCCACGCGAACAAAAAAACTTGGTGATTCAATTCTTTGTAGCACCACCCGCAAATGGAATGTATTGCCCGCCCACGTGTTCTCCTACAACCCGGGATCCTGTAAAAGGGACATGAAGAAGTAATATGCAGGCCGGCAAGGTGAGGATGGCTGGTGTGGCTGGTAGAACTGCTACACCAGCAACCTTCACGTCTGGACTCCACGCACCGTAACTTAACATCAGTTGGGGACGACGAATACTGGTCAAAACTCACGGACTGCAGGCAAGCTAGGGAAGCCGTTCCTAAGGTAAACCTGCAGCTAACACGTAAGTTAATCAGACTACCTAGACAAGCCCTAAAACAAATCGTGGGCATACTCACGGGTCACGGCTACTTCAACAAACACCTTTGTAATATAGGTATTTCTGACAGCCCTCTGTGCAGAGCCTGCCTGGAGGAGGATGAGACGAGCGCCCATGTCCTACTGGAGTGCAGGGGCGGTTTTTTTTTATGTTATAGGGGGCATACGAGCAGACGGCTCACCTGATGGTAAGTGATTACCGTCGCCCATGGACACTTGCAACACCAGGAGTATCACAAATGCGATGCCGGCCTTTAAGGAAGGAGTATGCTCTTTTTTTAAGGTTCTTGGGTCGTATTGGTCCGGAAACACTGCTGGCGACAACATATTCCACAGTTTTGTCGTACGTGGTAAAAAAAATTCGATAAAAACGCACGGTTGTGGATAGCTACGCATCAAGATGATGGGGATGAAATTTTTGTCGCGATGTACGATGGCGAAATGCAGCAGCTGGAATTAATCCGAACAATTCCTCAGAACACTCCCCGTGATAAATGCGATAGAAGATGCAGAGCGAAGCTACATCCCTACACAAAGCCAAAGGATCAAGCTGATCGGAAAGGTCCTGGTCGTCGACGATTCGAGCCGCTCGGCGCTGGATGCGATCCAAAGGGAGAAGCTGGTACTGGGGTGCCCCCGCCCAAAGATGAGAGCAGTACTCCATGTGAGGCCGAGCGGTGCAAGACAAAGGACTTCTCTAATGGGAAGCCCGAAGACAATAGTAGAGGCCTGCAGCAACATTCGGGGACTGCTGAGCTTTCTGGAGGAGCTGGGATGGCAGGACTGATGCCAATCCCCACGCAAAATAGGCACTGGGTGTCGAGTTGCGGAAACAGCCCGCCGTACTACTAAGACTAAGACTAACATCAGGTGGGGCTCCTATAAATTCAAATTCAAATTCTTTATTTGCCATTAAATAGGGTGGGTACATTGAAATGTTCATGTTAACAAATATATAAAGTAGCTTTAAGCCTATTTAGCCATATGATTATAGCATGCAAAAGGAATATTTCCATTTATATTTCTAAGAAAATAATAACAAAATAAAAATACAATTTCATTAATAAATCCGTAATAAGATAGAAAAAAAAAATGTATACATTATATTCAATAGGATAATAATCAAAACTAATCAATTCATTTAAAAAGAATAATATTATATATGTCATTTATAATTTAAATATTCGTCAATTGAATAGAAAACTTTTTCCAGTAGCCATTTTCGTAATGATTTCAGAAACATGTCAAATGGGAGTTTTTTTATGTCATGTGGTATTTTATTGTATATTACATTACACATTGCGTAACTATTTTTTAAGAAACGCTTGGTCTTTGGATTTGTGTCAAGAACAAGTTTGTGGGGATATCTCAGACTTCTGGTAGTCACTTGTTTTGATTGTAAGAACAAATGACCGTTGCTTCTAACAAACTTCGCAATTTCCAGCACATAAAGACTAGTAAGAGTCATAATTTTTAAGTTTTGGAAATACGGTTTACATGATATGTCTGGTTTGATGCCACATCATCATCTTTTTTGAGCAATAAAAACTTTGCTAATATCTGCGGCATTTCCCCATATTAACAAGCCATATCTGAGTACTGACTGAACATATGCATAATACGCTGTAATGGCCGTACTCCTATTTGCCACCCTTGTCAATTTGTACAGTGCGAATGCAAATCTGTTGATCTTATCACAAACTTTGTCCGTATGTTCTTTCCAGTTCAGCTTGGAGTTTATTTCAAGGCCTAAGAATGTTACCTTATTGGGGCTTGATAGGATTTCTCCGTTGAAATCAATAATTATAGGTTTATTTTCTAGATTATTAAAGTTTAATATATTCGTTTTGGTCAGGTTAATTTTTAAATTATTTTTATCAAGCCACTCTTATATTTGCTTTAGAGTTGTTTTTATGTCATGTATATGTTGCTCGAATTTTTGTTGTTTACTTGTTGTGACTAGTATGGAGACGTCATCCGCAAATAAAACTGTTTTTTGGTTAGTGGAATCAGGTAAATCATTTATATAAACAAGAAATAACAAGGGTCCGAGCACACTGCCCTGAGGTACACCTACACTAATTGTCCTAAAATCCGACTGTTGTACTTGTTTAGTATTAAATTTATTTATATAAGTTACTTCCACTCTCTGAATCCTATTTTGTAAGTATGACTTTAGCCAACTTAATGCAGGACCTCTAATACCGTAGTGTTCTAGTTTAGAAAGTAGCTGTTTATATGAAACAAGGTCAAAAGCTCTAGTCATGTCTAAGAAAACAACAGTGGCATACTTGTCTTTATTGACATTTTGCAATATCTCATTAATCAAATTGAAAGTTGCATGCACTGTCGACTTATTTCTTTGAAAGCCATACTGACTCTGATTTATTATTTTATGTTTATTAAAGAATGTAATCAGTTGATCGCACATGATTTTTTCAAAAATCTTAGACAAAACAGGTACTAGAGTTATAGGTCGATAGTTTTTTATATCATCTTTGTCTCCTTTTTTATGCAATGGCTTAACAATTGATACCTTTAGTTTCTCTGGAAAGGTGCCAGATTCCAAGGAGAGATTAATTAAAAATGTTAATACCCGGCTTATTTTATTTTTGCATTGCTTAATTACATGAGTGCTGATGCAATCGTATCCTTCTGACTTTGTATTACTTAATGATCCTATAACTCTCATAACGCAGTTTTCGTCGACTGGTGTTAAAAAGATTGAATTCAGTAAGTGCTTTTTTGAGGTGCTTTCTAATTTACTGTACATTGGAGTTGTATTACTAGTAAAGTATTTATTGAAAGATACTGCTATGTCTTTAGGGTTTGCGATAACCTTATCCCCTTCTACAATTTTGTCTATATGATCCAGCCTGAATGCCTCATTAGTCGTATTTTTAATGATGTTCCACGTAGCTTTACATTTATTCTTACTATTTATAACGGATTTTCCATTTGATATTTGTTTGGCTTTATTCATACATTTCCTAAGTAGTTTGCTGTAATGATGGTGGTTGTTCCTATCGGTCTCTGTCTTGTTTGAATAGTATTTGTAACGGAGCAATCTTTTCTTTTTACAACCTTGTTTTAACCCTTTTGTTATCCATCTTGACTTTGATAACAAATTTGTTTGCAGTTTTTCAACAGGGAAACAGAGCTTATACAGTAGGCAAAAGAGGTCATAGAATTCGTTGAATGCTGCGTTTAGCTCCATGTGTCTATAAACATCGACAAATGAAAGATCTCGCAGATACTGTCTGAAACGAGATACATTGTCCTGCGAGTAACATCTTTTCAAAAAATAAACTTTTTGGGATGGCATTCTTTTTTACTACGTCAAAAGTCAATATTTGACCAGTATCGTGATCTGATATCCACAGTGGAATCGTGTATCCAGTCGCATGAGGTATATTACTTATTATATGGTCGATACATGTACTACCTCTAGTTGGTGTGGTGATATGCGATATCAAGTTGTATTGTTTTAAAATATCTTGTAAGTGAGTTGCTTGTGGATTGCTTTTAAGTAAGTTTATGTTTAAATCTCCAGCAATAATTATTTTTTTATTTGGATATTTACAAACAAGCTTGTGAGCTAATAAGTCAAATCTCTCAAAAAAATATTCCAATTCTGTTTTTACTCTAGATGGAACTCGATAAAGGCACACTACAATAAGGTTATTGGTGGTAAGGTGTGTTATGCAAAACTCGAAATTATTAATCAACAAGAGATCATCAAAACTAGACACTTTTTTATGTTCTAGCCCTCTCCTGACCAATATACAAGTCCCTCCCCTTTTTTTAGGTCTTGAATAATATGCTGCTAATTCAAAATTATTTAAAATTATATTCTTTTCATCTCCCAACTTGACAAAGGTTTCTGTGAAACATAGAATATCATGTTTTATTTCCATTTCCGAGAGAGTTATTTCTAACAATTCCCTTTTTGAGCAGAGGCCCTGTATGTTTTGATGAAAAATTGAGAAAGATTTTTTTGGGTCAAGCACGAAAAAGGTTATTATTATTGTTTTCATTGATACTAAATTCAGTATCGGGTATTTGTGAAGTAGGTTTAACTTTAGATTCAAGAGTTACTTTTTTAAAATAATATGGTATGGTACCCTTTTTAATTTCATATTATTTTTACATATGGCAATTTTATCATTTTTCGGGGAGCATGATACTAAGATATTATGGTGGTTTTTAATATTTTTAAAAGTTAGAAATTGATCTTTATATTCCTTAAAATCTATACACATATTAATTTTGTTACAGATAATATCTCTTAGGCTTAAAGTATTATTTAGTAGGTATGTACTTTTTATGTCAATGAAATTACAATTTTCAAAATGGCTAAACCAAAGTTTCAAATGATAATTTAGAGTATTGACATTGAAATAAAAGTTTTTAAGTATAGGCATAAGCAAAACAGATACATTTTTGAGCGTGTTTATAGCTATACATAGGTTTGAATGTAGCTTATGTATATCATTGTCATGATTTCCAAGACCCAATATTACTACATCGTTGTGATTAGAGTCTCTTTTAATAACATCGCAATATGACAGCATGTTAGCACTTGATGCATCATTCATAATAAATGCCGAAATTTCGTAGACGTCGTTCCATTTTCCTTGCCTTAGTTTAGAAATGTTGGCAGCGACTCCCTTTAGCGTTTCGTCTCCTAGAATGAAAATTCTTTTCTTTTTTGGTAAATTTTCTAGTTTTGGATGGTAAGAAGTGTCAGCTGAGTCAGATGATTCATGGATAATAGAACTGTTTTGTAAGACAAATTTACTAGTATTCACTACAGATGAAACAGTCTCAGCGATTTGATGGCGTAAAATCTCTTGTGCTTGAAGTTCTGGATGAGAAATATTCATGGTTTGTGCTCCAGATAACCTTTTTCGTTTTTTGTTCTTCGATGTACTTGCTTTAGGCGTTGACTTGCAAATGTCCGTTAATTGACTGATTTTACGTTCATAATCATTAATTTTTTTATGTAAGTTTTGGTTTTCTCGTAGTAATTTTTCAATTTCATTTTCAGCAATGCAAAGATCATTTTCTGTATTTTCCAGTTTTTTCTTTAGTTCTTCTATTTTGTAGCTTGTGTTAATTCGTATATCTGGAACACTACGGTTCATATCACTTAGTTGTTTTGCTACTGTAGAAGAGAAAGTGTTCTCTAGACTGCTACTAGAAAGGTTTTCAAACGAATCTTCTGCAGAACTTTTAGATATACTATTGGACTCAAGACACAAGAAGTCTTTTGGTTTTCCCTCTAAATTGTTACTTTCGATTGGTGCGTCGCTGCGGTTAGGTTTAAGTACTAATTGATTGCTCGATTTAGGTGTAGATGTTGAAATATCCATTACTTGTTTCTGCGTTACCAATGGCTGTTTTTTTCTAATTGTGATATGAGACGGTGTTTTTTTTTATCACAGTAGCCAGTTTTGGTCGTGTTGTACAAGTATTACATTCCCATTTCCGTTTTGATTCAGGCTTCATTATGCGGTACAATTTTTCGGATAACCCGGCACAGTCAAACTCATACCTTTCTCCACATTTTGTGCATAAAATAGAATCTCTTGTGGGAACTTTTGATTTGCACTTGTAACAAAAAACTAACATCTCTCGTCCACTTTTAGATAAACTAGCCTTTGTTGACATATTTTTTTCTTGTTATTCGATTTTGTTTCCCAGTTACGTCGATAGATGTAACTGCCTTGCTGATTCGTATAGTAGTTTTAATTTGTATTGCTTGTAAAATTGTTTACAAACAAAAATATTCTTAACCGATGCGAGGTTCAAACTCAAGTCCTCCGAGCTTAGACTACGGTAGGTTCCCGTCGCGGCCAGCGATCACTTAGCAATGTTGACGAAAGTATGGATCTTAATCTTCTTTGATAATTTTTAAATCCGGGTAAGCCGTTATGAGTGAATCATTTAAAACAATTTTGTTTCACTTTTAAAGTGAAAAAGTTTAACACTGTTGTGATTTGAGATTTATAATATATTATATTCAAATTTAATTGAGTAGTTGATATAACACTGATTTTTGTCACTTGTAAACTGGATAGTGTTTTGCATTAATAATTCAAATAATCATGCATAGTTTTCCGAGATAACAAATACACTTGCACTCCGTTATTTGATGAATACTTTTTTCTTGTTTTTTAAGCGAAATATGCACTTTTGTATTTTTATTTGCAAATAAATCACAGAGCCTTTGTTTACTTGAGAAACGTTTCGTTTCACCTTATATAAAAATAAATATATTTATATAATGTCTAAAATTAGAACAATCGAACTCTGACTTAAAATTTCATTATACAGAATCGTCCTGCTTTTTAGCAGGTGAGACTTTCCCAAAATGAGATTGATCAGAAAAACTTACCTACCCGAGTTAAGCCAATAATATGGAGCGCTCTTAAATAAGGTTAATTAGCTTCTCGAGCGCTTGTAATTGCGATGCCGGTGCGAAGGTGCTACGTCTTGCTTACGCAAAAGTGGGACCAAATTTATTCTCAGACTCCGCCAAATTAAGGCCGCTGCATACATGACGAGTAAATACTTCGGACGGGACGTGAGCGGGACGGGCACGTGATTATCTCGTTCAAAACGGGAACGTGGTGCAAACGCATACGCACCGTGACAGTGATTCGGATCTAACGTGCTAGTGTTGATTTTATAATGATTGGAAATGTAATTTTATAATTTTTATATTCGTGGATCAACGCGTCATTACAGATCTGAAATGAAATGAAAAGAAAATATAACTAGAAAAAATTCCACGCGGACCAGGCAGCAGACGGGACTCGAACCCGCACCCTTCGCAATCCGGGCGAATGCACTGACCAATTATGCTACCGCGGCCCTCACGGACCGCGTCGAAATTCTTTCTAGCTATTCTTAAGCTGCAAGGCAGCGCCATCTCTTCGCATTATAGGTAAACCCACAATGTCAAATGAATACTTTTACAAGTATTAAACATTTGAAAGAAGAAATAGCAATTATAGTTATAATTTTTTTTATTTTAAAAGCATGTAACTGCTTGATGTTTCTTTAGATTTAAACATCAAGCAGTTACATGCTTTTAAAATAATAAAAATTATAACTATGAAATGAAAAGTCATTTATTCAGTCTAGGCTGTTACAAGCACTTGTGAAGGTCAAGAAGCTACGCAATCGGTTCGCAAAACTGCGGTGGGAGACCTTGTACTGAGAAGAACCGGCAAGAAACTCAGCAAGGGCTGCTTTTTTCTCCCTGTATTGATATATACAGAGTCGTCAGGTTGAAAAATGACTTCAGAGATACTTCTGAAGTCACCTTCCATTACATTATTTAGGATATAGATATATAGTTACAATAAATTTTATATTTAGTATACAGGAAGCGATATTAGATAGAATCTCTCTGTTCGGAATGAGCAACAGAGCGACTGTGCTATGCATACGTAGCGAAACCACGAGCGGGACGGGGCACGCGCAGGGCATGACGGGACGGGGTCGTGCTAAACATCGTCCGCGACGATATTTTTCCCGTCCACGTTGCCGCCCCGTCCATGTACCCGTGGCATACGCGTTTTTGGATACATTGTGTATGAAACGATGTTTCCAAAACTCCCCGTCCCGTCCCGTCCGGGTAAGAACTCGTCACGTATGCAGCGGCCTTTACTTGTGCATCGGGAGCAATAAAACCAGATGATTAGGTATGTTGTTCTCAGGGATTATTATAGAGAATTTATTAGGGTTTTGTTTTGCGGTTGAAAGTTTATGTGAAGGTTAGTGTGTAGGGATTATTAATTTATTAGTAACTAGCGGCCCGCCTTCGCTTCGCTTCGGTGTAGAGCTGAAGTGTAGACTACAGTTTTTGTTCTCAGGCTTGTATTATACACAATGACATTCATCTATGATTCTTCTTATACCTTCATGCAAAGTCTCAGCCCGATCGGTTTAAAATTGACAAAGTTTCATACAAACTTTCATTCCCTATTTTATCCCCTTGGTGGTAGAATTGATCAAAATCCTTTCTTAACGGATGCCTACGTCATAACATCTACCTGCATGCCAAATTTCAGCCCGATCCCGATGGGCTGTGCGTTGATAGATCATTATGGCAGTCAGTCACCTTTGAGTTTTATATTTATAGAAGGTCGTGTTTATGCTCACTTGATTTGTGTCTGTTACAGCTTCGCTGATCAACTTTTGTAACTTAATGTACGTATCATAATCAGCCTATCAATGTCCCCAATGCTGGGGCACAGGTCTTCCCTATGGATGGAATAGGAAGACTGGCCCGTGACCCATCACCCGATTCCAGTGCGGATTGGTGGGTGCTAATACTGTAGACGCAGCCGGGACTAATGGTTTAACGTGCCTACCAAAGCACGGAGGTACTCGAGATACTAAGTTTATGGTCACCCATCCAATGACGGATCATTGTGAATGTTGCTTCACATTCACGATCGCATTCTTAATGAGCTAAACACCTGCGCCATCGAGCTCATCAATGTTTGCATGACTCATTCATATCCTTAGGAAAAAAAGTTTATAAATAAATCTGTTCTAATATGCGAGGAGCTCGACGGCGCAGGTGGCTAGCGCGTCCGGCTGCGATCGTTGAAGTTAAGCAACTTTCACAGTGGTCGGTCATTGGATGGGTGACCAAAAATTTACTATCTCGAGCTCCTCCGTGCTTCGGAAGGCACGTTAAGCCGTTGGTCCCGGCTGCATTTGCAGTCGTTAGCACCCACCAATCCGCACTGGGCCCGCGTGGTGGGTCATGGCCCAATCTCCCTATTCCATCCATAGGGAAGGCCTGTGCCCCAGCAGTGGAAACATTAATAGGCTGATGATGATGATGATGATGAATATGCAAAACATTATAAGTATATTATAAATATACATTTCACACTCGCAAACTATTCGAATTCGATAATGGTTCGTGCTAGGGGTACAGACGCTTGAAAATGTATTTGTTCTATTTTCGAATTATTATTTTTACAAATTTCAGAAAATCGCATTGTAACTGAGTTCAAAAAGAAATGCATACGTACTACAGTTTGTATATCACTTTATTCTTTTTATCACGTAATAAGACATTCCTTTCATTTAAAATGCTATGTTAATTAGTCAAAAATAATCTTTATGATAAACCCTTTCGATGGTTATCATAAAATATGTCGTATTTTTTTTTTCGAAATTTTACGAGTTTATTTCCCAGTTGTAGCAGTGGATTTTTAAAAAATCTGTGAATGCAGTTCTAGTTATTATTAAAATGAAATGATGTCTGCTTTCATTAAAATATCCTATCTTTAATATTTAATATACTTTCCCTTCGTGTGAGGTAGCCGTGGGACGCCCTGTATATGTACAGTATATGTATTCTATCCGTTACCCTAGTATCCCATAACACAAGCCTTATAGTGCTTACTTTGGGGCTAGGCTAATTGGTGTGTGTTGGAAAAAAAAACGATATATTTTTATTACGAATTTTGTTGAAAATAAAATTTAATCTTTACTACCTATTATTACGACAAAATTTGCCAAGAGAATACCTCTTCGTACATATTGCAGTATTTCTTAGTTGTTTAAGCTTCAAGAAAAACACATTTCGAACAGTGCAAAGCCACAACGTTTCAGTCTCAACCCATTCCTTTGTAGTCATCCTCTCAAGATCCCACAAGACACATTCAACTTCCCGGACGTAGATTCAGCGCAACTGTGTGAAATTGTGATTCTTCTATGGATTTTTAACTCTAACTCGTTTTACATAAAGTTCCTTATACATCAGGAGCTGTAGAAACATTGTGGTTCTGAATATACCTACACAAAAACGCAGTATTATTTGTTTTAAGTTTAATCTATATATATAAAACTCAAAGGTGACTGACTGACATAGTGATCTATCAACGCACAGCCCAAACCACTGGACGGATCGAGCTGAAATTTGGCATGCAGGTAGATGTTATGACGTAGGCATCCGCTGAGAAAGGATCTTGATCAATTCTACACCCAAGGGGATAAAATAGGGAATGAAAGTTTGTATGAAACTTTTCCAATTTTAAACCGATCGGGCTGAGACTTTGCATGCAGGTATAAGAAGAATCATAGATGAATGTCATTGTGTATAATACAAGCCTGAGAACAGAAAGTGTAGTCTACACTTCATCTCTACACCGAAGTGAGGGCGGGCCGCTAGTATGCAATAAAATGATAAATTAAAGCTGGATGGTTGGCGCGTTCGGCTGTGATCGTTGAAGTTAACTAACTTTCGCAGTGGTCGATCATTGGATGGGTGACCAAAAATATACTATTCCGAGCTCCGCTTTGCTTCAAAGGCACGTTAAGCCGTTGGTCTTGGCTGCATCTGCATCGTAAACACCATAAATCTTCACTGGGCCCACGTGATGGATCATGGCCTTCCAACATTGTTGATGGAAGCTCATGGCCCAATCTCCCCATTTCATTCATAGTGAGGGTCTGTGCCCCAGCAGCAGTGGGGACAGTAATAGGCTGATGATGATGAAAGATATTTTTTATAAAGTTAATTGATAAATATAAGAATTTGTTATTTCAAGTTTATCAGTATTTCAAATGAATCGCGTGCACTTTCCAGAAGGCAATTTTTCATAATAATTAAAAATGAAAATCCATCTACGTTTTGATGGAACAGTAATCAAGCGGAGAGTAACTTTGTTTAGATCGGATAGATTTGTTATTGAGCGAGATCTGACCAAACCAGAGATTAATATTTAAATGACATGGATGCAGTAGAAAATCTATTTTTTCTGTCCATCCGAATGAATAAAATATTGGCAACGAATATGTCTATCATACACATCATATGCTTTCATCACATTCATTTCATAAACTAAGTAAAAAACGGTACCTATTTCGATTATACATCAAAAATAAGTTTGAGATCACTTGCAAAAGCTGATATATTTTCAAAATTTAACTTAATCAACTTAATCAAAGAAATTTGGCGACTCATTTCTTTGTCGTACTATTCGTAAGAGGAATTCTTTACCCGCGCACGTGTTCCCTCCTTCCTATAATTTGGGGTCCTTTAAGAGAGGCGTGAAGAAGCATTTTTGCGGGCCGGCAAGGTGAGGATGGTTGGTGTGGCAGTTTATAACTGCTGTACCAGCTATCTTCGCGTTTGGACTTTATCACCACATAACATCAGGTGGGGTAAAGTCATTTGCCTACTTAGTTATATATATATATATATATATATATATATAAAAAAGAGAAAATACGTTTTACGTTATATCTCTTTTTATTTAAAAATACACTTTCTGAAATATGTGAAAATATAACTACATAATTTTATTTTTTATTATAAAAAAAATATAATTCAATCTTAAGGCGATTGTAATAGAACTTTGATAGAAATAAAAATATAGTTTAACCAAACTTAAAAACCTTTTAATAATAAATTGTTGTTTATCTAATACAAAATAACTCTTCCTCTGGCTCGAACACATGCGGAGATCCTCCTGGGCATACTGAGGATCAAGTTATCCAGCATTTCAAGTGGTAACCTGTCCCATTCTTGAACAGCAGCTTCCCTGAGCTGCGGCACTGTCTGGGGTGATGGCTGCGGGTTCCAAACAGCTCGCTTAAGAGCATCCCACGCGTGCCCTATTGGGTTTAAGTCAGGAGAGCCGGCAGGCCAGTCTAACCTTGTGATTTCGTATTCTCGGTGAGCAGCATTGACTCGTTGAGCTCGATGTGCGGGCGCATTATCGTCAACCGGTACAAATTGGTACCCATGGTTTACTCAGAAAAGTCTGACGATTCCATCAATAGCGACTGTTTTGTATCTGTCTGCCGTCATGAAGCCTTGATAAGGGATTACAGGCGTTCTGGCCCCAATCATAATACTACCCCATAAAGGACACTGATTTCCCGCCTTACTGAACCGTTCCATTGGCAAGCTTTTGGAATGCTTAAAATTTAGATTAAGCCATTTTTATAATATCAGTTAGTACAATATAATTATAACATTATCTTTATTTTTTTTGTTTTCTTTTTTTATTTCCCCTTTGCTCTGAGGTAAACTAGGGGGAGCAGTGGAATGAGACAAATACCATTACAGTCTAAGGATGTAACCTCCACCTCTCAGAAGATCACAGTAAAATAACACTACTGTAGGAAGGCCAAAGGGGAAGATCTTCCTCCGAGCTGGGGGGTGGTAGCTCTGGGGCTGCGGCCCGACTGTTTTTTTTTTGATTGTGTATGCTGTTGGTCGCAGATGACCTTTACAGCTTCACCGGGTTTGGGGACGGCGAGATCCTAAGGGGACCCCTCAAGCCGAGAATTGGCGAGTGCCTCTGGAGGTATTCCAGTCGGATGGCGTCTCCCCTTGGGGGGAGTCTCCTCTCCGTCAGGAGCCTCCAGACCACTGGAACCTTAAGGGGGTCGGCTCAACTAGAGGGCGTCTCTGAGACTCGGACCTCAGCTCTAGTTAGCCGTTGTCGTGGGACCCGACTGATGTTGGTCGGGCATCGTATATATGAACTGTTGGCTGCCGAATTTCACTTGCGCGATGTAGGCTTCCTTACGTTGTGAACGCAGCGCCGGTAGCGCCATCTCTGGAGGAGGCCAGTGTTTATTTCCTCCATGTTGGTTACATGTGGGGCATATAGATGTCGCCGCCACACTACCTTTTGAAGGTTCCAGGGTCCCACGAGGTAGGGGATTGGGTCGGGGTAGGCTGTTGTCTTGCACTGTTGTGCAAGGGATATTTCTGGTGTTGCAAGCGTCTCTACGCTATCATGGCCGCTTACAATCAGGCGGGCCATGCGCTTGGCAGTCACCCTTTTAATATAAAAAAAATGTGTGTGTCAGCTCCGACGCACGACTGGAGTTTACTTCTTAAGTTCGATAGTCTAACCAGACGCAAAAAGAGTTTATTTAACTTAAAAAAAGATTGATACTGTATGAAAGGGTAAATTAACAAATTAATGAAAATAATATACATTATATAAATATATCTTTATTCATTTCACATTACACTTTTTACAATAGTCAATTTCAGATGTGCATAAATAAAGGTACGCTACGATACTGTGCTACGGTGTAGCACTACGGCTGCTACAGCGTAGACAGTAAAAACGTAACGAGGTCATTCATCGATAGATTTCACTCCTCACATTTTTCTCATACCGGGCCCCTTATATATGCAAATCGATTCTTAAGGAGTAAACTCCAAAAAGTTAGGAAAGAGACAAAGAAAGTAATGCCACATCGTATCCGTAATCGCTTGCTAAAACGCACGTATTAGCAAGCTAAGGCTGGGAACAAATCGCTTAAATTTAGGTCAACTCAGAGTCAGATTTATACATATTGGACTATTATTATACTCTTTATTACATCATAAAGATTAAAACATATAGTCAAATACATAGTAAGCAAAGGTGGGTTTATCTCTAAAAGAGATCTCATCCAGCCAACCTAGGTGGTGTCGGAGATTCAAAACTTAGCGGGAAACCGAAAGTGCAATAAAAATAACTTATTACTACTATTATAGGATATACACTTCGAGACACATCTATCGACCCACCTAGTATTATATGTTTTGACGGACCCTAACTAAAAATAAATGTTACATTAAGCAAAAAGTTATTACCTACACAGTTTTAAAGCTGTTTTATGAATCATCTTTTCGTGTATTTTCAAAATAATTGATTAACTTTATACATTTATTTCTGTTACAGAACATTGATACTTATAATAATAAGTGGGCCGATAGATGTGTCTGGAAGTATATATATATATATATATACATAGATAAATACAATACCTATCCAAATATACATAATTAGCCTGATAAATAAATACTAATAAGAAACAAGATACTTCGTGAGAATGAATCATTAAGTTTGAGATTTCTGTTTGAGAAAATCTGATCTTTAACTTTACACTTAAACGCGAAGATGGTCGGTCGGTCGGACCAATCGAAAATAATTACTATATGGCACCAATTTGAATAAAGTAACTTTCACTTTGTTCTTACGTTATACATAAACATCATCATCAATCAATCATCATCAACAGCCTATCCTAGTCCACTGCTGGACATAGGCCTCTCCAATTGCACGCCACTCAGATCGATCTTGGGCTACTCGCATCCAGCTCCTGCCAGCCACCTTGCGCAAATCGTCACTCCATCGTGCCTGAGGACGTCCTTCACTACGTTTGCCTAGACGCGGTCTCCACTCCAGAACTCGTCTACCCCAACGGTTATCGGCATAAACCTATTAGGAATATGATTTTATCGCTCTTATCAAAATGCTCGGTTACTCAGAAGCATTGTTGATTAGCCAACATTCCGCCGAACCACAGGTTTCAAAGTCTCTCGAAATCTGAAGCTGTGTGCAACGTCACTGCAGCAACCAGCAATGGAAAATGATTTGGCATATTTCCCGTGTCTACGATTTCACTGAAGTGGTCCGTGGTGGCGTTTAAATTGTTGGTGCTGGAAGTGATGTGATGCTGCAGAGTCGATAAAAACACTTTATCGTATTTCAATTTCTTTAAAAAACAATCTATCTACTATCGAGTGTAAACAGCATTGTTGTTTGAAACTTTCATGGTCATTAACATTATAGTAATATAAGTTATTTACGGGATTGTTACCATGTACCTTGTTTTTAGCGAGTTTCCGATATTTCGGCACTGTTGCAAGCGCCATGATCACGGAGTAACTCCGTAAATAACTTATATTACTATAACAGCATTGTTTTATCATTTTACAGTATTTGCCTTGGCATATTCAACGCAGGATAGCATTTTGTTTCACAATTTCTAGTATATCATTTAGGGTAAGGTATCCTTACATTTATGGTCCTTCGAGCCGTATTTTTTAATTAAACATAAAAGTTAATTAGCACCTCTAGATACGTCATTAAGAGAAACATTGTACATTTAAGCAGGCGACACAGACTTTCTTTTTTAACTCGTTGATCAGGCATACGGTATAACTAGTGGCCCGCTCTCGCTTCGCTTCGGTATAGAGCTGAAGTGTAGACTACAGTTTTGGTTCTCAGGTTTGTATTGTACACAATGACATTCATCTATGATTCTTCTTATACCTGCATGCAAAGTCTCAGCCCGGTCGGTTTAAAATTGACAAAGTTTCATACAAACTTTCATTCCCAATTTTATCCCCTTGGGGGTAGAATTGATCAAAATCATTTCTTAGCGGATGCCTACGTCATAACATCTACCTGCATACCAAATTTCAGCTCGATCCGTCCAGTGGTTTGGGCTGTGCGTTGATAAATCAATATGTCAGTCAGTCACCTTTGAGTTTTATTTATATAGATAGTGAAGTAAACAAAACAACAATAAAAAGGTTAACTAGCTATAGTTATCGATATATCGATAGTTACTTTAACGATTAAGGCAACCTCTCTCAAAGAAAATGTAGATTAGTTTGTTGGCTGGAATCGGGTTAGACGTAGTCAGTGCACTGACTGCACGAAACTTGTTCGTCGGCGGGAGACGCTCAGATCTAATTGCTTTCAGGATTACAGACATCCGTCTGGAGCTATATTCATAACTGCGGTCTTAATCATCGCATTATTGCCTCTGACTTTGGAATACAGAACGGTTTCAAAATATATGTATACGTAACTTCTATATCTGCCTCTAAGAGAAAATAAATATATTTGTGTTTCTTGGGTTTTCACGCACATCACTCATTAAATAAAACTAGTTTTTTACGGGTTAATGCAGGAAACTTTATTTATTTATTGACGTTTCGCAGCCTTTACAGGCTGCGTCGTCGGAATCAATTTTTTATTTAATTTTGTCGAGCTACCTTCGAAAGACTTTTATTGAGCGTTCGGTTATTTCATTGTTCGATTTTTAAGTTTTATTGTCTATGTATGAATTTATTACTTAATTTAGTTAATAAAGTACTTTACTTAAAAATCTTTTTTGTAATTTCGAATTTATTTATTTGACCCTTACTACCTACTTTACGGTAGTTAGGGTCAAATAAATAAAGTTTCGTGCGTTAACCCGTAAAAAACTAGTTTTAGAAAATAAATAGTTATATTTTTTATTTTTAAGCATTTAACTGCTCTATGATTAAAATAAACAGCTAAGTCTTATGGAACAGAACTGCCTCATAGTAAAAAATCTACCTCCGTAGATTGCTATGCGAACCGATGGCACTGTCCATCTTTAAGTCGAAACAAAATCACCTCATTATTAATACGCAAACAGTTAGACATGCGCTCAACACGTGTAAGAAAAAATGACATACAAAATTTGCCTAAACATGGTAAAACAGTTTCTCACTTTTTTGTAGTAAAACCGAATCATCATTATCATCAGCCTATTAATGTCCCCACTGCTGGGGCACAGGCCTTCCCTATGAATAGAATACGGAGTTTCGGCCATGACCCACCTCGCGGGCCCAGTGCGGATTGGTGGGTGCTAACGACTGCAGATGCAGCCGGGACCAACGGCTTAACGTGCCTTCCGAAGCACGGCGGAGATCGAGATAGTAAATTTTCGGTCACCCATCCAATGACCGACGCGTTAACCACTTGCGCCATCGAGCTACTCGTAAAACCGAATATGTTTCCGTATAACAACATTGTTTGAACGATCTGTTAACATAAGAATCTATTAGTTTGAACGCCAATCTAATTTATACTTCGCCAATTTTTTCAGTTCAAGTTTCACGTTCATGAAAGTTATCTACCGTATTTGCTCGATAGTCAAAGACTTTCTAGAAAGTATGATTAGAAGGAGAGCTCGGGATAAGAGCCTTTGACAGTTGTGATTGCTTCACTGGCGTCAACACTAAACCTCGCGCTACTTACAAACGAATAATCCACGACTAATTGGATATGGTTCTGCAGAACAGAACCAATAAATATTAAAGTTACTTAAGTAAAAATCCGCGATATAAATTTGATTTAGTATTACCAGTGCCTAAACTAGAAATGTTAAAAAAATGTCCTCTATACCGTTCAATTCTAATATATAATAAAATTCTGATAGAAATTAAAAGAGAAAGCAACATAAATACATTTAAAATGAAACTCAAACAACATCTTATAGCATACTATTTGGTAAATGAATTTATGAATGACTAGCGGCCCGCCCTCGCTTCGCTTTGGTGTAGAGCTGAAGTGTAGACTACAGTTTTTGTTCTCAGGCTTGTATTATACACAATGACATTCATCTATGATTCTTCTTATAGCTGCATGCAAAGTCTCAGTCTCAAACCGATCGGGGTATAAATTGATAAAGTTTCATACAAACTTTCATTCCCTATTTTATCCCCTTGGGGGTAGAATTGATCAAAATCCTTTCTTAGCGGTTGCCTACGTCATAACATCTACCTGCATGCCAAATTTCAGCCCAATCCGTCCAGTGGTTGGGGCTGTGCGTTGATAGATCACTATGTCAGTCAGTCACCTTTGAGTTTTATATATATAGATAAGTGAAACTGTCACGGAAAGCTCAGTAACTTGTTTGAAACTAAAACTGTTCAGTAGTTGTGTTGATATAGTTATTGTACTTGCAACACCCTGACAGGGTCATGTACCATGCTAAAATAATTTTAAGATCCTATATATACTGTACATGTGCAATTAAATAAATAAATAAGTAATTAAGCATTGGCCTACGGATGAACTTGGATAAAACCAAGGTCATGTTCGTTCTCGAAGTTGTTCAAAAATATGTGTGCCTCGGAGTTCTGGAGTGTAGACCACGTCTAGGCAAACGTAGTGTAGGACGTCTTCAGGCACGATGAAGTGACGATTTGCGCAAGGTGGCTGGCAGGAGCTGGATGCGAGTAGCCCAAGATCGATCTGAGTGGCGTGCATTTGGAGAGGCCTATGTCCAGCAGTGTACTAAGATAGGCTGTTGATGATGATGATGATGAAGTAATAAAGTTTACACGATCCAAACCGATCTTTAACTGACCCCATTTAAAAAATAGGTACTGTTATTTATATGAAAAAAATATTCGAGTGGAATAGAATAAACTACTTTTTTTTTTTTTAAATTAGTAATACTAAAAAATCTTACTAAAAGCTTTTAATAGGTGATCACCTATTTAAAAGTTATGTAACTATCAAAGTCAGATTTTTATGATCGTTCATTCGCAGGAAGTACAAGCTATCCGAATATGTGAGAGAGTATTGAACCAAACTATGATTTGATCAGGCTCCAAAAATGCCAAGGACTATTCTCCAGAGCTCGATGGCGCAGGTGGTTAGCGCGTTCGGCTGCGATCGTTGTAGTTAAGCAACTTTCGCAGTGGATGGTCATTGGATGGGTGACCAAAAATTTCTATCTCGAGTTCCTCCGTGCTTCGGAAGGTACGTTAAACCGTTGGTCCCGGTTGCATCTGCAATCATTAGCACCCGCCAATCCGCACTGGGCCCGCGTGGTGAGTCATGACCCCATCTCCCTATTCCATCCAAAAGGGAAGGCCTGTGCCCCAGCAGTGGGGACATAAAGAGGCTGATGATGATGATGATTCTCCAGAATTTGAATTGCCCCATAATTTTATACCCATACAGAGACATACTGCATAAAACGATCCAATTAGCCGCAGATGTCGATAGTCTAAAAGTAGATTTTATTGGATGGGTCTGTGCCTGGTGTCTATTTGACGCTTTCTTAAAAAAAAAGCTCACTTTTTTTATTAAAGGTTTCCTTGCGAAGCTTTTAAGACTGACTTAAGAGCATTCGGCTATTCTAGTTGTATTTTTTTCAAGACAGAATTAAAAGATCAAATTAGAACCTAGTCAGAATTCTTATTGGGTTTTTCTCTAAGCCTTTTCATGTTAAAAGTAGCGTAAACGAGTAGGCTGACTTACGAGTAAATTAGGGATGGTGAAAGTTGAGAAAAATATCGATATATCGATACATCGATCTTTTAAAAAATATCAATATCGGCTTCGATATATCGCGAAAAAAACATCGATATATCGGACCAATCATCCCAAATATATCGTACAGTAGCTCACGAAATATGACACGCGGAATAATAATGGCACGAAAATTATCTCCCTAAAAATAGACCCTATTTTCGAATGATGACATAGACAATACTAAATACAGCACAGATCATAGATATGTTGACACAAGCCTGACATACAGTATTTACTTTGAGGCTAGCTAGGCTAATTGGTGTTGGTGTTAAAAAAAATTGCACTTTATTTTATGTATTTTAATTACAGACCGTATTAACTAATCTCCCCTTCAATATAAAGGTCAAAGTTCTTTGGAACCTTGCCTAAAGGGACTCCTTTTAATAATGTATTTTAGTTACTACATATATATATGTATATATACTAGCGGCCCGCCTTCGCTTCGCTTCGGTGTAGAGCTGAAGTGTAGACTACAGTTTTTGTTCGCAGGCTTGTATTATACACAATGACATTCATCTATGATTCTTCTTATACCTGCATGCAAAGTCTCAGCCCGATCGGTTTAAAATTGACAAACTTTCATACAAACTTTCATTCCCTATTTTATCCCCTTGGGGGTAGAATTGATCAAAATGCTTTCTTAGCGGATGCCTACGTCATAACATCTACCTGCATGCCAAATTTCAGCCCGATCCGTCCAGTGGTTTGGGCTGTGCGTTGATAGATCACTATGTCAGTCAGTCACCTTTGACTGTCACCTTTGTCATATATATATAGATGTAATAACTAAATAATATAGATACATGTATATATTAAAGTTTTTAGCTGTAAATATCTTACTATTTGTTCTCTAGTTAAATGTATATACATGTATATAGTAAATTTTTGTTAGGAACACAATAAGATGGCGCGCACAGCTAGATTTGGGGGGCTGCGCGCGTCAACGCGCCGTCGGTGCTATACTCCCGCACTTCGAAGCTTGGCTCCATGGGAAGGAGGAAGTCACCTACCGCTTGACTCAGGTACTCACCGGACATGGTTGTTTCGGTGAGTATCTGAGTCGAATAGGGAGGGAGGACACGGCAAGATGTCACCACTGCGCATCCGAACTAGACTCGGCCCAGCATACGCTGGCGGATTGTCCCGCTTGGGACTCCGAACGCCGAGTCTTGGTCGGAGAAATCGGGCAGGATCTGTCTCCGCCAGCATTGATTGCGGCAATGCTGACGGATGAGGGAGGTTGGAAGGCTGCGGTCTCCTTCTGTGAAGCGGTGATGCTCCAGAAGGAGGCCGCCGAGCGGGATCGGGAGAGGGCCGATCCCGCTCGAAGAAGGCGGCGTCGGGCTAGATAATGTCCTGATGTGCCGCTGCGGGTCGCTGGTGAGCACGACAGAGCTCATGGAAGTGACCTGGGAGGGACGACACCCCCGCATGGCCGGGGGTGTCGTCGTAGGAGGGTGGATGGGGGAGGTTGCGAACACTCCCCCGAGAAGAACTCCCCTGGAGGAAGCAGGGGAACAAAGGCTGCGGGTCCTCAGATGCGATACTCGATCCTGAGGCCCCGTACAATGCCTGATGGCGGCCATCGCTTGGGTTTTAGTGGGTAGGCCTCCCTAAAAAAAAAAGGAACACAATAAGGTCAAAGTTGAAGTCCGAATCTACAAACAGTTAGTACTGCATATCAAATATCAACTGTCTACTTAAAAAACGGAATCTTTTATTGGCTTCCAACTTTTACATAATAATCGCGAGCAATCTCTCCCGTCCATGAATATTGAATTTTAAACAAGCTCCACGCCACTAATAATCAATTTTGCAGCCTCCCCGGCAAAAAGTTATTGAATAAAGTTTTACACGGATAAAATTCAATCATTTACCACGACCATAAACTATTTATCATGCCATGAGGAGATCGTTGGCTCAAGTGGTTAGCGCGTTCGGCTGCGATCGTTGAAGTTAAGCAACTTTCGCAGTGGTCGGTCATTGGATAAGTGACCAAAAATTTACTATCTCAAGCTCCTCCGTGCTTCGGAAGGCACGTTAAGCCGTTGGTCCCGGCTGCATCTGCAGTCGTTAGCACCCACAAATCCGCACTGGGCCCGCGTGGTGGTTCATGGCCCAATCTCCTTAATCCATCCATAGGGAAGGCCTTTGCCCCAGCAGTGGGGACATTAATAGGCTGATATTGATGATGATGATGAAACTATTAATACTTATAGTTTATTAGTGGATCTTTAAACCTCCTTTGACGACCTCCGTGGCCGAGTGGTTTGTACGCCGGGTTTCATGGCGTCGCCGACTCGAGAGGTCCCGGGTTCGAATCCCGGTGGGGGCAGATGTTTGTGTGATGAACACGAGCATTTGTACTCCAGTCATGGGTGTTTAATATGTATTTCTATATAAATATACTTATATAAGTAAAGTATATGTATTCTATCAGTTACCCTAGTATCCCATAACACAAGCCTTATAGTGCTTACTTTGGGGCTAGGCTAATTGGTGTGAGTGTTGGAAATATTTATATATTTATATATATTATATACATTTAAAAATGTTATTTATAATTCACTGTTAAAATTTTACAATACTTAAATGAATTTGTTCTGACTGCTTATTGTTTATTTCTAAGACATTTATTTATATAACCTTTCAGTTTTTCACTTTAATAAAAATTGGACGATTCAAAAGAGTTGTATTATGCTTCCGAATTGAAAAAAATAATGTTTAATGTACCTATAATGCGAAGAGATGGCGCTGCCTTGCAGCTTAAGAATGGCTAGAAGAATTTCGACGCGGTCCGTGAGGGCCGCGGTAGCATAATTTGTCAGTGCATTCGCCCGGATTGCGAAGGGTGCGGGTTCGAGTCCCGTCTGCTGCCTGGTCCGCGTGGAATTTTTCTAGTTATATTTTCTTTAGATTTAAACATCAAGCAGTTACATGCTTTAAAAATAATAAAAATAATGTTTGATGGTTTATTAGGGTTTCTTGTCAGTCTTTACAAGGAACCCTTATAGTTTCGTCATGTCCATCTGTCCGTCCCCAGTTTTCCTTGGACACTATTATGTGGAAATATGTATATCGATCACGGCGACAAAATGGTTGAATAAAATTTTGAAAAATATTTTTTAGGTCAGCTCCCCTACATATAACCGGATATGTTTTTTTTTCATCATCTACTCCATCGTGTCGGACATCGTTGAATAGGTCCTTTCAAATTACTTATGGGTTTTTAAGACTCTAAAAGCTAAACTATTGGCTTTAAAAGCCTAGAAAAATTCATGATAATAGTGCTTTTCTTTTAGAAAAAATTATGATAATGAACTTTTAAATAAAAATTATAACGGTTTAGTTAGTTTTGTAATTTTAAGTTACTCTTTCAGTAATTCATTCACCTTTGGTTAACGAAAATTTCTTATTATTAAGAATTCCTTAGAAGAAAACATTAATAGGGACATAGATGAAGCCATTCAAGCGGAAAACCTTGCATTGCAACAAAATCTAAAAAAAAAAGCTATTTAATAACCACAATAAAATATCATTAGTTCCACTACGGCAACGGCTTCTGGATCGCGCTAACGGTACGTTTTCATAAAAAGTATATAAGCACTTGAAAAGATCGGCGGTTATACCACCCACGACAACGGTTAACTAGAGCCGAGGTCCGAGTCTCAGAGATGCCCTCTAGTTGAGCCGACCCCCTCATGTTCTGTCTGGTCTGGAGGCTCCAGACGGAGAGGAGACTCCCCCCGTGGGAAGACGCCATCCGCCTGGAATACCTCCAGAGGCACTCGCCAATTCTCGGCTTGAGGTCCCCTTAGGATCTCGCCGTCCCGAAACCCGGTGACGCTGTAAAGGTCATCTGCGACCAACAGCAATCACACTCAAAAAAAAGGCGGTTATACCACATCATCTCCTTTTCTAAGGATGATTGCTTCAGATGAAGCTTAGCCAGAAGGGCCTTACCCTTTTGGCTATAAGCATGAACTACGGGTGTGTTCTAGAGGATTTCAAACCCACTCTCTCGTTGGAAGGAAATAAAATCAAGGATCAAAAAATGGATCATTCGTACTTAAAAATAATAATAATATCGAATTGATTTTGAGTTTGAGCTGGAGCACGCAAACTCAAATAGAAGATCCCTGTATTATATGTTTGTATATATTTTATATATTGTCAGAAACGCTCTCGGAACGCAACCGCGAAAGTGCTAGAGATCGAAAAAAGTGCAACGACATCTGCACTTGTTTACAAGTTATGCGCATTACCTGCGTAGGTATAAGTAGGTACTTCGTACTCGCGGGTGCTAGGTAATTCTCAATTTAACAGGTACTTTCTAGAATGCGTCGATCGGCGTTTATAAGCGCGATTTGCGTTTCAACAGCGATTTCGGAGTGAATCCAAAGGCTATCCAAGTGCAACAAAAGTGTTCAAGTGAGATTGTTTAGAGACTTGTATAGTGAAATACAGTGTTTAGTGAGTGTTTTGTAATTAACATTGTGTGTTAATTGTGTGAACTGTGTGGTGAATAAAGAACTGTCAAGCGTGAACAGGCATATAATTTCGAACCCCATCCCGACACGTAACAATAATATATATATATATATATATATATATATATATATGTATATATAATACAGGGATCTTCAAGGCAAGAGGAAATATATAGGTATATGGTTCTTAAAAACCTTGCATTATTAGTGTAAATGCAAAATAGTCTCAACAAATTCTGAACTTAATAAATATGTGATAAATGTATAGAAAGATATAGTAAGATCAAAAACGCAAGATAAACAGCTTCATTTTAGAATAAAATCATTTGTGTCTGTGCGGAATGACAATGGGATTTAGATTGGAGGGCGCTGTAGTGCTTTTCTACCGTATTTGTAAGGTTTTACCCCTTTTAGACATGATTAAATTCAAAAAACCGCAAGAAAACACAACAACAAACAAATCCGTATCAATACAAAACTTTGACGCTTTACAGATTGCTGGGTTTGATTGTCAAATAAAAATCTTAATGGTAGTTCCGTTTTTCGCCACGCCCATTCTCTTTCCCCACAGACTCTTCTAGCAAACTTATATGAGTTTTTTTTGTAACTTAAATGAGAGTACAAATTCATTTTAAGTTGTGACTGCTTTTGAGCGTTGGATTTTTTCATATTTTTCTTAGATATATTCATAAGGATATCCTTTAAAATAGTAATAATAATTTATTAGCTTGAACATGTTTTACAACAGGGATTTCAAATATCACTATGTCAGTCAGTCACCTTTGAGTTTTATATCTTTATATATATAATTCTTCTGTGAGTGTGTATGTCACTGAACTTCTCTTAAACGACTGGACCGATTTTGATGAAATTTTTTGTGTGTGTTCAAGGGGATCTGAGAATGGTTTAGATTTACAATTTAGTCCGCTGGACAACCCCTATTTTTTTAGGGCGGTACGAAGTTCGCTGGGTCAGCTAGTATATATATAATAAAGGAACATCTTCGTATAACACATTATCGGTTCATTTTAAATCATTTATTTAAGTAATTACTTCGTATTTACTTGACGGAATTGATCTTCTTCCTGTTAATGAAATTACGGTATTGTAAGAGACTTTTGTTCTCAATAAGTTAACAATAGGTCGCGTGTGGCAGCCATTGAAACTGTCCTTTCGCAGAGAATCAACCATTTGTATTCGATATCTTTGGCTGAGCAAAGGGGCTTAATTAAATTGATCCTTTTCGGTTGTTCCCTCTACTTTGAATTATTTGTTTTTGTTTGTGATCAGCAACATTACAACATCTATAAATAATCCCAACTAATATTAGGTTGGAGAAAAATTTTCTTTGCATTTTATATGCAAATTCAAAGCATTCGCTTTTACAATAAAGTCCCAAGCAATATTCAAGAGTTAATCCTGACTAAATTTAGATCGACCATTAAAAAAGAAAGCTTATTATAAAGTGACTGATTATATTACAGACAAAACTGCTTGGGTTTGAACTGTTCCAACCATTCCAACGGGTATTTCTTTAAGATATATATTATGAATCATGTGTTGACGATACTTCTATTGAAAAGCTGTATTTAAAGTTGATTACGTAAGGAAGAATATCAGACTATTTAAGAAGATTTGAATGATAAAACGGCGTGGTCATGATTTCTCCATTGCTTTTGCTTTGTAATTGTAGTGTCCTACAGATAAATGACATTAATTTTAAGTAAATATGTTGTGGTTGATATAGGTGGTTATGGGTAGTCATGCTCTCTTAAAAGTCTCTTCGGTGGTGTCGTATGAGACGGGTCGTTACGTTCCTTAAAATATAATAATAATAATAATATAATAATAATTTTTATTCATGCCAAAAAAACATATAAGGTACAAAAATTTTACAGCTGTTAGATTTACTAGACAAAGTACTGGAATTTATTTTTAGTATATTTTTTACATAAGGCAGTAGTCATAAAATGAAAACGTACAACTGACCCTAGATAGGCTATAAATATAGCCTGTGTTTAGGGATTCAGACCCTTCCAATAGGTTCCTTAAGATGACACAGTAATAAATTGTTACAGGATAGCGAAGCAGATCAGATAACAGCATTTGTTCATGACAAAGATATTAATAAAAATTACTGACTACATAAAATGGATAGAATACGCGTATGTGTTGTGTGTGTGTGAGTGTGAGTATGTGTGTGTCGGTGGCTGTGTGTGTGAGTGTGTGTATGTGTGTGTGTGTGTGTGTGAGTGTGTGTGAGTGCGTATGTGTGTGCGTCTGTATGTGCGTATGTATGGTGCAAGTATGAGTAGATGCAAGTGATGTTATTTAGATATGGTTGAGCGAAGCGATGGCTGTTTCATGCGTCATGCTCATGAACGGGTGCTGCCAGCAGAGAGGAGTCTGCAATAACTACTTTGATATTTAAGATGTAAATGTTTAATTACACCAATTGTAAATAACTGTGTTTGTATTTATACTGTGTGACACAGCAATCAAAATGCAGGTGAACAATTAATGTATAATTTCACATTATGTAATGAAAGGTGACTTCATGAATCATCTCTGAAGTTATTTTTCAACTTGACGACTCTATAAATGATAAAACAGGAAGGAAAAAACAGCCCTTGCTGAGTTTCTTGCCGGTTCTTCTCAGTGCAAGGTCTCCCGCCGTAGATTTACGAACCGATGGCGTAGCTTCTAGACATTCATATGTGCTTGTAACAGCCTAAACTGAATAAATGATTTTGTTTATGATTATGATTGATTTGATCCTACGATTGTTACTTCTATTAATTACTATAACTGATACTAATTATAATTATTAATAGGTACATTTTCGAACAATAACGAACAAAGCGAATTTAGAAAGCGGGAAGTTTATTAGTTAGTAAATCGCCACCTTAGTGCCAAAACCGATTATTATCTGCACTTTTCCCCTACTGAACTTTTATTATACCATCTACAGGTAAAACCCATTATGCTCTATGAGGCATACTTCCTGAAATAGCAAGTGAAAAAACAGAATAACTGCAAATTATTTCTAAAATGTTGCGATTATCATTTACCACGCTGGTCCAGACAGAGAACCAGAGTCACCGACATAGCCCACCGAATTAGCAAACTGAAGTGGCAGTGGGCTGGTCACATTAGCCGCAGAACTGATGGACGTTGGAGCCGGAAAGTGCTTGAGTGGAGACCGCGACTCGGTAAACGTAGTGTGGGACGCCCTGAGACAAGGTGGGATGATGACATTCGTAGGCTGGCTGGCGTGAGCTGGACGAGAGTGATAGAAAATCGGGAACAGTGGCGTGCATTAGGGGAGACCTATGTCCAGCAGTGGACGAGCATGGGTCGATGATGATGATTTCCAAAATTCTTGATTAAAAACCTAATAAACCCATTTAAAACGCTTAAGTTTGTAAATGTATTACCGCTGAAACCAAGTTTCGTATTTAAACTCATTTTTCATGTAGACGCTTAGAGTAAATGTCCTGTGAGATTATTCCGCTAAAATTAGGTATCCATGGTAATTGGCTTTGACTGTTTTTTTGAATTTTACCAGATATTTTAATTTAACTAGATGTAGTAAAAACTAACAAATCTACGTCGCTTTTGCAAATATATATATATATATATATATATATATATATATATAGTATATTTGCGTTATATTTGAGGCAAGTAAAAGAAGATACCGAATTTCAATTTGTTTTTACTGTTATCTTTTTATTTATTTTTTAAGCATTTAACTGCTTTAAACATCTAGCAGTTAAATGCTTAAAAAATAAATAAAAACATAACTATAATTGCTATTTCTTCTTTCAAATGTTTAATACTTGAAAAAGTAATCATTTGACATTGTGGGTTACCTACAATGCGAAGAGATGGCGCTGCCTTGCAGCTTAAGGCTTCAATTTCGACGCGGCGAATAGGGCCGTGGTAGCATAATGGTCAGTGCATTCGCCCGGATTGCGAAGGATGCGGGTTCGAGTCCCGTCAGCTGCCTGGTCCGCGTGGATTTGTTTTTACTGAATAACTTTTATTCGATGCTTTATAAATTATTTCAGCTAAAACCGATCATCGGTGCTTACTCTTTTCTTCCATTGTAATTTATTAGCGTTAGTCATCGTAAGTTTAAAATTTATGCTTCAGGTAAAACCATGTTTAACCGCCTCTTCTGTACACAGTGAGTGAGTTGCTCACTTTTATTCATTCACTAGCGGCCCGCCCTCGCTTCGCTTCGGTCTTCTGTACACAGTGAGTGAGTTGCTCACTTTTATTCATTCACTAGCGGCCCGCCCTCGCTTCGCTTCGGTGTAGAGCTGAAGTGTAGACTACAGTTTTTGTTCTCTGGCTTGTTTTATACACATTCATCTATGATTCTTCTTATATCTGCATGCAAAGTCTCAGCTCGATCGATTTAAAATTGACAAAGTTTCATACAAACTTTCATTCCCTATTTTATCCCCTTGGGAGTAGAATTGATCAAAATCCTTTCTTAGCGGATGCGATAACATCTACCTGCATGCCAAATTTCAGCCCGATCCGTCCAGTGGTTTGGGCTGTGCGTTGATAGATCACTATGTCAATCAGTCACCTTTGAGTTTTATATATATAGATTGTTGAACTGCGCGCTGGGCAACACTGTTATTCTTTTGTTTATTACTGGGTGAACTATTCTGCGTTTTTGGTTTAAAGAAAGATGACGAAAAATAAACTCCAAAAATGTCAAATAACTAAGTCGCGTGGACTTACACGACCACCTATCAGCCATAAGCTGTCACCTCAGTATTGTGCAAAGTCTTAGAAAGAGTCCTTAATAACCAACTGACCCGCTACCTAGAAAACCACTCTCTCATCAATTATCGTCAATACGGATTTAGACCGAATCGATCGACAAGTGACCTTCTAGCGTACGTGACATATATCAGGGTGAGGCTATAGATAAGCGAGGTGAGTCTTTGGCTTAACAAAGCCAAGATTTTGATAGGGTCTGGCACATAAGTCTTCGCTCTAGGCTTCCTGGATACAGTTTGCCTAGTCAGTTCTGTGCCTGGGTGGCTGACTTCCTGCATGAGCGTCGATGGACGGCGACGGATGTAGTTCGCAGTTCATGTCAGTGAATGACGATGTTCCTCAGGGCTCCGTCCTATCCCCTACACACTTTTTGCTGCATATCAATGATTGAATTCCTCTTGAGAATATTCATTGCTATGCAGACGATAGTACAGTGCATGCGGGATATTTTGGATACGCAGCGGCTGGACAGATAGAAACTTAGGATACGGGAGATCTTGTCATTGACCTCAATCAGGATTTGGATAGCATTTCCAAGAACTTGGTTGAGTTCAATGCCAAGAAAGCCCAGGTCTGCGCTTTCACGGTAAAACATAAACTGCAAACTCGGAGCCCTGAACAAAGTGCGGCGTTTTTTCACGCCTGATCAACTGTGCTTGTTGTACAAGACGCAAGTACGGTCTAGCGTGGAATATTGTTCGCACCCCAGGCCTTATTTAATCATTTAGGTATCCCTCTTAATCCCTCAATATTCGAAGGATTTCCTTTATACTCGTATTTTAATAGTGTTTACCGTGATAACACCGGAACATGACATCCGCCTAATCGTAGTATCTCGTTAAAGATGCGCTCCAATTAGAATGCTAATGAGCTGGTGTACCAAAAGGCTTTGCAATTGCAAGAGATTGGAGCTCGAGAGAGCGGCATTTTGGTGTTCACCGTTTAACATACAACTGTTGCGGTGAAACAAAAGGGTACACTCGTTTTAATCTCTAATTAAGGCTTAAAAAGATCAAGTCTTAATCAAAATAGGTGATTAAGTGTCCGTTTATGTGCGTCTTCATTTTGGACATATAGGCACACAACGCTTAATTTATCTCTTATCTATTAGACAAGTCCGTCCGTCCGTCCGTCCGTCCGTGGTGCTGTTTCAGCGGCCAAACCGTAAGAGATAGATATAGAGAATGTTTAAGTTATAAGTTAAGAATAGTCTGAGAAGACTACAAACCGGATGTGAGTAACGTAGCACTTCCGGTTTTCGAGAAATCACGTGATTTCTATTTCAAACGAAACCACACAAAATCTCCGAAGTTCTCAATTAATTAAATACATTTTTTTTTTGGTGAACATTTGGTTCATTGGTTTGCTAGTTTTTGATAATATGAGAAGGTAACATATATCCATGAAGAATAATACTTCATGATTTTATGTTTTCGTTTTTTTCTTTGTTTCTATTGTATTTGTATAGAGTTTGTTTGTGTGTATAGAGGAGCTCGATGGCGCAAGTGGTTAGCGCGTTCGGCTGCGATCGTTGAAGTTAAGCAACTTTCGCAGTGGTCGGTCATTGGATGGGTGACCAAAAATTTACTATCTCGAGTTCCTCCGTGCTTCGGAAGGCACGTTAAGCCGTTGGTCCCGGCTGCACCTGCAGTCGTTAGCACCCGCCAATCCGCACTGGGCCCGCGTGGTGGGTCATGGCCGAATTTCCTTATTCCATCCATAGGGAAGGCCTGTGCTCCAGCAGTGGGGACATTAATAGGCTGATGATGATGATGATGATTGTGTTTGGGAGTTTTAATGTTTTTGTTGTGTTTTTCTTCGTTTTTGTTTCGTATGACACAAACCGGTTCCAACGGAAGACCAACGCTGATGGCAACATCAGCATCATGTTGAGTTGGGACCGATTTGAGACAATTTTTTAGATTTATTTTGTTTTTTTTAGATTAATTTTGTGTTTTTGTCTCAAATAAAATTATTTTTTTTTCTTTCTTTATTTAAAGCAATTTTATTTAGCAGTCGGTGAATAGAGTTGTTGACAATCATATAGCGCCAGCCTTATCACACAGCAGGGCTTGTTTACCGGTTAATTTTCAAACCTAAATCAGTGTCAAGTACATTAGGAGCGTTTTATTTAGGTTTGGCTCTACCTTAACCTTAAAAAACCGGTTTACTTAAAAAGCGGTTTTGAATCAATTTAGCGGTTTTTAAAGGATTTCATTTCGCTCTTACTGACAGCATCGATAATAAATGAATAACTTCACTTACTAGACTATAGCAAATGTGTCAATAAATGCATTAACAAGTTGTGACTTGATTAGTTCAAACAAAACAAACTTCAAGCGATGCCGACGCGTGCACGTGTCGCTCTGGATTAAACCGGTTTATTAAGGTTTTAGGTACCGCTTTTATAACGGACGCGCTCCAAACGAAACCTTTACGAAAAACCGGTATTAACCTTTATTTTCCGGTATTTTCGAAACCGGTTTCAAGCTCTGTCACGCAGTACTCTCACGGGGGTTGAGATTGAAATGTTTTAAAATTGCACTCCGCTACGTTTTCAATTTACACATCCACCCCATTTAGGTAATGTAGCAACACAAAACGCATTAAGAGCAATGTAATTTAACACAATAAGTAACGCTTTCTGGAGCGGAACGCCTCCGAACCCAGTCACAGCCCGTGCAAGAAAGCATAATGGAAAAATAATTGAGCGAGCACCGGGAGAGGTGAAAAAAGGGCTTAGAGCAACTATCTGGTTGGTGGTAAAAGGGTGGCAAATAAACGCTTGGCCCGCCTGGTGGTAGACGGCCACCATACCCTATAGACGCTTCATCATCATCATCATCATCAGCCTATTAAAGTCCCCACTGCTGGGGCTCAGACCTTCCCAATGGATGGAATAAGGAGATTGGGCCATGACGCGAGCCCAGTGCAGATTGGTGGGTGCTAACCACTGCAGATGCAGCCGGGACCAACGGCTTAACGTGCCCTCCGAAGCACGGAGGAACTCGAGATAGTAAATTTTTGGTCACCCATCCAATGACCGAACATTGCGAAAGTTGCTTAACTGCAAAAATCGCAACCGAACGCACTAGACACTTGCGCCATCGAGCTCCTCGTAGATGCTTGCGATACCAAAAATATCACGTGTACCGTTGCCTGCCCTGACCCAATTTCCTTCCCCGTGGAGCCCCAGAACCTTATCTTCTTCTTCTTCGGCGCTACACTCTTGACAGAGTGGTCGTGGTCGTCATATCAGGATTGGTGGCGCGCTTCACAATACGCCGCCATTCGTCCCGCACTGCGGCCTTTCAAGTTCAGTGCCGCTTTTATTTGGTCAGTCCAGCGCATTGGTGATCTGCCGCGTGTTCTTACGCCCTCGACTTTGCCCTGCACCACCAGTCGTTCCACTTATACATCGACAGAAACACAGCACCACTTATGGTAGCCATACACACTACGAGAAATCGTTACGATCAGACTGTACTGTTCGAACGGAACAGTTTATCGTACGTGGCGTACGTATAGGAAACTGTGCAGTTTTATAACACACACGCTACGATTTATCGGTACCGTTCGAACTGTACAGTCTGATCGTAACGATTTCTCGTAGTGTGTATGGCTACCATTAAGAGTCCTTTCATATGTTTTGCAAAATATCGAAATTTTTGAGCGCCTCGTTTACCCCCTTTGAAAAAAGTTTGACCATTTCCAATAGAAGTAAACAGTAGATTTATTTTTCCTATTGTAAGTTAATGTAGAATATTTGCAAATACTATTTTCGTTTTTTTGTACTGATCGTTCTACTGCAACTAGTTTACGGAAAAAACGCTAATATGCACAAATTCAAACGCCTTAATCTCTCAATAATGTTCAATAAATTAGATTTAATTAATTACTAAGACTTCAGAAATATGTTTTTATTGTAACATAATGTATTAGAATCTTGATTTTCTATCTCATTAATTTCAATAAAAACGTCTAACCTCCGTGAGATTTCCCAAAAAATAATGCAGGTGTACCTCGTATTTTGATATTGAATTAAATAGAATTACTATCAAAAACTTTCATAAAACTAATCTACCATCATTGAACTACTGAAATATGCATATGCTTTTATAATTAGTTCATTAATAATTATTTTTTTAAGACTCGAAACATCACCCGTAAAATGCAATATATACTAGTGCAAATCTACCTACGCGCCGATCAGTACGGCAGCGGCGAAATTTTGTAAAAGGACTCTTAAAGGTAGTGTTTTTTTAATATGATTTTCTGTATGTGGAGGTCAATTTCCCAGACAGGCGTTACAATTCGAGCGGAAAAGCCGCTCTGATTAATCTTATCTCAAATAATGGTGCTCTTTTAAGAATTTGAAGCATAATTTTCAATCCAGTTCCTGGATCGTGGTTTCAATGTCCTTATAATTCTTTTAGAAAACAGTATGACGACCTCCGTGGCCGAGTGGTTTGAGAGACTCGAGAGGTCCCGGGTTTGAATCCCGGTGGGGGCAGATGTTTTTGTGATGAACACGAGCATTTGTACTCCAGTCATGGATGTTTAACATGTATTTCTATATAAATATACTTATATATGTACAGTATATGTATTCTATCCGTTACCCTAGTATCCCATAACACAAGCCTTATAGTACTTACTTTGGGGCTAGGCTAATTGGTGTGTGTTGTATAAAATAAATAAATAAATAAAAATTATTCGCATGCATAATTCGAAATGCAAACTCGTAAAATTTCACGGCGAATTTCAGTATTAGTAGTTAGTTTCAGTAGTAGTAGCAGGCACCGGTCTCTGTAAAAGACCAAAATTTTACGCCGGTAACATTTACTTTAAAAACGAATATTATGAGCAATTTACCCATTTTATTAACATAATGTTCGACGAGAACATAAGATAGCAAGACTTATTCTTTGTCCGAGGTAGCTGCCAGCTCTTTGGTCTCCTGTGATGTCGACTAATCTTTTCGCTATTTCTTTAAAAAGCCTTATAGCGCTAGGACCCCACGGACCAAGGGTCTCGACACCGAATGGGACAAAATCATATTCGGAGCCTAGACCCCTGTATTTGCCTGCCTTAACTTTTTCAGCCGCTTCACAAGCCGCACCAGCTCTGTTGTTGGTTCCATGTAGATGGGAAGGGGCCAGCGTGTCTGAACAGGTTGCATCCCATACTAGCACCCGACCCATCTTCCATGGAATCAAACTCATACCGTCCGGTCTCTTGCCATCGTCTCTTGCAATACCAGTTGGCTCAAGTAGACTTGGCACGTTGACGGTGGCAAGGGACCGGCGTATGATATCGTTAAGTGCGGCGTGTCTCGAGAAGCGGCCTGCACTTTTTTGGCAAGACAGTCCATGATGTCCTAGCTTGTCGACATCACTGCCACAGGGACATTTATGAGGAGCGCAGACCGGGACCCCAAGCCGTAGACAGGTTGCCATTCGGAGTGTGTCAGGCTCAAGAAATGTGCCTGTATTTGTCGAAGGGTACGCGTGAAGCCAGTAGCCGGCCTCATGCGTACCCACGGCCAAAAGCCTGGCACGCGCCGAACCTGTTCTGCAGCTCAAAAGGTTATTATAAGTTAATTTACAATTTATGTCGTCCCAGCTCCTCTGTGAATTGGGAGAAACTGGAAAATTTTGACCTGGGCATGCAATTAAGAAAGCGTTTCTAGCTTCTTCCAAGCCAGCAATCTCAAAGTTTGAAGGGGATGCCCTTAAAATTTTACTTATGAGATTTGCTGAACTATGGACAGAAGATAGGAAGGCTGGTAAAGCGACACTGGAAATTTTGCGAATCCCTAAACCACCATAACGGATGGGTAGGGATGCTTGGGTCCAAGATTGCTCGTTCAGCTGCATATTAAGAACCGATTCTAAGTTAATTTTGATTAAGTCGTCTAATTGTGACAAAAGATCTAAGTGATTCCAAAAGGAGCAGCAACGGAGCACATACGTAAATTTTGGGACAAAAAGACAGAATTTCAAGATGCAAAGTGCATAATGTGGACTAATTTCAAGGAGACGGTCGGCAGAATTTTGAAATTTATTAATTGAATTATTAATATATTCAGAAATAGATTCATCAAAAATTGGAGAACCTAAAAGGTAAAGAGATTTCTGTTAACTATTTTAATATTTGGAGCTAAAATATTAAATTTTTGTTTAACGTCATTTAAATTTAAGTCGTTGTTATTTATAAAAAGTTCGCATTTGCTAAAATTAAGCTCCAAACCGATGGCTTCAAATTTATTTTTGATTAAAAAAAGGTCCGAAAACACAGTATCCACATCACCTCCTAGGGTTCCGTCGTCCAAATACCAAACATTGAATTTAGAATTTAAATTTTTGATTATCGGATTTATAGCCAAACTAAAAATTGCAGGCCCAAGGGGATCACCCTGTTGACAACCTACTTCCGAGGACAGCTCATTAGAACGATATAACAATTTTGTTGGGTCGGCGTAACTGAGAAGAAGATAATTGTATATTTCCGGTATATGTTGTTTTATTTCTGTCAGCAGGGTATCCCTATTTACCGAATTGAATGCATTTTTAGTCTAGCTATCCAAAGGGGGAACGCTGCCAGTATCTTCGGAACCTTGCCTAAAGGGACTCCTTTTAATAATGTATTTTAGTTATTATATTTTATTTTTTAAGGTTTTTAGTTTTAGGTTCATTGTTATAGTATATTTTTTGTTTTAATTATTCTTAAATTTATTCATATTGCACCATATTGTTGTAAATTAAATAAAATTAATAAGATAGCAAGATTTACAAAATATCAGAAACGTCTAAAATAGTGTATAGAAATTCCATAAAGGACAATGGGCAAAACACACCCAGCTCCGCCAATAATAAAATTAGTATGAATCAATAGATCTATGAAAAACAAGCATTTTTTATTATGACACCGTATAAAAATATCCTGGTTGTCAAAATATATGACACATAGAAATATTTAAGTAGCTAAATAAATTCATTATATAGTACCTTCACTTTATATTATTAGTAACTATAATAATATGCCATAATAAATAAATAAATGTCGTACTATACAACCAGATATACGACAAAGCCTGCCGACCATCCTGCGCTTACACTTACTGAGCCACCTCAAAACGGTTTACGGGGGTAAACAAGGGAAGGACTTGTAGTTGCAAATAGTCGACTCGTTTTACTTGTGATTATGTACTCTCTGTCACTTGATTGATTTTTTTTCTAACACGCTTTGGACATTGAAACACGATTATCGGTTTTGTCAATTAGCATGGATGAACTGGAATCATGTTTTCTCCGAAGCGTGGACAAGTTTGTGTGACTTGTGGTCGCTCCGTTTTATATAGAAGACAATTTACTGTAACGAACTGTTACTGTAAATTGTTTGATAAAACCCGAACCCATGCGGGGTTTTTCGGATTCACTCCAGCGCGGCAGAATAATATAAGGGGCCACCCTTGCATCTTGTGAAGTACTCCCATAATATCTGAACCCTCTATGTAAGGTCGAACTAGCTAACTAAATTAATTCCCTTGTTTCATTAATGTTCGTTCGTTGTAGTACTCGTACCAATTTAACTTAAAATAACTAAAGTCTCCAGGGATGGAATTATATGCGCTTTTGCACAGATGATCATTACTAATATACCTTTCAAACAAATGTACTTTAAGCCGTGGCGGACGTGGGTGCAGCGTCCATACATTTTTGCCCAATGTCCTTTACCTGTTAAATAAAAAAAGTTTCATCGGTTTAGATGCACTGATTTTATTTATTTATTGACGTGCCGCATCCTTTGCATAAATGCTTGTTTTATGTAATTAGAGATGTGCGTAAAAACCTAAGAAACAAAATAATAAATTAACTGTTATTTATAAAAGTTTAAGAAACAAGTATGTTAACCTGTATGATTTATGTTTTTATTTTTTTAAGCATTTAACTGCTAGATGTTTAAATCTAAAGAAAAGTTTTACTAGAAAAAAATCCACGCGGACCAGGCAGCGGACGGGACTCAAAACCGCACCCTTCGCAATCCAGGCGAATGCACTGACCAATTATGCTACCACGGCCCTGATGGCCGCGTCGAAATTTTTCTAGCCTTAAGCTGCAAGGCAGCGCCATCACTGCGCATTGTAGGTAACCCACAATGTAAAAATGAATACCTTTTCAAGTATTAAACATTTGAAAGAAAAAATAGCAATTACACTTATGTTTCTATTTTTTTAAGCATTTAACTGCTAGATGTTTAAATCTAACGAAAAGTTTACTAGAATGTATGATTTAACTTTATCTGAGAAACAGCTTGATGAGCAGAACTCTGTATATTACTCGTAACTATATAAACACGATAAAATTTACGAATAAAATTCTCACTCTCATCCAATAGGGATGATGACTATTTTCTTTTTCTTCGTTTATCAGGTAGATTATCAAAAAGTATTGGACACGTATTTTTTCTTTTTTCACATAATATAAACATTGCAGAGATATATTGATTTGTAAAGTCGCATGACGTCACGTTTGAGTACACTTATAAGTGAAAATACACTCAAAAGTGACGTCACGAACCCCTACTCCCAAACTTTGACGCGCTATAACTTTGTCATTTTTTGGTTGATTGCCTAAAGAAAAAATACGTGTCCATTATTTTTTGATCATCTAACTGACGCACTAAATAGAATTTCGTTTAATGTACCCCGTCATCACCCCTATTATAACAATACAAAGTCTCCTCTTTTCATATATATTCAACGAAAAATAATAATAATTACTTACAAGCGAACTCAGTTTGTTAGAATGTTTGCAACGCAACGCAAATGAGGATAATTGAAGGAATCATTCCAGGAATACATGGGACGCGGTGGTTTGCGTTCGTTAAAACATCTAATGACAATACAACTCAGGTGTCAAAGGCATATTCAATCTCAGAAACACCGCTTACTTTGTGTCGAGAATCGAAAGTATGAGACAAAAAAAAGTCGAGTAGAATTTTACGTAGAGTATTGATAATGTTTATCTTGATGATAAATAACAATCCTAATTAAAAATATAGATGGGTTATGTGTCAACAACATTCGTTATGCTGATGAAATGATACTGCTGAGTCTCTCAATTGGTGGGCTGAGAAAACTATTAAGAATTTGTGAGACTTATGCTGTAAGACATGGTTTAAAATACAATCCCTTAAAAAGCGAATGAATCTGTTTAGAGGTTAGATAAAAGGGCCTCAGATTGTGCCACCTATTGCATTGAATGGAATTCCCCTAAATCATGTTAGTAAATTTAAATACTTAGGACTTATTGTTAATGAAAAACTTTGTGATAATTCTGACATAGAAAAGGAACGCAGGGCAGTGGCAGTGCGGGGGAACATGTCGGCACATAGGTTTACACGCTGCACAGCTGCTGTTAAATTGACACTTTTTAAAGCATACTGTCAAAATTTTTATGCATGCAGCCTATGTATCAACTTTACTAAAAGTGCCTACAATGCCCTTAGAGTTAGGTAAAATGACATATTGAGGGCTCTGTTTCGTCTTCCACGCTACTGTAGTGCATCTGGCATGTTTGCGGACGCAAGCACTGACAACTTCTATGCTTTTACGCGTAAAAAAGTCGCGTCGCTGGTGTATCGGCTGCGGGGAGGTTGTAACAGAGTCCTGAGTATGTTAGCAAATAGAATGGACTCCCCTCTGCTCGGTCAGTTCATCAAACTACATGTTTGGTGTCCAGGCCGAGGGGAGGGTGCAGTAAAATAAATAAATTTTAAATTATTTTAATTTTGAAATTATTTATTGTTAAGTATTTCTATATATATTAAAATGATTTAATTATGTTTATATATGTTATAATGATGATTGAAATTGTAATGAAATACTAACATCGGTTAAGGAAAATTGTTACTAACATATATGAGACCATGTCTTGAAATAAAAGATTTTTATTTTTTTTATTTATTTTTTTATTTTAAAAGGCAACTTGTTCAGAGAATGCTTTATTTTTAATACTTTTCGCATTTTCGTACTTTCAATTAGAACATTCTATTATCGTTCATCTACATCTGCCTAATTCTATGTTTTCTTTATATTTATTTATTTATTATGTTATACAAATACAGAACATACACATTCAGAGACCATACACGAAAACCCTGCCAGGTTTATGTGTGTATGAAAACCACTCCTTTGATACTTTACACACTTTCAGTCAACTTGAAAGTAAAAGTTTTGTAAGTTATATCTGTTAAAGGACATTGTTCTGCGTCCATACATAGTTAGCCTAAGAACCAACAATCATGAAATATTATTTTCTAGGTTCGAAATCGCAAGTGAATGACTGTAAAAACAAAGATTATTGACGGACACTTCTGAGAACTTAAATTATTACGAAAACAATTTTTTTTGAGGTTATGTTTTATATTAAATGAAACATCGGTCAATCGATGAACTTAGTATGAACTCAGTATGAAGTGAATTAATATTACAACTAATTCATTTTATTCGGTGCGATTTTAAAGAATAATTATTAGGAAAAACTTGGTATAAGTAAGAGGCGAGACTTGGTTCCACTCAACTTTATTTGTAGCTCTGTCCTTACAATATTGTAGAATTTACTTAGCTCACGACTTAATGCGTTTATGAACACAGTGTATTTATTTGTATATCACATGTATATTGTGTAAATATGCAGCTTGAATGTGTATCAGGTGCTCTTGAATAATTTAGCAGTATGATCCTCTCAGGATGTTGTGGCACAGGTTCACTAGCAATTGGTAATAAGGTATCTGTTCTTTGGTTACATCGATGGCATATAAGATAGCCGAAATAGTTAAATTAGAGGAAAAACAATCGCAAATAAACACACACAACAGGTAATCCGAAATGAGAATGCACGAATGCCACAGATTACTACGAATGCAAACTGCCTGCACCACAACCACAGAGTATCGAGTTTTATGCCGGCCTCTCACTTGACAACAGTACCCCTAGCACGAACCAATATCGAATTCGTATCGTTTGCGAGTCCGACACGTCATTGTCAAATGTGTACTGATTTTTAAGACTCGTTACGTACTTTGTGCCGCTGCTGTTCAAGTTTTCATACAAAAATTGACATCGACATTTCGGTTTGCAAACTATTCGAATTCGGTAATGGTTCGTGCTAGGGGTACAGTTTGTCCTTGTCATACTTATTAAGGAATGAAAAGGACGGACTGATGTCGTTTTTTCGAATAGCAAATACGAATAGCCAAGTGAAGTGCCGGCTTTAGGAAGAAATAGTGTTTTGTCTGCAGCGCTGTCATAGGTTATACACATAAAATGGTATTTATTGTCTCAGATTATTTTTTAACTTTTTATTTTAGCTTACTTAACTGGAAGTGTCCGTCACAATCTAAATACTGATAATTATCGCATAAAATATACTAAGAATTATCATACATGCCAAATTGGTGTTGGTTCTTAGGCCAATTTTAACATTGTCCTTTATATTTATATTTATTCATTACAGTGTTCGAGTACATGTCCAGTAAACTACTAGGCAAATCATTGAGATAAAAAGGTATTAAAAAACAAAGCTTTCTATTACCGTGGCCATTACTACATTTCGGCTATAGATATTTTCTATGATTATTTTTTTATTTATTTAATTCTATACCAAAATCCACAGCATTTTCTTAATAAAATACAGGTTTTACAATATAGTTTATCTTAATGCCAATTACGGATTTTCATTTTTAAGTTATATAGCATAATAGTTTAGAAAACCCTCTACCAAACAAGGGAGAGATGTGTGCAATAAGCGTGCGCCATTATATATGTGTGTGTGTGTGTTTGTGTGTGTGTGTGTGTGCGTGTGTGTGTGTGTATATGTGGGTGTATGTGTGTCGATGTGTGATCCAACACATTTCTCAGATTATCTGGTCTTTTATTAAAATTCAAGTACTTAGTTTCGTTACATTTTGTTACAATTGCGTATTGTTTACGTCGTTAATTCACTGTTTTTTAATTTTTTTTAATAAACGTTTACATTGACTAGTCTAAAATATAAACAGAACGATGATAATTATTGAATTTAGAGGACTTTGTTTAGTTCCATAACCGTCATCATTCTGTACTGTATACGGTAGTATACAACAAAATCTTACATATCAGCTAATTTGTGTAACGAATGTCATAGTTATTCCATATCTGTACGTATGCTTATCAAATCCAATCGAAATTGTAAAGGTCTATATAACTCTATTATTATACTATTACAATAATATTTGTATGTTTTAATCTAAGAAAATATTGCTAGAAAAAAATCCACGCGGGCCAGGCAGCAGACGGGACTCGAACTCGCACCATTCACTATCCGGGCGAATGCACTGACCATTATGCTACCGAGGCTCTGACAGCCGTGTCAAATTTTCTCTAGCCTTTCTCAAGTTGCAAGGCAGTGCTATTTCTTCGCATTGTAGGTAAACCACAATGTCCAATGAAGGGTGCGGGTTCGAGCCCCGACTGCTGCCTGGCCCGCGTGGATTTTTTTCTAGCAATATTTTCTTTAGATATAAACATCTAGCAGTTAAATGCTTCATAAAAAAAAATATTTGTTTTTTTACAAACAAATATAACTATGTGGCGGCGACATCTACACGCCCCACATATAACTAACATAGAGGAAACAATCTTACGCCTCCTCAAGAGATGGCACTACCGGCGCTGCGTTCACAACGTAAGGAAGCCTACATCGCGCAAGTAAAATTCGGTAGCTAACAGTTCATATATACGATGCCCGACCAACATCAGTCGGGTCGCGGCCCCCGAGCTAACATCACCCAGCTCGGAGGAAGATCTTCCCCTTTAGCCTTCCTACAACTATATGTATGTCTTTAAAGATCACTGTTGTTTCTATATCAATTCGTATACAACGAACAATGTAATAATAACAAAACGTTCCGGAGATAAATTACCTTCTACCTTATCTTAATAACAAGCGGTTTCTCTCGTCTTACAAATATTAGTAGATAATAGTGATGTAACGAATGTAATTTTTTGAACATTCGCGAATGCGAATATCTGGTACCGACATTCGCGAATGTGAATGCGAATATATATGTTTTTGTTCAAAATTGGCGCCAATTGTCTATGGCATGGTGGCAGTCTCGTTCGAATTGCCGAGTTGATATGAACTCATCCGACTGAAGTGTCATTTCGCTCGCGCCGGTCTTTTCGTAAACAAAACAAGTGAATTTTGAGGTTAGAGTTTGAATAGTGATTAATTAACATGAGTAAATCAAATTCTAGTGAAATATGGGCTTATTTCACACTTTGCGATGCTAAACGAACTAAATGCAAGCTGTGTAACAAAGAATTTTCAAGGGAAGGAGGAACTACTTATTCAAATTGTTTATTGATGTGTAACATATTTCCTCTCGCTTTCCTGCAATTTGTGGGAGTGATTTCGTGAAATGGGACGGAAGTGTGTAACGGGAAGTCGCGAAAGCGCGCGCTATTTGTTTGATTTTAGAACATAATGTTCAAATGGCTTATTCCTTTTGTAGTAGGTTTAATTTCTTTTTTTTTTACTAATATAAGGTGAGGTTTCAAATGTCTACAAATCATACGCGACTGCTATAAGGCTCGCTCGTTTTTTTCTAATATTCATATTCGCAAAACATTCGCAGAGATTTTGCGAATGCGAATGTGAATGCGAATATTCAAAAATTGCGAAAATTCGCGAATGCAAATGCAGATGCGAATATTCGTTACATCACTACTAGATAGCATGACAAACGCTTTTATCTAGGAAACAAAAACATTATTAGGTGCTAGATCATCAAAGGAAGTTATTAAAGTGGGTAGGTACGTACGTAAGAACTAAATACAACACATTTTCCTGTTTCTATTTTGGGCATTACCACCGAACCCTTTCAGCGTGTCTTAATCAGTAATCCATTTATTACGTCAAGGCAAAGGAATGAGAAGGCAACTGCGTTTCGGTTCTGTCCGGATAGCGCTCAACACAGATCACCCCCGATGAGATCGCATTACTGAATTTTTGTTTGAAATCGAAATTGCTAAGTTGCAAGTTGACTTTTAATTTGGTTGATTTTCATGGACAAGGGTACAGCGGTAGAAAACTATGAAATGAAAATGAAAAATATTTATTCTGTAACCAAATTAAATTAACATAAAAGTTATTGAAGCACTCTTTTAGGTAAACATATACCTGTACTAGCAAACCAGGCGAACTCCGTTTCGCCACCAGATGGCTTCGTTTTATGTAACATTTCGTTTGGTGATTAAAAGAAGATTTTTTTTTTGAGTGGTCCTGATTTTTCTTTGCTATAAACCTTACGGAGCTCGAGACCTTTCCAACGAATGCAAAACCGTGGAAATCGGTTCGTGCATTCTGGAGTTATAGCGTCAGGAAGGAAAACCCGACTTATTTTTATATAGTAGATTTCCTGAATTTTCTTTGCTATAAACCTCACGGAGCCCGAGACCTTTCCAACGAATGCAAAACCGTGGAAATCGGTTCGTGCATTCTGGAGTTATAGCGTCAGGAAGGAAAACCCGACTTATTTTTATATACCTGTATTAGAATGCCTCGCTCTCTCGTACATCACAACTTGTTTACAAACAATATACATACATATCTCAAACTAATTAATAAAAGAAAACTAAATAATAAATAACAAAAATCATGCAAAAACCCACTATTAAGCCTAATCTCATACGTCAACCTGCATAAGTTTTTCCACCTCGTCATATGTAAGATTCAAAAGCCATTCAGTTACTTGTTTCTTTAGCTCATATGATGTTAATGAACAAATGTTTATCAGTCTATTAACCTTATTATATATCAATGATGATTGCATTTTATACTGGTGTCTAGCAAAAGCAGTTTTAGTGATAGGTTTGATGTCAACATATTTTTTCCTCTTATTGCGATTTGGATCAAAATAAACAGTTTTATGTTTCTCCATTAATAAATGTAGTATATAAAGCCTTCTAACACTTAGGAGTTTACACAGAGAGTACAATTTTTCTGTTGGAAATTTATAGGGTCTATTGTACATCACCTTTAATAGTGATCGTTGGCCACGTTCTAACTCTAAACATTTAATTTTAGTGGCTTAACTATCTTCCACTTGTTAGGGTTTAAATTAATTTCATTATTGTTTAATATATAATATAATAAAATATGGAATTTTATATAGTTTAAATTTTAAGTTTGCAATTTCTGTAATGGTAACACTGATTCCCTGACGTGTTTCCGTGCGGTGCTGTGATTGGTCGACGACGCCTTAAGTCTGTTACATCGACCAATCACGGAGCGCTATTTTTCGCGCCAAAGAACCGAGCGAGAGGCGTGGGTTTCTCGGATTCTCGGCTCAGGGTGTCATTCTGTTACCGGCTACAGTAGAGTGAGGTTGTGTCGTAGCAGTGAATAGTTGTATAGTTTGTTAAGAAATATAATTATTGTTGGGGTAACCGCAGTTTTAATTACATCGACTTCAAGTGGGCTTAGTCAACACACTGTACCTTCAAGGGTACACAAGAAAACATGCGCTAAAATTCACATACATATTATATTTTTAAACTTCTTTTATCTGACTATACAAAAAAACTGTATAAATTGATTGTGCCTGAATGGTCATATAAAATTTTCAAAATAAATAATGCCAATAGGAATGCTGTGACCGAATATTATTTTTTCCAAGTCGTCAGCAATTTAAATCTAAATGTCTGAGTTCAAAAATCTAAAAAATAGTAATGACAAAATAAAAAAGACCTGGAAAATTATTAATATGGTAACAGGAAAGTCTAAAACTAGAAATACAGATTACAATCTACACAATTACACATCAGATATAAAAGAGTTAAGTACATCAGATATTGAAGTTACAGAATTTGATATTGTAGGCTCTTTAATAAATAAAAGATTGACTCGTTACATCGTGTATTTGTAACTGAGCACACAACAAATGCAAGGTATAGCAAAACATTGACTTTTTATTCTTTAAGATTACAATGGTTTGTGTGAAAAATTTTGTGGAAAAAAAAGCCGTGTATAACTCAGAGACAGCGTCGCGTGAACTTTCTTTGCGCGTGGTAAGGAATTGCGTTTAAAGGTTTCTTTCTTATGATTAAAAATAAAACATTATAAGACATTAGAATTCAGCTAGGTTGGGCAGCATTTGGGAAGCTACGTCAAGTCCTGACATCGTCGATCCCACAGTGCCTAAAGACGAAAGTCTTCAATCAGTGCGTCCTACCTGTAATGACATACGGAGCCGAGACGTGGACACTGACGGTACGGCTGGTCCACAGGTTCAAAGTCGCTCAGCGCGCTATGGAAAGGGCTATGCTCGGCGTTTCTCTGAAGGATCGCATCAGAAATGAGGTAATCCGACAGAGAACCAGAGTCATCGACATAGCCCACCGGATTAGCAAGTTGAAGTGGCAGTGGGTTGGCCATATTTGCCGAAGAACCGATAACCGTTGGGGTAGACGAGTTCTGGAGTGGAGACCGCGTCTAGGCAAACGTAGTGAAGGACGTCCTCGGGCACGATGGAGTGACGATTTGCGCAAGGTGGCTGGCAGGAGCTGGATGCGAGTAGCCCAAGATCGATCTGAGTGGCGTGCAATTGGAGAGGCCTATGTCCAGCAGTGGACTAGGATAGGCTGTTGATGATGATGAAGACATTAGAAACAGCTATGAAATAAGTACCTTACGGGACGTGGAAAACGTGTTGTCCACTCCTCCGTTAACGTCGTAATAAAATCCACAGGCGTTTTAACTTAAGTAGACTTAATCATCGAGTTGTTAACTAAAACGCTTTTATTTTATAAATGTAGATCAAAGCTTTGTTAAATCATGAAAAACCTTTTAACAGATTCCTTATCACTTTTAAGAAAATTTGTATTGCATATATAATGTATTTCTAGTCTGGATAAGAAGATATTTTACAAAATAGAATACCAACTGTGATGATAACATTGCCGCCCATCATAAGTCCATACGTTTTTGTTTTCTTTTAAAGAAAGGAGCAATGTTTTGTTGTACTTCTTCTTCTTTCTTCTAGTGCCTCTCCGAACAGCGAAGGTCAGCTTAGCATATGTCTCCTTATCCTTAGCGAGGTGGAATAATTCAGCGGCGCTCGATATTCCAGTCCATTTTCGTAGGTTCCTCAACCAAGACTTCTTCCTGCGACCGACGCCTCGTTTTCCAGCAACTTTGTCCAACATTATTAATTGTAAAAGGGCGTACCTTTCGTGTGTCATCACGTGCCCTAGATACGCAACCTTCCTCACTCTGATGGTATCCCAAAGTTCGCGTTTCTTGCCGACATGTCGCAGGATTTCATAATTTGTTACCATTTTAGTCCAACTAACTTTCAACATTCGTCTGTAAGCCCACATTTCGAATGCTTCCATACGTTTTCTGAGCTCTATTTTAATAGTCCAAGACTCGCATCCGTATAGAAGTATTGGCCAGACATAGCAATGCAGAAGCCGAGTACGGAGTGAAATGTGAAGACCACGGTTAGTAAGCACTTTTTTCATAGTATTGAAGGCACTGCGGGCGACTTCAATGCGGGTTTTTATTTCAGTGTCACAATCTCAGTCTTCAGTCAGCCAGGTACCTAAATATTTGTACTTGACTGTTGTACTTACAATATGATAATTATCTCGTAACGTTTAAAAGGGATTTATGAAAATAATAAAATGTAATTATTAAACTACTATAGACTTTAAAAATTACATTGCAAAAGATCGCGCCACCGGTAACTTGGGTCTAACTCTTAAAGTATAAATTGAGACAGATGTCTGATTAATTTTATATTCATTTTTGATCGAGTCTTCGGATATCAGTGTGCAGCCTTAACAACCAGGGTCATGTTAGTTAAGTAATTATTTTGCTATTATTGTTTACTAGCGGCCCTCCCTCGCTTAGCTTCGGTGTAGAGCTGAAGTGTAAACTACAGTTTTTGTTCTCCAATGACATTTATCTATGATTCTTCTTATACCTGCAAGCAAAGTCTCAGCTCGATCGGTTAAAAATTGACAAAGTTTCATACAAACTTTCATTCCCTATTTTATCCCCTTGGGGGAAGGATTGATCAAAATCCTTTCTTAGCGGATGCCTACGTCATAACATCTACCTGCATGCCAAATTTCAGCCCTATCCGTCCAGTGGTTTGGAATGTGCGTTGATAGATCACTATGTCAGTCAGTCACCTATAACTAAAAAAAAAAATATTTTTTATAGATAACTTGTATTGGATTGATTTTATTGTTATAATATTGTAAGTTATAAAATAGTAATATATTTTTGTTGTTTACAATAGAAATAACTTCTGTAATAATTACCGTCTAAATATTAAAATAAAAGGTCAGTTATTTATGAGTTCAGTTTTTGTATTTTATTTTGATATTTTAATTAAAATAATCAATAAATAGTGTACGTTAAAATATTTATAATTTTTTAGGTAGCTATTTTTTCCTTATAAAATAAAGAAATCTGAGTGTATTGAACAGTTTTATTTCAATTCCATTTCTTTTTATTACGTTATAGAAGTTTCAAAATGTTTATAAAATAAAATGAATAGATAATACATTATAACATGCGCGTCATACATGTCGCGGCGAAGACGTTTTTTTTGGTTTGTTTTTCCCTACTCAAGGAAGGCAAGGGGATCTAAGCCCATACAGCCATTGTCTTCAGAGGTTATAATTCTCTATTATATTAACTCTTATCTTTTGGTTTCTTCGACAATATTTTTTTACTGACATTCGAGGTTCTACTAACGCACCTTTGAGCTCCTCTCCCATTGAAGCCGTTAATTTTATTTAAAAGAAATTAATAGTATAAAAACATTAATATCCAGTTTGAATTGTATATTGATTCTAATGAACAATCAACCAATTAAATTTAAAGAAAACCTCAGTTCTGTTGGTTAATTCCATTGATGTCTCTAAATCCGTAATTAAGACAATAGCTTCAATCTTAGCTGACATACAGGTGTAAAAAAACCTATGACAAAGACTTAAATTATGCATTGTGTACACCCAAACAAGTCATATTACAAAATATTAAAGGTGGGAAAAATTTGTATTTTTAAGTTAAAAAAATTGTCTGTGTCATCTCCGACGCACGACTGGAGTTTACTTCTTAAGTTCGATAGTCTAACCAGACGCAAAAAGAGTTTATTTAACTTAAAAAAGATTGATATTGTAAAGGGTAAATTAACAAATTAATGAAAATAATATAAATATATATTTATTCATTTCATATACATTTACATTAAACTTTTTACAATAGTCAATTTCAGATGTGCATAAATAAAGGTACGCTACGATACTGTGCTACGGTGTAGCACTACGGCTGCTACAGCGTAGACAGTAAAAACGTAACGAGGTCATTCATCGATAGATTTCACTCCTCACATTTTTCTCACACCGGGCCCCTTATATATCGATTCTTAAGGAGTAAACTCCAAAAATACATTTTTTTTCCAGTACGCAATGTACAGCGCGGCGCGCTACAGTGGCGCTACACAAAGAATGTGCATGTGTGTATGTGTGCGCGTGTGTGTAAGTGCGTCGATAAAAAAGCTTCTAAATAACATTTTGAAAATTAATCTTGAAAAAACAAATTTGACTTTGACCTTCATTATCTCCATAACCATAAATTTCCCATAATATCGTCATGATGTGGAAAATAAGTGGACTTCGAATTCATTATGACGACCTCCGTGGTCGAGTGGTTTGTACGCCGCGTTTCATGGTGTCGCCGACTCGAGAGGTCCCAGGTTCGAATCCCGGTGGGGGCAGATGTTTGTGTGATGAATACTCCATTTGTACTCCAGTCATGGATGTTTAATATATATTTCTATATAAATATACTTATATATGTACAGTATATGTATTCTATCCGTTACCCTAGTATCCCATAACACAAGCCTTACAGTGCTTACTTTGGGGCTAGGCTAATTGGTGTGAGTGTTGGACATATTTATTTATTTATTTATTATTTTATTATAGGTTTTTTACACGCTGTATTTAACTAGTGTATTGAATATGGTGGTTTTGATTTTGACTATCTAGGCTTGGTTTTGGCATAAGCCGATCTGGATGCGATCTGTGGTGGGGGTGCTCTGTGGCGCCAAACCAATCCGGTCTTGTTCCGGGTAAAACCATTTGTTCCCCGGCTAATTACGCAGCGAACATCGGGGACACTCTAATGAGGTTTCCTCTCATAAAGGTGTTGGGATGTTGGTGTTGCGTTCGTACTTCGGTGTGCGCGCGTCAATACTGGATGGCTCATCGCTTCATAGGCGGATATATCTTGTACTAGTGGCCCGCCCTCGCTTCGCTTCGGTGTAGAGCTGTAGTGTAAACTATACTTTTTGTTCTCAGGCTTGTGCTATAAAGAATGACTTTATTTATATAATTACACGTGTTATTGTGAGTCAACCATAAAAGATAGACATATGCTGTTGCGGGATATTTTTTAGACAATTTTATCCTTACACGCCTGAATAGCTCGCAGATTGCAGAATTTTTTCAGACTTAAATGACATTTATCGTTATATTTTGGACAATTCACACAATATCTTTATAAATTATAGCCTATGTGTTATTCTAATCTATAAGCTACATTACTGTAAAGTTTCATTAAAATCCGTTTAGTAGTTTTTGCGTGAAAGAGGAACAAACATCCATCCATACATCCATCCAAACAAACTTTCGCCTTTATAATATTAGTAAGGATAAGGATTATTCAAATAAGAATAGGAAAGCCAATGACCTCCATCTGTCAAATGTCGCTTGAAAAGTACGGTGTGCAAAAAAAAAACTCGGAACACTTTTTTAGCACTCAGCTGATGACCTTTACAGCTTCACCGGGTTTAGGGACGGAAGATCCTAAGGGGACCTCAAACCGAGAATTGGCGAGTGCCTGAGTCAGGGACCACTTTTACATTATTTTTTTTGGCACGGACCACTATTTAGTCACTAAATAACTAAATTTTAGTGTAATAAAAATAAACTGTAATAGTCAAACTGAAACTTTAGTTAAAAATTTAATATGAAATTAAATAAAAAGATATAATAACATTTTTAGCGGGCGCGTCCGCTAAATTTAAATTCATTCGCGGACTATATTTTGACTTCTGCGGACTACTGGTGGTCCACGGACCACTGGTTGGGAACCATTGCTCTAGAGGTATTCCAGGCGGATAGCATCTCCCCACGGGGGAAGTCTCCTCTCCGTCTGGAGCCTCTAGACCACTGGAACCTGAGGGGTGCGACACCTTGAAACCCGCGTACATACCATAACAGACTTTGTGCCTTTAATCGCCAGGCTTATAAAACCTATTATGGTGCAGTGAACTTCTTTATTTTTGATATTTATTCGATTTCAAATACGTTTTGAGTCAAGTACACAAACGGTGACAACAGAATTTGTTACATTTTTGAATAAACGACAAAAAAAATAGTTAAAGGGTGATATGGATAGCTGAGCGAGTTTCAGACAGGGTTTGTAACCGGTTTCTAAAATACCGGTAAATAAAGGTTAATATCGGTTTTTTGTAAAAGTTTTGTTCGGGGCGCGTCCGAAATGAAAATGGTACCTAAATCTTAATAAACCGGTTTAATCCAGAGCGACACGTGCACGCGTCGGCATCGCTTGAAGTTTGTTTTGTTGGAACTAATCAGTTACAACTTGTTAATGCTCAGAGATTGATGCATTTATTGACACGTTTGCTAGCGTCCAGTGAGTCAAGTTTTTCATTTTACGTAAGTTGTAACGGACATAAAATCATCATAAATTTGAATTGAAGCGGCGAAGGCGATGCTGTCAGTAAGAGCGAAATGAAACCCTTTAAAAACCGCTAAATTGATTCAAAACCTATTTGATTACGCTTTTTAGGAAAACCGACTGACTGATACTGATTTAGGTTTGAAAATTAATCGGGAAACAAGCCCTGGTTTTAGACATGTTTGAGTTGAGCCAGGACCATCAACAGGTAGAGTTTTTTACTGTGATCTATTGTCAGGTGGAGGTTAGTTCCCCAGACGGGAAAATCTACTATGCACCACCTCTCTATCTCTCTACGGTGACATTGTTAAAGTCATGTGAAAAAAGCAGCATCACACTCCAGAAAAAGGCTTGGCCCGCCTTTCTTCAACAAGGAAATTTTGCAAAAAGGATGTTTCTCTCTGTCTTTATTAAGCAAGAAGCAAGGCTTAAACCTAGAATTTTTCTTGCAAGTTTTACATATATATAACCCTAGAGTCGGTAACTAAAGCTTCTGCTTCTAAAGATTATTATCTGTCAGCGGGATTAAGAATTTACATCTATTCCTAGCTTATATTTTGCCTCTGTTAAGCCTGATCTTCACCTTTTAGCCCTATCTATAACAACATTACTCAAATCAGAAATACAACACTAGAAAGCTCTAAAGGTAATATTCTATAATTTTTGTAAGCTATAAATATATTACATGCTTTAAAATAATAGAAATTATAACTATAATTGCTATTTCTTCTTTCAAATATTTAATACTTGTAAAAGTATTCATTTAACATTGTGGGTTACCTATAATGCGAAGAGATGGCGTTGCCTTGCAGTTTAAGAATGGCTAGAAGAATTTCGACGCGGTGAGGCGCGTGAGGGCCGCGGTAGCATAATTGGTCAGTGCATTCGCCCGGATTGCGAAGGGTGCGGGTTCGAGTCCCGTCTGCTGCCTGGTCCGCGAGGTTTTTTTTTTATATATGTCCGCCCAATGACTCCACCCCACCTGATTTAAACATCAAGCAGTTACATGCTTTAAAATAATAAAAATTATAAGTATAAATATATTTACCAAACAATAGACTCGTTCATTATATACCTAATTTTTCTTCAATTCTTTTCTTATATCTTTGGGACCCTTTCTAGTCTGATCTTCATTTCACCCCATTTACGGTCGAAAACATTCAGCGACGAAATAAAAGCGAAATTAATCAGCTTACAAGTTTCCCGAGAAGTAATTTAACGTTAAATTTCTATCTGGCGAACTGTTGAAGAGTTCGCGGCTGAACTTAGATAAATCACCGCGGAGGTTGGGGACTCGCGCTATTATTGATGGCTGATGCATAGTTTACCGTTTAAGCTATAGGGGAATCTCAATTTATTTTCAAGTATTTGAATGATTATTAAAGTAATTTCATTTAATAGAAAAACACTTAAAGTTAAATCAAAAAATCTTTTTTTTTAAGCATGTAACTGTTTGATGTTTAAATCTAAAGAAAACATAACTAGAAAAAAATCCACGCGGACCAGGCAGCAGACGGGACTCGAACCCGCACCCTTCGCAATCCGGGCGAATGCACTGACCAATTATGCTACCGCGGCCCTCACGGACCGCGTCGAAATTCCTCTAGCCATTCTTAAGCTGCAAGGCCGCGCCACGACGGCGCCATCCGTGAGGGCCGCGGTAGCATAATTGGTCAATGCATTCGCCCGGATTGCGAAGGGTGCGGGTTCGAGTCCCGTCTGCTGCCTGGTCCGCGTGGAATTAAATCAAACAAGTTTCAACGGGTTACATGCACTGATTTTATTTACTTATTGACGTTACACACACATCCATTGCAGGAATGCGTCGTCAGAATATATAATATATATATATATATATATATACATACATACAGATGGAGCTAAAGAAGTTTCACTTCAGTCGTGTGGTCATAAGCACACTAGCTTTTTTTCTAATTAAACAAACTGTGGCGGCGACATCTACACGCCCCACATATAACTAACATAGAGGAAACAATCTTACGCCTCCTCAAGAGATGGCGTTACCGGCGCTGCGTTCACAACGTATGGAAGCCTACAACGCGCAAGAGAAATTCGGAGTTTACCACTTCATATATACGATGCCCGACCAATATTAGCCACCCGGCTCGGAGGGAGATCTTCCCCTTTGGCCTTCCTTCCTACAAAACAGAATCAATGTAACAAAACATTACTAACTTTCAATTTAATTATCATAAAGCAAGCAAAAATCTTACTTTGAGTTTTTCTTTGAGTTGTACCTGCGAGTGTCCCAGGGGAGCACAAGTTTCTTGGGCCAATTGTAAATAAAACACTATTGTGTTCTTTATCAATACCTATATTTACCTTTGCCCATTTACAGGCTTTGTTCTTTAATACAATTTGCGTACTTACTTAAGTTTTACTAGCGGCCCACCCTCACTCGCTTCGCTTCGGTGTAGAACTGAAGTGTAGACTACAGTTTTTGTTCTCAAGCTTGTATTAAATATACACAATGACATTCTTATACCTGCATGCAAAGTCTCAGCCCGATCGGTTTAAAATGGACAAAGTTTCATACAAACTTTCATTCCCTATTTTATCCCCTTGGGGGTAGAATTGATCAAAATCCTTTCTTAGCGGATCCCTACGTCATAACATCTACCTGCATGCCAAATTTTAGCCCGATCCGTCCAATGGTTTGGGCTGTGCGTTGATAGATCACTATGTCAGTCAGTCACCTTTGAGTTTTATATATATAGATTAACCTTTGTTTGTATCACATTATCATCATCTTCTCCCTTCAATACCCACTACAGATCACCTTACAATACCCACTATAGAGCATTCACCATTATAATAATAAGTATAGTTATTCTTTAATGCTGTGAAAAAGCTGTCCAAGTGTGAGTAGAAGTCGCACTCAGAGGACACACAATTGTACACTCGCGGAAAGACCCGCTCTGTCACCCATAATGCCATAATCGCTTGTGGTAGCGGCGTAGTAAAAATTCATTCATTGACATGTAATTATCGCTGTCTTACTTTTTCGTATAGCGCTGTCGCGATCACGATGCGGATGACAAATTGCAACTAAAACAAATGCAATTCAATTCATTATTCAATCAATGAAATGCTCTTTGTCTTACTTTTGTGCGGCGGCCCGGATTGGCGCGTCTGACGCGAAGGCAGGGAAGAAACTACTGTAGAAAACCGTTCAAAGCATTTTGTTCGCCAAGTGACAGAGCGCAAAGTTCCGCGATAGTACAAGGTCAAGAACATACACAAACACAATAGTCATATTCAATATTGCAATGGTGAGTTTTCATGCATGATCCAAAGGGGATCTTGACGAGACGGGAAGATGATAGCGTGCATGTTGTTTGGCATTTCTGTGTGAGACGGAACGCACCAAGTTAAGGTTTGGCTCGTTCACCAATCCATATGGTGCTACAAGACGCGATATCAAAATCGACGCTGCCATTGGTCTTCCTCGAATTTTGTAACTGCAATTTTATGAATACAATATTATACGCTATAAGACTTTCAAAGGTATCACATCTTTTATTTAAACAACCTGAAATACCTGAAGTAAGACTACCCTTCATTTCTTAATGTTCTTTGTGAGTCATTGTCATTACACACTGCATTGAACTGCTAGATGTTGTAATCTAAAGAAAATATTACTAGAGAAAAATCCACGCGGACCAGACAGCAGACGGGACTCGAACCCGCACCCTTCGCTAAAAGTATTTTCTAATATTATTTTCTTTAGATTTATACATTTTAGTTTTTTTATATCTAGATGAGGGTGCAAATTTCATCCTAATAAATTTGAAGAAAGACCGAGCTTCTTTGTAATGAATAACTTTCATTCTCCGAGAACGTCATCACCCCATCAATCTCACGAAATCAGTACACGGTGGTAATTAATAGCGAAACGGGCTTACAGTCGAGTTAATGAGGAGATCCCATTAAAGCGTCTAATCGATTCCATCGAGACCATTGAGGAGCGACGTTCACCGCCCATTTTGTTCCTTTAACTGCCGTAATCTCCGCCTAACGCTAATCTATTCAGTTTAAAGGCTACACATTAATGGAACTGAAAGGGCTTTGATGCGGCCCGTGTCAGTTAATACCCGCGCCCGAGCTGCCTCGACCGGTGGCCGAGTAAAGCCGAGTACAGCCGAGCGTAGGTTTAAAAGACGCGGGGCATGTGGCCGAGTAAAGCCGCGTACAGCCGAGCATAGGTTTAAAAGACGCGGGCCATGTGGCCGAGTAAAGCCGAGTTCAGCCGAGCGTAGGTTTAAAAGACGCGGGGCATGTGGCCGAGTAAAGCCGCGTACAGCCGAGAGTAGGTTTAAAAGACGCGGGCCATGTGGCCGAGTAAAGCCGAGTACAGTCGAGCGTAGGTTTAAAAGACGCGGGGCATGTGGCCGAGTAAAGCCGCGTACAGCCGAGCGTAAGTTTAAAAGACGCGGGGCATGAGGCCGAGTAAAGCCGCGTACAGCCGAGCGTAGGTTTAAAAAACGCGGGGCATGTGGCCGAGTAAAGACGCGTACAGCCGAGAGTAGGTTTAAAAGACGCGGGCCATGTGGCCGAGTAAAGCCGAATACAGCCGAGCGTAGGTTTAAAAGGGGCGGGGCATGTGGCCGAGTAAAGCCGAGTTCAGCCGAGCGTAGGTTTAAAAGACGCGGGCCATGTGGCCGAGTAAAGCCGAGTACAGCCGAACGTAGGTTTAAAAGGCATAGCGGATTTTCTGCGCGAATTGGAGCGACCGTCTGGGAAACCTCTACCTTACTATCACAGTAAAATAATATTACCTTTTTGTGGTGTTGTGTTTCTGATGGTGAATTAGGTTCCAGGGCTTCACGGGGTAGGGGATTGGATCAGGGTAGCCAACGGTGCGAGTGATATTTTTGGCATCGCAAGCGTGTATCTCACCGTGTATCAGCTCACCATATACCTCGAGTGACCCCTGCTGTGGAGCCCCGGCTAGGCCGGGAGGCTGCTGGGCGCGGAGACGCGGAAGAATCCCTAAACGGGGATCCCGCGGTTTCGCACTAAGGAGTTTAGAGGATATTCGCAGGGTTTTTAGCGGATATTATGCCGTAAAGCGCCCGTAAGAGTTACGGGGTCCTCAGTGGGCAGCCACTGTGGGGGCTCGTAAGGTTTGCGGGAGCCAGGTGTGAGGTCCGTTCGGCGGTGTGCCTCTTAAAGGCGCCGTTGTCTGTAAACAGAGTTTTTGACTGCGTCACAAAAAGAAAGGTAGCTAGCTGCTCACCATCAGGCGGGCCATAAGCTTGCTTGCCACTTTTTGACATAATAAAATGCAGCGTAGCACATACCAGAAAGTAGCTAGAAGGACGGCCACCGACATCCTCGGAAATAATTATAATAATTTACCATTTTGACCGTGTCGCTAGTTGTTAATAAATTCTGCTTGAAACTGCGTGGACCGTATGCCTGTTAGCGTGAAGTCAATATGTGTGTGTGTCAGAAATTACGCTTTGTACTAAGCCCTGGGTTCCAAACCTGGGGGTAATTACCCCTCCGGGGGTAAATCAGTCATACTTCGGGGGTAAAAAAGAACCTAATCATTCGGTCATATCTACATAATAAGAAAATACTATATAAGTATATAATAATACTACTAAATAGAGCATGCGCTCCTTCTTGCTAGCGAGCCCGCGGGGTGCTGAGTGTGGGAAGCGCGGCGAGATTTTTTGCTGATGATGACATTATTAGAGACGAAGATGTAGCAGCCAAATTGGAATTTCTTGGACTGATGATGACATTTTAAAGTCGGGGTAAATTCTGTTTTCCTAATAGGTTACAGGGGAAGCAGTATTGGAAAGGTTAGGAAACACTGTTCTAAGCCGTCTCTCTGCTTTTTCCTGGTGGTTGCGATATCGGCGTAGCGGTCGCGAGTTTAACCGTCGTTTTTAAGTGCACACTCTACATCATAAACATAGACAATGGCCTGAGTGACTCTCGAGTGAAATTAACAGCCTCATGTACCTGTTCAGATATAATATGCGCGTACGAAATGGCGCGAGTGATAACGGTATTTACAAGAAAATCTTTCAACACGGTCCAGGTTTCGGATCAGATTCGGGCGAGAATCATACTCGCCCGGATAGTGGAAAACGTGGGTCAAAATCTCGTCTGAAACCTGGACCGAGTCAATTTTTTCTAGTAAAATTTTCTCTAAGTATACAACGCTTAAATCCCCTTCCGCCGCACCCTTCGCAATCCGGGCGAATGCACTGACCAATTATGCTACCGCGGCCCGAAAAAATTCTACGCGGTCTGTGAGGGCCGCGGTAGCATAATTGGTCAGTGCATTCGCCCGGATTGCGATGGGTGCGGGTTCGAGTCCCGTCTGCTGCCTGGTCTGGGAATTTTTTCTAGTTATATTTTCTTTAGATTTAAACATCAAGCAGTTACATGCTTTAAAGTAATAAAAATTATAACTATACTAAGCTTGTTTGCACATTTATTTCATACAAAAAGAAAATCCTATCGGAAATACCATACTACTTTACTTTCGATCTTGACCTTACTGTAATAATATTCATCATAATATGTTAAACCAAATTGCCCTGAAACGTGACTTATTTATAAGTCATCGCATTCATTCACTATGCCCACATTCATGGACAGTATTCTGGACTTAATTTCGTATAGCAAATATTTGTGAGGGCACGTGAGGGTTTCTCAGAAGGCTATGCTCATCGAGCGGACAAACCGAAATAGCAAAGCAATATTGTTTACTATTTATTACTGTTGCCAATTAGCTGATAGGACAAAGACATTCTATCACCCAATTTTATTATACCAATTGTAACGCATAAAGGCCAAAGTCTGAGAAGGAAATTAATTTTGAAATATATATACAAAAATATATTATGGTTCATTCTTTTAAATAACTATTACATGAACATGAATATATATAGGAACAATGAACCTTAAAGTAAACCCCTTAAAAATGTCATATAATAACTAAAATATATTACTAAAAGGAGTCCTTTTAGGCAAGGTTCCGAAAATACTGGCAGCGTTCCCCCTTTGAATAGCTAGACTAATTCGTTGTCCGAGGTAGCTGCCAGCTTTTCGGTCTCCAGTGATGTCGACTAACTTTTTTGATATTTCCTTAAAAAACCTCATAACGCTAGGACCCCAAAATTTTCCACAGTGATTTCGGATCTTGTAAATCTTGATCTTGAAATTGATACACTTGCCAAAGGCAGACATGAAAAAGCTGTAATTTTTCTGTAAAAAACTTCTACGTTTATGATTTTTTCTCATTTTCAAGATTTCATAGCCAAAGGGCAAAAATTGAATCTATCTGTATGTCACGGATATCTAGATCGTAAATGGAATGAGTTACAGAACGGAAATTTTGGTATTTTATGAAGAGAGTTCTAAATACAACTATTTTGGTTCCTATTCGAATACAGAAATGGATTACTGATAAAGCTAGTTCATAACAAGGTACACTCGCGGAAAGACCCGCTCTGTCACCCATAATGCCATAATCGCTTGCGGTAGTGGTGTAGTAAAAATTCATTCATAGACATGTAATTATCGCTGTCTTACTTTTTCGTATAGCGCTGTCGCGATCACGATGCGGATGACAAATTGCAACTAAAACAAATGCAATTCAATTCATTATTCAATCAATGAAATGCTCTCTGTCTTACTTTTATGCGGCGGCCCGGATTGGCGCGTCCGACGCGAAGGCGGGGCGTAGTAAAAACTACTGTAGAAAACCGTTCAAAGCATTTTGTTCGCCAAGTGACAGAGCGCAAAATTCCGCGATAGTACCTACATATAGGTTATGGTGACTGCATCCACTAAGCTAAGTTTCCATCAAGGTAAGGCTTAAAAGATAATTCCAATAATGGGTGGGAATATTACTCGTATTTTATAAAAATCAACATAAATCTACCTGTATAGTGTAATTGTAACGCTGAAAATAAACATGTTTATTTGGTACACGAATAATTAATAGAGGCTGGTAATTTAGGTGACCTCGCTAAAAGTGTATCTGGGGTATCGATTGGGTCCACTTTTTTACTCTGCTTGAACAAATAGGGATGATGACAAATTTTTGAAGTTATACTTCTTTAGGCGCGTTATGAAAAAATGATGAGAGTGAAATTTTAAGATGCGCGCGCATCACTGTAACACAAAAATGAATAGCATGAAGTTGGTCGCTTTAGCGACCTACTTCATGCTGTTACTTTTGTATTTACCGCACATTAAGAAAATCTACCAACAAAATAGAAATAGAATCTCTATTTAGTGGGTGCTAACGCCTGCATTGTGAAGGCCTATCAAAAGTATTTATTAATCTGGAACAACGGAACCAAAGCGCGATTCAGGAGACTACAGCGCCATCTCTTGACCATTGGTGTAGTAGAACCAAAAACCACATCTTTATTTTTTGTAATAAAGTAACAGTTATAGGTATTCATATTTATAATATTTATCCACATGTTTCTAGTTTGTATATTCGGAATACGTGTTTGAGTTTCATACAAGTGCAAATCACATATGTTCTAATAAATTATATTCAGTAGCGATTTTAATTGAATAATTTGATTATTTATTTATTTTTTCAAATTAAAACTGAACTTTATTGACTGTGTCCTTTTCCAGACTTTTTATTAATTTATTGTAATTAATTATTTGCATGCAATTAAAAACTAATTTTAAACGATGCCAAAGAAGGATAACTTCTCACATAAGTACACGCACCCATTTTTTTTTCTTCGTTTATCAGGTAGATTAACAAAAAGTATTGGACACGTATTTTTTCTTTGAAAGTCGCATGATGTCACGTTTGAGTACATTTATAAGTGAAAATTCAGTCAAAAGTGACGTCACGAGCTCATACTCCCAAACTTTGACGCGCTATAACTTTGTCATTTTTTGGTTGATTGCCCAAAGAAAAAATACCTGTCCATTATTTTTTGATCATCTAACTGATGGACTAAATAGAATTTCGTTTACTGTACCCCGTCATCATCCCTATTGCATTATATATAAAAACTAGTGGTTGTACGCTACTTCATCTGCTTGGTTTGATTGATTTTCCATACTCCCCCCCTCCTACCCCTCACACTTTTGAAGGATTATTTTTGGGATAAATACTATCCTACTAGAGTTATAGCACGTTTGGTTTGCGATCGTGGAAATTGAGCAACTTTCACAATGGCTAGTCATAAGATTTTAAGGCAAACGACAAATCAGTTGGCGTGAAATGCACTCGATAATTTCTACCGACAATTTTTTTAACTTCAAAAATAATTGATCTTGTAACACCATAGCATTAAATATCACCACGCCGCCCGTTACTAGATGGCGCTGTACGCATGTGAATCGCGCTATCGTATACCGACACTACTTGTATAAGTTGTTCTTGGTAAATTGACCAGGTCGTCGCTTCGTAGGTAGGGTCTATTGTCTTGCACGCTATACGCTTCCACCACGTGGGACGTCTTAGTGTCTTGATAATAGTATACATGTACTTCCACCCTTGTGGGATACAGTAATACCATTTAGGGATGTCGAAAGTTGAAAAAAATATCGATATATCGATATTTTAAAAAATATCAATATCGGCTTCGATATATCGCGAAAAAAACATCGATATATCGGACCAATTTTCCCAAAAATATATTTAGGTCAGCCTAGCACAGTAATAATAGTTCAATACAAATTATAATTAAAGAAAGAATTATCAAAGTACCAAATTGCCGCTACACTACATGACAGTACAGTATTTCACGAAATAAGACACGCGGAATAATAATGGAACGAAAATTATCTCCCTAAAAATAGACCCTATTTTCGAATGATGAAAATGATTGCAGGGCCTCTCAGGTGCCATCTTTCGTAAACAAGACTGTCTAGTCATACACACATTTCCACACTTCCACAGAATATAATGGAAATCAGCACAAACAATTCACCAGCGAAACAGATTTACAAATAATAGACAATACTAAATACAGCACAGATCATAGATATGTTGAATATCATTAAGATTTTTTCAGATACGAATTTAGTTAGATCGTGATATGCCGCTAATAATTAAAAAAATATTGTTTTGATACAAATTTCGATATTGGTTATTTTGTATCGATGTATCGATATATCGAATCAAAATATATCGGCAAAAAATATCGATATATCGAACAAAAAATATCGATATATCGATACATCGATATATTTTCAACAAGCCTAATACCATTTCTCTTACAAATATTGTATAGTAATCAGAATATAAGTATTTTCTACCTACGCCTATCTTTATTTGACGTCAGTCTTCTCACACTCCCCCTTCGCCCTCCCGCACATTCTTACAAGCTTTATTTTTTCAGCAATCACTTCCACTAAGAATGTCGTTTTTCTTTACATAGACCTGAGTTTTTGAACTTATTTTTACCTATATTTTTTTTTATTATTTTAAAGCATGTAACTGCTTGTTGTTTAAATCTAAAGAAAATATAACTGGAAAGAAATCCATGCGGACTAGGCAGCAGACGGGACTCGAACCCGCACCCTTCGCAATCCGGGCGAATGCACTAACCTGATTATTTTTACCTTTTAAGGAGTCCTTCCAGACAGTCAGACTACGAATTATAACACGAATTATGCCTGGTTTTTTCTGTACCCTTAGCACGAACCAATATCGAATTCGTATCGTTTGCGAGTACGAAATGTCATTCTTGAATGTGTACTAATTTTTAGTTCTAGCAACGTACTTTGTGGAGCTGCTGTTCAAGTTTCCATACAAAATTTGACATTGACATTTCGCACTCGCAAACCATTCGAATTCGAATGATTCGCGCTACGGGTACAGATCTATTTAAAACCGAAATCACATGTAATTCAAACAATAATAGTATTAACATTCGTTAACGGGTACGTATTCGTAATTCATTCGGTAAATAAACCTCTTATAATACCTCAAGTGTGCCAACGAGAGTGGGCCCTTTAGTGCCTAATTGTTATTTACAGAGATCTGCTCTTCAGATGCCTTTTATACGCTCTTGACGACGTGACGCCCGCCCGGGTCAAGTACCTACGGCCTGCGATTAGGGAGATACAGCTAATTTTGGAAAGGCCGGTCATTTGTTGGGTGACCAATATTTTATTTGATTTTCAACTTTTATTGCTTTTGAATATGTTTTTAGGCCCTTGATGTCGTGACTGCCGCCCGGGTCAAGTACCTACGGTCTGCGATTTGTGAGTGCAGCATTTTTTGAAAAGGCTGGTCATTTGATGCGTGACCAATATTTTATTTGATTTTGCAACTTGTATTGCTTTTGAATATGTTTTTAGGCCCGTGACGTCGTGATTGCCGCCCGGGTCAAGTACCTACGGCCTGCTATTAGGGAGATACAGCTAATTTTGGAAAGGTCGGTCATTACTGGCAAAACTCTTTGCGGCTAACTCCCGAATCGATGATTGCAATGCACTGCCACCATCATTACCTCATTCTGGCACAACGATGCCTGATATCAAAATCAGGCAGTGCAAGGTTCGTGCCGAATTGCAATCACTCGACGTCCGGAAAGCTAGTGGACCCAATGGCATCCCAGCAGTAGTACTGAAAAAATGTGCAGCGGCGTTGTCTCCCGTGCTCTCGCGTTTGTACCAGTGCTCGTATTCTTTGGGGCGTGTGCCGGAGGCTTGGAGAGATGCTAACGTGCAACCGGTACCCAAAAAAGGGGATCGCTCAGACGCGGCTAACTACCGGCCAATAGCAGTCACCTCAGTATTATGTAAAGTCCTAGAAAAGGACCTTAACAACCATCTGACCCGCTACCTAGAGGATCACTCCCTGATTAATGATCATCAATATGGTTTCAGACCGAAACGATCGACGGGTGATCTTCTAGCGTACTTGACTCATATCTGGGGTGAGGCTATCGACAAGCGAGGCGAGTCGTTGGCTATTAGCCTTGACATTGCCAAGGTATTCGACAGGGTCTGGCACAAAAGTCTTCTCTCCAAGCTTCCGGCATACGGTCTGCCGGCCCAGTTCTGTTCTTGGGTAGCTGACTTCCTGTATGAGCGTAGAATTCGTGTCCTTACGGATGGTAGCAGTTCGTGGTTCATGTCAGTGAATGCCGGCGTTCCCCAGGGCTCCGTCCTATCCCCCAGTCTGCTGCATATCAATGACTTAATTCCTCTTATGAATATTCATTGCTATGCAGACGATAGTACAGTGCATGCGGGGCATCTCGGACAAGCAGCGGCTGGGCAGGCGGTAACCAGGGAGAAACGGGAGAATCTTGTCATTGAGCTCAATCGGGCTTTGGACCACATTTCTGAATGGGGTACCAAGAGCTTGGTTGAGTTCAATGCTAAGAAAACCCAGGTCTGCGCTTTCACGGCAAAAACGTCGCCATTCCTGTTATGTCCTTCTCTTCAGGGCACAACACTGGAGCTAGAGAACAGTATAACCATGCTCGGTATGGAGATTCGCTGTGACTTAAATCCAAAGAATTACATCGAAAGTGTGATAAAAACAGCCTCACGCAAACTCGGAGTCCTGAACAAGGTGCAGCGTTTTTTAACGCCCGAGCAACTGTGCTTGTTGTATAAGACACAGGTGCGGTCTTGCGTAGAATATTACTCGCACCTCTGGGATGGCTCCGCTAAGTACTTGCTCGATGCTTTGGATAGGTTACAGTGGCGCGCAATCCGCATCATAGGCGATGAGGAGGTGACTAAACACCTCGAGCCTTTTCAATTACGCCGTGACGTGGCGTCACTAAGCGCGTTCTATCGTCAGTACCACGGCGAGTGTTCTGAGGAGTTATTCTCTCTTATTCCACCTTCCCCTTTCCTTCAGAGGACCACGCGCGCTGGCTTACGTTGTCACCGTCTAACTGTGGCTACAATTCCAACGTGTACAAAGAAATTTGGAGACTCATTTCTTTGTCGTACTATCCGTAAATGGAATGCTCTGCCCGCTCACGTGTTCCCTTCCTCTTACAACCTGGGATCCTTTAAAAGAGGCGTGAAGAAGCAACTTGCAGGCCGGCAGGGTGAGGATGGCTGGTGTGGCAGTTAGAACTGCTGTATCAGCTATCTTCGCGTCTGGACTTCACCTTCACTTAACATCAGGTGGGGTGGTGTCATTTGTCGGACCTATCTATAAAAAAATGGATGCGTGTAACTTATGTACGCGCGTGAGAAGTTATACTTCTTTAGCATCATTAAAAATATTTTTTAATTGCATGCAAATAATTAATAATTACAATAAAATAATAAAAGGACAGGAAAAGGATAGTTAACACAGTCAATTAAGTTCAGTTTTAATTTGAAAAATTAAATAAATATTCAAAATATTCAATCAAAATCACTACTGAATTTAAGTTATTAGTCCATATGTAATTAGCACTTGTAAGTAACTAAAACACGTTGTGTCTATATAGAAACTAGAAACATGTGGATAAATATTATAAATATGAAAACAGTGATCAGAGGCGACGAGCGTGCCAACATTGTTTTTGACAACGCGATCATCTTATGGAGCTCCGTGGATCGTTCAAAGTACCTTTCGAACAGATGTCTAATAATGGTGGATTATTAACCACTAAGTGGTTAATAAAATTAATTGTAACTATATATTTATATTCTAGATGATGTAATGGAAAGTGACTATAGAAGTATTTCTGAAGTAATTTTTCAACTTGACGACACTGTATATAACAATACAGGGAGAAAAAAACAGCCCTTGCTGAGTTTCTTGCCGGTTCTTCTCAGTACAAGGTCTCCCGCCGTAGTTTTGCGAACCGATGGCGTAGCTTCTTGACCTTCACAAGTGCTTGTAACAGCCTAGACTGAATAAATGACATTTCATTTCATTTCATCTCATCTCATCTCATCTCATCTCATCTCATCTCATCTCATCTCATCTCATCTCATCTCATCTCATCTCATCTCATCTCATCTCATCTCATCTCATCTCATCTCATCTCATCTCATCTCATCTCATCTCATCTCATCTCATCTCATCTCATCTCATCTCATCTCATCTCATCTCATCTCATCTCATCTCATCTCATCTCATCTCATCTCATCTCATCTCATCTCATCTCATCTCATCTCATCTCATCTCATCTCATCTCATCTCATCTCATCTCATCTCATCTCATCTCATCTCATCTCATCTCATCTCATCTCATCTCATCTCATCTCATCTCATCTCATCTCATCTCATCTCATCTCATCTCATCTCATCTCATCTCATCTCATCTCATCTCATCTCATCTCATCTCATCTCATCTCATCTCATCTCATCTCATCTCATCTCATCTCATCTCATCTCATCTCATCTCATCTCATCTCATCTCATCTCATCTCATCTCATCTCATCTCATCTCATCTCATCTCATCTCATCTCATCTCATCTCATCTCATCTCATCTCATCTCATCTCATCTCATCTCATCTCATCTCATTTCATTTCATTTCATATCTGCCCTGTTTGCTTTGTTCAAATCTGCCCCACGGTCACTTGGAAAATAAAATATTACAAATAACGCGCCCGCGGCTAAAAAAAAAATAGATGGGTGACCAATATTTTATTTGATTTTGCAAATTGTATTGTTTTTGAATATGTTTTAAGGCCCGTGACATCGTGTTTGCCGCCCGGGTCAAGTACCTACGGTCTGCGATTTGGGAGTGCAGCATTTTTTGAAAAGGCTGGTCATTTGATGGGTGACCAATATTTTATGTGATTTTGCAACTTGTATTGCTTTTGAATATGTTTTAAAGCCCGTGACATCGCGATTGCCGCCCGGGTCAAGTACCTATGGCCTGCGATTAGTGAAATACTGCTAATTTTGGAAAGGTCGGTCATTTGATGGGTGACCAATATTTTATTTTATTTTGCAACTTGTATTGCTTTTGAATATGTTTTAAGGCCCGTGACATCGTGATTGCCGCCCGGGTCAAGTAGCTACGATCTGTGATTTGGGAGTGCAGCAATTTTTGGAAAGACTGGTCATTTGATGGGTGACCAATATTTTATTTGATTTTGCAACTTGTATTGCTTTTGAATATATTTTTAGGCCCGTGACATCGTGATTGCTGCCCGGGTCAAGTAGCTACGGTCTGCGATTTGGGAGTGCAGCAATTTTTGGAAAGGCTGGTTATTTGATGGGTGACCAATATTTTATTTGGTTTTCAACTTGTATTGCTTTTGAATATGTTTTTAGGCCCGTGACGTCGTGACTGCCGCCCGGGTCAAGTAGCTACGGTCTGCGATTTGGGAGTGCAGCAATTTTGGGAAAGGTTGGTAATTTGATGGGTGACCAATATTTTATTTGATTTTGCAAATTATATTGCTTTTGAATATATTTTTAGGCCCGTGACGTCGTGACTGCCGCCCGGGTCAAGTAGCTACGGTTTGCGATTTGGGAGTGCAGCAATATTTGGAAAGGTCGGTCATTTGATGGGTGACCAATATTTTATTAAATACGCAACTTATGCTGCTTTAAAATATATTTTTAAGCCCTTGATGATGGGTAGTGCAATGTTTCTGTTCACGAGTAGTTAGGGGTCCAGAGTTCCGCGGGGTTAGGAATTATCTATATATATAAAACTCAAAGGTGACTGACTGACATAGTGATCTATCAACGCACAGCCCAAACCACTGGACGGATAGGGCTGAAATTTGGCATGCAGGTAGATGTTATGACGTAGGCAACCGAGCCGGCCTCGGCGCGCGACAACTCCGCGCCGTGGCTGTAGGCCGCTCTCGGAGTCGCCACACGTAATATCTTCTTTGACGACCTCCGTGGCCTTGTGGTTTGTACGCTGGGTTTCAAGGTGTTGCCTATTCGGGAGGTCCCGAGTTCGAATCCCGGTGATGAATACGAGTTATTGTTTAATATGTATTTCTATATATGTGTTCCATCCGTTACCTTAGTATCCCATAACACAAGCTTTCAGTGCTTACTTTGGGGCTAGGCTGATTGGTGTGGTCGCCCGGTCCACTCGTTGGGCCGGCCCGGCCCGGGGGCGTCCCAGTGAAGTGCGCACACAGAGGTGCGCCAATCCTTAGACGCTCCCACACGTAGGCCAGAAAAGAGCCGGTCCTACCCACTAAATACCACCGGTACCATCCTACGCCCTTTAGGTCAGTCATTAAAGCCTTAAATCCGGAAATAATTACTAACTTGCTGAAATTTTGAGGGTTTTCGAAAGAAGGTTAAATAACTTACCGGGTGATTTTGCAGCGTTCTGGGGTGTACGGAAAGGGTTGAAAAGGGGTGAAAAGTGTTTTTTGTGAATAAAATTGCCAAAAAAATTAGTAACACGCTGCAAATTTAGAATAAGGTTGTTTTTACCGTTTTGTAACGTGTATTACATTTGCAGCGTTTCGCAATATACGGAACATTGTTTATTATTAAAAAAACAATGAAATTTGTTAATAACAAGGGTAAAAAAATTCGTAACTTGCTGAAAATTGGAATTAGGTTGTTCTTATCAATTTGTAACCCCAGTACACCCCAGAACGCTGCAAAATCACCCGGTAAGTTTTTTTTTTTTATGTTATAGGGGGCATACGAGCAGACGGCTCACCTGATGGTAAGTGATCACCGTCGCCCATGGACACTTGCAACACCAGGAGTATCACAAATGCGATGCCGGCCTTTAAGGAAGGAGTACGCTCTTTTTTTGAGTTCTTGGTTCTTGGGTCGTATTGGTCCGGAATCACTGCTGGCGACAACATATTCCACAATTTGACGACCTCCGTGGCCGAGTGGTTTGTACGCCGGGTTTCATGGCTGTCGCCGACTCGAGAGGTCCCGGGTTCGAATCCCGGTGGGGGCAGATATTTGTGTGATGAATACGTGCATTTGTACTCCAGTCATGGATGTTTAATATGTATTTATATAAATATACTTATATATGTACAGTATATGTATTCTATCCGTTACCCTAGCATCCCATAACACAAGCCTTATAGTGCTTACTTTGGGGCTAGGCTAATTGGTGTGTGTCTAAAAAAAAAAAATTAAGTTTTTTTACCTTCTTTCGAAAACCCTCAAAATTTCAGCAAGTTACTAATTATTTCCGGGTTTAAGGCTTTAATGACTAATAATAATGAATAATGGCCTAAAGGGCATAGGAGGGTACCAGTGGTTTTTAGTGGGTAGGACCGGCGCTGTTCTACATCGGGGAGTCCCTCACACGTCGCGCGGATTTTTCATCGTCAAAAAAAAAATAAAATTATCGTCAATTGAGATAACAGGAGAATTATGATTTCATTTTAAAAGTTGAATAAAAATGCTCTTTAATATTATGAGTTACTAGTGGCCCGCCCTCGCTTCGCTTCGGGGTAAAATTGATCAAAACCCCTTTCTTAGCGGATGCCTACGTCATAACATCTACCTGCATGCCAAATTTCAGTCAGGTCCGTCTAGTGGTTTGAGCTGTGCGTTGATAGATCACTATGTCAGTCACCTTTGAGTTTTATAGATAAAGCTTTTACAAAATGAGTAGCACAAGTACTTAATAACTTGACTTTTTATTCTGAATTGTTAATTTTAGAAAGTCGATTTTCCATTTCATTTATTCGACTTTAAGGTTAAATTTACTTTAACAATTTCTGGTTTCGAATGTTTTATCAAAATTATATAAATACCTTTTTGATCTTCTATTAATGGTAAGTGTATAAATAGAAACTCTTAATTGTATAAATTGTAAAGCTAATTATACTAAAACAGCCTTTTCGGCATTTTGGTATGAAATTCTTAGAATAATCTGTTATTTAAATTAGTCCTTCGGAATAAAGCAGCCGCCTGAAGTGCCTTCATTTCAATTTCTGTGTTGTTGTGGCAGAAAGTTGACATACGGTGTAAAAATCTAAAGAACTCTCATCATCAGCCTATTAATGTCCCCACTGCTGGGGCACAAGCCTTCCTTATGGATGGAATAGGGAGATTGGGCCATGACCCACCACGCGGGCCCAGTGCGGATTGGTAGGTGCTAACGACTACAGATGCAGCCGGGACCAACGGGTTAACGTGCCTTCCGAAGCACGGAGGAGCCCGAGATAGTAATTTTTGGTCACCCATCCAAAGTTCAACGATCGCAGTCGAACGCGCTAACCACTTGCGCCATTGATCTCCTTTTTCTAAAAAACTCTGGACCTGGTGAATTCAGCCGGGATGTTACAATGAAGAAGGTAAGTGGAAGTCTTTTTATAGCCAACTAGGCAAATGACTCTACCCCACCTAATGGTAAATAGTGATAGAGTTCAAACGTGAAGATAGCTGGTACAGCAGTTATTAACTGCTACACCAACCATGCTCACCTTGCCGGCCCGCAAAAATGCTTCTTCACGCCTCTCTTAAAGGACCCCAGATTATAGGAAGAAGGGAACATGTGCGCGGGCAAAGAATTTCACTTATGAATAGTACGACAAAGAAATGAGTCACCAAATTTCTTTGTTCTGGTAGGAATAGTGGACACAGTAAGTCGGTGGCAACGTAGGCCAGCGCGCGTGGTCCTCTGAAGAAAAGGTGATGGAGGGATACGGGTAAGAAAACTCCTCAAATCTTTACACCGCCGCCAAAGATCTCTACGCCGAAACTACACATACCTAGAAAATCCTACCAACTCTTGAACATCTTCTTAAAATCCTTTCAATAGCTCTCCCTAGATTTGCCATAACACAATTGCTCACAAACCACGGTTATCATTAAGAATATCTACACAGATTCCACATTACTCAAGACGACTTCTGCCCTTGTGACAACATCAGTACCCAAAGCTTGGATCATCTCACCGCAAACTGCCCACGTTTCGCCGCTGCCCGCGCCGAATATAACATCTCCACCTGCAACCTACAGAACCAATTTAACCTACTGCAAAGTCTAAGTACACCGACATAGCTCGAAGAATAGCCCAGCTGAAGTGGCAGTGGGCGGGACACATAGCAAGGAGAACCGATGGCCGTTGGGGCGGAAAGGTTCTCGAATCGCGACCGCGTGCCGGACGACGCTCAGTGGGAAGACCCGCTACAAGGTGGACCGACGATCTGGTGAAGGTCGCGGGAAAACGCTGGATGCGGGCAGCGCAGGATCGATCGTTGTGGAGATCCTTGGGGGAGGCCTATGTCCAGCAGTGGGCGTCGTACGGCTGATATGATGAAGTCTAAGTAAAGAATCTTATATATAAAACTCAAAGGTGACTGACTGACATAGTGATCTATCAACGCACAGCCCAAACCACTGGATAGATCGGGCTGAAATTTGCAAGCAGGTAAATGTTATGACGTAAGCATCCGCTAAGAAAGGATTTTGATCAATTCTACCCCCAAGGGGATAAAATAGGGAATGAAAGTTTGTATGAAACTTTGTCAATTTTTAACCGATCGGGCTGAGACTTTGCATGCAGGTATAAGAAGAATCATAGATGAACGTCATTATGTATAATACAAGCCTGAGAACAAAAAATGTAGTCTACACTTCAGCTCTACACCGAAGCGAAGCGAGGGCGGGCCGCTAGTCATACATAAACGCGTATACTATATATACATCACCCATATAATAAATAACCTCAAACCATTTAACAAATAACAACAACTAAATACAATCCCCATAGCATTGCAGTATTATCGAGGTGTAAACCGCTAGGACCGAGATATTTCTTCAGCTTCAGCTTGCTAGGGGAACTCGATGGCGCAAGTGGTTAGCGCGTTCGGCTGCGATCGTTGAATTTAAGCAACTTTCGCAATGGTCGGTCATTGGATGGGTGACCAAAAATCTTCTATCTCGAGTTCCTCCGTGCTTCGGAAGGCACGTTAAGCTGTTGGTCCCGGCTGCATCTGCAGTTGTTAGAACCCGCCAATCCGCACTGGGCCCGCGTGGTGGGTCATGGCCCTCTCTCCCTATTCCATCCATAGGGAAGGCCTGTGCCCCAGCAGTGGGGACATTAATAGGCTGATGATGATGATGATCCATCTAGCCGTAAAATGCTTAAAATAAAAATATGATAATCTGATGTTTATTCAACTTTAGCTTTTTTTCAATCTTAAAGTTTTGCACATAAATATATTTTTGACTTCTTCTCATTATTTTTTCTTTTCAGGCATCCAGTATATATTATATATTGATAGCTTGATTCGCTACGTCATATAGCTCACGCTACACTTAGGATTTCATCTTGTGCCAACAAACTATAGGTCAAGGTAAATTCCCATTTGCTCACTCGCGAGGGTTCAATAACGGAAATGGGGTAACTTAATTACACCGGGCGAGGCGTGACCGACAGATAATGATTACAATAGCGATGGAATAGCTCTCTTTCAGGGGGTAATCGTGGCGGCTAAATATGGGGATCACACAAGGAATAAGTTATGAGTGCCCGGATTATTGGATACGGTTGCAGCCTACGTAGTCCCCGTAAAGCGGGAAGGCTTATACAAACTTATTGGTCATATACATTTTTTTTAGTGAAATCTTCTTTAGCGGCGTTGTACACTTTTTTTTGTATGGGTAAAAAATATTAAACTCGCGTCAGGTTAAACACGTGGGCTGATCGCATCATGACACACAATAAAATTGGAAAGGTCGTTGACTTTCAATATATTGGACGAAACATAGTAATATTTTTTTTTATCGTATTATAATAATAAGTTTCTGTCTAAGGCGTCCACGTGGCAGCTTTATTGCGAAGAAAATGCATTTTTTTTTACAATAGATAAAAGGGGATAGGGGATAAAATAGTCGCTAGGTGCGCTTAAATGTGATTCATGTGAGTTGATTTCTTTACAATAGATGTCGCTAAGTGCGCTTAAACGTGATTCATGTAAGTTGATTTTTCTGAGAGATCTACTTTTTTAATGTAATATAAATTGTCATGTTTGTGTATGATAGCGCAATAAATAAATATTGTATTCTACCACATACGTGATAATACTTTTATACTGATAATTAAAGCAATTCGTGCAACATTATTCCTTAACCATTCCAAAATATCAAAAATGCACAACGTTAATATTAAAGTTTTCACTTCTGCGGGCACTCCCGGAGTGCAACCCGTCGTTTTTTGTTCATAGTTATTCATATTATTGATGCATGGATGGATGGATGGATGCATTATTACGTCTATTTCGGCACTATTTCAAGCGCCATCACCACGGAGTAAATGAAATAATTGCGGGTAGGAAGAAGTGAAGCGGGCAGAAGAAGAAGGAAAAAGAAGAAGTATGCAACAGTGCCGAAATATCGGGTACTCGTAATAAACCATCCATCCATGCAAAATTTAACATGCTACCATGTAGCAATCCCGTTAATAACATAGATCAGGGCTTGTGTACCGGTTAATTTTCAAACCTAAATCAGTATCAAGTACATTAGGAGCGTTTTATTTAGGTTTGGCTCTACCTTAACCTAAAAAAACCGTTTTTTTCTAAAAAGCGAAATTAAATAGGTTTTGAATTAAGAATTAAGAATTAAGCGATTTTAAAAGGGTTTCATTTTGCTCTTACTGACGATCGCCTTCGCCGTTTTAATTCAAATTTATTATGAAATCATTATAAATTATGTCAGTTTCTTTCCAACTACAGAGCGAGTGAGTGCAGTAGTGTGTCAGTACACAACTACAAAATGAATAACTTGACTCACTAGACGCTAGCAAACGTGTCAATAAATGCATCAGTCTCTGAGCATTAACAAGTTGTGACTTGATTAGTTCAAACAAAACAGACGCGTGCACGTGTAACTCTGGATTAAACCGGTTTATTAAGGTTTTACGTACCGCTTTCATTTCGGACGCGCTCCGAACGAAACTTTTACTAAAAACCGGTATTAACCTTTATTTACCGGTATTTTCGAAACCGGTTACAAGCCCTGCCATAGATTGCTATAGTGTTCACAGAACACAAGAGGAGGTTAGAAGTGCCTTGTGGGCGGTGGCTCATAACTTGACCAAAACTTGGTTCTGATTACGTCGTTGCTCTCGGGTGTGAGCGCTGTTTGGTATGATTGTTTGATGTCGCGTCGCGTCGTTTGATTGGCTATAATCTTTTAGGGGCAGTTGTAGTGGGGGCGAACCAGCGACATTAGTTCCCTTACAAACGGTCTATGATTACCCTTCTAACCTGTTTCTGTGTTCTGTGGTAGCAATCTCGTTAATAACAAATTACTATAGTGTTAGTGACCATGGAAGTTTAAAATATTGTTTTTTTTTATTGTTATAGTTATATATGTCAACATACCTATATATATAAAACTCAAAGGTGACTGACTGATATAGTGATCTATCAACGCACAGCCCAAACCACTGGATGGATCGGGCTGAAATTTGGCATGCAGGTAGATGTTATGACGTAGGCATACGCTAAGAAAGGATTTTGATCAATTCTACCTCCAAGGGGATAAAATAGGGAATGAAAGTTTGTATGAAACTTTGTCAATTTTAAACTGATCGGGCTGAGACTTTGCATGCATGTCATTGTGTATAATACAAGCCTGAGAACAAAAACTGTAGTCTACACTTGTAGTTGTAATTGTAGTAGAGTTGGCATGGATTTATCATAGTTTAAAACCAGCATCATTCTCCTTAAGGGTGTGTTTTAGTCCGTAAGTCTAAATCTAAAGGAAAATCAGCAGACGAGATTCGAAACCCTTCGCTTTCCGGCCGAATACACTGGCCATTATGCTACCGCGCAATCTAGCAATTCTTAGGCTGCAAAGCAGCGCCATCTCTTCGCATTTTAGGTAACCCACAACGTCTAATGAATACCTTTACAAGTATTAAACATTTGAAAGTAGAAATAGCAATTGTAGTTATATTTAGATTTTTTTAAGCATTAAACTGCTAGATGTTTAATTCTAACGAAAAAATTACTAGGGACTCGAACCCCTTCGGTAGCATAATGGTCAGTGCATTCGCCCTGAAAGCGAAATTAACGCGTAAAATAAATTAAGAGGAAACATTTGTCACGATATGTAGGTATATTTTTTTTTCTCAATTGTTTTATTGCCCTACAAATCCAAATTTAATGGTTAACGTCTTTAAATCTAAATATTGGACTCACCGAGGGAACAGAAGCTACAAATCTTCTAGCCCATTGTGCTAGGGCTGCCACTTTATAACTCATTAAACCATGATAGCTAGATATACGAGTATGTTCTCGCGGACTTTTTTGTAGGTCTTAATGGGATCTACAAACCCGTAATACATTATTTTGTTCTATTGTTAATAGTTTTTGCAGCGCACGCAAAAATAGATTTTCGATTATACACCTTGTGTTACAAAATAGCAATTTTATTACGGATCCCTAATTTTGAAAAAAAATATAGCCTATACATAGCCTTCCTCGATAAATGGACTACCCAACACTGAAAGAATCATTCAAATCGGACTAGTAGTTACAGAGAATAGCGCGTTCAAACAAACAAATTCTGCAGCTTTATAATATTAGTATAGATTAAATAAAACACAGTTTCAATCCCCCCTCAAGTTCGAGTGGTCTAGAGGCTCCAGACGGAGAGGAGAATCCCCCCGTGGGGAGATGTCATCCGCCTGGAATACGTCTAGAGGCATTTGCCAATTCTCGTCTTGAGGTCCCCTTAAGATCTCGCCGTCCCCAAAGCCGCTGACGCTGTAAAGTTCATCTGCGACCAACAGCATATATACACTTGTAGAAGGCCAAAGGGGAAGATCTTCCTCCGAGCTGGGTGATGTTAGCACGGGGGCCGCGGCCCGACTGATGTCGTCGGGCATCGTATATATGAACTGTTGGCTGCCGAATTTCACTTGCGCGATGTAGACTTCCTTACGTAGTGAACGCAGCGCCGGTAGCGCCATCTCTTGAGGAGGCGAGTGTTTATTTCCTCAATGTTAGTTATATGTGGGGCATATAGATGTCGCCGCCACACACTCAAAAAAAAAAGTATCAACGGGTTTAAAATGCGTTTTGAAAAAACAAAACGGTAAAAATAACAATGGATTTTATTTTAATTGATCACAAAAATGATGATTATTGGTTCTTGTCCGTCATTACGCGACTACATTAAAGTAGTTTTTTTAAACAGTGTTTTATTTAATATTTTGTGTAACGAAAGGTGACTTCATGTATCATCTCTGAAGTCATTTTTCAGCTTGACAACTCTGTAAATAATAAAACGGAGAGAAAAAAAACAAACCTTGCTGAGTTTCTTGCCGGTTCTTCTCAGAACAAGGTCTCCCGGAGTAGATTTACGAACCGATGGCGTAGCTTCTAGTCATTCATGAGTGTTTGTAACAGCCTTAACTGAATAAATGATTTTGATTATGATTATTGATTATAATAACTGATGTGCATGAAAATGTAAGAAATAAATAAATCTTTTTATAACTCTCTAGAAATAAGGAAAATACGTACATGATACGTAGCTTCACACTAACCCTTTTAATAAAAGTTGTCATTAGAAACATCTGATTATCACCTAATTATAAAATGAAACTATTATTACATCGCCACAATTTTTTTCATTCATTTTTGGATTCATTTAGAATATTGCATTACATATTTTTTGGTTATTAAATGTGGTTTCTTCTTCTTCCAACGGGCGTTTCCGCAACTCGACGTCCTTGTGTCACCTGTTTTGCGTTACGAGGGTGTATAGCCGGAATCACTCCAGCTCAGTTCCATCAGGAACGCCCGCAGGGTCTTACACATTGGTGACTGCCTGTTGAAGGTTTCCCGGTGAGCCGAGGTTGCATTCCAGCAGAACGTGAGTAGCTGTTTCTTCTGCCTCCATGCATCCTCTGCATAGAGGGATGTCCGTGACAACTAAGTTAAAAAGATGTCTGAAAGTGTGCATGTCCGGTAATAGCACCTGTTACCATGTGCAGGTAGGTTTGCTTAGCTGTAGAGTTTTGGAGAGGGCAGCGTTCACCCGTGGCAAAACGAGCTTGGTCTGCCTGAACATCTTCAGTTCGAGCCAGTGTTGCTGGTGTATTAAATGTGGTTTAATGGTAGAAAGCTACCCTCCTGCTCCGGTGGGCCGGGTTCGAATCCCTTTTTTATATCAATGATTTTAAAAGTTTCATTCGTATCATGGTTTTATAAGACAACACCAAATTTTTCATTTACCGAGAGTGAAGATCTAATATTATGTACCACAGGTCTGACATCAGGTCCTAATATACCGACTGCCGAATAAAATAATGTTATATTTATTGTTAATTTATGATGTAATGCTAAATCTACACCTGCTGCGTGTAGAAGCTTCTAGTGGCTTTGGTACTAAAATGTGCTTAAATTAGCACGGAAACTTTAAATTTACTACGCTACTTCAGGTGCATATACAAAGGAGATTGGCAGAAAACTAAGGTGTTTTGGTACCGCCTATAAAACACTTTAGAGGACGCGTAGGGCCATAAGTTAGAATATTTCAAGAAACAATTAAGATCATCGCTCGTATTTTTAGAACATGGGAGTAAAAAGATAATTACGTTTAAAGTTCACAAATAATTGGATTAAATGACTCGGAGCAGAGCCAGTAAGGCGTTAAAAACACAAAGAAACGTCAGTCACTCTATTTGACATTGACAATCAATCTATGTTTGTTAATTTATTGGGTTTAATCACCGAATAATTTAATTGTATTCTAATTAAGAAACCAAGCCGAATGAAAAACTTGATTCTGGCGAACTCCATAGGGGCGCCGCCAAAAATCAAAAAGAAGCAAAGTATTAAAAATGATCTTTATGAAATTGCCAACCAAAATCCACCTTGTTTCAGAATAAAAGTAACCTATCTACTTAGATTAAAAAAAAAAAGGGTAGATACGGTACACTCATACTAGCATCAAATAAAATATGATCCGACCACTACATAAGCAACTCTCACACATGCACACGTCTGTACATAAACATCAATCGAGCGAGCGAGACAGAACTACACGCTTCAACGCAGCGTATTGTTGTCCTTTTCTTGCTTAGAAAATGGCGATTATGTAAATAATATTCACGACAAACCGTGATTTTTGAGAAAATTGTTGGCAGGGGCATATTTGTGTCCTTTATAAAAGCATCGAAGGCATTGTTATATCTTCATAACACAGAATATACGCAATATTGTTGTATTGAGTGTACATGTAGCGTGTTTGAATGTCAAATTGTGACTAAAGCGAATTATGGTCGTGGACCACAATTTAAGCGGATCACTTTTGAGCTGCGAATGCCGTATCTTCCCTTTTTATTTTAATCTAACCCTACCTATCACGGATTGTTATTTTTAGAAATCTGCTGAAATAAGTAATTGCAGTGGTATTAATGCAATAGACTTTGGGAACTCCTCTAACCTTGTTTCAATATTGTACTTCGGTATTTCCTTCAAAAATAACAATTATTTCACATTCTCCTTTCTTCCTATGTGCTATCAAATCTTAATCATTGCTTCTTTCTACTTGTATAAACCATTAATCAGTGATAAAATACACAGAGACGAGCGGAATAAAAGAGCTAGATTCTGATTAATATTTTTTCTCACACAGTCTTTATAAATAAATATTATTATAAATCGTTTTGTTTTTCTCAGTCGTAGTAAATAAATTTTATTTAAAATATATCTAAGGTATATTAACATTTGGAGTCGGTGTCACGCCAACCCATGCTGTAAATGAAGTCTTAGATCTATCAAAATGCATTCCCCCAACTCCAAATGCTAATGTATTTTAGATACTCGTATAAGCAAAGCATATGTATTATTTCTTACTTTTAAGTGGTTTTTTGTCTGTTTTTATTTTCTGTGAAAAAGGTTTTATTTTTCATTTGTTATATTCAAATAACCTCAACTAAGTGTACTGCTAGTAAGTACCTGGGCTACATTATCTCAATCAATTATCTTAAAACAACCTAACAAGAATTGAGTACTGTCTGTGATTGAGGAGGTCAGTTGTTTATTTCCAAACTAGCGGCCCTCCCTCGCTTCGCTTCGGTGTAGAGCTGAAGTGTAGACTACAGTTTTTGTTCTCAGGCTTGTATTATACACAATGACATTCATCTATGATTCTTCTTATACCTGCATGCAAAGTCTCAGCCCGATCGGTTTAAAATTGACAAACTTTCATACAAACTTTCATTCCCTATTTTATCCCCTTGGGGGTAGAATTGATCAAAATGCTTTCTTAGCGGATGCCTACGTAATAACATCTACCTTCATGCCAAATTTTAGCCCGATCCGTCCAGTGGTTTGGGCTGTGCGTTGATAGATCACTATGTCAGTCAGTCACCTTTGAGTTTTATATATATAGAAGTACTCAGATCTTAACCAAATTTATATGGGGTCATCTCGCCAAAAATTGATTCAAACAAAAAAAACATCATCAATACTGATGAATTGAGAACCTTGAAGTCAGTCAAAAGGTAATAAATATTTCCTACGGCTGAGTGCCAGCCCTGGATAGTGGGCGGTCGTTTTCGGCTTAGCGGCCGAAGCCTCTACATTCCTCGCCATTAGGAGATACTTAGCAGTTTTATAAGCCCTCAGCTTGGATTTATAGCTATTTTATTTGCACCAAAGGTGATAAATATGGCGTTACCATAATGTGGCTAATGTGAATTAAGTTTATTATAAGCTGAAGCCGAGAGCTAGTGGGATGGAATATGAAAGCTAGGATTTAGGACGCAATTAACACGATTCTATAGTTAAACACAAAATAATATTATATCTGATGACAGGCAAAGACTATGACACACAATAACAATTTTGATAGAAAAAATCAAAAACTAAATTTATAAAAGAGGTCGGCAACATAAGCTTTTATTTAACTTGAACTGTTCGTATGTAATATGTAGCTTTCAAAATTTGTAAACCATTTTTCGACCACTTCTTGTTATCTGGTTCAGCTGAAATATCGTATACTGATGTAAGTCTGGTGACGATGCAATAATATGGTACGATGTAGCTGGAAGGTGATCATAGGAACTCTGTAATGAAACCAAGCAATCCAATCAAGTTTGGGCTCCTTTGATTCGTCTTGACGAGCATTTTGTCATTCGATGGCATCCAAGGTATGAAGAAGGTTGTGGAAGGTGGCCATAGGAAGTCCGCTATGAAACAACATAATGCCACTGAGTTTGGGCTCGTATGATTCGTCTTGACGAGCATTTTGTCATTCGATGACATCCAAGGTATGAAGAAGGTTATGGAAGGTGGCCATAGGAAGTCCGCTATGAAACAACATAATGCCACTGAGTTTGGGCTCGTATGATTCGTCTTGACGATCATTTTGTCATTCGATGGCATCCAAGGTATGAAGAAGGTTGTGGAAGGTGGCCATAGGAAGTCCGCTATGAAACAACATAATGCCACTGAGTTTGGGCTCGTATGATTCGTCTTGACGAGCATTTTGTCATTCGATGGTATCCAAGGTATGAAGAAGGTTGTGGAAGGTGGCCATAGGAAGTCCGCTATGAAACAACATAATGCCACTGAGTTTGGGCTCGTATGATTCGTCTTGACGAGCATTTTGTCATTCGATGGCATCCAAGGTATGAAGAAGGTTATGGAAGGTGGCCATAGGAAGTCCGCTATGAAACAACATAATGCCACTGAGTTTGGGCTCGTATGATTCGTCTTGACGAGCATTTTGTCATTCGATGGCATCCAAGGTATGAAGAAGGTTGTGGAAGGTGGCCATAGGAAGTCCGCTATGAAACAACATAATGCCACTGAGTTTGGGCTCGTATGATTCGTCTTGACGAGCATTTTGTCATTCGATGGCATCCAAGGTATGAAGAAGGTTGTGGAAGGTGGCCATAGGAAGTCCGCTATGAAACAACATAATGCCACTGAGTTTGGGCTCGTATGATTCGTCTTGACGAGCATTTTGTCATTCGATGGCATCCAAGGTATGAAGAAGGTTATGGAAGGTGGCCATAGGAAGTCCGCTATGAAACAACATAATGCCACTGAGTTTGGGCTCGTATGATTCGTCTTGACGAGCATTTTGTCATTCGATGACATCCAAGGTATGAAGAAGGTTATGGAAGGTGGCCATAGGAAGTCCGCTATGAAACAACATAATGCCACTGAGTTTGGGCTCGTATGATTCGTCTTGACGAGCATTTTGTCATTCGATGGCATCCAAGGTATGAAGAAGGTTGTGGAAGGTGGCCATAGGAAGTCCGCTATGAAACAACATAATGCCACTGAGTTTGGGCTCGTATGATTTGTCTTGACGAGTTCTTTGTCTCTGGTTTTTTTTTTACCTTTTATTGTTTAGGAGCTTTTGTCCGATGACATGACAGCTCCATCGAAACAAAGTAACGAGTACTGAACTAATTAATTAAGAATTGTAAAATTATTACATTAAATGTCATACTTGTGTAATTTACTGGCAGCATTCCACTAAACTACGGAAGTACAATGCGGCTTCTGAATCGGGGTTGCTCAGAACACTTTGAACAATCCCCATATTCAACTTATTTATTTGAAATTTTGATTATAAAATTGTTTCTTTGAACCTGATTCCGCTGACATTCCATCAAAAGATGATGCACGTCCTCAATTTGATGACATATTTCACAATTAGTTGTATTTACTTTTTTCGTCATATATACAAACTTCCTTGATGGTATGTGACCGGACCTAATTCTTAATATGAGTTTTACTTTTCTCCGACATAATCTTTATATATATAATTCTTCTGTGAGTGTGTATGTCACTGAACTTCTCTTAAACGACTGGACCGATTTTGATGAAATTTTTTGTGTGTGTTCAAGGGGATCTGAGAATGGTTTAGATTCACAATTTTGTCCGCTGGACAACCCCTATTTTTTAGGGCGGTACGAAGTTCGCTGGGTCAGCTAGTTTAGTATATAAAAACCACGGTATTCGAGGAGGCTCACTTTGTATTGTTTTGTACCAAATACCTTTTATTTTATTTTGTCTCTGGATGGTACCTAGGGTCTGATGGTGGAGCTGGAAGGTGACCATAGGAAGTCCGTAATTAAATTACAGTCCCATCGAGTATGGGCTCGTTTTATTCGTCTTGATGATTACTATATGTATAGCATATTCTCATTTAAATGTATATATGTAGTTATTGTGTTTTGTATGTATTTTACATATTGTGTGTATTGTTATTTTATTTTGTTTTATATTTTGCTGGCATATTACTTCTCTATTTAACTACCTTTTGTTGCGGGTAGGAAATATTTACTTTTAGGGAAAAACCAGATTTCTTTGACTTATTTATTTAATAACTTTTCGGAGCACAATGTAATCGCTGGACGCACGGTGCAGTAAGAGAAAGGGCGCATGCCCGAGATCCATAAACAATGTTTTATGTTATTAACTAATCTTTTTGGTGGCGATGCCAACACCTTTTGACTTAAAGGTTATAGCCATAGATACTGCGCTATCAAAAAACAACAGCTCCGGTTATGCGGCAACTTATTATAGTAGTGTAGTTCATATTCTTTTTAAAATTTATTTATTTTTATTTATTTTTTATTTATTTATTTTTATTTATTTATTCATGGAAAACAAACAGCATGTTAAAACTAAGGATAAAACGAGATGATGTAGCATTGATATGCCTTATATAGTTTTCACAAATACAACTCAAACAAAATATACTTAATCCAATCGAGGCCGTAGATTAATTAAAAACTATATAAAAATAAAAACACAGAAGTAAAAAATTAAGCATAAAGCCATACCCACAGAGAAAATGGTGATAAAAATATAAAGTAATTTAAATTAAGTTTTGTTATTGTTATTAAAAAATTTACTATTCACAGTCTTTTTGAAATAATTTTGTCTCGCCAGGAATACGTCCACATCACTTGAATAATTATTATTGAAATTTTGTGTTACTCTATTAAAGTAGGAATTCTGTCTATAATTTGTGGAACATAAATCAGTATGGAATCGCAGATAATTGCGTCTGGCAACTGTGCGGAATGGTACCTGGATTTTAACCGATGATAGCAGCTCATTGCTGTCTATCTTGCCGAGAATTAAATTGTGGAAAAATGTTAGGTCCGCAGCTTCTCTACGCTTACTTAGTGGAAGAAAATGGTGTCGTTGGCAGTTAACAGTATAATTTGGACCTGGACTTAACCCAAATTTAAAGTTTAAAAACTTCAGGAACTTTTTTTGTATCTTTTCTAATTGATTAATATAACAATCATAGTGAGGATTCCAGACCTGGGATGCGTATTCCAGGTGACTTCTTACCAAAGAGCAATATAAAATTTTTAGTGATTTTGCTATTTTAAAATCTTTGGTTGATCTGAAGATAAACCCTAACATTTTCATGGCTTTTGATGTTATATTATCAATGTGCTTATCTAGAAGGAGTTTCGAATCAAAGATTACGCCCAGGTCTTTTATGTAATCTGTACGCTGTAATGACTGCATATTAATTTTATAGTTGAAGTGGAGGATATTTTGAGATCTACTGAATGTAATACAATTACATTTAGATATATTAAGGTCGAGTTTATTTGCAAGACAATAGTCCTGTAGCCTAACGAGATCCTGTTGCATAAGTACACAATCGTGAAATGAGCCAATCTTTCTGAAAATTTTCATGTCATCTGCAAATAGTAATATTTGTGAGTGTTCGAAGCATATATTAATGTCATTAACAAATATAATAAATAGAAGAGGACCTAAAATGGATCCCTGTGGTACACCAGATGGAATGGCCGAGAAACGTGAGTGGGAAGAGAAACCGTTAAGAACGACCGTTTGGCATCGATTGGCAACATAAGAACTTAACCACCGGAAGAGATCTCCGCGTATACCCACTGACTGTAGCTTTCTGAGCAGTAACACGTGATCAATCCGATCAAATGCCTTGCTATAATCTGTATAGATTGCATCAACTTGCCCACCCGACTGCATTCCGTTAGTCACCTCCTCCAAGAACGATAAGAGGTTGGTCACTGTAGACCTGCCTTTCAAAAAACCGTGTTGCTGTGGAAGAAATGTATTTTTGAGGGCTGTGTATATTTGGCCATGTACGATTTTTTCCAATACCTTAGCTAAGACACATAGTTTGGATATAGGTCTATAGTTAACAACCTCAAGCTTTGATCCCTTCTTGTGAATAGGAGTAACAGTTGCTGTCTTCCAGATCGCTGGTACCACGCCTTCACCAATAGAACGTTTGAATAAGTAAGTTACAGGTGAGGTTAAACTACGAGCACTTCTGGAGATCAGAATCGGATGCAAACCGTCAGGTCCCGCAGACTTTTTACGATCCAACGAGACTAACAACTTGAAAACGTGATCATCTGTAATTTCAATCGTGGAGATTTCGGCAGTAGATGGTGTAATATCAGGTCCAATTAAATTATCTAAATCAGTATTCGACTGGGAGGGCGATGTTAAAAAAGAAGAATGAAAAAATTCTGCCAATGCATTGCAAATGTCATTACCGTGGGTCATGGTAGTGTTGTTATACAACATAGATGAAGGATAAAGGCTCTTATCCTTTTTTACATATGACCAAAAAACCTTAGCGTTGTCACGTAAACTATTTTCAGTATTTTCTACGTACTTATTATAACAATCCTGTTCCACTTTTTTCACTCTCTGACGCAGAATGTTAAATGCGATGCCGTCGGCCTTATTGCCGTAGGTCTTATATTTAATATGCAGCTTGTTTTTTTCTTTTAGAATTTTTTTCAAAGCTGGTGAATACCATACTGGGTAACGGCTGGGGTTCACATATTTGAAGGGTATGTATTTATCTCTAAGATTAGACAATATTTGATTGAATCTTGCCAGTGCTTCATTGAGTGACTCACATGATAATATGGTATCCCAATCATAATTATCAAGTTCGTGGCATATAGCAGAATAGTCACCTTTATTGTAAAAGTATTTTAGGTATGATTTGGGGCTTAAGGTCGCCATATCGAGAAAGTTACATTGGCAGATTAGGGCAGGATGATAAGAGTCCTCGTCTACTAGAGGGTCATCGCAGTGATGAACCGCTAAATCTCCATTATACAGAATCAAATCGAGTATGCCATTTAGGTGATTTCTGATACTGTTAAATTGGTTCAAATCACAAAAATGCATTAAGTCTCTTAATTCAATATGATTAATATTATTAGAGCGAAACGATGGACTTAAATACTGAACGCCGTCAGATAACGACCACAATATATCGCTTAAGTTAAAATCTCCAGCGATTATATATTTATCTTGGGGGTTATTTGTAAAAATTGATGAAACTTTGTTGCAAAAGTTTGATAATTGTGTGGAAAAAGATAATCCGTGATGCTGTTGACATAAATATATACATACAATATGTACGTTAATAGGGGCCAGTCCTTTTTTTTTTGAGCCAATTCTAAGAGAATCCCATATATCCTCCGCAGTTGAATGCCATTCAGGCCGTGCGGACACCGTTAAGTCGCGGCGCAGAGCGATAAGGACTCCGCCTCCACGCGTCTGTCCCACAGTCGAGTAGTTTCGGTCGCGACGCCATACCGTGTACTTGTCACTGAACAACTCGTCGTTGTTTATACCGTCCAATAACCATGTTTCTGTTAGTAATATAACATCATAATTGTGAAGTTGAATGTTTCTTTTAAACTGCACCGTCTTCGTCCGCAAACCCCTGACATTTTGGTAATAAATATTAATCATCGTAGCATCCGATCCAGCCGATGTGGCCGAACCGCAAACCACAAGAACCAATCTCATCATTTTTTGAACGTTGTATGTCAGGGGTTCGAAGATCGAAAACAGTGCAATACAGGCAAAACATATACTTCATGGTGTGTGTTTCTAAAATAGTTGTTATGCAATAGTTTTTCTTCGATGAGTTAATGTATGTTCGTGTTGATGTTTCGTGACAAGTATCGGTAATTAAAACGCAAAAAAGAATCAGCAAATTAATACGTATGATTAAAATTAGATAACGCATTTCAAATTGTAATGAGTCTGTAGAAAGTATTATAGTAAGTATGTTTATATGAACATGATTAGCAGAGCTGCAGTAACATTTTGTTAAATTGATATTGTGTAAATAAAGTAATAGATAATGTGCAAAATCATTACGTATCTCTGTTTGAGAGTTGAGGTTCAATGCGTACCATTTCAATAAAGTGCAACATAAGGTACAGCAACCATCACATACATAAAAATTTATAACTTGAGACATATAGTATGCGTAAGGGGTGTGTAAATTGAAGTCTTTATGGGAATTACAGTGGCGACTGTATGCAAGAATCAGTAAATACTTTCGTAAAATATCATTCAGAATTGAAAAATAAAGGTGACGCATTGTAGAACGAGTTAAATAGTTTAACATGGATGTGAATATTTTCATAACCGAAAAATTAACAAATAAAGTGAGGTAGGTTATTGAAGAATTTAACTGAGTAAAAATTAAAAAAATAATATAATAGTTTGTACCTTTAATATGTGGGTATGGCTTGTACATTGTAGTTAGGGCAGATAACAACAGCAATAACTTAAAAATGTAAACACAAAATGACTTTATTATGCAACAATGTAGTCATTGTATATTGGATAGGTCATTTTCACTTTTAACTGCATGTATTGGTGAGGTATCATTTTTTCTAATTAGTATTTTGTAGTTTTGAACCCAGACGTACTTAAAGTTTTTCTCCGAGGCTATCTTCTTAACTTTTGTAAGTAGTTGCTTATTTTCTCTAGTGAGGTGATCGTTGACATAAACATGATTGGTCTCACCAAAACCTAAACTATCAGCAGTCAAGTTTGGCTTGTGGGCTCTAGCCGCGGCAACAAAATTCTCTTTGGTGTATCTTACGAGAAACCCAACAATGATTGGCTTCGGTTCGGTAGTAGACCGCACGCGGGTGATAAAGTTAATTTCCGTTTTTTGAATAGGCTGTCCTAGCAAGTCTCCAATTTGCATCACAATTTCGAACAGATTTTCTTTTTTTTTAATTGGGATACCCTTAATTTCTACATTATTTGCTCTCAAAAGTTGGTCCCTAGAGGATAACTCATCTGATAACTTCGCTATTTCGATCTCCAACTGGGGGTAGCATTCAGGCATTGATGGCTTCTTCTCTAGCGTATCCACTCTTTCTATTACTTCTGCCAGTTTTGCCGAATTTCCAGCCACTTCTTCTTTAATATTAGACATTGACAGTTCGAAGTTATGAATAGTTTCCTTGATATTTTTTATTTCCTGCACTATAGATGGTAGTTGTTCTAAACGAGTATTGATTCCAGTTATGCCATTTCTCAATTCTTGAAGAACGAGGTCAAGGGTGGCCGCCGAAGGTGCTGCTCCAGGTGACATGGGTGTTGCGACCCGAGAGTTGTTTGATTTACAGCTTGTACATTGGATCGTTGCTTGTCTGGCCGGTCCAAGTTTTCGATAGTTAGACTCCGTTATATTTGCACATGAAAAGCAGTAAAACACAGCACATTTTGAGCATTTAACACCATCCGAGTAGTTATTTTTACAAACTGGACAAGCGAACATTATGGACGAAGTATATTTATAAATTAGTGAATTATCCGTGCCGCGGTGGGTAAACGCAGGTTCTTAGCGTGGAAGCAGTAGCGTTTTTGCGTGTTGACGATGCAAGCGCGCGGCGCGAACTCAAAAAAAATTACTTGTTTCATGAGTGTGAAATATTCATTATGACATGTTATATTATGAAAGTCATATTTCTCTCGGAAGTAGATTAGTTAGTTTTTTTTATGTTATAGGGGGCATACGACGAGCAGACGGCTCACCTGATGGTAAGTGAAGTCACCGTCGCCCATGGACACTTACAACACCAGGAGTATCACAAATGCGATGCCAGCCTTTAAGGAAGGAGTATGCTCTATTTTTGAAGGTTTTTGGGTCGATTGGTCCGGAAACACTGCTGGCGACAATATATTCCACAGTTTTGTCGTACGTGGTAAAAAATTTCGACAAAAACGCACGGTTGTGGATAGTCACGCATCAAGATGATGGGGATGAAATTTTTGTCGCGATGTAAGATTGCGAAATGCAACAGCTGGAATTAAACCGAACAATTCCTTAGAACACTCCCCGTGATAAATGCGATAGAAGATGCAGAGCGAAGCTACATCCCTACCCAAAGCCAAAGGATCAAGATGATCGGAAAGGTCCTGGATTCGAGCCGCTCGGCGCTGGATGCGATCCAAAGGGAGAAGCTGGTACTGGGGTGCCCCCGCCCAAAGATGAGAGCAGTACTCCATGTGAGGCCGAACCTGTGCCAGTATAATTAATATAAATGATTAGAGATTATAATTAGTACAATATATTTTGTGTAATTTTGGATTTCACTACAAGACAATGGAAGAACTTACAGCCATGCTAAGGAACCCACAGAGCAAATTTGATGAACAGACACAAGAGATACGCGACATGAAAGAAAGCATAAATAATAATATAGATGGAAAAATTGTCCAACTTGAAAGTAAACACAACCAACTAGAAAATATCACAACAGAGCAGGGCCAGCGCATACAACAGTTAGAAAGAGCCAGCAGAAAGAGAAATTTAATTTTCTTTCGAATAGAAGAAGGTGAAAAGCACTATCACGATCTACAACAAAAAATAATACAAATGTTAAATAAATACATGAAAATAAACTGCATGAAAGAAAATATAGAAGAAGTAAGGCGTATGGGTAAAAAACTTGACAATAATAGCAAAATTAGACCGACCATAGTGTCTCTACCCACTTTGGGGATGAAAATTGACATTTTGAGAAACAAAATGAAACTTAATGAATCTCCATACTACATCAAAGAAGATTTTCCTCCAAAAGTGCTGGTAAAACGCAAAAAGTTAACAGTTCAGATGTTAGAAGAAAGGAAGAAAGGCCATAAGGCATTTTTAAAGTACGACAAACTTGTAGTGATCCCAGAAGAAAAAACAAATCAACATCACAATACTCCTAACCAAAAAAATAATTAAGAAAAGGACTTTATCGGAGTCACCTGAAACTAACGAGGAAAAATCAATCTCAGAAAAAACAGCCTAAAAATAATCACACATACAACAATACATGATAAGAAATCAAAACCAGGACCAGACTACAATTTTACCAACATCTTCTGCATCTCCTGGCGGCTCTGCTGGTGGTTGGTGGGTGGTGGTGGTGGTTACTATACATTTGCACGTACAACGTGAGATCTCACGAAAGAGTACTAGAATTTAAACAGGCTATATCAAAAATAAAGTACGATGTCATTGGACTTGCTGAAATAAGAAGAGAAGGTTATAATATAATAGAGGATGACGAACACATTTTCTGCTATTTTGGAGAAAAGAAAGGTCAGCACGAAGTCGGCTTCCTTGTGAAAAATGTATACAAAATAAATAATGAGAGCTTAATAGGAGTCTCAGAACAAATATGTGTATTAAATCTTAAATTTGACAATATAGTAATGTCAATCATACAAGTCTACGCTCCTTCCTCCGACGCAAGCGATTTGGATATCAAAACATTCTATCGACAGCTCAGAGAAACACCACTACAAAGCCACAAATACCTAATAATAATGGGGGATTTAAATGCCCGTATTGGACAACGATCTACCGGCGAAGATAATTGCTACGCAAATACGGTTATGGAAAAAGAGATAAAAGAGGAAGAACTCTTCTCGGATTTTGCTCGGAAAACAACTTATGCATAACAAACAGCTTATTTAAAAAGAAAGGAAAAAATATGAGGCTCTATTCAAAGAAAAGTTTAAAAGCTTTATTTTCGAACTTTATTAATTAGGGCCTGCACGGGAAATTAACATTTCGATTTAAATCACCTTTACACCACTTAAAGGTAAATAAGTAAGTAAATAAATCTTTATTGTGTATGAAACAAGGTAACATGAAAATACAGGTCTTAATGCTAATGTACAGTGCCATTTAATCCTACCTTTTCAGGTGTATACACATTTATATTGTACGTATAGGAACCATTTGACTTTTGATTTCTACTTATATTCTAAATACTATAAAAACATTTTTGGCTAAGCCAATGCTTAAGTATTTTTTTTTAATTTGAAAAGTTTTAGTTCTTTGAACTTGTCTGGTAATTTATTGTAAATTTTAATGCACATAATAAAAGTGTTTTTAGCTGCTAAACACAATTTTGTAGCAGGCCTATGGAGCTTATTTTTATAAACTGAGCGCAAATTGAAAAGTGTTGAAAAACCTTCGAGTACATAAGTAAAGAAGGCATAGAGACAACAATCGAATAACTTCATACAATTGCCTATGTGTAGGTGAGCACTGACGCTAGACGCGTACGCAGAGAAACATTACTAAAGGCTATTTGACAGTATGAAAAATAAAGTACCCATTATTGGCATTTGTGTTTAATATAAATATTAGCAGTGATATTTTTATTCTAAGAGAACAAATAATGAATATCTCTAAATACTTAAATAAATAAAAATATAACTAATTAATACCTTTTCTCGATGGCGCAGGTGGTAAGCGCGTTCGGCTGTAATCGTTGTAGTTAAGCAACTTTCGCAGTGGTCGGTCATTGGATGGGTGGCCAAAAATTTCCATCTCGAGTTCCTCCGTGCTTCGGAAGGCACGTTAAGCCGTTGGTCCCAGTTGCATCTGCAGTCGTTAGCACCCGCCAATCCGCACTGGGCCCGCGTGGAGGTTCATGGCCCAATCTCCCTATTCCATCCATAGGGAAGGCCTGTGCCCCAGCAGTGGGGTCAGTAAGAGGCTGATGATGAATACCTTTTCTAAAAATTTATTAAATAGAAATGATTTTTTGTCAAATGGTGATTGGCGGAGAATAAGATGACGTCACTTGCTAGTAAACTTCCGGTCAAAGTGAAGTTACATTGTATCTTTTGATGTCTTACTGTCACATATCAGTGAGAAGCCGTAATGTCCAGAGAAACGTTTTCACGGCAACTTTTTAATGGATTTTTTACTTAGTTTTTTTACTGGAGTACAAAACAGAATTATGCATATTCACACAGTAAATAACTCTAGATAATTATCATCACCAGCCCATTTATGTCACTACTGCTAGAGCACAGGCCTTCCCTATGGATGGAATAGGGAGATTGGGTCATGACCCACCACGTCAGATTGGTGGATGCTAACGACTGCAGATGTCGCCGAGACCAACGGCTTAACATGCCTTACGAAGCACGGAGGAGCACCAGATAATAAATTTCGGTCACCTATCTAATGACTGACCATTGCGAAAGTTGCTTAACTTCCACGATCGCAGGTCTAACGCGCTTTCCACGTGTTCGAGCTCCTGATGTGAGATCGTTTTCTAAAATACCATATAGTCCAGTCAAATTACGGAAAAAAAAGGGCTAAAAAAACATGAGCGAGCACAGTTTGGGGATTTTGAGGATCGATAGGGGGGGTGCATCCTGAGCTTAAGTTCCAATTTGAGGGGCTGTACTGAGGTCAGCTCAAGGTCATTTCGATGCAAACGCGTTTAATTCGATATCTCGAGAAATATCAGTGTTAGCCAAAAAATTCTAGAGACCTTTTTTCTTCTAAATGAAATTTATTAACTTTTTTATTTAAAACTTTTTTTTGTAACATCAATATTTTTTAAGTTATTACTCCCGCAAGGCAAAAATTTCATTTTTTTCCCTATTTTTCGTCGTTTTCTCCCCAAACATTCAATTTTATTGAATTTTACCGATCATCAACGTGTATATCTTTTAATTATGCACAATTTTGTTATTTGTTTCTTAGGTTTTCACGCACATCACTCATTAAATAAAACTAGTTTAAACGGGATAATGCACGAAACTTTATTTATTTATTGACGTTTCGTAGCCTTTCCAGGCTTCGTCGTCAGAATAAAACTTTTGTTTAATTTGTCGAGCTACCTTCGAAAGACTTTTATTGAGCGTTTGGTTATTTCATCATTCGATTTTTAAGTTTTATTGTCTATGTATGAATTTATTATTTAATTTACTTAATAAAGTATTTTATTTAAAATTCTTGTTTGTAATTTTGCGTTTATTTATTTGACCCTAACTACCGTAAACTACCACCGGTTCCAAAATTGGGAGACCTTCCTGAGAAGAACCGGCGAAACAAACTCAAGAGAGGCTTTCTATCTCCTTCTTATGTTAAATTATGCAAACAAAAAGAACTAATAGTATCTGATGGTCTTGCAGTATGTGCTCGGGGTTGGGATTTTATCTCCTGTATAATAGGTTCCCAAGCTGGTGGTATATACCAACCATCTTCCCTATTGAAATTTGGATATTTTTTAATCTCAATAGCCTCGCGCATCATTCGAGGAACGAACAGATTTGATAGACCACAGATCCTTGCAGCTGAGCGGCGTTTCGTTCCTCGAATGATGCGCGAGGCTATTGAGATTAAAAAATATCCAAATTTCAATAGGGAAGATGGTTGGTATATACCACCAGCTTGGGAACCTATTATACAGGAGATAAAATCCCAACCCCGAGCACATACTGCAAGACCATCAGATACTATTAGTTCTTTTTGTTTGCATAATTTAACATAAGAAGGAGATAGAAAGCCTCTCTTGAGTTTGTTTCGCCGGTTCTTCTCAGGAAGGTCTCCCAATTTTGGAACCGGTGGTAGTTTACGGTAGTTAGGGTCAAATAAATAAACGCAAAATTACAAACAAGAATTTTAAATAAAATACTTTATTAAGTAAATTAAATAATAAATTCATACATAGACAATAAAACTTAAAAATCGAATGATGAAATAACCAAACGCTCAATAAAAGTCTTTCGAAGGTAGCTCGACAAATTAAACAAAAGTTTTATTCTGACGACGAAGCCTGGAAAGGCTACGAAACGTCAATAAATAAATAAAGTTTCGTGCATTATCCCGTTTAAACTAGTTTTACACAATTTTGTTCTTAAACTTTTTTCTGTAACTTCAATACCTTCGGAGTTATATATTATTTTACCGAGCGAAATCCACGCCACTGTCGCAACGTGTATCCACAGATACAGAAGAAATTCAATAAAATTGAATGTTTGGGGAGAAAACGACGAAAAATAGGGAAAAAAATGAAATTTTTGCCTGGCGGGAGTAATAACTTAAAAAATATTAATGTTACAAAAAAAAGTTTTAAATAAAAAAGTTAATAAATTTCATTTAGAAGAAAAAAGGTCTCTAGAATTTTTTGGCTAACACTGATATTTCTCGAGATATCGAATTAAACGCGTTTGCATCGAAATGACCTTGAGCTGACCTCAGTACAGCCCCTCAAATTGGAACTTAAGCTCAGGATGCACCCCCCTAACGATCCTCAAAATCCCCAAACTGTGTTCGCTCATGTTTATTTGATTCCGTAATTTGACTGGACTAATATTACCGGTGATAGACCGCCAGTGCTCACACTGATAAGGGTAGTATGAACCATTGTGTGTCATCTTCACTCGTGTGCTTCGAGACCTAGAGCTCTATTTTTGAATCACTCGTCTTGCGTCGAACGCTCTATTTCTACTAAATTTCATTCGACATAATTAATTTCGTATTTTTGAATCGCTCGAGTGCAACGAATGGGTATACAACGCGATAACGCGATCATGGCGCGTTTAAACGATGCGAACATCGCGTGATCGCGAACTGGGTGTCCTAATAGAACGCGAATACGGAACGGGTTAGCCCTGCCCCTCTCCCCGCTTCCTATCGACGCGACGCGATCATCGCGCGAACTTCTGTTAGGACACCTATTCATCATTAATAGGTTTGATTGCGCGTTCGTGCGAACTAAGTTCGCGCGAATAGATTTTTAAACATTTTAGTCGCGCGAATGCATCGCGCGATCGCCTTAGGACACCTATTCTAGATCAATATGTTTGATCGTCGACTCGTACGATGATCGCTTCGCTCATTCGCGTTATCGCGTTATATTAGGACAATGCCTGCATGGCGAATGGTGAAGGCGAATGATAGACTAATTGTAAAATTTTTTGTGCTATTGGACGACGATAATCTATCATTGCCATGCTTTATATGAAACGACAACGAGAATTTTTGTTCGGTTTTCATTGCGGTAATTACCAGCTTATATTTTTTCTGCGTGAACTGAGTAAAATTTTATATTTCTTATGAAACAGGTAACACCGGTGACGAATGATTCAAAAATACGGAAAATCAGTACTATGCGACTTGAAAGTCGAAGGTGACTTCGCATTCGACGATACTATGTCAGACGAGTGATTCAAAAATAGAGCTCCGGGTCGACCTCCGTGGTCGAGTGTTGTTATATATCTATCCAATGCTATTACATCTCATTAATTGTCTATTGCCGATTGTTAACTTAAGGAATGTTGTCTTTGTTTACACACTTCCGTTTCCCGCGTCCATGGGAGTCTCATTATTCAATTCGTCATCCGAACCTGCCTTTTATTTACATGAAGATTTCCCGGCCTGCTATCAAGTATCACAAGTGGTATGTGTACGCCGGGAAAACGCCGGTTTTTAAGCTGTCGCCTACTCAGAGGTCCCTGGTTCGAATCCCGGTGCGGCGAATGTTTGTGTGATAAATACGAGCACTTGTACCTAAGTCTGTATGGACGTTTTTATGTATTTCTAAATGAATATACGTACTTTATGTATTCTATCCGTTACCCTAGTATCCCATAACGGAAAATCATTATTATGCGACTTGAAAGTCGAAGGTGACTTATGTCGCATTCGACGATACTATGTCAGACGAGTGATTCAAAAATAGAGCTCCTGTTGTAATTCGGCAAGTGCGAGGTCGCGGCACTCGTTGTCGGTTGATTTATCGCTAGAAAAGAATTAGCGTGAATTTCGCTGCCAACCCACCCGTGTAGGTACTCATAAAACTCACGGAACCATTATTAAAAGAAAGGGCCAAGCGTGAATCGTATTTTCTTCCATTAAATCAGCTCGTCTATTTGAGAATTTCAACTTCTAAATATTTTCAGAGTAGCTCTTTGTCAAAGATTTTTTACTGGCAAAATAATGAAATTACCAGGGCTTGTTTACCGGTTAATTTTCAAACCTAAATCAGTGTCAAGTACATTAGGAGCGTTTTATTTAGGTTTGGCTCTACCTTAACCTTAAAAAACCGGTTTTCCTAAAAAAGCGAAATCAAATAGGTTTGAAATCAATTTAGCGGTTTTTAAAGGGTTTCATTTCGCTCTTACTGACGGCTTAAATAAATACACAGCTACAAAATGAATAACTTGACTCACTAGACGCTAGCAAACGTGTCAATAAATGCATCAATCTCTGAGCATTAACAAGTTGTGACTTGATTAGTTCAAACAAAACAAACTTGCCGACGCGTGCACGTGTCGCTCTGGATTAAACCGGTTTATTAAGGTTTTAAGTACCGCTTTCATTTTGGACGCGTTCCGAACGAAACCTTTACTAAAAACCGGTATTAACCTTTATTTACCGGTACTTTTAAACCGGTTTCAAGCCCTGGTGATTACTATATAGATTTATAAACCCAGCAGTTTATGCTTAAACATAATAATTTTAAGGTCTGATTGTCGAATTGTCAATTCTGCAATTTTGCCCACTTTTTACACAACGACAATTCATATTCAGAATAAACATAATTTGATAATAATAATAAACACTTTATTGCTCACTAACAAAAGGACATAGGTGTAAATAATACATTTAACAATAATGTGAGCAAAGGCGGTCTTATCGCTAAAAGCGTTCTCTTCCAGACAACCTTCGCTGTAAGGTAAGCTAAACAGAAAAGAAGTAGTATAGTTATAATTTTTATGTTTTAAACATGTAACTGCTTGATGTTTAAATCTAAAGAAAATATAACTAGAAAAAATACTTATACTTATTTTTTTCACTTTCACTTACACTATACTATTATTAATCAACTAGCAAACCAGTGAACCAAATGTTCCCCAAAAATGTATTTAATTAATTGAGAACATCGGAGATTTTGTGTGGTTTCGTTTGAAATTCGTGATTTCTCGAAAACCGGAAGTGCTACGTTACTCAAATCCGGTTTGTAGTCTTATCAGACTATTCTTAACTTATAACTTAAACATTCTCTTTATCTATCTCTTACGGTTTGGCCGCTGAAACAGCACCACAGACAGACGGACGGACGGACTTGTCTAATAGATAAGAGATACTTGTAAAAGTATTCATTTGACATTGTGGGTTACCTATAATGCGAAGAGATGGCGCTGCCTTGCAGCTCAAGAATGGCTATAGGAATTTCGACGCGGTCCGTGAGGGCCGCGGTAGCATAATTGGTTAGTGCATTCGCCCGGATTGTGAAGGGTACGGGTTCGAGTCCCGTCTGCTGCCTGGTCCGCGTGGATTTTTTTCTAGTTATATTTTCTTTAGATGTAGTAGAGTTAGATTTGAGGGTAACTTTGACAATGGTCAGTCATCGGGTGGGTGACCAAACAAGTTTTATCTCAAGCACTTCCGTTCTTCGAAAGAAACGTTGAGCCTTTTGGTCCCGGCTGCATATGCAGTCGTCAGACCCAAACAATTCACACACTGAGCCCGCGTGGTGGATCACGGCCCAATCTGATCCCAAGATGATGATACAGAAAGGATATTGCTGATGAAGATATAAGAAATTCACTATACGTATTGTTACGTGGTGGGATGGGGTTCGAAATTATATGCCATTTCACGCTTGACAGTTCTTTATTTACCACATGGTTCACACAATTAACAATGTTAATTACAAAACACTCACTAAACACTGTATTTCACTATACAAGTCTCTTAACAATCTCACTTGAACACTTTGGTTGCACTTTGATCGCCTTTGGATTCGCTCCGAAATCGCTGTTGAAACTCAACTGTCTCTGCGCCGCGCCAATCCCGCTTATATACGCCGATCGACGCATTCTAGAAAGTACCTGTTAAATTGAGGATTACCTAGCACCCGCGAGTACGAAGTACCTACTTATACCTAAGCAGGTAACGCGCATAACTTGTAAACAAGTGCAGATGTCGTTGCACCTTCTCCCTTACCCGCACTGCATAAGGCTCATTTTTGAATGAGCCGCATTTCTCGACCTGTATCGCGACCCGCGGTGCTCTGGCACATTCGATCTCTAGCACATTCGCGGTTCTATTTCGAGAGTGTTTGTGACAGTATGTTTAGTGTGGAGGTTATTATATCATCATCGACCCATGCTCGTCCACTGCTGGACATAGGTCTCCCCTAATGCACGCCACTGCTCCCGATTTTCTGCCACTCTCATCCAGCCCACTCCAGCCAGTCTACGAATGTCATCATCCCATCTTGTCTCAGGGCGTCCCACACTACGTTTACCGAGTCGCGGTCTTCACTCAAGAACTTTACGGCTCCATCGGCCGTCAGTTCTGCGGCTAATGTGACCAGCCCACTGCCACTTCAGTTTGCTAATTCGGTGGGCTATGTCGGTGACTCTGGTTCTCTGTCGGATTACACCATTTCTGATGCGGTCCTTCAGGGATACTCCGAGCATAGCCCTTTCCATAGCTCTCTGAGCGACTTTAAACTGGTGGACCAGTCCAGCCGTCAGTGTCCACGTCTCGGCGCCGTATAGGGTATGCACACACGATTGTTTTTCACCTTTTTGACATAAAAATATTATGACCCATTTGAAACTGAACCCTAATAACAAAAAGGGGGCACGTTGGTACAGGGCGAATGGCACCGGTAGGGTGGCCATAAATTAGGGGGTGTATCATATAGATAATGCGGCGTGATTAAACAGTATTGGATCGACAAATAAAGTGTACTCGAAAAAAATCCCACATGGTGGAGCATGGTTCCATTCACACACGGGTTGTGCTTTTGAAAAATTGTGAGTTGAATTAATTTTAACTAGACTTGCAACGAATAGTATATTCGGCAGTATACCGAATACCGAATATTCGGCGAGGCCCCTGACCGAATAGCCGAATATTAGGCAAAAGTATTCGGCTGGATTTTAGCTCCAAAAACATGTACAGACGTGATTGTTTCGCGCTCCTTTGTTCTAATCTGCCGTCCTCAAGCTAAAATGCGGCTAAATGACAAAACCAACTTTTGAGATATGGCCAAAAACGGCGCGTAAACTTTAAATTATTGCTATTATGTAACCATTCATCACATGACTAAATGAATTAAAAACTGTTAACTTGTTTAATACAGAAAATGATTAAATTATGTACCTGTTTTATGTACCAATGACTACTTAATAAATGATTAAAAAAGAAATGAGAACCTTACTCTTCTAAATTTTGATTACCACAATAATTCAAATACATAGAATTCTCCATTTTTCCAATTCAAAAGATGATTATGTACCTGTGTTATGTACCAATGACTACTTAAATGATTATATAACAGAAATGAAAATATGAATACATACGTAATCAATCGATTTAAATTTTTCATTTTACCAATTATTTCTCTATGACAAAATATATTATTTAAGTATTCGGTATTCGGCCGAATAATAAGTAGATATTCGGTATTCGGCCGAATATAATAAAAGCAGCCGAATAGGCCGAATACCGAATAGTAACCGAATATTCGTTGCAAGTTTAATTTTAACGTAATCACATGTTGGAAAACATATTATTTTAATAGCATGTTGGAAAAATTATCTTTATTACAAGTTGGAAAAGTTATCAAAGTTTATCTTTGTTACAAGTTGGAAAGCTATCTTGATCACAAGTTGGAGAAATGATCTTAATTAAAATTTAAAAAGTCCTCTTAATCACAATTGGTAAGTTATTTTAAAAGCGGACGCGAGCCGAGAGACATTTGAAAAATAGGTATTTGAAAAAACTATTGCTGTCACGTATTGGTAAATACCGTGCGATGGGGACAACAGTAAAAAGCTTTAAAATAATAAAAATTATAACTATAATTGCTATTTCTTCTTTCAAATGTTTAATACTTGTAAAAGTATTCATTTGATATTGTGGGTTACCTATAATGAGAGATAGCGCTGCCTGGCAGCTTAAGAATGGCTTGAAGAATAACGACGCGGTTCGTGAGGGCCGCGGTAGCATAATTGGTCAGTGCATTCGCCCGGATTGCGAAGGGTGCGGGTTCGAGTCCCATCTGCTGCCTGGTCTGCGTGGAATTTTTTCTAGTTATATTTTCTTTAGATTTAGACAACAGTAGCTAAAATTGCGTATAAAAATTGGAAAATTCGAGGTTTTTATTTTATTTACAGATAGGCCCGACAAATGACTCCACCCCACCTGATGTTAAGTGACGGTGAAGTCCAGACGTGAAGATAGCTGGTTATGCTCTTCACGATTTCCTACTTGAAAATTAAATATTTGTAAAATAAATTTTACTCATAGAATAATAAGTACTATATTATGGTCATATTTTTTTTAAGCATGTAACTGCTTGATGTTAAATCTAAAGAAAATTCAGCTAGAAAAATTTCCACGCGGACCAGGCAGCAGACGGGACTCGAACCCGCACGAATGCACTGACCAATTATGCTACCGCGGCCCTGATGTCAGCGTCGAAATTCTTCTAGCTGCAAGCTGCAAGGCAGCGGCCATCTCTTCGCATTGTAGGTAGCCCACAATGTCAAATCAATATTTTTACAAGTATTAAACATTTGAAAGAAGAAATAGCAATTATAGTCATAATTTTTATTTTTTAAGCAAACTGCTTGATGTTTTTCTATGGGTAGGGTGTAGAGGAGCTCGATGGCGCAAGTGGTTAGCGCATTCGGCTGCGATCGTTGAAGTTAAGCAACTTTCGCAGTGGTCGGTCATTGGATGGGTGATCAAAAATTTACTGTCTCGAGCTCCTCCGTGCTTCGGAAGGCACGTTAAGCCGTTGGTCCCGGCTGCATCTGCAGTCGTTAGCACCCGCCAATCCGCACTGGGCCCGCGTGGTGAGTCATGGCCCAATCTCCCTATTCCATCCATAGGGAAGGCCTGTGCCCCAGCAGTGGGGACATTAATAGGCTGATGATGATGGTGATGATGATGATGAGAGTGTAGTACGTTTACTGTTTTTAACTATTAGGATTATTTTTATTTACTCGATTTTCTAGTCTCTCAGGCAACTCAAAATTCACGGTGTATTTTGTACCAGAAAATTTCGCCCGAGTCCCGTGGACACGCGTCCTCTATTCCGATATTGGATCGCTCCGTATGACACGTAACAGTTATGCTCTATTTCGCGATTTATTTCGCCCCCGTTTCATTAACTCAAACCAGACTTTATTACTTGCGTAGCAAGTGCGATATTCGCTCGTCCGCCGATGCGCCAATCTAATTCCATTTTGTAAGGTACTCACGGAGTGAGTGAGCGATTTATTCCGAATTCCCGCAGATGTTATGCACATGCAATGAGAATGAACACGCGTGGCTCGTATTCTTTGCATAAAAATGGCTTACTTTGAACTCAATAGCAATTTTATATTTCCCGGTACTAACTGGAATGTGCACTATTGCATAGAAGGAAGAGTGTTGGCGCATTGGTATTTTTTTAATATTATAAAGGTGGCAAGCGAGCTTAACGCCTGATGGTAAGCCGCTACCATAGCCTACAGAAACATGCGTGCGATACCAAAAATATGGGGTCGTTCAAGTATTACGTAAGCAGATTTATTACAATTATTTACTCCCCCTTGTCAGCAAAAGTAAGCAAAGCCCCCCCCCCCCCCCCTCCCATGCTTACGTAAACATTGGTACCTATATGCATTTTTCCTTCAATGTATTCTGTTTTTTTCATTATTTCATGAGCTTCATGAGCAACAGTATTTAAATAGGCTTAGGATAGAGCACTTTAATGCACATAATATTAATTTAAATAAACCTTATTGACACAGTATTCAACATAGAGAAAGGTACAAATATTATAATCTTATTAAGTACTATTACGAACTAAACACACTTATACATATTAATTCCAATTAACAGTCTTCAGTCCATGGCACCCGAATCCATGATGCTGACGTAATGAGTATCTCGACCTCCCATCCTCCCAAGTCATCAAAAGTAAGCAAAGGGAAGACCCCCTGCCCCCCCTTTAGTGCTTACATAATACTTGAACGGTCCCTTGAAAGGCATTGACGCATTCGACCCGTTGTATCAGCCGACGATCGACGAGGATATGCGAGACTCTCTTGTCAGCGTCCTCTCGCGGCAAATACCGCGGAGGGTCCTCAACAGAGACTGCCCGCTAAAACCACTGCCCACTGCGTGCTCTGGGGGAGGATGAGGTCTGCGGATGGAACAAGCCAGTTCTCTAAGCCACTACCCTAATTTGTAGGAGGCTGGTTAAGCCCATCCCACCCCAGGTGACCCCAGATGCGGTCCTGCGCTATCCGCATCCAGCGGCTCCCAGCACATTTGACGATGTCGTCAGTCCACCTCGTTGGGGGCCGCCCCACGCTGCGTCGTCCGGTACGTGGTCGCCACTCGAGGACCTTTCTTACCCAACGGTTGTTAGATCCTCGAGCGATGAGGCCTGCCCATTGCCACTTCAGCGTGCTAATTCTTCGGGCTATGTCGTACAACCCACCAATCTCTTATTATCACCTTCCAATCCCCTTTTCACCTACCAATCTCCTGTGCTCATTTAGTTTAACAACTCTCTGATGTAGATATTCCTCCTCTCTGACTGTAACCTGCAGCGTCGCTTAGATAAGTTTAAGTTATCAGTTGTGTCGTGCGTCTCGAGATGCATGCGCTCTTTTTTCCACTTTTTCAAATTCAAATTCGAATTAAGTTTTGATAATTTTGTGTTTATATGCCTACGCTCTGAGAAAAAATTGAGGCATAAAAACACACCTTTTTATTTTATTTCAATTTAACAAATTCGTGTGACGCTTGTAGCGTTTCAGCCTTCGTTGAGTTTCACTTTAACTTTTATACTCTTCGGGAAGAGCTTCGTGCGCATCCCAAACGTAGAAATATATGTGTGACGCATTTCCGTTTTTTTCTTTTCCATAGGATTTTTCCATTTACACCCCGTCCGAAACAAACAAACAACACACCCGTTTTTGTACTGAAAAATAACGCATTAGTTATTTATAATTTTAATATTTTAAGCATGTAACTGCTTGATGTTTAAATCTAAAGAAAATATAACTAGAAAAAAAAATCCACGCGGACCAGGCAGCAGACGGGGACGGGGGTTGTGGGTTACCTACAATGCGAAGAAATGGCGCTGCCTTGCAGCTTAAGAATGGCTAGAAGAAATTCGACGCGGTTTGAGGGCCGCGGTAGCATAATTGGTCAGTGCATTCGCCCGGATTGCGAAGGGTGCGGGTTCGAGTCCCGTCTGCTGCCTGGTTCGCGTGGATTTTTTTCTAGTTATATTTTCTTTAGATTTAAGCATTAGTTATATTCTTAATTCCATAGGAAATTAGTTGCTGGAAGTTCCATGAACAACTGGAATGAAAAAAACATCATAAAATCCGTTTACCGGGCATTCTAGAAAATTGCTTTCAGCATTTGTGTAAAGGGGAACCTACATAATCTCGATGGAAGTTGTTTGAAAACTTTGTTCAATTTCGAAGCGTAGTGATTATTATTCGAAGCCGTATCCGAAGAAGTGGTACTTGAGAAAACTGCAAGTTATTACCTGCGATATAAACTGTGTAATAGTATTCCAATGTGTTTACTGTATTCCGTTATTGTTCTATTAAAACGCTGTGGCATAGCCGCAACCTTTCTGCTTGTTTATTTCCTCCATATTGAACCAAATTGGCTACCACTAATTTTAAAATTTTCGTTTATGGTTTTTATTTGTTTATTTCAATTGTTTCAAGGCTGTGACAAAATATTTTATTGTCAATTCGGCACTGCGTATTGGTGAGTGCTGATCAGGGCTTGTTTACCGGTTAATTTTCAAACCTAAATCAGTGTCAAGTACATTAGGAGCGTTTTATTTAGGTTTCGCTCTACCTTAACCTTAAAAAAAACGGTTTTCCTAAAAAGCGAAATCAAATAGGTTTGAAATCAATTTAGCGGTTTTTAAAGGGTTTCATTTCGCTCTTACTGACGGCTTAAATAAATACACAATTACAAAATTAATAATTTGACTCAGTAGACGCTAGCAAACGTGTCAATAAATGCATCAATCTCTGAGCATTAACAAGTTGTGAGTTGATTAGTTCAAGCAAAGCAAACTTCAAGCGATGCCGACGCGTGCACGTGTCGCTCTGGATTAAACCGGTTTATTAAGGTTTTAGGTACCGCTTTCATTTCGGACGCGACGCGAAACCTTTACTAAAAACCGGTATTAACCTTTATTTACCGGTATTTTCGAAACCGGTTTCAAGCCCTGGTTTATGGTTTTTATTTGTTTATTTCAATTGCTTCAAGGCTGTGACAAAATATTTTATTATCAATTCGGCACTGCGTATTGGTGAGTACTGATGATTGCAGATGCAGCCTGGACCAATGGTTTGACGTTCCTTCCCAAGCTCAGAAAATCTCGAGACAATAAAAATGTTTAAATCTAATGAAAAGTTTACTAAAAAAAATGTTTAATACTTGAAAAAGTATTCATTTGACATTGCGGGTTACCTACAATGCGAAGAGATGGCCTTGCAGCTTAAGGCTAGGAAAATTTCGACGCGGCCAATAGGGCCGTGGTAGCATAATAGTCAGTGCATTCGACTGGATTGCGAAGGGTTCGGGTCCCGTCCGCTGCCTGGTCCGCTTAGATTTTTTTTCTAGTAAAATTTTCTTTAGATTTAAACATCTAGCAGTTACATGCTTAAAAATAAATAAAAATGTTGATCACCCATCCTAAGAGCCGCCATTCCGAAAGTTCCACGATCTCGAACTATTGGCTCGCGCCATCGAGCTCCCAAATTTTAAAATATAAGGCAAAATTTTATCACTCAGTATTCAAGCTCGAACGAGTATACCATGTAAAATGGCTCGCGTTATTATTATGAATGTTATAAAATTAGCATGTGTGTCGCGCGCGAGCCAGTATAAGGCCATTAAAATTTATAACAGACTGCTTTATATTACTGGTACATGGCATTACTAAATAGAGTGTAGTATTTTTCATGAAAGACGGATTGAACGAAGTAAAAATATAAAACTTTGAATCTACATATTGGAGCGCCCGTCTGATGATGTCACCTTGACCTTAAATAATACCACAGCAAAATTATCTCTTATCTATTAGACAAGTCCGTCCGTCCGTCCGTCTGTCTGTGGTGCTGTTTCAGCGGCCAAACCGTAAGAGATAGATAAAGAGAATGTTTAAGTTATAAGTTAAGAATAGTCTGATAAGACTACAAACCGGATTTGAGTAACGTAGCACTTCCGGTTTTCGAGAAATCACGAATTTCAAACGAAACCACACAAAATCTCTGAAGTTCTCAATTAATTAAATACATTTTTTTTTTAATCTAATTTTGGTGAACATTTGGTTCACTGGTTTGCTAGTACAAATCTAATTTGGGATTAAACGAACTTACCTTAAGTGAAGTTTTATCATAATTATACGAAGTGCCTCGTTCGAAGAGATTAGTAACTCCCACCCGGGTGGGTGGGAAGAGATGGCACTGCCTTGCAACTTAAGGCTAGGAAAATTTCGACGCGGCCATCAGGGCCGTGGCATAGGTTTAGGTAGCATAATTGGTCAGTGCATGCGCCCGGATTGCAAAGGGTGCGGGTTCGAGTCCCGTCCGCTGCCTGGTCGCGTGGAATTTTTCTAGTAAAACTTTTCTTTAGATTTAAACATCAAGCAGTTACATGCTTTAAAATAATAAAAATTATAACATGACTATTCAAAAAGTTGTGCAATTTTGGGATATGCACACAAATGCACTTTAACATGCATGCGTAAAAAACAAAACGTATGACACGTAAACAATGACACAGTACACCGCGCCGCATTCTGCATGGACACGTGTATCGTTTGTATGCCCAATGCGACAGAGGGGAGAGCCGTGTAAGCCTACTCCCCTATTACAATAAAATTTACATATATTAAATGAATGCTATAAGGTCGTTTTACCCTAACACTTATTTTCTTTTATTCACATAACTCTAAATATTTAAGTAAATTATGTAAGTGTATGAATGTTTCAGTCTGTGGAAACTTAACTAGTTTAGAAAGAAAGAAAGAAAGTAAGAAAGAAAGAAAGAAAGAAAGAAAGAAAGAAAGAAAGAAAGAAAGAAATAAAGTAAGAAAATATTTATTTGAGACAACATGTGTAAGTAAGGTGTTGTGATTTTAGTGGTGCTTAACATGTCGTGCCGATATGGGCATACAAATTCAGCAGGTTATTTGAATATCATGTCAAAAATCTTAATATTCAATAATAAAACATGTCAAATTCAAATGATTTCAATTCAATATAAAAATGTTAAAATTAATCAAAAAAATAGAAATAATAATAATCAAAACATAATTACAATTCAAAATTTGTCAAAATATGTCAATAATAAAACATGTTAAATTCAAATGATTTCAATTCAATAATAAAATGTCAAAATTAATCAAAAAATAGAAATAATAATAATAAAACATAATTAAAATTCAAAATTTGTCATTAAAAAATTCTGATACATCATAATAACATTTATCTAATAATATATTTTTAATTTTTTTTAATTCAGTTCCGAACTCACTTAGAGGATAAGGTCAAGTTGGCATCTAAAAAGCTCGGCGTCCTCAACAGGGCGAAGCAGTACTTCACTGCACAGCATAGACTGTTGCTATATAAGTCACAGATTCGTCCTCACATGGAGTACTGCTGCCACCTTTGGGCCGGAGCACCCGAATACCAACTTGCACCTTTTGATTCGGTTCAAAGACGCGCTGCGAGGATTATTGATGATCCCAAGCTTACAAGCGGTATAGAACCCTTAAGTCTTAGAAGAGACTTTGCATCTTTATGTGTGTTCTACCGTTTGTACAATGGGATGTGTTCAGAAGAATTGTTTGACATGATGCCGACGGCGTCATTTTACCATCGCACCGCTCGTCATCGGCAGGGAGTTCATCCACATACTTTGGAACCACACTGGTCGCGTACAGTGCGCTTTCAGAGGCACTTTCTCCCACGCACGCTGAGTTTGTGGAACGAGCTTCCTGTATCGGTGTTCCCTAGGGACTACAGTAGGGGTTCTTCAAGAAAGGTATAAAAAGGTTTTTGCAGGGTCGGCAACGCGGAAGTAACACCTCTGGTGTTGCAAACGTCTATAGGCTGCGGTAACCGCTTACCATCAGGCGGGCCGCATGCTTGTTTGCTACCTTAGTGGTATAAAAAAAAAAAAAAGAAATTCTTCTTATATAAATTAAAATTTTTTTCTGTTATATATGTTGGGAGTTTATTATACATTCGAGGGGCCATACAGAATATGTTTTTTCCCATAAGAGCTGTTCTCGAGTTTGGCATGCACAACCTATTATTATCGCGTCTATTGCGATCTATAACATCTGCCATTCTAACGAAAAGATGCATGTTATCTTTTACAAATAGTAAAACCTCAAAAATGTACATAGACGGAAGTGTCAGAATTTTATGTTTTAAGAAATACGGTTTACAGCTGTCCGTTATTTTTAAACCAAACATTGCTCTTATGCATCTTTTTTGCATTTTAAATGCTGTGTCTTTATCAGTAGAATTCCCCCAGAAGATAATACCGTATCTCAGAATTGACGCAGATAAACCATGATATGCGGTAAGCAATAAAGAAGACAATTTAAATAACGCATAGGATACACTACTGACTTTCTTACTAATTTATTCTATATGAGATTTCCAATTTAATCTACAGTCAATCATAATACCTAGAAATTTGGCACTTTCCACTTCACATATGTCAAAATTCTGATAATCAATTTTTAGAGGTCGATCATTATTTATCCGTTGCTTAAATGTCATCAATTGGGTCTTTTCAAAATTTATTTTTAAATTATTATTATCTAACCACGAAATAACTGATGTCAAAGATTTTTTAATGTCATATTCATAAATGTCAGGATCGTTACACGGAATAGTCAAAGTACTGTCGTCAGCAAAAAGAGTAATTGGACAATTCACTGATTTAGGTAGGTCATTTAAATAAACATTGAAAAACAATGGACCCAACGTACTCCCTTGAGGCACTCCATATTTAACTATGCGCGTTTCTGAGCAGTAATGTTCTACCAAACTAGATTTAGGATTAATTTGTGAGATGACAGTATACTGTTTTCTATCGACTAAATAACTTTCAATTAGTTTCAATATATTTCCCCTAATGCCATACGCGTCAAGTTTTTTTAATAAAATGTCATGTTTTACGTGGTCAAAAGCCTGTGTCATGTCACAATATATTGCAGAAATAGGGTTTCTTTTGTCCATATTAGATATTACATTACTTAGAAATTCAAATAAAGCTATGTTAATATTTTTATTTTGACGAAAACCATTTTGTTCTTTGCAAAAAATATTTTTTCGTTCCAAATACGTATAAATCTCTTTATAGATATATTTTTCGTAAATTTTCGACATAACTGGATTAAGAGCTGAAAACTGAAAAAGTATAAGTGTTACTTAATGGAATTGTGTAAAACTGTATGTTTCCCAAATGAAAATAAATAAATAAATAAAATTTATTGTTAAATACAACATATTGAGTAGTTTGTTTCATAGAGCAACATGGCCGAGGCGGCCAGGAGGGGAGTAGGTATACACGGCTTTCCTCTTTGTGGCATTGGGCATACAAACGATACTAGTGTGCAGAATGCGGCGATGTACTGCGTTCTTGTTTATGTGTCATTAGAGTCTCGTTTTTTACGGATGCATGTTAAAGTGCATTTGTGTGCATTTAACTTAAAACATATTTTTTAAAGGACATTGGGCAAAAATGTATGGACGCTGCACCCGCGTCCGCCACGGCTTAAAGTACATTTGTTTGAAAGATATATTAGTAATGATCATCTATGCAAATACGCATAAAATTCCATCACGGGGGACTTGAGTTATTTTAAGTTAAATTGGTATGAGTACCATAACGAACGGACATTAATGAAACAAGGGAATTAATTTCGTTAGTTAGTTCAACCCTACATAGAGGGCTCAAATATTATAGGAGTACTTCACAAGATGCAAGGCCTTATGTTATGTGAGTGAGCGCTGGAGTGAATCCGAAAAACCCCGCATGGGTATTCGGGTTTTTTCAAACAGTCACACAAACTTGTCCTCGCTTAGGAGAAAACATGATTCCAGTTCATCCATGCTAATTGACAAAACCGATAATCGTGTTTCAATGTCCAAAGCGTGTTAAAAATAAAATCAATCAAGTGACATGGAGTGCACAATCACAAGTAAGACGAATCGACTACTTGCAAGTCCTTCAACCCCCGTAAACCGTTTTGAGGTGGCTCAGTAAGTGTAAGCACAGGATGGGCGGCAGGATTTGTCGTATATTTGGTTGTATAGTACGAAATTTATTTATTTATTTATTTGTTATGGCATATTATTATGGTTACTATAATATAAAGTGAAGGTACTATATAATGAATTTATTTAGCCACTTAAATATTTCTATGTGTCATATCTTTTGACAACCAGGATATTTTTTTACGGCGTTATAATAAAAAATGCTAGTTTTTCATAGATCTATCGATTCATACTAATTTTATTGTTGGCGGAGCTGGGTGTGTTTTGCCCATTGTCCTTTCTATTTCACAAAGCTGTTAAAGAAACATTCCCGAAAAAAGAATTAACATTATCCAAAGGTAAAATACTGTTTTATTTATTGTTAAGCGTGTTGGACAAAAGTCATTCCCCCGATCAAATAAATGCGCTTAAATGAAAATAATTTAACGCGCCGAGCTTAATGGACTCATTAATGTCGCAATTAAGCATTCGAGCAGTTTAAATAATCTATTACGGGCGTCGTTTTTCCTACAATATGGTTGATTTTCACTATTAAACGACAAATTAGTGAGATTATTATGTGAGAGAGCGAACCGATTACCGTTATTGCGTGTTATGATGAACTTCTCGATCGAATTGGAGAGAGCGTCTCAAAGTCAATTCAAAGTTAAAATAACTTAATACAAATATATTTTAGGAGTTTTATGCCATTTTATTTTTATTTTTGCTCACGTTCGCTTTAGGTTCTCAGATTATATTATGAGTGACCTGCCGTGCTATTCTGTAAGAAAAAAAGTGAATTTGTGGGATATTTATGTAATGGAGCCGCTTGGCTATTCGTATTTGCCATTTGTAAAATTTCAAATTTCAAAAAAGTCTGTGAGCTATTTAAGTAAACATAACACCGAAATCTGTGACAAAGATTGTCTATTTCAAAATAATATTGAACTTAAGTGTATTCAAAAAACAAACTAAATACCGTGATTCAGCGCTTGCATAGAAAAATCGATGCCATCTATCGATGACTTTGAAAATTAAATAATACTACTACAAACTTAACAACAACAGTTTGTCTTTATCATAAACTAGTGGCCCGCCCTCGCTTTGCTTCGGTGTAGAGCTGTAGTGTACACTATAGTTTTTGTTATTACCAGACTACGACCAGTAGCAAGGGAGCAACATGGGCGTCCTCGGCTACAGGGTGTGGACAGGTGCGCACCACTTTCTACCTGTTGTCAGTGAAGAAAATGTGACACCTCGAGTAATACGCATGTTTCACTTCTTACGTTCTTAGGGTAAGGTGGTCATTAGACGGCAGTACGGTAGGTAGCCTTCAGTTTGCTGGCAGATGACGATGGGTAACATGTCGTCTAATTCGATGTCTGATGACTTTTTCGGTCGCGGAAGGTTACTGATGGTTTTTATCATTGCTGATGGATTGATGGCTGCTTGAGCGTCTAATGACCTTATTAAAGCAACTCCTTAACATTTAACAGAATAATAATAAATAATAATATAATAAATAAATTAATAAATATTTCCAACACTCACACCAATTAGCCTAGCCCCAAAGTAAGCACTGTAGGGCTTGTATTATGGGATACTAGGGTAACTGATAGAATACATATACTGTACATATATAAGTATATCTTTATATATATAATTCTTCTGTGAGTGTGTATGTCACTGAACTTCTCTTAAACGACTGGACCGATTTTGATGAAATTTTTTGTGTGTGTTCAAGGGGATCTGAGAATGGTCTAGATTCACAATTTTGTCCGCTGGACAACCCCTATTTTTTTAGGGCGGTACGAAGTTCGCTGGGTCAGCTAGTTTTTATATAGAAATATATATTAAACATGGAACTGGAACTGGAATACAAATACTCGTATTCATCACACAAACATCTGCCCCCACCAGGATTCGAACCCAGGACCTCTCGAGTCGGCGACACCATGAAATCCGGCGTATAAACCACTCGGCCACGGAGTCACTCGTCAAAGAATAAGTAACATCATATCGGAAACTTTGTCTTCTTACAGTCGTACTATAGAAGAGCTTGTTAGAATGATAGGCAAAGTTCAAAAAAACCCAAGCATTTTCATTTGTAATATAATCAGACCCTTTGTAACACGCTATCTTAAAAATAGTTTTTTCAATGTTTACTATGAATTCATTTAAGATTAGTTTTTGGAAATATTGTTTGAAACTTTATTGTGTGAGTGTACACAAAGACCTATTCTTATATTATTGATTTTGTGGTGCTCAGTAGCGGATAAAGTTCATTTTTTTTTAAAACGTGTGAACGTCACGTCTCGTGTCTAGAGATTAATCCTACGTCGTACAAATGACTGCAAGTAACTAAGGACAAGTGAAACTTATTCGCGATGAAGCACGCACGTGCTAAGATAACCGTACAAAATAAATCTTTTTTTATACCTTTGATTTTTTGGGTAAAAGTCATCTGGAGAAAATGTGGCCTTCTTTGAGGTCTTCTATCATTCTATAAATCATCAGCATATAATATTAATACCTTTACTTGTTGTGGGTCCCCGTTTCCGCACGTAGACTCGGTATTAATACCTTTATCAATATATTTAAAAACTGACACAACATTAATATAGAATAAATTGAGCAAGACCAAAATAAGATCCTTGCCGCACACCATCCGTGACGGTAACAAAAGTTGCTTAACTCACGTGATTGCAGGCCGAATCACTGCCCCATCGAGATTGTCTTTATATCTTTATGTGACTAAAGTGACACATTCTATGATTCATCATCATAATCATCAGCCATTGCGGAAGTTGCTTAACTTCCACAATCGCAGGCCAAACATGCTAACCACTTGCGCCATAGAGCTCCTAAATTCCATGATTGTCAATTGCAAAGGTTGTTCTACTTCCGTGGTTGCAGCCTGAACTACTGCGTCATCAAGATTCTCGTTTAAACTCACATTCTATGATGAAGCAGTTAGCGCCTTCGTCACACATTCTATGATCAGCTATTCTAATGATCAGCTTATTGTGAAAGATGCTAAACTTAAATGAAACCGATTGCCATTACGCTGACAACAACATAATTATTTCCATTATTTTGCGCGGGACTTTTTTTTATTAAAAAAGGATATACTGTAGTTATTTTGACACGTGGAAAATGCGGTATACGGACAGACGGAATAACAGCGAAGGCTTAGTAATAGGTTTTCTTTCTCATCGTTTGAGTATGGGATCCTTAAATGATTTACTTAGTTAGTGTAGCATGTCTATATATGTATTCAGACGAATAATTCGAAGGTATGCGCGAAATCTGAGTCAAGGCTGGGCATCAATCTTCTTTTATCTTAAAATGACAGTAAGAATTGTGACGACCGTCCAGTCCAGTGTATAAATAATTGGAATATACTTACGATTTTCGTCTCTGTGAATTACGTCGTAAGCAGTTTTCATTGAAAAAATTGTGTTTGATCCTTACCGTCGCCAGGGGGCAATTTCATCAATCACATTTCTTCCGTTTAGATCATATTTGTCGCCGGGCGTTATAATGTCTGAGTTAGATTGATGTGATTTCCGAAGTGTATTGCTTGGTCTGAAAATTAAAAGAATGGGCCGAGTGAAATTAATTTCGAGTGTCGCGTTGTTCGTTCGCTGATGAAATAAAAAATGCCAAGTCATGTTATTAAAATCTGGTGTAATCAAAAGCAGCAAAAATTAAATCGTTTATAGACAGATTAACTTACGTACAGAGAATATGGATGTAAATTTTATCGACATCAGTTTTACTTCACCAGAATTTATTATTACGGTCTCTGAACATTTCACTTTCGTGCCGAACCACTAACTATGCTAGAAACAGCCCACTGGTATGACTTCCTATGACATATATATATCATTCACTTTAGTGAATATGATATTTTTTCACTCTCTAAGACAACTTTTAACAGGGCAATAACTTCCGAATTGATTGATGCCTATCTGATGCACTGTGATACCTAGTGACCGAATTTTAGTTCCGTTTCTGGTTCCGTTTGTGTTTGTGGGGGACTGGTAGGTTGGCGGGGGTTGGCTGGTGAGAGATCAATTATAATTATATTGTAAATGTGTGTTTGGTTTCTCATCGCCTGGCCCTGGTACTTGCAATCTATCGTTGTTAATACTATAGACTAAAAATGAATACCTTGCTGCTGTTTTATTTATTATTGTTACATTATCTCTGTTAAACTAAAGGACTTGGCGATGCTGATATTTTTGCGCAGTTGTTGTTTTGTTTAATATTACACCTATTATTGATTATAAAAGAAAACCTGTAATTGGTCTTACTGTAATTTATATTATTTATAGAAGTACTATTTGTAACACTGTTGGTTTTCTCTAAATAAATAAATAAACTTTCCTAAAGAAGACTATGGCACATTAAGAATGGGACAAAGCCGATGCCTTCGATGGCCCGGCCAGTAAGCGCCTTCAGCCTATAATTGTGGAAGATAGGCTCTGCTCTGTTTCTACTTACGAAGACCAATTTCGCGTTGAGGGTCGCGTGGTTGGAGTCTTGCCACGACGTGAATTTTAATTTATTTTTAGTAAGAGTGCCGATTGAACATCTGACGCCCTTTTAAAAAGAGGGGCTTTGGCCGAAAGACTGTGTTCCGGCGTTTCAGTGGCAGGCTACCTGTCACCACTCCGCGTCACGCGTCGCCTACTAAACGTGTTATTTAGAATTTGTAATTGTTTTATATTTCATATTTATGTAAGACTTTAAGGTATATATTTCTATGGACTTAGGATGCCTGAATACATTTAAAAAAAAAGCGAGTTTGTATGACCACACGACTGAAGTGACCCTTCTTTAGCTCCAATGATCTGAAAATCATAAACTTAACCTGAAGATTTGTTAATAGAAAAGAAAAACCACCAATCCGCGCTGGGTCCGTTATTACCCTCCAATCCGCACTGGGGCCATTATCACCCATCAATCCGCGCTGGGTCGTTATCATTCAGCAATCCGCACTGGGTCCGTTATCACCCACCAATCCGCACTGGGTCCATTGTCACCCACCAATCCGCACAGAGGCCATTATCACCCACCAATCCGTGCTGGGTCTGTTATCACCCATCAATCCGCACTGGGTCCGTTTTCACCCACCAATCCGCGTTGCATCCGTTATCACCAATCCGCGCCGGGTCCGTTGTCACCCACAAATCTTCGCTTGGTCCATTATCACCCACCAATCCGCGCTGGGACGTTATCATTCAGCAATCCACACTGGGTCCGTTATCACCCACCAATCTGCACTGGGTCCATTGTCACCCATCAATCTGCACTGGGTCCATTGTCACCCATCAATCCGCACTGGGTCCATTGTCAACCACCAATCCGCGCTGGGTCGTTATCATTCAACAATCCGTACTGAGTCCATTATCACCCACCAATCCGCGCCGGGTCCGTTATCACCCACAAATCTTCGCTTGGTCCATTATCACCCACCAATCCGCGCTGGGTCGTTATCATTCAGCAATCCACACTGGGTCCGTTATCACCCACCAATCCGCACTGGGTCCATTGTCACCCACCAATCCGCACTGGGTCCATTGTCAACCACCAATCCGCGCTGGGTCGTTATCTTTCAGCAATCCGTACTGGGTCCATTGTCACCCACCAATCCGCACAGAGTCCATTATCACCCACCAATCCGCGCTGGGTCCGTTATCACCCATCAATCCGCTTTGGGCCCGTTTTCACCCACCAATCCGCGTTGCATCCGTTATCACCCACCAATTCGCACCGGGTCCGTTATCACCCACAAATCTTCGCTTGGTCTGTTATCATCCACCAATCCGCACTGGGTCCGTTATCACCCACCAATCCGCGCTGAGTCCGTTATCACCCACCAAGCACTAGATTCATGTATTTTGTAACGACTATTGTTCATTGTTTACCGATGAGTCATTGATGACGCTAATCGTAACGCGAAATCGTAACACATTCGCCAGTTTACCCCCCAAGTCAAGCATGCCTAAAGAAGTTTGACCTGAATCAATAAAAAATACACACACCGGCACAATTAGGGGAACACAAAAAAAAAGGAGATTTTTTTCAATACCTTCGGATATCTTGACAAGTTGGTATTATTTATGTATATCGGAGTGGGCGAGCTGGATATAGGCCGTTGGCCACGTGGTTTTTCTTGATCCGCCATCTTGGTTATTCAATGATATTTTCCGAAAATAAAACTGTAGTCTAGTGACCAAGCTAACGTTTAATTTGAATCTTCTTATTACTTTACAAAATCAGTTATGATTGCCAAGGTACAAACGGATTGCATTGTGAAGCGCGGAGAGTTCTGTGCTAACGTCCGTTCACTATCGCGGCTCACGTCTGAATGCCGAATGCCGAATGCCCCTTCCAATGAAGCGTTACTCCCTTAAATACTACCCTTAGCATAGACCACTTCCATGTGATGACAGCTGTCACTGTCATTACTTGACGTTTCACAAAGCAATGGTACACTGACTGATGACATTTGTTGTCGGTTTAACGTTTCGAAGGAGCGAGTGAGACGCCATCCGCCGACATGTATTACTACTCTCTCTAGAAATACACTCGACCACAAATTTCTCATTCATAAGTGTGAGAATTGTTTTTATGGCACTTTAGGAATTTGCTGAAACTTAGCGTTAGCATTGCTTCTGATAAGAACTGTATATAAGCAACTTTTGTAGTAACAGGTATTAGGATAAGTGATCAAAAGTTACCATCGCGAGCGTAGATTCCGGCATTCAAAAAATTCAAAATTCAATATCGTTTATTCAGTCTAGGCTGTCACAAGCACTTGTGAATGTCGAAAAGCTACGCCATCGGTTCGCAAATCTACGGCGGGAGACCTTGTACTGAGAAGAACCGGCAAAACTCAGCAAGCAATATACAGAGTCGTCAAATTGAAAAATGACTTCAATATGAGGTAACTCATAAAGTCACTTTCCATTACAAATGCAAATAATATAAAAAATATGACTATATAAAAAACTGGTTTAACAAAGTTTAGGAATGCCGTGTCCTACCGTTTAGGCAAAAAAAAATGAAGATTAAAGTTTAGTACAACGATTAATAGTATCCAATGAAGCAAGAGCAGGCTCATCCCCGCTGGCAGCACCCGTTCACGAGCATGACGCGTGAACCAGCCATCGCTTCGCTCAACCATTTTTTAGGGAACGTAACGACCCGCCTCACACGACACCGCCGAAGAGATTTTTAAGAGAGCATGACTACTCATAACCACATATGGATACTAGATAGCAAAATAGGGAAAAAGAAATTAAGTACCAGTAGAAATTAACACAACTGTAGGACACATGCATGTGATTACCTAAACACTAGTGTCGACTCTGCCACTACCCTCCAAACCCAAAACCAAACCCAACATCAGTGCCCCCCCTTCACTCTGTATAGAGAATAACAAGGATACACCGCTGCAAAACCAAAGTTCAGGTCTAGAGAACCATGCCAGAATCCACACCACCATTAAATCTTTATCTCAGAAATAATAAATGTTCACCTAAATTTTGATTTTGATTGCTGTGCAAAATAAATACAATTACAAATAAATTTAAATTAAATAATTAGTTATCATTATAATAATAATAAAGTAGTATAGAGCAGACTCATCTCCGCTGGCAGCACCCGTTCACGAGCATGACGCATGAACCAGCCATCGCTTCGCTCAACCATTTTTTAGGGAACGCAACGACCCGCCTCACACGATACCACACCATTAGCTGCAGCCGTTAGCAATCACCATTAGCATTGGGCCCGAGTAATGGTCATGGCTTCTTCTCCCTATACCATCCTTAGGGAAGGCTTCTGCCTGCGCTGTAGAGATATTAATAGGCTGATGATGATGATGATGATAATGATGAGGAGCTCGATGGTGCAAGTGGTTAGCGTGTTCGGCTGTGATCGTTGAAGTTAAGCAACTTTTGCAGTGGTCGGTCATTGGATGGGTGACCAAAAATTTACTATCTCAAGTTCCTCCGTGCTTCGGAAGGCACGTTAAGCTGTTGGTCCCGGCTGCATCTGCAGTCGTTAGCACCCGCCAATCCGCACTGGGCCCGCGTGGTGGGTCATGGCCCAATCTCCCTATTCCATCCATAGGTAGGCCTGTGCCCCAGCAGTGGGGACATTAATAGGCTGATGATGATGATGATGATGAAAAAAGATGTATGACGGTGTGTCTGAATCTTAGTGTGAATGTACTAAATAAAATAAAATAATTACTATTATTGAATCTAAAGAAAATTGTACTAGAAAAAAATTCACACGGACCAGGCGGCAGACAGGACTCGAACCTTTTACTTTTTAGGGACGTGGTAGCATAAAAGACAGTGCATTCGCCCGGATAGCGAAGGGTGCGGGTTCGAGTCCCATCTGCTGCCTGGTCTGTGTGGACATTTTTCTAGTAATTTTTTTTTAGATTTAAACATCTAGCAGTTAAATGCTTAAAAACTAAAAAAAATAGTATTATTGAGTTTCACTTCTGAAGGAGAAATGGAGATTAATAAGAGAAAGGGTTGATTCGCTATACTCTTCCCCTCGTTACATCTCTCTCTCTATCTAATATATAAAATTCTCGTGTCGCGGTGTTTGTGGTTAAACTCCTCCGAAACGGCTTTCCCGATTCTCATGAAATGTTGTATGCATATTGGGTAGGTCTGAGAATCGGACAACATCTATTTTTCATCCCCCTAAATGTTAAGGGTAATCCACCCCTAATTTTTTTTTTTAGTATTATTATTCTTCATATTCATATTTTATTCATTAGTAAATACATATAACTCTGAATTTTCACCCTTCTACCACCAACCCCTATTTTTTTATGGCGGTACGAAGTTCTCTGAGACAGCTAGTAATTATATAAAATGCTCTTAAATTACCAAGCAGAGTCGAAATTAGCGGCGTGATTATGGTATCATATTGGTTCCTATATACATATAATTTCGCAATGAAATGAAATATGAAATATTATTGTAATAATATTTCATATTTCATTATATATATTAAATATTATATATGAAATGAATAATGAAATGAAATATGAATTACTAATATTATTTCATTTCATTATTCATTTCATTGCGAAATTGGCTAAGCTCAATCAAAATCACACAATCACACTAACACTCTCTCTCACACACACACACACACACACACACACACACATATACCCATGCGCATACGCATAAACACTGCACTGTTTGTGTTATATTATAAAACAGTGAATACAATAAATATGTGCACGATAATAATTGCATTAGTTATAAAAACTGTGTCGCAACTATTACCGCCCACCTCTGAGAGTACATTGGAGTTCCTTAACATACAACAAGCAAACAATAAATATTATGAATGATTTAAATTTAATTTAACGTACTTAAATTAACAAAACATTTAAATGCATTTTATGCGTATACGCATGGGTATATGTGTGTGTGTGTGTGTGTGTGAGTGAGAGAGAGAGAGTGTTAGTGTGATTGTGTGATTTTGATTGAGCGTAATAAAGCCAGAAACATATTAACGTGTCGTGTCGTGTCGTGGCGCGCCAGAAGCACATCGGTTTCATACATTTACTATGGTTACAGACATATTTACGTATGGTGTCGTGTCGACGCTTTAACCTCTCTATCTCTTTCTAACCCATAATAAATGTATGAAACCGATTCGCCACGTCACGCCACGACACGTTAATATGTTTCTGGCTTAAGCCTGAGGTTATCCTCCGTTACTATCTACTCAGAAAGTCTTCTATCTGCACATAAGTAAGCGTATAAAGCCAATTCAATGTTTCGCGTGACAGAAAATTCATTAATATCAGTATGAAATGTGCAGCCTCTGTCCTTCGTATGACCTGTGTCGTGAATGACGCGCGACATCGCAGCGTCATGACGCGGCGTGTTCCGAAACAATGCTGTCCGGCCATCATGGCACTTGGCTACGTAACAAATTATAACTAAATACAAACAGAACATATTTATTTATTAAGACTAAGTGAGAAAAAAAAATAATCAGAATTAGAATTTATTTATTTGCATTTGAATAGGGTACACTGGGGATCTTACAAATTTTGAAGTTCGGCCCATTCAGCCATCTTAAATAGCATGCAAATAGTTTACACTACATTACTAAACATAATACATATTAATTTACATTGTGAAATTATTTTTCAATTACAATAACAATAAATTTAAATTCATCAAATAAATAATAAGTCAGTGAAATTACAAAAAGTGTCCGCTTCATTTTATAAAACATCATTCAAAATTAAATACATGGTTAAAAATTTCAAAAGTCCAATAAATAATGTCAAAGATTACAGTGTGAATTATAAAGCACCATTAGGTAAAGAGAAGAACCTACTATAATTATATATCATTAAAATGTCACTAGTTACAATCACTCAAAACACTATAACTGAACCGAAGAAGACGCAAAAGCTGCGGTTAAATTATAAACTTTATAATTTTACTAGCTCCTGCCCATGACTTCGCCCGCGTGGTTATAGGAATTTGAGTAGCTTACTTTGCCCGATTTTCTTTTTCATCAATCTGTTTATTATTTATTAAAAAAAAAATATAGAAGATTAGAATTGTTTGTTTTGAAAACATAAATGATTTGTATTGTACACAAAGTTAACTGGCTGCTCTGACGTTTAGTTGTACTGCGAGGTATTATTTAATTTTAAATATTTCTGGAAAATAAATGAACATGAAGAAAATATAGTTAGAAAAAATTCCACGCGGACCAGGCAGCAGACGGGACTCGAACCCGCACCCTTCGCAATCCGGGCGAATGCACTGAATACTTGAAGTATTAATTTAACATTGTGGGTTACCTATAATGCGAAGAGATGGCGCTGCCTTGCAGCTTAAGAATGGCTAGAAGAATTTCGACGCGGTTCGTGAGGGCCGCGGTAGCAAAATTGGTCAGTGCATTCGCCCGGATTGCGAAGGGTGCGGGTTCGAGTCCCGTCTGCTACCTGGTCCGCGTGGATTTTTTTCAAGTTATATTTCCTTTAGATTTAAACATCAAGCAGTCACATGCTTTAAAATAATAAAAAATATAACTATAAATGAATATTCTAAACTTATGATATAGGAGGACTTAGTAGGTTTAGCTTAAATTGTTAACTTGTCAGTATCTTCGCCGCGCCTCTCCCGGTGTGCATTGCGCCTAAATGCACGCTCTACGGCCAAACAAATGAAGTTATATTATTTCACAACTTTGTCTAAATGCACTCTGCGGCATGAATGACGCGCAACACAAGTGTGTCGCCACGTGCCACCGCTTCGTGTCTCGAAACAATGCACGTCAGCCATCATTGTGACGCGAGGCTCTCTGAAAACTCCATCGAGGCACAATCACTCCGCAGACCTACTCTTGAACACGCACGAGAGAAGAGATGGCGTATATCCAGCATCAGTTTGAAAGCATCAAAAAACCTACTATCCAGCCAGTGATACTGTACGGTATAGCAACTGTCTTTATTAGGGACTAGCGTCCCGCCCTCGCTTCGCTTCCGCGTAGAGCTGAAGTGTAGACTACAGTTTTTATTCTCAGGCTTGTATTATACACAATGAGATGTATCTATGATTCTTCTTATACCTGCATGCAAAGTCTCAGCCCGATCGGTTTAAAATTGACAAAGTTTCATACAAACTTTCATTCCCTAGTTTATCCCCTTGGGGGTAGAATTGATTAAAATCCTTTCTTAGCGGATGCCTACGTCATAACATCTACCTGCATGCCAAATTTCAGTCCGATCCGTCCAGTGGTTTGGGCTGTGCGTTGATAGATCACTATGTCAGTCAGTCACCTTTGAGTTTTATATATATAGATTGCAATCCGGCGCCATTTCCAAAAAAAACTGGTCTGATTCGGCCGGATTCAGGATGATCAGGATGATTATCGCTATCTGGAGCTTTTTCGAGTTCAAACTGAACTGGTAGTCTACTTTATTTTAGACAATGAGCAAACACTTAAAATCAAATAGTTTAGGTTATAATTAGTAAAATTTGAACTACGTGATAAGTATTCCTACGTTTCACCAGTTTCACTTTCTCAGGTAGTTTAATTATTGTTGTAAGTAACTTTATAAAAGCCGCTAGTGAGCTGAAGTGTAGACTACAGTTTTTGTTCTCAGGCTTGTATTATACACAATAACATTCATCTATGATTCTTCTTATACCTGCATGCAAAGTCTCAGCCCGATCGGTTTAAAATTGACAAAGTTTCATACAAACTTTCCACCCGATTCGTCCAGTGGTTTGGGCTGTGCGTTGATAGATCACTATGTCAGTTAGTCACCTTTGAGTTTTAAGAAATTTAGGACATTTTGATATGCGCTTACAGAAACTACAGCGGTGAAAGATAAACGTCAACGTTGATGAACTCAACATTTTAACTTATTTAAGGGCGTATCCGATTTTATATTAGTTTGTGGTAAATAAGTTGTTAAATTAAATTACTTATCTTTCATTTAAAATGCTACGTTATTTAGCAAAAAGTAATACTTATGAGTGTAACCCTTTCGATGGTTATCTTAAAATATGTCGTTTTTTTTTTTCGAAATTTCACGAGTTTGATTCCCAGTTGTACCAGGCGATTTTAAAAAAAATCTGTGAATGCAGTTCTAATTATTATTAAAAATAACATGATGTCTTCTTTTAGTAAAATATCCTATCTTCAATATTTAATATACTGTCCCTCCGTGTGAGGTTGCCGTGGGACGCCCTGTATATAGATATAGAATGGTATTCCATATTTGGTAACTTTTCTCTATTAGTTCTTAGTAACAGATATTAATATATTAAAGAAAAAAATTGCCTAATGTTAAATGAATTACTAAGCTTTTTAGCTTTAAACGCAAATTAGTATTCCAAACGTGGTGTACTAAATTTACTTTTTCTCGTATAAGTTTCGCATTTAAGATAAAATAAGCCAATCCCATTAAAACTATTGAAGTTATACATTTCTTTTTTGTATAGATCTAAAGTAAAGTTTTAAGTACATATTTAAAATGAAGTTGCGATGCAGACTTTACAGTTTCATTTCGGCCGGGAGACATGACAGAAGACTGAGAATTTGGCACTTTAAAGTACAAATTTCGGAAGATATATATTTAGGACTGAGCTAATTTTTAGTGTCGTATTAGAAGAAGGAGCGCGATGGCGCCAGTGGTTAGCGCGTTCAGCTGCGGTCGTTGAAGTTGAGCAACTTTCGGAGTGGTCGGTCATTGGATGGGTGACCAAAAATTTACTATCTCGAGCTCCTCCGTGCTTCGGAAGGCACGTTAAGCTGTTGGTCCCGGCTGCATCTGCAGTCGTTTACACCCACCAACCCACACTGAGCCCGCGTGGTGGGTCATGGCCCAATCTCCCTAACCCATCCATAGGGAAGGCCTGTGCCCCAGCAGTGGGGACATTAATAGGTTGATGATGATGATGATGATTAGAAGAAACCTGTTTAGTTTCGATCGTTAATCAATATAATTTTCCCAGAAAACCTATACACAATAAGGTGAGTTGCGGAAAATTGCCTTGCGAGTAGAACCACCCAAATAACATAAATTACTTTATTACTAACTAGTGGCCCGCCCTCGCTTTGCTTCGGTGTAGAGCTGTAGTGTAGACTATAGTTTTTGTTTAAAGGCTTGTATTATACACAATGACTTTCTTCATAATAATTATAAACCTTCCATTCCAAATAAAAAAAAATCGTTGCGTAGTTTAGGACCCGTTGTACCGAATACAGCATTGCTCTGCTGTTCCAATATGAAAAATTATTTTTGTATTGGACAGGGTATTTATCGAGGAAGGCTACAGGCTATCTTAGATCGCTTTAGCGACCAACTGCATACTGATACTTTTTGTGTTACAGTGATGCGCGCGCATCTTAAAATGTCACTCTCATCATTTTTTCATAACGCGCCTAAAGAAGTATAACTTCAATAAAAACATAACTGTAATCGTTAGACGTATGGTATCGCGGACTTTGCTCTATTGTCAATGACTTCCGCAGCGTACGTGATACAAGGCTATCTTTTGGTTATTTTTACACACGCTGGATTACATTATCAAAGTTTTCATACGGAACCCTAACTTTTTTGAAAATACTCTATAGCCTATATTAATCAGTGATGATGTAGCATTCAAATGGTGAAAGAATTTTTAAAATCCGTCCAGTACTTTTTGAGCCAATTCGTTACAAACATACTTACATACAAACCTTTCCTCTTTATAATATTAGTATAGATATAATGAACCAAAATAGCATCTGTCCAGCAATCATAATATAAGATAAAAATAAATTTAATGATTGACATTCTCTAATGTTTATTTTAAAATGCCATATAGGCATTTTAAATATACATAACTTAGCAACTTACTGAGTTAGCAAATGTGGAAACACCATGAGATAGATATTGTTGGACGACCTCCGTGGCCGAGTGGTTTGTACGCTGGGTTTCATGGTGTCGCCGACTCGAGAGGTCCCGGGTTCGAATCCCGGTGGGGGCAGATGTTTGTGTGATGAATACGAGCATTTGTACTCCAGTCATAGATGTTTAATATGTATTTCTATATAAATATACTTATATATGTACAGTATATGTATTCTATCTTATAGTGCTTACTTTAGGGCTAGGCTAATTGGTGTGAGTGTTGGAAATATTTATTTATTTATTGTAAATAACAATGTTAATATGTCATGATAGTGGCATTATTCGTGGAAAAACATAATTGACTCACTTGAAGGTGAGTTCCTTTAAACACTAATTATTGAGTGTGAAGCGAGGTTAATATTCTTTCGCTCATTACATTTTAATTTCCTATTGTAATACAATCCCTGAAAAAAATAGTAGAAACGAGTATGCGTAGTTTAGGCGTCAGTCTCTCACAAAGTTCTGCCTAGCTACTCATAAAATCAGGTCTAGTACCCATTGGACCCTCAAAATTCGACCCAAAAGCAAAAAGTGCCCATTGGACCCCTTTTTTGGTGTCCATTGGACCTTCTTAAAACATTTTATATTCAATGTGCCCATTGGACCTCTTTTTTGGTGCCCATTGGACCTCCTTAAAAATTTTATATTCAGTGTGCCCATTGGACCTTCAAGATTATACCCTACTGCCAGTTCGACCTTATTAACAGTTTTGTTAAGCACAGTACAGTCATGTAGAAAATTGCAGACAAAAATAAAATTAATAGTAGGTATTATAAAGTCACTAACTAAATACTGTATAAGTTCTGACTCCAAACAGTAAGTAGTCCTAAACAAATTATAAAGAAATCAGGTTACCTTTTTTCTTCGAATTAACGACATTTCGCCGTCCCCGGAGAATAAAAAGATAACTACAAAAACGTAAGTTTTCAGGAAAAATAAAAAAAAACTGTTTTTTGTCTATTGCTCTATAAATATTAGACGCAGACAGATGATAGTAACCTTTAAGAAAAGCAAATTTTTAACACATTTTAATTTTTTTGTAAGGTACTCGTACAATAAGATATAATGGAGATATTTAGAAAATAAAAAGTGAATCAAAAGTAATCAAAATTTAATTTGTATAATGTTTATTTTTATTTTATTCGTATTGACAAGGAGCCAAAACCAAATATTGCACTACTGACATGTATTTTTATTCTATGTGTTATAAGGGTGCAAGTGACAATGATTATACTTCTATATCTTTTTTTTTCGTAAATATTGTAAAACCTTTTTTTCTTTAAAGGACATAATATATGTTTGTGCTTTAGGTTTAAAAGAATGATCATTAATTAGATTAATTTAAAATTTAATTACATTAATGATCATTAATGTAAAAAGGTTTCACTCAATAGGGCGATCGTACACTGACCAATAAATACCCTTACAGCGCAACACCAAATCCACAAGACCTTTCCAATCGAACAAAGTTCGATTGATTCAAAGTTCCTTAAAACAGCTTGGATCTAGACAATCTAAGCGACATGATGGTGGATTTTGCAACGAAATCATCTTTTGATCTAAGACTGAAATTCTGAGGTAGATTGAGTGTTTTTATGGACATTTATACTCCTCTTAAGCACCCAATGAAAGGAAGGTTATAGATTCCAAGCCCAAGCAATCTCTGCGCTTAAACAAAAGGATGGCGCCGATCTCATATGTGGGAGAGAGAGAGAAAATTTGCTGTCTCGTTCCGATGTATGACCTATGTTGCAGCTAGAAAATAATCTTACAACCGTAGGCCATTGCTTAGAAAAATTACTCACATATGTATCTTAAATATTTAATTTGGTAATTTATAATGTTTTACAAAAGACTGGTAAATTTTTTATGGAGGTAGGTAGTGGGGTAGTGGGTCTTTCGGCAGACTCCAAGTTTTTATGAGACGCAGCGCACTTAATTGTGAATCGTTTGACAAAAAACTAGAATTTTATTTTATCCCGGTTTTTTATATTAAAATAACATAAATCTATCTAATAATTGATTTGCAAATGGCAAGTTTATTTATCTATTTTTGTTGCCAAGCAAATATATTATATTCAATGTGTAACAAAAGCAGTGATAATAATTTCGATAATAATCCATGACTGGACTGATTGACATTTGCCATAGTGATTGAGTTGACGTTATAAGCCACCACGCACTAAAAATATGACGTTACTAAGATAGGGCAGCCAGCATACTTAAAAAATTGTTTAATTATTAAACACGATTTTAAATTAATCGGTAATGAATAAAAAAATCAAAGTATCTATTCATGTTATACAAACTTTCAAAATATATATATTTCGTCCCTGCCGGAAACCGACTACCGCTTTTGAACCATATCCTTTAGTTAAAGTATGTTTTTATTATAAGCAATTTCTGGCTAATTGTAAAAATATGATTAGAAATCATTTTTTTATAAAATGTAATATGAAAATATTACATTATTATTTTATTTTATGAATATTTAGAATACATAATAATTGTGCTTCAATAGTTAATGTGAGTGATATAAAAACTGTATGCATAATTTAGTTAAGATATCTGATAAAAAAACATTTCTATTTAAAAGTAAAATAACAAAATATGTGATTTGATTATTATATTCTATGGTTTGTTGCTGATGATTGATGTTTCGAATTTTATAAATATGTTGATTTTAAATACTTACATTTATAACCTTTGTGCTTTTATTTATTTTATCAATATTTAGAATATATAATAATTGTGCTTAATCTATGTGATATAACAAACCATATTTATAATTAAGTTAAGCTATTTGATAAAAAATAATTTCTATTGGCTTTAAAAGTAAAGTAAAAAATCTGTGATTTGATTATTATATTTTATGTAAATATTTATATTGGTTGTTACTGATGGAGAGTTTTGAATTTTATAAAAATGTTGATTAAATACTTAGATTTATAACCTTTGTGTTTTTATGTCTTTTACAATATTACTTTACTACACGACTGTACTTTACCGTTCCAAAAGAATTAGCCAAATAGTTAAGAGCTCCAATAGCTCCCATTGTGTTGTTAAGTACGTCTTTGAGGGTCCAATGGGCACCATGTTCTTGATAGGAGGTCGAACGGGCACTTTTTTGTAGGTAAGGTCCAATTAGGAGGGTTCAATGGGTACTAGACCTAAAATCAACATAAGTTAAATATACAATAAGTAGTACGAAGAGTGCGGGTTCGAGTCCCGTCTGCTGCCTGGTCCGCGTGGAAATTTATTCTAGTTATATTTTCTTTAGATTTAAACATCAAGCAGTTACATGCTTTAAATTAATAAAAAATATAACTATAATTGCTATTTCTTCTTTCAAATGTTTAATACTTGTAAAAGTATTCATTTGACATTGTGGGTTACCTATAATGTGAAGAGATGGCGCTGCCTTGCAGCTTAAGAAGGGCTAGAAGTGTTTCGACGCGGTCCGTGACGGCCGCGATAGCATAATTCGTCAGTGCATTCGCCCGGATTGCGAAGGGTGTGGGTTCGAGTCCCGTCTGCTGCCTGGTCCACTTGGAAATTTATTCTAGTTATATTTTCTTTAGATTTATACAATAAGTGTTCAAATTGTATTTGTAAAAAAAGATAAATAAAAACTACACTACCCAACTGTCAGGCAATAAAAATAACAATTTAAGTCATGTTGCTGCGAAACAAACGAAATACATAATGATCGTCGAAAAAGAAATATATCATTATAGATTTTGTTCATTCAATTATTTATTAATTTCAAATATCTATTACTGGCTAGTTCGGCATGTTTCTGTAAGCCTCCTGCTCATAGGCACGGTAATATTATAATAATAATAATATTACCGTGCCATAGGCGTGTTATAAAATATCGGATGCATAATAATTGCTATATTTCGTCATACTTCTATTGCGTCATTATTATCGCAGCAGTGTGTAACTTCGTAGCCGTCTTAATACTAATGTACTAAAAACAGATATCGCAATATCGCATCCGTTATTGCCACCTGATAATAACGCACCTATGGGGCTGAGGTTTAAGGACGTCATTGCGAAATTTTGCCGTATAATATATGACGTAATTTATATTTAACTAATATCTATAGGCTCTATAGGCTTGTATTACAGAATGATAACCAGGGCTTGAAACCGGTTTCGAAAATACCGGTAAATAAAGGTTAATACCGGTTTTTAGTAGAGGTTTCGTTCTGAGCGCGTCCGAAATGAAAGCGGTACCTAAAACCTTAATAAACCGGTTTAATCCAGAGCGACACGTGCACGCGTCGGCATCGCTTGAAGCTTGTTTTGCTTGAACTAATCAAGTCACAACTGTTAATGCTCAGAGATTGATGCATTTATTGACACGTTTGCTGGCGTCAGTGAGTCAAGTTATTCATTTATTATCGATGCCGTCAGAAAGAGCGAAATGAAAACCTTTAAAAATCGCTAAATTGATTCAAAACCTATTTGATTTCACTCTTTAGGAAAACCGGGTTTTTTGTTGTTTTTTTTTGTCTGTCTGTCTGTCTGTCTGTCAGTCTGTGTGTATGTTTCTTATAGAAACAAAAACTACTCGACGGATTTTAACGAAACTTAATACAATTATTCTTCATACTCCTGGGCAGGTTATAGTATACTTTTCATCACGCTACAATCAAATAGCAGAGTAGTGAAGGGAAATGTTGGGAAAACGGGAGAAGTTACTCCATTTTTTCAGCTTCCGTCGCATGTGCAGCCTTAATGGTTAAAGTTACATAGAAATTATATATGACGGAATTATTCTACATAAAATTGTCTAAAAAATATCCCGCAACAGCATATGTCTATCTTTTATGGTTGACTCACAATAACACGTGTAACTCCTGATAGCTTAGCAGTTCGGAGCATTCCGATTATATAACGTAAATATGAGAATTTTAGTTTGATTATAAATACTGGTAATAAAAATTACCGTTTTTATCTATATATGTATATAAAAGTCAAAGGGGACTGACTGACATAGTGATCTATCAACGCACAGCCCAAACCACTGGACAGATCGGGCTGAAATTTGGCATGCAGGTAGATGTTATGACGTAGGCATCCGCTAAGAAAGGATTTTGATCAATTCTACCCCCAAGGGGATAAAATAGGGATTGAAAGTTTGTATGAAACTTTGTCAATTTTAAACCAATCGGGCTGAGACTTTGCATGCAGGTATAAGAAGAATCATAGATGAATGTCATTGTGTATAATACAAGCCTGAGAAAAAAGAACTATAGTGTACACTTCAGCTCTACTCCGAAGCGAAGCGAGGGCGGGCCGCTAGTTCTGTAATACGAGGTTTAAATTGGAGGTAAGAACTCAAAAGTCAGGCTTCATACTTCACATAATTGCCTTGCACTATCCACACTTTTAATTAAATACACATTCATCATTTTCCAAGTTTGCCATTCTACCTGGGGGGGGGGGGGGGGGGGGGGGCACAATAGAGCGGCAGTTAGCGTACATACTCCTTTTAGAATAACCTTATTCATTGTCCCCAACCTTACTAATGGTACCAACCAAGTCAACACTAACAATACAGTCCTTAAGCACATAATATATGTATTCAGAATTTCACTTTGTTTGTCATGTGTTACATTCATAATATGTAGAAATGTTTGTGCTTTGAAACGCTATGTTTGTTTGGGACTTAAGCTTTCTTGTTTTATTTATTCACTTGGATTGAGACCAAGCTACGTGATGTTTAGTATTTAAAATAGATGCTAACACCTACGTTTGTGTTCTCTTATAAATCGAAGCATATACTATTTGTTTAGGATAAACAATTGTGCAATATCGTATGTAGTTACGCTATTAAATATATTGATGTCATTACACAACCAACTCTGCTATCCAATAAAAATATATCACAAAACAGATATATAATTATAAAACATGTTAAGTTTGCAATATCTATTTTACTTGCAAATCGATGGTATAATTTGAAAGTTACAAAACACAATTTTAAAGGTTTGGTAAAAACAATCATTAATGGCGTTTTTATATTGAAATAAAGACATTGAGAACAAAATCCAAATCGAAACCAGATAAGTGGTCATTACAAAAGTTCATTATTTTATGTAAGGGTATTTTTGAATCACTCGTCTTGCGTGGAACGCTCGATTTCGACTAAATTTCATTCGACATAATTAATTCCGTATTTTTGAATCGCTCGAGTGCAACGAATGGGTGAGACCACTCGCTGCATGGCGAATGGTGGAGGCGAATGATAGAATAATTGTCAATTTTTTGTGCTATTAGACGACGATAATACTATCATTGTCATGCTTTATATGAAACGACAACGAGAATTATTTGTTAGGTTTTCATTGCGGTAATTACCGGTTTTCGAGCTCCAGGAGCTCTATTTTTGAATCACTCGTCTGACATAGTATCGTCGAATGTGACATAAGTCACCTTCGACTTTCAAGTCGCATAATACTGATTTTCCATATTTTTGAATCATTCGCCACCGGTGTTACCTGTTTAATATGAAATATGAAATTTCACTCATTTCACGCAGAAAAAATAAAAACCAGCAATTACCGCAATGAAAACCGAACAAAAATTCTCGTTGTCATTTCATATAAAGCATGACAATGATAGATTATCGTCGTCTAATAGCACAAAAAAATTGACAATTATTCTATCATTCGCCTCCACCATTCGCCATGCAACGACTGGTCTCACCCATTCGTTGCACTTGAGCGATTCAAAAATACGGAATTAATTATGTCGAATGAAATTTAGTAGAAATCGAGCGTTCGACGCAAGACGAGTGATTCAAAAATAGAGCTCCTGCACTGTTTAGGGAAAATAGTTTATGAGCATGTATCTCTGATACGCTTTGAACTACTGGGAATTTCGAATACAGATATGATTTATGAGGTCATTGCAGTCAAAATTATTAAAACAGATTTTAAATAGAAAAAGACAATAAAGTAAAGAACGCCTTAAACTTAAGCAAAGTAGGGATAACTTACTCAGCAGTTCACTATACGAAGACCTAGCACGGAAACACGTAGTATGAATTACAGTATCTACCTATTTACGAACGATAAGAAAGAGAACTGTTGCTTTTATTATGTATTTTTTTAAATTATTTAACAGCAAGATTTTCACAAAAATGGAGCATTAATATTTTTCATCATAATAACAAAATTACATAAAAAAACATCTTTAAAAAATGACCTCTGCAACTTTGATTTTATCCAAAAAGTTAAAGCAATGTTCTGCTTATTTTAATTCCAACAGTTATTTTAATGGTCGATAATAACGGATGCGTTGTTTCAGTTCAGTACTATTTCTGTTACCGCAATAACGCATTATTGACTAATAATAACGCGATATTCGGTTGAGGCCTTATAGTAGAATACAAAAACGCACATAAACACAAGCACACACTCTCTCTGAAGGAATAACATAACTTAGAGAAAATATTTTATTTTATTTTTTATTTATTTTATTTATTTAATTCTAGACCAAAATCCACAGCATTTTCTTAATATAATACAGGTTTTACAATATAGTTTATCTTAATGCCAATTACGGATTTTCATTTTTTAGTTATAGCATAATAGTTTAGAAAACCCTCTACCAAACAAGGGCGAGATGTGTGCAATGCGCGCACGCTATTGTATATGTGTGTGTGTGTGTGTGTGTGTGTGTGTGTGTGTGTGTGTGTGTGTGTGTTTGTGAGTATGTTACGCAGAGCTAGTATAGGGAATTCGCCAATTAAGCAACGACCTCGATGAGCATGAACAACACCAAGTGCACGAGTCGCTGACGCCGCGCAACGTGACCAGCGGACGGCAGCGATCACCTCATCGTGGCAATTTCGCAAGGCATTCTTGTACCTACCATCGGACGAGTCTCATTTCTTTATTGTAATTGTATTTAATTATAAGTTTTATAAAATAAATTGATTTTTTTTAGACCTTCCGCTGCCGCTCGATATATTTGGCGCAGTCGGTAGGATACCCACGGGTCGGTACCGGGTATTTAGAGTAGATTTATCCTATTTTATCAAACCCTAAGCCGCCCGAGTGGCTATCGCGCCGCGAACCGGGTATTCCGAATCTACTACGGGCTGCAGCAGGAGGGAATCCAAGCATCGATTCAACTAGAAAAAGATACCAGACAATGCTGTAAGTACCTTGAATCTTTCAAGTAGTGCTTTCCTTGTGTCCTAGTATATTCATATATTTTTAGTTTATTTTATGTTAGGATTGTCCTGTTAGTCTTATACGTATATAATTATCTTATAGTGTTTTATACATAGTGTTACTTTTAATCTTACAAAATTTTTCATCCACGAGCTTCCCGTGATAATAGAAATTTAGGAAATAGTAGGAGTAGTTACATGGACGAAATTAGAAATATAGATCAGGATCAGAATCAGCACCAGGAACCCGAATATTCAGTCATGGCTAGCGACCCCATAGATATTATTTTCAAATCACTAAGGCTGGTGCCCGAATTTGACGGCAACCCCCATGTACTAACACGTTTCATTAATATTTGCGACCAGTTGGTCATCGCTCATTTCAAAGTGACTGTAGGTAACGAATTAAACAATTTGGCTCTTATTAACGGCATTTTGAACAAAATAACAGGTCCAGCGGCTAGGCTTATTAACTCTAGTGGTATTCCCGAAAATTGGGACGGTATTCGAACCGCATTAATAAACAATTTCGCAGACCATCGGGACGAAACTGCCCTGTATAATGATCTGTCTATGCAAACCCAGGGGTCAAGTACCCCACAGGAGTTTTATGAGCGATGTCAAAATTTGTGTAGCACTATAATGACTTATGTTACTCTCCATGAGAACGTTAGTACTACTATCGAGGCGAAACGTACGCTTTATAAGAAACTTACTCTACAAGCGTATCTCCGCGGATTAAAGGACCCCTTAGGATGTAGAGTCAGGTGTATGCGCCCCGCTACTATAGAACAGGCTCTCGAATTTGTGCAAGACGAGCTTAACACACTTTACATGCAGGAACGTAACGAAGGGTCCAGTAGAAAAGAATATCAGCCTCAAGCCCCTAGGAGTAGTTTTAACTTACCTTTAAATAACTTTGCTCAAAAAATTCCTGTATTTAACATGCCCGGTCCATCCAGACATCAAATGATGAATCTTCCTGGACCGTCCAGGCCTCCACCTATGCAACACCAGCAAATGCAAGGTTGGAAACCGAATTGGCAACAAAATCAACCACATGGGCCCAGTAGAACTCAGCAGATGTTTAGGGCTCCACCACCAAATTACAATCCCCAGAGTAACGTTTTTAGAATGCCTAATAGGCCCCCGCAGCAACAAAATTTTAAATTCGGTGCCCCGCGTCCAATGAGTGGCGTTAGCCACTTTGTATCAAAGCCATTACCCCCTTCAGGGCACGATTGGCGGAAATTCGGAAACCCACCGCCTAGCAACTACTTTAAGAGCCGCGAAGTAAATTTTAACGAATTCAATTACGACTATAATCCTTATTATGAATATGACTATAGCCACGTTGATCACTATTATCCCGAATATAATAATTATGATCAGTATAACGAATACTGTAGGACGGAAGAACCGTCATGGTTTGAGGGTGAAAGTGAAGGTCACCCAGTAGAGGTAGTTGAACAACAGCCTCCCGTGTCTGACCAGGAAAATTTTCACAAGATGTCCAAGTCAGACACACTAAAATAGAGGTAAACTTTCACATACAAAGACAACTTGGGTATATTCAGATAAGCGAGCCCCCATTGAAATTTTTAATTGACACAGGAGCAAATCAATCCTTTATTAGCCCGCAAGCTGTCCAAAAATATTTTAGCCATATACCGTTGAATTACGAACCCTTCCAAGTTACTAATGTTCACGCCACCAGTCAAAACGACCATTCAATCACTCTACCTTGTTTCCCTGAATTTAAGGAACCGGGAGACATTACATTATACATTTACGATTTTCACAACTATTTTGATGGTTTGTTAGGGTTTGATTTGCTCGACGTGTGGAAGTCTAACATTAACTTAAAAAATAAGTTCCTTATTACTCGCAGTGCAACGATACCCATAGAGATGTATGACTCACGTAATGCCAATCTATATGAAGAAATTATTCCCGCTAATACTTCAAAACTAATTCGTTTACCTATAAATAGTCAAGATGGGGAAGTACTTGTGAATGATCAAACTATATGTAATTGCCTAATTTCCGAATGTTTAACTCAAGTTACAAATAATAGAGGCTGGGTAGAAGTCACAAATTCCTCCCCTAACGACGTCATATTCTCTATGGATCGTCCTGCATCTGCAGAGATATTTAATATACAACTTGAGAGTACCGATATTTCACCTGACCGCGTTAACGAAGTTTTATCACGTCTCCGTACCGATCATCTGAATGCTGAAGAGATAGCTAATTTACGTCATCTTTGTGCAAATTATGCGGATGTGTTTTACCTTGAGGGTGAACCTTTAACCTTCACCAACAAGATAAAACACAAAATAAGAACCACAGATGAAATGCCGGTACACACTAAAAGCTATCGCTATCCTTACGTCCATCGACAAGAAGTCCGAGACCAAATCGAAAAGATGCTTACGCAAAACATAATAAGACCCTCGGAATCTGCATGGAGCTCCCCTATTTGGGTAGTACCCAAAAAGGCGGATGCATCAGGCAAGGTTAAATGGCGGCTTGTCGTGGACTTCAGGAAAGTGAACGAGAAGACTATTGATGACAAATACCCAATCCCGAACATCACAGATGTTTTGGACAAATTGGGTAAGTGTCAATATTTCACTACCCTCGATTTGGCCAGTGGATTTTACCAAGTAGAGATGGACCCTGCAGATATACCCAAGACCGCGTTCAATGTAGAGAATGGCCACTACGAATTCTTGAGGATGCCCATGGGCTTGAAGAATTCTCCATCAACCTTTCAAAGGGTGATGGATAATGTCTTGAGGGGCCTCCAGAACGAAGTGTGCCTGGTATATCTTGATGATATCGTGGTATATAGTACTTCCTTGCAAGAACACATGGTCAATCTCGAAAAGGTGTTTAAGAAACTACGGGAATCCAACTTTAAAATACAGATGGATAAATCTGAATTTTTAAAGTTGGAGACCGATTTTCTGGGTCATGTTATCTGTAAAGATGGTGTTAAACCAAACCCTAGTAAAATTGCTGCTATTGAAAAATATCCACTGCCCAAAACGACCACGGAGATCAAACGTTTCCTCGGTTTGCTAGGTTATTACCGAAAGTTTATTCCGAATTTCGCTAAGCTAACCAAACCTCTTACACAATGCTTAAAAAAGGGTGTCAAAATAACTTTAGATGAAAAATATATCACTTGTTTCGAGCATTGCAAAACCCTATTGACCAACGATCCCATCCTCCAATATCCGGATTTTTCTAGAGAATTTTTGTTAACCACTGATGCCTCAAATGTAGCTATAGGTGCTGTCCTATCCCAGGGTCCCATAGGCTCCGACAAGCCCATTGCGTACGCGTCTAGAACGCTAAATTCAAGCGAACTTAACTATAGTACCATTGAGAAGGAGCTTTTAGCTATAGTCTGGGCCACAAAGTATTTCAGGCCCTACCTGTTTGGCCGTAAATTTAAAATTTTAACCGATCACAAGCCCTTACAATGGGTGATGAACTTAAAAGAGCCCAACTCGCGTCTAACCAGATGGCGTTTAAAATTAAGTGAATACGACTTCACAGTCATTTATAAACAGGGCAAATCTAATACCAACGCTGATGCCCTGTCTCGCGTTGAAATAAATAATGACGAAATTAGCTCTATTGTCGTAAACCCTACAGAAAAGGCTCCCTCTCTCGATGATTCTAGAACCATCACAGCTCCAGGCTTGGATGATTCCAGAACCATCACAGTACATACAGAAGAAGAAAATCCCATATTAGAAGTCCCAATCACAGATGACCCCCTGAATAAATTCTCCAAGCAGATAATTCTTAATATAGTTGGGGACATCAAAGGGCGCACTAAAATAACGAAGCCTTTTGAGACACATACACGCATATCTATTCAGCTTTCAGAGTCAAATCTCGAAACAGATGTAACTAATGCTATTAAAGAATATGTCCATCCAAAAATTAAGACCGGTCTGTTGATAAATCCGCCTGAAGGTATGTACGCAATAGTTCCTATTATACAAAAAACTTTTAAGAATTCCGCTATGAATTTAATGCTTACCAAACGCGAACTAGAAAACGTCAGAGAGTATCTCAGACAGCAAGATATAATCAATAAATATCATGATGGTAAAACTAACCATCGCGGTATCAATGAAACCTATTTAGCACTCTCTCACAAGTATTATTGGCCAAAAATGCGTGAGCAGATAGTAAAGTTCATCAACGAATGTACAGTCTGCGGTCAAGCTAAGTATGACCGCAACCCCATCAAGCAACAGTATCGTATAGTTCCACCTGCAACCAAGCCGTTCGAGTTAGTTCATCTAGATTTACTAACAATCCAAAGCGAAAAATTTCTAACTATTGTAGATGCTTTCTCCAAATACGGACAAGCTTACTATCTGAGAGACGGAACAGCTATTAGTGTCGTGCAAGCACTATTACAGTACTGTACGCATCATTCTCTTCCAATTACTCTGGTTACGGATAATGGTCCCGAATTTAGCAATCAACTTTTTGCAGAATTCTCCCGATTACATAAAATTCAGCATCACCGCGTAGCACCGCATGCTCCTAACGAAAACGGTATTGTAGAGAGGTTTCACTCGACTATATTAGAACATCTCCGCATTCTAAAAATTGATAAAAAGTCCGAGTCAGTAATAAATCTCATGCCATACGCCCTTCTGGCTTACAATAGTACCATACACAGCTTCACCAAATGCAGACCAATCGAGGTAATTACGGGTCATTTCGATCCGCGCGACCCTTTTGATATAGATCTTACAACACATTTGTTACAACAGTATGTTACGGACCATAGAAATAAGATGAAAAAAGTCTATAATCTAATCCATGAATCTGGCACCTCACACCGTCAGGAGATAATGGAGAATAGAAACAAAGGTCGCGAAGTCGAGGCTGAGTACTCGCCTGAGCAACAGGTTTTTATACAGAATCCGTTTGCCTCTCGTCAGAAGCTTGCTCCACGGTATACTAAGGATGTAGTTATGGCAGATCTCCCGATACATATATACACTAGGAAAAAACGTGGCCCTGTCGCCAAATCCCGTCTTAAACGAGTACCTAAAACCGCGCAATTGTTACAGGATCCTACTGGCCCTACTGATCTTACTACAACCAGTACTAACACAGGAGATAAAACTTGAGAGTCTGGACGATGGACCCGGTTTGTTACCTTTCAAACTAGGCCCTGCTAATGTCGTATCTGCACACCACTCATTCCTACAATATGTAGATTTTCAAGATATACAAAGTAAAATAATTTCTATAAATGATCAAATTGTCAGTGTCAGTCCCGATCTAACAAATAATAGCACTTCCTCGCTATTCGAACCCCATATTAACTATTTAAAAAGTAAACTCAAAACATTATCTAAGCAATTATTAACTTTTGAAACCAACCGTGTTAAAAGAGGGCTTATAGACGGATTAGGGTCTGTAGTAAAAAGTATAACAGGTAACCTAGACTATACAGATGCGTTACATTATAATAATGCTATCAAAAGCCTGCAAGATAAAGAAAACGCTATAATATCTGAATTAAACAACCATGTAAGCTTAACGAAGGAATGGTCATCTCGATATTCAAAGGTTATCGATAGCATAGTCTCCAATCAGAATAAAATTGAAACATACGTTGACAAAATTAGGAATAGCTTAGCATCTAATGATCACGACTTAATAAAGTATGCACATTTAGCCCAAGTATTTCTCATCTTAGGAGATAACGTCGACTCGATATCTCAAGAGATAACCAAATTGCAAAGTAACCTAGCGTTTATTAAAAGTTCAACGTTGCACCATTCGTTTATAAGCCCCGAGTCAATTCGAGATCTAATTAGTAAAATTAAAGCATTGTACGGTAACAGTTATATAATAGATTTAGATATTAGAGAATACTATGATATAATTAAAGTAGGTTCGTATTATGTAGGAAATAATATTGTTATAGTATATAAATTCCCCGTTATTATGCCCGATATCTATAGTTTATATAAATTATCTATTATACCAAATAAGAATCACGAGATCCTTAGTCCTTTGTCCCCATTCCTTGCTGTACACTCGAAAGATTTCAAGTACATAGAGGCAGAATGCCCGAAGACGAGCAAAGGGTATCTATGCGAAATGATGCAGAACCAGGGAAGCCGATCATCTCCAGAATGCATTCACCAACTCATCATCACTCAACAAAGGAGTCCCGTATGTAACCCGATTACAGTCTCACTGGAAAATCCAGCCTTCGAGGAGCTCGACGACAAACACTACACCATCAGCTTTCCGAGGCCAACAAAGGTACATCTATCCTGCGGTCAAGATCTACATCGGATACTCCAAGGTAGCTACCTCATTATGATTCCGCACAAATGCTACGTCGAGACACCGGAGTTCCTAATCACCAACATTAAGGATCGCATAAAAGGACAAGCTATGAAGATTATGGACCTTCCAGAGAAAACTAACTTCATATCACCAACGATACCTCCACTCAAATTGACCTCAATTAGATTAGATCATCTACACGCAGCCAATTCTAAGATAGCATTACAGACTCCGTTACAACCAGCCAGCTACAACGAATACAGTCTGTATCACACAACTATCCCAATGTATGTATTACTATTCGGCGCATGTGTGCTGATTGGCATCATAGTGTATCGCCAGTACCTAAGAAAGGCTAAAGATGGAACAGATAAATCTCAAGCAACTCATCCCAGAACTCCGAGAGTCTACGCTATTCCCAGCGCGTCAAGATCCGATGCAAAGCAGCTTCCAGCTCAATTTACGACAAAAGTCTTCAATAGTCGCTGTACTACGGGGGGAGGTGTTACGCAGAGCTAGTATAGGGAATTCGCCAATTAAGCAACGACCTCGATGAGCATGAACAACACCAAGTGCACGAGTCGCTGACGCCGCGCAACGTGACCAGCGGACGGCAGCGATCACCTCATCGTGGCAATTTCGCAAGGCATTCTTGTACCTACCATCGGACGAGTCTCATTTCTTTATTGTAATTGTATTTAATTATAAGTTTTATAAAATAAATTGATTTTTTTTAGACCTTCCGCTGCCGCTCGATATATTTAGTATATATGTATGTGTGTTTCATTTTTGTTTGTATATTACCAATCAACCAACAGATCTGAAAGTTGTTTTTTAAAAGATGCTTTACTTCTGCAAGCAAATATGTCAACAGCCGTGAAACCCTTATTGTATGTACTTTGCGTTCGAAAAACAACCGAGTTTTGTGCATAGTTTATGCGACATGTAGGAATTGCGAAAAAGAAAGATGATGTATGTCTGGTACGGGTAGTGGGTGTGTAGAGTGTTAAAAATGAAGAGGCAAGCTCAGTGCAGTCTATATTTCCATTGCAAACGTCGTAGAGAAATGCCATATCGAGCATAGTGCGCCTGTCCTCAAGAGGGACCAAACGATGGAAACGACATCCTTCCCTATAGTCCGGACAGTCATTTCTTTTTCTGTAATTAAGATGCTTAACAAAATTTGACTGTATCGATTCTAAGTCATGTTTATAAGTAATGTATTGTGGATTCCAAATATTGCAGCAATATTCAAGAATACCACGACAGTATGCAAAGTACAAAATCTTTAAACAAAGAGTATCAGTAAAAGGCTTGCCAATCCTCAAAATAAACCCTAAATTCTTATAAGCTTTGTTGACTATTGTTGCTACGTGGGTAGAAAAAGTTAATTTATCATCAAAGAGTATACCGAGATATTTCACCAGATACGTTCGTGTAATAGATGTGCTATTCAAACAATAATCAAACGCAATAGGAACTTTTATGCGCGTAAAGGTAATTATCAAACATTTGATCACATTGATTTTTATTTTATTTTGTTCGTAATAAGTTGATAATCTGTCTAAGTCCTCCTGAAGTTTTAGGCAGTCCAACGTAGATTTTATTGACATATAAATCTTCGTATCATCTGCATACATTAGATAGAAAATATGACTAGAAAAAATTCCAGGTGGACCAGGCAGCAGACGGGACTCGAACCCGCACCCTGCGCAATCCGGGCGAATGCACTGACCAATTATGCTACCGCTGCCCTCACGGACCGCGTCGAAATTCCTCTAGACATTCTTAAGCTGCAAGACATAATTGGTCAGTGCATTCGCCCGGATTGCGAAGGGTGCGGGTTCGAGTCCCGTCTGCTGCCTGGTCCGCGTGGAATTTTTTCTAGTCATATTTTCTTTAGATTTAAACATCAAGCAGTTACATGCTTTAAAAAAAATTAAATTAGAATCACATAACTTCTTTGTCAGTTCTGTAAAAGAAATATTTGAAAAGCGTGTTCATTTTATTTTTCAAATAATTTATGATGCGGCAAACCTTTTTCAATTTTCGTGTCGACTGAGCTCGTCGAGTATCGACCTTAACAAACCGAACGTTTGTTCACAACAATATCAAAAGCTAACTTGACGGCGCCGCTGTCTAATTTGGCTAATTAGAGGTCGGTAACTAATTTTCTCTCAAAAGGATATTCGTAACGAGTGCTGCGTAGCCAAACGTAAAATTGCCCTTATTTACGAAACTTTAGGCCAAGAACTCACTGCGCGATTTTCACCCGCGCCCGCTGCGGCTTCGGGACCGGAACTCGCATAGATTGTGGAACTTATTTACGAAATTTGTTTTTAGGTTTTCACGCACATCACTCATTAAATAAAACTAGTTTTTACGGGTGTTAATGCAAGAAAATTTATTTATTAATGACGTTTCGCAGCCTTTTCAGGTCTGCATCGTCAGAATAATGATTTTTTATTTAAAATTGTCGAGCTACCTTCGAAAGACTTATATTGAGCGTTCGGTTATTTCATTGGAAGATTTTTAAAATTTTATTGTCTATGTATGAATTTATTATTTAATTTACTTAATAAAGTATTTCATTTAAAATTCTTGTTTGTAATTTTGAGTTTATTCATTTGACCCTAACTACCGTAAACTACCACAGGTTCTAAAATTGGGAGACCTTCCTGAGAAGAACCGGCGAAACAAACTCAAGAGAGGCTTTCTATCTCCTTCTTATGTTAAATTATGCAAACAAAAAGAACTAATAGTATCTGAAATAAAAAATCATAATTCTGACGATGCAGACCTGAAAAGGCTGCGAAACGTCATTAATAAATAAAGTTTCGTGCATTAACCCGTAAAAACTAGTTTTATTTATTTACGAAACTTTAGGCCAAGAACTCACTGCGCGATTTTCACCCGCGCCCGCTGCGGCTTTGGGACCGGAACTCGCGTAGAATGTGGAATTGTATTGTACGTAAAACGCAATTGTCAACCGCCCCTCAGGTTCGAGTGGCCTAAGGGCTTCAGACGGAGAGGAGACTCTACGAAGCGAGAGGAGACGCCATCCGCCTGGAATACTTCTAAATCGCTAATTCTCAGCTTAAGGTCCCTTTAGGATCTCGCCATCCCGACGAACCTTGTGGAACCTGTTTCTCATACCATGTTCAATAATAGGCACTGGGTATTCCAACAAGATTCGGAGTCAGCTCATAGAGCGAAGAGCACACAAGACTGAAATCGAGCGTGAAATCGACTTCATCTGGCACGAAGACTGGGCCAGTCCAAATTTGAGTCCGTTAGATTACAAGATATGGCAACACTTGGAGGAAAAGGCGTGCTCAAAGCCTCATTCCAATTTGGAGTCACTCAAGACATCCTTGATTAAGGCAGCCGCCGATATTGACATGGACCTCGTTCGTGCGATAGACAAATTACATTAACTGTATTCAAAATCACGAAGGTCATTTTGAATAAACTTTATTGTCATAAGAATCTATGTTTTGTTAAGTTCATTTTGGTGTATAATTGGTTACACAATGAATAAACTTGTTTCAATTATTTTATATTAAACATGTGACAGAATTTATGACCTGACTGTCTCGTGAGTTTTGCAGTAAAACTCCTTGCAGAGTAATGGCGCTTTCAATTTATGCGTTTCTGCGGTGCGGCAACAGTGCGGCGCCGGTACCGCGAACGCTCGACAACAGGACTGTTGCCGCACCGCGCGTTTTGTATGAAGAAAAAGGATCGTCCGTACTCTGTACGACAAACGCACCGCTTCGGCACCTTCGACATCAACATCAAAAATGTAGGCCGTCAAGAAACGCATAGATTGAAAGCGCCCTAAAACTCCGCGGATAACCCGCTCCGTGAGTTCTTAGCCTCAGCTCTGTACAATTCCTTCATAATTGGAGTGTCAATGAGAATCGGGCGTCGCGCCGCTCGTCCGTGCCAGATTATAATTACAGAACTCTGATTTCACTTTTATCAAAGGGGTGCTGATAGTGTGCCTACTGAATACTGATAAAGTTCGGTTTGCGGTCGTGTCATTTTTTTTAATTGCCGATGGCTTTTCAAGGTTGAAAAGCCATCTACACACGAAGATTTATTTTAGGTGAATACAATGAATAATGAATTTTTTGGTCAAACTGTTTTTGAACGGATGTAAAACGTGATCTATTCAATCTTTTTCATTTATATTTAACGTTTCGGATCAAACCCACAATAATTAATTCAGTTAACTCTGCTAAGCACTCACTAATGTCTGGAAGCTACGCCATCGGTTCGTCAATCTACGGCGGGAGACCTTGTATACTGAAAAGAACCGGCAAGAAACTCGGCAAAGGATTTTATTTCCCAGTTTTATTATTTACAGAATCGTCAAGTTGAAAAATGACTTCAGAGATGATTTTTCAAATCACCTTCCATTACATATAACATAATGTGAAATATACATTTGTAGGAAGGCCAAAGGGGAAGATCTTCCTCCGAGCTGGGTGATGTTAGCTCGGGGGCCGCGGCCCGACTGATGTTGGTCGGGCATCGTATATATGAAGAGTTAGCCTCCGAATTTCATTTGCGCGATGTAGGCTTCAATACTATTATGATCGCAGTGCAGGTAACGCCATCTCTTGAGGATGGTGAGTAATGATTTCCTCCATCCGTTGTCTATATGTGGGGCATATAGATGTCGCCACCACATCACTCCGATCGCTGACTGCTGAAAACACTGACCGGTCGATGGTCAGTGTTTTCAGCAGTCAGTGCGTCAGTCGAGCTTGCAAGTGCCAGTGTGCTGCAGGATGCCTCAGTCTGCGGTGAGTCGAGACGGGTGGGGTGAAGGCGCGTCGCCAGTGCTGCAGAGTTGCTCCAGTCTACGGTGAGTCGAGACAGTTGGAGTGTGACGGTGGGTCCGAGCTGCTGGTGTACAGGGCTGCCACACCGGTGTGCTTGCGGCCAACAAGTGAGGTACAGGTAGTGGGCTGCGGAGACCAGGTCGGGATGATGCCTTCGAGTGCTGCTGAAGGTCCAGGAAGCGTCGTTGAGAGCTGCGATGGAACCTTGAGGCTGATGCTGGCTTGCTGTGCGGCTGCTGATGTTGCTTGACCTGATGAGGAAGGGGTATGAGGTTTGATGGCTGCGCTGCGATGGTTGAAGGTTGCTTCTTGCTGCTGCTGTGCTCAGTCGAGGGTCACCAGTGCAGAAAGGCCAAAGGAGAAGATCTTCCTCCGAGCTGGGTGATGGTAGCTCGGGGGCCGCGGCCCGACTGATGTTGGTCGGGCATCGTATATATGAAGAGTTAGCTTCCGAATTTCATTTGCGCGATGTAGGCTTCCATATTATTATTGATCGCAGTGCAGGTAACGCCATCTCTTGAGGATGGTGAGTAATGATTTCCTCCATCCGTTTTCTATATGTGGGGCATATAGATGTCGCCGCCACAGCTGTGTCATGCAGTATAAATACAACAGTGTCATTTATATTGGGTACAACTAGATAACATATTCAATTCAACGACATATGTTTTTGTCGTTGCGTAAAATGGTAATGTTGTTTCAGTGTTATCTTCTGTAAGGTAGAGGTAACTCCCCCAGACGAGACATTCGAGTGAAAAATCCGCTATGCTCTACCTCCCTTCGTAACAATGACCCATGGTAGCAATTCCGTTAATAACCATAAAGTCACCCTTAATAGTGTTTTTATAATATTTAATTTGTAAGGAGCTCGATGGCGCAAGTGGTTAGCGCGTTCGGCTACGATCGTTGAAGTTAAGCAACTTTCGCAGTGGTCGGTCATTTGATGAGTGACCAAACATTTACTATCTCGAGCCCCTCCGTGCTTCGGAAGGCACGTTAAGCCGTTGGTCCCGGCTGCAGTCGTTAACACCCATCAATCCGCACTGGGGCCGCGTGGTGGGTCATGGCCCAATCTTCCTATTCCATCCATAGGGAAGGCCAGTGCCCCAGCAGTGGGGACATTAATAGGCTGATGATGATGATGATGAATTTGTAAGAAATTTTGATTTTTGTAGTGAGTGTTGTAGGAGAGATTTATATTGGGTATTAAGTTCCTCACATTTACCCGAGTCTGGTTCGGGATTCGGTCAGGAATTGTCGGGAAGGGCGAGGAAGAAAATGTGCAGCAGACGGATGCGTGAAGAGCTCGAAGGAACCGAGATTATCAAAGAAAAGAAAGGCAGTTGATCGACGGAAAGAAGACAGAGGTTACCACTAAAAGCGCAAATATTTCTAAGCCGGTGGACAGGCTGGAATGACCGCCAATTGCGACTCATTTTGGTAAGTCACAAATGGCGGGTTTCTTTTTGAACACAAAATGAACAGGCAGCAGACGGGACTCGAACTTGCTCCCTACGCTATCCGGGTGAATGCACTGACCATTATGCTACCGCGGCCCTTTTTTTTTTTTTTTTTTATGTTGGGAAAATGCGTTATGCATACCCCGCCGGTATGTGGCGGGGTTATGTGGGACTCCTCCTCCCCCCAAATCCCGCCCACCCGCCCAGCCAGGCTGGCTCGGCGGCTGTTCGGGATGAGGGGGGGGGGGCTACCCACTAAAAACCCAACAGTGCTCCCTCGTCTGCCGGAACGGGTTTTGTGGGATCCGGGTGACGCTCCACGTTACCCGGCAGAGGTTCCTCCTCCTCCTGATGGTCAGGGGGATGCCCTGGAACACCTAGGCATCCTCCCTCGACGGGTGAGACTGCGCAACGCGAGCGACGGACTACCCTGTCCGCCGCCCGCAGTCCCACTAGGGTGGAAAGAGGCGGTCGTACTGCCGCCGTCTTCCCCCCGGTCGTCGGCGACGGAGAGGACCGGCCCGGGCGTCCCCCTCGCGGGCCCTCTCTGCTGTCTCCTTCTGTAGGATGACTTCCTCACAGAAGGAGACGACCGCGTTCCAGGATCTGTCGCTGTCCAGTATCGCTTTAACGACGCTGGGCAACGAGAGATCCCTTCCCACTGCCATGACCATATCATGGCGCTGCCGAGACCACGACGAGCACTCTTCAAGGGTGTGCTGCGCCGTGTCCTCGGCAGCGCCACAATGATGGCATGACGGGGTCGCTTCCCTCCGTATGCGATGCAAGTAGCTGCCAAAACATCCATGCCCTGACAGCACCTGCACCAGACGGAAGGTCAGCGACCCATGCCTCCTTTCCTTCCATTGCCCCAAGACTGGCCGCAGCGCCTCCAGGGTCCTCACCCCGAACTGCTGCGCCCCCAGCTCCTCGGCCCACTGCTCCATGACTAGCCCATCCAGTCTCCTCCTGTGGGCTAACACCTCCTCTGATGTTAGTCTCTCTCCCCGTTGCCGGGCCTCCGCCCTTTGCCAATATAGGCTTGACAGTGCCCTCGCTTCAATCGCCCATGGAGGCGACCCCACCAGTGCGCATACGGCCGCGAACGACGTGGTGCAGTACGCCCGCGCGGCCCTTTGCGCCACTACCCTTTGCGGCCTCCGTAGCAGGGCCTCACTCCCCGCACCTATGCGATCTGCCCAAATGGGCGCCCCGTATAGGGCCATACTTCTAATGACCCCAGCGTACAGCTTGCGGCAGCTGGCGCTGGGGCCACCAATATGCGGCAGCATTTTACCGAGCGCCGCCGCCGCACTAAATGCTACCGCGGCCCTGACGGCCGTGTCGAAATTTCTCTAGCCTTTCTTAAGCTGCAAGGCAGAGCCATCTCCTCGTATTGTAGGTAACCCACGATGTCAAATGAATAGCTTTACAAGTATTAAACATTTGAGAGAAGAAACAGCAATCATAGTTATATTTTTATTTTTTAAGCAAGTAACTGCTAGATCATAAATCTAGATTTTTGTTCCGAGTCCCATCTGCTGCCCGCGTGGATTTTTTTCTAGCGAAATTTACTATTTGACATTTGTCATAAATCCAAATAGATGAGATCGTAAGTGAGATTGCTCTTACAGAATAACTATGCCAGTAAAAGTGACCTCAGCCAAGCGAGCGTGGCGAGCGTATGTCGAGTCCTGCGCCCACCACCGGCGCTGGAAATTAATTAGCTCCAAGCGACACAAGTGCTTCTAACTAAACGAAAGGGAATTGAATTTGTTCAGGCTGCTTGTTTTTAGTTTTAAACTTTCATGGCCACTTTATAAACAGCCTATCCTAGTCCACTGCTGGACATATACCTCTCCAATTGCACGCCACTCAGATCGATCTTGGGCTACTCGCATCCAGATCCTGCCAGCCACCTTGCGCAAATCGTCACTCCACCGTGCCTAAAGACGTCCTACACTACGTTTGTACAATGGTCACTTAAAATAATAATAATAATAATAATAGCTGTTCCCAACACACATAACATTCAGAAGACAATATCTGAAAAAAATAGTAAATACTCAGAACGCAAAGATGAAGTAACTAGAATATGACGTCAACAAAAAGTTTACGTGGTCCCTATAGTTCTCTCCACAACAGGCGTCATTCCAAATCACTTTCTCCATAGCCTTAAATTAATAAATCTAAAAGAAACCCTCTATACTACCCTCCAAAAAGCTGCAATTTTAAATACATGTAGCATTGTCAGAAAGTTCTTGCAAATAGATGAAAACGAAATAGGTTCTCATCACAACAGTACAACATAATCTAACACAACACATGCTGCACTTACTTGGTCTCGGCCCGTAATTGTAGTAAAAACCAGCTAAAGAGCTGAGAAGAAAAACACTCAACAAATAATAATAATAAGCCTCTTATCCTGAACTACTTTCTTCTTTCTTTGCACTGTGTTTGTCTCTTTAGTTATAAAATATCCCTGAGTTCAGTGTGCCTCTTAGCAAAGGCCTCCTCTAACAGTTTCCATTGCACTCTGTCTCTAGCAACCCTTCTCCATTTTGGGCCTGCCGTCAGTTTTAGTTCGTCCTCCCACCTCTTGCTTTGTCTTCCTCTGTTCCTTCTCCCACCTCTAGGGCACCAGTCTGTTATAATATTGCTCCACTTCTCTTGTGTACCGCGCAGCATATGCCCAGTCCATCTACACTTCAAACTACATATTCTAGTAAGTACGTCTGTGACTTCTGTCTTACTTCTTATGACGGTGTTTCGTATTTTATCTTCTTTCTTGATACCTATCATACTTCGTTCCATAGTTCTTTGGCAGTGTTCCAGCATGTTTCTGTGATGTTTCGTAAGAGCCTAGGTTTCGCATCCATATGTAATACATGGGAGAACGCAGGTATTACAATGGTCACTTACTTAATACTAATTAATGCGTGATGACTACAAAAAGCAAGCAACGATCAAACCGACTGATTCCTGAACCACTTTCCCAAAGATTGGATAACAAAAAAGTCAAATCAGACAAGTTTACCCTTGTAGAGAATGCGTAATTGCACTTACCTTCTAATAACAAGGAAACTGTGTTAATTTTGATCAAAAATTTGTGAAATTCGACCTTTTTTTTTAATTACGCTGGTAAAAAATCTTTATACAGACGACGGCGCCTTTAAGAGGTACACCGCCGAACGGACCTCACACCTGGCTCCCGCAAGTCTTACGGATCCCCCAGTGGCTGCACACCTGGGACACCGCAACTCTTACGGGCGCTTTACGGCATCATATCCGCTAAAAAAATCCTGCGAATACCTTCACCACTGCCTGATGCGCCGCGGGATCTCCTTGGTGGGATTTCTCCGCATACCCGCACCTAGTAACTTCCTGGCCTCGTCGGGGTTCCGCGGCAGGGGTCTCCTGAGGTACTGCGGGGACCCCGTAGACGTGCGCAGGATGGCCCGCGCATAGAGGATGGGTACGCGGCCTAGTACCCACCATACCGCCCCCCGTCCACTACACAGCTAGCAAACTTGCATACTAGCTTAGCATTAGGCAGACACCGAAATTGTAGGATAAGAGTGCGAAGATCCGGTCTACACACGACACGCTATACCAGTTACAGGTACGTACCTGGGCGTTGTTCCCCGCCCCCCACGACAACGGCTAACTAGAGCCGAGGTCTGAGTCTCAGAGACGCCCTCTAGTTGAGCCGACCCCCCCAGGTTCAAGTGGTCTAGAGGATTCAAACGGTGAGGAGACTCCCCCCGTGGGAAGATGCCATCCGCCTGGAATACCTTTAAAGGCTTGCCAATTCTTGGCTTGAGGTCCGCTTAGGATCTCACCGTCCCCAAGCCCGGTGACGCTGTATTGATTTTGAGTTTGAGAAGCAGTTTGACTTTGATTTAAGTATTTTATTTGAGATACATAAATTATAATAAACATATTTTTTAAAGAAAAGTTTACTAGAAAAAAATCCACGCGGACCAGGCAGCGGACGGGACTCGAACCCGCATCCTTCGCTATCCGGGCGAATGCACTGACCATTATGCTACCACGGCCCTATTAGCCGCGTCGAAATTTTCCTAGCCTTAAGCTGCAAGGCAGCGCCATCTCCTCGCATTGTAGGTAACCCACAATGTCAAATGAATACTTTTTCAAGTATTAAACATTTGAAAGAAGAAAAAGCAATTATAGTTATGATTTTATTTATATTTTAAGCATTTAATTTTCTTTCGAAATTTCAAGTAAACTTTTCTTTAGATTTAAACATCTAGCAGTTAAATGCTTAAAAAAATAAAATCACTATATATTTTATTATTTTTTAAAGCATGTAACTGCTTGATGTTTAAATCTAAAGAAAATATAACTAGAAAAAAATCCACGCGGACCAGGCAGCAGACGGGACTCGAACCCGCACCCTTCGCTATATTGTATGTTACCTATAATGCGAGGAGATGGCGCTGCGCAGCTTAAGAATGGCTAGAAGAATTTCGACGCGGTCCGTGAGGGCCGCGGTAGCATAATTAGTCAGTGCATTAGCACGGATTGCGAAGGGTGCGGTTTCGAGTCCCGTCTGCTGCCTGGAATTTTTTCTAGTTATATTTTCTTTATAATAAATAAATAAATATTTCCAACACGCACACCAATTAGCCTAGCCCCAAAGTAAGCACTATAAGGCTTGTGTAATGGGATACTAGGGTAACGGATAGAATACATATACTGTACATATATAAGTATATTTATATAGTAAATACATTAAACATCCATGACTGGAGTACAAATGCTCGTATTCATCACACAAACATCTGCCCCCACCGGGATTCGAACCCGGGACCTCTCGAGTTGGCGACACCATGAAACCCGGCGTACAAACCACTCGGTCTCGGAGGTCGTCAAACACACATACATTGATATTAATTGGTTTCTCTAATTTCCGATATAGAAAATAAAGACTCCTGCTCAAATACACTGTGGTAACTACAGATTCCTACACTACGAAACCGTACACTGCGCGTGGCACGACACGTACTTGACCGATTATTTTTATTTACAAGGGTCAGTGTAGTTGCATTTCCATGTAATGAATTCTCTTCCAGTTAAGTTAAATAGTACAAAGTAGTTAAAATTTAATAAAGAACATTTATGTTCACTGTAAAATGTTATATATAAAAGCTGACGCAAATTAAGTGCAGCGAATAAAAACACACACACACAGATTACCGAAACGCGCGAGTTAAATTTAACATAATACGGATCATAATGTGTCGACGCCAGTATATTTACCCAGTTGGGTAATTTGTATCCGAATGTTGGGGAATATATCATTTAATAAATCTCTCATATAGTAATAATAGGAGATATAATAAATCTGCTTCGAACATTGGATAAATAAAGTCCTTTATTCAGTTTGTTATAAACATGAAATAAATTCTGCATTTTTAATTACTAAGTAGGCAGAATATGAAGCTTACTTTAAAATAATGTGATCGATAAATCCAATAAATAAAACTAGTTCTTCACGGGTTAATGCACGAAACTTTATTTATTTATTGACGTTTCGCAGCCTTTACAGGCTGCTTCGACAGAATCAAATTTTATTTAATTTTGTCGAGCTACCTTCGAAAGACTTTTATTGAGCGTTCGGTTATTTCATTGTTCGATTTTTAAAGTTTTATTGTCTATGTATGAATTTATTACTTAAATTAGTTAATAAAGTACTTTATTTAAAATTCTTTTTTGTAATTTTGAGTTTATTTATTTGACCCTAACTATCGTAAACTACCACCGGTTCCAAAATTAGGAGACCTTTCTGAGAAGTACCAGCGAAACAAACTCAAGAGAAGCTTTCTATCTCCTTCTTATGTTAAATTATGCAAAAAACCTAGTTTTATTTAATGCGTAAAGTGCGTGAAAACCTAAGAAACAGATAAATCCAATGTTATTAATGTGACAGTTTGTATGTTTGTAACTCAATCACGCAAACACTACAAAATGGATTTTGGGTGAAATTTCGTACGCATATAGTTTGTAACCTGTCGTGCTATTCTGATAGAACTGTAGGAAAGCCAAAGGGGAAGATCTTCCTCCGAGCTGGGTGATGTTAGCTCGGGGGCTGCGGCCCGACTAGGCTTGTTGAAAATATATCGATGTATCGATATTTTTTGCCGATATATTTTGATTCGATATATCGATACATCGATACAAAATAACCAATATCGAAATTCGTATCAAAAACGATATTTTTTTTAATTATTAGCGGCATATCACGATCTAACTAAATTCTCTGGAATGTCTCTGGAAAAATCGTAACTGGATCTCAGATTAATGATATTCAACATATCTATGATCTGTGCTGTATTTAGTATTGTCTATTATTTGTAAACTGTTTCGCTGGTGAATTGGTTGTGCTGATTTCCATTATATTCTGTGGAAGTGTGTGACTGTCTAGTCTTGTTTACGAAAGATGGCAGCTAAGAGGCCCTGCAATCATTTTCATCATTCGGTATTTCCGAATGATGGGTCTATTTTTAGGGTGATAATTTTCGTTCCATTATTATTCCACGTGTCATATTTCGTGAGATACTGTACTGTCATGTAGTGCAGAAGCAATTTGGTACTTTGATAATTATTTCTTTAATTACAATTTGTATTGAACTATTATTACTGTGCTAGGCTGACCTAAATATATTTTTGGGAAAATTGGTCCAATATATCGATATATCGATGTTTTTTTCGCGATATATCGAAGCCGATATTGATATTTTTTAAAATATCGATGTATCGATATATCGATATTTTTTCAACTTTCGACATCCCTAATGTTAGCTCGGGGGCTGCGGCCCGACTGATGTTGGTCGGGCATCGTATATATAAACTGTTGGCTACCGAATTTCACTTGCGTGATGTAGGCTTCCTGACGTTGTGAACGCAGCGCCGGTAGCGCTATCTCTTGGGGAGGCGGGTGATTACTTTTCCTCCATGTTAGTTATTATATAGATGTCGCCGCCACAGAACAATCTCATTTTTCACTGCGTAATCCGCGTGTGATTTTAAATTAGAATAAGTACAAAGAATACAAAATTAAAACCAATCGCGTGACAATTGACTTTGTGCTTACAAAATTCAATTACGCCGTGACGTGGCGTCACTAAGCGCGTTCTATCGTTTGTACCACGGCGAGTGTTCTGAGGAGTTATTCTCTCTTATCCCACCTTCCCATTTCCTTCAGAGGACCACGCGCGCTGGCCTACGTTGTCACCGTTTTACTGTGGCCACAATTCCAACGCGTACAAAGAAATTTGGTGACTCATTTCCTTGTCGCATTATCCGTAAATGGAATGCTCTGCCCGCTCACGTGTTCCCTCCCTCTTACAACCTGGGATCCTTTAAAAGAGGCGTGAAGAAGCAACATGCAGGCCGGCAGGGTGAGGATGGCTGGTGTGGCAGGTAGAACTGCTGTATCAGCTATCTTCGCGTCCGGACTTCACCTTCACTTAACATCAGATGGGGTGGAGTCATTTGTCGGACCTATCTATAAAAAAAAATAGCAGGGCAGAATGAGACATGGGCTATTTTAATGAACCGGGAATATATTAGATTCTCTGAAAAAACTAAAGTTAACGGGGACAACGCCGCGGGCGGCCGCTAGTTTAATATAAACTAAAACAAAGTTGTGGAAAAAGCGAATTTTACGCTAGAATATGAGGATGGCAGATAAAAAAACAATTATTTGATTCGTTCTTTACAAGCACGACAACATTTTTCTTTCTTTCTTGAGATTGAGATTCTGAACGCCACACCTCGCAGAAATCGCAATTGAAGTGTCATCTATGTCACTTAATACATCAAGAGATGCAATCATTTGTGGGAACTTTATTAGCATCAGTGCCTTGGTGATATGAGTTGGCATTCAAGGACTTAATTGTGGTATGCCTTTTATAAAAATATTTTATATACCTATATAATATTATACTGTTTTTATTTAACTTGCAGAAAAACCTGATTCTTATGGTGTATGTTTGAGAGAGTGAAGTGAAGCTCCACGGGGTATGGGAAGGGGTCCGGTTAGACAACGGCTTTTTGTTATCGCAAGCGTTTATAGGTTGTGGTGGACGTTTACCATGGTGGGCTATATGCTTGTTTCATCGTCATCATCATCAGCCTATTAATGTACCAGCCACTGCTGGAGCACAGGCCTTCCCAATGGATGGAATAGGGAGTTTTGGCCATGTCCCACCACGCGGGCCCAGTGCACATTGGTGGGTGTTAACGACTGCAGATGCAGCCGGGACCAACGGCTTAACGTGCCTTCCGAAGCACGGAGGAGCTCGAGATAGTAAATTTTTGGCCACCCATCCAATGACCGACCACCGCGAAAGTTGCTTAACTTCAACGAGCGCAGCCGAATGCGCTATCCACTTGCGCCATCGAGCTCCTCAATATGTTTATGTAATATGCTTGTTTGCCACTCTATTTATAATAAAGTAATGGTACTGGAAAATATTTACTAATAATAAATAAAACAAGAAAATGTTATTGTTAAAAAGGCTAATCCTTTCCTTGTTATATTTTTCAGTTTTTATGATCATCATTTACCTGATGTTATCCTATAGTCTAAGATTCCCAGAAGCAATCTACATAATATGAATATTGTGAGAGAGGCAAAGGTCGCGAATACGCCTACTTATTATGCAGCAATAATAAAAATAAAACCTGCTATTACCAGAGCTTCTGTTGTGGTTTTGAGCCCTATTCACAATGGATGCAGCGTATTCGTTTCATTATAATATTTAAATGTAATTTCAATTTAGCTCATTAAAATATTCGTTGTCGAATCGAGTTCGTCAGAATTATTAGTTCTGACGACGCATACTAAAAAGGATGCGAAACTTCAAGCTTTATAAAAAAATAATAATAAAAGTAATGCATTTTTAACTTGTTTAGCCATTTATAATTTTTATTTTTCAAGCATGTAACTTCTTGATGTTTAAATCTAAAGAAAATATAACTACAAAAAAATCCACGCGGCCAGGCAACAGACGGGACTCGAACCCGCACCCTTCGCAATCCGGGCGAATGCACTGACCAATTATGCTACGGCGGCCCTGACGGCCGCGTCGAAATTCTTCTAGCCATTCTTAAGCTGCAAGGCAGCACCATTTCTTCGCATTGTAGATAACTCACAATGTCAAATGAATACCATTCATCGTCATCATCATCAGCCTATTAATGTCCCTACTGCTGGGGCACAGGCTTTCCCTACGGATAGAATAGGGAGATTGGGCCATGACCCACCACGCGGGCCCAGTGCGGAATGGTGGGTGCTAACGACTGCAGATGCAGCCGGGACCAACGGCTTAACGTGCCTTCCGAAGCACGGAAGAGCTCGAGATAGTAATTTTTGGTCACCCATCCAATGACCGACCACTGCGAAAGTTGCTTAATTTCAACGATCGCAGCCGAACGCGCTAACCACTTGCGCCATCGAGCTACTCTTATACCATACCATTACAAGTATTAGACATTTGAAAGAAGAAATAGCAATTACAGTTATAATTTTTATTTTTTAAGCATTTAACTGCTTGATGTTTAAATCTAAAGATGAAGGGTTCGAGTCCCGTCTGCTGCCTGGTCCGCGTGGAATTTTCTCTAGTTATATTTTCTTTAGAATTGTTTAGGCATTTAATGAGTGGTGTACGTGAAAACTTAACAAATGTAACTCTTACTCAATAAACAAATTTACTTTTGGACTTCCTTTACCTTGTTTTTTGATTGCTCTTTTGGCATTTGCAATTTTTACTTATTTTTATAATTATAAACAGAATAACGGATGAGAGTGGCAGAAAATTGGGAGCAGTGGCGTGCATTACCCTATACCTATGGCCAGCAGTGGACGAGCATGAATTGATGATGATGAAACAGAATGTCTTCTATGCTGTGACTCGGTCTACAAAGCTTTAGATGATATGGATTGAACTAGCTGAGGAAAAGCTAGGAATATAAATAAATAATATACATAGTAGATACTGCAAGGTATCTCATTAAATTGAAACGGAAGATCTTGATAAGGATGAATGAGTAAAAAAAAATTGTGTGTGTCAGCTCCGACGCACGACTGGAGTTTACTCCTTAAGTTCGATAGTCTAACGAGACGCAAAAAGAGTTTATTTAACTTAAAAAAGATTGATACTGTATGAAAGGGTAAATTAACAAATTAATGAAAATAATATATAAATATATATTTATTCATTTCATACACATTTATTATAACTAATCGACGAAATATTTTACATTAAACTTTTTACAATAGTCAATTTCAGATGTGCATAAATATATCATTAGGAATGTTGATAAATTATGTAATTATTATTATCAGACTATTATCATTTTTTTAAATAATAATTGACGACGTTCGTAGATACGTGGTTCACGAATCTTGAAAATACCGCATCAAGGGTTGTACCATACCTCGTTATCCCCATTGCTCTATCAGAAACAATATCTAAATTCAGTTCAGATTTTTAAAATTTTATTAATGTCAATCCGTCATCTTTGTTTGTCAAAGTTGCGCGACATAGGATGCGCACCAAAAACGTAACGAGGTCATTCATCGATAGATTTTTCTCATACCGGACCCCTTATATATGCAAATCGATTCTTAAGGAGTAAACTCCAATTACGACCTCAAATGATTTTAATAACGGTTTCATACAATATAGATACACCCGCACTCTTAGTGTGAATACGCCCCATGTCCCTTCCTTATGCTAATCGAATCCGACGAGTTGGCCCTCGCGGTCGAAAAACGGTAAAAGCTTGTCGACACTAATTCCTTCAACAGCAAGCACTCTGGGAATAAATCCACAAAGGCAGGAGGAATGACTTGTCTCGTATACTACTTGATGTTATTGTTTGACGACCGATTCAATTAAATTTGTATTGCGAGCACTAATTTTTGATCCCAAGTCGTCATGGTTTATGTAGGTACTACCAAAGGTCATAGCCATTTAAATCTAAAGAAAATATAACTAGAAAAAAATCCACGCGGACCAGTCAGCAGACGGGACTCGAACGCGCACCCTTCGCAATCCGGGCGAATGCACTGACCAATTATGGTACCGCGGCCCACACGGACCGCGTCGAAATTCCTGAGCCACTCTTAACGTTGGTACCATTCTTAAGTGCATTCGCCCGGATTGCGAAGGGTGCGGGTTCGAGTCCCGTCTGCTGCCTGGTCCGCGTGGATTTTTTTCTAGTTATATTTTCTTTAGGTTTAAACGTCAAGCAGTTACATGCTTTAAAAAAAATAAAAATTATGTTGAAATTTTTGTTTTGATGCCCTAGACGTTCGGCCCTACATAAAGGGGCCAGGTATGGTGGGAGAACTTTACAAGGTGCAAGGTTGCCCCCCTTTATGTGGAATATGTTGTCGCTGGCAGTGTTTCCGGACCGATACGACCCAAAAACCTTCAAAAAAAGAGCGTACTCCTTCCTTAAAGGCCGGCATCGCATTTGTAATACTCCTGGTGTTGCAAGTGTCCATGGGCGACGGTGATCACTTACCATCAGGTGAGCCGTCTGCTCGTATGCCCCCTATAACATAAAAATAAAAAAAAAATGTTATTCTGCCGCGTTCGAGTAAACCTCAAAATTCTCGCTTGGACCCCCCTACCAATTGTATAACGTGAATTATGCAAAACACAAATCAAATTCCCACACGTTTAGCAAGTTAACAGAACATTTTGAGTCGTAACAACTTCCTAATAACTTTTCTCGGTTTAATTTCGCAGCCATATAAAAACTCATCAAAATGTTTTCGTGAAACTTATCCAACTCGAATTGTATTAAAATACTTTTTGCTGGGCCTCAATCGAGGTATTTGTAACTAATTTACCGTTGGAATATAATACATATATCTATATCTTAATATATATAAATTTCGTGTCACAATGTTTGTCCTCAATGGACTCCTAAACCACTGAATCGATTATAATAAAATTCGCACACCATGTGCAGTTCGATCCAACTTGAGAGATAGGATAGTTTAAATGTCAAATTATAGTCGCAATTTTAATTTATTGCAAATTATTACTTTTGGGCGGTACGAAGTTCGCCGAGTCAGCTAGTATATATATATATATATATATATATATATATATAAAACTCAAAGGTGAATGACTGACATAGTGATCTATCAACGCACAGCCCAAACCACTGGACGGATCGGGCTCAAATTTGGCATGCAATTAGATGTTATGACGTAGGCATCCGCTAAGAAAGGATTTTGATCAATTGTACCCCCAAGGGGATAAAATAGGGAATGAAAGTTTGTATGAAACTTTGTCAATTTTAAATCGATCGGGCTGAGACTTAAAGGGCTAAACAAACAGACACACTCCTGCAAATCGTATTTCAAAAAATTCAAAATACTTACCATAACATGCCTATACATCTCTGAAGCCTGCAAGTTTGTGAAAAAACATATCGAATTATTCTCCCCAGTTAAATTAGTAAGACGTAATGATCGCTACCAGAATACACTGAAGCTCCCGTTTTCAAACTTGAAATTGGTATCTAATTCTCCACACTCCATGATAATTAAAATATATAATCACATACCCAACAATATTAAAAATTTGGATAACGATACAATTTTTGAAAAATGTCTAAAGGAATATCTTATCAATAAATCATATTATAATATATTAGAGTTTTTTCAAGATAAACATATTTGATGTATAATTTTAATGAAGTAATAAAAAACTTATTAAATTTCATGACATAACTCTATATTATATTAAAAATTCTGAGTGTATTATTATCTATAGTTTTTAAATTGTAAAATATATGTATTTATTATTTTTTATTTTGGTAAGATGCATGTTTAATAATTGAATTGAATATTTTTATAATGTATTTGATTGTTTATTTAAATAATAATAATAATTTAAATAAAATTGCAACGCCCTTGCAGGGTGTCACATGTTTGTACAAGTTATGATAATGTTATAATTTTTATTATTTTTAAAGCATGTAACTGTAAAATTTTCTTTAGATTTATGATAATGTTGTTTTTTGTACTATCTGTGGCATGCAATAAAGAATAAAGACTTTGCATGCAGGTATAAGAAGATGAATGTCATTGTGTATAATACAAGCCTGAGAACAAAAACTGTAGGAATTGCAGGGAACCGAGTAGGCGACACCATGAAACACGGAATATATATCACTCGGCTTCGGAGGTCGTCAAAAAGTAAAACGTGTCCACTGTCCAGAAAAAAGAACTAAATAAACTGAAAACCTTATTGCAATACGGCATTTGACAAGTTTTAGAAAATGAGTCACGTTATTTAATAATGTTTTTCTGGTGAGGATAGTTCCTTATCAGTGACGGTTTGCGGTGATTGCGGTCCGTCTCCGTTCCCTAGCTTCACCACCGCCTTCAGCGCGGTCAAGCCCATTTTTTTGTTGTTTTTTTTTTTTATTGCGGAAGAATCCAATGTCAGTCGGGTAGTGGTGGTTCTACCGCCCGTGGGGAGCGGGAGCGGGAACTGGGGGCCAATCGCCTAACTGGATTGCTTTGGAAAACGCTATCGCTTACGATTTCATTTTGTTATTTCTAACCGCCGAAATACCTCACGCTCATTTTCTTTAACATTGTTATTACCAATGCAAAAGAAAAAAAAGAGCGCGAGGCATTTGAAAACCTCAGGGGGCTAGAAATAACAAAATGAAATCGTAAGCGATAGCGTTTTCCAAAGCAATCCAGTTAGGCGATTGGCCCCCTGGTCAGTGTTGTGTCCGGTGGTCTGAAATAAAAATGGTTTTTATTTCAAATAAATACGCTTAACGTAAAGTTTACGGTCGCGGTTCAGCTGTGGTTCAAACGTTAAAATCTTCGAGATTAGAGCCCAGCTGTTATATGCGTATTAAAGTTATTTGATCTCATTTCGTTTTGAAACACGGCAGGTACCGGAGGCCATATTTAAAAGCCCGTTCTCGGAAACGTAGACGGTTTGGTTGGTGATCGAGTTACCAGAGACGTATTTCCTTTCCTTGCCCATCCCGAAGCAGATTTTTACCTACAAACATGTTTTGATCTTTTGAATTTTATAATTTTTATTATTTTAACGCATGTAACTGTTTATTTTTTTTATAACACCACCGATTCCAGTTTCTTTCAATCCTCCCCATCCAAAGGTTGTCTGGAAGAAATCGCTTTTATCGATAAGACCGCCCATTGAATCACTATGTTTAAACATAATGTATTTACCCCATTTATGTACTATACTGTGGTGTTTTCAATAAAGAATTGTGTATTGTATTGTGTATTGTATTGTAACTGCTTGATGTTCAAATCTAAAGAAAATATAACTAGAAAAAAAAATCTAAGCGGACCAGGCAGCAGACGGGACTCGAACCAGCACCCTTCGCAATCCGGGCGAATGCACTGACCAATTATGCTACCGCGGCCCTCACGGACCGCGTCGAAATTCTTCTAGCCATCTTTAAAATAATGACTATAATTGCTATTTCTTCTTTCAAATGTTTAATACTTGTAAAAGTATTCATTTGACATTGTGGGTTACTTATAATGCGAAGAGATGGCGCTGCCTTGCAGCTTAAGAATGGCTAGAAGAATTTCGACGCGGTCCGTGAGTGCATTCGCCCGGATTGCGAAGGGTGCGGGTTCGAGTCCCGTCTGCTGCCTGGTCCGCGTGGAATTTTTTTAGTTATATTTTCTTTTAAATGTTGCTTATTGTTTTGCCTAATTCCTGAATCAAAAGACTTAAGTTCACTTAAGGGCCTTTTGCGTAATTCAGACTTATCTCATTTAACCCTTGTATGCATACTCTAGAGAGATTGCTCTCCGGTCGCTGGTGACCGAAATACCGCCGGGCGGGAGTCCTCATAAAAAAATCACGCGGTTGCGCTGCAACCCAGCTATATCTACCTACTGTGGGTAGTTCTAGATAACTTTATACTCAGGGCTGTACGTCTCACATCTATAAATAAATAATCTTAATATATATAAATCTCGTGTCACAGTGTTTGTCCTCAATGGACTCCTAAACCACTTAACCGATTATAATAAAATTCGCACACCATGTGCAGTTCGATCCAACTTGAGAGATAGGATAGTTTAAATCTCAAATTATAGTCGCAATTTTAATTTATTGCAAATTATTACTTTTGGGCGGTACGAAGTTCGCCGAGTCAGCTAGTAATAAATAAATATAAATATTTCCAACACTCACACGAATTAGCCTAGCCCCAAAGTAAGCACTGTAAGGCTTGTGTTATGGGATACTAGGGTAACGGATATGTTAGGAACAAAAGGGAGGTGCGAGTAAAAACACTCGATTGCGTACCCATCGGTCAGTCCGTCTTAAGTTAGCGAATGAATCGGTTTGGTGACAAAGTGCACAATTTGTCCGTCCCAGTCGCGTGGGCAATAGAATAGATTATAATAGCATCAGGTGTTTCTTAGTAGCCTATTAGGGTCCCCTGTGTCGTAGTGAGTTTAAGTGTTCCCAAAACCCTGGATATTCCAATCATATTCGCTTGGCTTTGGCCGGCGGGTTCTGCATAAGGAGGAGCGCTCCTCCCCTCGCCGTTGTACTGAAGCCGCTGATGGGACACTAGTCTGTAAGTCCTTAGATTTTATATTTGGTTAGGGTTAGGCATATTTAACGTGTCTTCCAACGAGCCGTGTATCGCGGAGCTAAGTACGCCCCGGCGTTTTGGTTCGAAGTTAGGGCGACGTGGTTTCTGCCCTACCGACGACCGGCTGCGTACTGAACATTTTGGTAGCAGAGCGTGGTTCAACACTACTTAAGTTGAAGTTCTAACAATAAAATATTTTGATTATTTTTGTTACTGGACGGCACGTTGGATTTGCCAATTGTATAGGCCGTGTAGGGTTCCAAGGTTCCAGTGTCTACATAAATTATTAACATATATCATAAGTTGATACAAAACTTGTATTAGATTAGAATTATAAAATCATATTGAACAAAAACTGCAATGCGCATCGCGACAGCGCGATCCTTTTGTTCTGTTATCAGGGGGCTTAGACAAAGTAACAATTTAAAAACGATAACGAAGTTCGAAATTAATAAAATGTATGAAACTGACATAAGCCTCGCTAAATCACGTGGTCAATCGTCATCGTCATCGAAAGTTGGTAGACAAAGTTACAATTCGTAACGAAACGTTAAAATAATGAATTGTTTGAACGTTTAATCCCATACAAATGCGTAGACAAGCTGCACTTTTGACGTTCGTCTTCGCTGCGATCGCGATCTTCGAAATCGTTAACGAAACGAATGCTAAGACGCTGTAGATAACACAACAACATGGCCGACTTTGTTCATCAGCTGTGATTTTGTTTAAGTTGTATGAAATAATCGTAAATCAAAGTATTTAAAATGCATTCACTACGTTTACTGTGGGCAGCACATAATGAAACCATCTGGAAGAGACGCCAAATGCGTTTAAGATTGAGACTTTAATTAGAAAAAATTGAAGATATGCCTGAGTTGTTGTTTATCCAACATTTCAGGCTTAATAAAATCACATTTAGGCGGTTATGTGACGACCTAAAAGGTCATGCTAGATTAAGTGGTTCCTCTGAAATTCCTCTGGAGATAAAGGTAAGAAATTTCACATTAACTTATTTAATTAAATTGTACTTGAAAAATAAGTCATTGCACTTTATAACCTATCTTCAAAGCATCTTGATTTTCTTAACTTCGTACAAACATTTGATAGTATATTTGATGGTATAATGTAGTTTTTAACTGCTGTACCTAAATTAAAATAAAACCTCGTAAGTACTAATTTAAAATAAATCACAATGCACTATTCTATTTCCAGGTGCTGTGTACTCTTAGCTTTTTAGCTACAGGGTCATACCAAAGGATTGTGGGTGTGGGTCAGTATTTGACACAACGAACTACAAGTCGTTGCATCAGAGAGGTTGTGAACGCCCTTAATCACAATTGGACAATCAACAGGTGGATAGTGTTTCCACAAACACCACACGAGAGATCACTTATCAAAGAGAAGTACAAACATATTTTTATTTAAATAGGTTAAATAATTTATAACTTTCCTAAAGCTAACTTTTGTTGTAAAATTGGTAAATACGTACCTTATTTACAGATTTCAAAGGAAACATTGACTGTACCCATATTGCTATAACCAAACCAAGCGAGGAAGAACACATATTTTCTAATAGAAAAGGATATCATTCCTTAAATGTGCAAATGGTAAGCAGCTAGATAATCTCTAATCATTTATATAAGAAAGAATGAAACTTGAATTAATGTTGTTTATAGTTTCCCTTTAACCTATTTTTCTATTATTATTATATTATTTATTTCTATTTTTCACTTATTAATAAAATAATATTTGGCTTATTTTATAATGTGAAGAAAAATATTATATCAGATTAAGTATTTTAAAGTGGACCTAATTCTCTTATTTTTATTTGTTTTTCATACCAGATATGTGATTATGATTTAAAAATAATAAATGTTAACTCCAAATTTGGTGGAGCTACACATGAATCCCACATATGGTCTGCAAGCCACGTGGAGACATACATGCATGGGCTTCATGAAAATGGTGAACATGTTTGGTTATTAGGTAATACATTGTTTATTTATGCATAAAACTTTCCTGACCTTTAAAAACAACTCAAAAGGTGGATTTAATACTGAATTATTCTCTGCCTTAACCCGTGGTAAAAATTATATACACATAAATTCATTTAAAGATACAATATAAATATACATAATCTGGAAATTATTTATTTTTCAGGAGATTCTGGGTATCCACAGAGGCCCTGGTTAATGACGCCTGTATTAAATGCTGAACCAGGATCCCAGGAAGACAGTTACACACGACGTCATGTCCAAGCCAGGTCTCGTATTGAACCCTGTTTTGGATTACTCAAGGCTTGTTGGAGGTGTATGCTTTGAGATAGAGTTCTTCACTATCACCCTAACATGGCTAGCAAAATCACTAATGCATGTTGTGTGCTGCATAACATTGCATTAGATGCTAGAATACCACCGCCAAGTGATGCACCAATCGGAGGTCTAGAAGCTGGTGAAGAACCTTCTATGCTACAAAGCATCTCCACCAATGATAATGAAAATGAGTTAATCCGAGGCAGGGCTATGGGTAGTTGCTTAATAAGTAGGATGTAGTTGTATCCGTGGAAACCTCTCTGATATCATATTTATTATTTACATACATCATCTGGATTGTCCTATTAGCATCTGATATTTTTTTCGTATATAATTCTTCTATTAAAGTTAGAAACAATTATGTATAAGAGTTTTTAATATTTCTTATAGTTATTTGTTTTAAGAACATTCCAAACAATTAGTCCGGTCAAATTAGACCAAAAGATAAGAGTAAAGCTACCTGAATTCCCACCAAGCTAGCTAGGTAGCTTCGAATGTCTAAATTGACCGGACTACATAATATAATTGTTTAAATATAAAAATAGTTAATTATTTAAATTATTAAATCTTAAGAAAATATAACTAGAAAAAATTCCACGCGGACAATGCAGCAGACGGGACTCGAACCAGCATCCTTCGCAATCCGGGCGAATGCACTGACCAATTATGCTACCATGGCCCTGATGGCCGCGTCGAAATTCTTCTAGCCATTCTTAAGCTGCAAGGTAGCGCCTATATTTTCTTTAGATTTAAACATCAAGCAGTTACATGCTTAAAAATAAAAATTATAAATATTTAAATGATCTTTATGTGCTGTTTTTAGTCATAAAAATATTATTTATTCAGCGCTTTTGATATAGCTTCTAGAAATATAACTTATTTCCTATAGATGTGTTTATGCTGTGGTTCAAAAAACTGAATTTAGATTGTCAATTCATGCATCTTCGACTGTGACAGTAAAATTAATGTAATAACCTCGATGTTGTTTCTTAAAAGAAAAAAAAATACATTATATTAATTTTGTAAGAAACTGAAATAAAGAGAGAGAAGGATGTAAATGTATAAATAAAATTACTGTTAACTAATATAGTGTTTTTATTAACATAAACAAACATCGACACATACATCCATACCAACTTTGCGTTTATAATATTAGTAGGAAGTGGTACAGTAAAACAAAAATATAACTACGGCGCGTTTTTTTTTTGGTTCCTCCCAGGCGGGGGAGCGAGTGTGAAATCCTCATGGATACCCTACAGCCGGCTGCAAGGTTATTTCAGACTCCTACTGACTAAAACATACCCGTAGTACATGCTTATGGCCTGAAGGGCCTTACAAGCTTCACGCTTGTGTGTTTTGTGGTTTGCCTTCTATCACAAGGACAACAGAACCGCTTAACATTGATATTGAGAACTATTCAGTGTTCAGCGGTTCTGGTTCCGGTCGTATTCAACCTCCAACGCTCGCAAGTCCCGCTCGTGCTGGAGCCTGGTCCGGGTGTCCTCCAGCTCCAGGCGTCGTAACTCGATGGCCGCAAACTCGCTCGCCGCTCTCTCAAAGGGAGTCGGGGCTAGTCTACGGCGGGCGCGCAAACGCGGGCGGCCGGGAGAAGCAGTAGACTGCGATGTCGCCGGCGATCTCATCCGCGGACGACGCCCGGCAGTCGGGAGAGTAGCAGATGCGCCGGGGGCAGGTGGCCGCCTCCGCCTCGGAGGAGTAGTGGGGCGGGTGTGACTGGCGGGGATGGCGGAGGCCGCCCTGAGAAGCCTCCCTGCGAGGAAGGTGCAGCAAGTACGCGAGGGCGGGATGGTGCTTCGGACTGGGATGAAGTGGAAGGTTGTGGTGATGTAGGCAGATCCGGCGTTTCTAGAAAAACAAGATTAGTGTATAAATATAAAAAAAAAATACTAGAAAAAAGCAGGCCAGGCAGCAGGAATTACGCGTGGATTTTTTTCTAGTATTATTTTCTTTAGAGTTAAACATCTACCAGGTAAATGCCTAAAAAATATACATACATATAACCAAAATTTGTATTTAAATCTTAATAAAATATATCTATAAAAAATCCACGCGGACCAGGCACTAGTCAGACAGACAGGTAGTTATATTTTCTTTAACATCAAGCAGTTAAATGCTTAAAAAATAAAAATTATAATAGGATAGTTCAAAGGTCTGAATTAAAGTGCTCAAAGAAACAAATTCCTCCTTTCATTTAAAATGATAAGGAAGGAAGGATTTCTAATTTAATCTAAGAAATCATGAAACTGAGGTTGCCTAGTAAATTTAGAGAATCCAGGACATTCATTAATATCATAGAATTGAATTTGCATAATTACATTAACATTTATTATAAAATAAATAGAAAAGACGTACCATTTACAATTTCCAAATAGATTGGATTATCTTGGATGATAGGTGGAGATAATTGTGTGGGTGCAGCTGATTGGGACTTCTGAAAAAAATTGGTACATAATAATAGGTTTAACACTACAGAATAAGTAATTATTACAAATATCATCATCAGCAGCCTATTAATGTCCCCACTGCTAGGGCACAGGCCTTCCCTATGAATGGAATAGGGAGATAACCGCTTTTTAATATATAAACTAGAATACACATATATTATTATGTACTTTATCACTAACCAGTTTTAACTGATTTACCTATCAAAATATAAAAATGGGTCTGTTTCTTCATTATAACTAAGTAGGTACCTTTTGTTTACATTTAGTAATCTAATTTATTTATTTAATATGTATTATTGACCATTGTAAGTAGAAACTTGAATATAAAATACTTACATTAAATCCAAGCTCTTGTACAGAGGCTTGTCCTTCCACTGCTAAAGGGCCCATAATGGCCAGCACCCTTTCATCAAGAGCCGACAAGATTTGCCGGCTTGCTGGCCCACCACCGGTCCCTCTTGCATGACTCCTAATTATTAGCCCTTTCTTCTTGGTCTTGGATTTCCAATCCGCCCACACCTTTATTGAATAATTTAAATAAATGAATATAGATCTGTCTTAGTAAGTACTAACCATATAACTGAGTATAGGGTTCCAACAAACCAGTCATTCCAAAACTATTCAATAGGTACTTACTTTTTTCCACTTGTCTGTTGTCTTATTGACACCACCACCAACAGCATTTAAAATATTAGTAAGATCAGCCCATAGTCGGTCTGATCTTACTCGACCTTGTGCTCCAGCAAGAGGCCTAGCCAGGGTACCATGACTGTAACATAAACAAACAAAGCTTCATTATGAGTGTTTAGGTATGCATGGACCGAAGCTGGTATCAAGTATTTGTATGATTAAAATCTCGAATTCGAAAATCTCATGACTAAAACTTGGATTTACCTACCTTTCCATAAACTCTAGCAGCGTTGACAATTGTTCGGGACTTGCTCGCACTCTTGATTCCATGATTATTACTAAAAATGAACATACAGATTACTCCACTATCGTTTATTCTCCACTCCATTATGTTTCAAGGACCATTTTTAAGTAATTAATAACACTATTTACTTACTGTTGTTTTCTATACTGAAACACAAATTCACACTTATTTTAATATAATACACGTTAGTTAACTTGCTCTCTTGTTCCTTAACTGGACTGCCTGAGCCTCTGGGTCCTAATCTTTTATTCGAAATACAATTAAAACATGAACAAAACAAAGCATTGTCCCACACACAGGACGCTATTTTACTCGTATTACTTTTGTATAAACAAGCTGAGCAACATGAGCTCTGAGAAACGATACACAACATTAATGGTGATCTTAATCTAACACGATGCTGAGGCATTACAGAGACTCGTTTATTAATAAACCTTACATTCACATCGCAACATAATTAAATAAGTTTCCGATTCGCGGGCTCTTCTTGACTAACTGGCAGCAGAAATTTTCGATACCATAGACAATTTTCGTTTTCTTAGCGAAAAAACAATTCGCCACGACGATAACGACAAGAGTGTTACCTTGGCTAGGAAATTGTTTTCGTTATCTCAGAAACGATGACGAATTTAGATATCGTTTCGCTACGAAACGATGTAACTTTGTCTAAGCCCCCAGGTGTGCATGACTTGCACAAAATCTTGCTGGTGATTTGTATTTGAACATTATCGACCGTATGTCAATGGACATAACGTTGTTATTGAGTTTGTTTATTGGAAATATAATTTTGTTGTTGTGAAAATAATCAATTACACTCGTTTCGTATTTGAAAGTTTTATAAGTTAAATAAATTCATATGAATGTTACTTTATAATTAATAAACAGTTAATGTTTGAAGAGTTTATTTTGATTATTAAATTAAGGTACTGACATTGTTTTAGACAGTATTTTTTAAGAACTTTGTAATCCGTATTTGTAACAATGTCGGCACTCTCCTGTAAAGCAAAGATTAGGGCTGAATTACGATGGCTGGTGACGGCCGCAGCCTTAATAGACAGACCGGATAGGCAAGAAGCCCTAATAAATAGATATGTAGATTTGCCGATTCGTATGGCCATTGTAGACGAACAATACGCTTTGTTCTTAGAGAAAGGTGTCACTCTTGATGCAGACGTTCGTAAGGAGGTTGACAATGACGTCGACCAGTGTTACGACTTGTCGGATCGCATCGCTGAGTTCGCTCGCCCCATCCATCAGGGTAGGGAAGCAGAACCGGATCCTTCTAAAACTGTGGCAAAATCCTTTCCAGCTCTGTGGTCTCGTCTCCCTCCCCTAGACCTTCGACATTTTTCAGGGCGGCTCGACGAATGGGTAGGTTTTTCTAATCTATTTAATAGCCTCGTCGACGCAAGGGATGACCTGACTCCTGGGCAAAAGCTTGCGTATCTTCTGACCGTATTAGAGGGGGAGGCCCGTGAACAGGTACAGCACCTGGCCCCCACAGATGACAATTACAAGGTAGCTATGGATATTGTTACTCGGCGATATCAAAATGTAAGAAGGCTCGCCGATGCTCACATCGCCACTATCTTAGCCCTTCCACGTGTTACAAACGTTATGCGCGTGAGGGTCGACGTATTGAACCCGCTACTGGTAGCCATTAACGCACTTCGCAGTTTAAACCTTCCGGTGGAGGAATGGTCGTTTTTGCTCCTACATATAGTACTTGCGAAGTTGCCGGATAACCTGAAGGTGCGCTTTGAGCAACGATATGGTGGTGATAGTTCCACATATTTGCCGCCCTTCAAGGATTTGTTGAAGTTCATGGAGGACGAGTGTAGGCTAGCCGATAATTCGGACGTTGTCGGCCCCTCTTGGTTAGGGTCTCGAGATCTTCAAACCACTGCTCGGAAACCAGTCAGGTCAGGACGGCAGGATCCACGACCATTTAGGCAATTTACCCCGGTACAAGAGACCCCGCGCTGCATCTACTGTAAAGGTCCTGGTCATCAAATGCCCAGCTGTGGAAAGTTTATGGAGCAGCGCATACAAGGCCGTAGGGCTATAGCTCGTCAGAGGGGATGGTGTTATTTTTGTTTAGGTCCACACATGCAGCGAGAATGTTCCAGACCAAACCCATGCGGGTATTGTAACGGAAATCATCATCCGTCATTATGCATGAATCGTAATGGGCTAGGGTTTGATACAGCACGCCGGCATTCTGAGCGCCCTGAACAACATTCCCGAACTCAGGAGTCACCTCGCAAGGGCGGGGGCTGCGATCAGAATCGGTTCCGCAGGAACTCAGGGGGCGATAAGCTGGAATCAAGACACTCGCATGAATATCGCGCACCTCGCACGGGCGGGGGCCCTACGGAATCGCCGACACGCGGTCAGGTGAAAGAGCCTAATAGCTACGGTATCGCCATTGATCCTCGGGAGTTAAAAACTTCCCCACCCGTTGTGGAGCCTTCTCCATTGCAATGCCAACGCCGTAAGTTGGTATGGAGCCCACTCGATCGCTTTGAGCGACCCTACCCTTCTGGAGAGGCGGTTCGCTTTCCCACCTACTAGCAATTAACGTCCTCTCAATCACACACAGCTGCCCCTCCGGAGACCGTTCTACTCCCGACGGCCTCTGTGATAGTTAGGGGACTGAAGGGTAACTCTGTGAAGGTTCGCGCCCTTTTGGATTCTGGTGCTCAGGGTTGTGTCCTATCATCTGGGTTAGTGGGCTATTTAGGCCTCAAGATTAGACCTCACCAGGAAGGTATTCGAGGTATTGGTGATGTAAAGGTAGAGGAGCTAGTAGGGGAAGTAACGTTTACTTTCACCCCCGCAACCATGTCCAACACCAGAATCACAGCAACGGCGATTGTTTTGAACACTGTTGTGGGTAGACAACCCTCGGTGGACTTAGACCCAAACATTGTATCATTGACGTCTGGTTTAGTTTTGGCGGATACGAAGTTCTACACCCCAGCTCCGGTAGACGTCTTATTAGGAGCAGATGTTCTGGGGCGATTGCTTTTAAACAATAGACGTGTTTTACAACCTGGTGGTCTAGTCGCTATTCAGACAGTTGGTGGTTACGTCCTGATGGGACCGGTAAACCGAATCTCCCCGTCGCTCGGTATAGATAGCACCTCTGTTGTGGCGACTACCCTTTCTGACGTTATGCAGAGATTTTGGGAAGTGGAGGAACCCCCATCTGCCGAAAGAGTTAATCCAGAGGAAGAGGAATGTGAATTGTTTTACCGGAATAATACTGGTCGCCTCTCCTCTGGCGGCTTGATAACTCGACTACCCTTTCGTGCCGGTCGACCTCCTCTGGGCGAGTCCAGAACACTAGCGGAGAAAAGGTTAGTGTCAATGGAGCGCCGCATGAGTAAAGACTTGGCCTTCCGCAAGAAGTATACAGACTTCATGCGGGAGTATAAGGAGTTCGGACACATGTCGATATCTAGCGTAGACTGGCGTTCGACAGAGCATTACTTTCTCCCCCATCATGCAGTTTTAAAGTCACGTACGGGAAAGATTAGGGTGGTTTTTGATGGCTCGGCTCCTACATCGTCTGGTGTGTCGTTAAATAATTGTCTGCATGTAGGGCCCAAATTACATAAAGATATCTCAGACATACTAACCAACTTCCGAAGACACAAAGTAGTGTTTATGACTGATATCCGGATGATGTTTCGTCAAACCTTGATCCATCCTGATGATCGTAAATATCAGTTGATTCTTTGGAGGGAGAGTCCGAGGGACCCCATCTCTGTTTTTGAACTCAACACGAACACTTATGGTCTTGCATCTAGTCCGTTTGTTGCGATAAGGTCGTTGTTGGAGTTAGCAGAGAGGGAGCGTTTAAATTATCCTCGCGCCTCCGCCATTTTGTCGGATGACGTATATGTTGATGACATATGCACGGGGGCTTCTAGCGTAGAGGAGGCATTGGTACTCAAAGATGAGTTGCTGGCAATCATGAAGGCAGGAGGCTACGAGCTGAGAAAATGGCCGTCAAACTCGCCTGAGGTACTCACTGATTTGCCCGAAGAATATCACCAAGATCCTCATCTCTTTGAAAACGCCGACAGCCCTCACGAGGTGACGGTGCTTGGTGTCCAGTATAGACCGGTCCCAGACACTTTCACTTACTGGGTACAACTGCAAGTTCCCAAGGTCTGGACCAAGCGCCTTGTCTTGTCTACGGTGGCGCGTACTTTTGATCCCAATGGGTGGATCAGTCCTGTAATTTTCATGGCCAAATGTTTCATGCAATATTTATGGGCTGCGGGAGTCTCGTGGGATGAGCCTCTCTCCGAGGAATTGCTCCGAGATTGGATACATTTTGTCTCAACCCTCCCTGATATCAATCAGGTGTCCATGCCGAGACTGTTTGTTCCTGCTGGCAAATATAAAGCGAGCCTGCATGACATTTCGGATGCCTCCGAAAAGGGTTTTGCTGCGGTCGTCTTCCTCCACACTGTTAGTAATACCGGAGAAGTAGCAGTGCATCTTGTATTGGCAAAGAGTAAGGTTGCTCCCCTTCGGACACGGCTGACTATCCCGAAGTTAGAACTCTGTGGAGCTGTTCTTCTTTCACGTCTTTTAGGCCACCTTTGTTCCACTTTAGGTCGTTCAATAGCGGTAAGTGATGTATTCGCCTGGACCGATAGTCAGATTGTCCTTTGTTGGCTAAAGACTCCACTTCATAGTTTAGAAGTATTTATAGCCAATAGAGTTGCTCAAATACTTAAAGCGACGGTTAAGACAACTTGGCGACACGTACCCGGGGAACTAAATCCTGCGGACTGTGCTTCTCGAGGGTGCGATGCTTCTCACCTTATAAATCATCCTTTGTGGTGGGGTCCTGAGTGGCTAGCACGCCCTGAGTCTGACTGGCCGCAATCTCAGAGTCTGTCGGCTGTAGCACTCCCTGAATTGCGAGCTCTTGTCCTTGAAATTGAGCCTAGCATAAACACTGAATTCTTGTTAGGACGGTACAGCAAATTGGAAAAATTATTGAGTGTCACGGCGTGGATTCAGCATTTTAAACATAACTGTAAGCAACCACTGGCGAAGCGTGTTTCCCCTGTTATCACTCCCGAGGAGCGCCATGAAGCCTTATTGCTTTGGATTCGTTTGGTGCAGTCTGAAAACTTCAAATCAGAAATTGCGGTTTTGCGTGATGGTCGCTCCAAACTAAAAGGATCGGTTGCTCGTTTGAATCCTTTTCTCGACGACGTTGGTCTCTTGCGTGTTGGTGGAAGGCTTCGAAACGCTAATTTGGCTTATGGTGTAAGGCATCCTTTGTTACTACCTAAAGATGGCCACCTCGTTCGTTTGTTAGTCATAGATCGTCATCTCAAAAATTCTCACGCAGGCAGCAATGCATTATTGGCTATATTGCAGCGTGAATTTTGGATATTGTCAGCCAGACGGACAATCCGTAGCATTATTTTTCGTTGTCTACCATGTTATCGTCTAAGACCCGCTACCATGCAGCCCCAGATGGGAGATTTGCCTGCCGATCGTGTCACAGAAAGTAGACCCTTTGCTGGTGTTGGTACCGATTTTGCGGGTCCCTTTATGGTAAAAACGTCGCGTCTTCGTAATGCAAAAAGTTACAAGGCCTATTTATGTGTTTTTGTGTGTCTGTCTACTAAGGCTGTCCACTTGGAGGTGGTATCCGAACTATCTACCGAGGCCTTTATTGCCACTCTCAGTAGATTTGTGTCACGCAGAGGATTGCCGTCATTGATCCGCTCCGATTGCGGAACTAATTATAAGGGTGCAAATAATTATCTGAAACAAGTACATGATTTTTTGTCCAATAATAAAGTAGACATTGGAACTACCCTATCCCGTCGTGGGATAATCTGGAAATTTAGCCCACCAGCTTGTCCACACTGGGGAGGGATATTCGAAGCATGTGTAAAGGCTGCTAAGACTCACCTTCGTCGCGTGATAGGCGAAGCCGTCCTTACGTTTGAGGAACTAGATACAGTGTTTTGCAAAATTGAAGCTGTCCTCAACTCGCGACCACTATGCCCTTTGTCTTCTGATCCCAATGACCTAGAGGTATTAACCCCAGGACACTTTTTAATTGGACAACCTCTTAGCGCGCTGCCAGAATATCCATGGAAAGATGTTAAATCTCATCGTTTGTCACGGTTCCAGCTGTTACAACAGCTGACCCAGAGTTTTTGGACACGTTGGTCTGTAGAGTATTTACATATTCTGCAGCAGCGCGTTAAGTGGACCGACAAGATGAAGCCACCCAAGAGTGGGGACCTTGTTTTGATTAAAGATGCTAACCTTCCGCCATTATTTTGGCGGCGGGGGCGCATCGTTAAGTTAGTGTACGGGGCTGATGGAGTGCCCCGTCTTGCCGAGGTCTTGATTGGTGACTCAGTCTTAAAGAGAGCGGTCACTACTCTCTCCCGCTTGCCTGTAGATTAACGTACCGTTCGTAACGGTCCGGGACGGGGGGATATTAGGAACAAAAGGGAGGTGCGAGTAAAAACACTCGATTGCGTACCCATCGGTCAGTCCGTCTTAAGTTAGCGAATGAATCGGTTTGGTGACAAAGTGCACAATTTGTCCGTCCCAGTCGCGTGGGCAATAGAATAGATTATAATAGCATCAGGTGTTTCTTAGTAGCCTATTAGGGTCCCCTGTGTCGTAGTGAGTTTAAGTGTTCCCAAAACCCTGGATATTCCAATCATATTCGCTTGGCTTTGGCCGGCGGGTTCTGCATAAGGAGGAGCGCTCCTCCCCTCGCCGTTGTACTGAAGCCGCTGATAGGACACTAGTCTGTAAGTCCTTAGATTTTATATTTGGTTAGGGTTAGGCATATTTAACGTGTCTTCCAACGAGCCGTGTATCGCGGAGCTAAGTACGCCCCGGCGTTTTGGTTCGAAGTTAGGGCGACGTGGTTTCTGCCCTACCGACGACCGGCTGCGTACTGAACAGGATAGAATACATAATTATACTGTACATGTATAAGTATTTTTTTATAGAAATACATATTAAAACAGCCATGACTGGAGTAAAAATGCTCGTATTCATCACACAAACATCTGCCCCCACCGGGATTCGAACCCGGGACCTCTCGAGTCGGCGACACCATGAAACCCGGCGTACAAACCACTCGGCCACGGAGGTCGTCTATTTCGCATGTCTTTGAATGAATGAACAAATACTTTTATCTACACTCATGTGGAAATATTTGAATTACGAATTTAATGTCGGTTTTATACAGAAGTTCTTTATAAACGCGCATACATAACAATAAAATGTTTTGTTAATGTAATTGGGAAATCATCATCATCATCAGCCTATTAATGTCCTCACTGCTGGGGCACAGGCCTTCCCTATGGATGGAATAGGGAGATTAGAGAAGAAAAAAAAATTGGGAAATAAATAATAATAAAAAAATGGGTGCGTGTACTTATGTAGGCGCGTGAGAAGTTATCCTTCTTTGGCATCGTTTAAAATTAGTTTTTAATTGCATACAAATAATTAATTACAATAAATTAATAAAAAGTCTGGAAAAGGACATAGTCAATAAAGTTCAGTTTTAATTTGAAAAAATAAATAAATAATCAAAATATTCATTTAAAATCGCTACTGAATATAATTTATTAGAACTTTATTACAAAAAATAAAGATGTGGTTTTTGGTTCTACTACACCAATGGTCAAGAGATGGCGCTGTAGTTTCCTGAATCGCGCTTTGGTTCCGTTGTTCCAGATTAATAAATACTTTTGATAGGCCTTCACAATGCAGTCGTTAACACCCACTAAATAGAGATTCTATTTCTATTTTGTTGGTAGATTTTCTTAATGTGCGGTAAACACAAAAGTAACGCATGAAGTTGGTCGCTAAAGCGACCAACTTCATGCTGTTAAAATTTTGTGTTACAGTGATGCGCGCGCATCTTAAAATTTCACTCTCATCATTTTTTCATAACACGCCTAAAGAAGTATAACTTCAAAAAATTAAAAAAACCTTGACAGTGCTAGCTTAATCGTAAAATAACTTTTAAATCATTGTAATACCGTTTATCGGAGGAGCTCGATGGCGCAAGTGGTTAGCACGTTCGGCTGCGATCGTTGAAGTTAAGCAACTTTCGCGGTGGTCGGTCATTGGATGGGTGACCAAAAATTTACTATCTCGAGCTTCTCCGTGCTTCGGAAGGCACGTTAAGCCGTTGGTCCCGGCTGCATCTGCAGCCGTTAGCACCCACTAATCCGCACTGGGCCCGCGTGGTGGGTCATGGCCCAATCTCCCTATTCCAGCCATAGGGAAGGCCTGTGCCCCAGCAGTGGGGGCATTAATGGGCTGATGATGAATACCCTTTCATTTTTTTATTTACTAAACTAAGCTATGATATTAGGGTAAATGTGAAAAAACCGCACGCATGCGTAGTTTGAACAATGTATTCTATAATTTGTTCAAATAAACACTGATTCGTGTAATTCCTAAAATCTTCTTTCGCAGGGCTTAGAGTTCTAAATATACCAAAAATTGCACCTTGTTCTAAATCCTTAATTTCAAGAATTTCTGGACCTAGCGAAGTTAAAACGAGCAAGCAACAAGACCTAAATCTAAATAAAATTTCACTAGAAAAAAAATCTACGAGGTCCAGTTAGCCTCCGCTATCTGGGCGGATGCACAAAGCAATAATATTAACCCAAATGGCCGTGTAGAATTTCTTCCAGTATTTCGTGTCCTGCCTGGACCGCGACAAATTGTTTTTAGTAAAGACTAGCGGCCCGCCCTCGCTTTGCTTCGGTGTAGAGCTGTAGTGTAGACTATAGTTTTTGTTCAAAGGCTTGTATTATACACGATGACCTTCTGCATAATAATTATAAACCTACATAAAACTAGTTTTTACGGGTTAATGCACGAAACTTTATTTATTTATTGACATTTAAAATCGAACAATGAAATAACCAAACGCTCAATGAAAGTATTTCGAAGGTAGCTCGACAAATTAAATAAAAGTTTTATTCTGACGACGAAGCCTGTAAAGGCTACGAAACGTCAATAAATAAATAAAGTTTCGTGCATTAACCCGTAAAAACTAGTTTTATTTAATGAGTGATGTGCGTGAAAACCTAAGAAACAAATAAATTATAAACCTACCATTCCAATTACAAAATTCGTTGCATAGTTTAGGACCCGTTGTACCGAATGCATGATTGCTCTGTTGTTCTGATTTGAAAAATTATTTTTGTATTGGATAGTGCATTTATCGAGAAAGGCTATAGGCTATATATTACCAGGCTATTGACCAGTAGCAGCGGAGCATCAATGAAAATGTTGCAAAACCGGTTAAATATATTCCGTTGCGTACACTGGGTAAACGGTTAAAGTTACACAAAAATCATGTATAACGGAATTCTTTCCCTTTAAAAGTTCTGTAAAAAAGTCCACGATAGCCTATGTCTATATTTTAAGTTAGACTCACTATAAACCTTTTTCTTCAAATTAACGCGGGTGAAACCGCAGGGGACCTTTAGCTGTGACATAACTACTACAGTTAGACATATGGTATCCTGGACTTTTTTGTAGATATTGGTATCCTCTATAAAACTTTAGTACATCACTTTGCTCTATTGTCAATCACTTCCGCAGCATACTCGATATAAGGCTATTATTTGGTATTTTTGACACACGTTGGGTTACACTATCGAAGTTTTCATACGGAACCCTAATTTTTTTGAAAATTAACTAAAGCCTATATTAATCAGACTGACATAGTGATCTATCAACGCACAGCCCAAACCACTGGATGGATCGGGTTGAAATTTGGCATGTAGGTAGATGTTATGACGTAAGCATCCGCTGAGAAAGAATTTTGATCAATTCTACCACCAAGAGGATAAAATAGGGAATGAAAGTTTGTATGAAACTTTGTCAATTCTAAACCGATCGGGCTGAGACTTTGCATGCAGGTATAAGAAGAATCATAGATGCATGTCATTGTGTATAATACAAGCCTGAGAACAAAAACTGTAGTCTACACTTCAGCTCTACACCGAAGCGAAGCGAGGGCGGGCTGCTAATCTTTATATATATAATTCTTCTGTGAGTGTGTATGTCACTGAACTTCTCTTAAACGACTGGACCGATTTAGATGAAATTTTTTGTGTGTGTTCAAGGGGATCTGAGAATGGTTTAGATTCACAATTTTGTCCTCTGGACAATGTTTTTTTAATTAATTTTTTTTATGGCGGTACGAAGTTCGCTGGGTCAGCTAGTATAATATAAATATTTAAAACGCTCACACCAATTAGCCTAGCCCCAAAGTAAGCACTGTAGGCTTGTGTTATATAGCTAGCTTTTTGAGCCCATTCGTTACAAACATACTTACATACAAACCTTTCCTCTTTATAATATTAGTGTAGATTTCTTTAGATCAAAAACATCTAGCAGTGCTCAAAATTCAAATATAATAAACCACACATAGTTTAAATGAAGTATTAGACGTGGCAACCCTAGCAGGCGTCTTTAGCCACACACGCGACAATCCGTATATTTCCGCGCGGCTGCTTTGTAAAAAGCGTTCACAACTCACAACATCTCGCTAACAATCTTGCAGTTTCCAGCACAACTTCTAGAAAGTTCGGTTTCAAAATGAAAACTAGTTTCGTGCACAATTGTTGACCTAATTTTTATTTATTGTTTTAAACTTTCATGGTCACTAACATTATAGTAATAAGTTATTTACGGGATGAGGAGCTCGATGGCACAGGCATCGTTGTAGTTAAGCAATTTTCGCAGTGGTCGGTCATTGGATGGGTGACCAAAAATTTCTATCTCGAGTTCCTCCGTGCTTCGGAAGGCACGTTAAGCCGTTGGTCCCGGTTGCATCTGCAGTCGCGAGCCCAGTGCGGATTAGCACCCGCCAATCCGCACTGGGCCCGCGTGGTGGGTCATGGCCCCATCTCCCTATTCCATCCATAGGGAAGGCCTGTGCCCCAGAAGTGGGGACATTAAGAGACTGATGATGATGATTTACGGGATTGTTACCATGTACCTTGTTTTTAGCAGAAATACCGAAATATCGGAAACTCGCTAAAAACAAGGTACATGGTAACAATCCCGTAAATAACTTATAATTTTTATTTATTGAATGCTTTTCTTATCAAATAACAGTGTATACATTTTGTAGCGTTTAAGTATAGACCTATTTCTTATGCAGGTCCGGAACTGGACCTGCATAAGAAAATAAATGGATTCCGCAGTTGTCAAAATATTGCTGATAAAAAATTTGATGCGATTTTTATGAAATCACGATGCAAGTGAAACTTTTAAAATTATTTAAAAAAACTCCTTCAAATCGAACCCAGCTTTCTACCACTTAACTAACGATGCTTGTTCAAAAGGTCTAAAAATGTAATCATCATCATCATCAGCCTACTAATGTCCCTACTGCTGGGGCACAGGCCTTCTCTATGGATCACCTCTGCGGGGTCCCCGCAATACCTCAGGAGACCCCTGCCGTGGAGCCCCTGCTAGGCCGGGAGGCTGCTGGGTGCGGAGACGCGGAAGAATCCCTAAACGGGGATCCCGCGGTTTCGCACTAAGCAGCTTAGAGGGTATTCGCAGGGTTTTTAGCGGATATTATGCCGTAAAGCGCCCGTAAGAGTTACGGGGTCCTCAGTGGGCAGCCACTGTGGGGGCTCGTAAGGTTTGCGGGAGCCAGGTGTGAGGTCCGTTCGGCGGTGTGTCTCTTAAAGGTCGTCTGTAAACAGAGTAAAGGTCGTCTGTAAACAGAGTTTTTGCCTGCGTCACAAAAAAAGGCCTTCCCTATGGATGGAATAGGGAGATTGGGCCATGGCTGACCACGCGGGCCCAGTGCGGATTGGTAGGTGCTAACGACTGCGACGGCTTAACGTGCCTTCCGAAGCACGGAGGAGCTCGAGATAGTAAATTTTTGGTCACCCATCAAATGACCGACCACTGCGAAAGTTAACGTCAACGACCACAGCCGAACGCGCTAACCACTTGCTCCATCGAGCTCCTCAAAAATGTAATGCGACATACTAAAGATGGACGAAATATTAATGGCGATGTAACAAAAGTTTCACAAAACATAACCACGATTGTCGCCAATATCTCAACAAAATGATAATCGAAATGTTGCCTAGTTATACTTAGTATAAATAACGCTAAGTATGTGTATTTATACTGTATTATACCTGGGATACTTTAAAAGACGCGTAAGAAGCAACATGCAGGCCGGCAGGGTGAGGATGGCTGGTGTGGCAGGTAGAACTGCTGTATCAGCCAGGGCTTGAAACCGGTTTAAAAAATACCGGTAAATAAAGGTTAATACCGGTTTTTAGTAAAGGTTTCGTTCGGAGCGCGTCCGAAATGAAAGCGGTACCTAAAACCTTAATAAACCGGTTTAATCCAGAGCGACACGTGCACGCGTCGGCATCGCTTGAAGTTTGTTTTGTTTGAACTAATCAAATCACAACTTGTTATATAATGCTCAGAGATTGATGCATTTATTGACACGTTTGCTAGCGTCTAGTGAGTCAAGTTATTCATTTTGTAGTTGTGTATTTATTTAAGCCGTCAGTAAGAGCGAGCACCCTTTAAAAACCGCTAAATTGATTTCAAACCTATTTCATTTCGTTTTTTAGGAAAACCGGTTTTTTAAGGTTAAGGTAGAGCCAAACCTAAATAAAACGTTCCTAATGTACTTGACACTGATTTAGGTTTGAAAATTAACCGGTAAAAAAGGCATTGTTATCAGCTATCTTCGCGTCTGGAATTCACCGTCACTTAACATCAGGTGGGATGGAGTCTGTCGGACCTATGAATAAAAAAAAGCTGATGAGTTTCTTGCGTCCATTATTCTCATCGTCCAAAATATGTCCTGAATGAGTAGTAGGAAAAAATATTGGACGATTCAAAAGTGCTTTCAGTAAGTCAATTCGGATAAAGTATAATTTCATTTCATTTCAAATATTCAAAAACAAGTTAGAAATTCATTTCTCTGCTCTTTCAATAGTTTACTCATAGTTGGTTAAAATAATAACAACAAAATGGAAGAGTTGCTATCTGTAGCATGCTGTATGAACGCAATATCGGTATCGAACGCAAAAAAAGACTTCGTCGGAGGGTAGACCGACATGTCTGCCAATAACAGCCTACCCGCAATTACTTCAGTTACTCCGTGATCATGGCGCTTGCGACAGTGCCGAAATATCGCAAACTCGCTAAAAACAAGGTACATGGTAACAATCCCGTAAATAACTTATATTACTACAATGCTATATGAGTATTTCTTTCACAAGCTGTAATTCAACATTAGAGATTGAAATTATAAATAAAACATTGGTTTCCATCCGCCTTCTTTCAGATTGTGAATAAAAAGACGCATTTACGGGATAAGCCGTATTTCCTTTGTCACAAAGGGCCCGTGGAACCTACTATGAAGGTGTAACTCGATTGAAATACGGTTGTGTTAGCAGCCAGGCTTGAAGCATTCTACCTCTCCTAAACCACGCCAGGGTTTTGCTGTGGTTTTCACTTTTAACATCTCTGGTTTTCAATATTTGAAGCTTTTCGAAATTTTTGGTGTACCGTTGTATTATACACAGATTATAGATAAGGTTGTTGTCTGCAAGCTAAGGATAGCGGGAGAGGCACTTTTTTGCCGTCTTTGTAAAAATTGAATGAATTATAAATAAAATAAAAAACTACATCAAATGGAACTACTTGGGCGAAACAGAATCAACCCACACAATGACAGTTTTGAGAAAAAGTCATTTTTGTCAAAATGTTCTATTCAGTAAAATCGTTTGTAATTTTGAATAAAATGTATATATATATATACAGTTTTTGTTCTCAGGCTTGTATTATACACAATGACATTCATCTATGACTCTTCTTATACCTGCATGCAAAGTCTCAGTCCGTTCGATTTAAAATTGATAAAGTTTCATACAAACTTTCATTCCCTATTTTATCCCCTTGGGGGTAGAATTGATCAAAATGCTTTCTTAGCGGATGCCTACGTCATAACCTGCATGCCAAATTTCAGCCCGATCCGTCTGGTTTGGGCTGTACGTTGATAGATCACTTTGTCAGTCAGTCAGTCACCTTTGAGTTTTATATACATATACCTATAAATATAATTCCAAATAATTTGTTCTATAATTTAATTATCCCCATCACAAAATAATAACAATCTCACTTTGACAAACAAAAGTGAGTCGCACAAAAATTTCATGGTATGGCCCAAAACCACTAAACCTTATTTAGAATTAGAGTATTTTATTTCATTTAAATCGTTCTTTACATTTTCCGGCATTTATTTAAATTTGTTTAGCGGCTGTGACAAAGCAATCTCTGCGCTTGGAAACTTCCTTGTTGAGTATACATTTTGGGACCCGCGATTCGGAACGCACCCGGTCCACTTGTCTAATTATATCAGCTGTTTTCTAAATTAAAATTATATAGGTTTTACTTATTATTTCCTTAGATTAAAACAAAAAGGGAAGATACGGCATTCGCGGCTCAAAAGTGATCCGTTTAAATTGTGGTCCACGACCATAATTCGCTTTAGTCACAATTTGACATTCAAACACGCTGCATGTACACTCAATATAACAATATTGCGTATATTCTGTGTTATGAAGATATAACAATGCCTTCGATGCTTTTATAAGGTACACAAATACCTAGTTCAAAATCAAATGCCCCGGCAACACTTTTCATTTGTAAAACTGTGAAAACATTTTTTTTTCTCAAATATCACGGTTTGTTTGAATATTATTTATCTACGTAATCGCCATTTTGTAAGCAAGAAAAGGACAGCAATACGCTGCGTTGAAGCGTATAGCTCTGTCTCGCTCGCTCGATTGATGTTTATGTACAGACGTGTGCGTGGCGAGAGTTGCTTATGTAGTTGAGTCGGATCATATTTTATTTGATGCTAGTATGAGCGTACCGTATCTACCCTTTTTGTATTAATCTAAGATTATTTCTAATAAAAAGTAAATTCACTTGTGTATTTTAGGTAGTAAATATTAAGTGGTGTTGTTTTTTCAAGGATTGGATATTAAACATTTGAACTATCGCACCACGAAAAATTGTAATGATTACCTACTAACATCAAGAATAAAAACCATTAAAGCAAACTTGTAAACTTCAAGATTAATCACAAAGGAGGATAAAAGTGTGACCTGCTGCAACATAAACCGGGGGATTAATAAGTTTTCAGTATTTTTAAATAAGCATTATATTCGTTGTCTATAATAGGGCTGATGACGGGGTAGAGTAAACGAAATTCTATTTAGTCCGTCAGTTAGATGATCAAAAAATAATGGACACGTATTTTTTCTTTGGGCAATCAACCAAAAAATGACAAAGTTATGGCGCGTCAAAGTTTGGGAGTAGGGGCTCGTGACGTCACTCTTTAGTGAATATTCGCTTATAAGTGTACTCAAACGTGACGTCATGCGACTTTTCAAATCAATATATCTCCGCAATGTTTATATTATGTGAAAAAAGAAAAACTACGTGTGTACTTGTGATACTGTTAAAAATTTGTCATCATCCCTATTGAAAGTGTGTAATGCAACAATTTACTTTTCCAAAACTAATTCACATTCACAAATTACTTCACAAAACTCACTTAATTAGTGAGTGAATTCACAATTCAAAACAAATAGCACAGTATACCTCTCTTTACTTGACTTATTGTGGAAGTAAAGTTGATGGTGACCAATTTGCTGCAGTCGTACACCTAACTCCTACTCTTCACAAGCACTACCAGCTCAGACAGTAAATATGGAAATAAATTTTAATTATTTTATCAAGAAACTTTATTGCTGTGCACTGTTTGTTTATAATTCTTTGTATTTATTATATGTTTTGACACATAGTGATAACATTGTGAAGGATATTTATAATAGGAAAGTTTTAAAATTTGAATATTTACTTTTATTATATTTCATTTAATGTGATATATACTTTGTTTCTTATTTGATTCTTAAAGATCTTTTTTTTTGTTCTGTGGCTGTTTCCGTTTTACACAGAAATTTCGCCAATATCCCGTAGTGAGAGAGACACGATATGATAGAGATTGCTCGGTATTTATACAAATTTAATTTTTATATTCTATCCGAATAACCATTCTTCCTTGAGCTTTTATCATTGTTCGTCTGAAAGCATAACACACGCAAAGACAGCACAGGTTTAATTAAAATAATATATAAAGTGTGGGTAATTTAATCGATAGAACAAAAAAAAATGTTAAATTTAGTGGGAATAATAACGTTATAGTTTTATATTATATTTTTTATTATATTTACATAAACAATAAAAGCCAGGCTTGACGAAAATTGAAGAACTTTGTAATTTATTACGAAATAAATGATTATGATTATGAAGCAAGATCAGACTCATCTCCGCTGGCAGCACCCGTTCACGAGCATGACACATGAATCAGCCATCGCTTCGCTCAAACATTTTTTAGAGAACGCAACAACCCGCCTCACACGACACATGTTTTAATACAATATAAACAATGATGAACCACGAAGCTACAGCATGAAGCACCGAGCCCAAACTGAAACAATTCGTGGAAGAACTAAAGCAGACAAAGGAAATTTGTCATCAACTACTGCATGAACGTGATGAGAGTGAAGAGGGAATAAGGAAAAATATTGAGAAGAATGTGAAGTTCAAGTATGAACTTGTCCAACTTAACTCTGAACATGTGGAAGTCCTCTTACAACGGGAACAACTTGAAAGAAAGAAAGAAAACTGTTTTTATTATTGACAGCACATAGCATACACATAAAATACAAAAATACATTAAACATAATTATATAGTAAAACGAAACGAACAAGTAAAATCTACAACAACAAATTGACTGATCCAGCGAACTTCGTACCGCCATAAAAATAGGGGCAGGTGGTAGAAGAGAAAATTTAGGGTTGTATGTATTTTTTAAAACCACATTATAAAAAAAAAAAAATGTCCAAACAAAATTTTAGGGGTATGTAACGTAGTGTTCTATCAATTTCCTGGGATAACATTCCTCCTAACCCATATGAGAACACTACGTTACAATACCCAATAGTTTGAATTTTGACACGAAGGCGCATTGTAGTTTCAGAACACTACTTTACAGGTGGACAACCATTATCACTTAAGGATATGAAAAATAGATAGTAGCTGATTCTCAGTTTCACGGCATATGCATATAAAATTTCATAAAAATTGGTCAGGCCGTTTTGGAGGAGTATGGTAACTAACATTGTGACACGAGAATTTTATATATAAGATAATAATATATATAAACATTCATGACTTGGGTACACATGCTCGTATTCATCATACTAACATTCGCCAACGGGATTTAAACCCGGGATCTCTCGAGTAGGCGATACCTTGAAATCTGGCGTCCATAACAATCGCACCACGGGGATCGTCAAATCAGAAAGATGACCCAGCGCACATTCTAATTTGTAAATATTTACACAATTTTCGAGCGGTCCATTCGTCGGGTGCTCGCCAAGTTTGTCGCACCCATACAACAAAGTTTTCTTAGCAACAGCCGCTGTTGGCGACCGGAATCTAATATTAAGGAGATATTGGATGCGGGCGCGGCGACCGCCCACCCTCCGGTACTACACGTTAACTTTACGAGTCAATATTGACTTATACTCCGTACTAGTGATGTAAAGAATGTCATTTTTTGATTATTCGCGAATGCGAATGCGGATGCGAATGTCTGGTACCGACATTCGCGAATGCTAATGCGAATATTTAGCTTTTTTTTAAAATTGGCGCCAATTTCGAGTTGATATGAACTCATCCGACTGAAGTGTCATTCCGCTCGCACCGGTCTTTCCGTAAACAAAACAAGTGAAATTTGAGGTTAGTGATTGTGAGTGGTAAAAGTGATTTATTAACATGAGTATATCGAATTCTAGTGAAACATGGACTTATTTCACACTTTGCGATGCTGAACGAGCTAAATGCAAACTGTGTAACAATGAATATTCAAGGAAAGGCAGTACTACAACTTCTTCAAATTGTTTTTCTCTAATATTCATATTCGCAAAACATAAACGAATATTCAAAAATATGCGAATATTCGCGAATGCGAATGCGAATATTCGTTACATCACTACTCCGTACAAGTGCAAAATTTACTTCTTGTTCACTATTGAGTTTTTAAAGTTCCGTACCGAAAAGGTCCTGACAGATTGAAGCTAAGAACAAAAACTAATACAAAAACTAATAATCAACATGTAGACCAGAAAAGAGATATGCCACTATATAAACATCAAATTGGATAACTTTGGCCTTTGTATACCTTGTAGATACCTTGGTTACCTTAAAAAGACCGAATCAAAAGGCGATGTTACTTATTGGTTGGGTAATACGTATAGTCTATGCGGAAGTGTACGCTCAAACGTCATTGCATTACTTCAATAAGATTTCTACGCTTCAGTTCCTGTTCATAGGAATTTGGCAGGACATTGGCTAAGAATAAGGAGCTCGATGGCGCAAGTGGTTAGCGCGTTCGGCTGCGATCGTTGAAGTTAAGCAACTTTCGCAGTGATCGGTCATTGGATGGGTGATCAAAAATTTACTATCTCCAGCTCCTCCGTGCTTCGGAAGGCACGTTAAGCCGTTGGTCCCGGCTGCATCTGCAGTCGTTAACACCCACCAATCCGCACTGGGTCTGCGTGGTGGGTCATGGCCTTTTGACATTACTCATAAATGTATATTCGCTGTCTGCTGTTTAAAAATAAAACGGTTAGAGCTATAGTCTTTCAATATTCGCAGCACAAGCAAGCATCTTGATGATTCATAACCGAAAAATATTACGAAATGAATGCTCTTCGACAATTTGTTTGGTTTTGAAAGCAAATCGCTAAGTGCGAGGGAGAAAAGTTTACCGTTTATAGTGTCATAAGCGCTCTCTAACCAAAACCACGAAAATACTAGACAAATTTTACTGGAAAATCGGTGGTCGCGACGTGAATAATCGCGATAAAGGTCGAGTGGTGCGGTTCATTCTAATATGAGCCTTATGCAGTGCGGCGTGAGGGTGAAAGTGCAACGACATCTACACTTGTTTAAAACTCATGCGCGTTGCTTACGTAGGTATTAGTAGGTACTACGCAAACGCGGGTGCTAGTCAACCCTCAATTAAATTGGACTTTTCTAGAACGCATCGATTGGCGTATATAAACGCGATTGGCGCCACGCAGCTGTTAGTTGAATTTCAAAGCGATTTCGAAACGAATACAAAGGCGATCAAAGCGCAAGTAAAGTGTTTAAGTGCTATTGTTTAAAGACTTGGACAGAGAGTAGTACTGTGAATAAAAATTTGTCAAGCGTGAACTGGCATATGATTTGGAATCTCATCCCGACATGTAACAATATCTATGGAGTTAATATGTGCGTCTGTAGAATTACCCACTAAAAACCCAACAGTGCTCCCTCACCTGCCGGAACGGGTTTCGTGGGACACACCAATTATCCTAGCCCGAAATTAAGCACTATAAGGCTTGTGTTATGGGATACTAGGGTAACGGATAGAATATACTGAACAGTATATACTGTACATATATAGTATATTTGTATAGAAAAACATATTAAACATCCATGACTGGAGTACAAATGCACGTATTCATCACACAAACATCTGCCTCCACCGGGATTCGAACCTGGGACCTCTCGAGTCGGAGACACCATGAAACCCGGCGTACAAACCATTCGGCTACGTAGTGGTCAGAACCAAGTTTCGGTCAAGTTATGAGTATTTGCTCATATGTTACTGTGGTATGCCTGCCCTGCCCACAAGACCCTTCGAACATCTTTCCCTGTTCTGTGATTACGACCATGGGTAAGGTCTATGCCTAAACAGCCGAGACACGGGTAAGGTCTCATCATCATCATCATCAGCCTATTAATGTCCCCACTGCTTAGGCACAGGCCTTCCCTATGGATGGAATAGGGAGATTGGGCCATGACCCACCACGCGGGCCCAGTGCGGATTGGTGGGTGCTAACGACTGCAGATGCAGCCGGGACCAACGGCTTAAAGTGCCTTCCGAAGCACGGAGGGGCTCGAGATAGTAAATTTTTGGTCACCCATCCATTAACCGACCACTGCGAAAGTTGCTTAACTTTAACGATCGCAGCCGAACGCGCTCACCACTTGCGCCATGGAGCACCTCTGCGCCATGCAGCACCTCATGGGTAAGGTCTATACCATCACAAATACGGGATGAGATTAATAACTCCCTACATTTCACAAAAAATAACAAAAAAAATTAACCGATGAATGCTTCTATTCTATCGAAGAATACTAGTAAATTTAATTAATTTGTATTTCTTTTTCAATTGTTTTTGTTTTCTTAAATCATGTTATAATGATAGTATCTCCCAAACCAAATGAAATATAATATAATAATAATTAATAATTTAATTAAAAAAAAAAATTAATTTAATTTATAATTTAATTTAATTTTTTCAATTTATAATTTTTATTATTTTAAAGCATGTAACTGCTTGATGTTTAAATCTAAAGAAAATATAACTAGAACCAATTCCATGCGGACCAGGCAGCAGACGGGACTCGAACCCGCACTCTTCGCAATCCGGGCGAATGCACTGACCAATTATGCTACCGCGGCCCTCACGGACCGCGTCGAAATTCTTCTAGCTATTCTTAAGCTGCAAGACAGCGCCATCTCTTCGCATTGTAGGTACAATTTTATAATATCACTAGCCGTGCCCCGCGGTACGAAATGAAATATCCGATTGAGATGAAACAAAAAGTATTTTATTTCTAAGGTAGCTCAACAATTTTAAATAAAAAAATCATTATTCTGACGATGCAGACCTGAAAAGGAAACGTCAATAAATAAATAAAGTTTCGTGCATTAACCCGTAATAACTAGTTTTATTTAATGAGTGATGTGCGTGAAAACCTAAGAAACAAATATTTTATTTCTACATAAATACTCTTGATAACATAATGCTTAATTTCGATAAAGATTAATATTACGATACATATTTAACGTAGTTTTTTTTTCCTTAGACGATTATTAACTACTAGCAAACCAGTGAACCAAATGTTCACCAAAACCTGATTTAAAAAAAAAATGTATTTAATTAATTGAGAACTTCGGAGATTTTGTGTGGTTTCGTTTGAAATTCGTGATTTCTCGAAAACCGGAAGTGCTACGTTACTCAAATCCGGTTTGTAGTCTTATCTCTTTATCTATCTCTTACGGTTTGGACTTGTCTGATAGATAAGAGATTTTGAACACAAAATCGGTTATTGTGATTAAACCATGATAGCTAGATATATGTTCTCGCGGATTTTTTTGTAGCTCTTAATTGGATCTACAAACCCGTAGTACATCATTTTGTTCTATTGTCAATAGTTTTTGCAGCGCACGCAAAAATAGGTTTTCGATTTTACACCTTGTGTTACAAAATAGCAATTTTATTACGGATCCCTAATTTTGAAAAAAAAAAATATAGCCCATAGCCTTCCTCGATAAATTGACTACCCAACACTGAAAGAATCATTCAAATCGGACCATTAGTTCCAGAGATCAGCGCGTTCAAACAAACAAACTCTGCAGCTTTATAATATTAGTATAGATAGTATTGATAATAATAAATTTTTCAGTATCTATTATTTGTTATACCTGTACAAGGTGACTAAGTCATAAGATGCTATGTATCATGTTTAAGAACCGTATGTAACACTTAGTCTGCAAATAAAGAGTTTGAGTTTGACATTATCGGGTTGATGATGATGACGAAAATACCTCTAAGTTTATTTTACAAACATCTAATCATCATAAAAATCGTAGTAAAATTGTGTCCTAAATATTGCCGATCGTACAGTGTCTTTCTCGGCCCGATTTATAATGCACAGTGTAGTGTAATTTTGTGATGCTGTGCCACGTTGTTATATGGTCCGATGACGTGGCTTTTATTACGTGTCGTCCAAGAAGCTTATATACAACACTGGAGATTGCAGTGCAAACAATACCTTGAAGTGAAAAAATATGGCCTTGAATGACGTCACATATGTTTGTTATCTCTTTCTAAGGGTAACCATGTTGGAATATACGTTTAGGATACATACTTACTGGTATCGTCTTTAAACAATTTATAAATCAAAGCGTTGGAGTTGATAGGAACTTGGGAACACATTATTTAATAGTAATAAAATTCACAAGTACAAAAATCGTTTTATTCATATTAGATGCGTCTTATATTATGCCATGTCAAAAACATTTATAAAAAAATTAACGAGAAAGAATATGCAAACACTTTTTAAAATCGCCAGAAATGCCTTATACTAAGAACGGACTAGAATCTCTAAGCTACATATTTTGGCTGATAAATAAAATTGACCTTTTAATGGTATTGTTACGTGTCGGGATGGGGTTCGAAATTATATGCCAGTTCACGATTGACAGTTCTTTATTCACCACACAGTCCACACAATTAACACACAATGTTAATTACAAAACATTCACTAAACACTGTATTTCACTATACAAGTCTCTAAACAATCTCACTTGAACACTTTTGTTGCACTTTGATCGCCTTTGGATTCGCTCCGAAATCGCTGTTGAAACTCAACTGTCTCTGCGCGGCGCCAATCGCCCTTATATACGCCGATCGATGCATTCTAGAAAGTAAATAAATAAATAAATATTTCCAACACTCACACCAATTAGCCTAGCCCCAAAGTAAGTACTATAAGGCTTGTGTTATGGGATACTAGGGTAACGGATAGAATACATAAACTGTACTTATATATATAAGTATATTTTTTTTTATAGAAATACATATTAAACATCCATGATTGGAGTACAAATGCTCGTATTCATCACACAAACATCTGTCCCCACCGGGATTTGAACCCGGGACCTCTCGAGTCGGCGACACCATGAAACCCGGCGTACAAACCACTCGACCACGGAGGTCGTCGAAAGTCGAAGTTCTAGAAAGTACCTGTTAAATTGAGAATTACCTAGCACCCGCGAGTACGAAATACCTACTTATACCTAAGCAAGTAACACGCATAACTTGTAAAGAAGTGCAGATATCGTTGCACTTTCTCCTTTACGTCGCACTGCATAAGGCTCATTTTAGAATAAGCCGCCTTACTCGACTTCTATTGCGACCCGCGGTGCTCTGGCTAATTCGATCTCTAGCACATTCGCGGTTCCGTTTCGAGAGCGTTTGTGACAGTATAATGGACAACCAAGAATTTCTTTTAATGATATCTTTCGGGAAGCTGAAACATAAACAAAGGTATAAGACCGCTGCTAGATAGCTGTTATTAAACTACTTGACCGTCACTGAAAGCTTTATATTGAGATAGCACTTCCGTTTCCCGTCGAATTACCATCAGTTTCTGTACTTTTATTCACCTTGTATCCGGTCCAGTGGCGACACCTGGCAGAAGCGCGGCCATTTTTGTTTTCCTAAGTTTTGACAGCGCCATACTAACTCATTGGCGTTCTGACTCCCGTCGAAGCAACACGTGCTCAATCTGAGCGATCGTTGTGAGATTTTAAAGGTTTTATTATTATTAAGTGATAAAACTGTAAGTAAAACTATTTTATTTTAACGGGTTTTGCCGTTCGTGTTATTCCAAATAGGTACTTTACGTGTTAAAAGTGAAGGAACCGTAAGTAAAACTATTATTCTTTTTGATAGTTTTTGCAGCCCTTGTGATAAGGGATATTTAAAACAAATATGTTAAATTGTGCAATACCCTTGTTTAAAAAAGTTATAATAAGCCGTGAGTAAAACTTGACGGTCATTCAAGGTGCGTTTTGTTTAAAAAAATTAAAGTACCTACATTAAAGTAAATTTTGCAATACTTTACGACTGTCTTGGTCGTTTGTAATAAAAACTATTTTAAGAGTGTTTTCTCTTGGTACTCAATGTTTCCGTATAAGTAAGTGTGAAAGTAAATTGGTAAATGTATTACAAAATACTTAATTAAATTATTTTATAGTTTAGAGTGAAGGAACATCGGTCAATATTGACGTTTCAGCCGCCAACTGACTGGCATTAGTGGCAAAATCAGCAAGATGGTTGAATTTGTCATCTTCTGGTATAACGAAAGCGGCATCGCTGTCTCAAGAAAAGTAAGCGAGCTTGATATTCCAGCCCTTTTATTAAAAGATTGTTCGAGGGGTAAGTGAACTATGTACAATCTTAATAAGGTATTTCTAATGTCGATATGCCTTTTTCTGAACATGGCCAGCTATCAATATCAAAAGGCTTATGAATAAAAAGTTCTAACATTTTTACTGACCAATACACGTAATAAAAATTCTCATGTGAGTCGTGTGACTAAACTAGGATAAAGGAACGCTCTGTTCGAAAGACATTCAACGTTTATTTTAAATGATATGCTGATGTAAATTGAAAATTATAATCATAGTCCAGGCTTTACCAACCTGGAAACAAACAACGAGGTAAAGAAGTAGGATGATAATTTATGATATATCACGTTCCTGACATTAATTTTCTTTCAGCAATTGCATATTTCTAAAATAAAAATGAATCATTGCGGGAAGGCACCTGTTCAGTTAATTTTAATAACGAAAGTGATAAGATAACAGAATCGTTTCTTAGGTCTTTTACAGCTAGTGAGGGCACAAAAGTAAAAACTAAAGCACTGCTTAAGAAGTTAGTGATCTCTGTGATGAAGCACCACTTAATAAGATACTATCTAATCACCCATAATGATTCAGAGCTTTTGAGATTGTTTTTCTCGTATTAAGTCAGAATTAGTCATGGATTCAACTCACGCAGAGGCAAATGATACTCATAAGCTTCATCTCATGAAGCCCAAGGCGTGTCAGGACATGCCCTCCCATGGCGTACCAACACATATGAGTACCGGTGGCAAATCACCCTCGCAGGGTGCATATTATATATAATTTGTTTCCACTACGTGGAATCTTATGAAATGCGTCAAATGCCTTGCCTACATATACGAGTACCGGAAGCAAATCACCCTCGCGGGGTGCATATTATATACAATTTGTTTCCACTACGTGGAACCTTATGAAATGCTTCTTATGCCTTGCCTACATATACGAGTACCGGCAGCAAATCACCCTCGCGGGGTGCATATTATATACAATTTGTTTCCACTACGTGGAACCTTATGAAATGCTTCTAATGCCTTGCCTACATATACGAGTACCGGCAGCAAATCACCCTCACGGGGTGCATATTATATACAATTTGTTTCCACTACGTGGAACCTTATGAAATGACTCTAATGCCTTGCCTACATATACGAGTAACGGTAGCAAACCACCCTCGCAGGGTGCATATTACCAAAACTGTAATGGCCGCCCCTCGCGGGGGCATATTATGTATAATTTACTTCCACCGTATGGAACTCATTATGAATAAAGACATGCCTTCCATGGCTTGCCTACACATACAAGTATCGGTAACAAAATATCGTTGATGGAGGAATATCCTCATCAATCTTATAATCGACCTTGTGGGGTCATATCACACATAATATATTATTTCTATTACGTGAAGCTCAATATATGTTTTCCTTAGAACATGTTCGCTTATGGAGTTCGTGCTATTATGTAAGCACCGGTAACATACGACACTCGAGTGGAGCAAATTATGCATAATTTAACATATAGTCTATTCGTGATTCATAATTTATTTTTGTGACCATGGGGTCTGTAAAAGTGTAAACGATTCGAAACATTAAAAATAAGTAAATTGAAAATATAATAAATGTCGCTTGACATAATTCATTACTTCCATCGCGTGGAAATCCATACATCGACGCAACGCAACATACCCTCTCATGTTTTGCGTACACACATAAGTATTGGCTATAAACTACCCTCTTAATAGACTATAAAGATCGAACATCGAATGTTGACATACCCCATTGTGAAGTGCAATGTACGTGGTTTTAAAGGTGTCGCATACTCCGAGGTCTTGGGTTCACCCCGGTGGGGCAAATCATTGTATGATTAAAACAAGCATCTGTGCCTAAGTCTTGGTTGTTAACAAATATTAACTCAAAATCATATCAATCTATGCATCATCATTATGCATTTCTATGCGTTAGCCCATAACACAAGTCTTTCAATGCCTATTATGAGGCTAGGCTAATTGGTGTGAAGTGTTGACTCGATCACTACGGTTATTCTACCGTAATATAGTTATCGAGGACGTGCTGTAATACATTTCAAAAGAAAAAGGAATATCGAAACAATTAATGTTTGAAAAAATTTAGTGCAGGACAGTTGATAAATTGGTTGCACCACAAATAATTATGAAATAAATTTAATGGTGTCGCATGCCATTCAAAAGCTTGTTTATCTAAATCCAATACATATCAAGCTCCAATCTCAAGTGCAGTACACTATAACTATGTAAAGAATTCTAAGTTTTCTGCAATTTAAGGACTATCTGCCAGATAGATAGATGATAACATATTTTCTCTTGAAAATAACAAAAGTAAACCAAATGGGTTGCTCACTCTTTTGATCGGGTAATGAGAGAAACTTGCAATATTAGAAATGTCGTGTATGAGGTGTCCGAGGTGGCCAACATGATCATTTTGATATATAAGTGGTGCTATGTACTGAAGAAAAATTGCACGATCTACCAAATTCTTGAAAGGTTTTGAAGATCATTGTATGCAATTATCCACTTTGTTATTTTTAGTAAAAAATACTGAAAACTGTTCTTAATATTAAACTTACGCTTTCTAACCTTGCCACGACTGTCTGGAATAAATATACTTCAAACCCTACGCATACTACATGCACACTTCATGAAACTGTGTAAATCTTATAAATAACTGACTGAATGACTCAGATCTAAGAACTGAAAAACAAAAGGAAAAATTACAATCAATTATAGATTCCAGGATGGCAAATGAATTTCATAAAATCTGGTCTGAACTTCGTAATAGCATAATTTAAAACGGCAACCCTGCAACAATATAAAAACTATACCTGAGAATTTCTTTGTAAAAACGTAAAACTTCAGAAGTTGATCGGTTTCAACATGTTTGTCATTCCGTGGGGTTGTATCAACCACTCCCTACTTCTAACAATAGTTATAAATTCATTGCAATCGACCTTGCAATCACTTCCTGCCAATCTAATATGAAAGCTTGGCAAGTATAGTTGGAGAATACGGCTCTACCACTTCACTTCAATCTCCACTCCAATCAATTAGATATGCTAGCACTACGCTTTTTATCATATTCTACAAAGAGCGACAGCTCTGTTTTAAACAGCTATGAGATGGCTCGGAAACGCTGGCTTGCGTCGTTGCATTGGTCTAGGAACAAGAATGTTTATCGGAATAATCCCGCAGGTTGTGGACTCGGCTCTGAGCTAACACGATTTGAGACTTATTTTAACACGTGACTTATCTCAAAATAAGTACCATTATTCTAAATAAGTCGGTAGTTTTTACATGATATACCAATGGATGATAAGTCTAATTACCTAAGCTCACCTGTCTTGGCAAACACATAATAATATATGGAAGTCGATTGTTTTAAAGAATCATTTCCTTTTCTTCAATAATGTACTCGTTATATCATAATGATCTGTTTCAAATACCTCGTCATACTAGTTGTTGTTCTGAACGTCATACAGTAATTATGCTGCATATTATTTGGTTCAGCATGTGGTACACATGACTTGTTCCTACTTCAAATTATTCCGAATCATTGTATTTGTACCGACGAAGATTAGTTTTAGCCTTGTTTTGGTTCAAAACAGGTGAAAGTAGTTAAAGACAATCCGATTGGTGACTTGTATCGAATAATGGTAATCGCAAGTGGGACCCTGATTTTTGGTACTTAAGTAAAAAGTACAGTATTGTAAAATGTAAGACTCAGTATCGAACAACTTTAAATCTTTTTCTCGCATTCGTACGCCTTATTTGTGATATACAAAGATACAAATGAATGCTACACAAGGAAGCGTCCGGTCATTAACAAAGCAAATATATATATATAATTCGCGAGTTTTAAGCAAAGGAATATAGCGATCAGCTAATACATATGTTAAAGCAGCTTCGTAAGCGTGAAGAAATTAAAGCCGTGATTCAAATAATATTATTTGATCCATTTTTAAGCTTACTCGTTTCTTTATACAGTTTCATATAATCTGATAAATGTTAATATTTAAATTTATCATAAATTGTCACATTGGCGTATATATCTATGTACGTGGCGATCACCAGGCGATAACAAACAGGTCTCAATATAAAGCTTTCAGTGACGGTCAAGTAGTTTAATAGCAGCATTTTACCTGAAATAAAATGCATATTAAAATACTTACCTCACTGAAAGCTTTCACTTTAAATTCTGCCTGGTGAAATAATTGAGCCAATGAGTTAGTATGGCGCTGTCAAAACTTAGGAAAACAAAAATGGCCGCGCTTCTGCCAGGTGTCGCCACTGGACCGGATACAAGGTGAATAAAAGTACGGAAACTGATGGTAATTCGACGGGAAACGGAAGTGCTATCTCAATATAAAGCTTTCAGTGAGGTAAGTATTTTAATATGCATTTTATTTCAGGTAAAATGCTGCTATTAAATAGGTTTTCTACATCTAATCACCATGATCTACTACAGTACAGTATTATAAACTTATTTTCATATTTTGAACTTTATAATTACTATTTACAATAATACTTATGTATTTTAACTTTCTCAAAATATCTCAAGTGTAGTGATAATGGTTACCCTACAAAACCAAAATTTATATTATTTTAATTTAATAAACTGCTGAATATGGTACCAAATGTAGTGAATAAAACAAGAATAACGTTAATTTATAGCCTCAGGACACTATGATTTATAAATACTAACGTTTTATTATTGGCGTAATGTAATAGACTTACCTGTGAAATTTAGTGCTGGAATTTGGTTCCCAAACACTTCTGGAATCTCACACAACACAATACATATTATAAATAGCAAATTGAACAATTAGAACAAAGCGGTAGATTTTTTTTGACAGATCGGAGATATTCTTCAGTTGATTTTTTAATTAGTGTTGCTATTATACCAAAATGGTAGCAACCAGCAAACAGGGAAATAAAGGGCGTATTTATTATTTAGTTTTAAATATTGATTTCAAAGTAGTTGGTTAGAATTTGTCACACTCATCTTATAATAGTAATACAAGAGTAGGACTTCTGGAGATTGTAAAACTGATTGATATCTTGCATAGTTCTGTTTATTTTCACTTTCTGATTGGAATTTCTTGTATTTAACATGGTAATTTCAGATAGTGTGTGAGAGAGATAAAAAACATATCATGGGGTTAATGAACTCATCTTCACACAGAAATTCTACATGCAATCTCCAGTGTTGTATATAAGCTTCTTGGTGTCGTCTTATCTCCATTTTGTTCTTTATTTATTTCATAAACAATATATTGGGTTATGGTTTTGTCTTTTTTTTTCTCTATTATTTTGGTATATCCAAATTTTCGTAGGCAAAGAGCCAAGCCCACACAGCCTCTTGTGTTATTTTTTTTTTGTTTTGCGCTGGATTGCTATGGGCGAGGGATGCGAGGTCCAGATTGTTTTTTGTTTTTGTTTTGTGTATAAAGTGATTGTCTTGTATTTCCCGCCGTCGATGTCCAAATTAGGTCCCTCCAAAATATCAGCGTTGCCGGGGCCTAGTTGACGATGTACCTTTTGTTTTATGTTTGTTGTGTATTTATTGTAATTGTTAATGTATTTAGTCAATAAATGTTTTTCTTTCTTTCTTATCATTATCATCGTCATCATCAGCCATAATGTTGGGGACATTGACTGTTGGGGGCGCAGGCCTTCCCTATGAATAGAATAGAGAGTGGGCCATTACCCACCGCGCGGGTCCAGTGCGGATTAATGGGCGCTAACGACTGCATATGCAGCCGAGACCAACGGCTTAACTTACCTTCTGAGGAAAGGAATAACTCGAGTTAATACATTTTTGGCCACCCATTCAATGACCGACCATTGCGAAAGTTGCTTATCTTTCACGATCGCAGGCCGAACGCTTTAACCACCTGCGCCATTGAGCTTCTCTTTTTTATCAGGATTTATTAAATTTAAATACAGCAATGCTTACTTAGTACACAGAGGACAGTGAAATATCATTAGTGCTAAAAGCTTTCGAAGACGTCAAGATCATCCAGAAATTGTCTGTCTGAAATTTTGACACATGTCTGATTTCATATCCAACTAAACAGTGCCTAAGTTAATGACCGTAAATATGTACATGATTTTTTTAAAGCAACACGATTTCATTTATAGATCATTTATAGCTAAATCTATATAATATATAAAACTCAAAGGTGACTGACTGACATAGTGATCTATCAACGCACAGCCCAAACCACTGGACGGATCGGGCTGAAATTTGGCATGCAGGTAGATGTTATAACGTAGGCATCCGCTAAGAAAGGATTTTGATCAATTCTACCCCCAAGGGGATAAAATAGGGAATGAAAGTTTATATGAAACTTTGTCAATTTTAAACCGATCGGGCTGAGACTTTGCATGCAGGTATAAGAAGAATCATAGATGAATATCATTGTTTATAATACAAGCCTGAAAACAAAAACTGTAGTCTACACTTCAGCTCTACACCGAAGCGAAGCGAGGGCGGGCCGCTAGTCATTCATAAGAGAGGTAGGAGCAGTGGATTTTCTTTCTGACGCCTTCAATGAATAACTAGTTTGCTAACATGACCAACACTACTCCAATGAAAATGACAACACATAACGCAATATTGACAACACAAGCTAATTCGATGTTTTATCATCGGACAGTTGGTGATGATTATCCTCTGAATGATTATAATTTGAATTTAATATGTTTTATTATTGACATATTTTGACAAATTTTGAATTGTAATTATGTTTTGATTATTATTATTTATATTTTTTTGATTAATTTTAACATAGTTATAATTTTTATTATTTTAAAGCATGTAACTGCTTGATGTTTAAATCCAAATAAAATATAACTAGAAAAAAATCCACGCGGACCAGGCAGCAGACGGGACTCGAACCCGCACCCTTCGCAATCCGGGCGAATGCACTGACCAATTATGCTACCGCGGCCCTCACGGACCGCGTCGAAATTCTTCTAGCCATTCTTAAGCTGCAAGGCAGCGCCATCTCTTTGCATTATAGGTAACCCACAATGTCAAATGAATACTTTTACAAGTATTAAACATTTGAATGAAGAAGTAGCAATTATAGTTATAATTTTTATTATTTTAAAGCATGTAACTGTTTGATGATTAAATCCAAAGAAAATATAACTAGAAAAAATTCCACGCGGACCAGGCAGCAGACGGGACTCGAACCCGCACCCTTCGCAATCCGGGCGAATGCACTGACCAACAAATTTTAACATTTTTTATTGAATTGGAATCATTTGAATGTTTTGTTATTAAATATTAAAATTTTTGACTTGATATTTAAATAACTTGATGAATTTGTATGCCCATATCGGCACGACATGTTATGCACCCCTAAAATTATAACACCTTACTTACACATGTTATCTCAAATAAATATTATCTTTCTATCTTCCTTTCTTTCTGATATCATCATCATCAGCCAATTAATGTCCCCACTGCTGGGGCACAGGCCTTCCCTATGGATGGAATAGGGAGATTGGGCCATGGCCCACCACGCGGGCCCAGTGTGGATTGGTGGGTGCTAACGACTGCAGATGCAGCTGGGACCAACGGCTTAACGTGCCTCGAGATAGTAAATGTTTGGTCACCCATCCAACGACCGACCACTGCGAAAGTTGCTTAACTTCAACGATCGCAGCCGAACGCGCTAACCACTTGCACCATCGAGTTCCTCTGATATAAAATAAAAGAAACTTCTCATTCGATAAGTTCTGGATGTAGAGACTTTTTAACTTTATGAGGTATTTGTTAAAATACTAACCCATATTATAATTACATTTAATGGGTTTTGTTCTTACCCTTGTCAAGAAAAGTTTGCTCAGTGGTGCCGGTTTTAGCTGCCAGTATTGCTTTATGAATTTCGAATATTGTACGTTTCTACTTTGGTCTGCGGTTTGCTAATATCGTCCATATCAATTAGTCTGAATTTTCTTTAATACTGTACTTTCTAATTACAGAGATTTTCAAAAAATTGGAATTCATCAAAATTTGGAGATCAATCCGAAGCTGACTGTATCTACTTATGCACGATACAAAATAAAAAACAAAACGAAATTCAATATCGTTTATTCAGTCTAGGCTGTTACAAACACTTGTGAATGCCGAAAAGCTACGCCATCGGTTCGCAAATCTACGGCGGGAGACCTTGTTCTGAGAAGAACCGGCAAGAAACTCAGCAAGAGCTGTTTTTTTCTCCCTGTATTATATACAGACAGAGTCGTCAAATTGAAAAATGACTTCAATATGAGGTAACTTATAAAGTCACTTTCCATTACAAATACAAATAATATAAAAATTATGACTATAAAATAACAAAAAAATATAAAAAACTTGTTTAACAAAGTTTAGGAATGTTTAGGAATGCCGTGTCCCACTTGTTAGCCAAAAAAATTAACGATCAAAGTTTAGTACAACGATTAATAGTACCCAATGAAGCAAGAGCAGACTCATCTCCGCTGGCAACACCCGTTCACGAGCATGACGCATGAACCAGCCATCGCTTCGCTCAACCATTTTTTAGGGAACGCAACGACCCGCCTCACTCGACACCACCGAAGAGATTTTTAAGAGAGCATGACTACTCATAACCTCACATGGGAACTATGTACAAAAATATAAAAAAATATATAAGTACCAGTGTACATTATTATAACAAACTATAAACACAACGGCAGGACACATGCATGTGATTACCTAAACACTGTGTCGATTCTGGCACTACTCTCCAAACCCAAAACCAAATACAACATCAGTCCCCCCTTTTCAGTCTGTATAGAGAATGACAAGGAAACACCGCTGCAAAACCAAGTTGAGGTCTAGAAAACCATACCAGAATCCACATACATGTTTTAAAACTCTGTGGAGGATCCAAGTGCATTTTGAAGAGTCTAATGCAGAGTTCCCCAAACTTTTTTGTGTCGTAGACTCCTTGCCATGGTTTTCCGTGTTAGGTAGACCCGCTACTTACCTGATATTGATTTTTTTTCGCTGATGTAGACCCCTTGCAGGTTGTCATAGACACCTAGGGGTCGATATATACTCCTGCACCGTCATCCGACACGCACTATGAGGACCGCGGTCCCCTAATGCGTGCCGAGAGTCTCCGAATGGCCGCGCACCCGCCAGGTAGGGGAAGTAACCTACACTACAGCAGACTACAGTAAAATAACACTACCTTTTGGTCGTGTTATGTTTCTGTCGGTGAGTAGGGTTCTACGGCTCGACAAGGTAGGGTATGCGGTCAAGGGAGGCAATACTGCGAGTGACATTATTGGTATCGCAGACGTGTATAGGCTATGGTGGCCGCTTACCTTCAGGCGGGCCATACGGTTGTTTGCCATCCTTTTATTTTAACATTGTAACACTATAGCATTAAATATCATCACGCCGACCGCTACTAGATGGCGCTGTACGCATGTGAATCGCGCTATATTATACTGACACGACTTGTATAAGGTGTTCTTGGGAAATTGACCAAATCATCATCGCTTCGTAGGGCCTATTGTCTTGCACTCTATACGCTTCCACCACGTGGGACGTCTTAGTGACTTGATAATAGTATACATGTACTTCCACCCAGTGCTGCCAACCCGAATTTTAGAAAATTAGTAAATTATGTGCCAAATGTTGGTAGATCTGCCACCACAATTTAGAAGATTTTTTAAGATTAAAAACGCATGCAATGCAATGCAGAGCCAGAGCACACTTCAGATCACACCTACATGATTTGTAATAAAAATATCCGTCACCCTTATTTCTTGAAGCCAAACAGCAAATTCCTTGTCTTTCTCCCATAATTTCGATTATTTTTGGTCATAGTACCTTTTTCTAGGTTTTCGTGGCGGAGTTCCTAACCTAGAACTATGTGCGTCGCTTTCGCTGCTGTCAGAATCCATTATATAAATAAATGCACGCAACATAGAACAAACAGCAATCAGCACCGTTAATACGCAGTTAATTAGTTTTTAGAATAAAACAGGAGCAAAGATTCAACATTGATTCCGCAACAAACTAACCGGGAATAGGCCACAGTAGGAATAGTAAAATATGGGCGCGAAATTGTGCGAACGTCGAACTCATGGCGAACTGTTGCTCACGTTTTTTTTTGTGGTTTATGGCCTGGACTCTATGTATGCTTGACGCATCGTTGCATGGCTCACGCAATACATCGCAACGTCGCTCGTCGATATAAAAATAATTCAAAGTGGTGATATGTCAAACTAATTAAAAAATTGGTAGTTTTTAGGTCTAGGGTGGTAGATAGGTAGACTGAAGTGAAAATTAGTAGATCTACCAAAAAATTGGTAGATATGACAGCACTGCTTCCACCCTTCTGGGATACAGTAATACCATTTCTCTTACAAGTATTGTATAATAATCAGAATATAAGTATTTTCTACCTACGCCTATCTTTATTTGATGTCAGTCTTCTCACACTCCCCCTTCGCCCTCGCGCACATTCTTACAACATTAAAAAAACTGTCTCAGATTTAGACAATGGCACGGTAATATTATCTATACAGTATTGTGACTCGGCCCTGTCCTTGAAATAACTGCCTACGGCCGAGCGGAGCGCATCCACGCGGTAGGGCTGCCCGCCTACAGTATTTTAATTTCATCTACATAATTTATTGAGTTTCTTTCTAGTTTTGTGATTGTAAATATTTTATTTCATATGTAAAAAAATATTGTGAATGAATAACGAAGTGTTACATAAAATACATGTTATTTTAAGTGTAATATTTAATTAAAAAAAATAGATTTCAGACAGAAAAATATTTACGCCTCACGTACGAAAAACTTAATTATTAAAGGACATTGCTCGTTCCCCATACATTGAATGCCCTAGAAAGCCCAGCAATAAGAAAATGCTAGTTGTGTTCGGAATCATTCATAAACTCTAATTAGGCATTTGTTGAGATACGGACAACTTGAGGAACCGTGGCCTACTACAGAATATATTTGATTTTGAGGTTATAATTATTATACTTAATCGTAAAAGATGTACACTTTATATATTCTGAATAGATTTAGTGTTTACCTCTATGTAAGCACTTAAATAATATGCATTAAATGAACACAAAATGCAATTAATAATAAAAATAATAAATGCTTATATTCATATTGATTAATGAGTGTTGTCAGTTGGCACCTACGATACCTATACCTTACCTGTAGTACTATCGGTAATTAGGTATGTACCTGGTTATAATTATGATTTTCATAAAAATAAACAGATATTATGGGATGGGAGTATAAACTATCTTTACATAATTTCAGAAATAATCTTTTTATAAATATAATACTAGTGGGGTCGAAACCCCGGAGAGTGGACTGTAGGTGTGGTTCGAAGTATTAAGAGGGTTTGGTTTATGGGATAGGATGAAGACACTGTGCTTACTTGAGGGCCTCGATGGTGGCGCTGGCTCATACACCGGCTTTTCCTGCAGCAGTCTTGTCCTGATGCCAGCGGTTTAAGATGGCGGTCAAGAAAGTCCTTTTTGATAGCTATCACCAATCACACACAAACCTCCTATTTGCGCGAAAACTGTTCACTTAAAGATTGTTTATTAATCTTCACACTTATTTATATGAGTTTAATGCGGTAAAATATCTATATCACAATTGTTGCGGAGCGATGAAAAATACGACCATTTCGTCCTTACGCGGTGACAGAACTTTCTTTTTGTTGATGCGGTGACAGCCTGCTGACAGAGCCATTTCCTTCCGGCCATCCGTCGTTGCAGGCAAATATATTGCGTCTTCTTCCCTCATAAGCATAAGGCACAGTGTTTGAAGGAGAAGGATCTATTGGGATGCGGTTAATTCGAAAAAAGAATGACACGGTATGAAATTTAGAGACTAGAATATGTTTTGGCGTTACCAACTAGTAATAAGTATTATTAACTAAGGTATCTCTATTTTTCTTTTGATAAGTACCTATGGTCGCCTCTAATGCATTTATTAAGGTAAACAATCTTGGCACAACTTTTTAACAGAATCACCCATTTAATAATAAAATATTAACGAAGCCAATAAACTATTAAAATAAATCTTTATTATAGAATGAAACCTTTTGAATCCAGTTATGTGTTGATTTTTAATGCTGTTTTTTTAATAAAAAGGAGTGCCAAGTTGGATGAATAGACTGTAGTATATAGTAACAGAACTTTATTTTTTTATTTTTTTAAACAGATTGTCCGTTTACTATGATTAATTGCTAATAAGTTAAAAAAATAATAGAAAGATAATAGTGAAGGACATTCTTTTGGGCATGTTAGGGCCGATTTCGTCGATGTCCTTTAATAGTATAATAAATACGCATTCGTGTAAAAAGTTTAATTATTGAAAAGTTCAAACAACCAAAAACAGCACAATATCGACTATTGCTCTTTGCCATTATAAATTATGTAGGTATCTACTTAATTCAATCAAATATTCACAATACACGGCTAACTGCTTAAAAACAATTCACACCGTTCAGTCGTCGCTGCGGTGCATTCGCGACTGGATGCCCACCGGGTGCCGCGCGAACTCGAGTGGCGTAGGTATGACACGCTTTCCGACCGTTTGTATGAACATAGCAATACTGTATAGATAATATTACCGTGACAATGGTGAGGACATCATTCGAAGATAATGACAGAAAACTTTCAGGCTGTCTGACTTATAAATGCACTCCCAAGAGCCAAGCTCTCAAACCACATCCAACCAACATTACGTCAACAGTTATGATTTTATTTATTTTTTAAGCATTTAACTGCTAGATGTTTAAATCTAAAGAAAAGTTTACTAGAAAAAAATCCACGCGGACCAGGCAGCGGACGGGACTCGAACCTTCGCTATCCGGGCGAATGCACTGACCATTATGCTACCACGGCCCTATTAAATTGAAAGGCGTGTTGATATTTTCCTAGCCTTAAGCTGCAAGGCAGCGCCATCTCTTCGCATTGTAGGTAACCCACAATGTCAAATGAATACTTTATCAAGTATTAAACATTTCAGAGAAGAAATAGCAATTATATCGCCCGGATAGCGAAGGATGCGGGTTCGAGTCCCGTCTGCTGCCTGGTCCGCGTGGATTTTTTTCTAGTAAACTTTTCTTTAGATTACGTCAACAGTTTTGCAACATTCTGTGATCCAGGTAGTCGAATTTGGTACGCACTATTTAGGGGTTATATATTAATTATAGGGGTCTGACTAATTTCTAATGGTTAAATAATAAAGAAGTTCATACCTAGCCCTAACACAGTTTGTGGTTGCGTGCGAGCATTTTGAGGTTTCACCCTCTATCCCAGAAACGAATCTAATTTACATTGTGGAATTGTTGAGTCGGAATTATTAATGGACTGCTCCTCTGTGACATTTATTAGCTATTCCTTGACACGAGGTGTTAGTAAGGTAACGAAATTAATTTTCAGTTAAGCCTTTCGAGGGATTTCGAAAGTGGAGTGGGTGTATCGGACCTTATTTATGTTATAGGGGGCATGGGGCATACGCGCTGACGGCTCACCTGATGGTAAGTGATTACCGTCGCCCATAAACACCTGCAACACCAAAGGAGATTGCTCAGCTTCCATACATGTTTGGCCTAAAGACCAATAATCATGAAAAATTGTTTCCTAGATTCGAAATTATATATAAATTACTGTAGAAACGAATATTATTGACGGACACCCCTGAGAACTTCTATAAACCATATACACTGAACATATTAAAATAATAAAAAACAAATAAGTTATATAGTAAACTAGGGAAATCAAGCCAAGTACCGAAATTATGGATTAGATTCAGGTATATAGAGTATGTACATTAACAGATAGTTGCTTGTTTTTAAAGTTAATGCATAAGAGTAACTTTTAAAATCAGGTGTCATTTCCGGTTATAATAAGGTACTCTGTGACAGAAACTGTATGATGATTGTGAATGAGTCACAGATTAGAGAGAATTTTTAAACTCTCGTTAACCAAAGAAAGCTAAGAGATTTAGGTTCTATAGCCATATATTCAGTAGCTTCATTATTTTTGTTTTGTTTTTAAGATAACCATATTTTAGATTTTTAGTGTATCACACCTTATAATTTTATTTATTTATTAATTTATAGTCAGGGAACGTAGGCCCATAGATAGATACTTTAAAGTCTAACATATATACAGATTATAATGTGTTTATGGAGGAGTTGTTTGGCGTAAAATGTATGGCAATAGACTTTATGATGTCGGCTTCCATATATAATAATTGTCTGAGCTCATTTGCATCTACTGAAAATGATAATATAGTTGTGGATATTAATACCACAGTGTAATAAAAAAAATGATTTATTTTATCGATCTTTACAAAATAGATTTGTTTTTATGTTATATAAACAATTTCGATCAGTCTTTGGCTGAATGTTACTACACCCATAGCCATTAAAAATGATTCGTATGTTTTCCAAACCGGTAAAATTTAAAGTCCTTTTTAAAGTAAATATATTATAGAAAGGTGTCCGTTTAAATCTAAGGACTGTAAATTAAATTATAAATTACGCGAAGAATTACCGTGTATGTCAATAAGAATCCTTTAAAATCCTTTAAAAAGAATAGCGACAATTTTTTTCTTATGTACGGTGTTGTTTTGATTACTAGATTTTTTTTAACAAATTATGATGTTTGATATAGCTTGATTTGTCATAATTTTGAATAACGTCGATATCCTCGCAAACTAGCGTTATAGTGGCCACTCTAAATCCTGTGGCTTGATCAAATAAGAGTCATCAAACCAAACGTGTACGATTCGAATCGTGACCTAATGAATCGATCCACAAAAAAATCGGGGCCAATAAGATCGATTTCTGAAAAATCGATCTTTTTTAAGTTTTTGTTTATAATGTAATATAAGTCTATTTTATTCAAAACAAGATACATATTACAATTTAACGATCTCTTTCCAGTAAAATCAGGTGATTCGATGATAAAAAATATTTTTATTCAAAGATTACAAACAAGCGTAACTTTTTTTATTAAAAAGGGGAGAAGGAATCCAAACATATAGCCATTTCGCGTTTTTTTTTTATAATTAACCCTTTTACCGGCAGCACTCTTATAACGGGTATATTCAAATAATTGTTAATACTTTTTTGGTTTATACCAAATAAACAAAATAAAATCGAATGTCGATTTTCAAGGGCGAAACATCGATTCACCGAATCTATTCTGTACTACATATCGATTAATAAGAATCCTAAAACTTAACCTTTGCAATCGCAGACCTTTTTTTTCGATGACGGGGAGAAAAAATGTATTTTATTATATCCCCGATAATGACCAACGCCACGTTGGTTTGCTGTTAACGAACCCTCGCAACGCAGGTAATAACCGCAGAACCATCAATTTCTTAAAATTTAATGACAAATAAGCAGGTTATAATATCTAAAGAAAATATAACTAGAAAAAACTCCACGCGAACCAGGCAGCAGACGGAACTCGAACCCGCACCCTTCGCAATCCGGGCGAATGCACTGACCAATTATGTTACCGCGGCCCTCACGGATCGCATCGAAATTCCTCTAGCCATTATTAAGCTGCAAGGCAGCGCCATCTCTTCGCATTATAGGTAACCCACAATCTTTAGATTTAAACATCAAGCAGTTACATGCTTTGAAAAAATAAAAATTATAGGTTATAATATTTTGTATAGTTAACTTTAACGCACATCATCATCATCATCATCAGCCCATTAATATCCCCACTGCTGGGGCACAGGCCTTCCCTATGGATGGAATAGGGAGATTGGGCCATGACCCACCACGCGAGCCCAGTGCGGATTGGCGGGTGCTAACGACAGCCGGGACCAACGGCTTAACGTGCCTTCCGAAGCACGGAGGAACTCCAGATAGAAGATTTTTGGTCACCCATCCAATAACCGACCACTGCAAAAGTTGCTTAACTTCAGCGATCGCAGCTGAACGCGCTAACCACCCGCGCCATCGAGCTCTTCTACAAACCTTTAACACACAAACAGCCATAAATATCAAAGACCTAATTTCACCAAAATTTGTTTGTATATACCCTATTTTCACAAAATTAGTTTGCATATCATAATTATCTCTACTTTTCCCAACAATTATTATTAGAGCCGGGCGTTACTTAGCATAATATTAATACGCGGATGGTTTTGTAATCAACATTAACCATGTAATGGGTTTTGTTTTAATTCCGGGCGGATCTTATAATGTCCACGCGATTATCGGTCTTAATCTATTCGTGGTAGCAGTCAGAATCGTGTTTCTAAATTGGATTTTACAATTATGAAACATTGTTAGGGATGTTTGGTAAATAAATTTGGGAAATCTTTGGGTTTCGCTTGCTGGTATACGAATATAAGAAAACTTAAGAATCCGTAATTTGTTAAATGGAATTAATATGTATTTTATGATTTTATTTATTTTAAGCATTTAACTGCTAGATGTTAAAATCTAAAGAAAAGTTTACTAGAAAAAAATCCACGCGGACCAGGCAGCGGACGGGACTCGAACCCGCATCCTTCGCAATTCGGGCGAATGCACTGACCATTATGCTACCACGGCCCTATTAGCCGCGTCGAAATTTTCCTAGCGTTAAGCTGCAAGGCAGCGCCAGCTCTTCGCAAAGTAGGTAACCCACAATGTCAAATGAATACTTTTTCAAGTATTAAACATTTGAAAGAAGAAATAGCAATTATAGTTGCGAAGGGTGCGGGTTCGAGTCCCGTCCGCTGCCTGGTCCGCGTGGATTTTTTTCTAGTAAACTTTTCTTTAGATTTAAACATCTAGCAGCTAAATGCTTAAAAATAAATAAAAACATAATCCGTAATTTGTTAAATGAAATTAATATGTATTTATTTTTATTTATTTATTTATTTATGGACCATCAACACAGCTATATTAATACAAACAAACTTACACATATAGTTGATTAAGATAGATGTTTTCTTGATTTTTAATGCTGTAAAAGATAGCAGATCCACAAATCATTCCACCCCATCTGATGTTAATTGACGGTGGAGTCCAAACGCGAACATAGCTGGTGCAGCAGTTTCAGCTGCAGCACCAACCATCCTCAGCTTGCCAGCAAGTTGAATTTCATCATCATCATCAGCCTATTAAGACAACCTCCGTGGCCAAGTGGTTTGTACGCCGGGTTTCATGGCTGTCGCCGACTCGCGAGGTCCCGGGTTCGAATCCCGGTGGGGGCAGATGTTTGTGTGATGAATACGAGCATTTGTACTCCAGTCATGGATGTTTAATATGTATTTATATAAATATACTTATATATGTACAGTATATGTATTCTATCCGTTACCCTAGCATCCCATAACACAAGCCTTATAGTGCTTACTTTGGGGCTAGGCTAATTGGTGTGAGTGTCGGAAATATTTATTTATTTATATTTATTAATGTACCCCACTACTGGTCACAGGCCTTCCCCATGGATGGGATAGGGAGATTGGGCCATAACCCACCACGCGGCCCAGTGCGGATTGGCGGGTGCTAACGACTGCAGATGCAGCCGGAACCAACGGCTTAACGTGCCTTCCCGAAGCACGGAGGAACTCGAGATAGAAGATTTTTTTGGTCACCCATCCTATGAAGGACTACTGCGAAAGTCGCTTAACTTCAACGATCGCAGCCGAACGCGTTAACCACCTGCACCATCGAGCTCTTCTTAATGCCTCTGCTTTTATAACCGCGAGATGGAAGGAGCGAACACTTGACACCTCCTCTTCTTCATGAGATATCTCTGCTTTGATCTGATCTGATCTCGGTATCTATGGAACCCTAATAAAAAGAGTTGAAGCGTCCCTCACCGTTTAATACGACGCGCTCGCCGGAAGCGGCCGGTGAGACAAAGAGCTTCTGTATGTCGCTGATTTCTAATTATTTCCTACCCACACTGCCTATGCAGACAGGACTTACCAGGACTTTGTGTACATACATTTACAAGTGGAGTAATAGGGGTGATGACGGGGTACAGTAAACGAAATTCTATTTAGTCCGTCAGTTAGATGATCAAAAAATAATGGACACGTATTTTTTCTTTGGGCAATCAACCAAAAAATGACAAAGTTATAGCGCGTCAAAGTTTGGGAGTAGGGGCTCGTGACGTCGCTTTTGAGTGAATTTTCACTTATAAGTGTACTCAAACGTGACGTCATGCGACTTTTCAAATCAATATATCTCTGCAATGTTTATATTATGTGAAAAAAGAAAAAATACGTGTCCAATACTTTTTGATAATCTACCTGATAAACGAAGAAAAAAAAAATTGTCATCATCCCTATTATGCGGCCATATTATGTCAGTCTCGTATTTATATACACACATCATAAGGTCTAAAAAACATGCATCCTCAGATTACAGAACAGAAGGCAGACGGAGCACACGGTACACGCAACGCGTGCCACCAAAGCAAACGCGAAGTGAAAAAAAAAGCTTATTTCTTGTCTTTGTGAACAATTTTTACGATGTATGGACAAGGCGGCACAGTTTTGATACTTAATATTCGCGGGACGTTTTCACAACACGATGTTGTGTTGTGTTGTGTTGAACTGACGCGAATTGATAGTCGCTTTTCACTTTGCATTCGATATGGTGCCACGCAATGCGTGTTTCATTCGCTCTATCTGTTAAATAAAACAATTTATAATATTTATAGAAGTCTGCGCGGAAAGAGAAAGGGGCGTTTCGAAAAACGGAACTAACATTAAGAAGTCTTTCGAAGGTAGCTCGACAATTTTAAATAAAAAATCATTATTCTGACGATGCAGACCTGAAAAGGCTGTGAAACGTCAATAAATAAATAAAGTTTCGTGCATTAACCCGTAAAAAACAGTTTTATTTAATAAGTGATGTGCGTGAAAACCTAAGAAACAAATAACATTAAGATTTTTATTTGGCAATCAAACCCAGCAATCTGTAAAACGTCAAAGTTTTGTATTAATACGGACTTGTTTGTTGTTGTGATTTCTTGCGGCTTTTTGTATTTAATCATGTCTAAAAGGGGTAAAACCTTACAAATACGGTAGAAAAGCACTACAGCGCCCTCCAATCTAAATCCCATTCTCTTTCCGCACAGACTCTACATCTTTATTATTGTATGTTTAAGTCGGAAACGTTTGCCTTATATAACTATGCATAGAACCTTTAAAAAAATATACAATCTGTGTTCATGTCTAAAGCCTCTTTTCTTTTCTAACCCAAATTATTAAGATCAAAATCAGTAATTAAGATAAAACCATCTCTGGATATTTCCTCACGCTTTCTGCCTTTTGTTTTATAATTTGATCATTTTTTTTATAGATAGGTCCGACAAATGACTCCACCCCACCTGATGTTAAGTGACGGTGAAGTCCAGACGCGAAGATAGCTGATACAGCAGTTTTACCTGCCACACCAGCCATCCTCACCCTGCCGGTCTGCATGTTGCTTCTTCACGACTCTTTTAAAGGATCCCAGGTTGTAAGAGGGAGGGAACACGTGAGCGGGCAGAGCATTCCATTTACGGATAGTGCGACAAAGAAATGAGTCACCAAATTTTTTTGTACGCGTTGGCACGGTAATAATATCATACAGTATTCTATCTTCATACAAACGGTCGGAAAGCGAGTCATACCTACGCCACTCGAGTTCGATGTGCTCTCGGCGGGCACCCAGTCGCGAATGCGCCGCCGGGCCGCAACGACGACCGAACGGTCTGAATTGTTTTTTATGCAGTTAGCCGTGCTTAAACGTGCGTTTTGTATTGTAAATATTTGATTTAATTAAGTAGATACCTACATAATTTAGTATGGAAAAGAACAAACGACGATCAATATCGTACAACAGCACAATTACTGTTTTCGGTTGCTTGAACTCTTCAATAACACACCCAGACATATCATTTTTTAAATTACCTGAAATATTGCAAAGGTGTCTTACCTTTATAGAATATTTTTTATATACCTATACCAGTACGTTATTTGTTTCTAATATTTAGGTATTTCGGTTTTTCCATCGGGCAAAATATCTGGAATAATATATAAATAAGTGGTTAGGATGAAAAAAGAGACAAACGAGTAATCTACCTACACTCGCGTTAAAAACAAAACTACATAAAATACTGTAGGCGGGGGGCGGCCCTACCGCGTGCCAACGCAGCGTACGGTGTAGGCATTTATTTTCAAGGACAGGGCGGAGTCACAATACTGTATAGATAATATTACCGTGGCGTTGGTATTGTGGCCACAGTAAAACGGTGACAACGTAGGCCAGCGCGACATATATCATGCATCATTTACGCAATCTGGAAGTCTTATCTGTTGATATTATTTTATTTTATTTTTTGTGTGTACAGAATATATAAATAACGATTTATAAATAACAATTTATAAATAACGATTTTTATATTCTGTACACACAAAAAATAATACAGGAGCAACTTAATTAAAGCTTATAACAATCTGAAATTTCTTCCAGTAGGCTCGTAGTAGGAAATAAATATAAGAAAAGGTAGTCAGCATGTACACCTGAATATAAATACATGTTAATACCAATAAATATGGGAACTACATATGTAGGTTTATTTATACAAGTACATATATAATGAATAAATACATACACATACATTGCGACAAAAATTTCATCCCCATCATCTTGATGCGTGGCTATCCACAACCGTGCGTTTTTGTCGAAATTTTTTACCACGTACGACAAAACTGTGGAATATATTATCGCCAGCAGTGTTTCCGGACCAATAAGACCCAAAAACATTCAAAAAAAGAGCGTACTCCTTCCTTAAAGGCCGGCATCGCATTTGTGATACTCCTGGTGTTGCAAGTGTCCATGGGCGACGGTGATCACTTACCATCAGGTGAGCCGTCTGCTCGTATGCCTAGGGGGCATAAAAAAAAAATACGAATATGATATTAGACAATACATAAATAAATACATACATACATATAATATGGACGATGAGAAGAGAAACAATGAGAAGAACAATGGCAAAATTAATGGCAAGAAGATAAATAGCGTTCCTTCAGATTTTTTTTGAACACTGAGACAGAGATATTGCCGTTATGAAATGTACATAATTTATCCAAACGTTTTCTTGCTTGAGTTACTAATAAATCAAATTGGTTATTATTACCGAAATAATAGAAGTATTAATAAGACTCTTTTGATGGGTACAATTTCATACTTTGATTTTCTGTTTGTCTTTACTTGTCACCTTTTTCTCTTGTAAATAATTATAACGTTACTAGCTGACCCAGCAAACTTCGTACCGCCATAAAAAAATAGGGGTTGGTGGTAGAAGGGTGAAAATTTAGGGTTGTATGTATGTTTGTATGATGTCTCATAAAAAAATATAAAAAAAGAAATATCTAAAATTAAAATAAAAAATTGGGGAGGGGGGGGGGGGTACCCTGAACATTTAGCGGGATGAAAAATAGATTACATCCGATTCTCAAACCTACCCAATATGTACACAAAATTTCACGAAAATCGGTCGAGCCGTTTCGGAGGAGTTTTACCACAAACACCGCGACACGAGAATCTCTTATCTATAAGACAAGTCCGTCCGTGGTGCTGTTTCAGCGGCCAAACCGTAAGAGATAGATAAAGAGAATATTTAAGTTATATGTTGAGAATAGTCTGATAAGACTACAAACCGGATGTGAGTAACGTAGCACTTCCGGTTTTCGAGAAATCACGTGATTTCTATTTCAAGCGAAACCACACAAAATCTCCGAAGTTCTCAATTAATTAATTTTTTTTTTGGTGAACATTTGGTTCACTGGTTTGCTAGTTTTATATATTAGATAATTGTAAACCAAGTTATTTTTAGTGAACCTCAGCAAACAAACCTCTACCACCCGTAATATATGTTTTTACTTTTTATGTTGCCGTGGACTAGGAGTGAAAGATTAATAAAGAAAGTTCCGGATGTAAAATTTTCCGTGTAAATTATGAATCTATATCCTAAAGACTTTTCAGTAGAAAATAATGTGAGAATGTTCAAAATGGCACGAACACCAGCTACTCACGAAGGTTAGGTACAGTCTGCGGGCGACGATTTGAATCCAGTCACCCGCTGGCGCCCTTTGTGTCCGGTTAAAAGCTCAGTTCCGGATTTTAACACTTTAATCTTGTCCCCCCAGGCGCGGCTCTCTTTGTCCAGCAAGTTTAAAGGCTGACTCGCGCCTAGTGTTACCATAACTCAGGATTTCTCCTGAGATTTCAGGATTTTTGGCGAGTTGCGGCTGGATTTTGCAAATTACTTGAAATCCTCGGATCTTTTAAATTTTCAATAAAATACAGCTAACGTTTTAAAGATCTGATTAGTAAAAACTTAAACATACTAAATATAATCTTCCTTTGATAATAATTGCACAATTGAAATCAGTACTTATTTATCCAAGTAGGTACTTGATCAGTTTTATCATACTTAATATGTGATGATACATTTTAAAGTAAGGTTTTTTCTTTAATTATGGATTTATAAAATGCCCTACATGTTAAGCTCTTCAAATTATATCGAATTAAAAGTATAAGCAGCATGTAAAACGATAATATTACGACTTTTCTAAATCTCTTATCTATTAGACAAGACCGTCCGTCCGTCCGTCTGTGGTGCTGTTTCAGCGGCCAAACCGTAAGAGATAGATAAAGAGAATATTTAAGTTATAAGTTAAGAATAGTCTGATAAGACTACAAACCGGATTTGAGTAACGTAGCACTTTCGGTTTTCGAGAAATCACGAATTTCAAACGAAACCACACAAAATCTCCGAAGTTCTCAATTAATTAAATACATTTTTCTTTTTTTTTTTAAATCACGTTTTGGTGAACATTTGGTTCATGGTTTGCTAGTTGTAAATAATGTTTGAGAGAAAATTCTCAAACTAAAAATCTCGGGATTTTTCAATGGAAATCAAGCCTTTTCTCCGGACTTTTGATTTTTTCATCTGGTAACCCTACTCGCGCCAGACCGTGCCAGTTCTCCGAGCTTCGGCCGTAGCACGGTCACCGAGCCGGCTCCGTGCCTGTAATTTACAAAAACCAGGGCTTGAAACCGGTTTCGAAAATACCGGTAAATAAAGACTGATACCGGTTTTTAGTAAAGATGTCGTTCGGAGAGCGTCCGAAATGAAAGCGGTACCTGAAACCTTAAACCGGTTTAATCCAGAGCGATGCGTGTACGCTTCGGCATCGCTTGAAGTTTGTTTTATTTGAACTATTCAAGTCACAACTAGATAATGCACAGAGATTGATGCATTTATTGACACTGTTGCTAGCGTCTAGTGAGTCAAGTTATTATTCATTATCGATGCCGCCAGAAAGAGCGAAAGGAAACCCTTTGAAAACCGCTAAATTGATTGAAAACCTATATGATTTCGCTCTTTAGCAAAACCAGTTTTTTAAGGTTAAGGTAGAGCTAAACCTAAATAAAACACTCCTAATGTACTTGACACTGATTTAGGTTTGAAAATTAACCGGTAAACGGTAACAAAGACGAGCAGATGAAGAGCAGAAATAGTGCAAAACATCAGTGCATTAAGGAAGATGACTAAATTTGCCTTTCAGGTAGATTATCAAAAATTATCAAATTAACATTATCAAAACATTACAGATAAATAATATAAAATAAATTGATTTGAAGAGTAGCATCACGTCACGTCATAATAAATATTTTACTTAGAGGTGACGTCACAAGCCCCTATTCCCAAGCTTCGACTGTCTTTATCTTTGTATTTTTTTGATTGATTAAAGAGAAAAAATGCGTTTATAATTTTTTTGATAATTAACCTGACCAAAAGGGGTCATCATATTATCGACATAGCATCATTACGTCTGCTCGGACGCAGCTCGGCGGCGCTGCATTCATGCGACGGACCGTGGCCGCGCCGAGGCGGGACCGAGTTGTTTCCGAGCGTTGTCCGTTGCACTGGCGTTAAGCCGCGTATCCACTAGAGGCAGCCTCGCGTCGAGCGGCCTCAACTTGAAGCAAATAGCCTCAGTTTGAGGCTGCTCGCTCTGAGGCAACGGCTACGGATCAGCTCGAGGCGTGTCGCCTCAGCTTGATCCGCCGGCGGCGCACTGCGCAGTTAAAAGCCAAAACGCGATGGCACCAGACGCGCGTCGAGTAGCTGCTGCTTCGCTGCGCGCGTCGAGTAACCATTATTAAGAAAAAGAGAAGGCAACAAAAAGTTATACAAAAGAAGAAGCATCGCTGGTGGATAAAAGAATTATACCGCAATAGAACTATACATGGATGTGAACACTTGCTATTGGACATGACGTTGGAAGGTGGCGATAGCTTTCGAAATTTTAGCGACCGTCTCCATTAAACACACGGCTCGGACTGAGGCGCGTTTGAGCACGGCACAGAAACCGACAAAATATGGCTCGGCTCGCGGCGACGAATTTGCCTCGCGTCGCGGCGTGCCTCAGGTTGAGGCAGTGCAGCGTCTCCACTTGCGCAGCCTCGGAGTGAGGCAGCCGCTCGACCCGAGGCTGCCTCTAGTGGATACGCGACTTTACACGGGTACCGCTCGGTATAGCGTGCACACTCACGCTATACCGAGCTATCTTTTTATGTTAAGACGGTGGCAAACAAACGTATGACCCCTGTGATGCTTAGCGGCCATCATAGCCTATAAACCAGTGTTTCCTAACCTTTCCAATACTGCCACCCCTGTAACCTTTTAGGAAATTAGATTTTAACCCGACTTTACAACATTATCATCAGTCCAAGAAATTCCAATTTGGCCGCTACATCTTCGTCTCTAATAATGTCATCATCATCATCATCATCATCATCAGCCTATCACTCTCCCCACTGCTGGGGCACAGGCCTTCCCTATTGATGGATTAGGGAGATTGGGCCATGACCCACCACGCGGGTCCAGTGCGGGTTGGTGGGTGCTTACGACTGCAGATGCAGCCGGGACCAAAGGCTTAACGTGCCTTCTGAAGCACGGAAGAGCTCGAAATAGTAAATTTTTGGTCACCCATCCAATGACCGACCACTGCGAAAGTTGCTCAACTTCAACGACTGCAGCCGAACGCGCTAACCACTGGCGCCATCGAGCTCCTCCGTGCTTCGGAAGGCACGTTAAGCCGTTGGTCCCTGCTCATTATCAGCTCAATGTCATCATCAGGAGAAAATCTCGCCTCGCTTCCCACACTCAGCACCCCGCGGGCTCGCTAGCAAGAAGGAGCGCAGGCTCTATTTAGTAGTATTATTATATAGTATTTTCTTATTATTTAGATTTGATCAAATAATTAGGTTCTTTGTTACCCCCGAAGTATGACTGATTTACCCCCGGAGGAGTAATTACCCCCAGTTCGGAACCCAGGCTATAAACGCTTGCGAGACCAAAAAGATCAGTCGTACCGTTGCTTATACCTTACCTCGTGAACCCCCGGAAACTTATTCATTGACACACACACAAAACACTAAAGGCTTACGCAGACCGGGACGGCATGGCAAGGGATTTTGCCGTGAGTCAGCGCAGTATATTATACTGCGGGGTGCGGCGGCGGGGGTAGAGAAGCGGGGAATTCACCCTTAGATTCACTTTCTTTCCATAGATTATCGACCCAAAATCTTCTTCTATCCCTATTATTAGCCTATGAACCTACTTCTTCATCTGCAATAATCGATATCAACACCAAATCCCAATCTACCATTTTAAAACTGAGGCACACCAACACTCGATCAAACGCAACTGAAGACTAAAAGTGTATCGGGCAGCAGGAGTCGCTGAAGCGTGCTTTGTCGTGCCGCGGCACGCCGTGGCATAGTGCTGGAATGCCGCGGTATCTAAGCGGCAAGTGTGCGCTGACTCACGGCAAAATCCCTTGCCATGCCGTCCCGGTCTGCGTAAGCCTTTAGTGTTTAGCGCCGGAGTCCGTGGCATGCCGTTGCCTACCGCAGTATGCCATGGCATCCCGCCACGGGAGCCTGTGGCACGTCTTTTAATGCCGTGCGATAAAATCCCTTTCAATGCCACGGCATCATTTTAAAGCATAGCAATTTATGTCGTATTTCTGTAACAGTACGGTTGAATGTCCATTAGTAAAAATTTAAATCCCTTGCCATGCCGTCCCGGTCTGCGTAGGCCTTAAAAGGTAGTGTTATTTTACTGTGATCTTCTGTAAGGTGGAGGTTTATTCCCCAGACGGGCGCTACAATTCGAGTGAAACGTCCGCTATGCCTAGGGCTGCCATCCGTCCGGGTTTCCCCGGATTTGTCCTAGTTTACGCGGCGTCCGGGGAGCGTCCGAGCGGGGTTTTATTTGTAGTCCGGGTTTAAAAATTTACGGCAACGCATGAATGGCCCTTGTTGCTGCAAGTGTCCATGGGCAGCAGTGACCACTTATTATAAGGTAGACCTTCTTTTGCCTAGATCAACATAGAAAAGTTGATTTGTGATATTTTTAACTGTTTTTATTGGTCTGTCCGGGTTCTAGGCTCCAAAATTCGGGGTTATCACGCGTCTTATCCTGGTTGCCACATTTTAGAGATGGCAGCCCTAGCTATGCCCCCTCTCTTAAGTAAAACGAGCGAGCCTTAGTGTCGCCGCACACGGACCACCGACCACAACCACAAAACGCCGCCACCGGCATATTTCTTGTAGTTTTCATACATTTTATATGAACTCGCCACACACGGTACGCCGGTGGCCGCCACACGCTATAAATCGTCGTTGCTCGCTTCTTGTGGCCCGCACCGGCCACTTAATGCGCCTGTTAACTAATGTTAACTGATATTGCACATTGCTACTAATTTCACAAAATTATTCTAGCCTTCTGGGTAGTTTTGAAAATAAAACAAAGAAATTAATTACTTACAGTTTACTCCTTCCATTTTTAAAGAACAGAATTCACTCTTAAGCACTTTGAACAGCAACTTGTTCCGAGCACGACGTAGATTCAACTGAACTCCGAACAATGATATCCGCCTTTTTATAGAACTGACGAAGTCCATAGACTATATTTTAAGTATCGGATGACAGTAGAATCTATGTCTCACAAAATTAGTTATGGACATATAATTCACATTTATTTTATAATTATCTTAATAACAATAATAAAAGGTGATGTCTTCGTTAATAATAGTAACGCTAACACGCCGATACAAAACGTCTTTACACGTCACTAGCGCGATTCCCCACCCCTCTCTCCCTTACCTTAGTTGGCAGCTGTCGCGCGCTTCAGCCACTTTAGTAGCCGCTTCTAGCTTCTCGTGGCCGCGTTTGTGGCTGTGGCGTGTCGCCCGTGTGCGGCGACACTTAAACCACCATATTAATAAAAGACGAATATTCTTAAGACTAGTTACGCCGTGTTTTGTTCGTACCACTCAAATGTCATTCAATGAACAGAGACAAAACATGAAGTAACTATAATTTTTATTATTTTAAAGCATGTAACTGCTTGATGTTTAAATCTAAAGAAAATATAACTAGAAAAAAATCCACGCGGGCCAGGCAGCAGACGGGACTCGAACCCGCACCCTTCGCAATGTGTGTGTGGGTTACCTATAATGCGAAGAGATAGCGCTGCCTTGCAGCTTAAGAATGGTTAGAAGAATTTCACTTACAGTACAGTAGTCGCAACATTTGAAAATTATGTTCTAAAATCAAATCGAATAGCGCGCGTTTTTGCGATTTCCTGTTACACACTTCCGTCCCATTTCACGAAAACACTCCCACATATTGCAGGAATGCGATCTATGCTATGGTCGTCGCGTCGCTCGGCTCGGACTCGCCGCGGTCGAGCGTGAGTTATTCTTAACCCTTTGCCAAGTTTTAGTGAGGGGCGGCCTGGCTTGCCCGCCTGGCATTCAGCGTTCTCCATTGTTCAGAGCTGGTTGGCTAGTCGGGATATTGTATGGCGCGTAATTATTATTGTTCGCTTCTGAATAATGGTGTTATTTTGGTCGCGGATTTTCATTGTCTTTTTCTTAAATTATTGTTTTGGTCGGGATATTTGTCAATTGGGGGATGAGTTTTTTATTACTCTTGTTACATTAAATCTTTAAATATAAAACTCAAAGGTGACGGACATAGTGATCTATCAACGCACAGCCCAAACGACCGCTCGGATCGGGCTGAAATTTGGCATGCAGGTAGATGTTATGACGTAGGCATCCGCTAAGAAGGGATTTTGATCAATTCTACCCCCAAGGGGATAAAATAGGGGATGAAACTTTGTATGAAACTTTGTCAATTTTACACCGATCTGAGCTGAGACTTTGCATGCAGGTATAAGAAGTATCATAGATGTATGTCATTGTGTATAATACAAGCCTGAGAACAAAAACTGTAGTCTACACTTCAGCTCTACACCGAAGCGAAGCGAGGGCGGGCCGCTAGTTATTCTATAATACTAAAAAACTTGCCAAGTGCGAGTCGGATTCACGCACGAAGGGTTCCGTATAACAAACCGCGAAAGGAAAAACCATCTATTTGTTTTCGTCGCAACTTACAAAGTACGTAAGGAATCGGCGTTTTTTTGTTGTTTAAATACCTTCAGCATATAAAACATCATATACCCCAATTACACATTTCTAAGTAGTTTCGCTTTTGAGATAGACCCCGTAACAAAAATAGTCTAAAATGACAACTGAAGGCCCCCCATTTCTTCGTTATTAAAAATAAAAATTATAAAGAAAATTTTACTAGAAAAAATTCAACGCGGACCTGGCAGCAGACGGGACTCGAACCCGCACCCTTCGCTAACCGGGCGAATGCACTGAACATTATGCTACCGCGGGCTTGACGGCCGTGTCGAATTATCTCTAGCCTTAGGCTGCAAGGCAGCGCCATCTTTTACTTTACTTTTTGAAGGTAACCTACAATTTTAAAAATAAAATTTTTCAATTTAAAGAACATTGCCCATTTTTCATAATTTTTTTTGCTTATCTTTAGCATGTCGCATTACATTTAAATTGTTATAAAAAAACTCAATTGCTGCTCGGGTGGCCAGGGTTTGATTCCTATCCGAGGAAGGACTTTTTTTAATAATTAATTTTAATAGTTTCACTTACATCGCGGTTTCATACAACCGCACCAAATTTTATTTGAAGCATGAAATCTAAAAATACCTCCCTTTATTGTTAATTTGATGATCGCAATCAAAAAGATCTTAATTGTACTGTACATTGCTTAATTTTAATAGCTCTGTGATCACATCTTTTGCTATCGGGCAAATGGAACGTAAAAGTACTAAAAGGTCCTCACCTTAACTGGACATAAAATGGGTTGGAAGGCTTTATCGAGCCAGTAAAAAATAAAACTAATTAGACCCTCCTCGGGGTAAAGGACGTAGGCTGTATGTATGCAAAACCTTTGCGGGTGTAAACCTTTTAAGGCAAGTACTGTGATAACTATATGAGTTGGGGTTGGATTAACATTTCGACTCAGTGAATTTTTATTGCAAGAAGTTTTTCGAAGTGAAACTTCTTTACGGACGCTTGACTTGGGGGGTAAGCTGGCGAATGCGTTACGCGTTACGAAAAGTGTGTTCGGGCGAGGCGAACGGGAGTTGAATGGAGAATATAAGTAGGAGAAAGCAGTGCGCGCACATTTTCTTTTTCTCTTTCTCTTAAAGTTAGTAAATGAAATATGTATATGTACATACATGTATTAATTGTATACACACACACACATATATATATAATAATTTATACACATATACACTCGTTTTTTTTTTGAATGAAGTTCTTTTTCGAACGGTATGACGGATGGGGGCTTCGGACGGTGTGGTGTCAACTCCACACATCCCAGTCTCAAGACCGGGAGCGGTGGCACTGGGCCTGGATTGGTGGGTAGGATACTAATTTTTTTTATCATCATCATCAGCCTATTAATGTCCCCACTGCTGGGGCACAGGCCTTCCCTATGGATGAAATAGAGAGATTGGGCCATGACCCACCACGCGGGCCCAGTGCGGATTGGTGGGTGCTAACGACTGCAGATGCAGCTGGGACTAACGGCTTAACGTGCCTTCCGAAGCACGGAGGAGCTCGAGATAGAATATTTTTGGTCACCCATTTTTTTTATAGAATAGGGAAATTGGGCCATGAATCACCACATGGACCCAGTGCAGATTGGTGGGTGGCTTAAAAATATTTTTCACGTAGTTCAAACCGAGTATTCTACCACAGTCATACATTTCTTTTATATACATAACGAATTTTCCACTGGAAAAAAATCTCACAGAAGGCCACATAGTCATTCATGTTTATTACTATATAACGCTGCCTTTGAGAGACGTGAGGATGTTTCTGAGAACTACATGCTAGGAAAGGACATGGCTAAGAAACTTCCCTTAACATGTATAATTATTTTGCACTAGCCCATAATTATTTAATATTTTTTTATTAATTATTACGTATTTATAATTCTCATACAACTTTCGTGAAATAATCAAATATTTAAAAGTAAAAAATTTACTTTATGTCTGTTTCAAAAGGAAAATGTTCCGTTTTACTCAAATAAATGAACAATAAATGTGTACTAAAAAATATTTCTGTCGGTATATCGAAATAAATAATATTAATTCAAAACTTCCAAAAACTATGACATATTTGACCCTTATTTTTGTTATAATAAATCACTGACGGCCTAAAATAATAGATTTTATTTTTCTGATCAGACTTAAGAGAAGGCTGTATGACAATTAATGCTTTGATATTTGCCAATGAACAAAATAAAACTTCACAGATTTCATGTCAGGCCGACAACAACAAATTATTTGTATTCATTTTTACTTTTAAAAATGCTTTTTGTGAAGTGTTAATCAGATAAATGTGAAGAAATATTCTAAGAAAATGCGAATTTGATGGCTCTGTAAATAATTGCCAACATCTTTTATCAAATGTAGCAAGGTAATGACGTCGTAGGAGATCTCATAATTTTCAAGATTGTGACTTTATCAAAAGTTCCTGAGCCCTTTTTCATAGAAATTATAAATATTCAGCAATTCTGCATTATATATTACTAAGTACAATATTTATACATTGCTAGGGCAGTCGCTCATACAAAGTTTTACCATGTCCTTTACTTTGAGTCGGTAAGCCTTTGTTTCTGCCGCATCTGCTATTGTCTTAGAGCACAATCAGTTAATACTAGAGCCGGAGTCTGACTATAACGTAAAATTGCTACTGCTTCTGTTCGGAGCTACATTTATAAGATAAATTGACTAACCTTGAACATCTTGAGAATTTTGCGAAAGCGCGGCTAATTAGAGAATGGCTACGACATTTCAATCTTAATGCAATCGCATTTTTTTCTGGCGCTTCGACGGTCGCTGCTCGCGCGTCATGCTCACAGCACTAATCTAACCTAACCTAGTGTGAAACCAAGAATATTTATAACAAGCCAACTATTCTTCTCGCAATCTCACTGTGGCGACTCGCTTTTTCGCAAAAATCCCATCTCTTCCAGTAAGATTGACAAATGTCATCATCATCAGCCTATTAATGTCCCCACTGCTGGGGCACAGGCCTTCTCTATGGATGGAATAGGGAGATTGGGCCATGACCTACCACTCGGGCCCAGTGCGGATTGGCGGGTGCTAACGACTGCAGATGCAGCCGGGACCAACGGCTTAACGTGCCTTCCGAAGCACGGAGGAACTCGAGATAGAAGATTTTTGGTCACCCATCCAATGAGCGACCACTGCGAAAGTTGCTTAAGTTCAACGATCGCAGCCGAACGTGCTCACCACCTGCGCCATCGAGCTCCTCATCAATGTCAAATGTCATCACAATTGTCTAATTATCCGCGTATTCACTAATTAATTTAATTTAAATAAGTATCTCTATGTTGACGTTGACTAACATATTTAATAAGTTACTATTGTGACTAACATAAATTGATCAATTTTAATTTTAATAAATTTGATTTAATGTTTCTTAGGTTTTCACGCACATCACTCATTAAATAAAACTGGTTTTTCACTCTATGCACGAAACTTTATTTATTTATTGACGTTTCCAAAATTGGGAGACCTTTCTTGAATGAATGAATGAATGAATATTCTTTATTGCACTATTTAACAAAATATATACAACATAAAACTCAAGGAACACAAACACAAAAGGCGGCCTTATTGCTAAGGTAGCAATCTCTACCAGGCAACCTTTGGTTAAATGAAACCATACCATGAAAATAGAAGAAACTGCGGGCTAGTGCATTTTAAAAATAAAATAAAATAGACGTAAATATAAAAATAGTAAATATATAAGGAAGCTATAAAATATAATACAAAGTAACTAACAGTCCAGCTTGAGGAAATATTCCTTAATTTTAATGGTAAGGATTTTTTCTCAGAAAGGTCTCCCAATTTTGGAACCGGTGGTAGTTTACGGTAGTTAGGGTCAAATAAATAAACTCAAAATTACAAAAAAGAATTTTAAATAGAGTACTTTATTAACTAAATTAGATTAGACTGGAGACACTATAAACATAAGTACAAGAGTTTGGTACTTCAGAACAGCGAGTGGAATAACCAGTATATGGTGGCGCGGAGAAACTTTCAAACAGTGGCCAGAAAAGCAAAACGGGAGCAGTTGGAAAAGAAACTTACAGCAATGGAAGCCTTAATTAAAACGAGCGAAACTCGTAAATTCTACCAGGAGTCGAAAACAGCTCGAAAACGATTCCAACCCACTACTCAAATGCTCCAAAAGGATAATGGCAACCTAATCTCCGATCCCGAAGACCTCAAAAATGAGTGGCGCCGATACTTTAAGGACCTACTGAATTATGCTCCAGTAGTGGGCTCCATGGAGGAACCAGAGGATAACCAAGAGGGGGAGGAGGTAGCCGAACCAAGCTTTGAAGAGGTGGGAAAAGCGATCGCAAGGCTACGGAATAACAAATGTCCAGGTATTGATGGCATACCGGGAGAACTGTGGAAGTTTGGCGGAAGGCCGGTGCAAACAATTCTTTACCACATTATAGCTAAGATATGGGAGGAAGAAATACAACCTGATGAGTGGAATGTTGGGGTCATATGCCCCATTCACAAAAAAGGCTGCCGAAAGGTATGCGCCAATTACCGGGGAGTTGCACTGCTCCCTACGGCATACAAGGTCTTTTCGTACGTTCTCCTGGGCCGACTGCAACCACTGGCAGAGAAAATTATAAGCGACTATCAATGCGGATTTCGCCGCGACCACAGCACGTGCGACCAAATCTTTCTTCTCAAGCAGCTGATGGAAAAAAAGTGGGAATACGCGCTAAATATTCACTGTCTTTTCGTGGATTTTACAAAGGCGTACGACAGTATTGACAGGAACACATTATACTGCATTTTCAGGTCCTTCGGAATTCCGCGATAACTAGTGAGGATGGTTGAGGTGGCCACCAAGTACAGCAGGATGAGAGTTACAGCAGGAACTGAGCTGTCTGAGGAATTCGAAGTGGTTACTGGCCTTAAACAAGGAGATGCGCTTTCTCCGTTACTGTTTAACTTAGCACTTGAAAACGTCATTCGAAAAGTATTACAGGTCAGCGGCGGAGTGGAGTTGAACGGTAATCACAAGATTGTTGGGTATGCGGACGATCTAGCATTATTGGGAAAGTGTGAAGAAGAAGTCCGCAAGATGGCGGATACTCTAGAGGAAGAAGGTGGGAAGGTTGGTCTGAAAATAAGCCACGAAAAGACTGAGTACTTTCACATGAAAAGGTACAAAAACACGAGAGAGAAACGGAAGGATCTGACTGTGAAAGGAACCACCTATAAGGGCGTCAGTAAATTTAAATATCTGGGCTGTACGGTAACTGACACCAACAGAAGAGAAGTGCACAGCTGCTCTTCACAAGGTCTTGGTTTCCAAGCTGTTACTAAGAAAGACCAAGATTCGGATCTACAACACAGTGATTAGGCCGATCTTGAGGTACGGTTGTGAGGCTTGGACGCTAACCCTTAGAGAGGAGAATAAGTTGCTGGTCGCCGAAAGAAGGATTCTGCGGAAGATCCTGGGGCCGACTCAAAGAGAGGATGGTAGCTAGAGAGTGCGGACGAACATCGAGTTGGAAAATCTAGTGTCCGAGCCCACCATCATAGGAGAAATTAAAGCAGCTAGACTCCGCTGGCTCGGGCATGTAGAGAGAATGGGAGAGGATCGAGCCGTGAAAAGGGCGTATTTGGGGCAACCGATAGGACGACGGAACGTTGGACGTCCCAGATACCGCTGGAGCGACGAGGTGCAGAGGGACTTGCAGTCTTTGGGTGCCGACGGCTGGCGAGACCTAGCCCGGGATCGCAGAGCATGGCATCATCTTGTGTCGGAGGCCAAGATCCACTTCGGATCGTTGCGCCACAGCAGATAGATAGATAGATTAACTAAATTAAATAATAAATTCATACATAGACAATAAAACTTTAAAAATCAAATTTTAAATAAATCATTCAATAAAATTCTTTCGAAGGTAGCTCGACAGAATTAAAGAAAAACTTGAAATTCGTGCATTAACCCGTGAAAAACTAGTTTATTTAAATTTGATTTGATAATCGCGAAATCCCTAGGATTTTCGCGATAATACGATCTATCGCATCAATCGCCGACATCTTTATGCTTTGGCGACTGCTAAGTTACTGTGATGTTGTTCGTAAATTAATTACATTCCAACAAATATGCGAATAAAAGCTTCATATCAAGGCAATCGAAGGAAATTGCTACAACGAAAAAGAGACCGAGCTCGTAAGTGTACAAGAAAGAACAATAATAATTACATTTTGGCATTTCCCTTTTACGAACTTTTTGAACGTGAAATATAAAAAAAGGGAGATTCACCAAAACCCCTCTTCAAATGGTGACAAAGTACTTATTTGGAAAAAATCGTCACTCAATCTGCGTGCGGAACAACTCCGCGGTCGCATTAAAATTTATACAAATTCAGGATAACGCGGTCTCTTTCATCGCCGTCGGCTGATTATTCTGTTTGTCTGTTGTTCCTGTTCGCATTTTTTTTCAGCCATTTTAACTTTCACTCGTGGTGGTAAAAAACATAATCTTTTCGTAAATATATACGTAAAACGGAACGCCACGACCACGTATCTAAATACCTACATAATCTTTTTACACAAATGTGTAATGAGAAAAAAGGGAAGTCACGTCACGTGCGAAGGTGACTTGAATTGTGGCGATTTAAAAATGAGCAATTTTTTTACTACCTTCCCATTAGTTATTTTTAGAGTTCTATACGTCAAAAGGAAAAAACCCTTTAAGATCACTTTATTGTCAGTCTGTCCGTCTCTGTCTGTCGGTAAATAATAATAATATAATTTACTAGCGGCCCGCCCTCGCTTCGTTTCGGTGTAGAGCTGAAGTGTAGACTACAGTTTTTGTTCTCAGGCATGGATTATACACAATGACATTCACCTATCATTCTTCTTATACCTGCATGCAAAGACTCAGCCCGATCGGTTTAAAATTGACAAAGTTTCATACAAAATTTCATTGCCTATTTTATGCCCTTCGGGGTAGAATTGATCAAAATTCTTAGCGGATGCGTACGTTATAACATCTACCAGCATGCCAAAGGACATCGACGAAATGGGCCCTAGCATGCCCAACAGAATGTCCTTCACTATTATTTTTCTATTATTTTTTTAAGTTATTAGCAATTAATCATTGTAAACGGACAATCTGTTTAAGAAAATAAAAAATTAAAGTTCTGTTACTAGATACTGTCTGTTCATCCAACTTGGCACTCCTTTTTATTGAAAATACAGCATTAAAAATCAACTGATAACTAGATTCAATAGGTTTCAGTCTATAATAACGATTTATTTTAATAGTTTATTGGCTTCGTTAATATTTTATTATTAAACGGGTGATTCTGTTAAAAAGTTGTGCCAAGATTGTTTACCTTATTAAATGCAATATAGGCGACCATAAAAATAGAACTAGGTACCTTAGTCAATAATACTTATTACTAGTATTTATATTATATTTATAAAAAGATTATTTCTGAAATTATGTAAAGATAGTTTATACTCCCATCCCATGTAATATCTGTTTATTTTTATGAAAATCATATTGATAACCAGGTACATACCTAATTACCGATAGTAAAATATAGAAACAGGTAAATTGAAAGACTGAACATTTCATTTGAAAAGAAATCTATTATTACTACAGGTAGGTATAGGTATCATAGGTGCCAACTGACAACACTCATAAATCAATATGAATATAAGCATTTATTATTTTTATTATTAATTGCATTTTATGTTCATTTAATGCATATTATTTAAGTGCTTACATAGAGGTAAAAACTAAATCTATTCAGAATATATAAAGTGTACATCTTTTACGATTAAGTATAATAATTATAACCTCAAAATCTAATACATTCCGTAGTAGGCCACGGTTCCTCAAGTTGTCCGTATCTCAACAAATGCTTAATTAGAGTTTATGAATGATTCCGAACACAACTAGCATTTTCTCATTGCTGGGCGTTATAGGGCATTCAATGTATGGGGAACGAGCAATGTCCTTTCAGCCCGATCCGTCCAGTGGTTTGGGCTGTGCGTTGATAGATCACTATGTCAGTCAGTCACCTTTGAGTTTTATATATAGATTTTCAGACAATGTTATACAGTCCACAGAATGTTAGTGACAATGTGCCTTAAAAACTGTGTTAGTAAAGTATAGAACACAAGGCACCCCGTACATGCGGCCCGGGGGCTTCGCATGCTAATGCAACCAGCGCTCCAACATTGGAGAATCCCACCAGTCAACCAGTTTCGACAGGATGCCGTTGGTGCCTCCACGTATTCTGCTCATCAGCGCCGAGCAGCGCTTCCTGATTATGGCATGAAAGCATACCCAACAGCACCCTGAGAGCATTATATATAAATATATATTATATATTATACTGGACCCGTAAGCCTTAGATTAAAACAAAAAGGGTAGATACGGTACTCTCATACTTGCATCAAACAAAAACTGATCCCACGGCAGCGCGAACGGGAGGCGAAATCCGCGTCACTGCATTACCGACCCGAACGAAACAGCACGTTAAGTTTCAACGGCAGCGCGAACGAGACGGCGAGATCCGCGTCACTGCACTACCGACCAATCACGCGACCAGTACTCGACGTCACTACCGAATAAGATTAAAAACAAACAGCATTTTTTATGAAAAATATATTTTATAGTACTTACGAATGAAAAGTGATGCCGTGGGTTTTATTTTTAGTTCTTGAGCAATTTGAGCACTTTTTAAAAACACACTTAGGCATTGTTTTATCATATAAACACAAAATATTAGCAATAATTCTTTTTGGCGTTCACATGTACGTCGTTTGCATGTCAAGTTTTGACTAAAGCGATTAGGGTCGAGGACCACAATTTATGCGGATCACTTTTGTGAGGCTAGTGCCGTATATACCCTTTTTGTTTTAATCTAAGCCGTAAGCCCGCTATTCGGCCTCTGCGTAAATCGAACTGGCAATATGCCTTGAAAAAAGGTATAGATCCTTTTAATGTCTGGAAGGTGTAGAAGTATCGAATTTAAGGGCAAGCGTACGATGAGCCACTGAATGCGCCCACTAGCTGCGGTCCAGATATTTCATACATTTTGAATCAATCAATCAAATCATTTATTGCATTCATGTAGTTACAAAGATGGTTAAATACATGTTATAAAGTCGCAATACTTGGTATTCTTGAATAGAATTTATAATAATCTACAATACTATTAATAATATACAATTGAAATATTTTTTTCTTGAATTTACGTAATATAAATATCTACTCAATCAATCAATATTAACATATTTCATTATTTATCCCATAAAAAATCATATTTATGATTTTATTTATTTTTTAAGCATTTAACTGCTAGATGTTTAAATATAAAGAAAAGTTTACTAGAAAAAAATCCACGCGGACCAGGCAGCGGACGGGACTCGAACCCGCATCCTTCGCTATCCGGGCGAATGCACTGACCATTATGCTACCGCGGCCCTATTAGCCGCGTCGAAATTTTCCTAGCCTTATAGTAGCATAATGGTCAGTGCATTCGCCCGGATAGCGAAGGATGCGGGTTCGAGTCCCGTCCGCTGCCTGGTCCGCGTGGATTTTTTTTCTAGTAAACTTTTCTTTATATTAAAAAATAAATAAAATCATAACTATAATTGCTATTTCTTCTTTCAAATGTTTAATACTTGAAAAAGTATTCATTTGACATTGTGGGTTACCTACAATGCGAAGAGATGGCGCTGCCTTGCAGCTTAAGGCTAGGAAAATTTCGATTTCGAATATTAATAATTAATTTGAATTGAATTATAAAATATTAATAAAACGAAAACTATGCACATACTAAATTACTAAATATAACCCACCTTAAAATCAATCGTCATCAATCACAAACATATAATATATTTATATATTTTAAAACAGACAATCATACAATTCGATTAAGCAATTAAGAATCGTATAAAATTATATTATTTCATTATTATGTGAATCAATTTATCCAAAACATATTTCTTGTGAATATTATCGTATCGACGCAAACAAGGTGTTGGAGTGGCTGCCACTAAGCCACCTAGAAGCTGCAACTAAGCCACTAGCGGCGGCGATCGGTGGCTGCGTGTAGTGGCTTGACTGAGCCACTAATAGCGGCCACTAAACGCGTCCACAAGATGCGGTCGAGATTTTTCATACATACATTTTGTATGGTATCGGCGCAAACTGAGCGTTCGAGTGCTACTAAGCCACTAGCGGCGGCAAGCGGTGGCTGTTTTAGTAGCCACCAGTCTCTTGGTAACGAACTCCAAAATGTTACATAAAAAAATATTTGTGTTGACCATATTTTTATGCATCTATAAAAGAATTTTATATAAAATTATAATAATAATAATAAAATAATAAAGCCTTTTATTTCTTGCCAATTTTGTTACAACTTTTAACAAATTATAAAATACAGCGGAGCCCCGGTAATCCGGCCCCTGGCTAATGCGGCACCCCCTATAATCCGACATCGTCTATTACATACAAGTATTCGCTAATTCACGATTGAACAAGTTACAACTTGTACGCACCATCACTATTTTTTTGTAAATTCTATAGCATTAATGACGTTACTTTTATAATAAAACGTAATCTTTCTATTGGATTGTTTAATTTACTAAATTTGACATACATAACAAAGTATGATTTGTAATCTTATCATTGGATCTGTAATTTGTCGGATTACAAGGTACTCTTTTGTAAAAAAATTCGGACTATAGGGGGGTCTTAGGCAGTACTCTATAATCCGACAAATTCGATAGTTTGACACTGCCCTGCAAAATGATTGTCGGACTACCGGGGATCTACTGTATTTGTTAATAAATGAGTTTGACAATAACCCCTCTCAGGCGAAGGCCTCCTCCAGAGATTGCCATGCATTTCTGTCATCATCATACTAAAATTACTTATTACAAAATATTAAGTAAGCATAACAAAATAAGATTCCACCAATTACTATCTTTACTTTTATTTTGGCTATAAATATATCGATATATCTCAAACCTATGTTTTTTGCTAGAATAAGTGTATATTACTTATTTCATTTTTAAGCAAATAACTTTTAGAAGTTTAAAGAGAATTATACTAGAAATAATTCAAAAAAAGGGCACGCTAGCATAATGACCAGTGCATTCGCCCGGATACATTTTTGGTCACCCATCCAATGACCGACCGCTGCGAAAGTTGCTTAACTTCAACAATCGCAGCCGAACGCGCTAACCTCTTGCGTCGTCGAGCTGCTCCATTTTCTTTAGTGTTAATTCCTAATTCACGTAACCGCTTTTACTTAGCCTTCATCAACACCCACGAATTGGTGAACACTCCTTACATTTGCATAAACAGCACACGCTACAGGCTCGCCACTACAAATTACTTAGCGAAAAGCAATTTTAAACCTTTTCATCTCGCCAGCGTGAATACTAAATGAGTTTTATTTACTCTTCAAATGCTAGTGATGTGTAACTGTATCAAGGATATGTAAAGAACTGTTTAACCAAATAAGTTCGTTTTTTTAGATCTATTTCATTTCATTTATTTGTGATGCCAGGAAGTCCCCTTTATTTAATGAAAAGCATTTATAATAAATATTCAACAACATCGAGGAGCTCGATAGCGCAGGTGGTTAGCGCGTTCGGCTGCGATCGTTGTGGTTAAGCAACTTTCGCAGTGGTCGGTCATTGGATGGGTGACCAAAAATTTCTATCTCGAGTTCCTCCGTGCTTCGGAAGGCACGTTAAGCCGTTGGTCCCGGTTGCATTTGCAGTCGTTCGCACCCGCCAATCCGCACTGGGCCCGCGTGGTGGGTCATGACCCAATCTCCCTATTCCATCCATGCCTGTGCCCCAGCAGTGGGGACATAAAAAGACTGATGATTTATAATAAAAACCGTTGCGTTTCATGATTTCTTTCATACTATTTCCTACTAATATTATAAATGTGAAAGTTTGTATGTTTGTTAATTGATAAACTACAAGCTACAGCAAAAACTACTGAACGGATTTTGATGGAAATTGGCACACGTATAGGTTTATTGCCTGGATTGAGACAAAGGATACTTCTTAACCCGAAAAAAGAATATGTACCTGTAGGATTTTCCAAAAACCAAAGTTAACGCTAGTAAAACGCGCAACCATTATTGCTCAGACTATCATGCGGGAGATATTGTTCTGCAGAAGATATGCTAACTTCTCGTATACACTTCTCGTTCTACACATATACTACGCTCGGTGTACGTGGCTACGTGACCGAATCAGAAATGAGGATGTGGCGGCGACATCTATATGCCCCACATATATACAACGGATGGAGGAAATCATTACTCACCATCCTCAAGAGATGGCGTTACCTGCACTGCGATCATAATAGTATGGAAGCCTACATCGCGCAAATGAAATTCGGAGGCTAACTCTTAATATATACGATGCCCGACCAACATCAGTCGGGCCGCGGCCCACGAGCTAACATCACCCAGCTCGGAGGAAGATCCTCCCCTTTGGCCATCCTACACTGGTGACCCCGACGTGTAGGTCCGTTCCGTAAAAGGAAATCCGTAGAAGAACTAGACCAAAACAACTTAAATAGTTCAACGGATCACAATCGTCCGTACCATGGCGTGTGTTCTGAGGATAGATAGATAGATAGATAATGCGTTTATTTCTTCTCAACATACCTATACATATCAGAGTAATACAGTTAAAAATAAAAACATACAAGAAATCGGCTATGAATAACCCATATGTATGCTGCAGAAAACAAATGGCCAAAGGCTAGGCCAAATATTTGCCAGTTTTAAGGCAAAACACCGATTTTCAGCTATCACCTTAAGAAAGGAGGAGTTTTTTACTCCAGCATCCTCTTTCCTTCAGAGGACCACGCGCGCTGGCCATAGTTATCACCGTCTAACTGTGGCCTAAATTTCAACGCGTACAAAGAAATTTGATGACTCATTTCGGTGTCACACTATCCGTAAATGGAATGCTTTGCCTGCTCACTCGTTCCCTACCTCTTACAACCTGGGATCCTTTAAAAGAGGCGTGAAGAAGCAACATGCAGACCGGCAAGGTGAGGATAGCTGGTGTGGCAGGTAGAACTGCTGTACCAGCTATCTTTACGTCTGGACTTCACCGTCACTTAACATCAGGTGGGGTGGAGTCATTTGTCGGACCTATCTGTAAAATAAAGCAAATCGCTCAATAAAATGGGAATGGGCGGGGCACATTGTTCGGCGGACCTATGGACGTTGGGGTCCCAAAGTGCATCAATGACGACCTCGCACCGGAAAGCTCAGTGTCAGTAGACCCCTCACCAGGTGGACTGATGCTTTGGATAGGTTACAGCGCCGCGCGATCCGCATCATAGGCGATGAGGAGGTGACTAAACACCTTGAGCCTCTTCAATTACGCCGTGACGTGGCGTCGCTAAGCGCGTTCTATCGTTTGTACCATGGCGAGTGTTCTGAGGAGTTATTCTCTCTTATCCCAACTTCCCCCTTCCTTCAGAGGACCATGCGCTGGCCTACGTTGTCACCGTTTTACTGTGGCCACAATTCCAACGCGTACAAAGAAATTTGGTGACTCATTTCGTTTTCGCACTATCCGTAAATGGAATGCTCTGCCCGCTCACTTGTTCCCTCCTTCTTACAACCTGGGATCCTTTAAAAGAGGCATGAAGAAGCAACATGCAGGCCGGCAGGGTGAGGATGGCTGGTGTGGCAGGTAGAACTGCTGTATCAGCTATCTTCGCGTCTGGACTTCACCTTCACTTAACATCAGGTAGGGTGGAGTCATTTGTCGGCCCTATCTGTAAAATAAAGCAAATCGCTCAATAAAATGGGAATGGGCGGGGTACATTGTTCGGCGGACCTATGGACTTTGGGGTCCCAAGGTGCATCAATGGCGCACCGGAAAGCTCAGTGTCAGTAGACCCCTCACAAGGTGGACTGACGACATCAAACGAGTCGGGGGATCCACTGGATGAGGTAAGTACAACCATTATGTATTGAAATTCCTTGAGGAGGCCTATGTCCAGCAGTGGACATCTATCGGCTGAGTTTTTCCTTATGTTACACTATGCCACTTGTTTTTAATAATAAATAAATATTTCCAACACTCACACCAATTAGCCCAGCCCCAAAGTAAGCGCTATAAGGCTTGTGTTGTGGGATACTAAGGTAACGGATAGAATACATATACTGTACATATATAAGTATATTTTTATAGAAATACATATTAAACATCCATGACTGGAGTACAAATGCTGGTATTCATCACACAAACATCTGCCCCCACCGGGATTTGAACCCAGGACCTCTCGAGTCAGCGACACCATGAAACCCGGTGTACAAACCACTCGGCCACGGAGGTCGGAGGTTGTTACTTTTGAATTACAGAGAAGTCAACCGAGCTTAGTAACTTTCCTTCTAATATCTATTGAACTAGCAAACCAGTGAACCAAATGTTCACCAAAACCTGATTTAAAAAAAAATGTATTTAATTAATTGAGAACTTCGGAGATTTTGTGTGGTTTCGTTTGAAATTCGTGATTTCTCGAAAACCGGAAGTGCTACGTTACTCAAATCCGGTTTGTAGTCTTATCAGGCTATTCTTAACTTATAACTTAAATATTCTCTTTATCTATCTCTTACGGTTTGGCCGCTGAAACAGCACCACAGACAGACGGACGGACGAACTTGTCTAATAGATAAGAGATGCTGAACTGACTCCAAATAAGCATAATTTTATATCACTCAGAACTGCCCTACGTGTTAATGTAATGGCTTTCGTTTAACTTTGACACGTAATGCATTAAAATGACAGACAACTAAACTATGATAGCTCTCCAATTTGAATCTCTTATACTTTCACCATTGCACCATTAAACAAAAACCATTAAAAAAAAATGGATGCGTGTAACTTATGTACGCACGTGAGAAGTTATACTTCTTTAGCATCATTAAAATATTTTTTAATTGCATGCAAATAATTAATAATTACAATAAAATAACAAGAGGACTGGAAAAGGATAGTTAACACAGTCAATTAAGTTCAGTTTTAATTTGAAAAATGAAATAAATATTCAAAATATTCAATTAAAATCACTACTGAATTTAAGTTATTAGGCCATATGTAATTAGCATTTGTAAGTAACTAAAACACGTTGTGTTCTTGACCTTCACAAGTGCTTGTAACAGCCTAGACTGAATAAATGTCATTTCATTTCATTTCATTTCATTTCATTTCATTTCATTTCATTTCATTTCATTTCATTTCATTTCATTTCATTTCATTTCATTTCATTTCATTTCATTTCATTTCATTTCATTTCATTTCATTTCATTTCATTTCATTTCATTTCATTTCATTTCATTTCATTTCATTTCATTTCATTTCATTTCATTTCATTTCATTTCATTTCATTTCATTTCATTTCATTTCATTTCATTTCATTTCATTTCATTTCATTTCATTTCATTTCATTTCATTTCATTTCATTTCATTTCATTTCATTTCATTTCATTTCATTTCATTTCATTTCATTTCATTTCATTTCATTTCATTTCATTTCATTTCATTTCATTTCATTTCATTTCATTTCATTTCATTTCATTTCATTTCATTTCATTTCATTTCATTTCATTTCATTTCATTTCATTTCATTTCATTTCATTTCATTTCATTTCATTTCATTTCATTTCATTTCATTTCATTTCATTTCATTTCATTTCATTTCATTTCATTTCATTTCATTTCATTTCATTTCATTTCATTTCATTTCATTTCATTTCATTTCATTTCATTTCATTTCATTTCATTTCATTTCATTTCATTTCATTTCATTTCATTTCATTTCATTTCATTTCATTTCATTTCATTTCATTTCATTTCATTTCATTTCATTTCATTTCATTTCATTTCATTTCATTTCATTTCATTTCATTTCATTTCATTTCATTTCATTTCATTTCATTTCATTTCATTTCATTTCATTTCATTTCATTTCATTTCATTTCATTTCATTTCATTTCATTTCATTTCATTTCATTTCATTTCATTTCATTTCATTTCATTTCATTTCATTTCATTTCATTTCATTTCATTTCATTTCATTTCATTTCATTTCATTTCATTTCATTTCATTTCATTTCATTTCATTTCATTTCATTTCATTTCATTTCATTTCATTTCATTTCATTTCATTTCATTTCATTTCATTTCATTTCATTTCATTTCATTTCATTTCATTTCATTTCATTTCATTTCATTTCATTTCATTTCATTTCATTTCATTTCATTTCATTTCATTTCATTTCATTTCATTTCATTTCATTTCATTTCATTTCATTTCATTTCATTTCATTTCATTTCATTTCATTTCATTTCATTTCATTTCATTTCATTTCATTTCATTTCATTTCATTTCATTTCATTTCATTTCATTTCATTTCATTTCATTTCATTTCATTTCATTTCATTTCATTTCATTTCATTTCATTTCATTTCATTTCATTTCATTTCATTTCATTTCATTTCATTTCATTTCATTTCATTTCATTTCATTTCATTTCATTTCATTTCATTTCATTTCATTTCATTTCATTTCATTTCATTTCATTTCATTTCATTTCATTTCATTTCATTTCATTTCATTTCATTTCATTTCATTTCATTTCATTTCATTTCATTTCATTTCATTTCATTTCATTTCATTTCATTTCATTTCATTTCATTTCATTTCATTTCATTTCATTTCATTTCATTTCATTTCATTTCATTTCATTTCATTTCATTTCATTTCATTTCATTTCATTTCATTTCATTTCATTTCATTTCATTTCATTTCATTTCATTTCATTTCATTTCATTTCATTTCATTTCATTTCATTTCATTTCATTTCATTTCATTTCATTTCATTTCATTTCATTTCATTTCATTTCATTTCATTTCATTTCATTTCATTTCATTTCATTTCATTTCATTTCATTTCATTTCATTTCATTTCATTTCATTTCATTTCATTTCATTTCATTTCATTTCATTTCATTTCATTTCATTTCATTTCATTTCATTTCATTTCATTTCATTTCATTTCATTTCATTTCATTTCATTTCATTTCATTTCATTTCATTTCATTTCATTTCATTTCATTTCATTTCATTTCATTTCATTTCATTTCATTTCATTTCATTTCATTTCATTTCATTTCATTTCATTTCATTTCATTTCATTTCATTTCATTTCATTTCATTTCATTTCATTTCATTTCTGCCCTGTTTGCTTTGTTCAAATCTGCCCCACGGTCACTTGGAAAATAAAATATTACAAATAACGCGCCCGCGGCTAACTTCATTATGTTAAAATTTTGTGTTACAGTGATGAAAATTTCACTCTCATAATTTTTTCATAACGCGGCTAAAGAAGTATAACTTGTTAAAATGTGATTATAGTGTAAATTAATATTCAAATGATTTAGTTATTTACATTGTTGAGAATACTATATTCTTAATTGTGTAAATAATTGTGTTTTGTTTTTATATAACTTTATATAAATTTTATTTGCGTATATTTTATATAATTTGTTCGTATTATCTTTTTTACAATTAATGAATTAGTATACACATTATTATTATTATTATTCGTGATTTTATAGAATGAAATAAAATTTAATACCTATTTTAATTTATTATAGATAGATATTATATAAATTCTAAATTGTAATAGACAGCTATGGTACATATTAGCGTTTTTATGTAATCAAAGGTGTCACTCTCCCTCTGTAATTAATTGATTGCTGTGCCCGACGGGGTCCATGATTGTGCATATTATTTTGTAACATCTTGTATAACTTATGGAAAGCAATAAAATATTGAGTATTGAGTATTACGTGGGGCTCGGATGAGTAAAAATAGCGCGTTCGAATAACAATAATAAATTATAAAGTTGTGTTTTTAAAAGCAATTGTTTTAAATAATCTCTAGGAGTAATTATTTATTCATGGGCTTGTTACCTTATCGCTACCGAAGTTATTCCGCTATTATAAATAAATAAATATTTCCAACACTCACACCAATTAGCCTAGCCCCAAAGTAAGCACTGTAAGGCATGTGTTATGGGATACTAGGGTAACGGATAGAATACATATACTGTACATGTATAAGTATTTTTTTTATAGAAATACATATAAAACATCCATGACTGGAGTGCAAATGCTCGTATTCATCACACAAACATCTGCCCCCACCGGGATTCGAACCCGGGACCTCTCGAGTCGGCAACATGAAACCCGGCGTGCAAACCACTCGGCCACGGAGGTCGTGGATTATGGCGTTTGAATCAGTGCCTAAATCGAAAAGTACTAATAAAACTAAAATGTTTTTCTCTCATATAAGTGACCAATAATGTTAAAAACAATTCAAACTACCTACATTGTTAAGTGCAATATAATTTCCATTGCAAATGTTACTTCATTAAGAAGTATGATGTGCGCTTTCGGCTGCGATCGTTGAAGTTAAGCAACTTACTCAGTGATCATTGGATGGGTGACCAAAATTTCACTAAGGAAAATATAACTAGAAAAAATTCCACGCGGACCAGGCAGCAGACGGGACTCGAACCCGTACCAGTAGTAGTAGTAGTTATATTTTCCTTAGATTTAAACATCAAGCAGTTCGATGCTCAAAAAATGAAATATATAACTATAATTGCTATTTCTTCTTTCAAATGTTTAATACTTGTAAAAGTATTCATTTGACATTGTGGGTTACCTACAATGCGAAGAAATGGCGCTACTTTGCAGTTTAAGCATGGCTAGAAGAATTTCGACCCGGCCGTCAGGGCCGCGGTAGCATAATTGGTCAGTGCACTCGCCCGGATTACGAAGGGTACGAGCTCGAGTCCCGTCTGCTGCCTGGTCCGCGTGGATTTTTTTCTAGTTATATTTTCAGTAGAAATTATTCAAGCCACATACTATAGAGTCCAGTGGGAGACAGTGTGGAATATCTCTGTAATACCCAGTATTGACGTACGATAACACCTGCTTAAGATGGTTATAATAAAACACGTCAACACAGACCAAAGACAAATAGTAAAAAGGGTAGAGTTTTTCCTTATGTTACACTATGCCCCTTGTTTTTTAATAATAAATAAATATTTACAACACTCACACCAATTAGCCCAGCCCCAAAGTAAGCGCTATAAGTCTTGTGTTATGGGATACTAGGGTAACGGATAGAATACATATACTGTACATATATAAGTATATTTTTATAGAAATACATATTAAACATCCATGACTGGAGTACAAATGCTGGTATTCATCACACAAACATATGCCCCCACCGGGATTTGAACCCGGGACCTCTCGAGTCGGCGACACCATGAAACCCGGCGTACAAACCACTCGGCCACGGAGGTCAGAGGTTGTTACTTTTGAACTACAGAGAAGTCAACCGAGCGTAGTAAATTTCCTTCTAATATCTATTGAATACTTTTTTTAGCTACAATCAATATGTATGATAAAAGCCGGGGTTTGGCGACTTACCGCAAACGCTCCTTACACCGCTACGGGTACCGAGGGCTAGGCTTCAGAACAGGAGGCCTACTCTATTTTAACGAAAAGGGGTGCGTGTACTTAAGTAGGCGCGTGAGAAGTTATCCTTCTTTGGCATCGTTTAAAATTAGTTTTTAATTGCATGCAAATAATTAATTACAATAAATTAATAAAAAGTCTGGAAAAGGACACAGTCAATAAAGTTCAGTTTTAATTTGAAAAAATAAATAAATAATCAAAATATTCAATTAAAATCGCTACTGAATATAATTTATTAGAACATATGTGATTTGCACTTGTATGAAACTTAAACACGTATTCCGAATATACAAACTAGAAACATGTGGATAAATATTATAAATATGAATACCTATAACTGTTACTTTATTACAAAAAATAAAGATGTGGTTTTTGGTTCTACTACACCAATGGTCAAGAGATGGCGCTGTAGTCTCCTGAATCGCGCTTTGGTTCCGTTGTTCCTTATTAATAAATACTTTTGATATTATAAATATGAATACCTATAACTGTTACTTTATTACAAAAAATAAAGATGTGGTTTTTGGTTCTACTACACCAATGGTCAATAGATGGCGCTGTAGTATCCTCAATCGCGCTTTGGTTCCGTTTTTCCAGATTAATAAATACTTTTGATAGGCCTTCACAATGCAGTCGTTAGCACCCACTAAATAGAGATTCTATTTCTATTTTGTTGGTAGATTTTCTTAATGTGCGGTAAACACAAAAGTAACCAACTTCATGCTGTTAAAATTTTGTGTTACAGTGATGCGCGGCGCATTTTAAAATTTCACTTTCATCATTTTTTCATAACGCGCCTAAAGAAGTATGCTTCAATAAACGAAATTTCTATCGAAGTTTGGCACGTTCCTTCCTCTGTTTCTATTTCATTTCGAAAATTAGTTCGTCCGAAAATAGTTTGACATTTAAATTTTCTAAGCCTACTCTAATTCACAAAACTATTTAACTAAAAGTTGAATTTGACAGATAATTGTTCGAAAATTTAACCACAAATTGACGAAATGAAAAGTGTTACCTTTTCATTTTCGTTTTGGGATTTTTGTTTAAATTAAACCTTAAAATTACTACTAGAGTATTTTTAATTAAGGCTGCTTAGCGTGAGGAACATTTTTTAGTATGAAAGATTTACAAATAAATCTAGTTTTTGTTTATTATTGTATTGCCAATACTTCAAAGTGTTACACGACAAATTTAGGTTGACATATATTCGACTGAATCAACTCTACAAATTAGTCGGCTAACACTGTCAAAAGAGGTTGTTTTAATGTAATCAAAAATATTTTCAGAAAGTAATATTGTTTTGAAGTAAAAAACGTTATCTAAAAAGTGTAGACGAAAAGAACTCACAAACATAACTCATTCCATTCATTCACGATAATTGTCTGCGATTCTGAACTTTATGTGCGTGTTCGAAGACGAAATAGAGTAGAGTCACTGGCGAAATTTCGTTTAAAATTCGTTCGTTGCCGAAATTTCGTTTCGGAGAAAGAGTGTAGAGCTCCTGGGCTCGTCAACGCTGTTATGAAACTATCGCCGGCAATATATCGCATATAGGAGTCCAAGGTCCGAAGGTTCACTATATGTTTCAGAGAAAATGGTACTCTCACTTGATGTAACGGAAAATAATTTTAGAGCTGTTGATAGCTGCTTAAACGTCGGAGACTCGAAGTGAACTACTCGCTCATTGGTGCTGGCGTCGGTCGTAAAGTCGTACCAACACACAAGGCACAGTGGTAGGCTCAGAACGAAAATACGGTTTGTCACCTACCCCATACATAAATTAAAAAAAAAAAAATGTGTGTGTCAGCTCCGACGCACGACTGGAGTTTACTCCTTAAGTTCGATAGTCTAACCAGACGCAAAAAGAGTTTATTTAACTTAAAAAAGATTGATACTGTATGTAAGGGTAAATTAACAAATTAATGAAAATAATATACATATATTATTTTCATGACGACCTCCGTGGTCGAGTGGGAGTGAGTTGTACGCCGGGTTTCATGGTGTTGCCGACTCGAGAGGTCCCGGGTTCGAGTCCCGGTGGGGGCAGATGTTTGTGTGATGAATACGAGCATTTGAACTCCAGTCATGGATGTTTAATATGTATTTTCTATAAAAATATACTTATATATGTACAGTTTATGTATTTTATCCGTTACCCTAGCATCCCATAACACAAGCCTTATAGTGCTTACTTTGGGGCTAGGCTAATTTGTGTGAGTGTTGGAAATATGTATATTTATATTTATTTATTTATATAAATATATATTTATTCATTTCATATACATTTATTATAACTAATCGACTAAATATTTTACATTAAACTTTTTACAATAGTCAATTTCAGATGTGCATAAATATATTATTTTAAGTTATTGTACATCTTAGTGTTTTTAAAATACAGATAATTATTTGTTTTGTTACCTTAAGTCATGGTGGGCGATAACAGAGTCATGTTGTTAACTTAAATATTTGGAAGGACAAATCTCAGTTTGTCCTTGGTGGGCGATTATGTATACGCCATTTGTGCATTTAAAATTTTAGTTCATATGTATCAAAATAGATAGCGCTGTAGTTCGTTGCATCACGCTTGTTAATGTTTGGAGCTACATATAAGCAATACGTCACCTAACTAATAAAGAAATCTATGGTCTAACGAAATACACTGTAGTTTCAATTTAATTCTTTTGCACCTAAGCTCTCGGGTTTAAGAGTCATTTTGGCTCGAACAGGATGCGCACCAAAAACGTTACGAGGTCATTCATCGATAGATTTTACTCCTCACATTTTTCTCATACCGGGCCCCTTTTATAACCTTATATAAACTCCAAAAAAACATCTTCCAATATGTGTTGTCTTATTCAAAAATATGTTACGCTACGGAACACAATAAACCAAGCATTTCATTTAAAATCGAAACAAATAAAACCGCATTTTGTCCAGTTCGCAATTCTGTCTCCCAAATTGAGAGAGACGCACGTTTTTTTTATTATTTATAACTCTAGAGGGGATAGCGTCCGCATTTTATTGGTCGTAAGTATTTACTGCGCGAGTCAGCGGTACGGCACTCTCTTGGGCAGCTCTTAGTCCTATTGTGGTCGTATAATAGCTGTAAACACGTTGCTCGTGACGTTTGGAGCATTGATTGTTTGAGTTGAGGGCGTGTACGTACGAAATTGTTGGCGGAACGCTCATAAACAATTAAACAGTTTGAGATTAAAATGTTGTATCGTGAGGTAAATATCTATGTTAACTTCAAACTCAAACTCATTTATTCAGTCTAGGCTGTTACAAGCTCTTGTGAAAGTCAAACGCTATGCTACTACTCATATTTTATATTTAACTAGCGGCACGCCCTCGCTTCGCTTCGGTGTAGAGCTGACTACAGTTTTTGTTCTCAGGCTTGTATTAAACACAATGACGTTCATCTATGATTCTTCTTATACCTGCATGCAAAGTCTCAGCCCGATCGGTTTAAAATTCACAAAGTTTCATAGAAACTTTCATTCCCTATTTTATCCCCTTGGGGGTAGAAATGATCAAAATCCTTTCTTAGCGGATGCCTACGTCATAACACCTACCTGCATGCCAAATTTCAGCCTGATCCGTCCAGTGGAATGGGCTGTGCGTTGATAGATCACTATGTCAGTCAGTCACCTTTGAGTTTTATATATAAAGATTAAGAAACTTACCACGATGGAGTAGGAGTGAATAAAAAGTAGGGGGTAGGGTGTGATTAAGCTGTTCATAAAGCTAATCGGTGGACACGCATATTCGGAAACTGCTACAGATTATAGGAAGGATGCCAACTTGTCACTCTTACAAGAAGTGTACGATTTTAGTCGTATTGTGGTCGCATAATAGCTATGACAAGAAACTGCCGTAGAGTGGACGTCCGCTATGTGCTCCCGCTTTTTTTTATGTTATAGGGGGCATACGAGCAGACGGCTCACCTGGTGGTAAGTGATCACCGTCGCCCATGGACACTTGCAACACCAGGAGTATCACAAATGCGATGCCGGCCTTTAAGGAAGGAGTACGCTCTTTTTTTTGAAGGTTTTTGGGTCGTATCGGTCCGGAAACACTGCTGGCGACAACATATTCCACAGTTTTGTCCTACGTGGTAAAAAACTTCGACAAAAACGCAGGGTTAAAATTGAAATTCATACTCATTTAATAAGTCTAGGCTGTTTGTTACAAGTTCTTGTGAAAGCCAAATGCTACACCATCGGTTCGTAAATCAACGGCGGGAGACCTTGTACTGAGAAGAACCGGCAAGAAACTCAGCAAGGGCAATTTTTTTCTCGCTCTTTTGTTTCATACTGTGTCGTCAATTGAAAGATGATCATCATAAATTGAAAAAAATGTGTTGATGTCAACTTTCATCATATTAATATCATTAATTAACAATAGTCAAGTATGGCTAGCTACTTTTTTTTTTATTCTTTTTTTTTAGAATGAAACAATTTTTAACTAAATTAGCAATGAAAAAATACTTAGTCTATTATATAAGGCCCAAGGTGCTTTATCATTTAAGAAATCTTAATCAGTATACCCTTTTCGAAGGAATTGCACCCCCAAGGAAAGCTCTGTCTTGCTATTCTGTAGGCACCTGCTCACAGCTCAGCAGACGGGACTCGAACCCGCACCCTTTTCTATCCGGGCGAATGCACTGACTATTATGCTACCGCGACCCTGATGGCCATGTCGTATTATCCCCAGCCTTCCCTACAATACCTTACAAGAATACCTTTACAAGTATTAACGGTAACATTTTCTTTAGAATTAAACATCTAGGTTGTCTGGAAGAGATCGCTCTTAGCGATAAGACCTCCCATCTTTACACTGTAAGCAGCCATTATGTTTCATATTTTTTTTTGTGGTGTAAAATAAAGAGTTTTTTTATTATTATTATTTTTTGTAAAGTGTTTTTTTTTCTCAGCTCTTTGGCTGGTTTTAACTACAATTACGAAACGAAACCAAGTAAGTGCAGCATGTGTTGTGTTATGTTAAGTTGTGATGAGAAATTTGCAAGAACTTTCTGACAATGCGACATGTATTTAAAATTGCAGCTTTTTGGAGGGTGATATAGAGGGTTTCCTTTAGGTTTATTATTATTATTACTATCTAGCATTTTAATGCTTAAAAAATAAAAAAAAATATAAGTTTAACAAGAATTCCAAATTGATTTCAAATTACACAGGCCAGTTTCGCGGTGAAAAGTGAGTTTGTGCCCACAGAACACTACGGTTTTGTCAAAGCTACAAACACACAGTTCGCGAGTACCCACCCACTTAAATAGACCAATGTTCATAAAACGCGATGTTTAAACTCCACTCTCCCGGCATTGAATGTAGTCGTCAGTGACGTCCACAGACATACATCGAAATAGACAACGCAAGTGTACTTCGCGTGCAAAGAGGAAGACAGATGATTTTTATACCTCGTTTAGACTATGCCCATGCCGCTGCATCTCGCGTTGCCGGCAATAATTCCCTAAATATTGCTGCGGCATGATTGAGAGAAATATGTGTTCACATACTGCCCTACCTCTCACTTCGCTTCAGAGTTTCGGCAATGGCAGACGTCAAGTAATTTTTGTTATTGACATCCCAAATGACTTGCTCTGTCTCTAATAATTGACTTTAATTATTGACTCGTTGCTCCACTCAAACGGCATTTCGTAGACGGCCGCTGATCTTAAAAAAGTACGTCTTCCTTCACCAAGAGCTTAGCGCGAACTAAGTAGGCTTGTTGAAAATATATCGATGTATCGATATATCGATATTTTTTGTTCGATATATCGATATTTTTTGTTCGATATATCGATATTTTTTGCCGATATATTTTGATCCGATATATCGATACATCGATACAAAATAATCAATATCGAAATTCGTATCAAAAACGATATTTTTTTAATTATTAGCGGCATATCACGATCTAACTAAATTCGTATCTGGATAAATCGTAACTGGATCTCAGATTAATGATATTCAACACACCTATGATCTGTGCTGTATTTAGTATTGTCTATGTCATCATTCTAAAATAGGGTCTATTTTTAGGGAGATAATTTTCGTTCCATTATTATTCCGCGTGTCATATTTCGTGAGCTTCTGTACGATATTTTTGAGAAAATTGGTCCGATATATCGACGTTTTTTTCGCGATATATCGAAGCCGATATTGATATTTTTTAAAATATCGATGTATCGATATATCGATATTTTTTTCAACTTTCGACATCCCTAACTAAGCGACGCGCAGAGTGTGAACACGCATTGCCACTCGCGCTGCCGGTCCTTTGACTTCCGCGCAAAAAACCGCTCTTTTGGGGAGCGCCGGGCAGCGCGAGTGGCAATAGGCTTGTGTCAACTAGCAATAAATCGAATGGGTTACAGTTTCTAAATATGAATTATGATATACAGATAACAAAAAATAAAGCTATTTATTATAATAATTAAAGATTACTATTATTTTTAGAAAATAAATTCGACCAAATAGGCATTTGATCACGTGACGGCAAACACCAATCAGAAAGACTGACGTCACCAAGTCCAAAACATTACTTGTGGTTGCCGTTTTCATACATTTCATTGATTTCTCATTCATGTTATTGTTGTTGTTTTTTTTCAGATAATTATTGAAAGGAAGCATAAAACATCCATGGAATTGGGATTTGCCGAAGCATATAATAAATTGTTATTGTTTTATCAATATAATGCAATATAAAAAATTATCCGGCTTGTATAACATTTTGATTTCATAGATTATGTTATGCAAAATACTTACATCAAAATGTTCATCACAAAATTATTCATGTATTTGTTGATAAACAATGAATAGGCACCATCCCTCCTTGCAAGTCCTAACCATTTTTTCCGCATTTGTGGCATATAAATAATTTGCTTGGCGTTTTATGCTTGTCCTTTTATACTAGGACACTAAACAGTACTTGTAATACGATGGATTCATTTTTAACTAAATAATTTTAATAGTCGGCGTAGAGCGTATTGTTTGCTTTGCACGGTGTGACGTCATTCAAGACGCCATGACAGTCTAGAGCGTTTTCGAGGGAAATTTGAATAAGTTTTTTGAAATACAAAATTAATGTTAATGTACATTTTTATAATAAACATATTGTTAGTGTACTTTTTTTTTTAAAATAATATTTTTTTGGGGTTAAATAAACATCAAGGTATTAACTTTGACGACCTCCGTGGCCGAGTGGTTTGTACGCCAGGTTTCATGGCTGTCGCCGACTCGAGAGGTCCCGGGTTCGAATCCCGGTGGGGGCAGATGTTTGTGTGATGAATACGAGCATTTGTACTCCAGTCATGGATGTTTAATATGTATTTTTTTTTTTTAAACACACACCAATTAGCCTAGCCCCAAAGTAAGCACTATAAGGCTTGTGTTATGGGATACTAGGGTAACGGATAGAATACATATACTTTACATATATAAGTATATTTATATAGAAATACATATTAAACATCCATGACTGGAGTACAAATGCTCGTGTTCATCACACAAACATCTGCCCCTACCGGGATTCGAACCCGGGACCTCTCGAGTCGGCGACGCCATGAAACCCGGCGTACAAACCACTCGGCCACGGAGGTCGTCAGATTTATATAAATATACTTATATATGTACAGTATATGTATTCTATCCGTTACCCTAGCATCCCATAACACTAGTCTTATAGTGCTTACTTTGGGGCTAGGCTAATTGGTGTGTCTAAAAAAAAAAACTACTTTTTAAAATATAGGCAACTAGCCTATTGCAGTGGCATGACGAGTATCGTGTTTACATACTCGTCATGCCCACTTCCCTCCTTACTTGCGCTGCATGTAAACGAGGTAACTGTTTCGCGTCACCGGCTTCGATATTAGATGTCAATCATGTTTAAAAAAACAATTGTGTGCACGGACCACACATCAAGAAAAACTTCTTTTCTTAAATAAGCTAACATTAGGCGGTGCATAAGGCATAGGGGAATAGAGCAGCACGCGCATCACTCATATATGTATATAGGTGACTCATATAGGTATATATATGGTGTAACGCTCGTAACGTTTCAGCCTTCGCCGAGTTACCCTCCAACTTTCATACTCGTCGGGAAGAGCTGTGCACACATCCCACACACACACAAACACATACATATATTTATATTTTTTATTATTGAAGTTATACTTCTTTAGGCGCGTTATGAAAAAATGATGAGAGTGAAATTTTAAGATGCGCGCGCATCACTGTAACACAAAATTTTAACAGCATGAAGTTGGTCGCTTTAGCGACCAACTTCATGCTGTTACTTTTGTGATTACCGCACATTAAGAAAATCTACCAACAAAATAGAAATAGAATCTCTATTTAGTGGGTGCTAACGACTGCATTGTGAAGGCCTATCAAAAGTATTTATTAATCTGGAACAACGGAACCAAAGCGCGATTCAGGAGACTACAGCGCCATCTCTTGACCATTGGTGTAGTAGAACCAAAAACCACGTCTTTATTTTTTGTAATAAAGTAACAGTTATACGTATTCATATTTATAATATTTAGCCACATGTTTCTAGTTTGTACATTCGGAATACGTGTTTGAGTTTCATACAAGTGCAAATCACATCATATGTTCTAATAAATTATATTCAGTAGCGATTTTAATTGAATATTTTGATTATTTATTTATTTTTTCAAATTAAAACTGAACTTTATTGACTGTGTCCTTTTCCAGACTTTTTATTAATTTATTGTAATTAATTATTTGCATGCAATTAAAAACTAATTTTAAACGATGCCAAAGAAGGATAACTTCTCACGCGCCTACATAAGTACACGCACCCATTTTTTTAAATTATGTAACTGCTTGATGTTTAAATCTAAAGAAAATATAAGTAGAAAAAAGTTCACGCGGACCAGGCAGCAGACGGGACTCAAACCCGCACCCTTCGCAATCCGGGCGAATGCACTGACCAATTATGCTACCGCGGCCCTCACGGACCGCGTCGAAATTCATTTGACATTGTGGGTTACCTATAATGCGAAGAGATGGCGCTGCCTTGCAGCTTAAGAATGGCAAGAAGAATTTCGCGATCCGTGAGGGCCGCGGTAGCATAATTGGTCAGTGCATTCGCCCGGATTGCGAAGGGTGCGGGTTCGAGTCCCGTCTGCTGCCTGGTCCCCCTAGAATTTTTTCTAGTTATACATACATATATATGTAGTCATGTGACGCTAATGACGCATTTCCGTTTCATCTTTTCCAAAGGATTTTTTCCATAAACACCCCGTCTGATAAAAGTTTCACTTCAAAAATGTCTCACTATGTTCCATGTCTTGCAATTTTGCTAATCATATTTTAACCAAAACAACATTAAGCTCATACAATTACGTTATATTGACATTAGCGTTTTGAAATTTCGCTAAGGGTTAAATGCTCGTTTTAGTAAGATCGAGATTTAGCAAATTTGCTGTAAGTAGACCTTCTTATATTCAGCTGTAAAAAACGATATGATTGAAATAGGTGACCGGGTGAGGAGCTCGATGGCGCAAGTGGTTAGCGCATTCGGCTGCGATCGTTGAAGTTAAGCAACTTGCGCAGTGGTCGGTCATTAGATGGGTGACCAAAAATTTACTATCTTGAGCTCCTCCGTGCTTCGGAAGGCACGTTACGCAGCTACAGTCGTTAGCACACCCACCAGTCCGCACTGGGCCCGGGTGGAAGCTGATACGACTGACTCCTAGCACAGCAGAATACAAAGTAAAGCAAGTTTATATGTGAACTGAATGCGTGAATGAACGAATGAGTGCGGGTTGAACGAACGAATAAAGTATTTGAGTTATGACTGAATGAACAAGTATACTTTGGCATTACCTAGTCAAGTTACTTTCTTTTTATTACAAAAGGATTACAAATTATAATATATACACACATCAAAAGTGTCTAGGGATCAAGCATTTTTATGCGGATTTCTTGAGATTGAGATGTGGCTTTGTAATAAATTTATGATTTTATAAATTTATATGGATCCTTTTTGGTGCATTTCATAATTTGAATAAGGAACTGTGAATCAAATTCGAGTAAAAGATGAAAATCAGCTGTCAATATTTTCCCTATAAAAACATACAACGCATTGAAGACATTATTAGTGCTACTGTTTCCCTACTACTGATTAAAACCAACGTTATTATGGAGCGGCGACGTCATTTAAGCAGGGAAGAAATGCTCAGAGCCGTGGGAATGATAGAAGCTGGTTCCCGGCAACGTACTGTGGCTTTAGCTCTGAATACAAGTCAGAGTGTTATCAGTCGACTTTGGACACGATACCGAAGCACTGGTACCGTGGCTGAGCGCCATGGAGGACGGTATCGCTGCACCACACGGAGACAAGACCGATACATTCAAATCTTAACTCGAAGAGCTCCAACAATAACCGCCATGATGTTAGCCGTGAGGCTTCATCACTCTTCAGGGAACTTAATTAGCGACCAAACAGTCAGAAACCGCTTGCATGAAGTGAACCTTCATTCCCGAAGACCGCTACGGGTACCACCTATAGCAATGCACAATCGTAGGATTCGATATCAATGGGCTCTTGAACACAGAAATTGGGCAGAAGAACAATGGCGTTTCGTGTGCTTTTCTGATGAGTCTCGTTTTGGTATGAGACCGGATACAAGACGTATACGACACTGGAGAACCCCTGGACGCCAACAGCGATTAAAATCCTGCCAGGAAGTCCATCCTTATAGTGGTGGAACCATCATGGTATGGGCGGGTATTTGGATCGGCGGAAGAACTGAGTTGATTTGGATCAGAGGCAACCTCAACGCTCAAATTTATGCTGAGACGATTGTATCAGACGTCATCGTTCCTCTACAAGTGCAAATCGGTCCCTTATTTCAGTTAATGCATGATAATGCACGACCGCACACCGCAAGAGTTGTAAGACAGACTCTCGCCGCAGCTAACATCAATGTCCTGCCCTGGCCTGCTCAGTCGCCAGACTTGAACCCGATTGAGCATGCATGGGATATGCTACAGAGAAGAGCTCTGCCGAATATGGAGGGTATCCAGTCGCAAGAAGACCTTTTTTTGTTGTTGCAACGAACATGGGCGGCCATTCCACAGCGTGATTTGGATGAACTCATTTTGAGTATGCCAAACCGATGTTCTTGTGTTGTTAGTGTTCGCGGTAGAAATACGGATTATTAATTGTTTAAGTAACCCAATAAAATTTTAGAGAAAACTGTTATTTCAGTCTTTTTTTCGAACTTTTGTGTTAGTGGTTCAAATGTCAAAAATCCCTTTATTAGGAAAATGGCAAATTTCTTTATTAATGCAAAGGTGACTTGGTTTATCGTTACTGTGACAAACGAAAACACTTTATTTGATGAATCCTTAAAGAAAATTTTAATTAATATCAATCAGGAGAAAAGTTATTGCAAAAATATATGTTGATCCCTAGACACTTTTGATGTGTGTATATATATACTAGCTGACCCAGCGAACTTCATACCGCCCTAAAAAATAGGGGTTGTCCAGCGGACAAAATTGTGAATCTAAACCATTCTCAGATCCCCTTGAACACACACAAAAAATTTCATCAAAATCGGTCCAATCGTTTAAGAGAAGTTCAGTGACATACACACTCACAGAAGAATTATATATATAAAGATATAGTAAGCACACCCACCAATCCGCACTGGGCCCGCGTGGTAGGTCACGGCCCAATCTCCCTATTCCATCCATAGGAAAGGCCTGTGCCCTAGCAGTGGGGACATTAATAGGCTGATGATGATGATGAGGTGACCGGGACATGTCGCGGTCACCTCATCATCAAAAACCATGGTTTTTCTCGTGAGTAATTAATTTACTCAGAATCTGACACGCTCGGTTTCTATACACCTTGAAATTCTTGCGGCGTCTACTTCAATCTAGGTCTGTGGTGACGTCACGAGGCGACACAAAGCGCTCCCCGACAGACAGGAGCGGAATGTGAAGCACAAAATATCAACGTTTCACTCCCGAGATAAGAAATGAGGGTACGCGTTTGTCAGTTGAAGTTTTTACAATAAAGATTAGCGGTAAAACTTTGCTAAATAAATAAATAATAATTGGTGTTGTGGTTTAATAAAAACAATGCAAATGAAATTTTTGTTGAATTTATATTGAATTTAAATTGGCAAAAAGTAATCTATATATATATATATACTAGCTGACCCAGCGAACTTCGTACCGCCCTAAAAAAATAGGGGTTGTCCAGCGGACAAAATTGTGAATCTAAACCATTCTCAGATCCCCTTGAACACACACAAAAAATTTCATCAAAATCGGTCCAGTCGTTTAAGAAAAGTTCAGTGACATACACACTCACAGAAGAATTATATATATAAAGATTTATTATAATTTGTAATCCTTTTGTAATAAAAAGAAAGTAACATGACTAGGTAATGCCGAAGTATACTTGTTCATCATCATCATCATTATCAGCCTATTAATGTCCCCACTGCTGGGACACAGGCCTTCCCTATGGATGGAATAGGGAGATTGGGCCATGACCCACCACGCGGGCCCAGTGCGGATTGGTGGGTGCTAACGACTGCAGATGCAGCCGGGACCAACGGCTTAACGTGCCTTCCGAAGCACGGAGTAGCTCGAGATAGTAATTTTTAGTCACCCATCCAATGACCGACCACTGCGAAAGTTGCTTAAGTTCAACGATCGCAGCCGAACGCGCTAACCACTTGCGCCATCGAGCTCCTCAGCAGATACTTGTTCGTTCAGTCATAACTCAAATACTTCATTCGTTCGTTCAACCCCCACTCATTCGATCATTCACGCATTCAGTTCACATACAAACTAGCTTTACTTTGTATTCTGCTGTGCTAGGAGTCAGTCGTATCAGCTTCCTAGTAAAAATATATTTCACAGAATATAAATATCATTCGTCACTGTGATTCCGTATTTTATTCAGCTCCTCTGACCTATCTTTATATGTATAATTTTTCTGTGAGTGTGTATGTCACTGAACTTCTCTTAAACGACTGGACCGATGTTGATGAAATTTTTTGTGTGTGTTCAAGGGGATCTGAGAATGGTTTAGATTCACAATTTTGTCCGCTGGACAACCCCTATTTTTTAGGGCGGTACGAAGTTCGCTGGGTCAGCTAGTAAAATATACAATTTTAAAATGTTTTACATCGTTTGTTATTTTCAGAGATATGAAAGAGATAAAAACAGGACATGTATCTACACTTAGTTGATGTTACTCTGGCTTATGAATAGAGTTTTTTTTTCACGATTGGGAATCGAACTCGGGCTGCCCGCGTGATTTTTACCACTGAACCGATGCTTGTATTGATAACGTCTTTATAACAATTATCGGATAACGACTGATGCTGTCGGGACCAACGACTTAATGTGACTTCCGAAGCACGAAGGAACTCAAGGTTATAAGTTTTGGTCACCTTTCCAATGACCGATCACTGCGAAAATTGCTTAACTTGAAAGATCTCAAACCGAACGCGATAACCACCTGCGGTATCCAGCTCCTCTTTGAGGGTTTGAACAGACAAATTATGAGCTGACTGAAAAAAGTCTATAGTAAAGTTATTTTTATAACTATTGTTATTTCACGCTTGTCTTGAATTCAAATCAGAAACAAATGTCATTTCTCGAAATAAACATTTACAACTAAAATAATAGAATAAACGATAGACTTATTGTGTTATTTTGTGTATTAATAAATCCTAATTGATTTAGGCTACATTTGTATAACTTAAGAAAATGGAATGTATTGTTATTATGTTTTTTCTTTGAACAATGCCAAGTTCAAGGAAAAATGAACACAGTTAAAAAGATTGCGTGGAACTTGACAAACGCTTTTGTTCGATAAAAATATAAGAAAAAATTCTAGGAAATCCTTATTGCTGCGTGACCTATCGAGTCTAGTTGAGAATACACGTATTAAATTTCATCAAAATCGCTAGCTACAGAAAATCATAGAACTCAACTGTAGCGCCTCCTACCTGCTAATTTTAGGGAAGACTAAAATAGCAAGATATTGTCCATACAAAATGTTTCATTATCTTAAAATAACAAGATATCTATATACATAAAACTCAAAGGTGACTGACTGACATAGTGATCTATCAACGCACAGCCCAAACCACTGGACGGTTCGGGCTGAAATTTGGCATGCAGGTAGATGTTATAACGTAGGCATCCGCTAAGAAAGGATTTTGATCAATTCTACCCCCAAGGGGATAAAATAGGGAATGAAAGTTTGTATGAAACTTTGTCAATTTTAAACCGATCGGGCTGAGACTTTGCATGCAGGTATAAGAAGAATCATAGATGAATGTCATTGTGTATAAAACAAGCCTGAGAACAAAAACTGTAGTCTACACTTCAGCTCTACACCGAAGCGAAGCGAGGGCGGGCCGCTAGTTTCATATAAAACGAAATGTCTATGACAGAATTGTATGAGAATGCGTACAATGGCCATTTAGACGAGCGTCTCCTTTCCTTGTTCGCACGAGCGTTTTCTCAACCACATGAATAAAGCAGGCGCAGAGGCAAAGTTTCATACAGTGCGCTATGTGAGTGCAGCACTGTCTGATGATAGTAGTGCAGCCCAGGCGGGGATTATGGGAATTAACATGAACCTTTTTTTTATACGCAGGCAAAAAATACTATTTACAGACGACGGCGCCTTTAAGAGGCATACCGCCGAACGGACCTCACACCTGGCTCCCGCAAGCCTTACGGGCCTCAGCAGTGGCTGCCCACTGAGGACCTTGCAACTCTTACGGGCGCTTTACGGCATAGTATCCGCTAAAAAACCCTGCGAATACCCTCTAAGCTGCTTAGCGCGAAGCCGCGGGATCCCCGTTTAGGGATTCTTCCGCGTCTCCGCACCTAGCGGGGAGGCCTAACCGGGGCTCCACGGCAGGGGTCTCCCGGGGTATCGCGGGGACGTGGGCAGGATGGCCCGCACGTGGGGGCTGAGTACGCGGCCTAGTGCCCACCGTACCGCCCCCCGCCCGCTGCGGAGGACTACTTGGGCGTGCCCGTGTAGCTCCCTCCGCCGCCCCCCTCTTTGCAGGACAGAACTGCAAGGGGGGGGGCTGCCGTCACGGGGTCCGTCGGTGGCCGGTACAGCTGTCGCCATGCCGGTCAACGAGGGACCCCCCGGGTAGATTAACATGAACCTGCAACCTTGCATCTTGTGAAGTACTCCCACCTAGGGACACGATATCGAATAGAAAGTATCGATGAGTACTGTCATGAGTAGTATCGGAAAAAAGTATCGTACTCGTAAAAGTATTGAAACAAAAGTATCGATATTTTGAAGTATCGAGTACATTTCAAAGGGCCTTATGAGCAGCCGCAGGGCCCCCTCCCCCCGGGTTAAAATTAAAAGAAAATCAATCAAGTTTCATTAAAGTACGTATAATCAAAAACAAAAAAAGGACATGTAAATTCATAAATTTCTATATTATGTAGATACTCTTAAAAATGTGTAATGTTAATATAAACAACTGCAAAATAAAACGTGCGCAAATCAAGTACGTAAGTCTCCGGACACACTAGATTGCTTGTGCTTCCAATTATATCTTTTATCGCTTATCCAATTTTTTAAAGGTATCGATACTTGCCAAAAAGCACTCATTTAGTTAAAGTATCGAAAACCAAGTATCGAGAACAAAAGTATCAGTATCGAAAGGAAAAGTACTCGATACCACAAAGTATCGATACTTTTTTCGTGTCCCTACTCCCACCATACGTTAGCCCTTTATATAGTATACGTATTAATCTGTTTTTTTAGATTCATCTTATGTTTGGCAAAGTTTAATAGTTTAAATAAAACTAGTTTTTACGGGTTAATGCACGAAAATTTATTTATTTATTGACGTTTCGTAGCCTTTACAGGCTTCGTCGTCAGAATAAAACTTTTATTTAATTTGTCGAGCTACCTTCGAAAGACTTTTATTGAGCGTTTGGTTATTTCATTGTTCGATTTTAAGTTTTATTGTGTAAGTATGAATTTATTATTTAATTTATTTAATAAAGTATTTTATTTAAAATTCTTGTTTGTAATTTTGAGTTTATTTATTTGACCCTAACTACCGTAAACTACCACCGGTTCCAAAATTGGGAGACCTTCCTGAGAAGAACCGGCGAAACAAACTCAAGAGAGGCTTTCTATCTCCTTCTTATGTTAAATTATGCAAACAAAAAGAACTAATAGTATCTGATGGTCTTGCAGTGTGTTCTCGGGGTTGGGATTTTATCTCCTGTATAATAGGTTCCCAAGCTGGTGGTATATACCAACCATCTTCCCTATTGAAATTTGTATATTTTTTAATCTCAATAGCCTATGCGCGAGGTTATTGAGATTAAAAAATATATTCGAGGAACGAACTGCCGCTCAGCTGCAAGCTGCTGCTGCTGATCTGTGGTCTATCAAATCTAATGTAGTGGTTTGGTCCCCCTTTCGGCAGCCAACAGTTCATATATACGATGCCCGACCAACATAAGTCGGGCCGCGGCCCCCGAGCTACCTCCACCCAGCTCGGAGGAAGATCTTCCCCTTTGGCCTTCCTACACAACCTATGGTGATTACTTTTGAAAATATGTACGCTCTTAAGAAGCAAATTGCATTTATTTATCTGAGCAAACTGCTCCACGCCGGAGCGCTGTGCGGACCGGCAGCGCTCGTGCTATTTGCGGTTAACGCGTAGTTAAAGGCAGGATTGACGCATTTGTGCGGTGGACAGCCCATCGCACAAATGCGGCAATCCTTAAAGAAGTGGGAGTCACCGTTAGGCTGTCCAAATTCTGCTAGCGTAGGATCCTCGAATTCTTCGGTCACAAAGGAAGGAAGGAAAACGATACCCTGCAAGTGCTCCTCGTGACAGGCAAAGTACAGGGAAGGCGACCGAGAGGAAGAAGCCCCATGCGCTGGACAGACCATATCCGCGACAGTACCAAAACTGGAGTCCGCGATGCACTCCACACTGCGGAAGACCGCAACAAGTGGAAAGCGATCGTCCACAAAATAATTCGTGGAGGTCACGACCTTCAGCAATGAGGAGCACGACACAAGGAGGAGGAAGTGGCAAAATTTTAATTTGCGGGGATCCGCGGATCCGCGCTTTGAAGGTGCGAGATCCAGCAAATTAAAAATAGCAGCGGGATCCCGCGGGAATGCGTGATCCCGTTTTGCGGGATTGCAATCCCTAGGCGTAATAACCGTTCATGCGTTATTAAGCTGCGTTTTTTATACGAGCAGCGTTGTATTTTAAGTGCTGAACTGTGGCTGTAAAGTTGAAGTAACAAATCATGTGCTTTTTCAGAGCGTTTGTAACTATTAAACTGGCGTTTTTTAACCGCTCGTGCGAACGTGGCGTGTCTTATCTATGTCGTTACAGGTCGTAACGGTACGGAGGCCTTTGTGGAACGGACGGTTTCTGTGTCACATACCCACAACTATTTCCTGTTTACCCATTGTAAGCTATGAATGTAGGCCATTCTACATTTATAACTGATCCTTTTGTCAATTTTAATTGATAACTGTTAGTATTAGAGTGAAGGCAAGTAATGCTTAGTTATATATTTTTACAATGCCCGTTCTGGATAATTAACAAGATTGTTAAAATTTTGGTTAAACATATGGAGCTCGATGGCGCAAGTGGTTAGCGCGTTCGGCTGCGATCGTTGAAGTTAAGCAACTTTCGCAGTGGTCGGTCATTGGATGGGTGACCAAAAATTTACTATCTCGAGCTCCTCCGTGCTTCGGAAGGCACGTTAAGCCGTTGGTCCCGGCTGCATCTGCAGTCGTTAGCACCCACCAATCCACACTGGGCCCGCGTGGTGGGTCATGGCCCAATCTCCCTATTCCTTCCATAGGGAAGGCCTGTGCCCCAGCAGTGGGGACATTAATAGGCTGATGATTTTTCCACTTGGTGGTTTTTCCACTTGCAATGGTAGGACGGTCTTCAAGGGGTCTATGACGTCACACAACGTGACTCGTGACATAACGTTACACGTGTCGTGTGAGGCGGATCGCTGCGTTCCCTAAAAAATGGTTGAGCGAAGCGATGGCTGGTTCATGCGTCATGCTCGTGAACGGGTGCTGCCAGCGGAGATGAGTCTGCTCTTGCTTCATTGGATACTATTAATAGTTGTACTAAACTTTAATCGTTCAATTTTTTTTTGCCTAAACAGCAGGACACGGCATTCCCAAACTTCGTTAAACCAGTTTTTTATAAAGTCATAATTTTTATATTATTTGCATTTGTAATGGAAAGTGACTTTATGAGTTACCTCATATTGAAGTAATTTTTCAATTTGACGACTCTGTATACAATACAGGGAGAAAAAAACAGCCCTTGCTGAGTTTCTTGCCGGTTCTTCTCAGTGCAAGGTCTCCCGCCGTAGATTTACGAACCGATGGCGTAGCTTTTCGACATTCACAAGTGCTTGTAACAGCCTAGACTGAATAAATGATATTGAATTTTGAATTTTTTGAACATTTTCGTGCAATGTGTGCAAAAAATGCATTTTCTTCGCAATAAAGCTGTCACGTGGACGACCTAGATCTCTATCTAGGACTTATTATTATAATACGATAAAATAAAATATTACTATGTTTCGTCCAATATATTGAAAGTCAACAACCTTTCCAATTTTATTGTGTGTCATGATGCGATCATCCCACGTGTTTAACCTGACGCGAGTTTAACATCTTTTACCCATACAAAAAAAGTGTACAACGCCGCTAAAGAAGTTTTCACTTCAAAAATCGGAAAATCCAGCTTATGAGATGGCGTACAGTTTTCTATAGAACTTGTTTGTCGAAGGCTTTATCGGAATCATAAATTGAAATGAGTCATTTTTACCAGAATAGCTTCTACGCACCGGATACCTACAACCGGTACCGATTCATCGGACGCGGGCACAGTGCCGGTGTTCATCGATTTATAAGACTTTATCACGTCAAAATTATGAAGAAGTTTATTAAAATCATCACGTACATTCCCAGACGTAGGTTGCAAACGCGCACTAAAAGGCTAACCACAAATTACCATAGCCGCCATCAAAAGCTCTCGAACATTCACAAAAAACTCTAGAATTATTTCAAGCCTATTACGGAGGCGAATCGCGTTCATATCGAATACGGGAATATTCACAAAAACATAAGCGGCATTCATCCATTTCTTGCTAGCTGGCGACCCTACTCGAACACCCCATTCGTCGTAACTTATTGCCTTTTATACTCTACCCGCTCCCTTCTCCCCATGCCCTACCCTCCGATCATATGCTATAATTTAACGGATAACTCGATGAAGGCTTAATGTTTATTCAATGTGCTCAGAAAAGGGATGTTCTCCAGATTCCTTCGGTACAGATTTGAATGGATATTGGCTTGCTGCGCGATTCTGTGGCTTATGCCGAGGTCATAAATCTACTATTGAGTCTGTTATAACGTTAGATTGTTCGATATGTACGTACGCAATACACCGTTTCAATAAATGCATGTTATTTGTGATGTATAAGGGCTTTTCGTCGAAAATCATAGTGGATTTTCTGCTCGAATTGGTGCGTTTGTCTTGTAAAGTATCTTTTAGCTCTAGAGAATAATATAGCCGCTATAGTCTTATCTAATATATAAAATTCTCGTGTCGCGGTGTTTGTGGTTAAACTCCTCCGAAACGGCTTTCCCGATTCTCTTGAAATTTTGTGTGCGTATTGGGTAGGTCTGAGAATCGGACAACATCTATTTTTCATCCCCCTAAATGTTAAGGGTAATCCACATCAATTTTTGTATTCAATTTTAGATAAATTTTATTTTGAATTTTTTATGATACATCATACAAAAATACATACAAACCCAAATTTTCACCCATCTACCACCAACCCTTATTTTTTTAAGGCGGTACGAAGTTCGCTGGGACACCTAGTATATATATATAAGTTATTCTTAAATATCTACACTCTAAAAAAGTATTGTATCTGAACTTTATCTGATGCCTTAATTAATACTCTACATATGCAGAGGAGCTCGATGGCGCAACTGGTTAGCGCGTTCGGCTGCGATCGTTGAAGTTAAGCAACTTTCGCAGTGGTCGGTCATTGGATGGGTGACCAAAAATTTACTATCTCGAGTTCCTCCGTGCTTCGAAATGGCACATTAAGCCGTTGGTCCCGGTTGCATTTGCAGTCGTTAGCACCCACCAATCCGCACTAGGCCCGCGTGGTGGGTCATGGCCCAATCTCCCTATTCCATCCATAGGGAAGGCCTGTGCCCCAGCAGTGGGGACATTAATAAGCTGGTGATGATGATATGCTTGTGCAAAAATTCAATCGTCTTTTCTGACAAATAAAATAGTTATAATTTTTATTATTTTTAAAGCATGTAACTGCTTGATGTTTAAATCTAAAGAAAATATAACTAGAAAAAATTCGTGCCGTGGCATAGTGCTGGAATGCCGCGGTATCTAAGCGGCCAGTGTGCGCTGACTCACGGCAAAATCCCTTGCCATGCCGTCCCGGTCTGCGTAAGCCTTTAGGACACCCAGTTCGCGATCACGCGATGGTCGCATCGTTTAAACGCGCGATGATCGCGTTATCGCGTTGTATTAGGACAATGCCGAAGAAGTTGGCACGTTAGGCTTTATGGCGGGCTTCTGTAGTTCCCCAACTCACCTCTAACACTAATTAGCTTGTTGCGTTGTTGTATCCGAGCAGCCGTTGAGACACAGTTTACTTGTGCAACCAGTAAGTCGTTTGTACAAAATACATTCGATGTTTCTCAGCTACTGGAAAGTCAATATGAATAGAAAGAAAATATAACTAGAAAAAAATCCGGAAAGTGCGGGTTCGAGTCCCGTCTGCTGCCTGGTCAGCGTGGATTTTTTTCTAGTTATATTTTCTTTAGATTTAAACATCAAGCAGTTACATGCTTTATAAATAATAAAAATTATGAATAGAAAGGTTAGAAATGACAGTAGAAAGATAGAATTCTTCCGTTGCATCAACAAATTATTTGCATATTTTATTGCTTCTTACTTAAACATGCATAAACGGCTGAATGGATTTGAATGACATTTGTCTCGCATGTAGTTTATTACTTGGAATGAGACTTAAGTGACTTTTTTTCAAGGAAAAAAATATGTTCCTGTGGGATTCTTAAAAACTATGTATTATATTGTTTCAAAATTTCATGGTCACTAACATTATAGTAATATAAAAGTTATTTATGCTATGGTGGCCGGTTACAATCAGGCGGGTCATATGACTGTATGCCACCCTTTCCTTTAAAAAACAAGTGAATGAAAATCCCATGTAAAGTTTTTGCGCTATCATCATCAGCCTATTAATGTCCCCACTGCTGGGGCACAAGCCTACCCTATGGATGAAATAGGGAGATTGGGCCATGACCCACCGCGCTGGCCCAGTACGGATTGGTGGGTGCTAACGACTGCAGATGCAGCCGGAACCAACGGCTTATGGGATTGTTACCATGTACCATGATCACCGAGTGATCTCTCCGCGATCATGGCACTTGCAACAGTGCCGAAATATCGGAAACTTGCTAAAAACAAGGTACATGGTAACAATCCCGTAAATATCTTAAAAACTAATTCAAAAGCAGACGAAGTCGCAGGCGGAAGCTAGTTAATAATTAGAGATATACATTATCTTCCGTCTTAACTGAAGCAATGTAGAAATTTCTTAGTTTGTTTTCCTGATATAATCTTCACATATCTTTATTTTAATGAGTAGAGTTTTACCAACTACGCTATTCATTGAATTATTATTTTTTTCTCATCATTAATTGAAAACATTTTTAAACAAATCAGATTTACTTTACACTTTTTTTTTCATTTGTTCAACTAATATAATGTTGCAAGCAATCAAACATTTCATTTACTGCCTCCCTTAATTCTACTGTGGCTCAATATACAAGACGTTGATTGATCATGTGATGAAGAGGAAGTTAAGATTGATATAGCATACATACGGTATCCAAAGTTCACGCTAAAATACACTTAACTACTACGGAATACGTGTCAGGTACCACCGTTAATAACGATCAATCCTCAATATCAGCTTCAACATTAACACATTCAACATAATCTGTAAATAGCGTGTCCCAATTGTGGAAGGTAGGAAGATTTATTATTTTGCAAAATTTAAGATAACAGGAAAAGCAATCTATTTGATCAGAATAATGAGGAGCTCGATGGCGCAAGCGGTTAGCGCGTTCGGCTGCGATCGTTGAACTTAAGCAACTTTCGCAGTGGTCGGTCATTGGATGGGTGGGTGACCAAAAATTACTATCTCGAGCTCCTCCGTGCTTCGGATGGCACGTTAAGCCGTTGGTCCCGGCTGCATCTGCAGTCGTTAGCACCCACCAATTCGCACTGGGTCCGCGTGGTGGGTCATGGCCCAATCTCCCTATTCCATCCATAGGGAAGGACTGTGCCCCAGCAGTGGGGACATTAATAGGCTGATGATGATGATGAATCAGATCGAAGATCAAAAGAAGTCTTTTTTTTGTTTTTGGGTGAAAAAAACTACAATCATAAATTATTACTTCAGAATACTTAGTAGAATGGAGAATATTGTGACGGGACTACTGTCATACTTGCATCAGATGAGGTCGGTTACTTTGACGCACCTTTACCCTTTATTAGTGCATTCGGCCTTCAATCGTGGAAATAGGCAACTTTCGCAATGATCAGCCATTGGATGGATGACCAAAAAGCTATTTTCTCGAGCTCCTCCGCGCTTCGGAAGGCATTGAAGGCACTGCAGATGCAGTCGTTAGCACCCACCAATCAGCACTGAGCCCGATCCCAAATGGGCAGAAATCCCTACATGATCAGTTTTGGAAGGGCCTAACCACAAACCGTAGTAGGCGTTAAAGTCCCCCAATAACACCAGTTTTGCTGCCCGACTAAGATGTTCAAAGAGTCGAGTTGTCTCTGCATCGCCGATATGGGATCTGTAGAGGCACCAAAGGACCAGAGACTACATGTACCGGTAACATAGAGAAGGAGGGGTCTCCCAGGCAGCTCAAACGGCGACAACAAACGTCCGCCCGAACTCAAAGGCATACGCCAGCTTTCGCTTTGAAGGATTCATCAAGCACGTAGCCGGGATAGTTAAGGTAGCCTGTGTCAGCGGGCTGAAGTATTTTTGTCTCCGTTAGAAACAATAATGCTGGCCGTGCTGTCTCAAGATGGTGGTGGACAGCGTTGAAGTTAGAGTGTAGTTCGCGTATATTGCAGAACACGACCTCAAACAGCGGGGAAGGCGTGGAGGTGTGCACCGCTGTACAACCAAACTTTATTTTCATCATTATCATCATCAGCCTCTTTATGTCCCCACTGCTGGGACACAAGCCATCCCTATGGATGGAATAGGGAGATTGGGCCATGACCCACCACGCAGGCCCAGTGCGGATTGGCGGGTTCTAACGATTGCAGATGCAACCGGGACCAATGGCTTAACGTGCCTTCCGAAGCACGGAGGAACTCGAGATAGAAATTTTTGGTCACCCATCCAATGACCGACCACTGCGAAAGTGCTTAACTACAACGATCGCAGCCGAACGCGCTAACCACCTGCGCCATCGAGCTCCTCTACTTTATTTTACGGGCTGCCAGCATGGGAAAAAATTTAGAGACAGGAAACCAGTGAAGTTAGTCGCGACGAAGTCATGCAAATGTGTGGAGACACGTTTTCCCGAGTCTGCTGCTTCCCGAACTGCCTAAGGTTGGGATACGCCGTTCCACCGGATGGAAGGGCCCCCACATCCCCAGGGAGTGGCCGCCGGGACCCCACGCCCGTCACCAACCGGCACGACCCCCCACCCCGAGATCATGCGTGACATGATGGGGCAGCCTCGCAAACTGGTTAAAAACGTTCGGGCCCCTGTACTATGCCACGGGTGGCTAGTGGGACAGGCTTTTTCTACGTCTCTCTGGCCGGTGGGTCGATGCATTCCTCCCGGGGGCGACCCAGTGAAGTGGCGCACGCTAAGGTGCGTCGATCCTGATACGCCCCCATATGGGCGTAGGAGGGTACCGGGGGGTTTTAGTGGGATAGGATCAGTGTGGCCTTCCGCACTGGTCCTGCTTGAGTAGGGTCGGCACTGTTTCCCGTGCCGGCGAGTCCCACACACGCCGTGCGCCTAGTCAGCGTCACGGTATGGTGCGTAACTGCATTTCCCCTCGAAAAAAAAAATGGTCGATGCATTCCTACCGGTATCAGTTCGACGGATGCCACCGCTGGACCGAATCTGTCGCGGCAATCCCCACTCGAGCTTTCGTTGTACGCTGGCTGACCCCAAAGCGCGTGAAGCACTTCACGAGTTGTTCACCATGCGTACGGTGGTAACAAACCAGGCGGGTGTTAGGCACCTTACCACCAGAAGAGCGGATGGAAGCTCCGATATCTCTAAGTCACTTTTTACGACACCCGCGGGAAGAGAAGAGGCGAGGTAATATTCTTTCTCCGTCACCGCACGGATAAATTTCATAAATCACTACATTAATTATATTTTAATGCGAGTGTTGCATTGAAGCGGCCGTTAAGTGGCTGGCAGTCCATTCGCTGACATTTTAAATGAAACATGAGAGAAAATATTTTAAATATTTACGGCATGCATACAGGTGATTCGTGAATTTTAAGTATCATATTGCAAAGTTTCGTATTGGAGCTTTTATTTCTAGTGAATATATAGCTAAAAATTTCTAAATAATATTTCAGTTGACGTTATTAATATCAAGCAAAAAACGCCAAATAAATCATGTTTTTTGAATGTGAGCTCCATTTAAATATTTATTTTAATCTGTTCTTAGTATTGCTGTTATAGCGGCAACAGAAATATGTACATCATCTATGGAAATTGCAACTGTCTTGCGATCACGATGATGAGATGCAGCTTGGTGACAGACAAACAGATGGACGGACGGTAGAGTCTTAGTAATAGTAGTAGTATAGTATGGTAAAAAATATCAAACACAGTACTCTAAAAAATGTTTTGACTATTAAAGTGTTTTTTATTATTATTATTTTTATTGTTGTTTACTTTAAGGCAAAGGAAAAAAAACTCAGCCTTTCATTTTTTAACACGATTTTATTACTTTCACCGAGGTAAGCAAATGACTCTACTCCACCTGATGTTAAGTGGTGATAAAGTCCAAACGTGGAGATAGCTGGCACAGCAGTTATAAACTGCTACACCAACCATCTTCACCTTGCCGGCCTGCAAAAATGCTTCTTCACGCCTCTCTTAAACGACCCCAGATTATAGGAAGGAGGGAACACGTGCGCGGGTAAAGAAATCCACTTACGAAAATTACGACAACGGAATGGGTCACCAAATTTCGGTGGCAACGTAGGCAAGCGCGCGTGGTCCTCTGAAGAAAAGGTGATGGAGGGATAAGGGAGAATAACTCCTCAGAACACTCGCCGTGGTATAGTCGGTAGAATGCGCTTAATGATGCCAATGCCACATCGTCACAGAATATATACACTACGCGAAAAGAAGCGACACTTAAGCATGTGTGCTCGTAAAATCGCCCGCGGCTATGTGTGGGTGTCTGGAGGTGTGCGGGGGCGTTGCGCGGCGCGCGGGGCGTGGAGAGGGCAGTCGCCGACTGCCTCGACCAAAGGGATGGCAGTAGCGATATAGTAAAATAATAGCGTTGCACTGCATTGCACGCACAGACTGACTACGCTACGCAATCTTATTATTATTTAGATAATAATAAGAATTATAAAACGAATCGAAAAAGGAGAAAATATATAAAAGTTAGCAATTTATTATAGTACCTACATAAAAAGATTGAAAATTGATTATAAAATCCTAAAAAACCTATCCTTCATTATTTACCCCAGTATCCTTGAATCAGTTTACATTTAATGCATAGTAAGTTTTAATAACTTACTATGCATAAATATTCATTGGCACAAGTCTAAATTCCAAGTTCAACCCTAGCGCATACACGCTCCTGCTCAAGGTCACTGACGCTGGAACTCTCACGAACAGAGAGTGTCACCGCTGTGACATCGTGGCGTAATTGTAGAGACTCGAGTGTCTTAGTTACCTCTTCATCGCAGCAGCCGCGCCGCTGCAACCTATCCAAGGCATCGAGTAAGTACTTAGCGGAGCCATCCCAGAAGTGCGAGCAATATTCCACACAGGACCGCACTTGCGTTTTGTACAACAAGCACAGTTGATCGGGCGTGAAAAAACGCCGCACCTTGTTCAGTACTCCGAGTTTGCGTGAAGCTGTTTTGATCACGGTTTCGATGTAGTCCTTTGGATTCAGGTCTGAGCGAACTTCCAAACCGAGCATGGAATGCAAACTTTAAAGAAAAGAAATCGAACTAAAAAGTCAAGAATAAAATATAGCTAAAAAATGAAAAAACACGCTTTAATATTATATATATTTTATTCAACTGTTATAAAAGTATACTTAATCAAAATGTTTCAATAATTTTAAAAATTTCTAAAATAAAAATAAAGTTATGAAAACAAAATTGATTTTATTGTAAAAAATCGTGGGGTGCTCGATATTGATTGTTGTAAATATATAATAAGTAGTTATTTGTAAACATAAAGTTAGTGTAGAAAAGCACCCCACGCTCACTTTTTATAACAATTGAATAAAATATAAATTAAAAGTTATTTTTAGTTCGATTTGCTACTAAAGCGTGTTATTTTAAGTTGTTTTAAACTATCCTTTTTAAATTTCTTTGTTTGTGATATTTTTAACCGTGATTGTGTGATTTATATGAATACTTTTATTTAGGTCAACCTTAGGCCCTACCAGAATATCAATGCCGCAGCGGCCTTGGTGTCGTTGTGGCATTGTTCTCAGGCAAGGACCTACTTCACCTTATTCTTTGTTTTTATTTATCCTTTTTATTTCAATGTTAATGATTAATAATTTTTTGGAGTTTACTCCTTAAGAATCGATTTGCACATATGAGGGGCCCGGTATGATAAAAATGTGAGAAGTGAAATCTATCGATGAATGACCTCGTTACGTTTTTACTGTCTACGCTGTAGCAGCCGTAGTGCTACACCGTAGCACAGTACCGTAGCGTACCTTTATTTATGCACATCTGAAATTGACTATTGTAAAAAGTTTAATGTAAAATATTTCGTCGTTTAGTTATAATAAATGCATATAAAATGAATAAATATATACTTATATATCATAAGTATATATAAATATATACATTATATGTATATCATTTTCATTAATTTGTTAATTTACCCTTTCATACAGTATCAATCTTTTTTAAGTTAAATAAACTCTTTTTGCGTCTGGTTAGACTATCGAACTTAAGGAGTAAACTCCAGTCGTGCGTCGGAGCTGACACACACAGTTTTTCATTCCTTTCGCGTGACATAAAATATAAATAATAATAATAAATCGTTATTCAATATCAATTCGATCGACGCACTTCGATTGAAGGGACTGTCCATTTTGTTTGTTGTCATAAAACACAATACATTATTGTATTAGTCCAAACAAAAATCCAACTACACTGTGCACAGTGACCCAGATTAAAGCACTTCCGCAATAGCTAGCTAGGTCACAATTATGCAAATTATTATTTTACAAAATGATTTTAGAAATACACGAAACAATAAATAAACACGTCCGATCGCATCAGCGGTTGAGATGCTCATCCAAATATGTTTGATTCAAATTTCATTCACTTAAAGTTTTGATATAATGTTATCTCTATTAAGTTAGATTTGAACTGTTCTAGTTTACACAAAGCTCCACCCAAAGTAACACCAACAACAGTTTGATCGCCGATGAAAAGAGCGAATTGAGCGAATCAAATTAATACTCCGCCCATTGTTAGTACGAAGCTCTCCATTGTTCGATACACTGTTCACTCGGAAGAGGAATAAGTCGTCAGAACATTTATTCAGGCTGTGATTTATGAGTACCATTTGAAAATGATAAACAATAAAAAATATTGTTGTTCTTCCTCTATAACAATAGGGGAGTTTTGTTAAGTCCGTTACATTTGATGACAGTTCGGTTTGCTGATTAAGAATGAAAGAAGAACATTAAACTTGCAGGCAAAGGACAGCATAGACCACGTCGTGTTTTAAAGAATACCAGTAGTTTTAGCTCCAGGCATGATTAACAAGGAAACCTTTAGTTATATTTTTAAGCAGTTACATAACTGCTAGATGTTTTACTAGAAAAAAATCCATTTGCTGTTTCTTCTTGCAAATGTTTAATACTTGTAAGGTACTCATTTGATATTGTGGGATAACTACAATGAAAAGATAATTGGTCAGTGCATCCGCCCGAATAGCGGAGAGTGCGTGGATTTTTTAGAGAAAAAAAAACTTTTGATTTAAGGAAACCTATTCTAAAGTTTTCTAGTAAATTATTCTTTAGATTTAAGTCTATTGTTAGGTCAACTTGCAGCAATTTGCAAAATCTCAATTTAACTACTTACAAATAGATTTAGCCCATACAATAATGTCAAACGGTCGGAAAACGGACGGTTTTCGACAAAATAAAACACTGATATGGCCATTTATGATCTAATTAATATAATTATATCTGAAATGGATATAACGAATCCTATATGCGCCATATTTACGGACATGACGAAAGCATTAGATTATGTTAATCATAGAAATCTATTAGAAAAATTAAATAGATAAGATATCAGAGGAAATGCACTAAAACTCATAGAGTCATACCTTTCTAATAGGAAACAGATTCTCATAGAGAATAGAGATAGAAACTCATAGAGTCATACCTTTCTAATAGGATTACAGGCTAGTAAAATGAGGTGTTCCGCAAGGCAGTGTGCTCGGTCCCTTACTTTTTCTATTATATATCAATGACTTGCCAAAAAGTGTACGTAATCCAATGATACTCTTTGCTGACGATAGCACAGCCACAGTTAAATACAATATTACAAAAGATTATAACAAAGACAATAATAATACCTTAAATGACATTGTTAAGTGGCCAAATGAAAATAGTTTAAAAATAAATTGAAGCAAAACCAAGATTAGGCATTTTGTACAATTAAAAAACAAAAATGACCTAAATAATATAAATATTACATATAAAAACCAAACCATAGAAGAAGAGACTGAAGTAACGAAATTTTTGGGCCTTTTCATTAATAGAAAATTAACGTGAAAGAATCAATCAAGGGAATTGTGCAATAATTTGCATAAATCAGCATTTGCTTTATTTCAATTAGCAAAAATAGTAAACAGGCATGCAGTTCTATCTGCTTATCATGGATTAGTTGGATATGTGCTAAGATACGGAGTAATCTTCTGAGGCAATTGAACTGACCGTGAAGACAATTTTAGATCTTAGAAAAGATGCATTAGAGCAATGTGTGCACTTAATATCAGGGATAGCTGTACGCCTTACACATTTACATCTTGAAGATAGCAGCATTCGTGAAAGCAAACAAAAACTTATTTCTAAAGCTTTCAATGAATCCCCCCGCGGGATCAATACGATAATAAGCTAAGAATACTACAATGTAAAACAACCCTCTTCCGAAAAAGCGTATAGCATCTGGCGCCTCGTATTTCTTGATTCTTTTGACTATTTTTAAAATAAGACTGTGTAAAATTTTCATTGACAAATGTTATTATTTCATAAATGAATTTTTAAATGACAATACAATGAAATGAAATGTGATTTAAATTATTGATTATAGTTACTAATATTATTTAATATCTTTTTGAGCTCTGTTTGTTCATTTTAATTAAATGTTATATAGTCAATGATTTAATTATTATTTTTTTAAATAACATATGAACAATTTGCTTAATTTCGGTTCAACTAAAACTAGATTTAGTCATAGAAAAATGACAATACTCAAATATATATAATGTCAATCTTGATAGATTATAAAGTATATAAATCAATCAGACAGATTGATATTGAATTTTTATCCTATTAATAGTATAAATGTAACAGTTTGTATATTTGTGTGTTTGTAATGTTTGTTACTCAATCACCAAAAACGACTGATTTGGATGAAATTAGGCACGCATATAGTTTGAGTCATATGATACTTTATATTTCGGAAAAAAAATACGTTTCTGGGGGATTCTGAAAAATCTAAGCGACGTCACTTCTAAGTGAACATTGTACCAAGACGTGACGACATAAGAAATTTCAAACCAATATGGCTCTGTAATGTTTTGATCATGTGAAAAAATGATAATTACGTGCCCAATACTTTTTGATAATCTGCTTGATAGACAAAAAAAAGTTGGTCTTTATCCCTATTGGCATCAGTTCAGTCTAAAACAATCAAAACTAAAAACCTTCACAGCGATAATAAAGCAGAAGTAATTACAAAACAAAAGAGACAATTCAGCGTGCCCGAACCAGCGTAAGCCATACCGCATGGCACAGCACACATAGAAATAATCGGAGCGAGCGAATCGAGTGAACCGAATCGCTCGCTCGCTCGGTCGCATTAATGGCCGCTCGGTGTTTCAATTAAATCGAAACGAGCGCTCACATTGCACTCCGCTAACGAGCCATTCTGTATATGAATTGTTTACCATTTATCCGTGGGATCAGTAGCAAAATATTAGTCAAACCGATGCATTAGCTTTGTACCGTTTCTATATAAAATCCGAAAAAATAATAAGTACTTCTAACACTCACACCAATTAGCCTAGCCAAAATTATGCACTGCAAATCTTGTGTTATAGAATACATACACTGATAAATATTTTAAGTATAATAATCATCATCATCATCATCATCATCAGCCTATCAATGTCCCCACTGCTGGGGCACAGGCCTTCCCTATGGATGGAATAGGGAGATTGGGCTATGACCCACCATGCGGGCCCAGTGCGGATTGGTGGGTGCTAACGACTACAGATGCAACCGGGACCAACGGCTTAACGTGCCTTCCGAAGCACAGAAAAGCTCGAGATAAAAGATTTTTGGTCACCCATCCAATGACCGACTACTGCGAAAGTTGCTTAACTTCAACTATCGCTGCCGAACGCGCTAACCACTTGTGCCATCGAGCTCCTCTGTATAATAATATAAATAAATTAGTCCTCCTCTCAGTATAATAATATAAATAAATATATATGACTTAGCTACAAAAAAGGTCGTAGTCAACATTTTAAAATAAGTCCTACCAGGATTCAAACCTCGGACCTCTGACTAAGCGACACCTTGAAATGAAAACCCGGCGTACAAACCACTCACAGGTCGTCTAGATGACAGAGAAATGAGTTTTGATGTTAAATGCCCGTGAAGTCTAGACGCGAAGATAGCTGGTGCACTAGTTTCACCAGCAACACCAGCCATTCTCACCTTGCCACCCTGCACATTGCTTCTTCATCTTCACGCCTTTTTTAAAGAATCCCAGGTTACAGGAGAAAGGGAACATGTGAGCGGGCAAAGCATTCCGTTTGCGGATAGTGCGACAAATAAATGAGTCACCCAAATCTCTTTGCTAGCGTTGGAATTTTCAAGGTCTTGCATGAAATAAAACTGGGCAATGTCCAGTCGGAGAACTAAACGGAAGAATTCCATAATCCCATAAAATGTTTGATTTTTCTTTCCTTCAGAGGACCACGCGCGCTGGCCTACGTTGTCACCGTCTAACTGTGGCCACAATTCCAACGCGTACAAAGAAATTTGGTGACTCATTTCTTTGTCACACTATCCGTAAATGGAATGCTCTGCCCGCTCACTTGTTCCCTCCCTCTTACAACCTGGGATCCTTTAAAAGAGGCGTGAAGAAGCAAAATGCAGGCCGGCAGGGTGAGGATGGCTGGTGTGACAGGTAACTGCTGTATCAGCTATCTTCACGTCTGGACTTCACCTTCACTTTACATCAGGTGGGGTGGAGTCATTTGTCGGACCTATCTATAAAAAAAAATGTTTGATACTTGAATTACAGTGAAGGTATGGCCCAATAGAAAACGTCTACAATCTGCATGTCTGCTAAATCTGCGTTCCAATTTACTGCTTGGGCTAGCATCGCACTAATTCAAAATGATGATTCACTTTAAATTTATTTTAGATATAGGTAGGTTGGTAAAAATATGGGCTCGTATTTAAAATGATCATAAAAATAATACACTTGGTAAGTTTACCTAACCTTTAGATTACCAATTGTATTTTCATTTACTATGATTTTGAGGAACATTTAAATATTCTGCAATAATATGTATGTAGGGTCAAATGGGGCTCTGAGTGACGGGCACCCTCAGAGGGGGGAATGTCCGAGTAGCCTGGGCTGTCGGACCCCCCACGAATGCTGTCGCCCATGTTTCCCCCCTCTTCTCCTAGGAGAAGGGGCGAGGAGACGTGGGTGACCGGGAGAGGGGAGAGGGACGGGAAGAACTACGCTTCCCCTCCCGCTCCCCCCTTCCAGGAACGACGGCCCCCCACTTGTAGTTATATCCTACAAAGGGGGGCGGCGGAGGGTTGCTTGGACGGGTACGCCCAAGTAGTTCTCCGCAGCGGACGGGGGGCGGTACAGTGGGCACTAGGCCGCGTACTCAGCCCCCAAGCGCGGGCCTACCCGCGCACGTCTACGGGGTCTCCGCAATACCTCGGGAGACCCCTGCCGTAGAGCCCCGGCGGGAAGCTGCTGGATGCGGGGATGTGGAGAAATCCCTCACCAGGGGATCCCGCGGCTTCGCATCAAGCAGTGTTGAAGGTATTCGCAGGACTTTTTTAGCGGATATTATGCCGTAAAGCGCCCGTAACAGTTGTGGGGTCCTCGGTGGGCAGCCACTACGAGGTGTGAGGTCCGTTCGGCGGTGGGCCTCTTAAAGACGCAGTTGTCTGTAAATAAAAAAAAGGGTCAAGTGGGGGAAAGTGTAACAAGGGGCACAGTGTAACCTAGGGAATATCTCTGCCTTTTTCTTTTTTGTATGTGGTCTGTCTTGAAGTCTTTTGTTAGTTTCATATGTCGCCATCTTTGCCCACGCACGTGTTCCCTCCTTTCTGCAATCTGGGGTCCTTTAGGAGAGGCGTGAAGAAGCATTTTTGCAGGCTGGCAAGGTGAGGATGGTTGGTGTGGCCAGCTATCTTCGCGTTTGGGCTTTATCACCACTTAACATCAGGCGGGGTACAGTCAGTTGCCTACCTGGCTATAAAAAGAAAAAAAAACAGTTCTTATTCTTCTTCTTTTTGGGAAATAGCAGTATACTTTTGTGAATTTCGCCAATAAAAAAAAGATAGAGATATTTCTTTTTATTATACTGTCCCCTACTTGTCCCAATGATTTATTTATCTTTACTTGTTTTGTTATAATGAATTACCAAATAGTAAATACAAATCTATACTAATATTATAAAGACGAAAGGTTTGTATGTAAGTATGTTTGTAACGAATTGGCCCAAAAAGTACTGGACCGATTTTAAAAATTCTTTCATCATTTGAATGCTACATTATCGCTGATTAATATAGGCTATAGTGTATTTTCAAAAAAGTTAGGGTTCCGTATGAAAACTTCGATAATGTAACCCAATGTGTGTAAAAAATATCAAAAATAGCCTTATATCGCGTACGCTGCGGAAGTCATGAACAATAGAGCAAAGTGTTGTACTAAAGTTTTATAGAGGATACCAATATCTAAAAAAATGTCGCCGATACCATAATGTCTAACTATTACAGTTATGTCACAACTAGAGGTCCCCAGCGTTTTCACCCGCGTTAATTTGAAGAAAAAGGTTTATAGTGAGACAAACTTAAAATATGGACATAGGCTGTCGTGGACTTTTTTACAGAACTTTTACAGGGGAAGAATTCCGTCCTACATGTTTTTTGTGTAAATTTAACCGTTTACCCAGTGCACGCAACGGAATCTCACAAATGGAATATTTTTACCCGTTTTTGCAACATTTTTCATCGATGCTCCGCTGCTACTGGTAATACACATATATAGCCTATAGCGTTCCTCGATATATGAACTGGCCAATACAAAAATAATTTTTCAAATCGGAACAGCAGAGCAATGTTGCATTCGGTAAAACGGGTCCTTAACTACGTAACGAACTTTTTACTTGGAATGGAAGGTTTATTATTATTGTGAGGAAAGTCATTGTGTATAATACAAGCCTTGGAACAAAAACTATAGTCTACACTACAGCTCTACACCGAAGCAAAGCGAGGGCGGGCCACTAGTCTTTAACAATTTACGTCATCGCTGATTGAAATAGGTGAATTTCGGTTCGAATTTAAAAGCTGTTCTTATTTTCGTTGCGAAAATAAATTTTGTAAAGGATAAACTAGTGAATGAAATATTGTAAGATTTCATTTAAAAATATTTTGATACTGCGGGAATCCTGTGTACTTTGTAAAAAATAACATAGAAAACAAAAGAATCCAGTTCATATTTTTTTTATAGAACAATATTTGTACGTTACGCGAAGCACAAACAAAGGCGTATTTGTATCTGTGGTTAACGCCATCTGAGCTCTTGATTTATTACACAAACATATTTTTTTGTAAATTCATATTTTTACCCGACTGCCAAAGAGGGAGGGTAATGTTTAGGGAGTGTATGTAAGTATGTATGTATGTCTGTTCCTTTGTGACCTCCTGTAGCCTAAACGGCTTGATGGATTTTGATGTATGAGGTATCGTTAGATTTGTCTTGATTACGGGAGTGTCATAGGATACATTTTATCCTAAAAGTCCCACGGGATAAAGACATAATAATATTTTTTCTAAATTTCCCTTTAAAAAAATATGTATGCGGTATCATTAGATTCATTTTTAGACTGTCTTAAGGTACTTAATAATTCCCGCGATATTAATTCCCTTACTGAAGTAACAAGACTACGGTATATACCGTCTTAAAATACTAACTAACTAAAAAGTGTGAAATAAAAAAGGTAAATTTAAAAAATCAAAAAACCCGACTGCTTAATTATACTTCAAATAAAAACTGAAAAGAAAAAAACAAGTCCAGTAGTCTATAATTCTGTTAATAAGGAACAAAGCTACTTTAACAGTCGGGACCCACTGTTGAAAAATATTATGTATTCTTGAATATCTAATGGGTCCCGACTGTTAAAGTAGCTTTGTTCCTTATTAACAGAATTATAGACTACTGGACTTGTTTTTTTCTTTTCAGTTTTTATTTGAAGTATAATTAAGCAGTCGGGTTTTTTGATTTTTTAAATTTACCTTTTTTTATCGTATCGGCTGGCAACGAACAGAGTAAATCGGGCATATCATCAATTTATAAGGCTTCATGTCGGATTCAAATAATATTTTAAATTAACATTTCTATCTAAAGAAAATATAACTAGAAAAAATTCCACCCGGACCAGGCAGCAGACGGGACTCGAACCCGTACCCTTTGCAATCCGGGCGAATGCACTGAATTTTTTCTAGTTATATTTTCTTTAGATTTAAAACATCAAGCAGTTACATGCTTTAAAAAATTTAAATTATAACTATAATTTCTATTTCTTCTTTCAAATGTTTAATACTTGTAAAAGTATTCATTTGACATTATGGGTTACCTATAATGCGAAGAGATGGCGCTGCCTTGCAGCTTAAGAATGGCTAGAGGAATTTCGAAGCGGTCCGTGAGAGCTGCGGTAGCATAATTGGTCAGTGCATTCGCCCGGATTGCGAAGGGTGCGGGTTCGAGTCCTGTCTGCTGCCTGGTCCGCGTGGAATATTTCCTAGTTATATTTTCTTTAGATTTAAAACATCAAGCAGTTACATGCTTTAAAAAATAAAAATTATTAACATTTCTATTGAAGAAATCCTTACGTTCAAATTAATTTTAGACGAGCGGCAATTCGTAGTAATGAATTTTAATTCAACAGATATTATTAATAAAATGGCCCTTTGAAAGATGAAATATTCTGTATATTACATATCTTTCTATGCACTCAATTTTTTTAAGAAACTTTGGTTTTCTCAATAGAAATAAATGAGAATTTATTTCTGTGGTACTCGATTCACTAAAATCCATTGCAAACATCCATTGATGGATCTTCTCGCACTGTTATGCCCACTACAATGCTTGCTCTAGAATTGTGTACTAACTGAATTTTAAGAACGTGTGTGTTACTGAGAATTTAATTACAGAATGGGAGATACTTTCAACCTCCCTAGCTGTTCACGGATCATGAATTAAATTAAGTATAAAAAAAATGGGTGCGTGTACTTATGTAGGCGCGTGAGAAGTTATCCTTCTTTGGCATCGTTTAAAATTAGAAAGAATAGAAATAAATTAATAAAAAGTCTGGAAAAGGACACAGTCAATAAAGTTCAGTTTTAATTTGAAAAAATAAATAAATAATCAAAATATTCAATTAAAATCGCTACTGAATATAATTTATTAGAACATATGTGATTTGCACTTGTATGAAACTCAAACACGTATTCCGAATATACAAACTAGAAACATGTGGATAAATATTATAAATATGAATACCTATAACTGTTACTTTATTACAAAAAATACAGATGTGGTTTTTGGTTCTACTACACCAATGGTCAAGAGATGGCGCTGTAGTCTCCTGAATCGCGCTTTGGTTCCGTTGTTCCAGATTAATAAATACTTTTGATAGGCCTTCACAATGCAGTCGTTAGCACCCACTAAATAGAGATTATATTTCTATTTTGTTGGTAGATTTTCTTAATGTGCGGTAAACACAAAAGTAACGCATGAAGTTGGTCGCTAAATCGACCAACTTCATGCTGTTAAAATTTTGTGTTACAGTGATACGCGCGCATCTTAAAATTTCACTCTCATCATTTTTTCATAACGCGCCTAAAGAAGTATAACTTCAAAAAAATCGGATGTAGGTACTATCGCGGAATTTTGCGCTCTGTCACTTGGCAAACAAAATGCTTTGAACGGCTTTCTACAGTAGTTTTTACTACGCCCCGCCTTCGCGTCGGACGCGCCAATCCGGGCCGCCGCACAAAAGTAAGACAGAGAGCATTTCATTGTATGAATAATGAATTGAATTGCATTTGTTTTAGTTGCAATTTGTCATCCGCATCGTGATCGCGACAGCGCTATACGAAAAAGTAAGACAGCGATAGTCTATGAATGAATTTTTACTACGCTGCTGCCGCATTATGCGATTATGGCATTATGGGTGACAGAGCGGCCCTTTCCGCGAGTGTACCAGGGCAACATAACTGCTAAGAACTCCTAAAAATATCTCTTATCCATTAGACAAGTCCGTCTGTGGGGCTGTTTCAGCGGCCAAACCGTAAGAGATAGATAAAGAGAATGTTTAAGTTATAAGTTAAGAATAGTCTGATAAGACTACAAACCGGATTTGAGTAACGTAGCACTTGCGGTTTTCGAGAAATCACGTGATTTCTATATCTTGGAAACGATAAGAGATAGATAATACATACATTTTTTAAATCAGGTTTTGGTGAAAATTTGGTTCACTGGTTTGCTAGTATTGATATAATAATAGACCTCCTACGGAGTTGCCTTCAAACAACTGGTCCCTTCGAGTCTTTTGAAGCATGAAGGAACTCGAATGGATTTTATGGTCACCCATCCAATTACCGGTCCCAGCGAAAGTGCTTGACTTCCACAATGGCAGACCATACGCACCGTGTTTAATTGTGCATAACTTAAATTTACTTTCCTCGTAAGTATACTTCGTTATCATCATCATCAACCTATTAATGTCCCCACTGCTGGGGCACAGGCCTTCCCTATGGATGGAATAGGGAGATTGGGCCAGTGCGGATTGGTGGGTGCTAACGACTGCAGATGCAGCCGGGACCAACGGCTTAACGTGCCATCCGAAGCACGGAGGAGCTCGAGATATTAAATTTTTGGCCACCCATCCAACGACCGACCACTGCGAAAGTTGCTTAACTTCAACGATCGCAGCCGAACGCGCTAACCACTTGCGCCATCGAGATCAAGTATACTTAACTTACACTATATTAGGTGAGTTTTCTCTTTAAAAGCTCTCCGAGTTCATTTCACAGATTAAAGAATACTTTATACTTTATCCTTTTTAATCAAACATCAGAGTAGAAACAGTTGTTTTAAAGGATTTTTAAGGAAAAGCCGGATAATCATCCACAGTTAATACGAGAACAATATGATAACAGGCTGTTTTTGTTTGATAATTACCAAAGTTTCATCAAACACCGCTTTCTACGTTAATCCAAAATAAACATAGATAAATTATTTTGATCATTAATTAGAATCAGAGGGTTCTGCCTTTGGATGTTATATTTGTTGTATATTTTTTCTACTGATTTCCCTGAATTCCGATCATTTTAGACATTCAAATCTTGTTCAAAACATAATTAAAAATAACACATCGAAATTCCCCATTAAATAAATAAATATTTCCAACACTCACACCAATTAGCCTAGCCCCAAAGTTAGCACTGTAAGGCTTGTGTAATGGGATGCTAGGGTAACGGATAGAATACATATACAGTACATATATAAGTATATTTTTTATAGAGAAAAACATATTAAACATCCATGACTGGAGTACAAATGCTCGTATCATCACGCAAACATCTGCCCCCACCGGGACTCAATCCCGGGACCTCTCGAGTCGGCGACACCATGAAACCCGGCGTACAAACCACTCGGCCATGGAGGTCGTCTTGTCGTCGTCCATTGTACCAGTACATGGAAAAAAAATTACTCGAGGTCAGAGGAAAAAAGTGGGGTTTTCGCTATTTTCATGAAAATAGTAAGATTTGTCGTAAAATTAGCATTGAAAAGAGTGTAGATATTTGTTTCTTAGGTTTTCACGCACATCACTCATTAAATAAAACTAGTTTTTACGGGTTAATGCACGAAACTTTATTTATTTATTGACGTTTCGTAGCCTTTATAGGCTACGTCGTCAGAAGGCTACGAAACGTCAATAAATAAATAAAGTTTCGTGCATTAACCCGTAAAAAACTAGTTTTATTTAAAGAATGTAGATCCTAAAAATTATCTATGAAAAAGGTATTAATATTCTTTTTTCTAAGAGCCACCGTTCCTGAGATTTAAACGATTGTCATGTTGCTTCTGCTATGTTACGTTTAGGTTATCAGTAAACTAAAGTTAACATTTATATAACACAAGCTGACCCAGCGAACTTCGTACCGCCATAAAAAAATAGGGGTTGGTGGTAGAAGGGCGAAAATTTTGGGTTATATTTATTTTTGTATGCTGTATCATAAAAAAATTTAAAAAAAAAATCTAAAATTGAAAAAAAAAAATTAGGGGAGGATTACCCTTAATATTAAGGGAGATGAAAAATAGATGTTGTCCGATTCTCAGACCTACTGAATATGCATATAAAATTTCACGAAAATCAGTCGAGCCGTTTCAGAGGAGTTTAACCACAAACACCGCGACACGAGAATTTTATATATTAGATTTTCCAAAGTCAGAGACATCTCAGAAAATGTATGTTAGGTGCCAGACATTTTAAAACATAGTCATAATATGTTAATAATTAATTATGCTACCGCGGCCCTCACGGACCGCGTCGAAATTCCTCTAGCCATTCTTAAGCTGCAAGGCAGCGCCATATCTTCGCATTATAGGTAACCCACAATGTCAAATGAATACAATTATCAAACATTTGAAAGAAGAAATAGCAATTATAGTCATAATATTTATTTTCTAAAGCATGTAACTGCTTGATGTATGACTAATTAAAAATAACACACAATGGTCAGTGCATTCGCCCGGATTGCGAAGGGTGCGGGTTCGAGTCCCGTCTGCTGCCTGATCCGCGTGGTTTTATTTCTAGTTATATTTTCTATAGTTGTAACATATTTTTGCCAAGTAACATAATCATAAAATATGTAACAACGCAAAAATCTTAAGATGCAACCGTAGTCGACTGTGTAGCGTTACGACGTAGCACGCTCGTAGACTCCTCGTAGCTGACATCGTAGTTTAGAATGTGATGCAGTTTATCTTTTGTGGTAAAGCAAACTAAATTCTATTTGACGACCTCCGTGGCCGAGTGGTTTGTACGCCGGGTTTCATGGTGTCGCCGACTCGAGAGGTCCTGGGTTCGAATCCCGGTGGAGGCAGATGTTTGTGTGCTGAATACGAGCATTTGTACTCCAGTCATGGATGTTTAATATGTAATTCTATATAAATATATGTATAATAATATGTACAATATATGTATTCTATCCGTTACCCTAGCATCCCATAACACAAGCCTTATAGTGCTTACTTTGGGGCTAGGCTTAATTGGTGTGAGTGTTGGAAATATTTATTATTATTATTATTTATTTAAAACATATGACATTCACAGAATATTATCACGATGATGGATAGGTCTACACTTCCTTATTACTATTTACAAGTTTCTGATGCAGGCGAGGAACCGATCCATCGGTTTCCAACTTCATTTCAGTTATAATTCCAATAAAATGAGAATCTTTTGATGTTTCCAACAACGAACAAAAAGGACGGACAGGGTCTGAGCCGGCGCACAGTGAAGTTGTGTCAGTGAGTTAAGAGTTATTATACTATAAATATTTTAAATATTATTTTTATAAATTATTTTAAACAAAAAACTAATGCTAAAGAAAAGTTTACAAGAAAAAAATCCACGCGGACCAGGCAGCGGACGGGACTCCAACCCGCACCCTTCGGAATCCGGGCGAATGCACTGACCATTATGCTACCACCCCTATTCGCCGCGTCGAAATTTTCCTAGCCTTAAGCTGCAAGGCAGCGCCATCTCTTCGCATTGTAGGTAACCCACAATGTCAAATGAATACTTTTTCAAGTATTAAACATTTGAAAGAAGAAATAGCAATTATAGTTATGTTTTTATTTAATTATAATGGTTATTTATTTATAATGGTCAGTGCATTCGCTCGGATTGCGAAGGGTGCGGGTTCGAGTCCCCTCCGCTGCCTGGTTCGCGTGGATTTTTTTCCAGCCTTGCAGCTTAAGGCTAGGAAAATTTCGACGCGGCCAACAGGGCCGTGGTAGCATAATGGTCAGTGCATTCGCCCGGATTGCGAAGGGTGCGGGTTTCAGTCTCGTCCGCTGCCTGGTCCGCGTGGATTTTTTTTTCTAGTAAACTTTTCTTTAGATTTAAACATCTAGCAGTTGAATGCTTAGAAATAAATAAAAACATAAGAAAATTAATTGTTTTTTTTTTGTAGGAGAATGCAACTTGACTAAGGCAAGGAGCTGAATTCCTTACTTACACATAATTATTACGAAAAAAAAAATAAGAAATACAAAAACATAAATACGATAATTACAGTTGCTTTATATATTTTTAAATTTTTAACACCCCAAAAATTTTGCATTGCATTGTAATATATTTTTTAGATACAAACGAAACTGGTCAAGCGCGAGTTTGCCCTGGCTCTATTACCCAACTAGCAAAAAGTGGTTTTAAAACTATCTCAGAAGGATTATTTTCTAGGACTATATGAGAATTATATCCGCATATAATTCCGGTAAAAAACCCACTTTATAAGTGTGTTTTTGATTATCATCATCATCATCATCATCAGCCTATTAATGTCCCCACTGCTGGGGCACAGGCTTCCCTATGGAAGGAATAGGGAGATTGGGCCATGACCCACCACGCGGGCCCAGTGCGGGTTGGTGGGTGCTAACGACTGCAGATGCAGCCGGGACCACCGGCTTAACGTGCCTTCCGAAGCACGGAGGAGCTCAAGATAGTAAATTTTCGGTCACCCATCCAATGATCGACCACTGCGAAAGTTGCTTAAATTCAACGATCGCTGCGGAATGCGCTAACCACTTGCGCCATCGAGCTCCTCTTGTAGGGAAGTCAAAGGGGAAGATCTTCCTCCGAGCTTGGTGATTATAGCTCGGGAGCCGCGGCCCGACCGATGTTGGTCGGGCATTGTAAAGAAAGAAAGAAAGAAAGAAAGAATGAAAGAAAGAAAGAATGAAAGAAAGAAAGAAATAATTTATTGACCAACAAAAACATAAATAAAACAAAAAACAGAATAGGGTCAACTAGGTCCCTGCCTCAACACAATGCCACAACGACACTAAGGCCGCTGCGGCGCTGAAATTCTGGCAGGGCCGAAGGTTGACGTGAATAAAAGAAGTCATAAAAACAAAAACACAATCACGGAATAACAGTACCGCAAAGAATAAAAAAAATATGAAAAGGCTGTTGATTTTTTCCTTTGCCTTAGCGCGAAAAACAATAAAAACCACAATAACATAAAAAAAAAAAACTGTAATTATCTCTAGTCTGTGGTAGCGATGCGCCACTCCGAATGATTTTATCTTTCGACTAATTCGCAACTACTAATTTGGCTATTCGAAAGGGAAATTAGTAGTATACTACTACTAGTAGTCATTGTAGGTAGGCCAAAGGGGAAGATCTTCCTCCGAGCTGGGTGATGGTAGCTCGGGGGCCGCGGCCCGACTGATGTTGGTCGGGCATCGTATATATGAAGAGTTAGCTTCCGAATTTCATTTGCGCGATGTAGGCTTCCATACTATTATTGATCGCAGTGCAGGTAACGCCATCTCTTGAGGATGGTGAGTAATGATTTCCTCCATCCGTTGTCTATATGTGGGGCATATAGATGTCGCCGCCACATCAATTATTCGAATAACGACTACTAATTAGTAATACTAATGTGATGAGAAAGGGAGCGCAGGGCGTTGGCGGTACGATGCAACATGTTAGCGCGAAGGTTTGCCCGATGTACGGATCAAGTTAAGGTGACGTTGTTTCGGGCCTATTGCCAAACCTTCTATACGTGTAGTTTGTGGGGGGACTGTAGGCGCCGTGTCATCAACGGCCTGCGTGTCCAATACAATGACGCGTTCAGGATGCTGTTGGGGCTGCCGCGATATTGTAGTGCATCAACGATGTTTGCGGGCGTCAGCAAACAATGTTGACGATTACTACGCTATTATGCGCAAGAGAGTAGCGTCACTGATGCGCAGAGTCAGGGGTAGCTCTAACAGCATCTTGGCCGTCATAGCAGGCGAATTAGAGAGTCCGTTGTGGAGAAATTGGGTACAATCTCATGTCTCCACATATATTAAATATAGAAAATAGTTTAAATACAATTGTACTAACATAGTTTCTAAGTTTTTTTAATGTTACTAACCCTCACATGGACTATACGGTCTGAAATAAATGATTATTATTATTATTATTATTTGTTGAGTGTTTTTCTTCTCAGCTCTTTGGCTAAAAACTTTGAAACCAAGTAAGTGCAGCATGTGTTGTGTTAGGTTATGTTGTACTGTTGTGATGAGAACCTGTTTCGTTTTCATCTATTTGCAAGAACTTTCTAACAATGCGACATGTATTTAAAATTGCAGCTTTTTGGAGGGTGATAAAGAGGGTTTCTTTATTATTATTATTATTATTATTATTAATAAATGTCAAAATTACAAGAGCGCAACGAATAAGGTTCATATTCATTCGTTCGTACCACATATATTGTACGAGTATATGTGGAGTGTTAGAATCGTTTTGATCGCAGCGTCGGTGGCGTCATCTATTGAGGAGACGAGTGATGATTTCCTCCATTCGTTGGATATATGTGAGCCATATGTTGGGCTGCCATCCGTCCGGGTTTCCCCGGATTAGTTCCAGTTTACGGGGCGTCCGGGGAGCGTCCGGGCGGGGCTTTATTTGTAGTCCGGGTTTAAAAAATTACGGCAACGCATGAGTGGGCCTTGGTGCTGCAAGTGTCCATGGGCAGCAGTGACCACTTATTATGAAGTAGACCGCTAGCTCTTTTGCCTAGATAGACATAAAAAAGTTGATTTGTGATATTTTTAACTATTTTTTATTGGTCTGTCCGGGTTCTGGGCTCCAAAATCCGGGGTTATCACGCGTCTTATTCTGGTTGCCACATTTTAGAGATGGCACCCCTAGGCATATGGATGTCGCCACCATAGACCTCTTAAATGGCGTTGACGCTTCTATCGCTCCTGTAATAGAATTATGTCAATGCAGTTACTCCTGCAAATCTGAATATAAGGTAAGTTTTAGTCAAAATTAAGACTAATATGCGTCTCGCAATGCTTTTATAAACTCACTAGCGGCCCGCCCTCGCTTCGCTTCGGTTTAGAGCTGAAGTGTAGACTACAGTTTTTATTCTCAGGCTCGTATTATACACAATGACATTCATCTATGATTTAACATTCTTATACCTGCATGCAAAGTCTCAGCCCGATCGGTTTAAAATTGACAAAGTTTCATACAAACTTTCATTCCCTATTTTATCCCCTTGGGGGTAGAATTGATCAAAATCCTTTCTTAGCAGATGCCTACGTCATAACATCTACCTGCATACCAAAATTTAGCCCGATCCGTCCAGTGGTTTGGGCTGTGCGTTGATAGATCACTATGTCAGTCAGTCACCTTTGAGTTTTATATATATACATATTTTGTCATCATCATCATAATACCAAAATTTCACATTCTTAATTAGTTATCATTTTGAGATAGAACCCGTAACAAAACCAGACTTTATTTCAGTTATTCTGTTACGGTGCTTGCAACAGTATTATACCACTAATAATTAAATCAAGGTCCTAATTACTTCGGGCGACTCTGATATTCATTGAAACACTTTAAGGTTTTATACCGAAGGTTTCTGAAATGACTCAGTCAGGGCTTGAAACCGGTTTCGAAAATACCGGTAAATAAATGTTAATACCGGTTTTTAGTAGAAGTTTCATTCTGAGCGAGTCCGAAATGAAAGCGATACCTAAAACCTTAATAAACCGGTTTAATCCAGAGCGACACGTGCACGTGTCGGCATCGCTTGAAGTTTGTTTTTGTTTGAACTAATCAAGTCACAACTTGTTAATGCTCAGAGATTGATGCATTTATTGAAGCGTTTGCTAGCGTCTAGTGAGTCAAGTTATTTATTTTGTACTTGTGTATTTATTTAAGCCATCAGCAAGAGCGAAATGAAACCCTTTAAAAACCGCTAAATTGATTTCAAACCTATTTGATTTCGCTTTTTAGAAAAACCGGTTTTTTTAAGGTTAAGGTAGAGCCAAACCTAAATGAAACGCTCTTAATGTACTTGACACTGATTTAGGTTTGAAAATTAACCGGTAAACAAGCCCTGGACTCAGTGACATCTTGTGCACTGTGCCAATCCGGAGATGAGAACTTAATCAAACTTGTATCGAGTCTGCGCGTTGTTGGGCGCCGCGTGCTATGTTCGTACCTCGTATGATAAAAGTTTTGATTGCTGCGTCGGCACGCGCGAATTGACGCTGCAACGCTTTCTACTATGCAATCTTAGATTAAAACAAAAAGGGTAGATACGGTACGCTCATACTAGCATCAAATAAAATATGATCCGACTCAACTACATAAGCAACTCTCGCCACGCACACGTTTGTATATAAACATCAATCGAGCGAGCGAGACAGAACTATACGCTTCAACGCAGCATATTGTTGTCCTTTTCTTGCTTACAAAATGGCGATTACGTAAATAATATTCACGACAAACCGTGATTTTTGAGAAAATAAAATTTCACAGTTTTACGAATGAAAAGCAATGCTGAACTATTTTTTGTTCTTTATAAAAGCATCGAAGGCATTTTTTTATCTTCATTACACAGAATACACGCAATATTGTCATATTGAGTGTACATGCAGCGTGTTTGAATGTCCAATTGTGACTAAAGCGAATTATGGTCGTGGACCACAATTTAAGCGGATCACTTTTGAGCCGCTAATGCCGTATCTTCCCTTTTTGTTTTAATCTAAGTATGCAATCAGTATAACGTTCTCCGGTGTATGCGTTTGAGAGAGGTAGGGCCGATTTCCCACTCGGATTGGAGAGCCCGCCTGTTGAAGTAACCTTCGCCATACAGAAAATCCATCATGCATCATGGAGTAAATAATACGGTTCCCACGTTAGGGGTTTTGCCCCCAGATTTAGGGGAAGGTGTTAAAACGGACTTTTTTAGGGGCTGGAATTTTTTGGGGGTTCTTTTATGGGCTTTTAACAGAACTTGCAATTAAATCGAAAAACAAAGCGTGTGTTTTCTTTCAGTTTTGTGCGTAGAATGGAACGCACCACGATATGAAACGACTAAACTGACTGTGTGGCGGTTTGTTTCCTAATGCTGTATGGATTAAAGTTCTTTGCCTATCACCAATAGTTAAATAATAAAACAACAACATTGTTATGTCATTACCATGTTCGTTTTTTTCATTCGTTCACGTCATACTCACGGCTCACCATTCATTTTCTAAATAAAAATGTTTTAATTTATGAGAATTTAGGTAATTAGTAGGCACATATAAAATTCTATATTTAGGGGATTTTAGGGGAATTTAAAAAATACTTAGGGGAAATTTTTGGTAAGGGTTGGTAACACTGGTAAATAATACTACCTTTTGGTTGTGTTGTGTTTTCGCTGGTGAGTAAGGTTATATTATATGAGTAGGACACTTCTGTAGGGATTTTGAGAGGTAGACCGTACGGTGGGGTAGCCATTCTTTGGAGAAAGGACCTTTTCGAATCTATATCGATTATAGAATGTAGTAGTAAACGTCTAGCTGCTATTAAATGTACTGTAGGTTGCCGTACTTTATTAGTATTTTCTGTTTACATGCCAACTAAATCAAATGATAACCTACCCATTTTCACTGAAGTCCTAAGTGAAATAAGTGCAATCGTTTCCGACTGTGGCGTTGAAACTGTTTTTTTTGTTGGGTGATTTCAATGCTCATCCTAATGGACTTTTCTACAATGAATTAAATAACTTCTGTAGAGACCAATCTTGGGTCTGTGCAGATGAAAGTCTGCCGCCTAATTCTTATACATTTGTAGATCAGTTCTACGGGACAAGGAGTTGGCTGGACCATAGTGTGGTCTCCCTTTCAGCTATGCAAACTATTTTGAATGTAGGTATACTGGAAGATGTGTATATTTCGGATCACCTGCCTATTTTTCTGGAATGTAATATAAACACGGTAAGGCCTAAGCTAATAACACGTGAGGTACCGCGCAGTGGTGTGATTTGGGGTGATAGGGATGAAAATCAGATAACTAGTTATCATAATCTGTGTAATATTAGTTTGCGTAATGTTGATTTTCCACCGATTTTTGCCGAGTGCGGCCGAGGTTCATGTAGTTTAAATAGTCATAAAATTGTTTTGGACAACCTATACCACAAAATTATTAATATTTTAAGAGGCGCAGCAATTCGGACGGGAAAGCAGGTTCAAAAGAGAACTCGCAAAGGTAAAGTTCTGTGTGGGTGGAATCTACATGTGCGTGAAGCTCACCGAAAGGCTAGGCTTGATTTTCAGGTCTGGGTATTGCTTAACCGTCCTTCATCTGGTGAATTCTATGAACGGATGTGTGAATCTCGTAAGATATTTAAGGGTCGGCTGAAATGGTGCTTAAATAACCAAGAGCAAATCAAAATGGATCAAATTGCGAAGCTAAGATATGATAAAAAGTTTCGTAATTTTTGGAGATCTACTGGAAAACTGGATGTTAAGCCTGGCCTTTCTGCTTGTGTTGACGGCAAAAATAACCCAGAAGAGATTGCAAATTTGTTTATGGAACACTTTAAGGTGCGGTCTCCGATGGGTCCAGGGTCCATAGTATCTGAAGCTGGGCCCAGCGTGTGTAGGGAGGAGTCACTACTAAGATTCACTGCTAAGCAGGTGGAAGGTGTAATTATCGGAATGAGCAGGGGCAAATCTCCTGGGCATGATGGGCTTAGTATTGAGCACCTGAAATATGCAGGGTTACACTTGCCAAGGGTTCTGTCTCTGTTTTTCAATCTATGCATTAGTCACTCATACCTGCCGACCGATTTAATGAAAACGATTGTTGTCCCTATTGTCAAAAACAAGACGGGTGATATATCTAATAAGGGAAATTACCGCCCAATATCGTTGGCTACTACGGTTGCTAAAGTGTTGGACAGTTTGCTTGACTCATGTTTACAAAAGCACCTAAACTTACATGACGCGCAGTTCGGTTTTAGAACCGGACTATCAACCGAAAGCGCTATACTGAGTCTCAAGCATACTGTCCAATATTACACAGACCGAAGAACGCCGGTGTACGCCTGTTTCTTGGATCTCTCCAAGGCCTTCGATCTTGTTTCCTACGATGTGCTCTGGAGAAAGATGGGGGACAGGGGTATTCCGGCTGAGGTGGTCAGCATATTTAGATATTGGTACTTGAACCAAACCAACAATGTGAAATGGTCGAACAGTCTCTCTGAAACGTATGGGTTGGAATGTGGAGTGAGACAGGGTGGGATGACGTCTCCGAAGCTCTTCAACCTATATGTCAATGATCTCATTGTGGAGCTTAGCAGCATGCGGGTCGGTTGCCGGGTGGGGGGTGTTAATATAAATAACATCAGCTACGCGGATGATATGGTGCTGCTGGGCCCGACAGTGGGAGCTATTAGAGAGCTGTTAAAAGTGTGTGAGACCTATGCTGCGTCGCATGGTCTTGTTTACAACGTAACCAAGAGTGAATACATGATCTTTAGGGCCGCAGGCAAATGTCGGGATGTCACCTCTCCTATCACCTTGAATGGTTCACCGCTAAAACAGGTTTATCAAGTTAAATATCTTGGTCATATCATTGCCGACGACCTTAAGGATGATCTTGACATTGAGAGAGAGCGAAGGGCGATGGCGATTCGAGGAAACATGTTGGCCCGAAGATTCGCTCGTTGTTCGGATCAGGTCAAGATAACCCTATTCAAAGCGTATTGTCAGGGTATGTACGCGGGAAGTCTGTGGTCCCGATATAAGAAAAAATCGATGGACTCTCTGCGCGTGCAATACAATAACATTTTCAGAATGATGTTGGGACTGCCCCGCTTCTGTAGTGCCTCCGGAATGTTTGCTGTAATCATAATCATAATCATAATCAAAATCATTTATTCAGTTTAGGCTGTTACACGCACATATGAATGTCTAGAAGCTACGCCATCGGTTCGTAAATCTACGGCGGGAGACCTTGTACTGAGAAGAACCGGCAAGAAACTCAGCAAGGGCTGTTTTTTTCTCCCTGTTTTATTATTTACAGAGTCGTCAAATTGAAAAATGACTTCAGAGGTGATTCATGAAGTCACTTTTCATTACATAATTATTAAATATACATTAATTGTTTACCTGCATTTTGATTGCTGTGTCATACAGTATAAATACAAATAGTGTTATTTATATTAAGTGTGACTAAACATTAACTTCAATATTAAGGAAGTTAGGGCAGACTCATCTCCGCTGGCAGCACCCGTTCACGAGCATGACGCATGAACCAGCCATCGCTTCGCTCAACCATATTTTAGGGGACGTAACGACCCGCCTCACACGACACCGCCGAAGAGACTATTATGAGAGCATGGCTGTAACTCGAACAAACGGTTTCCATGCCGTCTTGCGGCAAAAAGTTGCGTCCCTGATGTGTAGAGTGCGGAGCAGTAACAACACCATTCTGAGAGTCGTGGCAGGTGATCCGCATGCACCATTTTGGAGGCACTCCGTGCGAATGATGACTGAAATAGAAGTTAATTATTCTTCCTGGTGTCGTTCGCGCGGAGTGCCTTTAAGGTACATGACGTATTAAAAATCAAAACTTGTGAATACTTACTTATAGGCTACTAACCCTTAGTTATAAGTTATATTGTATACTAACATATGGATCTGTGTTGTCTGACAATAAATGATATTATTATAGGGCTCCGCGGGGGGGGGGGGGGGGGGGGATTGGGTCATATTTTTGGTGTTGCAATCGCCAATAGGCTACTACTTTTGAACTTAAAAAAAAAGGTTGCACTCCGGGAGTGCTAACAGAAGTGAAAACTTGAATATTAACGTTGTGCATTTTTGATGTTTTGGAATGGTTAGGGAATCATTTTGCACGAATCGCTTTAATTATCAGTATAAGAGTACTATCATGTATGTGGTAGATTACAATATTTATTTATTGCGCTATCGTACACAAACATGACAATATATATTACATTGAAAAAGTTTATCTCTCAGAAAAATCAACTCACATAAATCACGTTTAAGCGCACTTAGCGACATCTATTGTAAAAAAAAAACATTTTCTTCGCTATAAAGCTGCCACGTGGACGTCCTAGATAGAAACTTATTATTATAATACGGTAAAATAAAATATTACTATGTTTCGTCCAATATATTGAAAGTCAACAACCTTTCCAATTTTATTGTGTGCCATGATGCGATCAGCCCACGTGTTTAACCTGGCGCGAGTTTAACATTTTTTACCCATACAAAAAAAAGTGTACAACGCCGCTGAAGGAGTTTTCACTTCGAAAATGTAGACGAAGAGTGCTTCATCATCATCATGAGCTCATTAATGTCCCCGGCGCTGGTACACAGGCATTCTGTTCCATGAACATATTTAAAGGGAAATTGGGCCACAAACTGCGGATTAGGGGGTGCTAAAGATTGCAGATACTGTTGAGACTAACGCCTTAACGTGCCTTCAGAAGCACGGAGGAGCTCGAGATATTTTTGATCACCCATCTTATTAGCGGCCATTAAAAAAGTTGTTTAACTTCCGCTTCCAAAAATAAAACACGATCGACAGAAAATTGTACGGGAGCGGCGAGAAATAAATTTAAAATTTCGTCTCTCTTTTCACATTCAGCCTAATATTTCATATCCTAATTTAATAAATAAATAAAAAATACGGCTGCAATGAGTTTTATTTTTAATTTTATGTACGTGCGTTTATAAAGTACGTCTTTATAAAACCATCTTTAATTTCGTAATTCGAATATTTCGACATGAGCGTAGATAAAATAATGTAATCTGCTTTGAAGCAGTTAACACGAAACCTGTTTCTTGGCTGTAAAAATTAAGGTTAAAAGGAAAAGTTTCACAATATAGAGAGTCGTTAAAGCAACTCGGTCAGTTTATTGATGCTACAACCGGCAACCCTTTAACTACTCGTGTATAATCGCTAGCTTTCCTCTCCAACTTAAGGCGCTTTGCGGACGACGCAGACGACGGGGCGGGGCGGGCTTTTTGTCCGCGAAGCAATAAAAACCGCGTCTGCCCGTCGATGTCTGCGACTGCCCGCGCCGCGTACACAAAGCACACGACGGGCAGAGGCGGTCAGTTCAGGACGTTCGTTCTAGTGAATAGTCCATTACTAAAAAGCGCGAGGCGCGGAGTGAGCTAGCCGCCGTCTGCGTTACTGCATATAAACTGGTTTGTATGATCCACGGCGGGCAGCCGCGGACATGCCGCGCCGCCACTGCCCGCCGGGCACCCAAGGCGCGGTCTTTTTGCCCTCTGTGTGCGTTTGAAGTATAGGATTCACTTTGTGCTATCGTTCGCGGCGAAATTGACCGGCCCGCTCCGTCCCGCCGTCTGCAAAGCGCCTTAAAGCTAGACTTTCTCATGTAATATGTAGTATATTTGAAGGTGGTTCGGCTGCCAAAGTTGAAGTTAAGCAACTTTCGCAGTGGTCGGTCATTGGATGGATGATTAAAATTAACTATTTTGAGCTCCTCCGTGCTTGGGAAGGCACGCTAAGTCATTGGTCCCGGCTGAATATGCAGTTGTTGGCTCCCAGCAATCGGCACTGGGCCTTTTTTTTATAACGCAGGTAAAAAATCTTTTTACAGACAACGGCGCCTTTAAGAAGCATACCGCTGAACGGACCTCACACCTGGCTCCCGCAAGTTTTATGAACCCCCCCAGTGACTGCCCACCTGGGACCCCGTAACTCTTAATATCCGCTAAAAAAGTCCTGCGAATACCTTCACCACTGCCTGATGCGGAGCCGCGGGATTCCCTTGGTGGGATTTCTCCGCGTCCCCGCACCTAGCAGCTTCCCGGCCTCGCCGGGGCTCCACAATCGGCACTGGGCCTGCGTGGTGGATCATGGCCCAATATCCCTATTCAGCCTCCATAGAGAAGGCCTGTGCCCCAGCAGTGGAGACATGATGATGGTTTTTTTTAACGCACCCATTAATTTACTAAATATACACTATTTGTCCGTCTGTCGATCGGTTACATTTCCACGGTTAAACCGTCAGCCAATAAAAATTAAGATACCCGAAACTAAATATAACGGCTACTACAAAAACTATAGTTATTAACGGATTGTTACCATGTGTATATTTCGGCACTGTTGCAAGCGCCATGATCACGGAGTAACTGAAGTAATTGCGGGTAGATGTTATTGGCAGACATGTCGGTCTACCCTCTGACGTCGTCTTTTACTGCACTCGATACCCCTACCACTGGTCACATTCTCACTATTCACTCGCACTTGTTCCCGACACACAATACTCACAGTATCAGATTGCGGAACGACACTTTTATGATTTTTGCGGTTGTGCAAAACAAACAAGTGTGAAGTATAATATTTAAAATACCATATTAAACTTTTATTACAATTTGTGTATGTGTCGTAGGATTATATGATAAATCGAATTTTTGCGATTATCCTAGGGATTTTCCAAAAATACGGATAATTAGACAGTGACACTGATATTGCTCAATGTCACTGTCTGTCAAGTTTTTTTTCTGGCGCTTCAACGCCACAGCCGCCGAACGCTCGCTGCGCTCGCTCAGCTCTCGTCATGATTACAACACTAACCTAAGCTGAGTTAGTAAAACCCCAAAAACATAAGAATATTAAAAATAAGACAACGACTCTTTGAGGCGTCTCGCGTTTTCGCAAAAATCCTATCATTTTCGGTAACATTGAGAAATGTCATCGCCATTGTCTAATTATCTGCGTTTTCGCATAAATCCCTAGGATTTTCGCAAAAATTCAATTTATCGAAATGATGATGAAGAGGAACTAGAGAGTGTTTTATGGAGGCAGAATATCGTAAAATAGAAAAAGCCCATTTTGTTTTAAAACATTTTTTTTTGGATTAAAAAAAAATTATACAGGAACAATGAACCTAAAACTAAAAACCTTAAAAAATATAATATAATAACTAAAATTCACATTATGTAAAAATAATGTTTCAAACTTTAAAATAAAAAAAAAAATTAAAAAAAATTTAAAACATTATGTTTTAATCTTTAAAATAAAACCTATTTTTATACTAAAGTAGTTTGTTTTCCCCATTTTTTTCTGAATAACGTTCAGCGTCGTAAAACTCGTCTCTGCGCTGCGACCATCATCCACCATGCATTACTATCATTGTCATTTTACGAGATTCTGCCGCGATAAAACACTCTCTAGTTCCTGCGAAGTGTTCAGGCGAGAATTTATTCGTTTGAGCTGTGGGTACACTGGGAGGATAATATAATATAAGAATTATCTTTATTTGAGTCATCAAAAACAGTCATAGAAAAATATTTGTTCGCTTATAACTGAAAAGTTTGTGTCAATTGTAGATTGCAGTTTTTTGTCGATGCGATATAACAATCTTGCAACTAAATTATAAATAAGATTTCCCTCAACCAATTGAGATAAATTTTTGCATTCACGATAAGTTAGGATAACAACGCATGGTTAGGTTAGGTTAGGTTAGGCCCCAAAAGACGAAATTTTTATTTATTCATTATATTGCATTGTTACTATACAACGTTTGTTCTTACACTAATTTTAGTCACAAAGAAGAACCCTATAAAAGGCATCTATATAGTTTAGGGTTGCATTTCTCTTATAAGCTAATATTATAATTTAATGATTTTAACAAATATTAATGGAATGACGATATATAACAAATACCTATACAATAAAAAATTATCTTCGAAGTATTCTTTTAAATTATAATAAGTTTTAATTTGGAAAAAAACCGATTTAAAAATACTTACTTATAGTCATACACTTGCATTATATGCATTCTACTAATATTATAAATGTGAAAGTTTGTATGTTTGCATATTTATTTACTCAATCATGCAAAAACTACTAAACTGATTTAGATGAAATTAAGTGTACATTTAGTTTATGACGTGCGGGGTTTCCCATATAGATCGGCGCGGAACCGCATCGGATCCGCGCGTGAAAATGTTACAGAACGTAGGCCCTGGATTGAGACATAGGATACTTTGGATCCCAGAAAAACGCCGTACCTATAAATTTTTCAACTGTCACATTAACATTGACAACTCTTTGACGTGAATAAAAATTGAAAATCAAACGAACTTACCTGTAAGTGACTTTCGACTTATATTATACGATGTGATTCGCCCGAGAGATTACACTTAATTCACTTGTACGATGGCAGCACATAATGCGTGCTACTATGCACTAATGCACAGAAGTATAATTGAAAGTCAAACGAACTTACCTGTAAGTGACGTTCGACTTATATTATATGATGTGATTCGCCCGAGAGATTACACTTAATTCGCTTGTACGATGGCAGCACATAATGCGTGCTACTATGCACTAATGCACAGAAGTATAATTGAAAGTCAAACGAACTTACCTGTAAGTGACGTTCGACTTATATTATACGATGTTATTCGCCCGAGAGATTACACTAATTCACTTGTAGTAGCACGCTTTATGTGCTGCCATCGTACAAGTGAATTAAGTGTAAACTCGACGGGCGAATCACAGAAGTATAATTGAAAGTCAAACTAACTTACCTGTAAGTGACGTTCGACTTATATTATACGATGTGATTCGCCCGAGAGAAGAATTGAATTAAGTGTAATCTCGAAGGGCGAATCACAGAAGTATAATAGCCACTGGCACTCAATGTATCACAGCTCAGATCACACGAGCGCGGGTGTTCGTCCGTGGTATTAGCAGTTCAAAAGGCTTCACAGCGCAGGTTTGTCCGAGCGTTTTACACGGAATGCCCCCGGTTTTGCATACCGGCACCGCCTGCAAAGACGCTAATACGAAAGGACCGGTGACTTTTGTTTGGCCGGAATTCACAATCTGATCAAACAAGCTTTGAATTTTGAAACTTTGCTATAAAATCTTAGCCGTATAACGATCAGAATTGACTTATTTTACACTAACGCAATGAACTGGCTTATTCTGTACGATGGTTTTTGTTTTGGATCAGTTCTTCATTACGGTGCCGCTTACCATCTGACACAGCTTATGCTGATGATGGATCTGTCCATAGTGTCCATAACTCACCACTCCCGGTCCACCACTCACTGCTCAAAGTCCATCGCTCACCGCTTCTGGTCTACTATCTCCGCTACCGGACTATGACCCCCGCTTCCAGATTTACTGCTCCCGGTCCATCAGAAATCAGAAATCAATATATCTTTATTCAAATTGGATGTATAGTACAAATCTTTTGAATCGTCCAAATTTTTTTTACCTACCACTCGTTATTGGACATATTTTTTAGCTGCGGAGAATAACGAGTGAAAATAACTCCACTACCATCAATTGTGACTCCCGGTACATCACTTATCGCTCCCGGTCCATCACTTATCGCTCCCGGTCCATCACTTATCGCCCCCGGTGCATCACTTATCGCTCCCGGTCCATCACTTATCGCTCCCGGTCCATCACTTATCGCTCTCGGTCCATCTTCCCGCTTCCGGTTCATCATACACCGGAGCCGGTCCATCGCTCACCACTCCAGGTTTATTACTCACTGCTCCGAAACCATCATACATAGCTCCATGTTCATTGTCCCCGCTCCCGGTCCATCACTGACTACTCCCAAGTTTTAAAGCAAGTCCACAGTCACCGCCGTCAGTGGTCACCCACCCAGCTGCCTAGCTAGGCTATGACGAATTAATCAAAAATAAAATCGCCTAGCACCCATCCGCCATACCGGAAAGGAACTTGGTTCCAATAATCTCTCAAAAAACGTATCTATCGTAAATCTAAAGAAAAGTTACTAGAAAAAAAAATCTAGTAAACTTTTCTTTAGATTTAAACATCTAGCAGTTAAATTCTAAAAAATAAATAAAAACATAACTATAATTGCTATTTCTTCTTTCAAATGTTTAATACTTGAAAAAGTATTCATTTGACATTGTGGTTACCTACAATGCGAAGATATGGCGCTGCCTTGCAGCTTAAGGCTAGGAAAATTTCGACGCGGCCAATAGGGCCGTGGTAGCATAATGGTCAGTGCATTCGCCCGGATTGCGAAGGGTGCGGGTTCGAGTCCCGTCCGCTGCTTGGTCAGCGTGGATTTTTTTTTCTAGTAAACTTTTCTTTAGATTTAAGCATCTAGCAGTTAAATGCTTAAAAAAATGGATGCGTGTAACTTATGTACGCGCGTGACAAGTTATACTTCTTTAGCATCATTAAAAATATTTTTTAATTGCATGCAAATAATTAATAATTACAATAAAATAATAAAAGGACTGGAAAAGGATAGTTAACACAGTCAATTAAGTTCAGTTTTAATTTGAAAAATTAAATAAATATTCAAAATATTCAATTAAAATCACTACTGAATTTAAGTTATTACTCCATATGTAATTAGCATTTGTAAGTAACTAAAACACGTTGTGTCTATATAGAAACTAGAAACATGTGGATAAATATTATAAATATGAAAACAGTGATCAGAGGCGACGAGCGTGCCAACATTGTTTTTGACAACGCGATCATCTTATAGAGCTCCGTGGATCGTTCAAAGTACCTTTCGAACAGATGTCTAATAATGGTTACCCACCATTATTAGACACTAACATTCATAACGCGCCCGCGGCCAACTTCATGGTGTTACTATTGTGTTACAGTGATGCGCGTGTTAGCATTGGCATTAATAATTAATTTTATAAACACTTTGAAACTTATATAAAGCAATAAAAGCAAATGGAATGGAAATAAAACTATTCAATAGATTCAGATTTCTTTATTTTATAAGGGAAATCACTACTTTCAAAATTATTAAATGTTTAAAGTACACTATTTATTGATTATTAAAATTAAAATACCAAAACAAAGTATAAAATCTTTACTCGCAAATAATCTCTTATTTTAATTTTTAAGATTACTTAAGTAATTTCTATTGTAAATGGCAAAGATATATTATTGTATATTATTTTTAGATATTAGGTAGTTTTAAGCTTTTTGTAATTGTAAACTCATACATTTTATTAATCTAAATAAATTTCCTTATTAGATTATGACTTACAATATTATACAAATATAATTCCGATAAAAGTTATAAACAACAATATGAAAATGATTACTTAACTCAGAGCTCCGCTCGGTCCGATGGCTCGATACAGAATCGCCCCGCAAAGGTTGAAGCTCGGCCTTTTAAAGGCAGCGACAAACAACTAACGTCATCGGGCCGTTCAGAACACGTGTACAAAGATTTCGCTGACTACCCGCAATTTATGAAATATTCTATTAAATTATGTAATTTAGTGCTAGCAATAGATTTTCACAGTATTTTATATAAAACCTACATTACAAAAATCAAGTACGAGTATTGAAGCAGCAATAACATCACTGAATCAACCATTTTTAAGTGTACAATAATTATACAGCCGCCTCGATGTTTTGTTTTTAGCTTGTTAATGACCTTATGTGTATATTATCTAACACGGCCATTCTGACATGTACTTCGTTCTCGAAGTACACTTTGAAATAATGTGATCACTTTAAAAATTGTTTTACAGGGTAACTTTATTTAAATAAGATCTAGCGATCAACTCAGCTTGTTTATGACCTTATGTCACAGGCATAGTCACAGTCACAGTCATGGTCACAGTCATAGTCACATTCAATTGTATAAAAGCATATATTTATCATAGTCTCTGGCCTTGGCATACTAGTCCTATCACCTGCTGCGCATGAATTTCAGACTAGCATCGGGGCAGTGACTGACCAGCAGTATACAAATATATATCATAGTCTCTGGCCTTGACATACTAGTCCTATCACCTGCTGCGCATGAATTTCAGACTAGCATCGGGGCAGTGACTGACCAGCAGTATACAAATATATATCATAGTCTCTGGCCTTGACATACTAGTCCTATCACCTGCTGCGCATGAATTTCAGACTAGCATCGGGGCAGTGACTGACCAGCAGTATACAAATATATATCATAGTCTCTGGCCTTGACATACTAGTCCTATCACCTGCTGCGCATGAATTTCAGACTAGCATCGGGGCAGTGACTGACCAGCAGTATACAAATATATATCATAGTCTCTGGCCTTGACATACTAGTCCTATCACCTGCTGCGCATGAATTTCAGACTAGCATCGGGGCAGTGACTGACCAGCAGTATACATATTATATCATAAGTCTCTGTCATAATAGTCCCATCACCTGCTGCATATGAATTTCAAACTGATATCAGTGCAGTGGTAGACCAGCAGTGGTGGTTTTACAACACAATCATAGGATCAGGTAAAATTTAAAACTTTTCGTTGGTATCACATTTTTTCAAAGTATATTACGAGTGGTTTAAGAAAAACTAATCAATAATACTATTCCATGCACAAATATTTTAATCAAATATTAAATTTTATACTCTAAACTTTTATTGGTATATCATAAAATATTACAGGTACATATGATCATAATAATTTAATCTCATTGTTTATACTAACAACATATTTCATAAATCGATTTTAGAACATAACTGTATTTTATTTACTTTGTCGAGCTGCCTTAAGACTTTTATTGAGCGTTTGGATTTTTCATTGGAAGATTTTTAAAACTTTATTGTCTATGTTTGAATGTATTAGCTAATATAATTAATAAAGTGATTTATTTAATTCTTTTACATAATTTTGAGTTTCTTTATTTGACCCTATCTACCGTAAACTACCACCGGTTCCAAAGTTGGGAGACCTTTCCGAGAAGAACCAGCGAAACAAACTCAGAGAGGCTTTCTATCTCCCTTTTATGTTAAATCATGCAAACAAAAAGAACTAACAGTATCTGTTGGTCTTGCAGTATGTGCCGGGTTGCGATTTTATCCGTTGTGTAATGGTTAACAGTTATATATATATTTTTTCAAAGCTACGGCCGATTCTCGAATGATAAATTTTGTTCAGCCAATTCCCCTTGGCTACTACAATACTCCTTAGAAATTACATGATTCCGTTGACCACTACCCCTTAAACTATAACGATCATTATTCGAAATCTCTATAATTTCGTACGGTTCCCTAAATTTCGGTCTTAATTTTCATGACGTCTACGATCCTGATAACATAACACTATATTACCAATCTCAAAACCCTTATTGTCCTCCCCTAACAATTGTCAAAATGTAAACGCCGCTGAGCTAAATTACGATCTGATCTAATGTCTGTTATTTTCCGTAACTCCTATATAATTAAGACGATACTGAATTCATGGAATGTTTGCATTACGACCAATAAGTAAACGAATTGATGTAAATCTTGTCGAATTTTGAATATAGGTATTTAAAGATTGTTGTAATTTCCACAAACCGCTTGGCCAATCTGACGAACCATTGCAGGTAGTATTAAGCATATCTATCACGTAAATAAATGTTGTGTTACAAGTTTTACTAGAAAGGAAAAAAACCAAAATATTAGATAATTATCAGCCAACTGATCAGTCCTTGAATGTTGCTTTAGTTAGGAACCTGGGACTTCTTCTAGACAGCAAATAATCGATTAATGATCACATTGAAAATATAACTTTTAAAGCTTATCCAATGCTAGGTTTCGTTCTAAGGGTTAGCAAAGACTTTAAGATGTTCCATTTTAATTCTATTATTTAACTCCATAGTCCTTATTCTCCTTTTCTTTTGAGTAACATTCGTGTTCCCGTTTAAACTCTAGGTCTAACAGCCTAGTTTAGTGTACCTTTTGTTGAGACAAAATTTACTTCCAACACATTTTTGTACCGAGCCTGTGATTCATATAATAATAAATTCAATTTTATTGATATATTTAATAATGGAATTAATGATTACAAAAAGCATTTAATTAAGCAATTGAATAAATTAACTGTTATTTGTTATTTGTATATTTTTGTTTGTATAAGATAGCAAGATCAATAATAACCTTGTGGGTACATCTAATATTTATAGATTATTATAATAACTGCCAACGAGATTTTATATCAACCAATGTATAAAATTTGTCAAAAATACATGTAAAAACAGTGTTCATACCCCAAAGTAACATAATCTGTAACAGCCAAATTGACTAGTACTTCTTTCTCGAAGTAGGTACCTATCAAACTATTATTCTGGAATTTAACTCCGAATGAATAAAATAAAATTCAAGTGGTTTTTATAGACAAAATCTTGTGAATCCATCAACATTGCCAATGAGCGTTGTTCAAAATACTTGACCATTGGTTTTTTTTGGTGTCCCACATTTTGCAGAAGACTAAGGTTTACAGGTCGATATTGGTACTAGTATCTTTACAATTTATCAAATTACCAATTATATATATAAAACAGTTACAAAACCAATCCATTTCTTTGGGAAACTAAAAAAACTAAAATACTAGAGTTTGAAATGTATAAAAAAATATTTGTCTCATTATCTCATAATTTTCAAGCTGATTTTTATCAAGAACCCCTTTAAATTTTAAGAACTAAATCGATAGTTGTTGAGTAAAAATAAAGTAAAATTGTGTTTTGAAACCATTGAGTTCAGATAATTTCCGACATTATTTATAAAACATTGTCTCGCGAAAAAGTTCCAAAAACGTTATTCCGCTTTTTTTTTACCCAAAGAACATGGTAAAATTTTGTATAAGCGACTGCTCTAGCAATGTATAAATATTGTACTTAGTTATATATAATGCAGAATGGCTGGATTATTTACAGAGCCATAAATTTCGCATTTTCTTAGAATATATCTTCACATTTATCTGATTAACACTTCACAAAAAGTATTTTTAAAAGTAAAATTATATACAAATAATTTTTTGCTGTCGGCCTGACATGAAATCTGTGAAGTTTTATTTTGTTCATTTGCAAAAATCAAAGCATTAATTATCATACAGCCTTCTCTCAAGCCTGATCAGAAAAACAAAATCTAGTATTTTAGGCCTTCAGTGATTTGTTATAATAAAAATAAGGGCCTTTCACTAAAGTTGTAAGAGAATTATAAACACGTTATAATTAATAAAAAAAATACACAAAATTATGGGCTAATGCGATAATTATACACGTTAAGGGCAGTTTCTTAGCCATGTCCTTTGCCAAATAGAAAATTCAAACTAATGATAAACTACATTTAACATATTGGCAACACTTTTAGTATCGAAAACACGCTCCGAGAAGTAACCTGTGCTGTGTCGATCAAAAATAATGTCAATTCATGTTAACAGTTTTTGAAATAAGTAACAACAGTTAATATATCAATGACAATAGTCTATACTTTGTTTTCTTGGGTACATTGTGGTGCAATAAAAATCTATTACGCTTATTTTTTATCATAGAAAATATTTTTGAAGTATTTACATCGGGAATTCGTTACTTTTTTTTTGGTTATTTTTGCATGGTATCGTATTTATACGATACCCCTATTTATAGAAAGGCAGGTAACAACACAAAAATAATAGATGAAGCCATGCTTACAAGTCAGTAACACTTAAAAAAAATGGAGTTTCTCAGTTCGTCAGAAACTTGTTCTGTATATGCTACTCGATTATAAGTTTATTTGGGTGCATTTCAATATCAAGTCCTAAAAGTAATGCCAACAAATTAATGATAAAACCACAAAGCTGGAAATCTAGTTCTTAAACTTATACTAGTGTATAATACGAAGCCTTACAATTCAGATTTTGTTCCTCTCGATTCGTTTTTTTTGTTATCTGTCCAAATAGTGAACAATTTTCAATCAATATATTTTTTTTTGCACTGTTTAGCTTTCTAAACTAAAATAAATGTCTGATTATTATAGTTATTCGTAATTTTCTAGTTGTGAAGTTCATAATATAAACCTTACCTGTATTTATCATTATAGAATTAAACTTCAGAGTCAGAAAATGTCCATGGTAACAAAACAATAAAATTTTGAATATAACTGAAAGATTTCTAATTATTATTTAACCTTTTTGATCTCAAGCCATTGGTTATGGTCTTGGAATATAATTATTAAAACATTAAAAACACTGTTGCCGTATTTTCTTTTATTTTCAACTAAATTTTTATCAGTTTTAATATAAAAATGGTAAATGAAACGTAATAACATATGTCTTGTCTCGTCTTGGATATCGAATTTGGCTAGATTTTTATTTTTCTTAACTTTTCAAGACATGATCAAGAAATTTCAGATTAATTCAATAAGTTGTGCATCAAAAACAAAATGTTTTACCCAGTAACCTTACTTTATTTCTACATAAATCACTATAAGAATCAGATAAATTAGAAGAATACAGAACTGCTTTAGTGAATCTCTCACACAGATTTCTCTTTACAGGGTAAGAATTTATTACATTAACATAAAAAAAAAAACCCCTTAATCTTCCTTCTACAGGTTCCCGTTTCGAACCACGCTAAATCAGGGCCCTTAACGGCCTTACCTCCTTTAGCAGCTGTCGTGATATTGCTCCGACTGAACTCCTTTGTCAGGACTTCGATGCTGTCTCACCAGCCAGCCGCTCCGGAATCATTATCCGGATTGAAGACTGATGGTGCCACGTAGTCATCCTTCTCACTCGGTGTAGTGAAAGCATTGCTGATTGCCTTCAGCAGATTCCGTTTTTCTCCGACATTCATTATGAAACAAATAATTATATTAGTTTTATGAGAATAGGTTGTTTATCCCACTTCTGATGTTAGCATTGGCATTAATAATTAATTTTATAAACACTTTGAAACTTATATAAAGCAATAAAAGCAAATGGAATGGAAATAAAACTATTCAATAGATTCAGATTTCTTTATTTTATAAGGGAAATCACTACTTTCAAAATTATTAAATGTTTAAAGTACACTATTTATTGATTATTAAAATTAAAATACCAAAACAAAGTATAAAATCTTTACTCGCAAATAATCTCTTATTTTAATTTTTAAGATTACTTAAGTAATTTCTATTGTAAATGGCAAAGATATATTATTGTATATTATTTTTAGATATTAGGTAGTTTTAAGCTTTTTGTAATTGTAAACTCATACATTTTATTAATCTAAATAAATTTCCTTATTAGATTATGACTTACAATATTATACAAATATAATTCCGATAAAAGTTATAAACAACAATATGAAAATGATTACTTAACTCAGAGCTCCGCTCGGTCCGATGGCTCGATACAGAATCGCCCCGCAAAGGTTGAAGCTCGGCCTTTTAAAGGCAGCGACAAACAACTAACGTCATCGGGCCGTTCAGAACACGTGTACAAAGATTTCGCTGACTACCCGCAATTTATGAAATATTCTATTAAATTATGTAATTTAGTGCTAGCAATAGATTTTCACAGTATTTTATATAAAACCTACATTACAAAAATCAAGTACGAGTATTGAAGCAGCAATAACATCACTGAATCAACCATTTTTAAGTGTACAATAATTATACAGCCGCCTCGATGTTTTGTTTTTAGCTTGTTAATGACCTTATGTGTATATTATCTAACACGCGCGCATCTCGAAATTTCACTCACATGATTTTTTCATAAAGCGCCCGCGGCCAACTTCATGCTGTTACTTTTGGGTTACAGTGATGCGCGCGCATCTAAAAATTTCACTCTCATCATTTTTTTTTATAACGCGCCTAAAGAAGTATAACTTCAATAAATAAAAACGTATCAATCGTTTTCAAATCCTTCCAGTCCTTATGATTGTATCAGTTTAAATTTCACCCTTGTTAGTAACAATAAACGAGCAAGCCAAATCAATTTGTTTACATTAAACGGGCAAACAATTATAGAGTTATCTACTCGATGGAAACATCCGCTATTCAATTAGTCCACTACTTGTTTTCGCTTTGTACCACCCCAATAGCAATTAGATACTGTAGCTTTTAAGGAACATAAATAATTGAACATCGGGCTACACCACTAAGAGGCTTTAGGATTGGGGTTGAAAAATCGCATCTTCAATAAAAATAAAAGCTTGCTAAGTTGTAAGACTGTTGATCCACCTAGGAAAAAACTTCTTTAAAAACATTCAATTTTATATGAAATGAAATGAAATGAAATGAAAAGTCATTTATTCAGTATAGGCTGTTACAAGCACTTGTGAAGGTCAAGAAGCTACGCCATCGGTTCGCAAAACTACGGCGGGAGACCTTGTACTGAGAAGAACCGGCAAGAAACTCAGCAAGGGCTGTTTTGTTCTCCCTGTATTGTTGTTATATACAGTGCCGTCAAATTGAAAAATGACTTCAGAAATACGTCTGAAGTCACTTTCCATTACATCATTTAGAATATAAATATATAGTTACAATTAATTTTACAGTTAACATTATATTTAGTATATAGGAAGCGGCATTAGATAGGTACAATATTACTGTTATGAAAAATGACTAATACCCATTTAATATCACATTATAAGAAACATCATGTCCATGCATTACGATAATTTAGATAATCATCAACTTTATAATAGCCCTTATTCATAAGAGTATTTTTGATCTGAAATTTAAATTTAGTCAGTGGAAGCTCAATCAGATCTAGGGGAACTTTATTAAACATAATAATCCTATAAAGCGCTGCAGTTGTATGTTATTGTCATAGCACATTTTAAATTATACTCCAGTAATACATAGTTTATTTAACTCAAATAGAATACACCAATAATAATATAATATACAATAATAATACTCAAATTGGTCCCTTGGTCCGTGGGGTCCTAGCGCTATGAGGTTTTTTAAGGAAATATCAAAAAGGTTAGTCGACATCACTGGAGACCGAAGAGCTAACAGCTACCTCGGACAACGAATTAGTCTCGCTATTCAAAGGGGGAACGCTGCTAGTATCTTCGGAACCTTGCCTAAAGGGACTCCTTTTAGTAATATATTTTAGTTATTATACTATATTTTTTAAGGTTTTTAGTTTAAGGTTCATTGTTACTGTGTATAAATATACCTAATAGAATACAGTACAGATTGAAAACAAACCGTGATCTTTCATTCGTAAACTTTGTCCAGTAAGGTATTTTAGGTGTCCCTAGAATCGGTATTTCAGGAATAAACATATGCTTAGGTGCTAAATTTAAAAAACGCCACTACTAGGGTCGCTAAAATGCAGACGCTAAGTGAAAGCATGTTTTTGTACATGGCTTAGTACTAGGTAGTATTAAAGGAAAAGCAAAAAGGTTGCTCTGGAGGAAATGGATCGGAACACGGACCGACAAAGAATGATGGTGTCGGGAGCTGATGTTCCATCGATCTTAAGAAAGGACGTTTAAATTGAATGTAAGCATGACTGCATACCATAAGGAAATTGAATTGTTTAATAGTATGTTTTTATTTATTTTTAAGCATTTAACTGCTAGATGTTTAAATCTAAAGAAAAGTTTACTAGAAAAAATCCACGCGGACCAGGCAGCGGACGGGACTCGAACCCGCACCCTTCGCAATCCGGGCGAATGCACTGACCATTATGCTACCACGGCCCTATTCGCCGCGTCGAAAGGAGATTGCTCAGCTTCCATACATGTTTGGCCTAAAAACCAATAATCATGAAAAATTGTTTCCTAGATTCGAAATTATGTATAAATTACTGTAGAAACGAATATTATAGACGGCCACCCCTGAGAACTTCTATAAACCATATACACTGAACATATTAAAATAATAAAAACAAATAAGTTATATAGTAAACTAGGGAAATCAAGCCAAGTACCAAAATTATGGATTAGATTCAAGTATATAGAGCATGTACATTAACAGATAGTTGTCTGTTTTTAAAGTTAATGCATAAGAGTAACTTTTAAAATCAGGTGTCATTTCCGGTTATAATAAAGTACTCTGTGACAGAAACTGTGTGATGATTGTGAATGAGCCACAGTTATGAGAGAATTTTTAAACTCTCGTCAACCAAAGAAAGCTAAGAGATTTAGGTTCTATAGCCATATATTCAGTAGCTTCATTATTTTTGTTATGTTTTTAAGATAACCACCAATTTTGACCACGAGTGATATAGAATATGTAAACATTTTAGACTTGACATTGGCTAAATGCACAAACCGTGCGAAGCCATATAGAAAAAAAAGTAGGGAGTCCTCACATTTAGTGTATGTGAAGTGTGTGTGCATGATTTGTTGAGAGTGTGGTGAGTGTGTGTGTTGTGAGTATACGTGAGAGTGTAGTGTAGTTAAGTATGTTTTATTAAGTGTATTCCGGATTTTTAAAAAAAAATAAGTTTTTATCATTATTATTAATTATTAATTTACTTTTGATTCAAAATATTTTTAATTCTTTAATCTATATTATTCTTTTTAAAATACTTTCCGTCTCTTCATAGGTTAATGATTTTAGCCATTTCTCAGCTACTTCTTAACATTCGTGCTTTTTTCTATGGTATATAATTAGATAAAAACAAGAAGGGTAGATACGGTACGCTCATACTTGCATCAAACAAAAACTCGGCACGGCAGCGCGAACGGGACGGCGAGATCCGCGTCACTGCATTACCGACCCGAACGAAACAGCACGTTAAGTTTTAACGGCAGCGCGAACGGGACGGCGAGATCCGCGTCACTGCATTACCGACCCGAACGAAACAGCACGTTAAGTTTCAACGGCAGCGCGAACGGGACGGTGAGATCCGCGTGACTGCATTACCGACCCGAACGAAACAGCACGTTAAGTTTTAACGGCAGCGCGAACGGGACGGCGAGATCCGCGTCACTGCATTACCGACCCGAACGAAACAGCACGTTAAGTTTCAACGGCAGCGCGAACGGGACGGTGAGATCCGCGTGACTGCATTACCGACCCGAACGAAACAGCACGTTAAGTTTCAACGGCAGCGTGAACGAGACGGCGACATCCGCGTCACTGCACTACCGACCAATCACGCGACCAGTACTCGACGTCACTACCGAATAAGATTCAAAACAAACAGCAATTTTTATGAAAAAATATATTTTATAGTACTTACGAATGAAAAGTGATGCCGTGGGTTTTATTTTTAGTTTTTGAGCAATTTGAACACTTTTTAAAAACACACTTAGGCATTGTTTTATCATATAAACACAAAATATTAGCAATATTTCTTTTTGGCGTTCACATGTACGTCGTTTGCATGTCAAGTTGTGACTAAAGCGATTAGGGTCGTGGACCACAATTCATGCGGATCACTTTTGTGAGGCTAGTGCCGTATCTAGTATATATTTAATATTTTATTGACTTTATTATAAATAAACACTGATTGGTTACTATATTGCCGTTTAGCAAACTCTGTACGAATCTTGCCAGACTGAGCAACAATGTGGTTGCGTCTCTTATTCATTTTTTTTGGATCAAAAGGTAAACTTTCGTGCATATTTAGTATAAGATTTAAAATATATAATTTAAAGAAAAGTATACTAGAAAAAAATCCACGCGGACCAGGCAGCGGACGGGACTCGAACCCGCATCCTTCGCTATCCGGGCGAATGCACTGACCATTATGCTACCACGGCCCTATTAGCCGCGTCGAAATTTTCCTGGCCTTAAGCTGCAAGGCTTATAAATAATATATAATTTTCTAATTGTAAAAAAGATTACCTGCACAACCTAGTGAGGCAGCAACAAACAACAAACAATTAATGTGAAAGGTGACTTCTTGAATCATCTCTGAAGTCATTTTTCAATTTGACGACTCTGTAAATAATAAAACAGGGTGAAAAAAACAGCCCTTGCTGAGTTTCTTGCCGGTTCTTCTCAGTACAAGGTCTCCCACCGTAGACTTACGAACCGATGGCGTAGCTTCTAGACATTCATGAGTGCTTGTAACAGCCTAAACTGAATAAATGATTTTGATTATGATTGATTATGATAGCTAGCTAGGTAGCTGGGTGGGTACTGTAACGTCCTCCTTTTTTAGTTACGTTACAGCCTCCTTGTTTAGGTAAACTCTTTGATCTTGCCATGACTACGGTTGGCAGTTATATTAAAAAGTTAATGTCATGATTTTAAGATTTGAAATAAGTTACGTCCCTGGGTTCTATCCACTCTGGCTAGAACTCCTCAGTACCTAGATTGGCTGCCAAGTGAGCGTCCACTGATGGTGGCGGTTGTGGACTTGGTTTAAAGTTTTGTTTAATAGTTTTACGTAATTCGGAAATCACCACGCCTCGGATTGGTGGGTAGGACGCTGTTTTATGGAAAAAGGAGATTTTGAGATGGATAGAGGAGGGCCCGGGACCCAATGCGCTCTGGTCCCAATACGTACTAAATCAATGTATGCGTACGAAGAAGAATTTTATTTTAGGAATTGTTTTGTATCGAAGTTCTAGTTACCAGCGCCAGGTAAAGGACCCAGTTGAAAACCATCCACTTGTCAGACTACTGTTTTGTTTGGCATCCACTTGTCAGATAAAGGACCCAGTTGAAAACCAGCGCCATTGCATACTGCACTGACATTATGCTGAACTGGGCCCTTTTCAGCGTAGCCGTGGATACGGAGTGGTATAGGTATCGATTCTGGCATTTTTCTATTAACTTAGGACTGAATTTGGCATCGGTCAGTCCTTTTCATTCACTATACGTAGTGACAGGGATACGCTGCTGTCAAGTTTAAGTTTCCGTTTGGGGGGTCGTGCCGGAATCGACGCCAGTATGGTATAATGATATAATGTTAAGTGGTATTTATTAATGTCTGTATCTAACTGTCATTTTGTAAGTTATAAGTATAACAATTCATCTGTATCCGTGTACTGTGCTGAATAAACGATTTTGATTGATTTGATTGATTGATTGATATTTCGGACGAGAAATGCGAAAAATTTTAAGATTTTTCTGTTACAACCGGCAGTTGTTCCGTAGAAGAGAAAATAGAAATAGAAACAGAGCAGTTATGATCCCGTTTCATTGGGTTTTATCATAGCCCGGAGCCTGCAAGAGAAAAACAAAGGAGTGTGCTCCGACGGCCGGCGCTACAGAATTTACAGTAAAAATGCATTTACTATTTAAAAAACCGTCAAGCTCAATAAGTGTAATAATCTCTCTTCGTTCCGTCAAATAGATGTTATTTTGTTTTAACCTTTTAGGGCGCTTTCAATTTATGCGTTTCTTGACGAACTGCTGCGGTGCCGAAGCGGTGCGTTTGTCGTACAGCGTACGGACGATCCTTTTTTTTCACACAAAACGCGAACGCTCGACAACAGGACTGTTGCCGCACCGCGCGTAAATTGAAAGCGCCCTTAAAATTATTAATTTTCTTAAAAGTAACTAATCAAAAAGAAAATGATATTAAAAAAAATGTGTGTGTCAGCTCCGACGCACGCCGGGAGTTTACTCCTTAAGTTCGATAGTCTACAGACGCAAAAAGAGTTTATTTAACGGTATGCAATGTGTTGACATTCCCGTAGGGTTTATCTTTAAACCTTACAATACTTACTGTATATTTGTTACTAGCGGCCCGCCCTCGCTTCGCTTCGGTCTAGAGCTGTAGTGTAGACTACAGTTTTTGTTCTCAGGTTTGTATTATACACAATGACATTCATCTATGATTCTTCTTATACCTGCATGCAAAGTCTCAGCCCGATCGGTTTAAAATTGACAAAGTTTCATACAAACTTTCATTCCCAATTTATCCCCTTGGGGGTAGAATTGATCAAAATCCTTTCTTAGCGGATGCCTACGTCATAACATGTACCTGCATGCCAAATTTCAACCCGATCCGTCCAGTGGTTTGGGCTGTGCGTTGATAGATCACTATGTCAGTCAGTCACCTTTGAGTTTTATATAAATAGATTATACTAAAGTACGAAACTTAAGTTCACATTGCAGATTGAAGAGAGAACTCAATCAACTTATTATCATAGTACTCGTATATAAAAAAAAAACGTAAGAAATTACATTTTGATACATTTTATCGAAGTAGCTAAGAGAATTACGCTTGTTACGAGCAACTACAAAAGCAACGCCCTTAATCGTCGCCATTAATGAATTATCCAGGTAGATTTAACAATAGCGTTCCATCCGATCAAGGGAACCCTAAAAGCCGACCCTTGTGACAGTCTGTTTCAGAAATTTTCATTTGAGCGTGTAGAATTATTGGAAGAATGTCCATTTCATTCTGAACACAAAGTTGGAGCTTGGAGCTATGCGAATCGAAGAGGTGGATTCTTTCGTGATTATTGAGCGCTTTGTGGGTCGATTTGACATTTGTCGACGGAAAATCTCAAAAGAGAGGATCGCTCGGGTGTAAATATTAAAAGTGGGTTTCAAATTTTGCTCTTTCGTAGAGGACCATTGAAAAATAATCGATAACACTACAAACAAAATCTAAAAGAAAACAAAAACGATTGATTGAATCATTTGTCCCACCGCCGCGGCGAGGAAGTGATTAACTTAGGTATTTCTTTTTCATAGCCAGCTAGGCTAGCTAGACTCTACCCCACTTTTCTTTTTAAAACGCAGGCAAAAAATCTTTTTACAGACGACGGCGCCTTTAAGAGGCACACCGCCGAACGGACCTCACACCTGGCTCCCGCAAGCCTTACGGACCCCCACAGTGGCTGCCCACTCAGGACCCCGTAACTCTTACGGGCGCTTTACGGTATAATATCCGCTAAAAAACCCTACGAATACCTTCAATGCTGCTTCATGCGAAGCCGCGGGGTCCCCGTTAGGGATTCTTCCGCGACTCCGCACCCAGCAGCTTCCCGGCCTCGCCGGGGCTCCACGGCAGGGGTCTCCCGGGTATTGCAGGGATCCCGCAGACGTGCGCAGGATGGCCCGCGCGTGGGGGCTGAGTACGCGGCCTAGTGCCCTCCGTACCGTCCTTCGCTGCGGAGGGCCACTCGGGGATACCCCTCCGCTGTCCCCCCTTTACAAGACAGAACTGCAATAGGGAGGGCCGCCGTTCCCGTGGGAGTGGGACGAGGAGGGTACTTCTCCCCGTCCCTCTCCCCTCGCCGTCGATGCAGGGGCGGGCACCTCCCCTACCGGTCGCCTGCGTCACCCCGCCCCTTCTCCTCGGAGAAGAGGGGGGAAGAGGCTCTACCCCACCTGATGTTAAGCGGTGATAGAGTCCAAATGCGAAGATAGCTATTCTCGCTCAAGAAACGTACAGTAGATACACATTCCGTTTGTCAACAACAGAGATGCATATATTAATAGTTTATGGCTGGCTATTCAGTTTCGGTAAGACCTCGCATTCTTTGCTTGTCGCTGAGCGAAAATACTCCCTCAGTAATGCCCCTACCCTTCACCATACTATTGGAACTACACTCTTGCTTCACGTTGCTCGCCAACTCGTTTCGAGTTTCTAGCTCTACTCGCTTCTCGTTCATCGTTGGCGATGGAACAAGTGCCTCTATGATGAAAAAGCTTACCTAGTATTCGATCTTATCATCATATTGATATTGATAACCTCCGTGGCGGAGTGGTATGTAGGCTCGGTTTCATGGTGTCGCCGCTCGATAGGTCACGGGTTCGAATCCCGGTGAATGCAGATCTTTGTGATGAATACGAGCATTTGTACTCCAGTCATGGATGTTTAATATGTATATTAGGGTGGTCCTTATTTTGGGTAAGTCGGAATTTCAAACCTCTCACCCCTTGCATATCTCCCATTTGCCAAAAAAAAAATGTGTGCAAAGTTTAAGCCCAATCGGACAACGTTTACCCGTGGCCCAAGAGGGTCAAAGTTCAATATTCGTGCCAATATGTAAAAACTAATTTTTGGGTTAATTTCTAAGGGCATAGATGATTTCATTTCCATGGACTCAAATAAGCTCTTTGTACGATTTGGTGTATCTTCTGAGTTCCTTAACGAGGATCCGTCGACTTGGAACAGTAATCAAACCTACTTAGATGCGTTAGAATTCTTCAAGAGCGTCAGAGTGGTAAACGACGTGGCTGAGAGAGGAGTAAAATTAATGGATGACTACAATAAAGTCATTACAAAAAATGAAGAACAAAAGCAAAGTCTTTTACAAGTCGTCCAAGACTATCGTAAAACATTTCCGGACTGTAAGAGATCTACGATGTGCAAGCAATTTTAAAAAAAATCTAAAATAAATTCAATCATTTTTATTTATATAAAATCACAGACGTGTGCGAATACCATCTCATGGCTCCTGCCACGAGTTTCCTTTGTATTTATATTCAATTATTTTCATTTAATTAATTATCTACGTCAATGCGACTAGAATCGAACAGCGACAGAAAACAGAATACATGATTTATATCTAAAACAGAATAATAATTTCATATTCAAAAACACGATTGTTAACCATCAATTTTATTCATCATCCTTTTTATTTCTGCGCACCTGAAATGATAACATTACATCGCGAAATTTCTGAGGATCCGTTTCGTATACGCTTTTCGTTTCTTATCGATATCACAGTCGCAAGTATTCACGAGTTTCGTTCAGAAATATTAATGAAACAAAATCAAAGGCGATAATGAAACCAAAAAACCATTTTGGTGGTTTTTACCAATGGTTTTTACCATTTGGCTACAATATTAAACTTTGACCCTCTTGGGCCACGGGTAAACGTTGTCCGATTGGGCTTAAACTTTGCACACATTTTTTTTTTGGCAAATGGGAGATATGCAAGGGGTGAGAGGTTTGAAATTCCGACTTACCCAAAATAAGGACCACCCTAATGTATATTCTATAGATATATACTTATATATATACTACACAAGCTCTACTTAGCTTGGAATCAAATTGGTAATTGATATGCGTTATCAGCAATCAATTCGTTACTATATTGCAATTATGACTAACTAAATGCCTGTTACCAATTTATCGAATCAGCATTCTCAACAAATTTGCGGAGTTTACCACTTTAACGTAACTATTCGCACAATTCAAATGAGCTGACATTAATATATTATTGGTACTTAAGCGTACTACCGAAATTTTAGTTGCTTTTACTGTTACAAAGATCTATAACTCGATAATTGGTTAAAATTTGGTGTAAAATCATAAAGGACATGGTAAAATTTTGTATGAGCGACTGCCCTAGCAATGTAAAAATATTGTACTTAGTAATATAATGCACAATGGCTGAATATTTATAATTTCTATAAAAAAGGGCCCAGGAACTTTTGATAAAGTCACAATCTTGAAAATTATGAGATCTCCTACGACGTCATTACCTTTGCTACATTTGATAAAAGATGTTGCAAATTATTTACAGAGCATAGATTTAGCATTTTCTTTGAATATTTCCTCCAAATTATCTGATTAACACCTCACAAAAAATATATTTAAAAATAAAAATAAATACAGATATTTTGTTTTCATCAGCCTGACATGAAATCTGTGAAGTTTATTTTGTCAATTCACAAAAATCAAAGCATTAATTATCATACAGCCTTCTCTCAAGCCTGATCAAAAAAATAAAATCTTTTATTTTAGGCCTTCAGTGATTTGTTATAATAAAAATAAGGGCCAAATATGTCATAGTTTTTGGGAATTTTGTAATTCAAATTGTTTATTTCAAAATACTGACAGAAATATTTTTTAGTACATACACATTTATTTTGTAAAACGGAACATATTCCTTTTGGAACGGACATGGAAGTCAAATTTTATGCTTTTAAATATTTGATTATTTCACGAAAGTTGTATGAGAATTATAAACACGACATAATTAATAAAAAAAATATTACAAAGTTACGGGCTAGTGCAAAATAATTATACACGTTAAAAGAGCAGTTTCTTAGCCATGTCCTTTATGTCGTACTTTTGGAAACATTCATAGATAATAACATATAGACATAGCTTTAGTAAAATATTAAACTTTATCGATAAAAACTATACAATAATGGTACAAATGGCGGACTTAATGCTAATGGCATTCTCTCCCAGTCAACTTTTGGGAGAAGAGAAAAACACGAACGACTATATTTATGGTTTTTAGTTAGCCTTCTGGCAGGGGAGAAAAACATAGGAAACGCCAGCTGCTTAATAACTATAAGCGACAGGACAGACATAATAGTTTTTTTTAAACGAAGAAAATAACAATTATCTGTGACACTGAAGTCACTTTTCAACTTGACGACTCTGTATATATCAATACAGGGAGAAAAAAGCAGCCCTTGCTGAGTTTCTTGCCGGTTCTTCTCAGTACAAGGTCTCCCGCCGTAGTTTTGCGAACCGATGGCGTAGCTTCTTGACCTTCACAAGTGCTTGTAACAGCCTAGACTGAATAAATGACTTTTCATTCATTCATTCATTCATTAATTCATACATATAATTCATTCATTAATTCATTCATTCATTCAATTCATTCATTCTTTCATTTCATTCATACAGACAAACGACAAACAATTGAATAAATAAACAAATGAAATAAAATTTACACGCGCGGATCCGCACCGTAACCACACGTGAAAATTTAACAGTTAAGCCCCGCTGATGACAGAACCATTGAAAGAATTCATTCATCGTTAATTGCTATGATTACTTCAATTTATTTAATTGACTGCTCAACGAAGTCTTCATAATTTTCCATTCGATTTCCGGTGTACACAATTGATTGGCTTTAAGCGCCAATTATTTATTATTGATGCGAAACCGCACAAAGAGAAATCTGAAAAAACCAACTAACAATAAACAAGGAAATTTTATGAAACTCCAATAAGTCGTGAAATGATTCAAATATCAATCTATATATATAAAACTCAAAGGTGACTGACTGACATAGTGATCTATCAACGCACAGCCCAAACCACTGGACGGATCGGGCTGAAATTTGGCATGCAGGTAGATGTTATGACGTAGGCATCCGCTAAGAAAGGATTTTGATCAATTCTACCCCCAAGGGGATGAAATAGGGAACGAAAGTTTGTATGAAACTTTGTCAATTTTAAACCGATCGGGCTGAGATTTTGCATGCAGGTATAAGAAGAATCATAGATGAATGTTTTTGTGTATAATACAAGCCTGAGAACAAAAACTGTAGTCTACACTTCAGCTCTACACCGCAGCGAAGCGAGGGCGGGCCACTAGTCGTCTATAATTTATCAGCAGCGGCGACCATCCTTCATCCCAGCTGCCTGCCAGTTCGAGACGGAACCAAATTAGGCATACTTTTTTTAAGTAATCTTACTCGACAACAGAGGTAATTTAACATATTATACTTAAACACGGACATATTTTAAACTATTCATAAAGCAAGTTTCAGCTCACGCGTGCCATGAAACCACTTATTGAACATATTCGTTCGCAGCACCCCCGGGACGAACGACAGACCGCATCGAATAGTTTCCATTGGTTCATGACGCGAGTGAATGAGTGAGTGGATTGCAAACATTTGTGCTATTCGAGCTTTTGAGCGGTGAACCGCTTTTGAGCGTACGTCTTTCACAGTTGTCACAGAATTTTCTAGTCGACTGCATGCGGAGATTACGTGATAGCAAAACTTTATCGGACGCGATTGATTGATGTTACATTTTGATCAATGAATAAAGTGTATATATAAGTGTCATGGATGTTTAATATGTATTTCTATATAAATATAATTATATATGTACTGTATATGTATTCTATCCGTGACCCTAGTATCCCATAACACGAGCCTTACAGTGCTTACTTTGGGGCTAGGCTAATTGGTGTGTGTTGGAAATATTTATTTATTTATATAAGATGTGAAACGTGAACTATTTTACTTTTGAAGTGAAAAAGTATGAAAACTGATGCATATTCTTTGCTTATTTCCGCATCTATATTTAAAGTCAAATTATAATTTCATTTGTTCCAAATGGAGCAGCATATTGCCATTTACTGCTTGGGTTGGCATGGCATCTGCTCTAAATGTAAAATCGACTTTTCTACTTTTATAAGCCAGAGCAACATAAACTTACAAAATAAAGATGTCAGACCTGAGATCTCTCTCCATATTAAGTACAACTAGCAAACCAGTGAACCAAATGTTCACCAAAACCTGATTAAAAAAAATGTATTTAATTAATTGAGAACTTCGGAGATTTTGTGTGGTTTCGTTTGAAATTCGTGAAATCTCGAAAACCGGAAGTGCTACGTTAATCAAATTCGGTTTGTAGTCTTATCAGACTATTCTTAACTTATAACTTAAATATTCTCTTTATCTATCTCTTACGGTTTGGCCGCTGAAACAGCACCACAGACAGACAGACGGACGGACTTGTCTAATAGATAAGAGATAATCAAACACGATATGTGTACTGTACGTCTCATTTCAGGAGTTCCGTTGTTTATCTAAGAAAGTACTACTCAGACCTTCATCAGATTAATATGGGACAAAACGAAAAAAGAATCACCGGAATCGGTCCACAAACATCGGAGATATGTGAACAACAATAAAAAAAAAATACGAATTGAGAATCTCATCATCTATGTGGGGGATTTTTTCAGGTCAGGCAACGAAGCGATTGGTATTTTTGTTACATATAACAATAACAAACATACGACTGTTTGCCACCCTTTTAACATACAAAAAAAATCTCACTAGTTTCTGTGAGATAATTGGAAACACAACCAATGACATCGTAGGAATGCTCACTGTGAGCGATTTTTCGTAATTAAAACTTCAATTAGTATCGCCACTGATCGACGCGTCATCACAGACCAATGACGCGTTGCGGTGTTTATGTCAAGCTTTTTAAACCAAACGCAATAATTAAACACGTTTATTCGTCCAATAGTACAGTCAATCTGTAGGTTGAGTGGTGAAAAAAAAACCTAAAGGGTAAGTCTTGTTTTTTCTGTTTCCAAATGACGTCAGTAAGCCACCTTGGCGATGGGCATGTTCAACTCGTAGGCGTTTTTTGAAAAACTCAAATAAACCGTCAAAAAATTTTTAAAACGCATTTTTCTTGTTTTGTATGCATTTTAGAGACTTTTTTTTCGAACATAATTGTAAAGGGCGTTGAGTACTACAATTTATGTCATTGTTGCAATCTTGTACAACAAAAAATGCGCATTGTAGGTGGCGCTAAAGTTTCAAAAAAGTGTTTTTTCACTTTTTCACCCTGAAAATATCATTTTAATGGAAAACTTTAAATGGCAAAGTTGTTTCGTACATAATTACCAACAACTTTTGTATAAACATTTTTTTTGTATTACTTACCGTTTTCAAGTTATAAATTGCGCAGGTATGAAAAATCCAATAGAGCGGTTTTGGGCAGTTCAAGTACACATTTGCAGTGCACATTTCAATGTACGTTTTTACTATGTTATTTTTAATCATGAAAAAAAATAAAAATAAAACTATTTTTTTTTATTTTTTTTCATTTTTTTTTGTTTTTCAATCATGAAAAAAAATAAAAAATAGTAAAACGTACATTGAAATGTGCACTGCAAATGTGCACTTGAACTGCCCAAAACCGCTCTATTGGATTTTTCATACCTGCGAAATTTATAACTTGAAAACGGTAAGTAATACAAAAAAAAATGTTTATACAAAAGTTGTTGGTAATTATGTACGAAACAACTTTGCCATTTAAAGTTTTCCATTAAAATGATATTTTCAGAGTGAAAAAGTGAAAAAACACTTTTTTGAGACTTTAGCGCCACCTACAATGCGCATTTTTTGTTGTACGAAATTGCAACAATGACATAAATTGTAGCACTCAACGCCCTCTACAATTATGGTCAAAAAAAAAAGATTCTTAAATGCATACAAAACAAGAAAAATGCGTTTCAAAAAATTTTTGACGGTTTTTTTGAGTTTTTCAAAAAACGCCTACGAGTTGAACATGCCCATCGCCAAGGTGGCTTACTGACATCATTTGGCAACAGAAAAAACAAGACTTACCCTTTAGGTTTTTTTTTTCACTGAAACGATATTTTTTTCGACAGATTGACTGTACTACAACTAGCGGCCCGCCCTCGCTTCGCTTCGGTGTAGAGCTGAAGTGTATACTACAGTTTTTGTTCTCAGGCTTGTATTATACACAATGACATTCATCTATGATTCTTCTTATACCTGCATGCAAAGTCTCAGCCCGATCGGTTTAAAATTGACAAAGTTTCATACAAACTTTCATTCCCTATTTTATCGCATTGGGGGTAAAATTGATCAAAATCCTTTCTTAGCGGATGCCTACGTCATAACATCTACCTGCATGCCAAATTTCAGCCCGATCCGTCCAGTGGTTTTTTGGCTGTGCGTTGAGAGATCACTATGTCAGCCAGTCACCTTTGAGTTTTATATATATACCTAGATTTTATTTTCTTCCGTTTGCTCCGAACACTCTGATCATTTCCTATATCAAGCCTGTTTAAAACCTCTTTAGGTTTTCATTGGAATTTTGATGAATGATTTATGATGGTTTGTGTGTATGACCACGATCAAAAGATCGTACACTTTCTCAATTTGTTAATATATTGCGCATGTATTATGAGGTTTACACTTTTTCCTTCAGTGCTAGGAAAAAAACATCAGCCAATCAACACACAGACACAGCCGAGACTGCAGCGTATCCTATTCACAAGTCTTCCGCATAAACATTTATGTTTAATGTAATATAATGTGAAAATCTTACTCTCATGACTCCTGTACACGGCACATCTTTTTATAGCTGTTCGTTTGCAGTACGTGCCGTACATCTGTGGAACTCTCTCCCACTTACCATAAGGCGCTTTGCTGACGGCGGGGCGGAGCGGGCCGGTCAATTTCGCCGCGAATAATAGCACAAAGTGAATCCTATATTTCAAACGCACACAGAGGGCAAAAAGACCGCGCCTTGGGTGTCCGGCGGGCAGTGGCGGCGCGGCATGTCCGCGGCTGCCCGCCGTGGATCATACAAACCAGTTTATATGCAGTAACGCAGACGGCGGCGCGGGGCGGCTAGCTCACTCCGCGCCACGCGCTTTTTAGTGATGGACTATTCACTAGAACGAACGTCCTGAATTGACTGCCTCTGCCCGTCGTGTGCTTTGTGTACGCGGCGCGGGCAGCCGCAGACATCGACGGGCAGACGCGGTTTTTATTGCTTCGCGGACAAAAAGCCCGCCCCGCCACGTCGTCTGCAAAGCGCCTAAGACGTGCGGAATCCATTCACGCTTTTAAAAACCTTGTTATGTCCTATTATGTCCTTATAAAACTTTCGATTATATATTTTTTTGTGATTACTACCTACTGAACTAGATTTGTTTAGATTTGTTCATTGTTGTGTATGTATCTATTTATTTTTGAAGTTATACTTCTTTAGGCGCGTTATGAAAAAATGATGAGAGTGAAATTTTAAGATGCGCGCGCATCACTGTAATACAAAAATTAACGCTAAAGCGACCAACTTCATGTTACTTTTGTGTTTACCGCACATTAAGAAAATCTACCAACAAAATAGAAATAGAATCTCTATTTAGTGGGTGCTAACGACTGCATTGTGAAGGCCTATCAAAAGTATTTATTAATCTGGAACAACGGAACCAAAGCGCGATTCAGGAGACTACAGCGCCATCTCTTGACCATTGGTGTAGTAGAACCAAAAACCACATCTTTATTTTTTGTAATAAAGTAACAGTTATAGGTATTCATATTTATAATATTTATCCACATGTTTCTAGTTTGTATATTCGGAATACGTGTTTGAGTTTCATACAAGTGCAAATCACATAAGTGTATATTTTTATTAATAAGTATGTATATATTATTACCTATATCACTCAAATGATTTACGCCGCCTTCTCTCCAACTTCTAGTCCTCTCCATCCAAAGGTTGCTTGGAAGAGATCGCTCTTAGCGATAAGGCCGCCCTTTGATACACTAGTTTTAATTGGTTTTGTTCTTAATGTAATGTTTTCTGCGGTGTACAATAAAGCGTTTTGTATTGTATTGTTAGTCCAGTCATTATATACATTTGGAAATGCAAATGAACCGAGAAAGCCAAATTTTGGATATTACGTGGGGGGTGGCTAGAAAAGCTTAAGTTCAAATTGTCGACCAAAAAAACCTTGTGGGTTTTCCGCCATCTTGAAAAAAGGGTTAAATGGGGAAATGTTCTACGAAAAGGAGCAGATGTTCCGGCACGTACGCCAAAAAAGGGTCTTTTATACCTGACCCATGCCGACACTCCAACCGTCACACGTCCGCCATGGCGCGACGCACATTCCGGCGTCGGGCGCATTGGCGCCGACTTTGCGGCGCGCTGGAGGTCGTAATTTTTCTCGAAAATGAAAAATTAAAAAACGAATTTGTAGGTCTGAACAGGCTCTACAAGTTTTATTCGAAACATTTTTCGGTATTTTTCGTGAGAAAGAAGGAAATAGCGAAAAAAAAAATGTCTCCCAAAATTTGTGGCTTTTTTTATCAATATCTCGACAACGATGGTCGATATGTGAAAAATGTATAGGACCTTAATTGTAGATCGTACAAAGAGTAACAAAAAAGTATTCTATAAAAATTTTCGTATCTCGACGGGGAACCGAGTTATGATAAAAAAACTGAGTTTAACCCTTTTTTCAAGATGGCGGAAAACCCACAAGGTTTTTTTGGTCGACAATTTGAACTTAAGCTTTTCTAGCCACCCCCCACGTAATATCCAAAATTTGGCTTTCTCGGTTCATTTGCATTTCTAACCCGATTTTTCCGACATAATGACTGGACTATGTATTTCGACGGGTCCCAAGAACAAAGTCGCATCTACAAAAATTGTAGTTGCCAGTGCGCTGCTTTTTTGTCGCGTCCAATTTGAATAGTCAGTTAGATAGTTAAAAAAAAGAAAGTTTTCGGAACATTATAGTAACGGCAGTTTGTTTACTTTAATAACATGATTTTCACGTTTTTATAATAAATTTAATATTTAATTCTTTGAAAATGTCTTCTTATGATATAATAAGCTTTTGTTTTTCGGAATAATCTAGTACTTAACCGTAAATACGACTTTGTTTTATGGAATCTTTATCGACTTAAGTGTATATGCAATGTTTTGCTACGTATTTTTTAAAAGATAATTAAGTCGTATGTCGGTATTATCTTTCAATAGTGTTTTAAATGAAATTAAAAAAACATTTTCTTTTACTTTTATTAATCTTTTCAATGTTATAATCAAACAAAAACTTAAAAACAAAAATATAAGACAAACTTTTCTTTAAAAAAAAACAACTATTAAGTTCTTCCTAATTAATACTCATTGAGTTATTACAACTATTAATCACAGATTTGTATAATTATAACTTATGATTAGATAAAAAGAGATCTATGGTACTTATATAAAACTCTCAAAAATAATGATTTTGTATCCAAAAATATAACTTGCCTTAATAAATAAATAATAACTAAAAGCGTTCTCGTCGTACATAATTATTGTAAAAAAATTAACAAAATAAACTTTTTTCAATTTAAGATCCTTTGACTCTTATGTCATTATAATATTACCATATATCCTATTCTTTGTCACTTACGTCATCATCTTGTCCATTATTACAGTCTTCAGAATTATAGGGTAAGGATTTAAAAAACGTAGCATTGGATGGACCTATAACACCAGTATCGCACATACTTACTAAATCTTTATATTTAGCTTTTGTCAATTTAAGGGGAGAATAATAAGCACACTCTAATGCTGGTACTACAGATGAGCGTCTTGTTTCATTCCCGATAACTAAGCATTCATAAGAATCTTCATCTAAATTATATTTATAACACAATTTATGTGGCTCAGATTTATCAACAAAAACTTCTTTAATTTTAGATCAAACAATTTTTTGATTTTTTAAATTCTTACTCCAAAGTTTATCATTGACGAGGGTTTTAAAATTAAAGATTTTTTTGTGTCATATTTTTTAACTAAATATGGTTCTCCTTCTGTTTTTGCCCAACGTACAAGTAGACGCCATTCATCGGGAGTATAAATGGTTTTAGAATCGCTCCGACTCGCTTCCCTCTATAAGTGCATGCACACTGTCTGCCTCGTTCTGCGTGTGTCCTTTCTCAAGGAAGCGATATGTAATAGAAACTTTGTATTTCTTGGCAGCAAATAAATATACAGAGAATACAAATCTGTTCCGATTCTGACAGGCACAATTATCGGACCAGAAACGAAATTCTTTGGCTCCTTCCATACAATAATCTTTAATATAGTCTAAAGCATCGTAAAGCATTTCAGTCTTTGTTCTTCTGTCATTTAATCTACGCATTTGTTGCGACAGTTACAGGGTTTCCGGATGACTTTGTCATCAATTAATTTCCCTGTTTTCGATGCCCTTACCCAGATTTTTCAACTGTTTACGTTTTACGTCAGACCAATTTTCCTTGTACCTATACCAAACGGTTCCTAGACTTTTTTGTTTTAATTGCGTTGATTCCGAACCACTAGTATTACCTAAACATTGTACAGAATCTAGCCATGAACAATGAATAGAACAAAATTCATTACAACATTTCTTGTGTGCATTTAGTGGAGAGGGCATCGGCGTAGCTAAAACCATTTGAGAAGATGATGGAGTGGAAACTTGGGGTTTTTCAAATTCTTCTAAGTAAAATGCCGGTGAATTATTAAAATTAGAGGGTACCTCAATATTCAACGGAGTAAGCACATCCTCATTCGTAAGATTATGAAGCAAAGGAGCAGGTGACGAAGTAACTTGCTGTCAGCAGAGAAATGTAGTGTCATAGGTAGCTTGTAATTGATGTTGTGAAAAATCTATAGGATAATTATTATTAAAAACATCATTCCATACTTCTGCCATGTCTTCTTTAATATTGCGTGCTCCTGGCGGCAATGGGGAGCTCATAGCGGTGTAACATGGATCTTCAGGTTCTGATATAAAACAAAAAAAAATAAGCAATGATTATAATGTTCAACACACAAAGTACCTAACATAAAAGGAATATAATTATGTTACTTTAATTAAGTTAAGTTTTATATTTAGCAAGTTTTTAGAAGAACAAAATCGTATTATCCAATTAATTCCCATAAACAAAAACGCAAATTTACATACGACAGTTTTTTTTCATTAATTTTCCATAGAACAATGTCTTACCTGCACATGCAATTATAAATTTTTAATGCATTTTTGACGAACTACAACTTATGTGAAAGTAATATGGTGAAAATTAATATTTCACTATCAAATGCTATTATGTTCTTTTCAGACTAATTTGACAATAAAATTTGAAAATATAATAAAACACGATCTAAAAATACTTTTTCAAATTGTCGTAGTACAATATCGTAAAATCACAAACGACGGTTATTTATATTTTTTAGGAATTTTGATACTAAATAATTTATAGAATGAAAAATAAAACCCTCAACTATTACTACATTGTTTAATTTGAAAACTATAACAATTACTTACCTAAATTGGAGTTTTCATCGTGTGTATTTCTGTTCGAAGTAGAATCATCGTTATCATTATTATCTAGATTTAGGGCTAAATCCAAAATTCTTCTCTTTCTTGATAAGGCCGACATTATAAATTATGCACTAAATAGTGTATCCACTCTTTAAATTATTATTTAACACGAAATGTAGTGAAAAAATTCCGCACCATCAAAACGACCGCCAATGCGAAGAACAAACCGGCATCTGATCATAGATAGGGATGTTCCGATACTAGTAAATACGAGTAGGTACTCGATACTTTTGATTCGATACCAAGTATTTATAGCATCGAATCAATCTTGCGATAAATACTCGGTATCGAAACAGAAGTACTTGGTATCAAATCGAATCAGCATCACCATTTAAAAAAGATAAAATTTCCGAACGCAGACAGTATGAGAGAGCAAAAGCCCTTTCGCTCGGTTACCGGTATTCATCGCATAGCGGTGTGGTTGCGCCAGGCGAGCCGAACTCGTCCGACTTCATCCGAGCCCGAGCCGAAAACGAGAGAGCTGTCCGCCCGCCATGTAAGTTGTCATCATTGTGAATTGTCAAGTCGAGATTTAATTTGAATACACAAATGATTGTTTTCAAGTAATTTTATTTATTGTAATCATCGGATTATTATTCCAATGTTATCGTGGCACCAACAAAATCAATAAAATTTTACCAAAACAAATGAAACAATTGCAAAATGTAAACAATGTTTTAAATTTGTGAATTCTGTGTGAACTTTGGATAAAGGCAAATTAGAGAAAAAGCAAATAAAGGGACCAATGAAAGGTAGGATCCTATACTTTTCTTTATTGCGACTGCTCTCCTAAAATATTAAAATAATCCCTTTGAATTCCTAAAATGTTAGAAAAAAGTGACGCAAAACATTTATATTCTCGTTTTTCTCACTTTTGTTTTAATTTTTGTTCTTCAACGTTTATTGTTTTTACTTTAGTTTCCTCAAAGTGAAAAATAAATAAAAATAAGTGCTAAAAGTATCGATATCAGTAAGTATCGATACTTTAGGAGTATTGAGTACTATCGAAATGAGTAGGTATCGATACCTTGATGGTATCGGAACATCCCTAATCATAGAGCGCGGCGCGCGAGATGGGACCTGGGAAGAACAAGTTCGTACGTGTCCGTACGTTATTGTTCGTCGAATCACGCTTTGGATAAGATGATGTTCGATTGGTTATATCATAAAGTAAACGTATGACGAAAAAAATAATTATATTACCTTATAGCTGATGTAATAGCAAGTACATTAAAATAATAAAATCAATTTTGTCTTAAATTTCCATAAGATTTTGTTCTTGGGACCCGTCGATTTATTCGAGGAAAAATGTTTAAGTGCGGCACTCTTCAAAGGTAATAGATACTGTCGCGGGCTTTTTATAGAACTTTTAAAAGGGAACGATTATGTCATTCATGATTTTTGGGTAACTTTTACCGTTTACGAATCATACAAATGGTTTTTTTTGAAGTTATACTTCTTTAGGCGCGTTATGAAAAAATGATGAGAGTGAAATTTTAAGATGCGCGCGCATCACCTTAACACAAAATATTAATATATATAAAATATTATAAAATATTATCGCTTTAGCGACCAACTTCATGCTGTTACTTTTGTGTTTACCGCACATTAAGAAAATCTACCAACAAAATAGAAATAGAATCTCTATTTAGTGGGTGCTAACGACTGCATTGTGAAGGCCTATCAAAAGTATTTATTAATCTGGAACAACGGAACCAAAGCGCGATTCAGGAGACTACAGCGCCATCTCTTGACCATTGGTGTAGTAGAACCAAAAACCACATCTTTATTTTTTTCCGTTTTGCAACATTTTTGCTCTTTGGTGCTCCGCTCTGATTAGTTTTAGGGTTATGGAAAATAAATTATAGCCTTTCTTCCGATACACGCACTATCCAAAACGAAATCGGACCAGTAGTTTCCGAGATTTGCGTGTTCAACCACACAAACAAAGAAACCATTATTTTTTTCTAAAATTACCATCACACAACAATTACCCCCTAGCTCCAAAGTGAGCACTGTATAGGGTGTGTTATGGGATACTAGGATAACGGACAGAACACACATAATATATATGATATATATGACTGATACATCAATATAAATATATTATTATGGAAATACATATATCACATTCGTAACTAGAGTACAAATGCTCGTATTCATCACACAAACATCTACCTCCACCGGGATTCGAACCGGGGATCTCTCGAGAAGGCGTACAAACCACTCGGCCACGGAGGTTGTCATAATAGGGCTTTATAATATTATAACAGATATCAATGAATTTTTGAAGTAAAACTTCTTTGCGCACGCTTGACTTGGCGAGTAAACTGGCGAACGCGTTACGAAAAGTGTGATCGGGCGAGGCGAACGGGAGTTGATTGGGAGATATAAGCAAGAGAAAGCAAAGCAGTGTGCGCGCACATTTTCTCTTTCTCTCTTTCTCTTATAGCTAGTAATGAAATATGTACATATATATACATGTATATGTATACTATACACATATGGAGCTAAAGAAGTTTCATTTCGATCGTGTGGTCATAAGCATACTCGTTTTTTTCAAACTCGATTTTCGGCATGGTCGCTGTTACAGATAAAAAGTATATATATATATATATATATATATATATATACTAGCTGACTCGGCGAACTTCATACCGCCCAAAAGTAATAATTTGCAATAAATTAAAATTGCGACTATAATTTGAGATTTAAACTATCCTATCTCTCAAGTTGGATCGAAATGCACATGGTGTGCGAATTTTATTATAATCGGTTTAGTGGTTTAGGAGTCCATTGAGGACAAACATTGTGACACGAGATTTATATATATATATATTTAAAGCATGTAACTGCTTGATGTTAAAATCTAAAGAAAATATAACTAGAAAAAAAATCCGCACCCTTCGCAATCCGGGCGAAGTGCATTCGCCCGGATTGCGAAGGGTGCGGGTTCGAGTCCCGTCAGCTGCCTGGTCCGCGTGTTTTTTTTTTCTAGTTATATGTTCTTCAGATAAAAAGTAGTTTTCCTTACCGCGCTAGCGTCAAACATCAGGCAAAGTATCAGCACACAGATACAGCCAAGACACCAGTATTATCGTAATCGCAAGTCAGCCGCGTCACGCCTCCGATCCGGGCGGCTCTAAAAGCATTACCGTGTCCCGCGAATTAATTGACACTATTTATTAACAGCGACACTTGTGCCCGTGTATTCAAATATAGTATTACACTAAGGGCCTGTTCACTTCGAACGTAAAGGTGAGTTTAGACTACACTGTACTCGGAAATCGGGCGCTACAACATCACCCGCACTCTTAGCTCGCATTGGGAGGACCGCGGTCCTCAGAATGGGGGTCGACTGACCGGTGCAGGAGTATTTTTTTATAGATAGGTCCGACAAATGACTCCACCCCACCTGATGTTACACTTAACTTAAGTGAAGGTGAAGTCCAGACGCGAAGATAGCTGATACAGCAGTTCTACCTGCCACACCGGCCATCCTCACCCTGCCGGCCTGCATGTTGCTTCTTCACGCCTCTTTTAAAGGATCCCAGGTTGTAAGAGGGAGGGAACACGTGAGCGGGCAGAGCATTCCATTTACGGTTAGTGCGACAAAGAAATGAGTCACCAAATTTCTTTGTACGCGTTGGAATTGTGGCCACAGTAAGACGGTGACAACGTAGGCCAGCGCGCGTGGTCTTCTGATGGAAAAGGGAAGGTGGGATAAGAGAGAATAACTCCTCACGCCACGTCACGGCGTAATTGAAGAAGCTCAAGGTGTTTAGTCACCTCCTCATTGTCTGATTTTTACCGCTCTGTGCAGGGCCCTGGTTATTTCATTGAGCTTCAAATCTGGGTGAAATGTACGGGGAGGAATCCCGGATACTTTCTTCATGCTCCCACAGTGGCTGAAGTATGCGTAAGGCATTTCCCAGACATAAAAAAAGTTCATTATACTATACACCTTTTGGGATAGATACCTGAGAAACTTTATTAGCTATTTTAGACACCGATGTTGTTTATTTGTTTCTTAGGTTTTCACGTCACTCATTAAATAAAACTACTTAAAATAAAAAAAAAACTTTAAAAATCGAACAATGAAATAACCGAACGCTCAATAAAAGTCTTTCGAAGGTAGCTCGTCAAAATTAAATAAAAATTTGATTCCGACGACGCAGCCTGTAAAGGCTACGAAAAGTCAATAAATAAATAAAATTTCGTGCATTAACCCGTAAAAAAACTAGTTTTATTTAACGATGTTGTTTATTTTTCTTTATTTTTTTTTCAATGTTTCCTTATAGCTGGGTCATTCTAATCTAGCATGTTACGAGTACAAGACTCGTCTACGTCACTCATACGTCACGCGTACATTATGTGTTTCCCAAGTGCAGGTGGCTCGATTGAGCAATCGTGTTGAAAAGTGCTTATTAGACAGATTTAGTTCATGTAAAACCTAGCTAAAAATATAAAAAATAGCAGTTTAAAAACATGGTAAAAACAAATTATGATAATGAAAATTACATAGATTAAGCAAAACAGATCTATGAAAATCACGTTTCAAACACAAAGTTCCGATTTTTTTTTCTGAGGATATTTTTATTTTGAATTAACAAATAATAAAAGATACAGGAACACGCATTCTGTAAAAATATCAGATGTCTACCTATTTGAGTTAAACAGATAGAGCTTTCTACTCCTCCACTCGCCTCTCAGAGGCTGGTGCACTAAGACACAGGCGCCGGCTTAGGTTGGTCACCAGTCTCTCACAATTTTAGTCCTAAGTTTTATAATCTGTTACTTATGAAGCATGTATAAGATTATGGAGAGCAAATAAAGTTTTTATTATTTTACTAGCGGCCCGCCCTCGCTTCGCTTCGGTGTTGAACTGAAGTATAGACTACAGTTTTTGTTCTCAGGCTTGTATTATACACAGTGACATTCATTTATGATTCTTCTTATACCTGCATGCAAAGTCTCAGTTCGATCGGTTTAAAATTGGCAAAGGTTCATACAAATTTTCATTCCCTGTTTTATCCCCTTGGGGATGGGTAGAATTGATCAAAATCCTTTCTTAGCGGATGCCTACGTCATAACATCTACCTGCATGCCAAATTTCAGCCCGATCCGTCCAGTGGTTTGGGCTGTGCGTTGATAGATCACTATATCAGTCAGTCACCTTTGAGTTTTATATATATATATAGATTACTATAGACAGAGCTCTGTGACACACAGACAGACAAAGGTGGCTTGTTAATAGGGTTCTCTTGTCACTTTTGGTAGGGAAATCTAAAGTTTATCTGCTGTAAACCGTTAAAAATATCTTAAAGTTGGCAGCCCCAGTGCAGGGACGAGGGTCATCTAATATCATTACGGGGGAATCATAACCTCATTAACACTAACGAAGCACCGCAACGTCTTGTTCCATGAAACTGAATTTTAACACCATCAGGATAAAACTCATTATCGAACGATTTTTCAATCTTATCTGTAAAAGCAGCCACCAAGACGGTACAGTTAACATTAAGAGGTTAGGTGTGAACTACGTTGTAATGACTCCTAACATTTTGATGAAAGATCATTCATAAATTTGGCTTTATATTTTAAGTAGGTTCCGCCCTCGCTTCGCTTCGGTGTAGAGCTGAAGTATAGACTACAGTTTTTGTTCTCAGGCTTGTATTATACACAATGACATTCATCTATGATTCTTCTTATACCTGCATGCAAAGTCTCAGCCCGATCGGTTTAATACTGACAAAGTTTCATACAAACTTTCATTCCCTATTTATCTCCTTGGGGGTGGAGTTGATAAAATCCTTTCTTAGCGGATGCCTACGTCATAACATCTACCTGCATGCCAAATTTCAGCCCGATTCGTCCAGTGGTTTGGGCTGTGCGTTGATAGATCACTATGTCAGTCAGTCACCTTTGAGTTTTATATATACAGCGCCTCCCACGGGTACCTCACACGGAGGGAAAGTATATTAAATATTAAAGATAGTATATTTTACCGAAAGAAGACATCATTTTATTTTTAATTTTAACTAGAACTGCATTTACAGATTTTTTTAAAATCGCCTGCTAAAACAGGGAATCAAACTCATGAAATTTCAAAAAAAAAACTACATGTTTTATGATAAATACATATATATATATATATGTATTTATCATACACACATCAAAAGTGTCTAGGGATCAACATATATTTTTGCAATAACTTTTCTCCTGATTGATATTAATTAAAATTTTCTTTAAGGATTCATCAAATAAAGTGTTTTCGTTTGTCACAGTAACGATAAACCAAGTCACCTTTGCATTAATAAAGAAATTTGCCATTTTCCTAATAAAGGGATTTTTGACATTTGAACCACTAACACAAAAGTTCGAAAAAAAGACTGAAATAACAGTTTTCTCTAAAATTTTATTGGGTAACTTAAACAATTAATAATCCGTATTTCTACCGCGAACACTAACAACACAAGAACATCGGTTTGGCATACTCAAAATGAGTTCATCCAAATCACGCTGTGGAATGGCCGCCCATGTTCGTTGCAACAACAAAAAAAGGTCTTCTTGCGACTGGATACCCTCCATATTCGGCAGAGCTCTTCTCTGTAGCATATCCCATGCATGCTCAATCGGGTTCAAGACTGGCGACTGAGCAGGCCAGGGCAGGACATTGATGTTAGCTGCGGCGAGAGTCTGTCTTACAACTCTTGCGGTGTGCGGTCGTGCATTATCATGCATTAACTGAAATAAGGGACCGATTTGCACTTGTAGAGGAACGATGACGTCTGATACAATCGTCTCAGCATAAATTTGAGCGTTGAGGTTGCCTCTGATCCAAATCAACTCAGTTCTTCCGCCGATCCAAATACCCGCCCATACCATGATGGTTCCACCACTATAAGGATGGACTTCCTGGCAGGATTTTAATCGCTGTTGGCGTCCAGGGGTTCTCCAGTGTCGTATACGTCTTGTATCCGGTCTCATACCAAAACGAGACTCATCAGAAAAGCACACGAAACGCCATTGTTCTTCTGCCCAATTTCTGTGTTCAAGAGCCCATTGATATCGAATCCTACGATTGTGCATTGCTATAGGTGGTACCCGTAGCGGTCTTCGGGAATGAAGGTTCACTTCATGCAAGCGGTTTCTGACTGTTTGGTCGCTAATTAAGTTCCCTGAAGAGTGATGAAGCCTCACGGCTAACATCATGGCGGTTATTGTTGGAGCTCTTCGAGTTAAGATTTGAATGTATCGGTCTTGTCTCCGTGTGGTGCAGCGATACCGTCCTCCATGGCGCTCAGCCACGGTACCAGTGCTTCGGTATCGTGTCCAAAGTCGACTGATAACACTCTGACTTGTATTCAGAGCTAAAGCCACAGTACGTTGCCGGGAACCAGCTTCTATCATTCCCACGGCTCTGAGCATTTCTTCCCTGCTTAAATGACGTCGCCGCTCCATAATAACGTTGGTTTTAATCAGTAGTAGGGAAACAGTAGCACTAATAATGTCTTCAATGCGTTGTATGTTTTTTTAGGGAAAATATTGACAGCTGATTTTCATCTTTTACTCGAATTTGATTCACAGTTCCTGATTCAAATTATGAAATGCACCAAAAAGGATCCATATAAATTTATAAAATCATAAATTTATTACAAAGCCACATCTCAATCTCAAGAAATCCGCATAAAAATGCTTGATCCCTAGACACTTTTGATGTGTGTATATATAAAAGGACCCAGTTCCAGCATTGTGTCAGTTTGCACTGGCGCTGGTTTTCGACTGGTTCCCTTTCTGAGGTGTGGATGCTAGACACTATGAAAACAAGATTATAGGATTTTATGTTAAATAATAATAAAAAAAATGATAAATTGTACCGGTGAACAAAAAAAAAGAGTTAAGTAAGTAACATATTCAGTAATCTCATCTAAATAGTAACACTACAACACATTTACAAGGAAAATGAAAAACAAACCATAAATAAACCTTCCACAGATAAATCATTCTTTTTTTTTTTTTTTTACTTTTGCTGTAAGGCTAAGGATGGTAAAAAACTACTATTGTGTAAAAATAATCTCTATTTTTGAATCTTAATCTTGAAATGAAAATTTTAATTCGACATAATTAAATCCGTATTTTTGAATCGCTCGAGTGCAACGAATGGGTGAGACCACTCGTTACACGGCGAATGGTTGAGGCGAATGATAGAATAATTGTCAAAGTTGTGTCAGACGTCACGTTAGTGTCAAACTTATACTTAATAAGATTTCTTGTGTGATTGGATTTAGCCACTGAGTAAAATAAACTATTACAAACTGTTTTGAAACGAGTGTTGAGTGTGACGTTTGAATTTTTCAAATGCCGGCACTTTACTTTGCTATTCATTTTGCTATTAGACGACGATAATCTATCCTTGTCATGCTTTATATGAAACGACAAGGGCAGACTGACGTCAAGTTTCTTCTTCTTTTATTATGGCATGACGGCTAATGCATGCCAAGTTTACAAACAGCAATCACGAACAGCTAAGTGAAGTGCCGGTAATATAAACAACATGTATTTACAGCCATGTACTAAGAATTTTTGTTCCGTTTTCATTGCGGTAATTACTGGTTTTTATTTAATCTGCGTGAAATGAAAAAAAAATGATATTTCGTATTAAACTGGTAACATCTGTGACGAACGATTCAAAAATACGGAAAATCAGTATCATGCGACTTGAAAGTCGAAGGTGACTTATGTCGCATTCGACGATACTATGTCAGACGAGTGATTCAAAAATAGAGCTCCTGGTGTTGCTGTAGTATCAAGCTGAGGCAGGGACCTAGTTGGCCAAAAAAAATTTTTTTTTATTTATGTTTAACAATACTTTATGGTCAATAAAATTTCTTTCTTTCTTTCTGCTTTCTTCTGAATAAGAATTGTTAGCTGTGTCCCCGTGTAAATAGTAAACATCTACCAACGAATTACTTTAATAAGTGAGGTGTCTATTAGTAATATGATTAATTAGACCTCGCGATAGATCAAATTGTAACAATCGTTCTCAAATTATGGCTTGACCAAGAGAAATAAGTATAGATACATTTTTATTACAGAGGTCATTCGTATCGTTCGTTGATAAAACCTATTTATTCCCGCTATCACTACTGGTTCATCATACCGCATATATTTCTAAACAAACTCTGTTTCCCCGAACACGGCAATAAATACATATTACCGCTTGTCATACAAGACAAATACGGGGTGCCACGCAAAAAAGCCATCAACGCACTCTACGTGACAATCACCAACGAAACGTGACCTCTAAAAACCCGTGGAAGCCTTAAAGAGGTCTGTGTAAGCGAAAGGGTTGGGAGATCTAGCTGTTTTGGTTTCGGATCGCGTAGTACCAGTGAATCTTGGTACCTTTTTATTGGCAGTTTCGTATTAAATTGGTGGAAAGCCAGGTTCCCTTCTATGCTGGTTGTGTCCAGAACATCAGTCTTCGTCTTCGGGACGGGACGTCAAGCGAGCCGCGCGCCGCACGCGACGTATTGAAGGCTGCATGCCGTGTCGCCACTCAACAAATTGAGATACGGAAAGTCATTAATCAGAACAGTATTTTAGACAATCGTACAAAAATAACGTGGAGTTGTAAATATATCGTGTCTGATTGTGATAAGCATCAGATATTAAGCTTAATTTAGGTTAGCACATAAAATTATACTGTGTACTAACAAACATCAACATCATCAGCCTATTAATGTCCCCACTGCTGGGGCACAGGCGTTCCCTATGGATGCAATTGGCAGATTAGGCCATAACCCACCACGCAGGCCTAGTGCCGATTGGCGGATGCTAATGACTGCAGATGCAGCCGAGACCAACGGCTTAACGTACCGAAGTACGGAGGAACTCGAGATAGAAGATTTTTGGTCACCCATCCATTTTACCGACACTGCGAAAGTTGCTTAACTTCAACGGTCGCAGCAGAACGTGCTAACCACCTGCGCCATCGAGCTCCTTGCGAATACATAAAAAAGTACCGTATCAATCACCATGGCCCACGGATTTGTCTTCTCAGGAAATCGAGGTCATGTAATGAATGAAGCTGGTTTTGAGTATTTTTACTTACATTAAAATTAGATATAATTTTTCATCTTCCGCTGTAATAGAGTGTCGGCATTTTCCGTTAGATTTCTTCACTAATAAAACTGAGTACACAGTCAAATTCATATTTATTTAAATGACAATACTTCCGAAACTTTTCCCTTGCACCAATTATATGTTTTTTAATCAGGTTACAATAAGTTCCTTTTGACTTCGACGACGACGACTTTTAAATAAAAGACCAGGTGTTCTCTTCTTATTTACATACTATAGTAACAAAAAGTCGTCAGTCGTCTTCCTCTTCTAACAAAAGACATATTAGTAAATTATAGGTAGCGTTGGCCGACATTATGTCTCATACGAAGGTATTGAAGTGACTGAGGCATGGATCTATGCATTGTGCAGGCGCGGCATTGCCCCCCCCTCCCCCTCCCCCCCGCTCAGAATAGAAGCTGCTGCAACCGCAGGCAACACTGCGGTCAGTCGCAGGCGCTAGCCGCAGTGTCGCCTGCGGTCGCAGTCTGCAGCCCATTTCGGAATAGTACCTTTAAGATTTTTAATTAACAAATCTGAAATTTGTACTGGCGAGTCGATTGTTTTGTCAAACAAGTCCGAAGACTGAATTTTAACAAAATAAATATGAATTTTGTGTTTAAAAGTCGTTCAGTAGAAACAATCTATATATATCAAACTCAGGGGTGACTGACTGACATAGTGATCTGTAAACGCACAGCCCAAACCACTGGACTGATCCGGCTGAAATTTGGCATGCAGGTAGATGTTATGACGTAGGCATCCGCTAAGAAAGGATTTTGATTAATTCTACCCCAAAGGGGATAAGATAGGGAATGAAAGTTAGTATGAAACTTTGTCAATTTTAAACCGATCGGGCTGAGACTTTGCATGCAGGTTTAAGAAGAATCATAGATGAATGTCATTGTGTATAATACAAGCCTGAGAACAACAACTGTAGTCTACACTTCAGCTCTACACCGAAGCGAAGCGAGGGCGGGCCGCTAGTATATGTTAATAATTCTACTTATATGTGAAATTTAACACCATCCTTTTGTAAGTTTCATATTTCAGATAAATGTTTGTAGAAAATAACATAAGATTTTGGCATTTTTGATCTCTAACATACATACTCGCGTCATATGATTCAGTCTAGTGAAATATCCGAGTGCAAATTAGTTTTGTTTTTGAGCTGGTCCAACAGTGAGGGAAAATCGACAGAGGGGAATGCTTAGGCTTGTTGAAAATATATCGATATATCGATATTTTTTGTTCGATATATCGATATTTTTTGCCGATATATTTTGATTCGATATATCGATACATCGATACAAAATAACCAATATCGAAATTCGTATCAAAAAGGATATTTTTTTAATTATTAGCGGCATATCACGATCTAACTAAATTCGTATCTGGAAAAATCGTAACTGGATCTCAGATTAATGATATTCAACATATCTATGATCTGTGCTGTATTTAGTATTGTCTATGTCATCATTCGAAAATAGGGTCTATTTTTAGGGAGATAATTTTCGTTCCATTATTATTCCGCGTGTCATATTTCGTGAGCTACTGTACGATATTGTAAAATTGGTCCGATATATCGGTATATCGATGTTTTTTTCGCGATATATCGAAGCCGATATTGATATTTTTTAAAATATCGATGTATCGATATATCGATATTTTTTTCAACTTTCGACATCCCTAGGAATGCTGTGTATGCCGCGTTCTGGCGACGCCGGCCGCGTTGCTGTTAGGCAGTTTCTGAAACTTGACACCCAGTGCCTGTTTTGCGTGGGGAAGTCCGCATTGCTCTATGTGTAGAAAGTACGAAAAACCATGTGTTTAAAAGTGCTGGCAAAGTAAAATTAAATTTTTTTGGAACGAAGTTCCTTACGGCAGGCTTGGAGGGGATAGGGATTTTGCTGCGCGACCGAATTGAAAAAAATGTGATCATAAAACCGTAAGAAAAAATCCGTGGAAAAAAGTGCGTGGAATAAAACCGTTAAATGAGACGTGCGCAGGCGCGACGAAGTTCCTTACGGCAGGCTTGGAGGGGATAGAGATTTTGATGCGCGACCGAACTGAAAAAAATGTGATAGTAAAACCGTAAGAAAAAATCCGTGGAAAAAAGTGCGTGGAATAAAACCGTTAAATGAGACGTGCGCAGGCGCGACAGTCAACACAAGCGAGTTTGCAGTTTGTGTCGATTCTACATTAGCCGAAGGAACTTCGTTCCTACCTGGTGTCCCACGACACCACATCATTTTTTTAAGTACTCTTGTCGATATTGTGCTGCATATCCTTAAAATATCATCGAAGAAAAAGATTCACCTCTCTTGGCGCAGAATTAACGCGCTCCGAAAATGAAAATATCCTTTATTCAATTAAAACTTTTTGTCTGTAAGCTATTTCAAAACGCGCCGTTCTCAAGATTTTCCCGCTTACGAGCGTGTCATTAAATTAAATCATAATGGATGTTCTACAGTCGCAAAGAAATCGGCGACAGCTTGTGCCACTATCAAACATTTCGACGCAATCCGCAAAGTATTTGCTTCATGCAACGCACTTCTCTTCATAATTTACGTAGTAGGGACACCAACTAATTTTGATTTATAGGAATATTTTCGCTTTTTAAATTGTGTGCCGGTTTCGTAGAATATACATTTTGAATTGTTAAAAACAAATAGTAATTATTATTATTATTTGTTTTTAATATTAACATTAAAAACAAATAATAAATAATAATAATAAATAATTATTACCTTACAGAAGACCACAATAAACACCACGAAAAGATAGTATTCCTTTTGGTGGCGTTGTATTTCTGCTGGTGAGTAGGGTTCAAGGGCGCCGGGTAGGGGATTGGGTCCAGGCCGGCAAGGCGAGGATGGACGGAGCGGCACACTTTCTGCCACATCAGCTATCTTCGCATCTTTACTAGACCAGCACTTAACTTCAGGTGAGGTGGAGTCATTTGTCGGACCTAACTGTGGACTCATTCTCACACATACACACACAAATATACACATACTCTTACTAAATATTGATTAATATTGTGTAATTTGTGTAATATATGTACTTTTATTTATGTAGGTATATATATAAATTAAATATTTATTATGTAAATGTACTCTGCAACAGTTACCTAAAATTAGCATAAAGTTTTTAAAATTATACCTAACATTACCTAAGCCTAAAGTCACGTCATACCCTGTTTTTATGATGTATGTAGTTAGCGGGAGGGTTCTGGTGACCTGTGTCACAGGTTTCACTGAAACCTAATTCAGGCACCAGTCTCTCACAATACTATAACATATTGTAAACCCAAGTGGTATACCACAATGAACTTTTTTTTCATGTGAGAGAACAATAAATGATTGATTGATTGATTTCCTGTATAATTTTAAAGCATGGCCTACACATCGCGGCAGTTATAACCGAAATATTCCGGTGCTATCCAGTTAGCGTTTGTTTTGGTCTCGTTAGCGGGAATCTGTGTCATATAAAGTTTCTACACTTTATTACCGAAGTGAATCGTTACCTCCAACTAGAGCGTCGCGCCACAGAATAGCAAGTTACTGTTCCGTATTTAATTATGTCTTTGAGCGTTGAAATTGTTTTATTGCCTTACTTAGATATTTAATTGATGATTAATAATGGTGTCGATTCTGGCATGATTCTCTAAACTAATTTTAACATTAATCTTTCCTTTTTGGAGTTTACTCCTTAAGAATCGATTTGCATATATAAGGGGCCCGGTATGAGAAAATGTGAGGAGTAAAATCTATCGATGAATGACCTCGTTACATTTTTGGTGCGCATCCTATGTTGCGCAACTTTGACAAACAAAGATGACGGATTGACATTAATATTTTTTTTAAAATCTGAACTGAATTTAGATATTGTTTAAATAATTTAATATAATTTTCATGTACTATTTATTATTGTACGTAAAAGGTTTAGTGACATAATTATCTTTTTATAACCATTTTTGTTAATTATTAAGAATATTATATTTTAAATAAAAAATAATTATATGTAAACTCCAGTCGTGCGTCGGAGCTGACATACACCATTTTTTTATTTTGTAAAGTAAATGACAATAATACACTGTTGTCAAATTTAAGTTTAGGTTTAGAAATTCATGCCAGAATCGATACCAGTGTCTACTTATTACGCAAAAGTGCTTTTCAGAATATATTTAATGAATGAATTAATCAAAACTTAAATTGTGCCAGTGGATAATAGGCTGTTTCAGAGTATGAAAAATGAACTGCCAATTGAGGAGCTGGTGAACAAAACGGTATAATTACGCATCTGGTCAAGCTACATTTTTTTAGTCAACAATAATTTTCAATCGAAACCGCCTAAAACCGTGTTAAAATTACTAAAGGACAATGGCGAAATATTTGTTGATGTAAAGCTTTAGCGTTTATAGATGTCACTATCAGAGATATTACTAAAATAATCTCAAAAGATTTCCTAATTCCACAATAAAAAAACGAGACTAATTTCCTTTTTTTTTATTGTGGCTTAGATCATGACTTTTGAGCTGTTTATTTTAAGTGATTTTAGTGATTAAATCAACTTCAAGTATGTTGTTTGTATGTTTTGCATCGCTTCACTCTTAAACTATATTTAATTATCTATCAAAAAAAATCGTGAAACATTATTTTTCAATATTATACTAAAACCATAATAAATAATCTCCACAGTACAAAAGGAGTATGGCGACAATTTCTAACGCAAAAAACTATAACTGTCACTGTCGTGCTTGTCATTGAATTGTCGTTGTTATCATTATCGTTGCTTGAGCATGCGTATGGCAGAGGTTTAAATTATATACAGGGCGTCCCACGGCTACCTCACACGGAGGGAAAGTATATTAAATATTGAAGAAAGGATATTTTATTGAAAGAAGACATCATTTTATTTTTAATAAAAACTAGAACTGCATTTACAGATTTTTTTAAAATCGCCTGCTATAACTGGGAATCAAACTCGTGAAATTTCGAAAAAAACAACAACATATTTTATGATAACCATCGAAAGGGTTAAACATAAGTGTTATTTTTTGCTGAATAACATAGCATTTTAAATGAAAGGAATATCTTTTCACGTTTTAAAAATAATAAAGTGATATACAGACTGTGGTACGTATGCATTTATTTTTGAACTCACAGTTACAATGCGATTGACTGAAATTTATAAAAATAATAATTCGAAAATGGAACATAAATTATCAAGCGTCTGTTCTTTTGTTTTCTGTGAGTTTCATTATCGTTTATTTGCAATGTTTTGTTAATTTACTTACCATGGCGTCTCAAAATAAAACGGATTTAACGGAAGCTTACTTTCTGAACCACAAAGATATATTAGAAAAATAATCCTTTTGATTAAGCTTTTCGATGGTTATCATAAGATAGGTCTGTATTTTTTTTCGAAAGTTCACGAATTTGATTTGTTGTAGCAGGTGATTTTTAAGAAATCTGTGAATGCAGTTCTAGTTATTACTAAAAATAAAATGATGTCTTATTTCAGTAAAATATCCTATCTTCAATATTTAATATACTTTCCCTCCGTGTGAGGTAGCCGTAGGACGCCCTGTATATATAGCGTATTGTGTTTTTACTGGAATTTGTTTTTTTATGTGAATTGTACTGCTTTTGGACTTTCGAGATTTTCCCCTGCGACTGTTGAGTAATACTTGCCTAAGAATTTCGAATCTTCTTGCTGTAGATTTTGGACAAGATTCTGTCCCATACTGTGGATTTTATTTCATTGTATCTACTATCTATGATATTGTGATCAACGATGTTGTGGAATAAACAAAATATAAAAAAGTGTTTCATATTTAATTATTGTCCCATTAGTACACTATTAGAAATATTTTTTTATTGCTTTATTATTGCTGTGGGCATTTTCAAATTGTTAAGTACTTCTTACAGCACAGACATTGTATTCAAACTCAATAACATATGTCTATTAAGTTTTATTAAATATTTTGACGCGGTCGGTAGGTACCTGATCATCTTTATATATATAATTCTTCTGTGAGTGTGTATGTCACTGAACTTCTCTTAAACGACTGGACCGATTTTGATGAAATTTTTTGTGTGTGTTCAAGGGGGTCTGAGAATGGTAATTTTCATCAAAATGGTCCAGAATGTTTTAGCTTATTAAAAAAAGTTTGAAATTTTCAAATTAAAGACGTGTAGACAGGACAACGTCTGTCGGGTCCGCTAGTACATTATATTTTTTTTCTTTTGGAGTTTACTCCTTAAGAATCGATTTGCATATTTAAGGGGCCCGGTATGAGAAAAATGTGAGGAGTAAAATCTATCAATGAATGACCTCGTTACGTTTTTGGTGCGCATCCTATGTCGCGCAGATGACGGATTGACATTAATCATATAGTATCAATCTTTTTTAAGTTAAATAAACTCTTTTTGCGTCTGGTTGGACTATCGAACTTAAGAAGTAAACTCCAGTCGTGCGTCGGAGCTGACACACAAAAACATTTTTTTTACTTATTTACGGACCGTACTTCTAATAATTCTGTTCTTGGTGTTTTTCATATTGATCTATAAATACTATTGAAAATACTTTTATAATCGTTTTTTTATAACTTGGTATGACATAACCTCCAAAACTTCAAAGTAGAATATCTAAAAATCCCGACTTCCTTTAATAAAACAAATAAGACGAAGTAAATTGAGAATCGAAGCTCTATAATTTAACATGTAATTCATATATAGACGCAAAAATAATTTTGAACAAAAAATTGTATAGGAGCTCGCCATTTTCCTTTATAAATTGATAACCATGCCAAAAGCTCACTGTAGGTATATCATTCAGTTTTATACAGCTTCCGTAAAATTTAATTTTATGTAATCATACCGTTTTGTTCGCCAGCTCCTATATTATTGGCATGTGTATTTAACTTGAATTTTGTGGAGCGGTGGACTGTAGCCAACTAAATGGAAATAATTAAGGAAAACGACACGTAACACCTCGTGATGTGCCTCAGGGACATTCTTTCTTTTTGGCTATTATAGGTACCATTTTACACATCTTTTCATCTATCTATATAAATAATAATAAATAAATATTTCCGACACTCACACCAATTAGCCTAGCCCCAAAGTAAGCACTATAAGGCTTGTGTTATAGGATGCTAGGGTAACGGATAGAATACATATACTGTACATATATAAGTATATTTATATAAATACATATTAAACATCCATGACTGGAGTACAAATGCTCGTATTCATCACACAAACATCTGCCCCCACTGGGACTCGAGCCCGGGACCTCTCGAGTCGGCGACAGCCATGAAACCCGGCGTACAAACCACTCGGCCACGGAGGTCATATGATCATTAATTTCAGCATACTATCATTATTTTTCTTATTTATTCTTGTTTCCAAGACACACAATCAATCAATCAATACTTTATTGCGTTCAACAATGTTTTCTTAGATCTTAGTAGGTACATTGCTTTGACCATTGTAGACCCTAAACAGGTCACAGCAAATAATGAATAGAGAATAATGAACGCATTCAGTAATTGTAATTTAGTTATTTATCAAAAAATAATTATAAAGTTTGGAAATATATATATTTTGTGATCTGTTTTTCTGTTCTTCGTTCACCTTACCTTTTTTACCTATTTGTTTTGTCGCTATACGACAAGCACTAAATAAAATATAATCCGCGTTTACAATAATACGTTCGTATGCAGTAGTAGTGACAATAGCAAAGTCTATCAACATAAAATAATGTCAAAGGGTGACGTAGTAAAGTATAAATCATTTAAAAAATACATAATAATATCAAAAGACTTTAGTAGCTACAGCCAGTCGCCAACAATTAGCATTGGGAGCGATTTCACTATTCTATCTAGTAAATTTTAAAAATTCAAAAACCCGACTGCTTAATTATACTTCAAATAAAAACTGAAAAGAAACAAGTGATTAATATACAACTTTAAAGCGTTGTAGATCCTAAAAAATCATATAAAATGAAAAATGGTGTTAGAAACCTCAACATGATTTCCGATTATCTAGACAGTGATACTCCACTCGACATATTTTGTCAACTTATTTTTTTTACTTCGTCACAATATGGCGCCTAATTTTGCCCATATTGAATTTTGATTACTATCATATCTTTAGTAGCACTCCCATGATTGAGACGAATCGATTGATGTATGAATCATCAAAATCGGTCCAGGCATTTTGTCTCTAGTGTGCCACGAAGGAACAAACATACATATATAGACTGCTATACCCAGTCTGCGCGTCGCGCTTCGCGCTCTTGCATTGCGCAGTTGGGTAAAAAGTTATGAAATAAATTATTTTTTAGTCTATTGTCACATGACCAATAACGCCTTGCATTGCCGGAGAATAAAATGACTTCACAAACATGCTGTTGGAGTCACATTACTTTGTACTGTTTGACGTTTTAATGAGAGCCGTGAGCTGTGTGACGTCGTCGGCCTGTAAGATACCATATTTGCTAGAAAAATGCTTCCGCGGCATACTAGGAAATTTTGAAAAGAATTTTTATTTTTGTTTACTTTACTGATATACGTTACAGAATTATAAATACACATTTTTTATGGAACCACTTTATAATGCGATTCAACTAAGAATAGGACCGCCTGGGCGCCATATTGTGACGTCATAGCTGTCAATTCAAACGAAATAGGTAAAGTGAGCAAAAAGAAGTTTTATTTAATAAAACTTATTTACTAAGATTAAGTGAGAAATAACATCAGATTTTTTTAATAATATTTATTTATTAAGACTGTGTGAGAAATAACATTAATCAGAATTAAGCTCTTCAATTCCGCTCATCTCTGCATTACCGCCGGAGTAGTTAAGGATAATCATGCACTATTACTAGGTCACATACGAACATGCACCCTTTATGTAAACGAAAGTTTCAAATCGAGTTTCTGAACGCAACTTAAAATGACATTTGGTTGACGATTTGGGTTATCAAACAAACATAGCCAAAGCTCAATAAATGAAAAAAAATATCAACCAATATTAATTATCAATATTTGTTATTGTTTGTTTACAAATGTTTGATTTTTATTCTAGAATTAGCTAAGTGCTAAAAAAAGATTTCAAGTTTTTTTGCAAACCGTACTTTTCAAGCGACATTCATTACTCAATACTCAATGTTTTATTGCTTTCCATAAGTTATACAAGATGTTACAAAATAATATGCACAATCATGGACCCCGTCGGGCACAGCAATCAATTAATCACAGAGGGATAGTGACACTTTTGATTACATAAAAACGCTAATAAGTACCATAACTGACTATTACAATTTAGAATTTATATAATGTCTATCTGTAATAAATTAAAATAAGTATTAAATTTTATTTGATTTTTTTGTTACATTTGATACATTTGACAAATGGAAACCATTGGCTTGCCTATTCTTATTTGAATCGCATTATACACTTATTAATGACGTTAAATTTCAATAGCTAATTCTATTGCTAAACCCGTCTAAACATGTTACAAATTTAAGAAAAAAAACGCATTACCTAAAGCCTTAAAAAGCCAGGAGCTCTATTTTTGAATCACTCGTCTGACATAGTATCTGTTGTGGTTGCGATTAGCAGTGGCTGGCCGGTTAGATTTTTTGAATAGAAATACCTTTTTTTTCTGTTCGTTGTCATAGTGATATTTTTCTGTTACTTCATGTCAAGGTTTAATTTTGTGAATAAGTAAAATATTTAATTTGTGTGAATTTGTATTTCTAAAGAATATATTTATTGTGTCCTATCTTCGCGGTTTTTATTTGAAGATAACACGATCATCGGGCTTCACTTGTACGAACCTTCACAGTATCGTCGAATGCGACATAAGTCACCTTCGACTTTCAAGTCGCATAATACTGATTTTCCGCATTTTTGAATCACTCGTCACCGGTGTTACCTGTTTAATACGAAATATAAAATTTTACTCAGTTCACGCATAAAAAATAAAAGCCGGTAATTACCGCAATGAAAACCGAACAAAAATTCTCGTTGTCGTTTCATATAAAGCATGACAATAATAAATTATCGTTGTCCAATAGCACAAAAAAAAATACAATTATTCTATCATTCGCCTCCACCATTCGCCATGCAGCGAGTGGTCTCACCCATCTGTTGCACTCGAGCGATTCAAAAATACGGAATTAACTATGTCGAATGAAATTAAGTAGGAATCGAGCGTTTGACGAAAGACGAGTGATTCAAAAATAGAGCTCCAGATTTGCTGGAGGACAAAAATAATTCCAAGATACAAAATTTCTCCCTCTGAAATTATTAATTTATTTACCTGCAGGAATCACGACGACCTCCATGTCAAGAAATAAAGCAAAACATCCACTTTTATTTTAACGTATGCAACGACTGGTAGCAAATGCGTTGTAATGAATTGTAAATTTATGTGCCTCCGAAGAACGGAGCTTCTTAAATCCTACGAGTTTATCTATCTGATGTATTAAATTCTCGTGTCACAGTGTTTGTAACAAAACTCCTCCTAAACTTTTTATAGATTCTTATGAATGTTGTGTGTATTTTTTTTTTAAGACCAATTAGCCTAGCCCCAAAGTAAGCACTGTAAACTGTAAGGCTTGTGTTATGGGATACTAGGGTAACGGATAGAATATATATACTGTACATATATAAGTATATTTATATAGAAATACATATTAAACATCCATGACTGGAGTACAAATGCTAGTATTCATCACACAAACATCTGCCCCCACCGGGATTCGAACCCGGGACCTCTCGAGTCGGCGACACCATGAAACCCGGCGTACAAATCAATCGGCCACGGAGGTCGTCCTATTAACCTATTATAGGTATTATAGCTATTAACGGGATTGTTACCATGTACCTTGTTTTTTATGAGTCTCCGATATTTCGGCACTGTTGCAAGCGCCATGATCACGGAGTAACTGAAGTAATTGCGGGTAGATGTTATTGGCAGACATATCGGTCTACCCTCTGACGTCGTCCTTTACTGCGCTCGATACCTCTACCACTGGTCACATTCTCACTATTCACTCGCACTTGTTCCCTACACACAATACTCACAATATCAGATCGCGAAACGATACTTTTTGTATTTTTGCGGTTTTTACTTGGATTCACATAGGAACCACCAGTGGTTCGTATGTGAATCTAGATTCCAGACATTTGACAATTTAAACCCATCCTCACGATTGAAATTCTTGTGTTTGGTTATTTCAATCGCTTCCCTGACCAATCTTGGTATGTAGTGGCGTTCTGTCGAGATAATTTGAGGATTATGGAGCTCAATCCAGTGATTAGGACCGGAATCAATTGCATGTTCCGCGATGGCTGATTTTTGCGTATCATTATTTCTGACTGCTTTTATGTGTTCTTTCATTTGGCACGCTATTGTCCTCTTCGTTTGGCCAATATACGAACTACCACAGCTGCAGTCAATCTTGTATACACCAGGTTGCTCCAAGGGGAAATTGACTTTGGGAGACCGTAGAATCTGTGACACTTTTTGTAAAGGAGTGAAGACAGTATTCAGTGAGTACTTATTAAGTATATTCGAGATCTTGTCTGTCACAAGCTCTGGGTGACTCTGGAGACATCCCTCTCGTACCTGGGCGGACTGTCTGTCTGTCTATATAGATAGCGTCTATCTCCTTTCGCAGCGAATTGAAGCCAGACAGACTGGCGTCGTAACGCGTCAGGTAACAAAGCGGTTTACCCTCCCATAAGAAGTTATCACTTCAAAAATGACACATGATCTGACATGCTGCATCAGGTTAGTAGAAAGCAGTGTCCTGCACTGCTACCTAGTGCTTGAACCGCGACGCACCCCTTTTTGGAAGCATGTTACGGCATTACAAATACCTGCAACCCTTAATCATCAGTCATCGCTTGCGCGTCATCGAGTGCGAGTGTGTCTACGCCGAGCCGCGTTATACTGTGTGCTAAGCAATGGCGTCGAACATTCTAAAACGTGCAAATTGTAATTTGGTGAACAATGAGTTGCTAGCCTTTATTCAAAATAAGGCGGACGTTATGGACGAGGAGTCCCTCGTTCGTATCTGCTGCGATTGTTTCACGGAACATGAGATAGTGATATCTAAACGACTTTTATTTGAATCTGTGCCCAGAGCAAAGAGTGTTTGTTAATCGAAGAAATAAAGGAAAAAACGCTCGACATGTTGACGATATAATATGTTTTATGAAGCAAACGGTTCCCGGGTTGGTGCCTACTTTCGTCACCCGTGATTTACTAAAATTACCACCGGTAACCTTCGACCACATCGATGTGACTAAGTTACTAAAGGACGTAGTTTCACTACAGGACCAAGTGAAAGCTTTATCAAAGGAGTACGTGACGTCTGATCAACTGTTGGAGGCACTCAAACAAGCTTCTATTGTTAACAATCATTTTGATTTTATAAACACACGAAGAGGAGCAAGTTGTCGAAATATGGAGGTGAACACTTTCGATAGCGGACCAATTGCACTACCACTATCCAGGAATACGACACCTTTTTTTTTTTTTTTAATACGCAGGTAAAAAATCTATTTACAGACGACGGCGCCTTTAAGAGGCACACCGCCGAACGGACCTCACACCTGGCTCCCGCAAGTCTTACGAACCCCCCAGTGGCTGCCCACCGAGGACCCCGCAACTCTTACGGGCGCTTTACGGTATAATATCCGCTAAAAAAGTCCTGCGAATACCCTCTAAGCTGCTTAGCGCGAAGCCGCGGGATACCCGTTTAGGGATTCTCCGCGTCTCCGCACCTAGCAGCCTCCCGGCCAAGCCGGGGCTCCGCGGCAGGGGTCTCCCGGGGTATCGCGGGGACCCCGCAGACGTGCGCGGGTAGGCCGCGGCCTAGTGCCCACCGTACCGCCCCCCCGTCCGCTGCGGAGGGCTACTTGGGCGTGCTACCTACCTACCTACCTACCTTAAGTACTACTAAAAGAGATCAACATCAGTTGGGTGGAAGAAAGTTATATATAAAAAAATCAAAAAATAAAATGACGAATTGCGGAATCGGAAAAGCTATCATTGAACCGAACGGAAAGTTCATAGCGGCGGATATTAAATTGCCTATTTTTATATCTAATGCATCTAAGAACACCACAGAGAGTGACATATTGGCGTACATAAAGAGGAACACTAATGGGGAAGTGTATTTGTTCAAAATAATTAGGCTAACTGAAAAAAAATATAACTCATTTAAGTTGTACGCACCTAAGAGGAAATTACAGATGTTTTTAACAGATTATTACACACATCAAAAGTGTCTAGGGATCAAGCATTTTTATGCGGATTTCTTGAGATTGAGATGTGGCTTTGTAATAAATTTATGATTTTATAAATTTATATGGATCCTTTTTGGTGCATTTCATAATTTGAATCAGGAACTGTGAATCAAATTCGAGTAAAAGATGAAAATCAGCTGTCAATATTTTCCCTATAAAAACATACAACGCATTGAAGACATTATTAGTGCTACTGTTTCCCTACTACTGATTAAAACCAACGTTATTATGGAGCGGCGACGTCATTTAAGCAGGGAAGAAATGCTCAGAGCCGTGGGAATGATAGAAGCTGGTTCCCGGCAACGTACTGTGGCTTTAGCTCTGAATACAAGTCAGAGTGTTATCAGTCGACTTTGGACACGATACCGAAGCACTGGTACCGTGGCTGAGCGCCATGGAGGACGGTATCGCTGCACCACACGGAGACAAGACCGATACATTCAAATCTTAACTCGAAGAGCTCCAACAATAACCGCCATGATGTTAGCCGTGAGGCTTCATCACTCTTCAGGGAACTTAATTAGCGACCAAACAGTCAGAAACCGCTTGCATGAAGTGAACCTTCATTCCCGAAGACCGCTACGGGTACCACCTATAGCAATGCACAATCGTAGGATTCGATATCAATGGGCTCTTGAACACAGAAATTGGGCAGAAGAACAATGGCGTTTCGTGTGCTTTTCTGATGAGTCTCGTTTTGGTATGAGACCGGATACAAGACGTATACGACACTGGAGAACCCCTGGACGCCAACAGCGATTAAAATCCTGCCAGGAAGTCCATCCTTATAGTGGTGGAACCATCATGGTATGGGCGGGTATTTGGATCGGCGGAAGAACTGAGTTGATTTGGATCAGAGGCAACCTCAACGCTCAAATTTATGCTGAGACGATTGTATCAGACGTCATCGTTCCTCTACAAGTGCAAATCGGTCCCTTATTTCAGTTAATGCATGATAATGCACGACCGCACACCGCAAGAGTTGTAAGACAGACTCTCGCCGCAGCTAACATCAATGTCCTGCCCTGGCCTGCTCAGTCGCCAGACTTGAACCCGATTGAGCATGCATGGGATATGCTACAGAGAAGAGCTCTGCCGAATATGGAGGGTATCCAGTCGCAAGAAGACCTTTTTTTGTTGTTGCAACGAACATGGGCGGCCATTCCACAGCGTGATTTGGATGAACTCATTTTGAGTATGCCAAACCGATGTTCTTGTGTTGTTAGTGTTCGCGGTAGAAATACGGATTATTAATTGTTTAAGTTACCCAATAAAATTTTAGAGAAAACTGTTATTTCAGTCTTTTTTTCGAACTTTTGTGTTAGTGGTTCAAATGTCAAAAATCCCTTTACTGTGACTTGGTTTATCGTTACTGTGACAAACGAAAACACTTTATTTGATGAATCCTTAAAGAAAATTTTAATTAATATCAATCAGGAGAAAAGTTATTTCAAAAATATATGTTGATCCCTAGACACTTTTGATGTGTGTATTTTTGACCAGACGGAGTTTTCTTTCGGCGGTTTGTACACGATAAATACAAAACAAAGGCTCCCAAGAAAATACCTAACCTTTCTTAATGGATAAGTTGAACCTAATAAGTTTTATTTGTAAATCGGTGAAGCGTTCTATTAACGCTATTCAGACTCTGTGCCAGTCAGCTGATATAGAAGCTCTCCAGGAAACGTGGCTGCTACCGGAAGATATACCTTTCCAGGGACAGATACACAAAGATTTCGATTACATCGGGAAATAAGCCGTGGATACCTCCTTGGGTGTACTTAGAGGGAGACCGTACAGCGATGTTGCGATTTTGTGGCGTAAACGAGCTTTTAAGTCCGTGGCTGTCATAGACTGTGTGAGTACGAGGTTTGCCGCCGTAAAAGTTTGCTTATGTGATAAGTCAATTCTTGTGATCAGTGTTTACATGCCAACGGATATTAGTGATAATCTTGCGGAATTCACGGAATGCCTCAGTGCAATGAACTCAATTATCGAGTCTAGTGGATGTGGAGCAGTATTTATGTTGGGTGACTATAATGCTCATCCCGGTGAGTCCTTTTATAATGAACTTATGGAATTTTGTGTAGAACAGGACTGGCTGTGTTCGGATATAGTAATTTTAGGTATTAAGTCAGGGTGTCACACTTACATCAGCGAGGCGCACGGGTGCAAGCGGTGGTTAGACCATTGTGTTGTTACACAGTCTGCCTATAAGGCGATCTCTGATGTGAGTGTAATGTCTGACGTGTTTTGGTCTGACCACTTTCCTATTATTGTAACCTGTAACTTAGACGTTATTAAGCCTACATCCCTTCCAAATAATGAAATTACAATAAAGTAATATGGGGGGATAGGGATGGTGATCAGATTAAAGAATATTCAAATCTTTGTAATAACATGCTACGGTAGATAGACTACCCCCAACACTTTGAGATGTGTAGTGACGCACATTGTTATAATTTTTCATACCTACAGACACTTGGAAACTTGACACAAATCAGGAGGACAATGTAAGATGGGGAAACGAGCTTTCAGACTCTTTCACGTTAGAGTGCGGGGTGAGGCAGGGTGGCTTGTCCTCTCCCCGACTTTTTAATCTTTATATCAACGACCTTATTTTTGGACTGAGCAGCATGAGGTTAGGTTGTCGCATTGATGACGTAAGCGTCAATAACATTAGTTACGCTGACGACATGGTGATGTGTGAATCGTACGCGCAGTCTCACGGTCTCATATACAATGTTAAAAAGTGTGAGTACCTCGTGTTTAAAGCTAAGGGAGGCAGGTACAGAACTGAAACGTGTCTACCGGTTTAAGTAACTGGGACATTTTGTAGCTGATGACCTTAAGGACGAATCTGACATTGAGAGGGAGCGCAGGCCGCTGGCGGTGCGCTGTAATATGCTGGCTCGTAGGTTTGCATGCTGTAGTACTCCAGTAAAAATAACACTTTTTAGAGCTTACTGTCAAGTGTTCTATACGTACAACCCTTGGACCAACCATACGCAGCGGGCCATCGGTGCGCTGCGTATTCAATATGATAATGCTCTCAGAGTGTTGTTGGGGCTGCCCCGTTTCTCCAGAGCATCAGGCATGTTTGCGCAGATGCATATTGATGATTTTTATGCCATCATGCGGAAGAGAGCCGTTTCGTTGCTTTGCAGGGTGCGGGCCAGCTCCAACTCCATTCTGCAAGTGATAGGGGGAGTCCATATGATTCCCCTATTATTATAGGTTCACATACATCAAACTTATGCGGCCCGCCCTCGCTTCGCTTCGGTGTAGAGCTAAAGTGTAGACTACAGTTTTTGTTCTCAGGCTTGTATTATACACTATGACATTCATCTATGATTCTTCTTATACCTGCATGCAAAGTCTCAGCCCGATCGGTTTAAAATTGACAAAGTTTCATACAAACTTTCATTCCCTATTTTATTCCCTTGGGGATAGAATTGATCAAAATCCTTTCTTAGCGGATGCCTACGTCATAACATCTACCTGCATGCAAAATTTCAGCCCGATCCGTCCAGTGGTTTGGGCTGTGCATTGAGAGATCACTATGTCAGTCAGTCACCTTTGAGTTATATATATATATAGATTTTTATGCCATCATGCGGAAGAGAGCCGCTTCGTTGCTTTGCACAGTGCGGGCCAGCTCCAACTCCATTCTGCAAGTTATAGTGGGTCGATATGATTCCCCTATAATAGCTTATTGTATCCATAAGTGTATAAAGGGCACAAGTTTAGTATGTTAGTAAATTAAATTTCGATACTAACACTAAATAATAAGTTATCATGTAACTAACCATAATATGGATGTATCCTTGTCTGAAATAAATGTTTATTATTATTATTATTAATTTTCACCCTTCTACTACCAACCCCTATTGTTATGGCGGTACATACGAAGTTCGCTGGGTCAGCAAGTATACCTCTTCATTTGAGGTTGCCGCTTTATTGCCGACAACACAAATAAAAGTATCCTTTCGCTCGCGTCTAGCTGTTCGGGCAATTAAGCCTTTTTCATTAAACAAAACTTTGGCGTTTTGAAGAGGACCTCAAAGTTTTATGATTGGTTTTGTGCGGCTTCCGCTCCTGTTATTATGTTTCATAGCTATTTCAGTGAGTACAATTTATAGGCCATTTTCTTGTCGCGAGTCGAGTACCAACTTTTGAACAGTCACTCGATATTTCATAATAAAACCATAAAAGATGACGAACTTAATTTATTGTTTCAGTAAACTGAGGACTTGGTTGTGTTCAAAATTCGAGAGCATCAAATTCGTTGTGTTGTTAGAAATCAATTTTACGAAGTATTGTGAGAAGTTTTTAGGGCTCGTATTCATGGAGACCATCTACCCGCACTTATGTTTCTCCTACAATATAGCTATATTTATATTTGACTAACTTCATTGCCTAAATTAAAAATTTAATTCCTGAATGAAAATTCATATATCCGTTACATTATCATGCACAAATAACGAGAAAAGGATGCTTCGTAAAATATCAGCTGAAATCACAGACACAGAATAGAAATATAAGTTATTTACGGGATTGTTACCAAGTACCTTTAGCGAGTTTCCGATATTTCCGGCACTGTTGCAAGCGCCATGATCACGGAGTAACTGAAGTAATTGCGGGTAGGCTGTTATTGGCAGACATATCGGTCTACCCTCCGACGAAGTCTTTTATTGCGTTCGATACCCGTACCACTGTTCACATTCTCACTATTCACTCGAAACTGTTCTCGACACACAACACTTACAGTATCGGATCGCGATACGACACTTTTTTGATTATTTCCGGTTTTACACATACGAACCACAGGATTCCAGACACTGGACAATATCGGAAACTCGCTAAAAACAAGGTACATGGTAACAATCCCGTAAATAACTTATATTACTATTATATTAGTGACCATGAAAGTTTAAAACAATATACAGAATAGAAAATACATATCACTATAGAAATAGTAAATCTAAATAATTTTGATAGTGTTATTAATCTGGAGGAGCTCGATGGCGCCAGTTCGGCGCGCGTTCGGCTGCGGTCGGTGAAGTTGAGCAACTTTCACAGTGGTCGGTCATTGGATGGGTGTTCAAAAATGTACTATCTTGAGCTTCTCCGTGCTTCGGAAGGTACGTTAAGCCGTTGGTCCCGCTGCATCTGCAGTCGTTAGCACCCACCAACTCGCACTGGGCCCGCGTGGTGGGTCATGGCCCAATCTCCCTAACCCATCCATAGGGAAGGCCTGTGCCCCAGCAGTGGGGACATTAATAGGCTGATGATGATGATGATTAATCTGGAAGAACAAATAAAACAAAACATTATCAGAAACTCGAAGATTTAAAAACACAAGAAATTAATTGAATTCAAATAAATTAATGCAAACAAATAAAACAAGGAAGACAGCGACAACAAAGCTATCGCATTCCAACAGCAAATGTTAGAGTAAAGAGTTACCTAACTTCAAAGTGGCAACGTTTCGTGAAGATAAAGTTATTTATTTTCAATTAAAAGCTCTCTAACAGAAGTCAACTGCGCATCGCGATGAGCGATTAGATTAGACATTCACCGTACTCTCTCTAATTTGATGGTTCAGGATCGTTGGCGGGTTAGCTTAATCTTTTCGCGACAAACTTGATTTGACTTCAGCTGCTGCCTTAATAGTATCAAGTCTGATACGGAGCTCAAGTAGCGGACGTATCGAGTCTTACTAAAGGACATTGCTAATGGAAACCCGATAAACAAAACTCAAGTAACTTTACATCAAAATTCTAGTCTTCATTTATTTGATGACGACCTCCGTGGCCGAGTGGTTTGTACGCCGGGTTTCATGGTGTCGCCGACTCGAGAGGTCCCGGGTTCGAATCCCGGTGGGGGCAGATGTTTGTGTGATGAATACGAGCATTTGTACTCCAGTTATGGATGTTTAATATGTATTTCTATATAAATATACTTATATATGTACAATATATGTATTCTATCCGTTACCCTAGGATCCCATAATACAAGCCTTACAGTGCTTACTTTGGGGCTAGGCTAATTAGTGTGAATGTTGGAAATATTTATTTATTTTTTATTTATTTATTTTATAGGTGTATTTACAGCTAAACATATAAAAGCATAAAAAAATAAATAAAACTTATTCTAAGATATATATGGAAGCCTTTACAGTACACACAACATCCACTTGAGTAAATTACAATATATTTAATAATCAATAATAATAAATGCAATTCATAAATCAATAAATCGTGCAATAAATGTTTAAGTAAAAATTAATAATGTTATAATTTAATGTCAAATTAATACAAAAAATAATAATACCAATAATAGGGAATTAATGAGAATCTAGTCTTAAGAATAGATTAGAAGAATCTCTTATCTATTAGACAAGTCCGTCCGTCTAAGTAAGAATAGTCTGATAAGACTACAAACCGGATGTGACTAACGTAGCACTTCCGGTTTTCGAGAAATCTATTAATTAAAAACCTTTTTTTTTTTGGTGAACATTTGGTTCTCTGGTTTGCTAGTCTCTTATCTAATAGACAAGTCCGTCCGTCCGTGGTGCTGTTTCAGCATCCCAACCGTAAGAGATAGATAAAGAGAATATTTAAGTTGTAAGTTAAGAATAGTCTGATAAGACTACAAACCGGATTTGAGTAACGTAGCACTTCCGGTTTTCGAGAAATCAGGTTTTGGTGAACAATCAATCAATCAATCAATATATCTTTATTCAAATTGGATGTATAGTACAATACTTTTGAATCGTCCAAACATTTTTTTCCCTACCACTCGTTATTGGACATAGTTTTTAGCTACGGAGAAAAACGAGCGAAAAAAACTCCACAACATTAAAAGCATAATGTAACAACATTTACAAATCATTATGTTGTTACAACGTCAATACAATCATGATTTATTTAATATAGAACACCTGTTGGAATGATTGGAACAGTTCAAACCCAAGCATTTTTGTCTGTAATATAATCAGACACTTTGTAATAAACTTTTTTAATAAGTGCTTTTTTTATACTATCTTTGAATTTATTTATGCTTAACTCTTGGATATTGCTTGGGACTTTATTGTATAAGCGAATACAAAGACCTTTAAATGAGTTATTGATTTTGTGAAGCCTAGTAGCAGGTAAAGTTAGTTTATTTTTGTTTCTTGTATTAAGTGTGTGAACATCACTGTTTTTAAGAAACAAATTAATATTTTTTCTTACAAGTAATAAATTTTCGTAAATGTATTGTGATGCGACCGTCATTATACCAAATTCTTTAAACTTATCTCTTAAGGAATCCTTAACTTTAAGATTATAAATTGATCGAATAGCTCTCTTCTGCAGCACAAAAATAGTTTGAATGTCGGCGGCGTTTCCCCACAATAAAATTCCGTACGACATTACACTATGGAAATAACTAAAGTATACTAATCTGGCCGTATCTACATCCGTTAACTGGCGTATCTTCATTACGGCATATGCTGCAGAGCTAAGTCTATTTGACAATTTATCAATATGTGGGCCCAATTGAAGCTTAGGACCTAAAGTAATCCCTAAGAATACTGTGGTGTCTACAAGGCCCATATTCCTATTATTTACATTCAACATTTGGTTCACTGGTTTGCTAGTAGTTTGATAATCAAGTAAGACAGGTAGGGCACAGCGGATTTTCCGTTCGAATTGGAGCGCCCACACTGGGTAAGCAAACTCCACTTATAGAAGGCCACTGCTTGTGAGTAGGGCTACAGGACGCGGGTTTTTTTTTTCTTTTTTGAAGTTATACTTCTTTAGGCGCGTTATGAAAAAACGATGAGAGTGAAATTTTAAGATGCGCGCGCATCACTGTAACCCAAAATTCTAAGAGCATGAAGTTGGTCGCTTTAGCGACCAACTACATGCTGTTATTGTGTTTACCGCACATTAAGAAAATCTACCAACAAAATAGAAATAGAATCTCTATTTAGTGAGTGCTAACGACTGCATTGTGAAGGCCTATCAAAAGTATTTATTAATCTGGAACAACAGAACCAAAGCGCGATTCAGGAGACTACAGCGCCATCTCTTGACCATTGGTGTAGTAGAACCAAAAACCACATCTTTATTTTTTGTAATAAAGTAAAAGTTATAGGTATTCATATTTATAATATTTATCCACATGTTTCTAGTTTGTATATTCGGAATACGTGTTTGAGTTTCATACAAGTGCAAATCACATATGTTCTAATAAATTATATTCAGTAGCGATTTTAATTGAATATTTAGATTATTTGTTTATTTTTTCAAATTAAAACTGAACTTTATTGACTGTGTCCTTTTCCAGACTTTTTATTAATTTATTGTAATTAATTATTTGCATGCAATTAAAAACTAATTTTAAACGATGCCAAAGAAGGATAACTTCTCACGCGCCTACATAAGTACACGCACCCATTTTTTTTTATATATCTGAGTTGTTCGCTAGTTTTAATCAACTTTGGAGTTAATTACTTAATTCACAGAAATCCGAGTTATTAAAACGCTAATTGTATGACTTGTAATGCCCACATGATCGGTGGCCCATCACCAACGCGGTCGACCACCAGCTATAACGTGCTGGTGGTGGACGAGAAATCAGAAATCAGAAATCAAAATATCTTATGTTTTTATTTATTTTTTAAGCATTTAACTGCTAGATGTTCAAATCTAAAGAAAAGTTTTCTAGAAAAAAATTCACGCGGACCAGGCAGCGGACGGGACTCGAACCCGCATCCTTCGCTATCCGGGCGAATGCACTGACCATTATGCTTTATTACTATATACATTGTGGGCAACCCACAATGTCAAATGAATTCTTTTTCTTTTTACATAAGAGATGGCGCTGCCTTGCAGCTTAAGGCTAGGAAAATTTCGACGCGGCTAATAGGGCCGTGGTAGCATAATGGTCAGTGCATTCGCCCGGATAGCGAAGGATGCGGGTTCGAGTCCCGTCCGCTGCCTGGTCCGCGTGGATTTTTTCTAGTAAACTTTTCTTTAGATTTAATCAATATAATATATCTTTATTCAATTTGGATGTATAGTACAACTCTTTTGAATCGTCCAAAAATTTTTTTCCCCTACCACTCGTTATGGACATATTTTTTAGCTGCGGAGAAAAACGAGCGATAAAAAAAACTCCACAACATTAAAAGTCTAATGTAACAACATTTAGAAATCATTATGTTGTTACAACGTCAATACAATTATGATTTATTTAATATAGAAAACCTGTTGGAATGATTGGAACAGTTCAAATCCAAGCATTAGAGAGGCAAGATGGGCCAAGAGAGGAAGGAAGATAGAGAAATTGATCAGAGGATCAGAGAGGAAAGGAAAGACGAAAATAGAAGATAGGAGGCGCAGAGTTAGGATTGGGTCGAGATCGGCAAGGCGAGAATGGATAAAGCTGGACATATTTAGGCTTTTTGATTGCGAAAGCCGAGCGTAAGCAAGTTGACTTTTGGTCGCTTTTACATAATTTACAAGCACCCTATTAGGCGAATTTTTATGTGCTTAATGATCGGTCCTTAAAACCTAAAGTACAAAAAAATTAAAGGTTGTTGATGCTTTGACACAGGTTTTCCTATGAAAACTTGCACAAAACAAGTGGGATGGAATATGTGGTTTGTAAATTGTGTATGTGTTAGAAAAGAGAGATTTTTTATTATCTATACTTATAATAAATCTGTAGAGAGGTCAATTCTGTACATGAAAAATATTTTCAAAATAACTATCAGGGGGTGATTAGTGATCGATACTGATGCCAAAAATGCAATCAGTAAAATTTTTGTCTGTCTGTCTGTCTGTGTGTATGTTCCTTATAGAAACAAAAACTACTCGACGGATTTTAACGAAACTTGGTACAATTATTCTTCATACTCCTGGGCAGGTTATAGTATACTTTTCATCACGCTGCAATCAATAGCAGCAGAGTAGTGAAGGGAAATGTTGGGAAAACGGGAGAAGTTACTCCATTTTTTAAGCTTCCGTCGCGTATGCAGCCTTAATGGTTAAAGTTACATAGAAATCATGTATCACGGAAATATTCTACATAAAATTGTCTAAAAAATATCCCGCAACAGCATATGTCTATCTTTTATGGTTGACTCACAATAAAACGTGTAATTATATAAATAAAGTCATTGTTTATAGCACAAGCCTGAGAACAAAAACTATAGTTTACACTACAGCTCTACACCGAAGCAAAGCGAGGGCGGGCCACTAGTTATTAATAAATGTGTCTCTTACTAACCGGTTGACTCTTCCCGTTTTGATGGCATTGATCACAGAGCCAACATTGTGTCGATAAAAGAGAACATGTTTTCCTCAACAGGATAAGGTCGATTTCATGTTTAAATTTCAATTCAATATCGTTTATTCAATCTAGGCTGGTACAAGCACTTGTGAATGTCGAAAAGCTACGCTATCGGTTCGCAAATCTACGGCGGGAGACCTTGTACTGAGAAGAACCGGCAAGAAACACAGCAAGGGCTGTTTTTTCCTCTCTATATTATATACAGAGTCGTCAAATTGAAAAATGACTTCAATATGAGGTAAATTATAAAGTCACTTTCCATTACAATGCAATTAGTATAAAAATATGACTATATTAAAAACTGGTTTAACAAAGTTTAGGAATGTCGTGTCTTGTTGCTTAGGCAAATAAATAATTTAAGGATTATAATTTTACTGCAACGATTAATAGTACCCAATGAAGCAAGAGCAGACTCATCTCCGCTTACAACGGAACCAGCCATCGCTTCGCTCAACTATTTTTAGGGAACGAATCCAGATTCATTATAATATTGGAGCTTCCTGAAGAATAAAGTCCATAAAGTCAACCAGTACTCGTCCTCAGGCGTTCCTTTGCTCAACTCCAAGTTGCACTCTAAGAGCAAAAACCTAAATGACATTCAATTCAATTAAGTTTAGTCTCTGTCTATTTAATTTGTCATTTTTATGAAATATTAATACCTTCTGACAATTTCTTTTCGATAAACGCGATGTAGGTAACTTAAAAGTTTTGAACGTCAAATACGCAATTTTTATTTATTGCGTTTATTTAGAAGTTCATTTTTCACTGCTCCGATGGATTGGGACCTGATTATTTGATATCAATTTTAGCTTGATATTTCCACTCAATGCTGAGAAAAAGGCTCTTAACAGACAGAAAGATTGACAGATACACAACAAGTGCTTAATGCACTTGTGGGGTTCTGTTTTTTTTGAGGTGTAGAACCTTTTTTTTGTAATATTAAATGGGTTGCATATATGTATATAAATAAGAATGTTAGCATACAAAAATAAAAAAAATCCTTGTAAGAAATTTTACAGAAATGAGAACACATTGTCTATATCGTAGGTCAAGATCGTTAACGATTTACTTAATCGAAGACGATATCGCAAATCGCAACCAAATCCCATGCAATCATGAATATCGTAAACGATCGATCGACAGTGTTTCGTGTATGTAGTGGCATTTCTGAACGATCGATCGTTGACGATTTCCTTCGGATCGATCGCAACGACGAATCGTTCCGTATATGGGGCCCTTTAATCTCATGAAAAAATAATTCATTAAATTCTACTTACACTGATTCTATTTTAGCTCGACGTTGTTTACGCTTTGAAAGTACGAAATATTTGCTTTTATATTATTTTAATTATTAGAAGGGTATGTTTCCCTGGGTTGAAAATATACCCTATATTTTCAACGTGGCCATAAATATCTACGAAATCTTTTACTCAGGAATAAATTCTACTTGCATTTTTATTGCTTCTTTTCAATATAAATATAGGTATGATGAAATCTCGAATGCTTGCATGGAGTTTTCTATACTTAGTTCAAATCTTGTATAATTCAATATCAAAACTCGAAATTTATAGTATAATTGAATGTTATCTTAAGCGCGACGCAAAATTTAATTTAATTATGAAATTTGTTTTCATTTCATTTCGTGGAAAAATTTCTCGATATTAGATTACGTTGTTGGAGTAGATTTAAAAAAAATCTTCAGTATTATTACAGATAACACCGGTGACGAATGATTCAAAAATACGGAAAATCTGTATTATGCGACTTGAAAGTCGAAGGTGACTTATGTCGTATTCGACGATATTATGTCAGACGAGTGATTCAAAAATAGGGCTCCCGGTCTACACACGACACGTTATACCACGCACAGGTACGTACCTGGGCGTTTTTCCCCGCCCTAGACGACAACGGCTAACTAGAGCCGAGGTCCGAGTCTCAGAGACGCCCTCTAGTTGAGCCGACCCCCTCAGGTTCGAGTGGTCTGGAGGCTCCAGACGGAGTGGAGACTCCCCCAGTGGGGAGACGCCATCCGCCTGGAATACCTTTAGAGGCACTTGCCAGTGTCCCGGCTGCATCTGCAGTCGTTAGCACCCGCCAATCCTCACTGGGTCATGGCCCAATCTCCCTATTCCATCCATAGGGAAGGCCTGTACCCCAGCAGTGGGGACATCAATTGGCTGATGATGAATGGTTCGCACACGCCTGCGCGACGAATCTTTACGTAACTTTGGTACTAAATACGCAATGGCCACCATAGCTTAGTGTCGCCGCACACGGGCCAACGACCACAACCACAAAACGCCGCCACCGGCATATTTCTTGTAGTTTTCATACACATACATTACATACACTCGCCACACTGGAGGAGATCAAGTCGAAGCTGTATGAACGTGCGTCACTAGATTTATGTATATAATGATATTTCTTTTATTAGTTCTCCCTCAGGTTCGAGTGTTCTAGAGGCTCCAGACGGAGAGGAGGTACAGTTTAGGCAAAAAACATTAATATCTTAGAATAACATCATAGAAATTAACTAGAACTAGAGCCTCTAGTTGAGCCAACCCCCTCAGGTTCGAGTAGTCTGGAGGCTCCAGGCGGAGAGGACACTCCCCCAATGGGTAGATGCCATCCGCCTGGAATACCTCTCGAGGCACTCGTCAATTCCCGGCTTGAAGTCCTCTTAGGATCTCGCCGTCCCCAAACCCGGTCACGCTGTAAAGGTCATATGCGACCAACAGTATACACACTCAAAAAATATATATTAGGTGAAAACTAGTCACATTTAATGTAATATATTTAATATATTTATTTTTTAAGTGACATCTCAAGTAGGTATTTCTATTTAATTTGACTCACTTCATTTAATGTTGATTTTATCACAATTTTAATCTTTTTCAAGTACAATTATTGATTTGTGACAATTTTGGATTTTGTAGATATGCCTATTTTGTTTCACACCCATATAGGGTAAAATATGAATGGACATTATAATTATCTAACACCAAAGTCTGTAGTCATATTTGAACAAATAAATTGATTGATTGTAAAATAGTAGCTCCGAAGGCGACGCATAAAGACAGACTGACTCATTCCAGTCATCATTCATAGATTGATTCATATACACTGTCCTCATCGTACAATTTAATTCCTCGCTTATTAGCACAACCAAACGCTCGCGTAGCCTTTTAATCACAACGTTTAAATTGCTAATCAACAACTTGAACATGTCAAAGCATGATATATAATTTAGCGTAAAGTTGAAATCGCTTTTGCGAACTTTTAACGAGTTCGCGACATCGCATTTGTTAATAATTATAATGTTATGCATCAAACGTCTGATTATTATGAGTTATATTTGCGTTTTATCACCATATCTGGAAATAAGTTGGAGTTGATCAAAGAAACTTGGACTAATGAGAAGTCAAATTACGCATTTAGGAAAACTTCGGGTGATAAGTTACTCTGCAAAATTACTCTGCCTTTTCTTTGAAGTTACTTTAAAAATTCTTTTGCTAATTTATTCTTCTTTTGCTATATTAAATGGCTTGTTACGCCGGTATTTCACTTGGCTTAGCTTTGTAATCTTAACAACAGCCTGTCCTAACCATGCTGTGAAGCAGTGATTCCCAAAGTGGTCTATATCGACCCCTAGGGGTCTATGACGACCTGCAAGAGGTCTACGTCAGCGAAAAAAAAGCTTAGGGGTCCATGAAATGAAAATGGGGGTCCACGATAATGGTTCTCAACTTCTATTAAAAAGACATATACATTATTTATAAAAGTACCTATGAAATAATAAAAAATACTATATATAATTGTTTATAAAATTTTGTAAGTTGTAAGATATTCGCTTTGTGGTCGCAATACATTTTGAAGTTGTATAAACCTGCATATAATGTTAAACCAGTATCATCTTGTTACACTAACTTCGCTCCAGATAAAAAAATACAAAAAAAACAATATAAGGTGAGTAGGGGTCTACCCAAAAGCCAAAACCTAAAAACATGCAAAGGGTCTAGGACACAAAAAAGTATGGGAACCTCTGATTTAAAGGAATGAAAAAGACGTACTCATTGTAGCAAAACTGCCCAAGTGTAAACTTACCTCTCCATTCTTTTTATTCTAAATTCCATCAACAAGTTTAAAAGTCATATAAAGTAACTGCATTACTGCCTGCGTAGCGTAGCGTAGTAAGAGTAGGTAGTTGCATTATTTATTTGTTGCATGGACACAGGATTATGGTACCATAAACCAACACGACACATTACATTTTGTAGTAAGAGTAGGTAGTTGCATTATTTATTTGTTGCACGGACAAAGGATTTTGGTACCATGAACCAACACGACACATTACATTTTGTAAGGGAAGAGACAACGAGTCTCTGAGAATCTTCATCGTTTAGATTGCATAGTTTCTTGGCTGGTTCAGCGACCCAATATGGATTTTGACCTCCGACACGCGATGAAACCACTGCTCCTTTGTCTTGTGCAGCTTTTTGGCTTGACTAGTCCCTAGATTACTAACTGTGGGTTACCTATAATGCGACGAGATGGCGCTGCCTTGCAGCTTAAGAATGGCTAGAGGAATTTCGACGCGGTCTGTGAGGGCCACGGTAGCATAATTGGTCAGTGCATTCGCCCGGATTGCGAAGGGTGCGGGTTCGAGCCCCGTCTGCTGCCTGGTCCGCGTGGAATTTTTTCTAGTTATATTTTCTTTAGTCCCTGATCCCTGACGACTTATACAGGGGTACTTGGGGCGCCCAACCAAGCTTGGCCCACAAGGCATCCCCGTGTACGCACTCTTTGCGGCCCAATCCTCCTCCATGCGCTCCATGTGGCCCAGTCAGCAGAGTCATGAGCCTTGGTCTCAGTTCTTCTATCTCGCAGTTTTTGCGGATTCTCCAGCAGCCATCTTCTCTTTTGGTTAGTCCCAAAATTTTGTAACTAATCTTCCATTCCATTACTAGGAGCTTGTTCTCCTTCAGAGTTAGCGTCCATGCCTCACAGCCATACATTAAGATCGGGCGGATGACGTCACGGGTGAGTGTCAGTACTCGTGCATCCGAGATATTTAAATGTCAGGAAAATCTTATAAGCCGTTCTGCTTCTTACACAGTTCCCGGCCGACACAGAAGGGCTCCTCGTCCCACACCACGCAGCCTGTTCTCGCCGCCGCCCAACTCCAACCTATCCACACATCCATCGTCCTTCCCAACCCAATAGCCTAACAATTACTCCTCACCCCAAGTTGCGTAAGTCGTGGCCTGCTCGCTGGCGCAAGCTGGGCCTCCCCCCAGGGGGTCTCACCCGGCATGGCAGACCGCGCTGAGGGCGCGCCGCAAGTTCCCTGGCGAGAACAGGAAGAAGAAGATGAGGAGTAGATGACCAACATCGTCACTAGACGGCTGCTGTCCAGCGGCGCCCAACCCCGCGGGGGCGCACCCCCGTGAGAAGCAGCCCGGGGAAGGAAGAACTTCGAACCCGAACCCATCGAAGATGGAAGACCATGAACGTATAAGCCGTAGCTCTTACGCGAATATCTTCTCGTGGTACTCATTTGTTTTTGTATATTTCATATGAAGATATTCAGTTTTGCCGCAGTTTATTTTGAGACCGACTTTGACTGTTTTCTCGGCCAACATTTTTGCCGCCACCCATACCTGCGCCTGTGTCTCACCTAGCAAAGCCTTCGTCCACGTACCTAATCGCCCTATGCTGTCCATTCAGCAATACCCCGCTTTTGGTCACCGAAACTTTACGGATCACATGCTCTAAAACATAATTGAATAGCAACAGCGAAAAATCGATAGTTTAGATTGTATGCGCAACGATAGTGACAACAATAATATGCCATTTTTTTTTAAATTTGTTACCCTACGTGACCAAATGTTGCTTCATTTGGCCCTGCGGTCACTTCCTGAATATAAGTTTGTAAGGTTCCTGAAGCAATGGCTATTATATAATGCATTTTATAATCTAAATGAATATTCTAATAATAATGTTTTGTAAAAATGACTATTGCATTAGGGTAACTGTTTATTTCAATTGTGTGCACTAACATCTAGCAGTATCACTAAATGGAACAGTTTTGCAATAAAGAATTATTCTTTTCTATTCTATTCATTTCGTTGCTATTGCAAAAAAATATGAAGACATCAATTGTAATTCATTTTAAACGTAATAAAAGTTAATGTGTCGCTGCATAGATTGCCAGATTTTTTGCCACAGACAATCTTAAGGTAGCTGAAAGAAAAATACGGTTTATTTTCACGGAGCAAATCGATGCAATGCCGCTCTGAGGCCTCTGGGACGCGCCGACAAACGCCAGCAAACAGCGCGCCGTGACTCAATCGGATTTTGTGCAAACTGTGCTAACCATGCCCGTTATACAAGTTATTCCTGCTTTTAACTCACCAACTAGCAAAGGGGACCAAAAGGTTTAATGTAGTTTCGAAAACATAGATCTTTTTTCTAGTACTTTCTTTTTTTTGTTGAAAGGTTGGCAAACAAGCATTTTGCACCTGATACAGGTCGCGGCATATAAACAATGCATCTCTTTTCGATCATCCTCTTCACAATGCATTCTACGCTCCTCTTCTAATCTCACTCTCGAAATACCTTGCCATTCGACTGATTTCCTTTCTTACTCCTACTCTGTGCATTCTGTTCGCTTGTGGAATTCATTACCGGAATCCATACGAAGAGCTCGCACTCTGGACTCGTTACGTGAGCAAGTTAAGCGTCATTTCCTATCTTTACTTTGAAAATACCTCTTTCCTTTATTTATTTGTTTTTTTTTTCATATAAATATGCATCTATATTATTATTACCGTTTTTATTTTATTTTATAATATTGCTCTTACACCCTTCCCCCTTTTTTTGTTCTTATATACTTATTTAATTTTCCGTCATGGGTTGCCTGGAAGAGATTGCTATTAAGCAATAAGTGTAATGTCTCTCTGTCAATGTAATCTTACTGTTATGTCCTTTGTGGTGTTATACAATAAAGAATATTATTATTATTTAGCGCTGAACAAAACGCGGAGGGGATAGCTGCGCATTGGGTACGACCGGAGAGCCAATCGGCGCAATGCACGCCCACCCGCGCACCTCGTTTCCCCCTAAGACATCTTAATTTTTACTTCTGCGCAATAACGGTCAGCGCTATAGTTTCGTGCCGCGACTTATAGTAGGCGGCAGCATAGCCTAAATACGCTTGTGATATCAAAAATATCACTCGTGCCATTGCCTACCCTTACCTCGTGAAACCCTAGAACCTTACTCAACGACAAAAATACGACACCAACAAAAGGTAGTGTTATTTTACTGTAGTCTTCTGTAAGGTGCAGGTAACTTCCTTTATAGTAACACATTCTTTTGATTTTTCGACCTCCGTGGCTTCATGGTGTCACCTAATCGAAAGGACCCGGGTTCAAATCCCGGTGGAGCAGATGTTTCTGTGATGAATACGAGCATTTGTACTCCAGTCATAATAATAATAAATACTTAATAAATAAATAATTCCTACACTCACACCAATTAGCCTAGCCCCAAAGTAAGCACTGTAAGGTTTGTGCTATGGGTTGGTAGGGTAGAATACATATACTGTACATATATAAGTATATTTATTTAGAAACACATATTAAACATCCATGAATGGAGTACAAATGCTCATATTCATCACACAAACATCTGCCCCCACCGGGATTCCAACCCGGGACCTCTCGAGTCGGCGACACCATGAAACTCGGTCCAGTCATGGATATTTAATATGTATTTCTATATAAATTTATATGTACAGTGTAAGTATTCTATCTGTTACCCTAGTATCCCATTACACAAGGCTTACAGTGCTTACTTTGGGGCTAGGCTAATTGGTGTGAGTGTTGACCTTGAAACCCGGCGTGCAAAAAACTCTTTTCACCAAGTAAAAGTAAACCCAATCTTGATTAATAAAACAACAAGAAACTGGCGCAACGAATACTTAATTCTGTTCTGAGGAGTTATTCTCTCTTATCCCACCTTCCCCTTTCCTTCAGAGGACCACGCGCGCTGGCCTACGTTGTCACCGTCTAACTGTGGCCACAATTCCAACGCGTACAAAGAAATTTGGTGACTCATTTCTTTGTCGCACTAACCGTAAATGGAATGCTCTGCCCGCTCACGTGTTCCCTCCCTCTTACAACCTGGGATCCTTTAAAAGAGGCGTGAAGAAGCAACATGCAGGCCGGCAGGGTGAGGATGGCTGGTGTGGCAGGTAGAACTGCTGTATCAGCTATCTTCGCGTCTGGACTTCACCTTCACTTAATATCAGGTGGGGTGGAGTATTTGTCGGACCTATCTATAAAAAAAAAATATGTAAATATCGATATTGATTTAAAAGTACTTACCAATACTGACTTAACCTCCTCGATCTTAACGAAGTACAAGTACAAGTACATCATGAAGCCTGAAGGCATATGCTCCTAATTACTGGTATCGGACAAGCCCGGAGTTCACTCGCTCGCGATAAGCCCCGTTTTCCCGGATGTTAACACTTCAACCGAAGATTTAAATCTTTAGATACGTATGCTCCTCTCATAATAAATAATGCTTTAGTGTTTACAGCAGCCTAAGAAATACTACAGAAAATTCAACACGGCCATCAGGGCCTCGGTAGCATAATGGTCAAAGCACCCGCCCATATAGCGGGGGTGCCGGGTTCGAGTCCCGTCTGCTGCCTGGTCCGGGTGAAACTATGTCTAAGAAAATTTTCTTTACATATAAAAAAATTCAAAGAAAACTGAGTTTGCTCTTACAGAATAGCACTGAAGTATCTATTGCTCCGATGATTACTCCTTGTGAAATATCTGTAGTATTTGACATATTGCAAATTATTTGTTTCTTAGGTTTTCACGCACATCACTCATTAAAACTAGTTTTTACGGGTTTTGCACGAAACTTTATTTATTTATTGACGTTTCGTAGCCTTTACAGGCTACGTCGTCGGAATCATTTGTTTATTTATAAATAGACGATTAAAGCGCTGTTGGGTGTAGATAGATAGGTAAAAGTTCGCTTGTACTTATCTGCGGTGAAGTCGGGAGGCGGTGTAAAACAATAAGTCCAGCACTCAACGATAAACAGTTTATTTGCGCAAGCACAGAATAGAAGGAGTACAGAGCACAGTTAGTGATAAACAAGCACAGAGGAAGAAAGGAAAAGCAAAGTCAAAACAAACGTAAACGATAATACGGTTATGAGTTAGCAAGCGCGGAGCAATTGATCGTGCGTACGGTACAGAGTATAGGTTCCGACTAGGTGTGAGCGTTCTAAAGACGAACCGGTTTCAAGGACCGTTTTGTGTTCCACGACGATAGAACCGTTTTACGTTTCGAATCAAAACAGTCTTCGTCGAACAACTAGTCCTCGGATTGTCTGCACGCCAATATGTACTTTATGATGAAGTAAATACAGTCTATAATAGAACGCAATGATATGAGGCCGTTTCGTTCTATGATAATTAAGCTTTGATTTTACAATAATATAATCTTTATTATTGAACATTTAAAGTCGATTATCGTATAACACAACATTTCTTTCGATGTTTCGTCGTCTCGTTCGCAGCAACGAAACGAACGTTAACAAGATTTCATTTAGTTAAGTTTCGTTGCGTTACATTCCTTCGACCGTCGCGTCGCGTCGCGTGTCGTTTCGTTGCGTCACCCAGCCGCAACCAAAACCAGTTGCGAACGAGAACCGTTTCGAGGACTAGTTTTCGTTTAAGAGAAAACGGTTGCGTTTCGTCGTCAGAAAATTTGAGAACGACCCACCGCTAGTTCCGACTGTCGTGCAACGTGACCTATGCGCGTGAGCCGGCCGGTTTGCCGAACAATAGGCGGCGAAGCGAGTGCGCGTGTCCGTTTCCCATACGACTTTCGTAGATCAACTGATGCACGGCACGATAGTGATATTGTTTGTGAATAAATGTATGTGCTTCTGATGAATGTATATGAATATAAATAATAAATGTTATTTTATATAAATGTAAATATATTTATTTAGAGTAATAAATTGTAAATACATATTATATAATATTTGATATATTTCTAAATACTTATATAATATGTATAAATAAGATTGTGGGAGAACCCCACACTTTTTCACTTACTCTGTATGCGTAATTAAAAAGAATAATTATTTTGAACCCAAAAGGAGGAAAGGACTTAAAAAATAGCAAAAAATCAAAATTTTATTTTAAAATCGTTTTAAAAAATCAAATAAAAAATTATACGTAACCCAACAATCCCACGAAGTTTCATCAAAACATTCAATTTCACCTTATATATACAGGGTGTTTCTTTTAGGGTGTCAAGCCAGTGCGAGCTGAGAGCACAGTACCATACCTATCAATTTAACCCCCATGTAAGTTCTACGATTTCTCATTGTTTGCAAATTAGTTTTTTTTGTCATTTTTTACGATTCAACATTAAGACAACTTGGAAAAAGTATAACTTTTTTTTGGGTTGACTTTTCTTCGATATATTTTTTTTAACAAAATGCCTTATGTTTGTAGTTTTATAAGTAAAATAATCTCCTTCCTTACTTTAACCAAAGATATAAAAAAAAATATCGATACTAAATAAAAATGTATTAAAAAGTAAAACAAAATGGATTTTCAATAAAAAAAAAATAGATGTAGGTACCATAATTTCTGACTAATTTTAAAAACTGCCCGACTTCATAAGCTTTCATAAAATTACAAAAAAGCTATACTAAATTGGGTATTATTTGCTGAAATCTGTCGTTGAAGGTGTTGTATCGGAAATCGTGTAATTTTAATATTTTATTATTTCGTAGTATCTTTGCACATTTTGTCAATCTTTAGTTATATTATTCCTAGTTTAAGTGGAGCTCATTAGAAAATAAAAATAATCATTTTATGATAACTGATCACTCAAAACTCCTGTTATCCTCCTCCTCAGGTATTTTTATTTTACAGTTAAATAAGGAACTCGATGGCGCAAGTGGTTCGCGCGTTCGGCTGCGATCGTTGAAGTTAAGCACCTTTCGCAGTGGTCGGTCATTGGATGGGTGACCAAAAATTTACTAACTCGAGCTCTTCCGTGCTTCGGAAGGCACGTTAAGCCGTTGGTCCCGGCTGCATCTGCAGTCGTTAGCACCCACCAATCCCCACTGAGCCCGCGTGGTGGGTCATGGCCCAATCTCCCTATTCCATCCATAGGGAAGGCCTGTGCCCCAGCAGTGGGGACATTTATAGGCTGATGATGATGATGATGATGATGAAAATAAGGAAGTGTCCACTCGTATGTCGAGGACTGTCGATTGAGCTGCATATTAAGGTTGTTTGTGAGTGATACCATAAATAATCTCGAGATTACGAATTTTCATCGCAAGTTTTTGCGCAAATCCATCATTTCTACGGGTACGCGCGTGGAAAAGCTTCACTTGCCGCAATGATGTTAACTAGCAATAGGTGAAATCCGCGAATGTTATTCATTTAAGTGAAACTAATTTTCAATTCAACGGGTGTAAAATGCGTTTTTAATACTTTTAGACAAATATCTACGTTCGTAAACACCGAACAGCAGACAACAGCCCTTCCGCTTCAGTTAATAAAAATATTTTCATCAATAGCTCATTGAACTGCCAAATAACAATTTAATCGTACACTCAAGCATTGTAATTCAAGCAGAAAATTAGCTGTGCCCTATATCTCATAAAAGGTCGTCGAAAATGGAAGCATTCGGTTCATTCATTCGGTTCATAAACATCCACTGATGCAGTGGCTTGCTTAGTAGATGCGGGATGAGGCTGAGGACACACTAGCCTCGATTATAGTCAACAGCCAACTTTCTGACAGACTAATCTAAGATTAGTAATTATAAACGCCCGCGATTTCGTCTGCGTTAACTTTAGTTTTTAGGGTACCGTACCTCGAAAGGAAAAAATAGAACCCTTATAACTTTGTTGTCCGTCCGTCTATCAAGACCCTTTTTCCCACGAACGCGTGGAGATATAAAGCTGAAATTTATATCAAATACTCAGGTCTACTGTCCCTTGGAGCTGTGGAAAATCAAGCTTAGAAGCCAACGCAATCAAAAGCCGCTATGCCGCAAATTTCCGCAAATTTTCGAAACTAGCAAGGGAATCAAAACCTACAGGGTACTGCCGTGAACTCAGAATCTTGAAATTTGGTACGAAGCAACATTTTATAGCACAGATAAAAAAATGGGTGCGTGTACTTATGTAGGCGCGTGAGAAGTTATCCTTCTTTGGCTTCGTTTAAAATTAGTTTTTAATTGCATGCAAATAATTAATTACAATAAATTAATAAAAAGTCTGGTAAAGGACACAGCCAATAAAGTTCAGTTTTAATTTGAAAAAATAAATAAATAATCAAAATATTCAATTAAAATCGCTACTGAATATAATTTATTAGAACATATGTGATTTGCACTTGTATGAAACTCAAACACCTATTCCGAATATACAAACTAGAAACATGTGGATAAATATTATAAATATGAATACCTATAACTGTTACTTTATTACAAAAAATAAAGATGTGGTTTTTGGTTCTACTACACCAATGGTCAAGAGATGGCGCTGTAGTCTCCTGAATCGCGCTTTGGTTCCGTTGTTCCAGATTAATAAATACTTTTGATAGGCCTTCACAATGCAGTCGTTAGCACCCACTAAATAGAGATTCTATTTCTATTTTGTTGGTAGATTTTCTTAATGTGCGGTAAACACAAAAGTAACAGCATGAAGTTGGTCGCTTTAGCTCTTCGCTGTTAAAATTTTGTGTTACAGTGATGCGCGCGCATCTTAAAATTTCACTCTCACCATTTTGTCATAACGCGCCTAAAGAAGTATAACTTCAAAAATGCGAAAACCGTAAGTGTAACTACAGGTTTGTACGGAACTCTCGGTGCGCGAGTCCGATTCGCACTTGGCCGGTTTTCCAGGGTGGTCCCAGGATCCCGCGGGGTAGGGCTGTGGGTTCAGGCCGACAAGGTACTGCTGGAGTGGCACACCTACTGCCGCATCATCTATCTTCGTAACTGGACTCCACTTTCACTTAACATCAGGTGGGGTGGGATAATTTTATAGATATTAATGGGATTGTTACCATTTACCTTGTTTTTTATGAGTCTCCGATATTTCGGCACTGTTGCAAGCGCCATGATCACGGAGTAACTGAAGTAATTGCGGGTAGATGTTATTGGCAGACATATCGGTCTACCCTCTGACGTCGTCTTTTATTGCGTTCTTTTACCACTGGTCACATTCTCACTATTCAGTCGCATTTGTTCCCGGCTCACAATACTCAGAGTATCAGATCGTGGAAACCACACTGTTTTAATTTTTGCGGTTTTTACACATACGAACTACTAGACAATTTAAACCCATCCTCACGATTGAAATTCTTGTGTTTGGTTATTTCAATCGCTTCCCTGACCAATCTTGGTATGTAGTGGCGTTCTGTCGAGATAATTTGTGGATTATGGAGCTCATTTTATAATTTGTTGCACCTCGTATAAAAAGGGTGGTCTCAGCCTTAGGGCCCACGTCGCTATGTTAGCCGGTATTTTCGGACAGAATGAACATTACAAGCTGAGCGGTCGGAATATTAAGTCGCGAGGAGGGTCCCGCCACTGTCACAGTGATTAGGGTCAAACCTCGCGGGGTATTGGGCCGCGCCAGGGGAAGACTGGACAACATAGATTTAATAAAATCCACGGTTATACAATGACATGAAGAAAACAACAAAAACATGTGGATAACGTGAGTTGTTTTAAAATAATTTTAAACGTAGAGGAAGATCAGTACGAGCCGCGTCTCGTGGCGTTTTGCATGGTGAAAATAGTGACATGAAAATTTATATGATTATATAATTTATTTTAAGAAAAATCGGCCAAGTGAATAGCAGTGTAGGGTTCCGTAGTTGCTCGTCGTCACCAGAATATATTTGGAAAGAGTCTTTATTTTAGGTAATAACTTCGTCTAAGTCACTTTTAATGTTTTCTTCGAAGGATTTTTTGTTTTGTCAGAAATTTTCTTGTACATGGGTCATTTTCAAATTCTCCGCATGTTATTCTTACGTTAATAAACTTTTTTATAAACTTATGACAAAAATTAACATTAAATTTTGGTATTCTGTTTTTTCAATAATTTTGGATTATTTTATAGAGTTAAGGTCTCATGGCGCAAATAAATACCACTCTGTTACCAATGGAAATATTCTTTTACTTAAATCATGAACTTACGAATCACAAATAATTAGGTAGGTATCACAAATATAAATCATGAACTTACGAATCACAAATAATTAGGTAGGTATCACAAATATAATTAGACTAAACTCTCAAAAACATACAAAAACTAAATTTCACATTTTTGTTTATGTTTCTTAAATTAAAGTCTTAAACAACTCTGTTACTTTTTATTAAATTAGAAACTTTATATTTTGCCTTAAATCTTACAAAATCTTTATTTTTCACATCTAATTACTCTACAATGAAAGCTATGAATCTATATAAGACTGGCTTATAGCCCACTTTAAATACTTTAAGGTCCAGATTTTTCTATAATTGTTATATTCCCCTTCCCTCTGGACATCTGAGGTGATCAGACGTATGTACGTAAACCCCGTATTTTGCAATTTTTTTTTTTTTATAATTATTCACATTAGATCAAGAACGCAATATTGGGAGTTCATAAGTGCACGGAATTCAACTGGCTAATACCACACTAATACTACGTGGGAGCATCTTTTCATTCATCTCACTCATGACTTGCATAGAAATAAAAAAAATATAATAAATATATCAATCCGAATCAAAGGGTTGTCTTCTTGAAACTGTAAACAAAATTAGAGACGCTTCAAAAGTTAGCATCAATGATATCAAATATATATTTCGCTTTAATACTAGGAACCCTGAAAATAAAACTGAAAGTCGTTGTTAGTAACTTGTTAGTAACATCAAAAAGGATTTTATACTGAAGGCTTACAAAAAATATAATAAAGGTAACACCAAGCTTAATATTGAAAACGTAGGAATACATGGTCAATCGAAACCCATTTTTATCGCAGAGAACCGAACTGCAAAAATGAAGCGACTATTTTATCTTGCCCGCGTTTTTGCAAACAGTAACGAATATACTAGTACTGCTGGACATCAAGTGGCAAAATCTTTATTCGAGAAAAAGATGGCTCTCCTTTTTATTTGATTAAGGATGAATCGGATCTCAAAAAAAATGTTAAATCAAACGGATAATTATTATTATATATATTAATATTTGTATAATGGTACTTGGTTTCTGGTTTTTCACTCTCTCAAAATTATAGATTGTAGCCAATTTTGTAATTTTGATTTTCTTACTTGTAATATTACGTATAATATAATAATTTAATAATATAATATAATATAATATTGTTCATGATAATAATTTTAGAATCACAACACACACACACATCCATTCTCACATTTGACTACATGCCCCACTCTTGACATCCTTATATTCCCATGCAGTAAAGTTCCGACTACCTTACAACCTCTAGCATATGAAGTAAATGTTCAGCTAGCATGGTTAACTCACAATTTGAGAGAATGGCTTTTCTCGTGCTTCCTACTCAATCGAATATGGATGATCACTTACAAATATCTTTGGAGAAAGATAACGTATCTGTCACTGACAGTCATGTTTGTTCTCCCGAATATGTCTCAACATTCATAAATAATTCTTTGAATAATCTGAAGGTTTTCCATGTGAACATACGAAGCATCGGCTACACCACTAATTCTGGAAATCTTGTTCTTCTATGAAAAAGAATTAATTTCGACTTAGATATTATAATACTATCGGAGTGTTGGTTGAGCAAATGTTCTTATCTTCCAAAATTGCATGGGTTTCAAATACATAAAAGCAAATACTGCAACTAAAATGATTGAGTGGTTGTGTATATAAAGGATAATATAGTAGTTAAAGTTTATGAGCCTGCTGTAGCTGATGCAAACTGTTTGGCTATTCAGCTTTCACATAATGTGGTTATCCTCGCCATAAATCGTTCGCCATCGAGTAAAAATATTCAAAATTTAATTAATACACTGGATAATCTTTTGGTCTCGCTAAAATGTTTCAAAACTGTTGCAGTTATTGGTGATTTAAATATAAATATACGACCAGAAAATACCGATCAAAATTCATATTTTTATCTAAACTTGTTGGCATCTCATTCCATGCTTCCAGCTCATTTATTACCGACTCGCTATAACAACTGTATTGATCATGTGATGGTGAAAAGTGAAAACCGCTCAATCATCTTAGTCTTAGACTTTTTGTTGACATAAAGATTTAGAAGAGAAGATAAAGATTTCTCCCAAGTGTTCAACAGTGCCAATGCGAAAATTGCAGCCAGCTGCTTGATTGAAATTTTATCATCCGTAATCAGGGCTAATACTAAACATATTAAAATTTCAAATAAGAAAAAAATATCTCCAAGCCCTGGACAACACTTGGCTTGCTGCGTTGCATCCGCCATGGGGATAAACTGTATCGACAAACTAAAAAACTTCCAGACAGTGAACTCTTAGGTAGTAGGTACTTATAAACGCTATAAAAAAAAATCCAACAATCTTTTAAAGAATGTTAAAAAATATTACGAGCGATCTGAATTCCAAAAACACAAAAAAAACCAAAGGAATTATGGAATCTTATTAAAAAGTCACTAATCTTAACCAAAAAAATTCTCCCTCTGACGAACTGTTATCTACATCTAATGACCCGCAATCGGCAGTTGAATCGGTCAATGCATTTTTTTCTAACGTAGGCAAAGATTTGACTAGTAACATAATGAAAGAGACTCTTTGAATACGACCCTCTTCAATTCTTCCAGAGAACCCGATGTTTTCGTTTTGGACTCCAGGGTATTGCTGAACACTGACTATAATAAAATTGAGAAAATCATCGTGGGTTTTAGGCATAATTGTGCAACTGGCTGTGATGGTATTCCAGTATCCCTGATTAGGGAATCGAGGCATATCTTGATTCCCGTGCTCAATTTATGTTTTTCCTCTGGCACTTTTCCAAGAGCGTTCAAGAAAGCTTTGGTTCACCCCATTTATAAGGGTGGAGACAAATGCAGTGTCAATAATTACAGACCAATATTGGTCCTACCTACTTTGTTCAAAATTCTAGAAAAAATCCTAAATACTATGGGATGAAATACTATATTTATAAGTTTATTATAAATTATTTAGACGCCAATAATCTAATTGCTTCTAATCAATTCGGTTTTAGGGCTAGGAAATCAACGGAGGATGCAGTTTTGGAATTAACCAGTACTGTCGTTAAAAAACTTTATTGTAAACTAAATTCATTGTGCATATTCCTTTATCTCACAAAAGCATTCGACACTGTATCTGTTTCCATTCTTCTTTCAAAACTACAACGTATTGGTATAAGGGGTACTGTGCTAAAAATATTTGAGAGCTACCTTTGTGATCGTACTCAATGCGTTACTACTGGCTTTGGAATTATACTAGTCGATATGAATTAATTACATATAGCGTACCACAGGGAAGTGTCCCAGGCCCAACTTTGTTCTTGATATACTTAAATGATTTGTGTCAATTTAAACTGCCAAACAGCAAAATAGTCATATGCTGACGATACGGAAATCATTGTACATGGACAGAGTTGGGACGCGGTGCGCTCAATGCAGAATCCTCGTTGTGTTCCACCATGCTATGGTTGTCCCATAACCTGCTCACATTAAACATAAGTAAGACTAAATTTGTCACTTTTTCTACAAAACTCTCATCACAGCCAGAGTCCTCGTTTGCAATAACTGATCATAAATGCAACATGCCTCTTTGTTTCTGCGCCTCAATATCACGAGCTAATAGTATTAAATATTTAGGTGTTACAGTCGATAGTGTTATGTCAGAGATAGATATTAACGGAATTGTTACCATGTACCTTGTTGCTCGTAATATCGGAGACTCATAAAAATCCCGTTAGTATCTATAATTGCTTAAGTTAATCGAATTTGATTGAATATATGTATAAAAAGTATTTTGTGAATACAATATGTATGTCTGAAACGCCCGTCGGTTCAGAGGTGGGCGCTAACATCTGCGACACAGTCTTCGACTAATGCGGATGTTAACGCTAACTGTGTTTATGTTGAAATGTTTTGTGTTTCAATAAAGATTTATTATTATATTAGAACATAAATCTTTGGGACAGTAAAAGTAACAGAGTTGTCGTTTTTCTATAACACCTGGCCTAAAAACTTGTACTATACTTATTTTAATCTTAAAAATTCTAACATGAGATCTCATCATTTCAGACTTAAAGGTTTTTAGAAACTTATCACTATATAAAATAACAATTTGGAGTTCATTTTTAATCATAATGAGATCGACATTACTTCTCAAATATTTCTAACGGAGCATCAAAATGGTAGAACATTCTTTTGCCTTTGTATACTTTTCTTTGGCTCTGGGACGATTGTAAGTAAATTTTTCAAAAGGCTCGTAAGATAAATCGCTCGCAGGCAATTTTGTTTTTGCAGTTTTATCCACTGATCTGAAGAATATAATTTTTACTTCACCGTCATCCTGAACTTAAAATTGCTTATTTGGTAGATTAGATTTGACTTAACATAGGAGTACTGCAAATGAACGTCAGGTGGCGCTAAAATCGATACACTTTATATTTATTTGCAGATTTTCGTTTATTCACTATGAAACAAGCTAAAAGATTTGATCTTTCTACTAACCGTCTTTTTTCGAGTACCAAGCCACAATTTATGTACATTTACAAGTCATTAGCTGTCTCTAGATTTCATCAGCAGCTTCTGACTAAAACGAACATAGCAGTACAACAAAATAACGTTAGATGGCGCTCAATAAAGTTTATCCGTGGTCTGTGCCGTGGTTCAAATGTGCATTTCATCAACAATTTAGGAAATTTATTTCATTTGTTATTTCTATCTGTTTACTTAGGATTTGTTTATATTTATCGAAATATTTATTTAATCACAAAAAAAACTTGAATAGTAAAGCATGCATCACTTGCTTTCGATTTCGCCGATTGGAAGGTCTGAAGACGTCGCATTGTTGCTAACTTCAAAAAAACCGTCAGTACGTCCACACAAAATTAAGCCAGAAACATATTAACGTGTCGTGTCGTATCGTGGCGCGCCAGAAGCACATCGGTTTCATACATTTACTATGGTTAGTTAGGAGACATATTTACGTATCGTGTCGTGTCGACGCTTTAACCTCTCTATCTCTCTGTAACCCATAGTAAATGTATTAAACCGATGAGCCACGTCATGCCACGACACGTTAATATGTTTCTGGCTTTACTTGCTTTTTTTATTTACTCTCTATCGCTTATATAATCTTAAATGTTTTGTACGAGACGACCGAAACAATAAGGTCGAATATTTATAATGTGAAGTAAGACGTCATTTTGTAATCGATTATGAAAAGTGAATCTTTAAGTGATTAGTCATATAGTCATAATATTTATTGCTTCATGTTGGTTACATTTAGTTCTTAAATTTAATAACAGTTCGCAAACATGAGCCCTGCAATTATAATAAAAGTATACTAATTAATTTCAAATTTGATAAAGTTACAATAGGATAACAATTTAAGATAGATAGAAAAATTAAATGAGTTAATAAAAAACATAACTTTAAAATTAAATCATATAATACTTTAAGCAATTATAAAATACCATTTGGCGCCTCTGTACGTGATTGGGTACAGTAAAACAATTGAGGGTAGTTATGAGGCTTTTTAGTAATAATTGTAGTTACCGTTTGCTATAGTAAGAGATAGAAATAGTGCTTCGAAATAACAACAGTTTAAGTGGATATCTTTTTAAAATATGTTATTTTGAGGATTGTAACATAGCAGTTTAATTGTGTATAAAAGTACATACATCATATTATTATTATCAAGGGTTAGCATATGCAAAAAAATATTTTGTGTTTATAATTTTTGTAGTACATATATTTATGTATAAATTAACTAATAAACCACTACTCTCTATTATATATTTGCATAGATATTGTGCTTTAAACAGTACTGTACCTGATTGAGTACAGCGGCTAAATCCATGTAACGAACACACATCTTATTTTTTTGTTTCTGGTTTTAGTAATAATGAGTTCCAAACGGTTTGACGTTTCTATCAATTATAGCGGCTTAGAGGAAGCAATTCATTTTTCTATTTTAGAGCAAAGTGACAGTAATGATGAATACGAATTTGCTGTAATACCGCCAGAACCCAGCGTTTTCACAGATGAGGAAGTAGGTGTCGACGAAGACATGGTTTCTGCTTCCTTGCCGCGAGATGTGCCTGGTAATATAGAAGTGTTTAGGTCTGTTGATAACACCATTCAAAGTGACAATGGCGACAGCAGTGATGACGAACCATTTTCCAACAAAGTAAAGAGTAGTCCCAAATAATTAAATATTTCGGCCATCATCCAGCCAAACAATTTATTACAGGTAAGCCAGCACGGTTCGGCTATGCTACGGGGTACTGCTATACTTTCGATTTGTATTATGGAAAATCCATGGATGCTTCCACTGACCCCGTAGTAGTCAAAACTTTACTTGTAAAATTGAGCACTGATCCAACATGTCATCAAGTGTTTTTTAACTTTACAAATTATAATCTCTTATTGGAGCTCAAAAACTTAGGATATCGTGCTACTGGAATAAGGGAAAATAGGACAAAGAAGTGTCCACTGAGAAGTACTAAACAGATAAAGAAAGAAGATCGTGCCTCATATGATTACAGGTTTGATAAGCAAAATGAGGTTTTATTAGTGCGATGGAAAGACAATAGTATTTATACAATGGCAACTAATTATGACACCATTGAAACCTTGGGAGTTGAAAAACGATAGTGTCCTGTGCAATGTGAAAATACTGATGTCAATATACTAAAATAGTTTCAAACATATAATAAAAACATGGGTGGCGTGGATGAGTTAGATCAGTCCATATCTCTATATAGGATGGGCTGGCTCTATATAGGATAGCAATTAATGGAAATAAGTAGTGCTGGGTTTTGTTTACCTATATGATAGATATGGCTATTACTAATTCCAAGCATTTACATGTTATGAGTCACAATGATACCATGGATCAGCTTATGTTTTGACGTGTCATTGCAAGATATTATTTACGTCGGAAAACACAATATAAGGCTCGACCTTCATCTTCTTCAGTTCCAGGATTGCCTCAAGATGGTGAAGGACACTATCCTCAAAAGCTTGACAAACCATTACGATGTGTAATATGTCATTGAAGAGTACGCTGGCAATGCAAAAAGTGTCTAAAACATTATGTGTAGAAAACAATGCTTTGAAAAATTTCAACTGTAATACGCCGCTGTACTCAATTGAGTACAGCCCCCCCAAAGGGGGCCTAGTAACAATTTAAATATTTTTTTATAATTAATTCTTTATTTGATATATTAACAATAGTTATATAAACATTTTACATAAATAACTTTCCTGCTTTAATTTTGGCGGTTAATGGGTTAAGGGTTAGGTTAAGAAATGTATGTCAATTAAAACAAAAAATAAATAAACAAGTAACAATAACATTCAAAGTAATAATCCATTCAAAATTCATTCACATAATATTTATTTTAATTTAGTTTAGTAATTTTGGTTTAGGTCAACAATTTTTTAGTGTTATTCGGATAGATATTAGTTTTATATATCAGATTCACGTATTAGTTGATAAGATAGTCAATACTTTTGATAATACATAACTTTTAATGTTAGACACTCGTATAGACGGTTGCTATGGCAACGGGTCATAGTTCATAAGTTGATAGTTTGGGTTAGTAGAAATTGTAAGCAATCGTAATTGTGTTAGTAATATGTTTGGATTGTTATTATATACGATTGTGTAGGTAATAGACATTAATAGGAATAGGATTAAATAACTTTCGAATAGTTAATAAGATTTATACGTATGATTAAGCCGTGAACTCATAGACAGATCTCGGTCGATAGCTAAGTATTTATTGTCGTAAGGATTGTAATAAAGGTTTTTTCTCCTGTATTCCCCCTACCGGGCTAAATACAAAAAATAGACACAAAATAGGCGTAAATAGATATTTAGCTACCGCATAGTTACAGGACTTTGTAGGACGAAATAAGTAGTTTATAGACTTGGTATCATTAAGATCTTGCTAGAATAGGTTAATAGAAAAGTGCTATGTCAAGCTTCAGTCTCCAAGCAAAACCGGGCCGGACAGACAGACGGACATGACGAAACTATAATTAGGGGTTCCATGTCAGGACTACGGAACTCTACCCCTGGCCCGGACGGAGTGCCACGAGGAGTCCTGCCGATTGCCCTTAAGCACCTGGGTGAGCACTTCAGGGCACTACTGAACGAGTGCCTTGACGTGGGTGTGTTCCCCAGTGCGTGGAAGAAGGGCAGGCTCTGTCTGCTACGGAAGGAGGGGAGACCTGCGGATCAACCAGCAGGGTCCGGTAGTGCTGCTGGACGAGGTCGGCAAATTCATGGAGAGAATCATTGCCGACCGTATCGTCCAGCACCTAGAGGAGACTGGGCCAAATCTGGCGCCCTGCCAGTTTGGGTTCCGCAGGGGTAGGTCCACAGTGGATGCGGTGCAGGAGCTGAAAAGGATGTCGGAGGAGGCGGCGGGGAGAGGGGAGAGCGTTCTCGCTATATCATTGGAAATAGATGATATGATCCCACGAAACCCGGTCTGGCAGGCGAGGGAGCACTGTTGGGTTTTTAGTGGGTAGGGCCCCCCCTTCATCCCGAACAGCCGCTGAGCCAACTTGGCTCAGCGGCTGTTCGGGATGAAGGGGGTGGGCGGGATTTGGGGGGAGGAGGAGTCCCACATAACCCCGTCTCTCACCCAGGGGCGGGGTATGCGTCACGCATTTTCACAACATTAAAAAAAAAGGACTACGAAACCCTAAAAAACAGAAGGAATCGATAATCGTCGCCACATAAACGTAACAACGGGCATTTTTTATTTGCGCTCAAATTAATCTAATACTAAAGAAAGGTTTACTAGAAAAAAAATCCACGCGGACCAGGCAGCGGACGGGACTCGAACCCGCACCCTTCGCTATCCGGGCGAATGCACTAATCATTATGCTTCCACGGCCCTTTTCGCCGCGTCGAAATTTTCCTAGCCTTAAGCTGCAAGGCCTCGCCAACTCTTCGCATTGTAGGTTTTTTTTTCTAGTAAACCTTTCTTTAGATTTAAACATCTAGCAGTTAAATGCTTAAAAATAAATAAAAACATAATCTAATACTTTTAACCTTTACCATAGCATTGACCATTAAGATCACTTAAACCCTGTTAAATTCAAACTATTAATGTCCGCTTTGGTAAAGTTCCGTTCTCAATTCGGGTTCAGAGTTAATCCTGTTAAACGCATCAATCCATCTTCAAACGTTAAATAGAAATGGAGTGGGGCTTGGGTATGATTGACTTAAGATTTAGATTTGGGAGCTGAGGTGCTAGTGGGCCTAGATGTAATTGTACTTACGTTAATTTGTGATGCAAATAAATGAACAAATGAAATGAAATTCGGAAAACGAAGCGCATGCAGATAAATTGCAATATTGATTTGGCGCCCAACATTGTCTCCGCTTGATTCACTCGGGACACAGCGTCAAGATGCGTGCATTTGTACAATATAACCAGAGCTGAGGAGCTCGGTGGCGCGTGTGGTTAGCGCGTTCGGCTGCGATCGTTGAAGTTAAGCAACTTTCGCAGTGGTCGGTCATTGGATGGGTGACCAAAAATCTTCTATCTCGAGTTCCTCCGTGCTTCGGAAGGCACGCTAAGCCGTTGGTCCCGGCTGCATCTGCAGTCGTTAGCACCCGCCAATCCGCACTGGGCCCGCGTGGTGGGTCATGGCTCAATCTCCCTATTCCATCCGTAGGGAAGGCCTGTGCCTCAGCAGTGGGGACATTAATAGGCTAATGATGAACCAGTTGACTAATCAAGTGATTCGCAATATTTCCGAAAACATTCCGAGAACGAAAACTGTATGTCACACACAAAACTGTTTGATACGTTGGTAATTTTCATGGAAACGTAGCAACCGTGGTGACAGCAATGTGACGTAATTAACAAATGTTCTTGACTGACGTGTGAGCCGCGCCGGCATGGTTGATATATACCTTTATAACTACAGACAGACAGACGATGTAAATTGGATGCTGATCCGTCAAGAGAACTAATATTGAATCGAAATCTGAGCAATTCCAGTTATAATAGGGTATTTGACAAGTTTTAGAAAACGATCTCACGTTATTAACTTATAAAAGTGGATATTCATCATTCTGTTGTGTATTTCAGTAAAAATAACCAAATCAAAAACTCCATTTTCAAGTTTCCGCGATAACGTTTTTCTGAACAATATGGCGTCTTACTAGTGTGTGACGTCATACGACTGTTATCAAAACGTCAAACGATACAATGTAATGTCAATTTAACCGGAAGTTTACTTGCATGTGGGGCTGTCAATTTAATTTGTTCTTATAAAACACCATACATTTCAATAAACCCACTTTTTATGTACTGATTGACACAGAGTGAAGCTCTTCCGCAATGGCTAGCTAGGTCACGGTTATGCAATTGATCATTTCATCAAATGATTTTAAATGAATAAACACGTCCGATCACATCAGCGGTCTAGATGAATGTCCTGTAATCATGTAACAAACCAATCTATTTTTCAAAGTGATCGCAAACTTTTTTTGTTGTGTGTAGGTATAATGGAAAATTGAAAGTTACAAATTCGAAAGTATTATTGCAAACAGTCCTTGATCTTGTAGTTTAGATCTATATCAATTATTTATTTAGAAATTCTGTACCCGCAGAGTACTTGTATATCATCATCTGAGCGTGACGGTCATGCGAGTACAGAGCCTGTCTAATCCAAAGAATTCCAAACGTGCCTTAATAATGTTTCACTTCGTAAAGATCCGTGATTTTTTCGGCTGTTTAAAATTTGAGCAAGTGTAACGTAATGGCCTAAAACTTAACAAAAAAAACATACAATTAACAAAACAATTTACTATAACCATATTTCATCATTATTAATTATATATATTCGTCAACCAATAAAAAATAATTACGTAAAAAAATATCACTCCAAGGCAAACCCGGGAGCTATCAATTGTTATGAAACTCCTATGATAAAGGCGATGGTCGCGGGTATGTCGAATATAAATTTTATACCTGAGACGACCGAGCGGCGGCTCAGGGACTGCATTTCGTCATTTACGAAGACGAGCTCGTTTGATTAATTTTTCAGTTCTGTTCTATACAATCGAAATTAGTTTTGCACATTATATTAAACGATTTTATACGTGGTAATAAATACAGTTATAGTGTTCCCCAAGGATTGGGGTTCACCATACTGGCACCAACCATATCGTGAATTTAGTCAACGATATCTGGCCGCTACCGGAGCTACCTGAACAAATTGCCTGCTGCCTGTGTTGCAAGGAACACCTGAAAATCGTGTCGACGCATCGACGTCGCGGCACAACAACTTCAGGGCAATGATTGTGGAACGGATCGTCGACGACCAGGACCTTTCCGATCAGCTTGATCCTTTGACTTTGCGTAGGGATGTAGCATCGCTCTGCATCTTCTATCGCATTTATCACGGAGAGTGTTCTGAGGAATTGTCCGGATTAATTCCAGCTGCTGCATTTCGCCATCGTACATCTCGACAAAAATTTCATTCCCATCATCTTGATGCGTGGCTATCCACAACCGTGCGTTTTTGTCGAAATTTTTTACGACGTCCGACAAAACTGTGGAATATATTGTCGCCAGCAGTGTTTCCGGACCGATACGACCCAAAAACCTTCAAAAAAAGAGCGTACTCCTTCCTTAAAGGCCGGCATCGCATTTGTGATACTCCTGGTGTTGCAAGTGTCCATGGGCGACGGTGATCACTTACCATCAGGTGAGCCATCTGCTCGTATGCCACCTATAACATAAAAAAAAACGGTCTTGTTACACTTATCGGCCCGTGGTTATCATTACCCACCCCCTTGTTCTGTACTAGCGTATGTGCCTACCTACATCTAAGCTTAATAAATGATTGTAACTGTACAAATCTAACGTTTTACTATCACCATCTAATAAGAGCGTTACTCAAGTTAAGGTCTTTGCCCTACACGACTCTGCCTCAAGGCTGCTCCCACCTAACACTGCCCTATGGTAAGATGACTGCTCGCAGTTCATGCAACGACAGCTATAAGTCGCGGTACGAAACTCCAGCGCTGACCGTTATTGCACAGAAGTAAAAATTAAAAGCTGCAACACACGCTCGAATTTGGTTCGAACAGACCACGAATTTGGTTCGCATCCGAACCAAATCTAACCGTCTGTAGAGTAGTCCTACGAACATAATCTCTTATCTATTAGACAAGTCCGTCCGTCCGTCTGTGGTGCTGTTTCAGCGGCCAAACCGTAAGACTATCTCTTAATCTCTATAAAGAGAATATTTAAGTTATAAGTTAAGAATAGTCTGATAAGACTACAAACCGGATTTGAGTAACGTAGCACTTCCGGTTTTCGAGAAATCACGAATTTTAAACGAAACCACACAAAATCTCCGAAGTTCTCAATTAATTAAATACATTTTTTTTATTCAGGTTTTGGTGAACATTTGGTTCACTGGTTTGCTAATTATTATTAATTGAGTCCGCCTCGGTCCGCTAGTTTGCACATGGGATATGGTTTGCTCCGTACTGAATCTGGACGTGTGGACGGTTGGAACGAACAAACTACGTCTAGTCGTGTTCGGAACGCCAAGAAGGACGGCCGCGTGGTGCTCATTTTACATTATGGAGGAAATTTAATAAAGTTTCAAAGGTTTCGCGGTTCATTTGCAGATATATTTTAAAATCATCTTCATCTAAAATTCTTATCAAATTTATGTGACCAAATTCGTCACGTTCTCTTAAATACTGTTTCGCCCATTCTTTTCTTTTTTCCGCTTTTTACTTGGTGGCTTAAATGTTGCTGCTAATGTAGCCGCTACCACCATAATTTTCGTGTCCAACGACATGATGACCACCGTGTGCACTTGAAGGCGTACGTGAAGCACCTGTCCGATTCGGTCGTCTGTAGGGAGAACGGATTTAGTAGGCGGATTTGGTCTGCCGGACCAAATTCGAGCGTTTGTTAATGCTATGTCTTGGGGGTTAACGAGGTACGCGGCGTTGTGCCAATGAGGGCTATCGCGTATAAAGCCGCCGCTAGAGGCGCTAGTGTAGCGTGAGGTCTCCGAAATGTCAAATATTATTGCTTGTTAGTTGACTACGCGGGTTTATTTCTAATTAAAATAATGTTGTGAATAATTGGTAACAATTCGGCTTAATTATGGCAAATATGAGTTATGTGGCAATGAATGTCAGTTATTAAATGATTATGTTCCCATTTTTTCCGAATAAAACGGAACTGCGCGTCACTGTGGCATGGCCTATTCTGTTTAGGATATGGTTTTTTTGTGTTAAAATACGATCTAAATGTAACCTTTGATTTCATGTGCGTTTTAATAAACTTTAAAAGTTACAATTTAGGACCTCACTCAACAGTGGCGCCATCTGGTGAGGCAGAAAACGGTAGCCCTCATTGGCTCTCCAGTCGTACCCCTGCGCAGCTATCCCCTCCACGTATTGTTCAGCACTAGAGTCACGTGCCGCGACCTGTAGCTGTGTTGTCAGCAGATTGAATATCTTGAGAGATACTAGCGCAGACACCGCTCAGACTGCTTGCTTGAACGCGTTGTAACGACGCGTCAACTGCGAGCGAGAGAGGTGGTAAGCTCGCTGTCAGTGAGCTGCAGTGTTGACAGGTCCGATTTTTAAAAATCGGGAGGCGTTATAGAAAAAAACAGTAGATGTATGGAAAGACCTACAAGAAAAACAGTAGATGCAGAGGCGTACTTCTTCCGATTTGCACCCCCCCCCCCTCTCCCCTAGAATTGATAAATCAAATGAAGATAAACTTAAGACCAGTAACGACTGAGTTTCTGTGGCTTCTGACGCCCCATAAAGCTAGTGTTTTTTTAGACAATAGCATTTATTTTAAAATTAATAAGGTTACCTACATTGTTAATGGCCGAAAATGCAACTCAACATGCAATTTAAAAAAGAAAATCGTATTTTAAGAAAAACAGGAGATTCATGTACAAAAACAGTAGAACAGGAGAAATTTCAGAAAAACAGGAGATCCCCTGTAAAATCTGGAGGCCTGGCAACACTGGTGAGCTGTCTGCTAAATTACGCTGCCAATGTAAATGTATGTCTAAAGAACAGTAGTTAAAGCACTTATTTTAATTATATTTTCTGGGACATCTTGAAAATGTTATAGATAGTAACGGGATTGTTACCATGTACCTACCTTGTTTTTGAAGTGAAACTTCTTTATCGGCGTTGGAAAAAAATTTACCGTCACATTTTTCGGTTACGCGTCACATTTTTCCGTTACGCGCTATCTTTTTTTATATTAATAGTTGATAGCTGAATGATCACACTGTCGCCGGCGAGAACTCTCTCTACTCGTTTGTAGCTGAGTGACAATAGTTATTAAAGATAAGACTCGCTCAGCCAAACTCGCATAGCCATACTCGCTCAGCGGTACTCGCTCAGCGATACTCGCCCAGCGATACTCGCTCAGCGATACTCGCTCTGCAATACTCGCTCAGCGATTCTCGCTCAGCGATACTAGCTCAGCGATACTTGCTCAGCTATACTCGCTCGGTTAAGCTGGCTTGGCTGTCAAAAGCCGTGCGCGTGCATTTTAACTCAGGACTGCCAATTCGTTTCTAGTTTCTACTCGCTTATCGTTCATCGTCGGAGGTGGAACATGTGCCTTAGATTACTGAGCCGTGTAATCATAACAGTTTCATAGGCAGTAATTTGTATTCATGCCTATGATAATAAAATCCTTTTGTTTAAACTTTATCTAATTTAACTTTATTTAACCAATTTCTGGAAAGTTGCATGTAGATCATTTTTCGAAAAATAAGGCCATAAAGAAGTTTCACTTCTTACGTGTGTACACTAGTACACGCACACATTTTTTTATGAGTAACTGTTACTCCGTGATCATGGCGCTTGCAACAGTGCCGAAATATCGGTGACTCATAAAAAACAAGGTACATAGTAACAATCCCGTTAATATCTACAATGTTAGTGACCATGAAAGTTTAACACAATATATTTTGAAAATGGTTTCTATAGAGATGTGAAATGACTTTTGTCACAAAAGAGTCATCGTTCAAGACTAGCAATCGATAAGGTGTCAACGCTACTATGCCACGTCGAAATCGTATTACAACGTAAGGATACCATCATAATATTCTCAGAATAGCCCCGTTATCCCGAAAATAGCGCTTATAATAGAAATCCTATACTTTCTCCTTAAAGATGGTTATTATTAGGTGTCTCAGGTGGCAACCTAAATTTTCTTTAGCTGTTCGCAAACACGTACGTAGGCACGATCAAGTCTGTTTTCCACAGAGATAAATGGAGTTATTAAATGCCTTTATATTCTGTAAATCAAATTATCTAAATAACACATTGGTTTTACACATCATTTCCGAGAAATCGAGGGATACGTTCTGTAATGATATGGCCGATTACGCATTATCGAGTGAATCAGCAGTCAATACTGTTGTTAATCTAAAATCTATAAGTTACTAGCGGCCCGCCCTCGCTTCGCTTCGGTGTAGAGCTGAAGTGTAGACTACAGTTTTTGTTCTCAGGCTTGTATTATACACAATGACATTCATCTATGATTCTTCTTATACCTGCATGCAAAGTCTCAGCCCGATCGGTTTAAAATTGACAAAGTTTCATACAAACTTTCATTCCCTATTTTATCTTCTTGGGGGTAGAATTGATCAAAATCCTTTCTTAGCGGATGCCTTCGTCATAATATCTACCTGCATGCCAAATTTCAGCCAGATCCGTCCAGTGGTTTGGGCTGTGCGTTGATAGATCACTATGTCAGTCAGTCACCTTTGAGTTTGATATATATAGATTTTAATGTAATGAAGTGCACCCTTGAATGAGGGTTGCTTAGCACTATCTACCATATCAGCCTGAGTAGCGGGCAATCGTGAAAATAACTGACTACATCATCATCAAATACTTATGAGTACGATTGAACGGAGGCGCGAATGGCTCAGACGCAAAATCGTCAGCTGTTACTTAAGTCAAAAGGTATTTGTTCGCTGCCTATATTATTATCGCTTCGCCGCCCATCGTCGCGTTCCGTGGTCTTCCTTGCGGCTCCATCATCACCCTGGACTGCGGTACTAAGCACCCGTGAACCCACCAGCGCTGGGTCGCGTGAAATCATCATAATAATAATCATAATCAAAATCATTTATTCAGTTTAGGCTGTTACAAGCACATATGAATGTCTAGAAGCTACGCCACCGGTTCGTAAATCTACGGCGGGAGACCTTGTACTGAGAAGAACCGGCAAGAAACTCAGCAAGGGCTGTTTTTTTCTCCCTGTTTTATCATTTACAGAGTCGTCAAGTTGAAAAATGACTTCAGAGATGATCCATGAAGTCACCTTTCATTACATATGTGAAATTATACATTAATTAATCACCTGCATTTTGATTGCTGTGTCACACAGTATAAATATAAACAGAGTTATTTATAATAGGTGTAATTAAACATTTACATCTTAAATATCAAAGTAGTAAAGGCAGACTCATCTCCAGTACAGCTGGCAGCACCCGTTCACGAGCATGACGCATGAACCAGCCATCGCTTCGCTCAACCATATTTTAGGGAACGTAACGACCCGCCTCACACGACATCGTCATCTAAAGGTAAAGGAGTGTTTTATACTCGTTACTTTAATTCCCGTATCCAGTCTCGTTTTTCATCGGCAGATTCTGAGAAATAGTCTAACGCAGTTGTAGTAGAAAGCCACTAATCGTTTTTTATTTTGTGTGTGGTGCGGATGCTACAGCATTAGTGTCATTTATTTATTTATTTACTCTTTATTGTTTTGTTACAAATGGCGGACTTAATGCCACATGGCATTCTCTACCGGTCAACCATCGGGCTAAGCAGAGACATTATGCGGTAAAGTAAATTAAAGCATTATAGTAAAAGAGAAAGAAAAACAAAATTAAATTGATAAAACTACATGTTACTTAATATAATAATTACCATCTATAAATATACCTAAATAACTACATATATATAACATATTTATATATTTATAATACGATAAATACCTACACATATACAATAATAAATACCACTATACTTACTTAAGAATACTATAATAAAACTAAAGCACAGCGGTGACACTCTGTGTACGTGAGAGTTCCAGCGTCAGTGACCTTGAGCAGGAGCGTGTATGCGCTAGGGTTGAACTTGGAATTTAGACTTGTGCCAATGAATATTTATGCATAATAAGTTATTAAATGTAAACTGATTCAAGGATACTGGGGTAAATAATGAAGGATAGGTTTGATTTTATAATCAATTTTTAATCTTTTAATGTAGGTACTATAGCAAATTGCTAACTTTTATATATTTTCTCCTTTTTCGATTCGTTTTATAATTCTTATTATTATCTAAATAATAATAAGATTGCGTAGCGTAGTCAGTCTGTGCGTGCAATGCAGTGCAACGCTATTATTTTCCAATTTCGCTACTGCCATCCCTTGGGTCGAGGCAGTCGGCGACTGCCCTCTCCACGCCCCGCGCGCCGCGCAACGCGCCCGCACACCTCCAGACACCCACACATAGCCGCGGGCGATTTTACGAGCACACATGCTTAAGTGTCGCTTCTTTTCGTGTAGTGTATATATTCTGTGACTAAAGTAAATTTATCTCAAAGATAACTGGATAATATTTCTATAGTAATGTAATATAGAGCAGACTCATCTCCGCTGGTGGCGCCCGTTCTCGAGCATGACGCATGAACCAGCCATCGCTCCGCTCAACCATATTTTAGGAAACGTAACAACCCGACTGTCATGACACAAGTTATAGTTTAGATAGAGAGATAGTTTCAGGACTTTTTTATTCCGTTCTAAATACATGGATTTGCTTTTCCCAAGAGGTTTATCGGTAGTATATCGCTATTTATCGGTTGGGATCTCGAACTTCTCTTAGGAATACATTTAAAGAAATAGGTGTAATGACTGTTGCCTCTCAATACATTTACAATCGTATATTGTTTGTGCGTCAAAACATAAATTTATATACAAAGCAATCAATACTAGAAGTAAAGATAAACTCAAATTTCCACCGTAGAGACTCCAAAAGGTTCTTGGTTCATTTGTGGGTCAAGGTATATGTTACTATAATAAAATACCAAAAGAAATAATTGATTTACCTTTTAATAAGTATAAAGTGTGTATAAAAACATGTCTCCTTAAAAAAGGTTACTATACTGTTAAAGATTTCATAAATGATAAGTCACTTTGGGCTTAATATATAATAGACTAAGTTGTATTACTTTGCTGATTTGGTTGAAAATTGTTTAATCGCCACTTCTTAATTTAAAAATAGTACCTAGCTATACTTAACTTTTATTAATTAATAATATTAATGTGATGAAAGTTTGAGTTTGAGTTTTATATGTGAACATCACGCAGCCAACGAATTCGAGTAAATGCGCTAATCTTAACAAAAGTGGGTACTTTGTCTCGACTTTTGAGCAACGTAGCAAAACAAGAGAAGATTAATTGTTCATTACCACTGCACTAGTGATGTTCGTGATCGCTTCGATATGAAAAAAATGAGAGTTATATTATTTTAATAGTTAAAAGTTCTCATAATGATCTTAGTAACATGAGAGTTAATTGTTATTGCAACAATTCCCTCCTTAAGGGAAGTGCAAACTTACTCTTACTTAACTCTTACTCAAACCGTAAGAGATAGATAAAGAGAATATTTAAATTATAAGTTAAGAATAGTCTGATAAGACTACAAACCGGATTTGAGTAACGTAGTACTTCCGGTTTATGAGAAATCACGAATTTCAAACGAAACCACACAAAATCTCCGAAGTTCTCAATTAATTAAATACATTTTTTTTTTAAATCAGGTTTTGGAGAACATTTGGTTCACTGGTTTGCTAGTTGCAACTAAGGTAAAAGCAGCGTATTTCATTTTAGATAAGATTGAATTATGCCGTCATAATAGTTGCCGTCATATGAGGTAAATAATTATACAAAAAACAGAACTTGAAGTTTCGTCAAAGCAAAACAAGTTTTGACGGTCCTTAGCTAAAAATAAAGTAATGTTGGGCAAAAAGTTTTTAACAGTTTTAAAATTGATTTACTAACCATATGTTTTATGTGTTTTTAGAAATATATTATTATTGCTTAACCTAACTTATATTTTTAATTAAGACCGTTGAGAATTATAACACTAAGTGTGCCGAAAGATGTGTCTGGGAGTGTACACAATTAGGGGTGATGACGAGGTACAGTAAACGAAATTCTATTTAGTCCGTCAGTTAGATGATCAAAAAATAATGGACACGTATTTTTTCTTTGGGCAATCAACCAAAAAATGACAAAGTTATAGCGCGTCAAAGTTTGGGAGTAGGGGCTCGTGACGTCACTTTTGAGTGAATTTTCACTTATAAGTGTACTCAAACGTGACTTCATGCGACTTTTCAAATCAATATATCTCTGCAATGTTTGTATTATGTGAAAAAAGAAAAAATACGTGTCCAATACTTTTTGATAATCTACCTGATAAACGAAGAAAAAAAAATTTGTCATTATCCCTATTCACGAAACCATAATTATACCTATTCTTAGAAAACTATCGATACATTCATTCAGCAATTCCCAACACTATACAGTAATGAGAACGTGCGCAACTAATTGGAGAGCTCGCACACGGGAAAACAAAAACGTAACAAATAAAACCTGGATTTCATTTTATTTTTAATGTCCACGTATCTGATGATGCCTTTGTGCCGTGTTCCTGTGTGACAAATTGACACGAACATTGACGAATGAGCGGACAGAATTGACAAATTAGATTTTGATATTACCGCTGGCTCTTTTTGGACCATAAATCATGTACAGTTAATCAACTCGCATTTTTTTCGTGTTACATGATTTGAAAAATATTTGGAATGGAACCCCTTAATTACCAACATGGTACAATAATTCTATGGCATTCAAATTAATTTGACAGATTTTTGTATTACAGGCTGTTCATCATATCAATGATCTTTTCATATCATATTCATATCAATGATCTCCCTAAAATAGTCAACACTCCTTGTGTTCTATTCGCTGATGACATTTCATTAATAACTAAATATAACAATTAAGACAAAACACAGGAAGAATTAAAAGTAATATTTCATAAAATTGACAATTGGTTGAATCAACATAACTTACAATTCAATTACTCTAAAACAAAATTAATTGGATTCCGACCCCATCAAAAGTCATCCTTAAACGTTACGCTTAAAATTAATAATATTGAATTAAAGAAAGTAAGTAGCTGTTCATTGTTAGGACTACAGATAGATTCCCACTTAAATTGGAAAGCACATATAGAGAAAATAAAATCAAAGCTATCACGATTCACATACGCACTCTACGAACTTAAACTAAGTACAAATAAAAAAACGGCAAAATCCGCATACTATGCATACGCACACTCATAGTTATCATATGGAATAATTATGTGGGGCAATAGTACTGATGTAAGGGATCTCTTTATGCTACAAAAGAAATGTATAAGAACTATTATGAACATAAGTAATATGGATACTTGTAAGCCGCATTTCATCAATCTACAAATTTTGAGCCTTACTTCTATATACATTTTCGAAATATGTAAGTTTGTAAAAAAATATCCGGAAAATTTTAATAATGCCATAAATAATACGCGTACCCCTAGAACAATGCATAAAAATAAATTTAAAGTACAATATAGCAGATTGGCTATGATTAGCTCTGGACCATTTTGTAGTGCAATACAGATTTATAACAAACTACCTAATAACTTAAGATCAGAAACAAACATTAGTCAATTTCTAATTAAATTAAAACACTTCCTGCTACAAAAGTGCTATTATTCTTTAAATGAATATTATAATGAGAAATTTAATGTATTTTAACTAAAATGAATAATAATAAAAGTAAAATAATTTAACAATAAATTAATTTAAAATATAAATATAATAGTAGTAATAAAGAAGTAAAATTTAATGAATAATCCACTATTTATAATTATATTTATGGAATGTCCGTTGCACGCTAATACAATTTACTTTGCTATGCCCAAATGGGTAACATAATTCGGTCGATTATATTATATACCTACCATCTTTTGTACAATTATGATATGCAATAAATGTTTGACTTTGACTTTGTTTTGCAGTTTCTGTAACGGTTTCGCTTAAGGCTGCGTTTCCACCAGAGATGTGCGAGGATGCATAGCGACGGATGTGTTTGTAAAGAACCAATAGAATCGCTTCATTTACCTCGCCTCGGTCAGCATAGCTCTGGTGGAAACGGCTCAGCGGAGCTAGATTTTTGCGCATACAAAAAAAGCGAGGGATGTGTGCGAGAGATGTGTACGAGGGATGTGTTGCGAGGAATGTGTGTGGAGAACGATGTGTTGCCAGGTTTGCGCATACTGTACCAGCAAGTCCATAGACGGAGTTTGTTGGAATAAGAAGTGCACAAAATAGATATGGATAATTGGAAAAAGAAGATACTTTTATATTTAAGAATTTGTGATGAAGAAATGGAAGCAGAAGATAAAGCGACGCATCCTCGCACCACACATTAATGCTCATTTTCACAGCTCCGCTACACATCCTCGTAGGCACATTTTCATCGCACAGCTTTGGTGGAAATCCCCACACATTTTCACAGCACAGCTAGACATCCTCGCACGACACATTTCCATCGCACATCTCTGGTGGAAACGCAGCCTCAGGGATGGATTACATTAAGCTCGATGGCGCGGGTGGTTAGCGCTGTAGCATGTCGATATATATGTATCTTAATAAACGAATAATAGTATCTATGTTTTAATTATATTTAATTTTGTAAATGTGTATAAAAATAAAAATAATTTGTTTACTCAGGTACAGACGTATTTGTTTCATCTTTATATATATAATTCTTCTGTGAGTGTGTATGTCACTGAACTTCTCTTAAACGACTGGGCCGATTTTGATGAAATTTTTTGTGTGTGTTCAAGGGGATCTGAGAATGGTTTAGATTCACAATTTTGTCCGCTGGACAATGTTTTTTAATTAATTTTTAATTTATTAGTAGTTGTTGATTTTGGAATGTTTTACATTGGATCCGACAGACGGCGCTACCATACTAGACAGGACAACGTCTGTCGGGTCCGCTAGTATTAGATAATTCTGTACGTACACCGCGAGAAGAATATTGTCGCATCGGCGGTAGAACTAAAATCTTCGGGCGGCGACTTCATTCGCCGTCGCCGCGTCTCGGGAATCTTAACAGACCACAGCGCGTTCGGCTACGATCGTTTCGAATCTTTCGCAGTGGTCGGTCATTGGATGGGTGCTTCGGAAGGTGAGTTAAGCCGTTGGTCCCGGCTGCATCTGCAGTCGTTAGCACCCGCCAATCCGCACTGGGTCCGCGTGGTGGGTCAAGGCCTAAACTCCCAGCAGTTTGACCCAAATCTCAATGCAAATAAACGTCACAAATACAAAATGTGTCATCGTAACAATCAGTGGACAACTGTCTTTTCAAGGAGGTTTTTCAGTTATATAGTGTTAGCATAATTTACTTTATTATGTCTATTTCATGCATGATAATTAATGTCTAAGTAGTCGTATATCAAATATTAAAGAGTCACTGCACTTCCGGCAAGATAATTCTGAGTTTAGCATTTCCTGCGAAAATAATTAAATAGTTTACCTAATATTTGTTTTATATAATAATATATGTAAAATCTAAAATAATGGTAAATTAAATATTGTACTTCTAAATGTTAATGATTTGTACTGATTTTCTTTGTTTGTAACTTATTTTCTTTTGGCGCGTTTTGGCACTTCCGATCTACGGAGAGTGCCAATAACGCAAGACGGCGAGGCATTCAATGTTCATCAGTCGTGTAGTGAATAGTTTGGAGACTGTTAATATCAAGTGTAAAATTGTGTACCGAAGATTAAGAGTGAAATAAAGTGTTTAAATGCAGTTGGTTGTTTGAAATTTATACTGACGACAATAATAGGCTGTTCTTTGTATAACGAAGTTAATAAACACACTAACATCTATCCGCTATCTAAGTATGATTGCAAGAGAGTAACTACCGATTGGCTAAAATCCCTGGATTACTTTACAACAGAGAAACTCTTGGCTGTCATCTCGTGAAATCGTCATATAAACATTTTTCCACTTGTACGTACATCAACAAACAGAGACAGACTCATACTACAAAGTCACAACACAATTAATAACTATAATAAACTAGCAAACCCAGCGAACTCCGTTTCGCCACCAGATTTATGTAACATTTCGTTTTGTGATTAAAAGAAAACGATTTTTTGACGTGACAACGTCTTAAATTAGGTTGCGGCTGGGAGTCACTTATGAAAAAGTGTAACGCTCGGTAACGTTACGATGAGTCTCTCGTGTTAAGTTTAAGTTTACATGTACAATGTTTTAGTAAACAAAATATATTTCTATAGTTAAAATTTGTGCAATTCTTATTTTCATTCAATTCCTTGTTCCTATTGTGCAATTTAATTATATTCATATCAATAAATATTCTACCGAGAAAAAGACGTTGTCACGTAAAATCTTCGCCCGTAAAACCGACTTTACAGGCAACCATTTTTTTTTTTAATTTTTTCCTGAATTTTCTTTGCTATAAACCTCACGGAGCCCGAGACCTTTCCAACGAATGCAAAACCGTGGAAATCGGTTCGTGCGTTCTGGAGTTATAGCGTCAGGAAGGAAAACCCGACTTATTTTTATATAGTAGACAACACAATACATACACGCACACACACACTCACACAATCACAGTACCTTCTTTTTGTTTTATTTTTTTCTCATATTTATGTTTATGTATTTCACTTAGGAACTAATATCTATTTGAGTTCCTTATAGACGGTTCGGAGGTGGAGAGACTGGTAATCTGTAATACAGGTCTCCTAGTATAGACGGCAGTCTCTCACATAACTAGATTTAAGTATTAAGGTTAAGTTAATGATGTATTGTTATGTGAGAGAAGAAATAAAGAATTATTATTATTATGATTTTATTTATTTTTTAAGCATTTAACTGCTAGATGTTTAAATCTAAAGAAAAGTTTACTAGAAAAAAATCCACGCGGTCCCGTCCGCTGCCTGGTCCGCGTGGATTTTTTTCTAGTAAATTATTATTATTATTATAGTGGGGACATTAATAGGCTGATGATGATGATGACAAGAATTGTTGTTATCTCGTGATATTTTTTTTTTTTATTATACTATTTTATTCACTTTATTTAAATGGTCTGGGTTAATTGGCTTGTGTTTTCTGTCTCTTTTTAAATGTTTTGTCAGAACCCAGTCCCGGGGTGACGCTATTCCATACGTCCCCGGGGGCTGGGGCTGAAGGATGGCTGCAGCGCTGCCCCTCCTTCTTCTACTCTTCGAGCGGCTACTGCACACTTGGATGGAGCGTTGTTTTCCCCAAGCCCTGGTTTTGCGAGTGACGGCCTGTCTGGAGGGGGCGGGGCAGGATGTGGTTCTGCCATAATATCTCGTGATATTTGGTAAAGTCAATCGCCTGCAACAGTCTTCGTTGTCCTTTTCGTTGATAGGTTTCGAGTATGTAACTGCTAATCTGCTCGGAAGTAAGCAGATAACGCATTCTATGAATATTACCTTTATGACTTACTACTTCACTTCAGAATGAGAGAAACTATATGGTAAAGGAGGTAAGCGCATTTGGCCTGCGATCGTCAAAGTCAAACAACTTTCGCAATAGGGGTGATGACGGGGTACCTACAGTAAACGAAATTCTATTTAGTCCGTCAGTTAGATGATCAACCAAAAAATGACAAAGTTATAGCGCGTCAAAGTTTGAGGGTAGGGGCTCGTGACGTCACTTTTAAGTGAATTTTCACTTAAATGCGTCGATCTCCCGAGATCCGCTGTCCACAAACTTATTATACAGGGTTACAGGGAAAGTCGCACTGAATATTGAAGGACGTTATTAATCAGGTCATTTCTGATGGATTTGATCCTATAATATGGTGTCCGAAACTGAACCGTTAAGGAGACATTGGATATTAAAGTTTTTTTTTTAAATCCTATATTTTTTGAGTTTGTGTCGATTTTTTTGAAATTAGAGCTCTGAAGGTCCGATTTTTTAATGTATCTAGTTAGAAGACATGTCAAGCAATAAAAATAATGAATAAAAATCGAACCTACTTCTAACGGCTTAAAAAAACTGCTCGACAACGGTTATAACTAAAGAATTTTCACCAAGTGTTTTTAAATTTGAAGCGCTTTTCAAAAAAAAAATGTATGGAACTTAAATAAAACTAGTTTTTACAGGTTAATGCACGAAACTTTATTGATTTATTGACGTTTCGTAGCCTTTACAGGCTACGTCGTCAGAATCAAACCAAACGTAGGTAGCCTGTAAAGGCTACGAAACGTCAATAAATAAATAAAGTATCGTGCATTAACCCGTAAAAACTAGTTTTATTTAATGAGTGATGTGCGTGAAAACCTAAGAAACAAATATGTATGGAACTTATTCTGCAAATATTTTTGAAAACTTCTACGTCTCTTTAGCTATTCAAAAAGGTATAACGCTTGCTATTAAATTGGCGAAACATTGACCAAATAACAGTTATGGTATGCGGGGGATACATTTTTAGTTTGAGGTTCGGAAGGATCGGAAAATAATTGTGTTTGCTGTTCGCGGACTTCGAAAATGACTACTCTGCTTGTCGAATTGAATAAACACGTTCCCGGGATACCACTGAAATCTCAAAAGGCTGAAAACCTTCTGAGACGCAGCCTATTTTTAGTTGGTCTTGTAAACGAAGGGAGCCGCACCATCGCACAATATTTAATATTAAATAGAGCAAAAACATTCTGAGAAACTGAATTCTATTATGCAGTCAAATATTTAATCTATTGCGAATTTTTATCGCCATTTTCGTTTTTTATCGTCTAGCCTTTTTTTTAATGATTTGATTAGATAGTTAGATCAATTCTTTATTTATCTATCATATAAGAACACACACAACAGAATACAAAAAAATAAGTGGGCAAAAGCAGCCTTATCGCTTTAAGCGATCTCTTCCAGACCGGTGTCATAGCGCTTGAAACAGTGCCGAAATATCGGAAACTTGTTAAAAACAAGTGTACATGGTAACAATGCCGTAAATAACATAAATTGCTCGATGGAGGAGCTCGATGGTGCAAGTGGTTAGCGCGTTCGGCTGCGATCGTTGAACTAAAGCAACTTTCGCAGTGCTCGGTCATTGGATGGGTGACCAAAAATTACTATCTCGAGCTACTCCGTGCTTCGGAAGGGACGTTAAGCTGTTGGTCCCGGCTGCATCTGCAGTTGTTAGCACCCACCAATCCGCACTGGGCCCGCGTGGTGGGTTATGGCCCGATTTCCCTATTCCATCCATACGGAAGGCTTGTGCCCCAGCAGTGGGGACATTAATAGGCTGATGATGAAATAACATTAATTACTAAAACGTTAATGACATTTTTATTATTACAATTTGAAACCAATAACGCTTTTGAAAATAACGTGTGTTCTATCTCACATTTCTTTTTCTGAATGGCTTCGCACAGTTTTTGCATTTAGCCATGTCAAGTGCTAAAATATTTACAAATAATAAAGCACTCGTGGTCAAAATAATAAATCAAGTCTAAGTAAGTGGCAGTCAAGTCAATCCCCCTTCCCATATGTTTCAGTAAATGTGTGGGGATTTACTGGAACCTCCCCGTGGACTTCTTGAGGGAACGTCGAAAGACACTTTCCGCTATTTTGTTTCACTTGCCAACACTTGTGCGTGTTCCCGAACACTTAGTGGTTAATAATCCACCATTATTAGACACTAACACAACACAATTGTTAAAAAGAAAAACAAAATTGCTAAAGTGACGCTTCCCGATCCCGCCAAAAAGTCTATCTCACATTTGTTTGATATAATGATTTACTTAATAACACATGAAGTGAAAACAAATGAAATAACCAATACAGTAGCCACTAAAAATCCATCATACCGAGATTGCGCAATTTATTAAAACGGAACCGAGTCGAACAACCGCAGGGGCTTTTCACTTCGAACTACAATTATTTGTATGGACATCACAGAACGAATTTTAGATATGTAATATTTCACTAGATGGCGTTATTCAGATCTTTTTTACGTATGGTATTCCTCCAACTTCATATATTTTTAAACAGTAAAACAAAATGATACCTGTGGTTGTCAGTGACAGTAACAAAAATCAAGAAGGAAAAAATTTAAAAAATCAAAAAACCCGACTGCTTAATTATACTTCAAATAAAAACTGAAAAGAAAAAAACAAGTCCAGTAGTCTATAATTCTGTTAATAAGGAACAAAGCTACTTTAACAGTCGGGACCCATTAGATATTCAAGAATACATAATATTTTTCAACAGTGGGTCCCGACTGTTAAAGTAGCTTTGTTCCTTATTAACAGAATTATAGACTACTGGACTTGTTTTTTTCTTTTCAGTTTTTATTTGAAGTATAAAAAAGCAGTCGGGTTTTTTGATTTTTTAAATTTACCTTTTTTATTTCACACTTTTTAGTTAATTAGTATTTTAAGACGGTATATACCGTAGTGTTGTTACTTCAGTAAGGGAATTAATATCGCGGGAATTATTAAGTACCTTGCGTCGGTCTAAAAGATTGATTTATTAAGACATATAGAGACTTTACCAGCGGGGTCAAGGCTACAGATGGGCCTCAATTTTCGCAAAAATGTGTGAAGTTAAATCAAGTCGTTACATAACTATCTCTAATGTATGTAAATTTTATAGTAAACTAGCACTTACTCAAAAAGTCATCTTTTGTTTATGTTTTTTTTTAATAGTTTAGCAGTAAATATAAAATTCATTTACTTTTATTCATCGACTATTTAAAATTGGCAGTGGCTGCATTGTCATGTCAATGCCGGACGTCTAAGATTGTGATATTCACAAATGCAGTGTCAGTCCCTAGTCTCATAATTTGATATACCTACATAATTCACAGAAACCCAATATGTAGATGCCAGAAGTTAACTTCAAATGTTTTTAATCACCCTATATACAATACCAATCAATGACGTTTATGTCGCAGGTTGAAGAAAGCAGTAATTCCCGTTTGTTGTTTTGGACAATGGTGGCAACTGCCTTAGATCACTAAATTAAATAATTATGCAATCAACAAAGCAAAGTTTATAATATTTGATTAAACTAAAGGCGCATAATAAAATTTTCATAACGTTAGGTAGAGCACCATAGCAATCTCATTTATTATCAATTTATAGTTCTCTTTGTAGTTTTCTTTTAAAGCGTTCACATATAAACAGGTCAAAGACTTTGTGATCGACCCTTTTTTATTGGTAGTGTAAAGCTTGAATGAAGAGCACTCCCAGTAGGGCAATCATGGCAATTATTTTCCATTTTTTTTTGTTTAAAAAAATACCGAATCTCGTATCACTGTTAAGCACAAATGCTAAGTAACTTTTACAAATATAATCAAATAAACCTATTTTTACTTTATTTTTAAATCTTTTTCATCAATTAAATACTTATCATATCCTAACTATCTATACTAATATTATAAAGAGGCAAGATTTGTATGTTTGTAACAAATAATCTGTCAAACTACTGAACCGGTTTCAAATATTAATTCATCATAAGGTAGCTACATTATTTATTATTACATTTTTATTTATTTAAATACATTTTGTCCGAGTGACATAGGCTATATTTCATCCCGATAAATAAATTTTGCCCCTACAATGCCCGGGTGGATCACAAGTAAGTATAATATAATATTATAGATGTGAAAGTGAGTTTGTTTGTTGCGCTTCCGTGCCCTAATAGCTAAATCGAATATAATGAATTCCCATATAGAAGTAGATGGGAACTTGGTTCTTAGCTACAACATTGCAATACTTATTGGCGTAGGGTGATGAAAGGGGTGATTTACCTATAAAAATCTACATTATTTACTTTTTTTGAATTTTGTAGAATTATTACAAAACCAATATTATCGCGAGCTGATTAATAAGGATTATTAGGGATTCCAATAAGTATGTACTTACTCGCGAGAAATGGGTTATTTGTCATTATATTAAGTAAACCTTTTTTGTAACATTAAGTAATATCGTTAAAAAAATGAAAAACAGTAAAATTCAGAGTTTTTTATTAAAATTCAATAACCATAAATACCTGTTATGATAATATATTTTTCATCATTTAATAAGAAGGAACTGTATCACAGTTTTATTGTTAGTGCTTCGTATAGGATCAGATACTGCGAATAGCCCATTTTTTTCTTTTACATAGTACACCGCGCTATCACTTTGTCATCGTTGTAACTTTTTAAATATTTGTCGAAATGACATAGTGTAAAAAGCAAAGTTTATCGTCTTTAAATATCAAAAGCGATAAAAGTATTTGTTTTGATAAAAAATGATTTGTTATTACAAAATGTGCATTTTGGAAATAGATATCAAATAATATTATAGTTTTGATTCACTATTTTAGCGGTAATGACTTACACATTAAAAATAGATACATGGTGTCACGGACTTTTTTTTAGAACTATTTAAGAGATATATTTTCACTCTACATTACATTCATGTAACTTTTATTGTTTTCGCGGTGCAGGCCAAAATGGCTCGCAGATGGAGATTTTTTTCCGTCTTATGTGACACTTATTGTTATATATTGTCCGTGAATTGGATTGGTCAATAACTACATAAATTATTATATATATGTAATTATCATATATGAGCTATATTACTGTTAAGTTTCATTAAAATCCATTCAGTATTTTTTAGGTGAAAGAGTAACAAAGATCTATACAAATGTAAGATTGAAATTAAAAGCGTAAGTGGTTAATATACAACTTTAAAGCGTTGTAGATCCTAAACAATCATATTAAATGAAAAATGGTGTTAGGAACCTAAATATGATTTTTGTTTATCTAGACAGTGATACCCCACTCGACATATTTTGTCGACTTATTTTTTTTACTTCGTCACAATATGGCGCCTAATTTTGGCCATATTGAATTTTGATTACTATCATATCTTTAGTAGCACTCCCATGATTGAGACGAATCGATTGATGTATGAATCATCAAAATCGGTTCAGGCGTTTGGTCTCTAGTGTGCCACAAAGGAACAAACATACATATATAGACTGTTAAACACATAACCCTGTCTGCGCGTCGCGCTTCGCGCTCTTGCATTGCGCAGCCGGGTAAAAATACAGCTTATCAGCATATATTATTTACAACATATTTTATTTTGACATAATAAACTAAAGAATTGGCTGTATGGGCACAGTACCCTTTGCCTACCCAGAATGGGTAAAGAATCTAAAAAAAACAACTGTAACAAAAAAAAGCCGTGTAAACGAATAGTAGATACATTATCTAATAATGTAGCTTTAACGCAGTATAGCAGCCCAACGCCATTTGCACCATCGAGCTCCTCCTGGCTTATATCAGTCGGTTACAATAGTTTCGTTTTATGCTGCCGCAGCCGTGATGGCCGGGTAGAATTTTTTCTAGCCTTTCTTAAGCTGCAAGGTGCTGCTTAAATGATAAAAAAATATAATTATCTTGTATCAAATCTAAAGAAAATATAACGAGAAAAATTCAACGCGGACCAGGCAGCAGTCTCAGACTCGAACCTGCACCCTTCGCTATCCGGGCGAATGCACTGACCAATCATGCGACCGCGGCCCTGAATAAGAATAGCGGCGCGATTAAGAATGGCTAGAGGAATTTCAACGCGGCCATCAGAGCCGCGGTAGCATGATGGGTGCAGGTTCGAGTCCCGTCTCCTGCCTGGTCCGCGTTGAATTTTTCCTAGTTATATTTTCTTTAGATTTAAACATCAAGCTTAATAAAATTAAGGTACAAAAACCTTTTTAAAAACAAGCTTTTATTCAAATGCGCTAAAAAGAAAAAAAGAAAATTTAATTAAAGTTTGTTTCTAAATAGATTTTCAAATTTTAGAAGTCCGCCATTTTGGATTGAGAGTGACGTCACATTTTTTTCGAGTTACTCTCAGCAAGCCCTTTAATTTGATACCCATATTGTAGGAATGCATTAAAAATGATTGGTCCGCCATTTTGGGTATGCCGCCATATTGGATTTAGAATGACGTCACACTATTAAGCATGCATTGTCATCCGAACTGAACGAGCATACCAAATTTCAGCTTAATCGGTTGAGGGCAAGTGCTTTAAAATTGAGTTGTAAGATTTGACCGTAACAAACATACATAGCAAGTTAAATAAAAGCTTGTAAAAATAAAATCCTACTCTTATTTTGGCACAAGTTCTGCCAACATTTATTGGCGGCTTAAGCTTGAAAGACTTTCTTTATAGCTAGGTAGGCAACTACCCCACCTGAAGTTAAGTGTTGATAAAGTTACAAGCTGACACACAAACCATCCTCACCTTTCCCTCCGATTCCGTCGGCCTAAGCACGTCTTAGGGAACCCGGCGACGAAATCACCCGCACCAACGCGCCTCCGATTCCTCCCACACAGGCCACAAACACCAACACTACACAGCCAGCAAAGGACACCCGGCATTTTGTGCCAAAGTTGTATACTTTTTTAATTTTTTTATCTGTGTTTCATAATTGGGTAACGTAGTCTGGCAATATTTGTCATCAGCAGCTAGCTGTCAATGTCAAATACGTAGGTTTGTCAATATAACCTCTATATGTAGCCGGGTCGTCAAGAGAAATAACGGATAAAAAGGCAATCACAGAAGAGAACATTCACAATCACAGTTCGCGGGAGCGGATGCGAAATGCGAATGATTTTTTTGTTTGTATTTTAGGATTGTTAAATTGACATTTGGTTTTTTATTTAGAAAAAGCAAGGGAATCATGGTTTTTACAGTCACTTGAGTTATATTTTGAAGTAAAATCCTGTCCCTTGAAGATTTAGGGTTTCCATATCAAAAAATATTAATCATTATATAACTTCTTTCCACGATTCACTAAAAATAAGGCAAAAGTAGTTTTATGTAGCAAATAATTTTGGCTTTATTTTGAGGCCAAATTCAACTGTATACAAGTTTAGCATTTTTTTTATGAATAGTGCCGGGTCTCCTTTGCACAATAGCTAAGCACTAGGCAGACACCGCACCCGTAGGGTAAAAGTGCGAAGACCCGGTCTACACACGACACGCTATACCAGGTACAGGTACGTACCTGGGCGTTTTTCCCCGCCCCCCACGACAACGGTTAACTAGAGCCGAGGTCCGAGTCTCAGAGACGCCCTCTAGTTGAGCCGACCCCCTCAGGTTCGAGTGGTCCAGAATCTCCAGACGGATAGGACCCCTCCATAGGGATATCCAGAGGTCTAGAGGCACTCGCCAATTCTCGGCTTGAGGAACCCTTAGGATCACGCCGTCCCCAAACCTTGTGAAGCTGTAAAGATCATCTGCAACCAACAGCATACACACTCAAAAAAGAAATTAATCTTGCTGGCCTGCAGTCATCATCATCATCATTAGCCTATTAATGTCCCCACTGCTGGGGCACAGGAGTTCCCTATGGATGGAATAGGGAGATTGGGCCATGAAACACCACACGGGCCCAGTGCGGATTGGTGGGTGCTAACGACTGCAGATGCAGCCGGGACCAACGGCTTAACGTGCCTTCCGAAGCACGGAGGAGGTAGAGATAGTAATTTTTGGTCACCCATCCAATGACCGACCCTCTTGCGCCATCGAGCCTGCAGTAATGTTTCTTAATGCCTCCGTTAAAGGATACATGAACTTATTATACGACAGTTAAAAGATTCAGCAAGAGCTTAAAAATGAGAAAAGTTATCTTCTATATAAGATATTTTCGTTATTAAATATTACTTTTAATTAATATTGTACCTCACAGCAGCCACAGAAACTGGTCGTTTTTCTTTTGTTCGTGAATTCACAACTTTATGAGTTATGTAGTGTTGTTTTGTAAATAAAATGACCAAGATATTTTGTTAGCACCGCCCGCAGTTGCAGTTCTCGCGGTTCAAAACTTTGAAACGACATCGCCAACTTTGATGTCCTTCTACTGGTGAAGTTTATTCTTCAATGAGTTACAGTGAAATGTTAATCCTAGTCTAAATATAGTCTTCTAGTTTCAAATAGTTACGGCTTTCAGATTATCTGCTAGTACTGCCCAGAAGATCACAATGAAAAACTCAACCTTTTAGTTTATCTGTTGAAACAATTCATAAAATACCTGTAACCTGCTATTTTAAGCTTCCTTTACATTCTCTATCGCAATTATTTCTCCGATCTATTCAAAAATTGATTATAGGTCGTGCTAATGGCTAAAACCATTACTGACGGTATTTTTTTTAAATTTTGATAGTGTCATATTACTGTTATGCGATGAATATTGCTTGCAAGACTCCAGGAGATAGCGGATAGCGTTAACATAATAGCATATAACGGATAGCACCTCTGGTCTTCTTCTACAAATAGGATAGGTCGCTTGCCATCAGACGATTGAAAAAAAAATTGTGTGTGTCAGCTCCGACGCACGACTGGAGTTTACTTCTTAAGTTCGATTTAACTTAAAAAGGATTGATACTGTATAAAAGGGTAAATTAACAAATTAATGAAAATAATATACATGTATAAATATATATTTATTCATTTCATAAACATTTATTATAACTAATCGACGAAATATTTTACAATAAACTTTTTACAATAGTCAATTTCAGATGTGCATAAATATATCATTAGGAATGTTGATAAATTATGTAATTATTATTATCAACTATTATCATTTTTTAAATAATAATTAAATCAACATTGTCTGCATTATTAATTACAGTGACAAGTGGTTAATGGTAACTAAAATAAGACACATGGACGTTCGTAGATACGTGGTTCACGAATCTTGAAAATACCGCATCAATGGTTGTACCATACCTCGTTATCCCCATTGCTCTATCAGAAACAATATCTAAATTTAGTTCAGATTTTAAAAATTTTATTAATGTCAATCCGTCATCTTTGTTTGTCAAAGTTGCGCGACATAGGATGCGCACCAAAAACGTAACAAGGTCATTCATCGATAGATTTTACTCCTCACATTTTTCTCATACCGGGCCCCTTATATATGCAAATCGATTCTTAAGGAGTAAACTCTAAAAATGTTGTTTGGCATAACACTTCTTGTACAACCTAGTTCAATATAATAGCAGGAATAATATAAACAACAAGACCCGAAGGTACGAGTATGTAAGTAACAAGTAACTCCCGCCAATAACATAATGTTTAGGCATTTCAATGGTTTAGGTTGTAGTCCCACCGCCGGCGAGCACTAATTATCGACTAATTTCTCGCTCAATAAGCGCAATATGCATTCGGTGTAAACAAAAGAGATGCATATATTAATAGTTCATCGCTGACTGTTCACACTGTCGGCGAGAACTCGCTCCAAAACTTTGATAAGATAAGATAATCATTTATTGTCCAGAACTGTGTACAAATGGTTCTTAAAATTTGATAGTGCCAACAGTTTGCCCATTTCGGGCGTACAATTACATTAAAATAATTAAATGTCAGCTACATAAAATAATAATAAATTTACACTCTAAACTATATTCATACAATCATAAATTAACCAGTTGTCAAAATTATACATAAATTGCAATTTTAATGTCAATCTGTCGCTGAGCAACAAGAGTTATCGAAGATAATACTCGCTTAGAGATACACGCTCAGCATTGCTAGCTTGGCTATCAAAATGCGTGCACATGCATTATTATTCAGGAATGTCACCACGACCGAGTGGCGCGAGTTGTCGCCCGTTGTACTCGCACACTCTCTTATAGCGGCAAAGCTATCAGAACTGCACACTTGATTTCCGCTGCTCGCTTGTGGTTTCATATACTTGTTCATTTTGTTTTGAAAATTGTTTCTTGCTATTTTGGGGCTTATCTTTGCACTTATTGTTAGGAAATTCGTTGATTGTCTTTTGTTACATATTTGACATTATGTGATGGAAGTTGACCTCAACACATGTTTGCAAGTTTGATGTCAACTTTCAATTGGACGACACTGTATGAAATAAAACAGGGAGAAAAAAGCAGCCCTTGCTGAGTTTCTTGCCGGTTATTCTCAGTACAAGGTCTCCCGCCGCAGATTTGCGAACCGATGGCGTAGCTTTTCGACATTCACAAGTGCTTGTAACAGCCTAGACTGAATAAACGATATTGAATTTTGATTTTTTTTTGAATTTCATACTAGGTGTGAGCGTTCTAAAGACGAATCTGTTTCAAGGACCGTTTTGTGTTCCGCGACGATACAACCGTTCTACGTAGTCTTCGTCGAGCAACTAGTCCTCGGATTGTCTATACGCCAATTTGTACTTAATGATGAAGTAAATACAGTCTATAATAGAACGCAATGATATGAGACTATTTCGTTCTATGACAATTAAGCTTTGATTTTAAAATAATATAATATTTTAAGTCGATTATCGTATAACACTACTTTTATTTCGATGTTTCGTCGTCTCGTTCGCAGCACGGTGGCGCCAGTGGCGATGGCACGACTGTGCCGCTTATATATGACCTTATCACCATTAAAATAGAGATTCATTCATTTATTTATTTATTAAAATTGGAAACAAAATAAAATTTATTTAGAACCGCAAGTTGGCATTGCAAATTAGCAATCCTTTCACTCGTCGAAACGAACGTTGACAAGATTTTGTTTAGTTTAGTTTCGTTACGTTGCATTCGTTCGACCATCGCGTCGCGTGTCGTTTCGTTGCGTCACCCAGCCGCAACCAAAACCAGTTGCGTACGAGAACCGTTTCGAAGACTAGTTTTCGTTTATGAGAAAACGGTTGCGTTTCGTAGTCAAAAAATTTTAGAACGCTATTTCATACATAGTTGGCGGTGGCCTGCCTGAAACCATGTTGCAATACAAGGTTTCCATCACAGTAACATTCACGATGATATATTCGCTGGATGTTTTAAAAAACAATATTGTTGTGTTTATTTACGGTACCTCCGGGACCACGAAACGTTGGCCGGCCCGAATATTTACGTTACAGTATATGTAAGTAATTTGAATGGAATAAAATTTGTTGAAAAGTTCGACAGTAGATATTGGAGAGCGCATTCGATCGATTGATGAGCGGGCGTTGTGCAACTTTTTTTAAGTCAATCGTGGAATTGATTTCAGGTGATTGAAAAAACCGGCCAAGTGCGTGTCGTGCCACGCGCAATATATATTATACTTACAATTAATTTGCACACCCCATAGGGTAAGAATATAGGATGCTCTTTATCTCTGTATCACCATTTGTAACCATATTCAGCAAATAAACATGATTATGATTAAGATACTCAGAATTTTTTTACGACGTACGACAAAACTGTGGAATATGTTGTCGCCAGCAGTGTTTCCGGACCGATACGACCCAAAAACCTTCAAAAAAAGAGCGTACTCCTTCTTTAAAGGCCGGCATCGCATTTGTGATACTCCTGGTGTTGCAAGTGTCCATGGGCGACGGTGATCACTTACCATCAGGTGAGCCGTCTGCTCGTATGCCCCCTATAACATAAAAAAGGGCTGTTTTTTTCTCCTTCTTTTATTTCATACGGTGTCGTCCAATTAAAAGTTGACATCAAACTTGCAAACATGTGTTGAGGTCAACTTCCATCACATAATATCAAATACTAGACGCCAAGATCACGGAGTGACCAGTTACCCCGTAAAATAATATAGTTTCGCGTGGATTTTTTTCTAGTAAACTTTTCTTTAGATTTAAACATCTAGCAGTTACATGATTAAAAATAAATAAAAACAAAACTATAATATAGCTTGTTAAAAAAATTGTAGGTACCCTCAAAGCCTTTTATCACGCTGAGTGGATGTTATTATCTACTGAAACACAAAACTAGGTAGACTAGCTGAAGTATCGCGAGCTCGAGCAGCCAGCGACGAAAGTTTCTAAACAAATAAATAGCTAGGGAAGGTACCTCCTCCCTCCATTAAAGTTGTTAATCCCGTTAAGAGAATCCAGCTTCGGGACAAAGAAGCTGCATAATGCGTTTATAAGGGCGGGCTGGAGTTTCAGACAACCAGAGCAAGATGGCCGCTTGATAAAATAATGGGACACTACTCAACTATTCCGCACCACCTCCTGGATCTGCTTTTGGAGAATAAAATCTTAATTTAGATGTAAGTTAATGCCTCAATTGTTAGGACAGCTTTATAGAGCCACGGATAAAATGTGACATTGAAATAAACTACCTAATATTTTAGTATTTAAAAGTTTGATCGTACAGCGTTTATAAAGTTCTTTCAATGGTTATGGAAATCAAGCAACTAACGCATCATCATCAGTCCCACTCAGTTCCCACTTCTGGGGCACAGGCCTTCCCTATGGAGATTGGGCCATGATACACTACGCGGGCCCAGTGCGGATTAGCGGGTGCTAACGACTGCAGAAACAGCCGGGATCAACGGCTTAACGTGCTTTCCAAAGATACCAATACGAGATAGAAGATTTTTGGTCACCCATCCAAAGACCGATCTCTGCGAAAGTTGCTTAACTTCAACGATCGCAGCCGAACGCGCTATCGAGCTCCTCCAACGCATAGGCCAGATTTATTATCTAGAGCTCCTCCTTGGTCCAGGAGGCACGACTAGCTCTTGGTTCGGCTGCCATCTGTAGCGTATAGCGTTCACCAATCCTCACTTTTCATGGACGAAATTATCACTTGTCGTCTGGGGTCATCCTGTAATTTAAAACGCTTAACTTATCGTGCGGCCGCATGCGCATGCCCCGTTAAATGCACTTGCGGCACCACCCTTACGAGACCTCCCGCGGGGTGGAAAGGATTGCATTGTTTGCCGATTTCTCTTTTATTTAGTAAGAATACCCTACACAAACTATATATATTTGGATTCTCCATAAAATTTACTATAAAACAGTGTCTAAACAATGCGTAATGTCTATAATCTATTTTAATTACGTTACGGTAAACTCAGGAAAGATAAAAAAAGGCGTTTAGATGGGTAAAATGGAGTATATTTTCAAATTTTTATAATTTCATGTCCAGATTTTTTGGTTATTTGCTCATTCTATTATAACTTACCAAATAAAATCATAAAATAACATACACCCACAATCTAATTTTACACTATAGCTCTAACAATCCACGCGCCAGATGCGTAAACAAACACGCGTTAGAAAAAACAAGTGTCGGGTTTCAAGTAGGCGATGAAGATTAAACGGGCGGCAAATATCCAAAATAAAAGTGAACCCGTGAACTTTCTGCCCGTTAACACGCTCAACAATGTCTGATGAGTGCCATGTATCAATGAGCGCCGGAATTTTCCAATCCTCTCGCGCTCAGATATAATGTGGAAATCGAAAAGTCACCCGTCTCTTTCGATGCGAAATTTGTATTCATATGTATTCGTCGGATGTAAACAAAAAGCGGCTTACGCCAACCAGGTGGGTTCACGGATTCAACGTGAATTCTGATTACCACATTTACGGTTGTGATACGATGAAAAATTACGTGATTCTTTCATTGTTTGTTTATTGGTGTAATGGCCCGCTCCGCTATAGAATCACCGGAAGGTTAACAAAAAAATACATATCAAGGTTGTATGAGCAATTTTATATTTATGTGCATAAAACAAAATTTTGTACTATAGCAGATTTGAAAACACATCCTACTCCTACATCAGTACGTTGATTATATTATAAAACGTTTTTTTTATTCTATATGTAATAATAATGAATTTTTCTAACACTCACGCCAATTAACCTAGACCCAAAGTAAGCACTCTAAGGCTTGTGTTATGGGATAGAATACATATCATCATCATCGACCATGCTCGTCCACTGCTAGACATAGGTCTCCCCTAATGCACGCCACTGCTCCCGATTTTCTGCCACTCTCATCCAGCCCACTCCAGCCAGCCTACGAATGTCATCATCCCATCTTGTCTCAGGGAGTGCCACACTACGTTTACCGAGTCGAGGTCTTCACTCAACAACTTTACGGCGCCATCGGCCGTCAGTTCTGCGGCTAATGTGACCAGCCCATTGCCACTTCAGTTTGCTAATTCGGTGACTCTGGTTCTCTGTCGGATTACATCATTTCTGATGCGGTCCTTCAGGGATACTCCGAGCATAGCCCTTTCCAGAGCTCTCTGAGCGACTTTAAACTGGTGGACCAGTTCAGCCATGAGTGTCCATATATAAGAATACATATACTGTACATATATAAGTTTATTTATATAGAAATACATATTAAACATCCACGACTGGAGTACAAATACTCGTATTCATCACACAAACATCTGGCCCCACCGGTATTCGAACTTCGGTAATAAAAACCCGGCTTACAAACCACTCGGCCACGGAGGTCGTCAATACATACGAAAGCTAAAATTTTTATCAAAAAAAATTAGTCTATCAGATAATAAAATAAAGACAACTTGGAATATAATTAATAATGAAACTGGAAGAAATAAATTCAATGAACGCACATATTCTTTAAAAATAGACAACAAGATTATTCGGACAGATGATGCCGTTGCCAACACTTTTGAAAATTTCTTTTCTAGTGCACCGTTTGAATCAACTAGAAATCTTAATTCTTGTTCTAGGTTAGCAATGACCCTCCTTGAGTCAAGTGTTGATAAGTGCAGTAATGATTTTTATTTTAGACATATCAGTAGTGATTGTATTATAAAAACATTTAATTCTATTAATATTAAAAAGACAGAGGATTTATGGGGAATATCAACATATATAATAAAACCGATTATCACTGTCATTGCGCCACAACTGGCCATTATATTTAACAAATGTATTGATGAGGGAGTGTTTCCAGATCTAATGAAATGTGCTAAAGTTATCCCTCTTTTTAAGGCTGGTGATAAATCAGATCCCAGCAATTTTAGGCCTATATCTGTATTACCAGCGCTAAGTAAAGTATTTGAGAAAATAATTTATAACCAATTACTAGCACACTTTTCTATAAATAAGCTACTTCATTTAAAACAGTTTGGTTTTACCAGAGGCAAAAGTACTACTGATGCTGGAACTGCACTTCTCAAACACATTTTTGATATATGGGAGAGTAAGCACGATGCTATTGGCATTTTTTGCGATTTATCTAAGGCGTTTGACTGCGTTAGCCATGAAACATTGTTAAATAAAATGAAGCATTATGGTGTATCAAATATTTCACTAAGTCTGATACAGTCTTATCTTTCTGCTAGGATTCAGAAAGTAGTTATAAATGAAGCTGAGTCTACAGGAGCACCCATTTCTATGGGCGTGCCCCAGGGTTCAATATTGGGCCCATTGCTTTTCCTTATTTATATTAATGACCTTCCTCACTTTACAAGAGATTTGTGTGAGACAGTACTATTTGCTGATGACACCTCTTTAGTGTTTAAAGCTAGGAGAGGAAATGATTGTTATGACGAAGTAAATTGTGCTCTCTCTGAAGTCCTTCACTGGTTTACGGTAAATAATTTAAAACTAAACTCTAGCAAAACAAAATGTGTTAAGTTTACTTTACCTAATGTGAGGCAGGTTAATACTCGTTTAAAAATAAATGACCAGCCTGTAGAGTTAGTGGATTCTACAAAGTTTCTGGGTATTACTTTAGACTCGCATCTGCAATGGGATCCTCATATTGATGCCTTATCAAGTAGACTGAGCTCTGCGGCCTTCGCTGTTAAAAAAATAAGACTCCTAACTGATGTGGAAACGGCAAGAATGGTTTACTTTGGTTACTTTCATAGCGTTATGTCATATGGCCTTTTGTTGTGGGGCTCAGCTGCTAATATAGAAAGTATTTTCGTACTGCAAAAGAGAGCTGTTCGCGCCATATATAATTTAAAGGCAAGAGAATCTCTTAGAGAAAAATTTAAAGAAATTAATATTTTAACACTGGCATCGCAATACATCTATGAAAATATAATATATGTAAGAAGAAACTATGACGCATTTGCAAAAAAAAGTCAAACCCATAACTTAAACACGAGATTTAAGAACAAGCTTGCCGTTCCATGTTTCAGACTCCAAAAATCAAGAGGTTCATTTCTGGGATGTAGTATTGCATTGTTTAACAAAGTTCCCCAAGATCTGATTGAGCTTCCACTAACCAAATTTAAATCTCAGATTAAGAATACTCTTATGAATAAGGGCTATTATAAAGTTAATGATTATCTAAATGATCGTAATGCATGGACATAGTGTTTCTTGTAATTTCTTATTTGATGGGTATGAGTCAGTTTTGTAACAGTAGTATGGTACCTATCTAATGCCGCTTCCTATATATACTAAATATAAAATTTGTTGTAACTATATATCTATACCCTAAATAATGTAATGGAAGGTGACTTCAGAAGTATGTCTGAAGTCATTTTTCAACTTGACGACTCTGTATATATCAATACAGGGAGAAAAAAGCAGCCCTTGCTGAGTTTCTTGCCGGTTCTTCTCAGTACAAGGTCTCCCGCCGTAGTTTTGCGAACCGATGGCGTAGCTTCTTGACTTTCACAAGTGCTTGTAACAGCCTAGACTGAATAAATGACTTTTCATTTCATTTCACATAAACATTAAATAGAGTAGCGAGATTCTTCGTCTTAGGTTCTAAGCAAAAAATAGTTTTATTCGAATAGGCATCACCTTGATTGTAAGAAGCATGTAGTCTCGGAGTTTACTTTAAGAATCTGACAGACTTTATGAGAAATACTATAGCGAGAATAACTGATGAAATAAGAAAATACCACACAAGAAGTCCTCACTTTGTAAGCTTTATTCCCGTCACGAAAAGAATAGCTGTTTTATTTGGAAAACACTTTTCTGTACACCGTTGCTTGGGAATTCAATTTGTGATGTGTGATCGCCTCGAGTCTTTACATTTATTAACTTTGCGAAATATTCCCTTCGCTTACACAAATTTTGCATAAACGTTATTCACAAATGGCAGTACTTACTACCGAATGAATGAACTGTCAAACCGTTGTGATTCATTCGGTCCTGCCCACATCATCATCGAGTCCGCCATAAAAAGTACATTTTTGCCTCCCATTGTCGGATTGTCCGTTTTGTCGGACCTTTGCTCGCTAATCGTCTGGAGTCGGATACCCGTTAGAAGCTTGTCCCAGATGGAGCGCAGTTCCGACCCTTTGAAACATTAACCCATTCGGTGGCAGTTGCTATGGCAACGCTAACCACAAAATGATGATGTGAGTTGCATGTTAATAAAGATGTAAATCTGCATGGTTTAAATGTTTTGGAAGAGATGGGATGTTGTTAGCGCGTTTAGTATGCGATCGCGAAAGTTAAGCAACTTTTGCATGGCAGGTCATTGGATGGGTGGCCAAAAAGTTAATATCTCGAGCTCCTTCGTACTTCGGAAGGCATGCAAGCTGCATCTGCAGTATTTAATATCTAACAATCCACACGGGGGCCGCTGGTGGATCATGGCCCAATCTCCCTATTCCATACATAGGGAAGCCCTGTGCCTCAGCAGTGGGAACATGAAAAAGGCTAATGAAGGGATATTTTCTTAAAATATTAGGACAATTTAAAGATATTTCACTCATTAGTATAGATATGATGACTACCTTTTTTTTTCTTTGTTATCAAAAATTATCAGACTAGTAGGTATTTTCTTTATTCACATATTCACATCATTACAGAAAACATTTTATTTTCAATAACTTCAGTAGATAAGATTATAGTATATTTAAATAAGAGAAAAAATTCTGATAATTTTCTTCTGTAATGGGGGGAGATGTAAATAATCGCCTTACAATCAGTTCTTTGATTTCTTAAATAGTTTGTATATCTCTCGGGTCACCATATTGATAATACTGTCACTTATGGTATCGTTTTGACAGAACGAGCCGTGATATTTTAATTTGTTTTTTTTTTAAATACTATTGTTAAAGAAGTACTTGTTGTAATAAGTAAAAGACTTTAAATGTCGATTCTTTGTTTTCAGGTAAGATAGTATGATTTATAGCAGATAGTAAAAAGTGTAACGAATAACAAGTGTTTTTAACCTATATACTAAAAATAAATAAACATAATAAATATTTCCAACACTCACACTAATTATCCTAGCCTCAAAGTAAGCACTGTAAGGCTTGTGTTAAGGGATGCTAGGGTAACGGATAGAATACATATACTGTACATATATAAGTATATTTATATAGAAATACATATTAAACATCTGGAGTACAATTGCTTGTATTCATCACACAAAACTGCCCCCACCGGGATTCAAATCCGGGACCTCTCGAGTCGGCGACACCATTAAACACGGCGAACAAACCACTCGGCCACGGAGGTCGTCAAATATTTTTTTGTTTTCAGAGCAACACGTCTTTTTAATTACTTTTACAATTCCCATTAAAAGATAGTATTTTTGAAATTAATTCAAAATGTCGAATGACGTAATGTCTTGGTACAATTTTGATTTAGAAGTGACGTCTCGAGCCCCACTCAAAAACTTTGACGCGCTTTGTGTTTATATTTTTTTTTCGGTTAATTTGACAAAAGAATTAAAAAATCAAAAAACCCGACTGCTTTATATTACTGCAAATAAAAACTGAAAAGAAAAAAATCAAGTCCAGTAGGGTATAATTCTGTTAAGCAAGGGACAAAGCTACTCTAACAGTCGGGACCCATTAGCTATTCAAGAATGGATAAAATTTTTCAATAATGGGTCCCGACCGAGCGGAAATCGTTCTAGATCCTAAAAAGTCATACTAAATAAAAAATGGTTTAAGGAACCTAATTATTATTTTCGATTATCTAGGCAATGATACCCCACTCGACATATTTCATCAACTTATTTTTTTTTACTTTGTCACAATATGGTGCCTAATTGTTCCCACATTGAATTATGATTAATATAATATCTTTAGTAGCACTCCCATCATTATCATCTCCCATTTTTTTTTGCCTAAACAGCAGGACACGGCATTCCTAAACTTTGTTAAACAAGTTTTTTATATAGTCATAATTTTTATTATATTAGCATTTGTAATGGAAAGTGACTTTATGAGTTACTTCATATTGAAGTCATTTTTCAATTTGACGACTCTGTATACAATACAGAGAGAAAAAAACAGCCCTTGCTGAGTTTCTTGCCAGTTCTTCTCAGTACAAGGTTTCCCGCCGTAGATTTGCGAACCGATGGCGTAGCTTTTCGACATTCACAAGTGCTTGTAACAGCCTAGACTGAATAAACGATATTGAATTGAATTTTTTTTTTGAATTAAGACGAATCGATTGGTGTCTAATCATCAAAATCGGTCCACGCGTTTGGTCTCTAGTGAGCCACAAAGGAACAAACATACATATATAGACTTTACCAGTCACACGTCGGTCGGGTAAAAAACACGTGTCCATTATTTTTTGAGTATCTAAATGTGGCACAGTATTTCGTTTAATTTACCCTGTAATCATACTCATTATGGGAGAGAATGAAATGTTAAGCTACGAATTCCTTCCGTAGTGTAATGTCGCTTGGTAGTTTATTGCGTGGAAATACTGCAGACATCAAAACTACTTTTCTGCTGCAGATTTAAGCAATTTATATTTTATCATAAAGGAGACCCGGCACTTTTCATAGAAAAAATGCTAAACTTGTATACAGTTGAATTTGGTCTCAAAATAAAGCCAAAATTATTTGCTACATAAAACTACTTTTGCCTTATTTTTAGTGAATCGTGGAAAGAAGTTATTTAATGATTAATATTTTTTGATATAGAAACCCTTTTGATGACAAACCTACGTATTTGACATTGACAGCTAGCTGCTGATGACAAATATTGCCAGACTACGTTACCCAATTATGAAACACAGATAAAAAAATTAAAAAAGTATACAACTTTGGCACAAAATGCCGGGTGTCCTTTATCCTGAGAGAAAGTCCGCAAGCTCGTAAAATAAGTACCTAAGTAGCAATTTATAGTACCTAAATATTTTCAGAGCTCAAAGGAATACAAATATGTGATCTGGCCCAATTCAGACTACGTTAAATTAAATAAACATCTTTAGGTCTTCGTAATAATATTGTTACGTGTCGGGATGGGGTTCGAAATTATATGCCAGTTCACGCTTGACAGTTCTTTATTCACCACACAGTTCACACAATTAACACACAATGTTAATTACGAAACACTCACTAAACACTGTATTTCACTATACAAGTCTCTAAACAATCTCAATTGAACACTTTTGTTGCACTTTGATCGCCTTTGGATTCGCTCCGAAATTGCTGTTGAAACTCAACTAAATCTGCGCGGCGCCAATCGCGCTTATATACGCCGATCGACGCATTCTAGAAAGTACCTGTTAAATTGAGAATAAGCTAGCACCCGCGAGTACAAAGTACCTACTTATACCTACGCAGGTAACGCGCATAACTTGTAAACAAGTGCAGAGGTCGTTGCACTTTCTCCCTTACGCCGCACTGCATAAGGCTCATTTTAGAATGAGCCGCATTACTCGACCTCTATCGCGACCCGCGGTGATCTGGCAAATTCGATCTCTAGCACTTTCGCGGTTACGTTTCGAGAGCGTTTGTGACAATATGTAAGCTTTATTAATAAAGTTAATGTTGCAAGATGTAATTAAGTAACGATAAAAATACTTAGATTTAAACAATCCCGGTGAATTTAAAAGGCTTAATAGTAAAAAGGAGCACGATGTCGCAAATGGTTAGCGCGTTCTACTACGATAATTGAAGTTAAGCAACTTTTGCAGTGGTCGGTCATTGGATGGGTGACCAAAAATTTACTATCTCGAGCTCCTCTGTGCTTCGGAAGGCACGTTAAGCCGTTGGTCCCGGCTGCATCTGCAGTCGTTAGCACCCACCAATTCGCACTGGGCCTGCGTGGTGGGTCATGGCCCAATCTCCCTATTCCTTTCATAGGAAAGGTCTATGCCCCAGCAGTGGGGACATTCATAGGCTGATGAAGAATAGTAAAAAACATTTTACTTAGCTATTGCTATTGTAATACTTCGACTTCTTTTATTTTTTGTAATTAGGATGTAATTAATTTTACCTTCTTCTGTTTTCTGTGATGACACTGCTCAGGGTATGGAAGACTACCAGTGCAGCAGGAATTTCACCTGTTGTGTATGCTGAGCCATATGCAGTGTTGGCATCATAGAAAATACACATTTATTGTCTGTAGCTATTTTTTGTTGCTGTTAATTTTACTTGTACGTTTTGTTTTGCTTTATGTTATACTAGCGGCCCGCCCTCGCTTCGCTTCGGTGTAGAGCTGAAATGTAGACTACAGTTTTTGTTCTCAGGCTTGTATTATACACAGTGACATTCATCTATGATTCTTCTTATACCCGCATGCAAAGTATCAGCCCGATCGGTTTAAAATTGACAAAGTTTCATTCCCTATTTTATCCCCTTGGGGGTAAAATAGATCAAAGTCCTTTCTTAGCGGATGCCTACGTCATAACATCTACCTGCATGCCAAATTTCAGCCCGATCCGTCCAGTGGTTTGGGCTGTGCGTTGATAGATCACTATGCAGTCAGTCACCTTTGAGTTTTATATATATAGATAGATGTGTTTTTGCATTTTTTGTGTACGTTATGTGTGTGTGTCAACAATAAAACAAAAAATCTTTCTTTTTCTAATAAAGAACGGTCTTTACAAATGCCATTACAGGAGCAAGGTTTCAGGACTTCACGGGGTAAGGGATTGGAACAGGGTTTGTGTCGTAAGCGTCTATAGTCTATGGTGACCTCTTACCATCAAGGGGGCCATATGCTTATTGGCCACCCTTTAAATAAAAAGACCTTCTTATCACAAACTGATTTCACAAATCTTTTCATCATCATCATCATCATCAGCCTATTAATGTCCCCACTGCTGGGGCACAGGCCTTCCCTATGGATGGAATAGGGAGATTGGACCATGACCCAAAAAGTGGACCCAGCGCGGATTGGTGGGTGCTAACGACTGCAGATGCAGACTGCAGCACTCCGAAGCACGAGATAGAAGATTTTTGGTCACCCATCCAATGATCGACCACAGCGAAAGTTGCTTAACTTCAACGATCGCAGCCGAACGCGCAAACGCTAACTCTAAGCAGAAAAAAACGAAGTACAATTTCACAAACTCCCGGTTCCAAGGCTATATATAGAAAAATAAGTGTTTCTACATTCAGCTTCCAGTAATGTGATAGACAGTTACCAAATCATGCGAATGAAGATACCGAAATGATCTTCCTTATTCGCTTTATATAGCGATCAGTCAACACTATTTGTCTATTTGTCATCTTTTGTTACATGATTGGTTCCTATCTGCTGGACACCGGTAAAGTAGCCGGTCAATCTATTCCGCGAGCCTTTCAAAATGACCATCGTTACCTATAAAGGTCAAAACACACGGGTGTGGCGGTCGGGAACTGTGTCAGGCGTGGCGGTCGCTTTGCGGGTGCGTCGCGGAGCAGTTTCGGTGTGCCGGCTCGCGTGTTTTATGAGGTAAGCTTACAAAAATGTCTGATGAGTCCGAAATCCATTGTAAATATCACTATTCAGTGAACAATTTTACATCTTAACACACATACACATACCCCCACACATACAGGGTGTTACAAAAATACAAATAAAGCTTGTAGGGCGTTGAAGTACATCATATAAGGAGTCTTCTCTAATTTTCTTAAAATATTTGCATGATGTTTTAACTTTTTATTATATTAATTAATATTTAAAAACATTTATTTTTAATGATTAATATAAATATCGATCATTTTAAGACACTTCACTAGTTCGAGGATAATTTAAAATAACTGTTTTTATAAGAAGTTAAAACTTCATGCAAATATTTTAAGAAAATTAAAGAAGACTCCTTACATGATGTACATCAACGCCCTTCAAGCTTTATTTGTATTTTTGTAACACCCTGTATACACACGCACGCACAACTATACACGCACGCACACACAAACTCACGCACGCGCACACACATACACATGCACGCACACACACATATACACATGCACGCACACACACATACACCGGCTACATGAACATTCTTAAATATTGTTTAATTAGAAAATAAAAATAAAATACTTATGGAAGAGCGGCGTCCCCTGACACAGGCTTTTTAGCTTAACAAAGGACCCAATCACAGAAAATTTATGTACAAAAATTGTTAAGAAGAAATAAAGATTTATTATTATTATTATTTTGCAGACACCCCTCTGCTACCTGGGCGGGTTGTGGAGGCTATCTCCTTCGCGGCAAAACGGTTTGCCCTCCCGTAAGAAGTTATCACAAAACCGCCGACGCCTCCGCTCCGCCCCCGGCTTCTGTGTTTTGGCCTTAATAGAGTGGTATAAAGAGCAAGTGACAGCGGCTACGAAGGGACGTGAATCGAACATTTAGAATGAATGAAGCGACCATTTCGAATGAATGAAGCGACGAAGATGTAATTTCGTAGACGCACCTGAAAGTAAACCGCTTATTATCATTGCTTCAGCTATGGCTATGGTTTATGACGTCATCACAGTATTATGGACGGCGTCGGATAGCTTTGCTGATTCGATAAAGTCTAGTCTACTAACTAATATTAAGCAATGTTAGAGAGTTAAAAGTTTACTTATAGCAAAATCAGGATAAGAGTGCTTCAGATAATTTTGTAAATCTTATTCAGGTACAGTTTAACTTCACTAAACTAAACTTATACTAGAAAAACAAAACACTCGATCAAAGCTGTCAGAAAATATAAATTTTCTGATAACAGTCGTTTTACACAACGTTCAACGCAACACTGGGGTTTGTCCAAAATATATTGTTGTTACCTATTTTATAGGTGCCTAAAAGCCTGTATTACAACATAGGGGTAATACGGGCTCTCAGGCACCCATTGGTAACAACAATATATTTTGGACAAGCCGCAGTGTTGCATAAATTAAAAGAAAAAAAAGGAGTTTCACTTGGAGTAGCTCGATGGCGCAAGTGGTTAGCGCGTTCGGCTGCGATCGTTGAACTTAAGCAACTTTAGCAGTGGTCGGTCATTGGATGGGTGACCAAAAATTACTATCTCGAGCTCCTCCGTGCTTCGGAAGGCACGTTAAGCCGTTGGTCCCGGCTGCATCTGCAGTCGTTAGCACCCACCAATCCGCACTGGGCCCGCGTGGTGGGTCATGGCCCAATCTCCCTATTCCATCCATGGGGAAGGCCTGTGCCCCAGCAGTGGGGACATTAATAGGCTGATGATGATGATGATGAAGCTCTCTTTTGATATAATTATATGTTTAAAGGACATTGCTCGTTCCCCATACATTGAATGCCCTATAACGCCCAGCAATGAGAAAATGCTAGTTGTGTTCGGAATCATTCATAAACTCTAATTAAGCATTTGTTGAGATGCAGACAACTTGAGGAACTGTGGCCTACTACAGAATGTATTAGATTTTGAGGTTATAATTATTATACTTAATCGTAAAAGATGTACACTTTATATATTCTGAATAGATTTAGTTTTTACCTCTATGTAAGCACTGAAATAATATGCATTAAATGAACATAAAATGCAATTAATAATAAAAATAATAAATGCTTATATTCATATTGATTTATGAGTGTTGTCAGTTGGCACCTATGATACCTATACCTACCTGTAGTAGGTAATAATAGATTTCTTTTCAAATGAAATGTTCAGTCTTTCCATTTACCTGTTTCTATATTTTACTATCGGAAATTAGGTATGTACCTGGTTATCAATATGATTTTCATAAAAAAAAACATAATTTCAGCAATAATCTTTTTATAAATATAATATAAATACTAGTAATAACTATTATTGACTAAGGTACCTAGTTCTATTTTTATGTTGATAAATACCTATGGTCGCCTATATTGCATTCATTAAGGTAAACAATCTTGACACAACTTTTTAACAGAATCACCCGTTTAATAATAAAATATTAACGATGCCAATAAACTATTAAAATAAATCGTTATTATAGACTGAAACCTATTGAATCTAGTTATCAGTTGATTTTTAATGCTGTATTTTCAATAAAAAGGAGTGCCAAGTTGGATGAACAGACTGTAGTATCTAACAAAAGTATCTAACAGAACTTTTATTTTTTATTTTCTTAAGCAGATTGTCCGTTTACAATGATTTATTGCTAATAAGTTAAAAAAATAATATAAAAATAATAGTGAAGGACATTCTTTTGGGCATGCTAGGGCCGATTTCGTCGATGTCCTTAGTTGGAAAAGTAAACTTGGTTTTACTATGCTTAACATATACAGATTTCTATTTTTGCACGCTTATATCGAATTCCTAGTAAAATTATAGCTTCCAGCAGAAACCTTACTAGAACTTATCAAGTTACCCACCAAGTAATAATCATCATCATCATCAGCCTATCTTAGTCCACTGCTGGACATAGGCCTCTCCAATTGCACGCCACTCATATCGATCTTGGGCTACTCGCATCCAGCTCCTGCCAGCCACCTTGCGCAAATCGTCACTCCATCGTGCCTGAGGACGTCCTACACTACGTTTGCCTAGACGCGGTCTCCACTCCAGAACTCGTCTACTCCAACGGTTATCGGTTCTTCGGCAAATATGGCCAGCCCACTGCCACTTCAACTTGCTAATCCGGTGGGCTATGTCGATAACTCTAATTCTCTGTCGGATTACCTCATTTCTGATGCGATCTTTCAGAGAAACGCCGAGCATAACCCTTTCCATAGCGCGCTGAGCGACTTTGAACCTGTGGACCAGCCGTACCGTCAGTGTCCACGTCTCGGCTCCGTATGTCATCACAGATAGGACGCACTGATTGAAGACTTTCATCTTGAGGCACTGTGGGATCGACGATGTCAGGACTTGACGTAGCTTCCCAAACGCTGCCCAACAACTTTGAGGACGAGGTGTACAGAAGAGTTCAGCCAGGTTGGGCAGCATTTGGCAAGTAATAATATATCTATGCAATTTATAAGTTTGGGGTCTGCTTTCAATCTGAGGACACTGTATGAAATAATACAGGGAGTTGCCGAGTTTCTTGCCGGCTCTTCTCAGTACAAGGTCTCCCGCCGTAGATTTGTGAACCGATGGCGTAGCTTCAAGTTCCACATGTGCTTGCAAAGCATAAACTGAATGATAGCTGATGTGACGGGTAGAACTGCTGTACCAGCTATCTCCGTCTGGACTTCACCGTCACTTAACATCAGGTGGGGTGGAGACATATGTCGGACTCATCAATGTAAAAAAAAAACGGGTTGCACTCCGGGAGCACCGGCAGAAGTGAAAACTTGAATATTAACGTTGTGCATTTTTGATATTTTGGAATGGTTAGGGAATAATTTTGCACGAATTGCTTTAATTATCAGTATAAAAGTACTATCATGTATGTGGTAGAATACAATATTTATTTATTGCGCTATCGTACACAAATATGACAATTTATATTACATTAAAAAAGTTTATCTCTCAGAAAAATCAACTTACATGAATCACATTTAAGCGCACCTAGCGACATCTATTGTAAAAAATTGCGTTTTCTTCGCAATAAAGCTGCCACGTGGACGTCCTATATAGAGACTTATTATTATAATAAGGTAAAATAAAAATATTACTACGTTCCGTCCAATATATTGAAAGTCAACAACCTATCCAATTTTATTGCATGTCATGATGCGATCAGCCCACGTGCTTAACCCGGCGTTCGCACAGTTGGGTCTATTTGACCCGAGCAGTTTTCAAATGAGCGTGTTTCTTAAAATGTTTGTGCGACTTTGCCAAACTTCTCAGTAGCTGGAGCTAATGGTTCCCCCTCCACGTGGGATTCGCCAATCAGTCGTGTTGCAGCCGCAGCGAGTGATAGACACGGCCAAACACGAAAAAGGTAAATATGACCCAACCATACTATTGGTGTCGTAATTTTGCGCCGTTTAAAAAAATGTTTTATTGTTGTTTTATATTGTTTATTTTGTTATTTTTGGCAAATATGTCTGGAATAAATGCGTACATATTACATAACGCCAGTTTCTAAAGAAACTTAAGCCTTATACTGGTTCGTGAGCATTTGCGCAATCGTAAAGATGTCATTCAGCTGCCAAGACTTATGCGCAAAAGAATAAGAGAGTTTTTAGGAGTAGGTACCTGATGAGGAGCCACCTGTGAAGATACTTTATGTAAGAAAGAGATGCCAAGACTGTTCTGCCAAAAAAGATAGAAAACTAATACTTTTCGGAGCTGTATATGCAAATACATCTGCAGTGAGCAGGCAATGTTGTACTGCCGAGATTGCGCAGATGATAAGGGTACTATGACTGACGTATGAGACTGATACAAATAGTATAATATTATTAGTTTACTAAAGATTTGATTAACATGTAACAAATTAGTTTATGTTATAGAAAAAAGTTTGTTTTGTTAAAATTTTATTACTTTAAGACAGAGGTTGTCCATTTTGTTAATATTTTGTGACACTTTTATGAAAATGACATTAAAAAGATAGTTTCGTATCATGTTGTGTTTTTTTCTTCTCAAACCCTATAACGATAATCGTTTTATACAGATAGTACAACCACAAACCAAATTTATTTTAACTTTTGTAATTATGGCGTTTTCTTATACGGGTCCTCTCGACCCAACCCTACTGTCGTTGATGCATATTTTGACTGTGCTGACGCCGGGTTAACCTGACGCGAGTTTAACATTTTTTACCCATACAAAAAAAAGTGTACAACGCCGTTAAAGAAGTGTTCACTTCAAAAGGAATTTGAATTGAAAAAACTGCAGTTACTCGTCGTAGTACGCGTTGCTATGATGCATGATGCTGTTTGGCAGGCTTCCAGGCTCCCACTGCAACTAGTTCTGGCTCACTGGGTATTGATTGAAGACTGGAAGCTGCGAGCGAACGGACAACGAACGCTGATTAAGCTGTTTTAGTGATTACAACAATTTATTTGTCATTTAAAATGATTCTGCTATCAGATAATTTAGGTTCAAAGAAAAATTTCCCATAAAGACATACAGTCCACTTAGAATGAGAATATATAAATAACATGCAGTTGTGTATTACTTATTTCTCCTTCTGGAACATCGGATATTACAGTACACCCTTGAAAAGTAGTTGTCACTTATGTCTTTCTTGTTTTATGACTTAATTGTTCAATGCCCAGTCAAAAATTATTCCATTGATATCTTACAATACCGTCAAATAAAAAATAGTTTTTATTCATAGTTTTCTTGTTTTGTAAATGACATTTAGTTTTGGTGGTTGTGAATTTAACTATCCAATAACCTCTATCTGGAGATAGAAAAATTAGCCCTTATTTTTGTTGTTTGACTTATCTGACTGACAACTTTATCCAAGAATTGAAAAATTAGCTCTTAGTCTAAAAAAACGGTTAGTAATAGTAAGTTATTTGATCTTATGAGCATTCACAATGCTATTCTTATGTAAATAACGAAACAATTATATATAATATAATTAAAAGAAATAAAACAAAATCGACTCGACTATTCCTTAGGCGGAAATAAAATACAAAACTTTTCCTTACAGTGACAATACATTTTTTTTTTAACTTTGATCGACGTTTAGAATTCCCGACACATAATATTACTCGTGTCTACTAATACGATAAATGTCAATCTTTGTATGTTGTTTACTCTATCAAGTAAAAATTAATGAGCGGATTTGGATGAAAAATCTAATTTATAATTTGATTTGAGACATACCCGTAGAATACTTTCTATATCGAAAAAAAATAAGTTTCCTGTGGGATTCTAAAAATATCTGCTAACACTATAAATGTAAATCTTTGTATGTTTTTAACTCTATCACGTAAAAATTAATGAGCGGATTTGGATGAAAAATCTAATTTATGATTTGATTTGAGACATACTCGTAGAATACTTTCTATATCGAAAAAAATATAAGTTTTTTGTGGGATTCTAAAAATATCTGTACATCTCAATTATAACACCTATTCCGGTATAATATTTACTAGACTTCGACTTTGTCCGCATTACTTTAGTATTTTTTTTAATCTCCAAGGAACCAACACTTGTCCAGGATAAACAGTAGCCTATGTCTCTTTCCAGGTTATAAGTTGTCCTATAAAATTTCATCCAAATCCGTTCAGCCTTTTTTGCGTGTTTCAATAACAAACATAGGTACACAAAATACAAAGTTTCACATTCAAGTAATATTTTTATTTTTTAAATTTTTGACTGCTAGATGTTTTATATGTAAAGAAAATTTTACTAGAAAAATGCCTTGCAGCCTAAGAAGTAATGGGGGCCATTCGCCTAACGGAAATGCTTTGGAAAACGCTAACGCTTTCGATTTCATTTTGTTATTTCTGACCGCCGAAGGTTTTCAAATACCTCATGCTCATTTTCTTTAATATTGTTAAAAAAAGAGGGAGAGGCATTTGAAAACCTCAGGCGGCTAGAAATAACATAATGAAATCGTAAGCGTCAGCGTTTTCCAAAGCATTTCCGTTAGGCGAATGGCCCCCAGGAGACAATTCGACATGGCCATGAGGGCCGCGGTGGCATAATGGTCACTGCATTCGCCCGGTTAGCGAAGGGTGTGGGTTTGAGTCCCGCCTGCTGCCTGGACTTTTTACTAGTAATATTTACTTTAGTAAATAATAACAAAAATACTCTTATGAATAAGGGCTATTATAAAGTTAATGATTATCTAAATGATCGTAATGCATGGACATAGTGTTTCTTATAATTTGATATTAAATGGGTATTACTCATTTTTCATAACAGTAATATTGTACCTATCTAATGCCGCTTCCTATATACTACTTAAAATGTTAACTATAAAATTAATTGTAACTACATATTTATATTCTAGATGATGTAATGGAAAGTGACTTCAGACGTATTTCTGAAGTAATTTTTCAACTTGACGACACTGTATATAACAATACAGGGAGAAAAAAACAGCCCTTGCTGAGTTTCTTGCCGGTTCTTCTCAGTACAAGGTCTCTCGCCGTAGTTTTGCGAACCGATGGCGTAGCTTCTTGACCTTCACAAGTGCTTGTAACAGCCTAGACTGAATAAATGACATTTCATTTCATTTCATTTCAGTATTTCACATTTAAATTATTATTGGTAGTATATAGGTGCAAGCGAACCTGAGCGAGCGTTTCTTCTGTCATAGTGCTTTTGACCGCCAGAGACCTGCCGTAAATACAATTATAGGCCACATCCGGCCACTACTTCGGCATAGAGACGAACGAACTGATATAGCGCTCGCTTCATTGAAAGTTATGTCAAACGTCCATTAACGTGCCAGAGGCGAAACGAAGTGAAAAATGGGGATACCAATAAATATTTAATATGACCTAAGACTGCACAACTACTAGCAGCAAATATAGCTTTCAAGCCAAGCTGCGAAGATTTTTACTGAAATAGATAATTTCGTTCAGTACTTAGTCGTCATTATTGTTTTAAAGGAGGTTGCTCAGCTTCCATACATGTTTGGCCTAAAGACCAATGATCATGAAAAATTGTTTCCTAGATTCGAAATTATATATAAATTACTGTAGAAACGAATATTATTGACGGACACCCCTGACAACTTCTATAAACCATATACACTGAACATTATTAAAATAATAAAAAACAAATAAGTTATATAGTAAACTAGGGAAATCAAACCAAGTACCGAAATTATGGATTAGATTCAGGTATATAGAGCATGTAGATTAACAGATAGTTGCCTGTTTTTAAAGTTAATGCATAAGAGTAACTTTTAAAATGAGGTGTCATTTCCGGTTATAATAAGGTACTCTGTGACAGAAACTGTGTGATGATTGTGAATGAGCCACAGATTAGAGAGAATTTTTAAACTCTCGTTAACCAAAGAAAGCTAAGAGATTTAGGTTCTATCGCCATATATTCAGTTGTTTCATTATATTTGTAATGTTTTTAAGATAACCATATTTTAGATTTTTAGTATATCACACCTTATAATTTTATTTATTTATTAATTAATAGTCAGGGAACGTAAGCCCATAGATAGATCCTTAAAGTCTAACATATATACAGATTATAATGTGTTTATGGAGGTGTTTGGCGAAAAATGTATGGCAAATGAACTTTATGATGTCGCCTACCATCTATAATAAGTGTCTGAGCACATTTGCATCTAGTGAAAATGATAATATATTTGTGGATATTAATACCACAGTGTAATAAAAAAATGTTGATTTATTTTATCGATCTTTACAAAATAGATTTGTTTTTATGTTATATAAACAACTTCGATCAGTCTTTGGCTGAATGTTACAATGAAATCTAATGACTGTAAATTAAATTATAAATTACGCTAAGAATTACCGTGTATGTCAATATTTTTTGTGCATTTGGGCCAATTTGAGCAATCTCCTTTATTTAGTGAAGTATATTATTATATTGTGTAATTAAAATAATATGTACTATTATTATTACTATTATTATAGGTATTTACTGCTTTAAATGTGATTCAGAAATCAGAAATCAATATATCTTTATTCAAATTGGATGTATAGTACAACACTTTTGAATCGTCCAAACATTTTTTTCCCTACCACTGGTTATTGGACATATTTTTTAGCTGCGGAGAAAAACGAGCGGAAAAAACTCCACAACATTAAAAGCATAATGTAACAACATTTACAAATCATTATATTGTTACAACGTCAATACAATCATGATTTATTTAATATAGAAAACCTGTTAGAATGATTGGAACAGTTCAAACCCAAGCATTTTTGTCTGTAATATAATCAGACTGGCGCAACAGCTGTTTTTGAATTGTCCCAATAGTTTTATTTAATTTATATAATAAATCTTATTAATTGTGCTCTTAAACCAATAATATCATTAAATAATGATTAATAACTAAGTGTTAATATAAAAAAACGATTGTAAAGTGAGTGAAATTACTTAAAAACGTACTGTGACATTTACCGGCTTTATTGTGAGTCATTGTCATCTGTTTCCAAGATATTTTCATAATTCCAGTAAGTTATTTTTACAAGTTACCTTGACTATTACTTTATTATATATCAATAAAGTGTGTAAAGCATCAAATAGTTAAAAACTTTGGCATTTTTTTTTTATAAAATACCTACATAACCTTGCTATTGTTGGTTAAATAAGTCCTGTTGTATTTAAAAACATACATTCATTCAAGTTAAACTAAGATAATATCGTTAATATATAAATATGATGACTCGTAAGGCTCTGTCTCGTCAGGAGGAATCTAAACTTCAACTGACTTTGAGAGAACTCAAAGCCTCTAAGGATTTATGCGACCAACTACACAAGGAACGGGATGACAATGAGAGGGAATTAATAGAAATTTTAGATAAAAATCAAAAGTTAAAGAGCGAAATGGTAGAACTGCACAAACAGTGTATTGATACTATTGAAGCTCGGGACAGGCTCCAGTTCATCGTAGATGGCTTTGATCAATGTAGAAGTGAATATGACCAAGCATTACAGCGTATTCACATCTTGGAAAAGCAACTTCATGACGCAAAAAACACAATATCACTATTAGAAATGTCAAAACACAATAAAACTGTCTCGTTGAATCGGAGCTTGTTTGATGAGTTGGTAGTCAGTGCGCCAGAGATGGTTTCTGTGCCAGCCAATAACCAACCAATTGTTACAATAGATCTTACTTGTAATGACAGTAGAAATAACAAATTGGGGGTTGTTGGATGTAACAGGAACAAATTAAAGAAATATGTAAAAATTAATAGATATATTAAAAAAACTCAAAAGTTAATTAAAAAACAAAAGTTGTTTATAAAAAATGTTAATATCAACAGGGAGAGATTACAGTTAATTGATGAATTGGACATTTATTCTGCAAAATATAATAACATTAGTTTAAAATATGAAACAGACACTCAAATTTTACAAAGTAAAATAGATAAACTACAAGATTGTCTCTCAAATGTAACCAAAAAATATGAATTAGCACAATGTGAAATGAAGGAACACATGCAGGCCATGAATGAGTTAATTGATTTATGCAATTACAATAATGAAAGATTTCATTCATTAACAAACAATCACACTTGTGATTGTAAACAGTTGGGAACTCAATCATCGCTCAATTTTGACTCCTACACTTTACAACATAAGTCTGTATCTATTGATTCCCAACTTCAGCCAATAGGTACACACTTGACACCGGTGAAAGTAACTCACTCAAGAAACACATCTTTAGATAATAAAAATAACAAGATTATAATGTTTAGTGATGAAATTGGGAAGAATATGGGCCCTCTTTTATCTAAAATGGGACATTCAATAACAAATAACTGTATGCCTGGTACCTCTTATAAGGATATTTTAGAAAAGGCAAGTAAGCATAGCTACAGCAAATGTCACATCTTGTTATTTTTTGTAGGAAACAGAGGCAATTTGAACAAAAAAATATTATTAAAATATATAACAGATTTAAATACATTAAATGTGGAAAAAATTGTATTGTTCACATTGCCTTACTGCAACAGTCTGCCAAAAGAGGAAAATTTGTTAAGATATAAATTAAATATGCTTTTGTACACAATTTGTAAAAGCAAAAAATACCATTTGATTGACTCTAACAATTATGTTAGAAATTTTTATTTGACAAAAGATAAATATTATCTTTCTAATTATAATAAAAGACAGGTAGCTAAATCGCTATCATATTTCTTTTTCATGTCAGCCAAGAATTTGGCTAAACAACTTGCTCCTATTGAGCAACCTTCTAATGACATGACAATCAGTAATTATTCTACTGAAACCACTCAAAATAATAATAAATGTTTAAATTAAGCAATCAGACAAAAGATAATTCGTCTTGCATATTGTTAAATAATAATGTAAATAAAAAATACAATTTTGTTAATATAGATAAAAAAAACCCATCCAAAAACATTGCAAAAAATGTAAGTTTTATCAACCTGGTGCATCTTAATATTCAAGGAATGATGGGTAAGGACTTAGAAATTGAATTATTTATGAATTGTAATAATATAGATATTTTTTGTATTACAGAGCACTGGCTAAAAAGTTATCAAAATATATTTAATTTTAATAATCATCAGGTTGGTAGTTCGTTCAATCGAGAAAATGCAATTCGAGGTGGCTCTTTAATATTATTGAATAAAAAACTAAAATTTAAGGAACGAAGAGATATTGTGAGCCTCTCGGTTGAGCGAACAATAGAAATTGCCTGTGTGGAACTGGGCCAGCTTGTTGTATTGAGCGTATACAGACCTCCATCAGCATTGTATGATTGTTTTGAAGTTATCATGGATGAAGCTCTTAAAAAAACATACACTACAGGCAAACGGTTGATTGTCTGTGGTGACTTTAATATTGATTTATTAGAAAAATCTAGTTCATGTACTAAAATAAAAAAATTATTTCAATCATACAATCTGAAAAACTTATTCATTGAGCCTACTAGAATAGCTGCCACTTCGGCCACTTGTATTGATAATATATATACAGATATTATACCACAGAAAAAACAAATTATTAATAAACTAGATAGTGATCATTGTGGCCAGTTGATTACTTTTCCGTATCAGCTCAAGCAGATGACGAAAAAACACATCACTGTTATACCAAAAACTGCTAATCGTGTGGAACGTTTTAAAAATCAATTAGATAGAAAATTGTGTTATCTTAAATATAAAGACAGTCCAAATGATTTATATAATGATTTTTTAAATTTATATTGCGATGAATTTAATAATGTTTTTGTACCCAAAAAAATATGTGTTAATGATGCGGTAAATTTTAGTAAGTGGGCTACGCCTGGAATTCATAAAAGTAGAAGAACACTTTATGAACTTTATAATGAACGAAACTCTAACACTAGTGAAAAATTTAAAGAGCATGTTCGTAACTATTCCAAATTGTTTAAAAAAGTATGCCGCTTAGCAAAATCAAATTACTTAAGTTCAAAGATTAAGAACAGTAATGACAAAATCAAAATGACATGGAATATTATAAACAATGAAACTGGAAAATCCAAAACTCGCAAAAATAATTATAACCTAAATATTGATAATAAAAAGGTTACATCAGATATTGAAGTTGCTAAAGTGTTTGAAAATTTCTTTACTGATATTCCAGTTTCAACTACGAAATCTTTGAACTCTTCCCCCATTGCTGCCGAATCAATCTTAAGAGAAAACGTGAAACCTTGTACTCGTTATTTTCATTTTAAACATGTTGACTTTAAAGATGTAATAAAAACGTTTCACCAATTAAATAAAAAGAAAACCGCTGATCTGTGGGGCAATTCCGTTGATGTTTCTAAATCGGTAATTGAGACAATAGCTCCTATTCTAGCTTGCATATTTAATGATTGTGTTGACTGTGGTGTTTTTCCTGACCTCATGAAATACAGTAAAATTACCCCTTTGCATAAAACGGGAAGTACATCAGACCCCACAAACTTTAGACCAATTTCTGTACTACCCACCTTTAGTAAAATTTTTGAAAAAATCATGTTAGATCAAATGCAATCACATTTTAATAAATATAATATACTTCACTGTAAACAATTTGGTTTTACACGCGGTCGTTCAACAACCGATGCCGGTGTTGAACTTATACAACAAATTTTTGACGCCTGGGAGAACTCGCAGGACGCTCTAGGTGTGTTTTGCGACTTGTCCAAGGCTTTTGATTGCGTTTTTCATCAAAACATTACTCAGGAAACTCCACCACTACGGATTTAGAGATACTGATCTGGATCTTATTGCATCATACCTGAGGGATAAGATTCAGAGGGTTGACATTAATGGTAATAAGTCTCCGGGTTCGCCGGTTAAGATGGGTGTTCCGCAGGGCTCAATCCTAGGTCCTTTCTTATTTTTAATTTATATTAATGACTTACCTTACTATGTAAGAGATAACCATGAGATAGTATTGTTTGCGGATGATACATCACTTTTATTTAAACTCAAACGCAATGAAAAAGTTATTGACGACGTGAACAATTGTATCTCTAAGGTAGTCCACTGGTTCAATGTTAACAATTTATTACTTAATGAAGGAAAAACGAAATGTATGAAATTTGTATTACCTAATGTAAAACAGGTAAAAACCAGTGTGAATGTAAAGAATAGGAATGTGGGCCTTGTAGACACCACATTATTCTTAGGGATAACTTTAGATTCTAAGCTTCAATGGGGCCCACATATTGATAAATTGTCAAATAGACTTAGCTCTGCAGCATATGCCGTAATGAAGATACGCCAGTTAACGGATGTAGATACGGCCAGATTAGTGTACTTTAGTTATTTCCATAGTGTAATGTCGTACGGAATTTTATTGTGGGGAAATGCCGCCGACATTCAAACTATTTTTGTGCTGCAGAAGAGAGCTATTCGATCAATTTATAATCTTAAAGTTAAAGAATCATTAAGAGATAAGTTTAAAGAATTTGGAATAGTGACGGTCGCATCACAATACATATACGAAAATTTATTACTTGTAAGAAAAAATATTAATTTGTTTCTTAAAAACAGTGATGTTCACACAATTAATACAAGAAACAAAAATAAACTAACTTTACCTGCTACTAGGCTTCACAAAATTAATAATTCATTTAAAGGTCTTTGTGTTCGCTTATACAATAAAGTCACAAGCAATATCCAAGAGTTAGCCATAAATAAATTTAAAGATATTATAAAAAAAACACTTATTAAAAAAGCTTATTACAAAGTGTCTGATTATATTACAGACAAAAATGCTTGGGTTTGAACTGTTCCAATCATTCCAACAGGTTTTCTATATTAAATAAATCATAATTGTATTGACGTTGTAACAACATAATGAATTGTAAATGTTGTTACATTAGACTTTTATGTTGTGGAGGTTTTTCGCTCGTTTTTCTCCGCAGCTAAAAAATATGTCCATAACGAGTGGTAGGGAAAAAAATGTTTGGACGATTCAAAAGAGTTGTACTATACATCCAATTTGAATAAAGATATATTGATTTCTGATTTCTGATTTCTGAGACACTCCACTTCAATTGTGAACCCTACTACGAATTTTCTCCACAACACCCTATGGCTGACTGGTAGAGAATATCTACGGCATTAAGTCCGCCTTTGTACAATTGTGCATGAGGAATAAAATTAAATTAAATAAATAAATACACACAAGAATAAATTCAAAGCAATACTGCACATAATTTACAGGAACTGTGTGTTTTATTAATTAATGTTTAATTTATTTCTTAGCAAAGTAACTTTGTATAAATGAAACGGGTTCAAAATGCCTACATTTATTACTTTTTTGACGTTTGGCATCCATTTCAGGCTCCTGCGATTGCATTTTATAATATATGCTTAATACATATAATAGAATAATTCGTTTTACTGTGCTAATTTGGTTGAAAATTGTTAGATCGCCACTACTACATTTATAAATAGTACCTAGCAATATTTAAGTTATTGTTAATTAATAATATTAATGTGATGAAAGTTGACATCAACGCATGTTTTCAATTTTTGATGTCATCTTTCAATTGACTGTATGAAACAAAAGGGAGAAAAAAAATATTTTTTTATATATATTTTTTTACGGGTGCAACCATCTTTGCATCTGAAATGTCTCTCACTTAACATCCAGTGGGGGTAGAATCACTAATATGACATTATAATATAAAAAAAATGCAACCACTGTGAAATTCCATTATCGCTGACCGAAACACGTTAGATTTTGCGCCATCTTCCATCATCCTTTCATTAGCAGTTACGAATCTTATATCGCGGTAGTTTGAGAGAAATACTACGGTTATTAAACTACGAGTACGTCCTACTATGAATCTCTGCAGTCATTCACGTCTATTTACGGCACTAACGTGGCTCGATAAGCCCGATCGTTACGCGTAAACGGCACTTTATTCTGGATAATGTTTTTTCTTAAACGCAATATTATGAACTGTTCCACGCAAGGCTGGTAAAATGTAGGTAGGTAGTAGATACATAAGATACCTCTTCACGAGAAATGAAGACAGCTGAGTTCTATTTATATTTTCTTTATGGGTCAAAGCAATTAGTGAACACAAGAAAAAACTTTAAAGTCTCGTCTCGTCTCGAGTCTTTAAGACAGTGGGACCTGAGAACAGGTTTGAAATGTCATTTTGTCATTTAATTATAAAACGCCGTTGCTGTACAGTTCTTTTTGAGTGCACGAAAGCATTGTTAAGAAACAAAGAAAGAAAAAATAATTGAGACATTACCTATTAATATGAAAAATAAAATAAAACAATTAAATTTTGCCTCAAATCAAACAATTAACAAGTTTCCTCGGAAGTACCTTATGGTTACCGACGACTAACTTTTTTCATTTTCATCTATCAGGTAGATTATTAAAAAGTAGTAGACACGTACTTTTTAAAGAAAATTTCACTAGAAAAAAATTCACGCGTCCCAGGAGGGCAATCGCCTAACGGGATTGCTATGGCCATCGCTTACGATTTTTATTATCTTATATTTTTTAAAGTAAAAATCGTAAGCGTATTTTATTATATATTTTTTTTATTTACAACAGATGTCGCTAAGTGCGCTTAAACGTGATTCATGTAGGTTGATTTTTCTGAAAGATAAACTTATTTAATATATACTTATAATAAATCTGTAGAGATGTCAATTCTGTACATGAAATATATTTTTAAAATAACTATCAGGGGGTGATTTGTGATCGATACTGATGCCAAAAATGCAATCAGTAAAATTTTTGTCTGTCTGTCTGTCTGTCTGTGTGTATGTTCCTTATAGAAACAAAAACTACTCAACGGATTTTAACGAAACTTGGTACAATTATGCTTCATACTCCTGGGCAGGTTATAGTATACTTTTCATCACGCTACAATCAATAGCAGCAGAGTAGTGAATGGAAATGTTGGGAAAACGGGAGAAGTTACTCCATTTTTTAAGCTTCCGTCGCGGGTGCAGCCTTAATGGTTAAAGTTACATAGAAATCATGTATGACGGAAATATTCTACATAAAATTGTCTAAAAAATATCCCGCAACAGCATATGTCTATCTTTTATGGTTGACTCACAATAACACGTGTAATTATATAAATAAAGTCATTCTTTGTAGCACAAGCCTGAGAACAAAAACTATAGTTTACACTACAGCTCTACACCGAAGCGAAGTGAGGGCGGGCCACTAGTGTAACATAAATTGACATGTTTGTGTACGATAGCGCAATAAATAAATATTGTGTTCTACCACATACATGATTATTCCCTAACCATTCCAAAATATCAAAAATGCACAACGTTAATATTCAAGTTTTCACTTCTGCAACCCGTCGTTTTATTCTGTAACTCCGTTATATCTTCTTTTTTCTAACCCATACAAAATAAGTAACAGCTACAAATAAATCAATATGTTTCACGTAAAATTATTATAATTATACCTACCCAACGACCGACAGTGTGAAATTCAATTCGATCAAAGCTACGTGTTTTACGAGAACTATCAAATTATGTACGCTATAACGTGCTGCGTTATGCAAAATGGTGAATAATTTGAGAGCGTATATGGATTTACGCGGAAACCCATTTAATAGTACCGAGACTGGTGAAATTACGTGTTGGAAGACAAATAAATCTGATTTATCGAGTATAGCGGACAAAACTATGAATAAATAATTAAAATGCTTAGATTAGTTTTTTTTTTTAAATTAAACCCCGAAATTAAACGAGAGTTTCAATTTTGACGACCTCCTTGGCCGAGTGGTTTGTACGCCGGGTTTCATGGTGTCGCCGACTCGAGAGGTCCCGGGTTAGAATGCCGGTGGAGGCAGATGTTTGTGTGATGAATACGAGCATTTGTACTCCAGTCATGGATGTTTAATATGCATTTCTATATAAATATACTTATATATGTACAGTATATGTATTCTATCCGTTACCCTAGTATCCCATAACACAATCCTTATAGTGCTTTGCTCGGGGGCCGCGGTCCGACTGATGTTGGTCGGGCATCGTATATATGAACTGTTGGCTGCCGAATTTCACTTGCGCAATGTAGGCATCCTTACGTTGTGAACGCAGCGCCGGTAAATGACAATAATATTGTCATTTGCAATGTATTCATTGCATCGAAAAGTCCTTTTTCTATTGCCTTCGCTTTTCAACTAAAATATTGAAAGAAAGGTATTTATGCAGTATGCAACAAAAATATCAGAAGGTTGTTTTAATCATATTATACTGCTTTTATTTATTTATTTATACTTTATTGCACAAAAGTATGTACAAGTGGCGGACTTAATGCCATTAGGCATTCTCTACCAGTCAACCGGAGAATTTTTGCAAAAATCTTCAGGTATTGCTAAAAAAATTCATGAAATTACTTATTATATTTTTATATCTTCGGAAACAAGATATATAAAATACATATCTATAAACATACATTAATAATATATATATATATAAATAACAATAAATATTTAGATATATACATACAAATCTACACTACGTTTGCCTAGACGCGGTCTCCACTCTAGAACTCGTCTACCCCAACGGTTATCGGTTCTTCGGTAGTGAAGGACGTCCTCAGGCACGATGGAGTGACGATTTGCCCAAGGTGGCTGGCAGGAGCTGGATGCGAGTAGCCCAAGATCGATCTGAGTGGCGTGCAATTGGAGAGGCCTATGTCCAGCAGTGGACTAAGATAGGCTGTTGATGATGATGATGATACAAATCTATATCATATCAGGAGGATGCGGAGGAGGAATCTAATAAATGATGACGTACGGAGCGTTTAAAAGCCAGTTTGTTCGGAGCATCTTGAATATGGTATAGCTTTTAATGGTGAATAAAATCTACCACGAATATTTGTTTACAATCTTATTACGAGATATAATATAAGTGCAACTTAGGTTACAACGGTCTGCGACTACAAAGAGAAACTTGATTTGTACTTTATACGTCTCGTCGACCGTTGGTAAAAAGGCTTGTGCGAAGTCAAGTGGAATAGTTCTTATGCAAACCTCCCTCAAATGTCACCTGTACAAAACGCTCAAACACGCAACCGGACGGCGATTTTCAAGGGTTTGCTTATCAGTATTTACTCATTCCTAAACTTTGTTAAACCAGTTTTTTATATAGTCATAAATTTTTATTTTTATATTATTTGCTTTTCTAATGGAAAGTGACTTTATGAGTTACCTCATATTGAAGTCATTTTTCAATTTGACGACTCTGTATATAATACAGGGAGAAAAAAACAACCCTTGCTGAGTTTCTTGCCGGTTCTTCTCAGTACAAGCTCTCCCGCCGTAGATTTGCGAACCAATGGCGTAGCTTTTCGACATTCACAAGTGCTTGTAACAGTTTAGACTGATAAACGATATTGAATTGAATTGAATTTAAAAAAAATGGGTGCGTGTACTTTTGTCGGCGCGTGAGAAGTTATCCTTCTTTGGCATCGTTTAAAATTAGTTTTTAATTGCATGCAAATAATTAATTACAATAAATTAATAAAAAGTCTGGAAAAGGACACAGTCAATAAAGTTCAGTTTTAATTTGAAAAAATAAATAAATAATCAAAATATTCAATTAAAATCGCTACTGAATATAATTTATTACAACATATGTGATTTGCACTTGTATGAAACTCAAACACGTATTCCGAATATACAAACTAGAAACATGTGGATAAATATTATAAATATGAATACCTATAACTGTTACTATATTACAAAAAATAAAGATGTGGTTTTTGGTTCTACTACACTAATGGTCAAGAGATGGCGCTGTAGTCTCCTGAATCGCGCTTTGGTTCCGTTGTTCCAGATTAATAAATACTTTTGATAGGCCTTCACAATGCAGTCGTTAGCACCCACAAAATAGAGATTCTATTTCTATTTTGTTGGTAGATTTTCTCAATGTGCGGTAAACACAAAAGTAATTTTTTGTGTTACAGTGATGCGCGCGCATCTTAAAATTTCACACTAATTTTTTCATAACGCGCCTAAAGAAGTATAACTTCAATAATAAATGAAGTGCACTAGTATTATAAAGTAGTGCAACGACAACACTACACACTATGCGAAGTCCCGCGCTGTAACCCCTTTGAGTGGGGCTCTCTGAAACTGTTTCGTCGCTAAAATGGCTGTCCATGACTAATTCCGAGTGCTAACTTTTTTTTTCGCGAAACACACTTAAAACTTCGTAGCGTCGGCGCCCCGGAGTGCAATTATACGGAGTTGGGACATCAAATTCTGCACGCAGCTAACCGTTAAATTATTAATAATATAGCCATAAATTCCTTTCTAGAAGTATAACAAAGAGAATAGGGAATGTCTATTTTTTTTTTGGAGTTTACTTCTTAAGAATCGATTTGCATATATAAGGGGCCCGGTATGAGAAAAATGTGAGGAGTAAAATCTATGGATGAATGACCTTGTTACGTTTTTGGTGCGCATCCTATGTCGCGCAACTTTGACAAACAAAGATGACGAATTGACATTAATAACCATAAACCACTTGTCACTGTAATTAATAATGCAGACAATGTTGATTTAATTAATATTTTAAAAAAATGATAATAGTCTGATAATAATAATTACATAATTTATCAACATTCCTAATGATATATTTATGCACATCTGAAATTGACTATTGTAAAAAATTTAATGTAAAATATTTCGTCGATTAGTTATAATAAATGTATATGAAATGAATAAATATATATTTAAATATGTACATTATTTTCATTAATTTGTTAATTTACCCTTTCATACAGTATCAATCTTTTTTAAGTTAAATAAACTCTTTTTGCGTCTCCAGTCGTGCGTCGGAGCTGACACACATAATGTTTTTTTCTTCGTTTATCAGGTAGATTATTGAAGTTATACTTCTTTAGGCGCGTTATGAAAAAATTATGAGAGTGAAATTTTAAGATGCGCGCGCATCACTGTAACACAAAATTTTAACATAATGAAGTTGGTCGGCTTTAGCGACCAACTTCATGCTGTTACTTTTGTGTTTACCGCACATTAAGAAAATCTACCAACAAAATAGAAATAGAATCTCTATTTTGTCGGTGCTAACGACTGCATTGTGAAGGCCTATCAAAAGTATTTATTAATCTGGAATAACGGAACCAAAGCGCGATTCAGGAGACTACAGCGCCATCTCTTGACCATTGGTGTAGCAGAACCAAAACCCACATCTTTATTTTTTGTAATAAAGTAACAGTTATAGGAATTCATATTTATAATATTTATCCACATGTTTCTAGTTTGTATATTCGGAATAGGTGTTTGAGTTTCATACAAGTGCAAATCACATATGTTCTAATAAATTATATTTAGTAGCGATTTTAATTGAATATTTTGATTATTTATTTATTTTTTCAAATTAAAACTGAACTTTATTGACTTCGTCCTTTTCCAGACTTTTTATTAATTTATTGTAATTAATTATTTGCATGCAATTAAAAACTAATTTTAAACGATGCCAAAGAAGGATAACTTCTCATGCGCCTACATAAGTACACGCACCCATTTTTTCAAAAAGTATTGGACGCGTATTTTTTCTTTTTTCACATAATGTAAACATTGCAGAGATATATTGATTTGAAAAGTCGCATGACGTCACGTTTGAGTACACTTTTAAGCGAATATTCACTAAAAAGTGACGTCACGAGCGCATACTCCCAAACTTTGACGCGCTATAACTTTGTCATTTTTTGGTTGATTGCCCAAAGAAAAAATACGTGTCCATTATTTTTTGATCATCTAACTGGCGGACTAAATAGAATTTCGTTTACCGTACCACGTCATCACCCCTATTCTAGAATATCGTTAAGGTGTTAACATGATTTCTCATCATTATTTTGAAATAAGTAGCTCAAATGGAATACCCCTAGAGCTCCCTGAGGAGCTTGATGGCGCAGATGGTCTGCGATCGTGGAAGTTATGCAACTTTCGTAATGTTCGATCATTGGATGGGTGACCAAAAACTTATTATCTGGAGCTCCTCCGTGCTTCGGAAGGCACGTAAATAGAAATAAATTTTATTATTTTTAAAGCATGTAACTGCTTGATGTTTAAATCTAAAGAAAATATAACTAGAAAAAAATCCACGCGGACCAGGCAGCCGACGGGACTCGAACCCGCACCCTTCGCAATCCGGGCGAATGCAGGGTGCGGGTTCGAGTCCCGTCTGCTGCCTGGTCCGCGTGGATTTTTTTCTAGTTATATTTTCTTTACACGTAAATAGAATTTCGTTTAATGTACCCCGTCATCACCCCTATTAAAAAATAAATGTCACGATATTCTCCGTGCGTGGAAATGCATATTGAGTCCGGCTGCTTTTGCAGCCGTTAGCACCCAATATTCTGCAACGACCATGCGTGAGTGGTCCTGTCGAATCTTACGATGTAATTACAATTAAAATTCATTATTAATCAGCATCAGTTTATTTTTCTTGGCAAAGCATATTTTGTGACACATGTTTAAAAATTAAAAACATAACATAACTATAGGTAAGCGTTAAACTATGTTTAACTTGGTAACTAATAGAGCTTAGTTGATAGGTAAACTTAAATCAATATAACAAAAAAACCTGACAAGTCACTTTAAATAAAAACTGAAAAGAAAATAAGAAGTCCAGTAGTCTTTCGTCTCAAACCTACTTTAGCATTCGGAACCCGATATTGTAGAATGGATCAAACTTTCCATGTCCTTGCGTACGCAGTCGGGTATACGACTAAAATATGTAATAAATTGTTAAATAAAACAAGTTTAAATGGTAAAGATGCACTCCTTTATTTATTTTATTGACGTTTCGCTTCCAATTCTTCTGAATTATGATTTTATTTGCTTTTTCGAGGTACCTTCTAAATATTGTTTTAAACTTTCATGGTCACTAACATTATAGCTATTAACGGGATTGTTACAATGTACCCTGTTTTATGAGTCTCCGATATTTCGGCACTGTTGCAAACGCCATGATCTCCGCGATCTCCGAAATATCGGAGACTCATAAAAAACAAGGTCCATGGTAACAATCCCGTTAATAGCTATATATACACGTCAAAGTATTATATTTATTTTTTAGGTTTTTTTCATATATACCTTTGAAAAAAACCTAAAAAATAAATATAATACTTTGACATATGTTTTACCCGACTGCGTACGCAAGGACATGGAAAGTTTGATCCATTCTACAATATCGGGTTCCGAATGCTAAAGTAGGTTTGAGACGAAAGACTACTGGACTTCTTATTTTCTTTTCAGTTTTTATTTAAAGTGACTTGTCAGGTTTTTTTGTTATATTGATTTAAGTTTACCTATCAACTAAGCTCTATTAGTTACCAAGTTAAACATAGTTTAACGCTTACCTATAGTTATGTTATGTTTTTAATTTTTAAACATGTGTCACAAAATATGCTTTGCCAAGAAAAATAAACTGATGCTGATTAATAATGAATTTTAATTGTAATTACATCGTAAGATTCGACAGGACCACTCACGCATGGTCGTTGCAGAATATTGGGTGCTAACGGCTGCAAAAGCAGCCGGACTCAATATGCATTTCCACGCACGGAGAATATCGTGACATTTATTTTTTAATAGGGGTGATGACGGGGTACATTAAACGAAATTCTATTTACGTGTAAAGAAAATATAACTAGAAAAAAATCCACGCGGACCAGGCAGCAGACGGGACTCGAACCCGCACCCTGCATTCGCCCGGATTGCGAAGGGTGCGGGTTCGAGTCCCGTCGGCTGCCTGGTCCGCGTGGATTTTTTTCTAGTTATATTTTCTTTAGATTTAAACATCAAGCAGTTACATGCTTTAAAAATAATAAAATTTATTTCTATTTACGTGCCTTCCGAAGCACGGAGGAGCTCCAGATAATAAGTTTTTGGTCACCCATCCAATGATCGAACATTACGAAAGTTGCATAACTTCCACGATCGCAGACCATCTGCGCCATCAAGCTCCTCAGGGAGCTCTAGGGGTATTCCATTTGAGCTACTTATTTCAAAATAATGATGAGAAATCATGTTAACACCTTAACGATATTCTAGAATAGGGGTGATGACGTGGTACGGTAAACGAAATTCTATTTAGTCCGCCAGTTAGATGATCAAAAAATAATGGACACGTATTTTTTCTTTGGGCAATCAACCAAAAAATGACAAAGTTATAGCGCGTCAAAGTTTGGGAGTATGCGCTCGTGACGTCACTTTTTAGTGAATATTCGCTTAAAAGTGTACTCAAACGTGACGTCATGCGACTTTTCAAATCAATATATCTCTGCAATGTTTACATTATGTGAAAAAAGAAAAAATACGCGTCCAATACTTTTTGAAAAAATGGGTGCGTGTACTTATGTAGGCGCATGAGAAGTTATCCTTCTTTGGCATCGTTTAAAATTAGTTTTTAATTGCATGCAAATAATTAATTACAATAAATTAATAAAAAGTCTGGAAAAGGACGAAGTCAATAAAGTTCAGTTTTAATTTGAAAAAATAAATAAATAATCAAAATATTCAATTAAAATCGCTACTAAATATAATTTATTAGAACATATGTGATTTGCACTTGTATGAAACTCAAACACCTATTCCGAATATACAAACTAGAAACATGTGGATAAATATTATAAATATGAATTCCTATAACTGTTACTTTATTACAAAAAATAAAGATGTGGGTTTTGGTTCTGCTACACCAATGGTCAAGAGATGGCGCTGTAGTCTCCTGAATCGCGCTTTGGTTCCGTTATTCCAGATTAATAAATACTTTTGATAGGCCTTCACAATGCAGTCGTTAGCACCGACAAAATAGAGATTCTATTTCTATTTTGTTGGTAGATTTTCTTAATGTGCGGTAAACACAAAAGTAACAGCATGAAGTTGGTCGCTAAAGCCGACCAACTTCATTATGTTAAAATTTTGTGTTACAGTGATGCGCGCGCATCTTAAAATTTCACTCTCATAATTTTTTCATAACGCGCCTAAAGAAGTATAACTTCAATAATCTACCTGATAAACGAAGAAAAAAACATTATGTGTGTCAGCTCCGACGCACGACTGGAGACGCAAAAAGAGTTTATTTAACTTAAAAAAGATTGATACTGTATGAAAGGGTAAATTAACAAATTAATGAAAATAATGTACATATTTAAATATATATTTATTCATTTCATATACATTTATTATAACTAATCGACGAAATATTTTACATTAAATTTTTTACAATAGTCAATTTCAGATGTGCATAAATATATCATTAGGAATGTTGATAAATTATGTAATTATTATTATCAGACTATTATCATTTTTTTAAAATATTAATTAAATCAACATTGTCTGCATTATTAATTACAGTGACAAGTGGTTTATGGTTATTAATGTCAATTCGTCATCTTTGTTTGTCAAAGTTGCGCGACATAGGATGCGCACCAAAAACGTAACAAGGTCATTCATCCATAGATTTTACTCCTCACATTTTTCTCATACCGGGCCCCTTATATATGCAAATCGATTCTTAAGAAGTAAACTCCAAAAAAAAAATAGACATTCCCTATTCTCTTTGTTATACTTCTAGAAAGGAATTTATGGCTATATTATTAATAATTTAACGGTTAGCTGCGTGCAGAATTTGATGTCCCAACTCCGTATAATTGCACTCCGGGGCGCCGACGCTACGAAGTTTTAAGTGTGTTTCGCGAAAAAAAAAGTTAGCACTCGGAATTAGTCATGGACAGCCATTTTAGCGACGAAACAGTTTCAGAGAGCCCCACTCAAAGGGGTTACAGCGCGGGACTTCGCATAGTGTGTAGTGTTGTCGTTGCACTACTTTATAATACTAGTGCACTTCATTTATTATTGAAGTTATACTTCTTTAGGCGCGTTATGAAAAAATTAGTGTGAAATTTTAAGATGCGCGCGCATCACTGTAACACAAAAAATTACTTTTGTGTTTACCGCACATTGAGAAAATCTACCAACAAAATAGAAATAGAATCTCTATTTTGTGGGTGCTAACGACTGCATTGTGAAGGCCTATCAAAAGTATTTATTAATCTGGAACAACGGAACCAAAGCGCGATTCAGGAGACTACAGCGCCATCTCTTGACCATTAGTGTAGTAGAACCAAAAACCACATCTTTATTTTTTGTAATATAGTAACAGTTATAGGTATTCATATTTATAATATTTATCCACATGTTTCTAGTTTGTATATTCGGAATACGTGTTTGAGTTTCATACAAGTGCAAATCACATATGTTGTAATAAATTATATTCAGTAGCGATTTTAATTGAATATTTTGATTATTTATTTATTTTTTCAAATTAAAACTGAACTTTATTGACTGTGTCCTTTTCCAGACTTTTTATTAATTTATTGTAATTAATTATTTGCATGCAATTAAAAACTAATTTTAAACGATGCCAAAGAAGGATAACTTCTCACGCGCCGACAAAAGTACACGCACCCATTTTTTTTAAATTCAATTCAATTCAATATCGTTTATCAGTCTAAACTGTTACAAGCACTTGTGAATGTCGAAAAGCTACGCCATTGGTTCGCAAATCTACGGCGGGAGAGCTTGTACTGAGAAGAACCGGCAAGAAACTCAGCAAGGGTTGTTTTTTTCTCCCTGTATTATATACAGAGTCGTCAAATTGAAAAATGACTTCAATATGAGGTAACTCATAAAGTCACTTTCCATTAGAAAAGCAAATAATATAAAAATAAAAATTTATGACTATATAAAAAACTGGTTTAACAAAGTTTAGGAATGAGTAAATACTGATAAGCAAACCCTTGAAAATCGCCGTCCGGTTGCGTGTTTGAGCGTTTTGTACAGGTGACATTTGAGGGAGGTTTGCATAAGAACTATTCCACTTGACTTCGCACAAGCCTTTTTACCAACGGTCGACGAGACGTATAAAGTACAAATCAAGTTTCTCTTTGTAGTCGCAGACCGTTGTAACCTAAGTTGCACTTATATTATATCTCGTAATAAGATTGTAAACAAATATTCGTGGTAGATTTTATTCACCATTAAAAGCTATACCATATTCAAGATGCTCCGAACAAACTGGCTTTTAAACGCTCCGTACGTCATCATTTATTAGATTCCTCCTCCGCATCCTCCTGATATGATATAGATTTGTATCATCATCATCATCAACAGCCTATCTTAGTCCACTGCTGGACATAGGCCTCTCCAATTGCACGCCACTCAGATCGATCTTGGGCTACTCGCATCCAGCTCCTGCCAGCCACCTTGGGCAAATCGTCACTCCATCGTGCCTGAGGACGTCCTTCACTACCGAAGAACCGATAACCGTTGGGGTAGACGAGTTCTAGAGTGGAGACCGCGTCTAGGCAAACGTAGTGTAGATTTGTATGTATATATCTAAATATTTATTGTTATTTATATATATATATATTATTAATGTATGTTTATAGATATGTATTTTATATATCTTGTTTCCGAAGATATAAAAATATAATAAGTAATTTCATGAATTTTTTTTGCAATACCTGAAGATTTTTGCAAAAATTCTCCGGTTGACTGGTAGAGAATGCCTAATGGCATTAAGTCCGCCATTAATTCCTCACCCGAGCCCTTGTGATGTGACCAGTTGTTGCGCACAATTACAAGGTAACGCTAGAATTAGGGACGTAACACTGTCGGCAGGTTCTGGTGGTGTGAACATCGTGAAAAACATTTTTTTGTTTCAAGTTTATAATTTGTGTTAAATCTATAAAGAAAGAAAGAAAGACATAATTTTATTTGAGACAACAAAAAAAAACATAACAATATAAAAAATAAAATAAAACTGTTTCGGGGACCTATATATGTCCCACATATATACAACGGATGTAGGAAATCATTACTCACCATCCTCAAGAGATGGCGTTACCTGCACTGCGATCAATATTAGTATGGAAGCCTACATCGCACAAATGAAATTTGAAGGCTAACTCTTCATATATACGATGCCCGACCAACATCAGTCGGGCCGCGGCCCCCGAGCTACCATCACCCAGCTCGGAGGAAGATCTTCCCCTTTGGCCTTCCTACAAAACAATTAAATTTAGTCTCAAAACGGTCACAACTCAGCATAGTGCTAATGTTGCCATTAGCGCTGGTCTTCCGTTGGAACCGGTTTGGTGTCGCACGAATCAATAACAACAAGAACAATAAATAACATAAAAAATAGAAAACAAAATAAAAAAACCAGGAATAAAAATAAAAACAAAACATGCTTGGCTGAACGTATCAAAATATCTCTGCCACAGCCATTTAAAAAGTAAGAAGAGAAAAAAAAGGAGTTTTTGGCGGGATTTCATCGAGTGCGGTTGGCGTCTTATTTTAATTATTCTTAAATTCGTTCATAGTGGATATTGTGAAATAAAATTGGTGTGGTTTTGTGTAACAACTGTCTGCGTAACTGAAGAATTGGTGGAATCATTAAAATATACGCTATTCCGGTCAAGTGGACGTGAGAATTTTATTGTAGTGTTGACTACCTCACAGAAGCTTATCGAAAAAGCCAACTCGATACATTTCGTGCCAAACACTCCAAGAAACATTAGAATGCGTCACACCGACATTCTAATGTAAAAAGAAAAACAGAATATTTTAACTTAAGACTAGGCTGTATGGGCATTGTTCCCATTGCCTTCCCTGAAAAGGGCTTTTTCGATAAGCTTCTGTGAGGTAGTCAATACTACAATAAAATTCTCACGTCCACTTAACCGGAACAGCGTATATTTTGACGATTCTACTAATTCTTCAGTTACGCAGACAGTTGTAACACAAAATCACACCAATTTTATTTCACAATATCCACTATGAACGAATTTAAGAATAATTAAAATAAGACGCTAACCACACTCGATCAAATCCCGCCAAAAACTCCCATCAGGCGGGCCGTACGCTTGGTTGCCACCCTTTAAGGGGCCCATATACGGAACGATTGATCTGTACGATCCGTCGTTTCAGACCGATCGAAACGATGGATCGACAGTGTATGTCAAGATCGTTAACGATTTACTTAATCGCAGACGATATTGGAAATCGCAACAAAAACCCATGCAATCATGAATATCGTAAACGATCGATCGTCAGTGTCCCATATACGGTACGATTGATTTGTACGATCCATCGTTTCAGACCGATCGATACGATGGATCGACAGTGTATGTCAAGATCGTTAACGATTTACTTAATCGAAGACGATATCGCAAATCGCAACCAAATCCCATGCAATCATGAATATCGTTCATGCAATCATGAGTTCGTTTTCCATTTTCACCACCTCATAAAACTGCTTTGTTTGGAAATAGTTTATATGGCGTTGCTCCGATAGTATATAACAAGCTACCACAAGATATAAGACAAATCGATAATGTGATAAAATATAAAGTGACCCTCAAAAAGTTTTTAGTAAATAAAGCTTATTATACACAAAAGGAATATTTAAGTGATGCTGAAATTTAAATTATTATTATTTCCTTAACTTTATGAACAAGATTGATTATTATATTGTTTGACATTGAGATTATTATATTGTTTGACAATGATAATGTGAATTTGTTTATATTATGCTCAATGAATGGAATAATTGTAATAAGTTTTTTTTTCTCTCGACATGTCAATTAATTTGCACACCCCATTGGGTAAGAATATAGGATGCTGTTTACCTCTGTATCACCATTTGTAACCATATTCTGCAAATAAAGATTATTATTATTATTACTTTAGAGGGCAAGTATTGAATTATTTGAGTACGTCTTTATCCTACCGTTTGAAACAAGTAAATGATAGATCGTTACGATCAATCGTTTCGTGTATGTAGTGGCATTTCTGAACGATCGATCGTTGACGATTTCCTTCAGATCGATCGCAACGACGAATCGTTCCGTATATGGGGCCCTTTAGTACGGCGGGCTGTTTCCGCAACTCGACACCCAGTGCCTATTTTGCGTGGGGATTGGCATCAGTCCTGCCATCCCAGCTCCTCCAGAAAGCGGTTGCCACCCTTATTACAAGCTTTTATTTAACTTGCAATGTATGTTTGTTCGGGTGGAATCTTACAACTCAATTTTAAGGCACTTGCCCTCAGATTGAGCTGAAATTTGATATGTGTACCAGTCACGTACAGTAATCTTGTATATCTGGGAAGCATGTATAACCTACTTTAATCACGTAGCTGTATCTAAGAAATGCATCATAATACGTCATTGTATTAACTATATAAAAACACATCCATACTATACTATACTATACTATACTATATACTATATATACTATATACTATATATATATATATATATTATATATAATATTATAAATGGGAAAGTGTGTTTGTTTGTTTGTCTTCTCTTCACGCCTAAACCGCTGAACCGATTGTGATGAAATTCGGTATATGTATAGCTTGAACTTATGAGACTGCTATAGGCTACTTTTTTTTAATTTATGTATTTGAATTTACATAATTTTCAACTAAATTAATCATTTTCATGGTTGGTCCCGATAGAGATGGCGCTACTGTCACGAAGACATTAAATTTGAAATGTGGAAGTTGCTATCTTAACAACGAGATGGCACCACTCGTGTTCAATAGCGAGTATTTTATGTTAGTGTTTCATTTATTAAATCGAGGTAGTTTTACGCAATTTCTTTCTAATCTCATTTTTAAAATTAAATCTAGCAAATACTACTCTAAATTTATAATATAAAAATATCATTTTCGAGTGATTATAGATAGAGATGGCGCTACCATCTCAAATACCAACTCGACCGAGTAGTCTCTCTTGAAATAATATTTTCTGAGTAACTTATCAGATGGCACCACCCGTCTTTTATATCGAGAATTTTTAATTGCTAAAAATGTGAGTTGTGATATTGCGTTTTTTCAGATCGCGCTATTTATGAACATGACTTTTTAATATTTATTGTTAATTTTAACATCATGTAGGTAGATATTTTAATTAAAACAATATTAGTAAAAAAAAACGACTTCCTTCAGTGTCCTAATATCTTACCAGAAAATCTTATAAACATCAAATAGATATTAAATAATCAGCTGTTTACAGTAGACAGATACTAAATAAACAGCTGTTATGATTTATTTTAGTCCCTTAATCGAGTATTATCCAATAATTTTCAAGTGGAGATTGATCCTGGATGTTGAGTAGAGGTAGGCGCTACCAACTCGAATAACAATTCGAAAACCAAGCTGTTGCGTGTGAAACTGAAGAGATGTCGCTACCCGAGTCGAGTTTACTTGCACTAAAAATCTGAGGTTTTTCGGATGGCGCTATTCATGAACATTACTTTTTTATATTTATTGTTTTTAATAGTATTCTGTTATCTGTGCTATTAGAGAAGAATCAACGTGGTGGTGTTAAGTGCTTACTATTTCAGCAGGTAAGCAACAGCAAGCAGTAGGTACCTACCTACCTTGATTGATTTTAAAGAAATACGATTTACCAAGGTACCATATTTGTTTTTGTTTTCCTTTGTGATTTGGTTTTGTTGTGCACTAAATGAATAAGGTAGGTATTTTGGTAGTTTCTTCGAATGTATAAAATTGACTCACTAATAAAAATTATGGAAAAACACATAACATCGTGTACAGTAGCGTACTTAAATAGTACTGCTATGTGTTTAAAATAATTAAACCCTTTATTCTAATAATACTAATGCTTTTACATTTTGAAGTTTTATTACGTACTATCCGTAGTAGTAGGTATTAGGTATTATTATGAGAGTGTTTGTTTTGTTTATCCTTCCTCGAAGCCTAAACCACTTTGAAATTTGGTAAGTATATATAGTGCAGTCATTGAAGCATTATTGCTCCGAATTTTTTTACTGTGAACCGAATTGCATACAATTTTGGAATTAGGTTCATCTTACCCTTAACTTCAAAAGTGAAAATGATGGTTGCCACCCCTTCTCGGGGGTGATTTTTTTCAAAATAAGTATTGTAATAAATTTTAAGCAAAAAATCATCTATAAAGTTTTTCAAAAAATCCAATACTTTTCAAGTTATTGGCAATTGAAAATTCGAAAGCTTTTCCCGTTTTTCATCGGTTTTTTGCAAATATCTCCAAAAATGTAAGTTTTATCGAAAATTTTATAAAAAACAAAATTGTAGCAGGTAAAACAATGAACAATTTGGTTTTTATAGAGTATTCTAAGTGCAATATTAAGCTAGATATTAAAGATCAAAACCGTTTTTTATTTTGTCTGAAATTTAATCGATGTGGTCAATGCCATCTAGCGGCGAGCAGATGCATTTTATGCATTCTAATACAAAATCTTTTTATGTCATACCAAAGTATTTTTTTGTGATTTTTTCAATTTAGTTTTTGTTCGCAAGGGTTGTAAGATTTTCAAGGGGTTGAAAATGATTTTAATATGGGGTAATTATGTTAGAAAATACTTTACAACTTCATCACTTACTATTAGACATGTTTTCTAGCTATAAAATAGCTCAATGTCAATTTTTCCATTAAGGGGTTGTTTACACCCCTTAAAAATAATAGGCGGAGTTCAGATCATTTTCACTTTTGAAGTTAAGGGTAAGGTGAGCCTAATTCCAAAATTTCATGCAAAACGGTTCACAGTAAAAAAATTCGGAGGTAAGACCGTATTTTTCGCTTCAATGACTGCACTAATAGGTTGAAGCTTTGGGTTGCTATAAGCTACTTTTTTACTCACTATGTCAAAAGATGATGATAGCCTCAAATAGGAAAACCACGCGAGCGTAGCCGCGGGTAACAGCTAGTATTTTATATAATAAATCAATGCTCGTCATGCATTCAACAGTAACAGTTGTCTTTCTTCCTTCATCCTAATATCATTATGTAGGGGTGACCCCCTACAGTTTGGTCCTTCGAGCCGGACCACTCGTACAATATGCACGTTCAGTTCGGATACATAATTAATAGTGTGACGTCATTCTAAATCCAACATGGCGGCATACCCAAAATTGCAGACCAATCATTTTTAATGCATTCCTACAATATGGGTATCAAATTAAAGGGCTTGCTGAGAGTAACTCGAAAAAAAATGTGACGTCACTCTTAATCCAATATGGTAATTTTTTATTTTAGCGCATTTAAATAAAAGCTTGTTTTTAAAAAGGTTTTTTTACCTTAATTTTTTTTAAATAAAAATAAATGTATCAATATCGATAGATTAAACTCTATCGATACATTTACGCGTACAACACTATGTATTGCCCTTACCTATTCCATTCGTAATATAAAAGGCTCGGGTTACAATACACAATCCGATAAATACAGCCCAGTTCACGACAAATGTATTTCTACTCTTCGCATTATTCATGACAAATAAGACAATGTTACCAGTGTGCAGTTATTCGCGAGGAATAATGGCACATTGTTTACATACAGGTTATTTAGCCTTTGTGCTTCCTAAACGTAATGAGAGGCTAAATCGACCGCCATTTTGTAATGAAGTAAAAAGAGAGCTTTACGAAAATTTTGGTTTCGCATATAATTCGAGGAGCTCGATGGCGCGGGTGGTTAGCGCGTGCGGCTGCGATCGTTGAAGTTAAGCAACTTTCGCAGTGGTCAGTCATTGGATGGGTGACCATTTTTTTTTTATCTCGAGTTCCTCCTTGCTTCGGAAGGCACGTTAAGCCGTTGGTCCCGGCTGCATCTGCAGTCGTTAGCATCCGCCAATCCGCACTGGGCCCGCGTGGTGGGTCATGACCGTATCTCCCTATTCCATCCATAGAGAAGGCCTGTGCCCCAGCCGTGGGGATGTTAATAGGCTGATGATGATATCATTCGAATCAACAGGGTGTCCCACGGGTTTGGCACACGGAGGGAAAGTATATTAAATATTGAAGATAGGATATTTTACTGATAGAAGACATCATTTTATGTTTAATAATGAGTAGAACAGCATGCATATATTTAAAAAAATCGCCTGCCACAACAGGGAAAAAATCACGTTTTTTTTTAATAATTGAACACAAACTACAGTAAAAAAGAACAATAATAAAGAAGTACTTTGCTTTGGTTACCTATTGAATAGAATATATTTGATGCTCAGGTAACAAACAGTACAAAAATAAATTTGCCAATCAACAATTATGTAAAGAAAACATAACTAGAAAAAATTCCACGCGGACCAGGCAGCAGACTGGACTCGAACCCGCACCCTTCGCAATCCGGGGAATACACTTTTTTTTTCTAGTTATATCTTTAGATTTAAACATCAAGCAGTTACATGCTTTAAAAAAAAACTATAATCGCTATTTCTTCTTTCAAATGTTTAACTTGTAAAAGTATTCATTCGACATTGTGGGTTACCTATAATGCTAAGAGATGGCGCTGCCTTGCAAGGATTTTGATCAATTCTACCCCCAAGGGGATAAAATAGGGAATGAAATTTTGTATGAAACTTTGTCAATTTGAAACCGATCGGGCTGAGACTTTGCATGCAGGTATAAGAAGAATCATAGATGAATGAATGTCATTGTGTATAATACAAGCCTGAGAACTAAAACTGTAGTCTACACTTCAGCTCTACACCGAAGAGAAGCGAGGGCGGGCCGCTAGTGAATTTATAAATTTGAAATTGGAATTATTAACCAAAGAGGAGATATTTTAGATATTTTTTTGACGTGACAACGTCTTAAATTAGGTTGCGGCTGGGAGTCACTTATGAAAAAGTGTAACGCTCGGTAACGTTACGATGAGTCTCTCGTGTTAAGTTTAAGTTTACATGTACAATGTTTTAGTAAACAAAATATATTTCTATAGTTAAAATTTGTGCAATTCTTATTTTCATTCAATTCCTTGTTCCTATTGTGCAATTTAATTATATTCATATCAATAAATATTCTACCGAGAAAAAGACGTTGTCACGTAAAATCTTCGCCCGTAAAACCGACTTTACAGGCAACCATTTTTTTGACCTAATATATTTACATCTATGCGTACGACCATTCCATTTTTAATGGACTTCCAAAGAGAGAAACCTGATATTTTTTATGAATTTATTTCCTACACGCACATTGGTACAGCTTACTTTGACCAGCCGAGCCTAAGATAAAAAGATTAAGGGTACATCACGGGATAAAGAGGATAAAACCCGTATAATGTACCCTTTACCCCGGTCGCGTTCGTTACGTCCAGTAAAATGTGAAAGGTAAATTTATTATTATTTTGTACTCGGTCCGACACAAGACATGATGTAAAGGCCGAATTAAAGCATTATAATTTATGTTACGGACAATTTGCAGCTGTTATTTGGCACAAAACAATATTTGTAACATAAATGACGTAAGAAGGTTAGGCCTCAGCAGATTATCTGCTCAAATACGAGAGCCCGTCTGCTGAAAATTGTCGTTATTTAAAGTGATAGGCAAAATATTTGTTCTGTAATTCTGTATTTTTTACTCTTGTGTGTTAAATAAATATACAGGCTGTTACAAAATACAAATAAAGCTTGAAGGGCGTTAAAGTACATCATAAAAGGAATCTTCTCTAATTTTCTTAAAATATTTGCATGATGTTTTAACCTTTTATGAAAAAAGTTGTTTTTAATGATCCTCGAACTAGTGACGTATCTTAAAATGACCGATATTTTTATTAATTATTAAAAATAACTGTTTTTATCTTGTATTTTTGTAACACCCTGTATTTATATTTACACACCAATTAGCCTAGCTCCAAAGTAAGCACTTGTGTTATGGGATACTAGGATAACGGATAGAATATATATACGGTACATATATAAGTATATTTATATAGAAATACATATTAAACAACCATGACTGGAGTACAAATGCTCGTATTCATCACACAAACATTGGCCCCCACCGGTAATCGAACCCGGAACCTCTCGAGTCGTCGACACCATGAAACCCGGCGTTCAAACCACTGGACCACGGAGTTCGTCAATTATGGCAAGAAAAAATAAAGAAATAACAGCATTTATGTATGTGTTGAGTATATGTATAAGGAGCTCGGTGGCGCAGGTGGCTAGGGCGTTCGCCTGCGATCGTTGAAGTTAAGCAACATTCGCAGAGATCGGTCATTAGATGGGTGACCAAAATTCTTCTTCTCAAGTTCCCCGTGCCTTGGAATTTACGTTAGGCGTTGGTCCCGGCTGCATCTGTAGTCGTTAGCACGCGCCAATCCGCACTGGGCCTGCGTGGTGGGTCATAGCCCAATCTCCCTATTCCATCCATAGGGAAGACCTGTGCCCCAGCAGAGGGGACATTAATAGGCTGATGATGATGATTATGTAAGTATCCTTTTAATGCAATGCTGCAGCATTCAATGCATTTTTGCTGCTGAAAAACAGAAGAGGCAACTTATAAAAAAATCACGTGATGCCATTACCAAGAAATCTTATTTTCTACCTGGTCGTTGTTAAGTCATCATCATCAACATATTGATGTCGATGTCCCCACTGCTGGGGCACTGGCCTTCCCTATGCATGGAATAGGGAAATTGGGCCATAACCCACCACGCGGGCCTAGCGCGAAATGGTGAACTGAGTGCTAACCACTATAGATGGTGCCGGAACCAACAGTGACCGGTTAGTGTGCTCAACAACTCAAAACAAGTCAAAATATCTTTATTCAAGGGAGATTACTCAAATTGGCCCAAATGCACAAAAAATATTGACATATAAGGTAATTCTTGGCGTAATTTTTACTTTATTTTACAGTCATTAGATTTTAACGGACATCTTTGTATAATATATTCATTTTAAAACGGACTTTTAATTTTACCGGTTTGGAAAACATACGAATCATTTTCAATGGCTATGAGTGTAGTAACATTCAGCCAGAGACTGATCGAAGTTGTTTATATAACATAAATCTATTTTGTAAAGATCTTTTTTTTATATTAACATATATTAACATTTTCACTACATGCAAATGTGCTAAGACAATTACTATAGACTAGCTTTTGCCCGCGACTTCGTCTGCGTTTTCGTCGATTTTCGTAAAAAAGTAGCATATGTCCTTCCTCAGGGTTCCGTGGTTTTGATGTGACAGACAGATTAACTTTCGTATTTTAGTAGGGAAATATAATATGTCAATCCACAATACTGTTAAAAATATCGCAATAAGGAACCGCAGAATATTATTATTATCACTGTGCCTCGAGACCATCAGCGTGTAACTCCTTGTATGTTATTATGTTAATGTATTGGTAATATTGTTTAGATCGCTTTCACATGAGGCTAAAGTACATATAGAATGAAAATACTTCAGCGCAAAGCTTCCGGGTAAACAACGTTGAAAGTTGACCCGTCCGGCACGTGAACATAAAAATTTCTAGGACTGCTAACCCGGGAAATGCGTTCTTTTAAATTGGAATGGAAAATTATTTGGTATTATGGGTATTCTGGGAATAAAGATGGTTTCTCCTGCACCGCAACCTGTTAACATTTGAGCCTCGATTACATTTTGTTGCAACTGGGTTACTTTAAAGCCGAGTTCCATTGCAACTTTGTGGTGGTCTTAAATTTCGGAGCAGAATAATCGGAATGCCAAATTTTAAACAAATTTCATGAAAAGGAAGTCCGGGCATATTTAAAGAATTTAAAAATTCTATCGGGTAATTAGTGGTTTTTTGTTCATCGGTCATTCTATTTATTGAACTATAAACTCTGCTTTCCCCCCTTTTTTTTTATAACGCAGGTAAAAAATCTTTTTACAGACGACGGCGCCTTTAAGAGGCACACTGCCGAACGGACCTCACACCTGGCTCCCGCAAGTCTTACGGACCCCCCAGTGGCTGACCACCGAGGACCCCGCAACTCTTACGGGCGCTTTACGGCATAATATCCGCTAAAAAAGTCCTGCGAATACCTTATAGACTGCTTTATGCGAAGCCGCGGGGTCCCCGTTTAGGGATTCTTCCGCGATTCCGCACCCAGCAGCTTCCCGGCCTCGCCGGGGCTCCACGGAAGGGGTCTCCCGAGGTATTACGGGGACCCCGCAGACGTGCGCAGGATGGCCCGCGCGTGGGGGCTGAATACGCGGCCTAGTGCCCACCGTACCGCCCCCCGTCCGCTGCGGAGGGCTACTCGGGCGCACCCATGTAGCTCCCTCCGCCGCCCCCCCTTTGTAGGACAGACAGAACTATAAGGGGGGGCGCGCAGTCCAGGGGGGGGGGGGGACTGGGAGGGGGAGGATAGTTCTCCGCGGCCCTCTCCCCCCTCCCGGTCGGCCACGTCTCCTCGCTCCTTCTCCTGCGAGAAGGGGGGGAAGCGCGGGCGACAGCATTCGTGGGGGGGTCCAAGCGGCCAGGGCTACTCCGACATCCCCCCCTCCGAGGGCGCCCGTACGGGCGCCGACGCCTCAGAGGGCACTTTCTCGGGAGGCTTGCCCCGGGTAACCGGGGAACTCTGCTTTCCCCCTGGATATTCGACAGTCTTTTATTATTAATCTCAGATGCCTGGTCATTGCGAGGAGTTAAAGTGGACCTTTCGCATAGCCAAGAATTGTCCTTATTTAATATATTTGTTACGTCACCGTAAACTGACGATGTAAGATGTTGTTGGGATTGCACTATACAACATAACTCAGGCGTCAGAATAAGTTTTCCTTGGTGTAGCAGTGGATAGGTATCTTTGGTGAAGATATTTTCTTTAATAATATATCAGAAAATTCACGATCATCCGGGTTATCTACAGTTCTCACTCGCATGTTTATAGTCAAATGCACCGATTGTATATCACGCCACAAATAAGAGCTTTTCAGGCAAGCCCTAACCTCATCAGCTCGGGTTCCCCGTGGTATTACCGGTAAGGTTTGTCGGAAATCACAACAAAATAAAACTGTAATACCGCCCATTGGTCGATCATTTTGTCTTATATCCCTTAAAGTTCCGTCTACCGCTTCTACTCCTTTTCGATGGGCCATCGTACATTCATCCCATATGATTAAATTACATTTTGAACGAATATTTAAACACTACCAAAACAACTAATACGTGGTCCTAACTTTAGCTACCTTACACTTAAAATCTAAGTGACTATTTAAACTAAAATATTCTTATAGAATTAAAACCAGAAATATATACAACTCACAACAAAAAAGAAATGAAAATAAAGCTGAAACGCCTGTGCAATACTATCTACCTATACCTACTTCACTTAAAAATAAATACTTATAACTACTTTAATTAATAAAAGTACCTACGCTTAATAATTTTTAATTTGAACGAATATTTAAACACTACCAAAACAACTAATACCTATTTTACAAAATAACATATATAACATTTAAAGACTAAAAGTCGCGCTGATAAGCACGGTTTCTCAATATTTCTCAATTATTGTCTGTCAATAAGGTCGAACGCTCTGAACGCATCAACAGCCAAATATTGAAGCTCGCTCGCTCTCTTTTTTTTTATTTTTTTTTTGTTTCCTCCCAGGCGGTGGAGCAGGTGAGAAATCCTCATGGATACCCTACAGCCGGCTGCAAGGTTATGTCAGATTCGTACTGACTAAAAAACACCCGTAGGGGCTGCCTCTGGCCGGGAAGGCCTCTAAGGCTTCATCGGAAGCGATAGCCCCCAGGGGGGGGAGCGACGCAGAAAACAGGTTTAGACAGCTCGCTCTCGGACCTCCCGCCTTTTGATACCCTACCGCCGCCGCGACCCGTGTCGAGCGCGGCAACCGTTACACAAAAATAATCCTTATAGCATGATTCAGTATTCACGTGCGACGGCGCGATGGCTTATTTCATGTATAAGTTTGGTGTTTCTATACCGATTTATATGTTTTGTTTTTATTGAATAGGTAATAATGTTAACTTTTTTTAAATTAGGGTTGAGTCAGAGTATTATGAACGTAAGAGTAAACAAATATGATCAAAATGCTCCGAACTGCTAAGCTATCGGGAGTTACACGTGTTACTGTGAGTCAACCATAAAAGATAGACATATGCTGTTGCGGGATATTTTTTAGACAATTTTATGTAGAATATTTCCGTCATACATAATTTCTAGGTAACTTTAATCATTAAGGCTGCACACGCGACGGAAGCTTAAAAAATGGAGTAACTTCTCCCGTTTTCCCAACATTTCCCTTCACTACTCTGCTCCTATTGATTGTAGCGTGATGAAAAGTATACTATAACCTGCCCAGGAGTATGAAGAATAATTGTACCAAGTTTCGTTAAAATCCGTCGAGTAGTTTTTGTTTCTATAAGGAACATACACACAGACAGACAGACAGACAGACAAAAACTTTACTGATTGCATTTTTGGCATTAGTATCGATCACTAATCATCCCCTGATAGTTATTTTAAAAATATATTTCATGTACAGAATTGACATCTCTACAGATTTATTATAAGTATAGATGGTAGGCGAGATCATAAAGTCTATTGCCATACATTTTTCGCCAAACACCTCTACAAGACATTATAAGGTATGATACACTAAATATGGTTATAATATAAACATAACAAAAATAATGAAGCTACTGAAGATATGGCTGTATAACCTACATCTCTTAGCTTTCTTTGGTTAACGAGAGTTTAAAAATTCTCTCTAATCTGTGGCTCATTCAAAATCATCACACAGTTTCTGTCACAGAGTACCTTATTATAACCGGAAATGCATAGATGATACCTGATTTTTAAAAGTAACTCTTGTGCATTAACTTTAAAAACAAGCAACTATCTGTTAATCTACATGCTCTATATACCTGAATTAAAAACATAAGTTCGTTACTTGGCTTGATTTCCCTTGTTTGCTATACAACTTATTTGTTTTTTATTATTTTAAGACCTATGTTAGGTACATAGGTCTTTGCAAACATAACCTCAAAATAGTTCGGAGTATATGGTTTATAGAAGTTCTCAGGGGTGTCGGGTCAATAATATTCGTTTCTACAGTAATTTATATTATAATTTCGAATCTAGGACATAGTTTTTCATAATTATTGGTCTTTAGGCCAAACATGTATGGAAGCTGAGCAATCTCCTTTGATACATAGTACGACCCTTTTGAATCGAATGTGTAGTACATCTCCTTTATCTCTTCAGGAGGAGCTCGATGGTGCAAGTGGTTAGCGCGTTCGACTGCGATCGTTGAAGTTAAGCAACTGTAGCTGAGGTCGGTCATTGGATGGATAACTAAAAATTTATTATTTCGTGCTCCTCCGTGCTTCGACAGGCACGTTAAGCCGTTGTTCCCTGCTGCATCTGCAGTCGTTAGTATCCACCAATCCGCACTGGGCCCGAGTGGTGGGTCATGGCCCAAACTCCCTATTCCATCGATGGATGGGTTCCCTATGGAGAAGGTCTGTGCCCCAGCTGTGGGGACATTAATAGACTAACGGTGATGATAATGATTACATATCTTATGAAGAGTAAGTAAATTCTCACTTTTTTGATGTCAAATTGATACCACAATGTTGAATTCTAAAACTGCTTGAGTAAACAGTCACATCCGAAAGAAATCTATAATTAATTCGCCTTTTATCCTGGTGGGCACCCAACTAATTAGACCACTAAACAGGAGGGCAACAAAGAGAATAACTCGCGCTCCCAGGAACGCTAACATTGGGAAAAAAGACGGTTTTTTTATGAATTGGTATTTGTTGTTGAGACTTATAATAATAATGGAGTACATAAAATTTTTCATCACTCTTTTGTGTGTCTCAGTAAGAAAACTAAATAAAAAAATTTGGATTTTCATTACCTGACCATGTCCTAACTTCAGAACTGTTTTATTATTGTGTTTAGACACTGTTTATAAGTTACTTTTGTAAAATATATGACTGTTTGTTGCCAAAATAAAAGAAAAAGAAATAACCATTTTCAAGTTGCCTCGTAAACGTTTTTCTAGACATGGTAGCGTCACACTGGTATGTGTCGTCACACGACTGTCATTTAAACGTCAAATGATACCATCTTAGGTAACTTAAACCGGAAGTTTACTGGCGTGTGACGTCATTTTATAGTCTTCGCCAATCCCAGGCGTTTTTGATCAGGCGATGGATGGAAAAATCAATCAATCAATCAAATCATTTATTGCATTCATGTAGTTACAGAGATGGTTAAATGCATGTTATAAAGTACGTTACATGAACCCTGTCAGGGTATCGCAATACTTGGTGTTCTTGAATAGAATTTATAATCCAATATACAATGTATTTTTTTTTTAATTTACGTAACATAAATATATACTCAATCAATCATAATTAATATATTTCATCAATTATCCCATAAAAAAATATTAATAATTAATTTGAAATGAATTATAAAATATTAATAAAATGAAAACCATGTACATAACAAATTACTAAATATAACCCATGGTTACGGTTACGATTGATTACGGTTAAAATCAACCGTAATCAATCACATATTATATATTTTAAAATCAGACAATCATACATTCCAATTAAGAATTGTATAAAATTATATTATACCAAAACATATTTCTTGTTGATAATTTTTATTTAGACGCAAGGTACTGATCTATAGAGTAATAGCATTTATTTATCAAGAGCTTTTTTAATTTCCTTTGAAATATGTTAATGTTTTGTTCATTTTTAATTTCTTCTGGTAGCTTATTAAATACTTTTATGGCCATATACTTTGGACTACAATTCAACATTTTGATCCTAGATGAAGGTAGGTGTAACCTATTTTTATGGCGAGTGTTTAGATTGTGTATATTACTTACTTTAATGAATGTATTTTTGTTTTTGAATACAAAGGTAGATATATCATATATGTATATTGAAGGTAACGTCATTAGGGTTCCGTACCTCAAAAGGAAAAAACGGAACCCTTATAGGATCACTTTGTTGTCCGTCTGTCCGTCCGTCCGTCTGTCAAGACCGTTTTTCTCAGGAACGCGTGGAGGTATCAAACTGAAATTCATACCTTATACTCAGGTCTACTGTCCCTTGGAGCTATGAAAAAATCAAACTTCTAAGCCAAAGCAATCAAAAGATACAGCCATTTATGCCGCAAATTTTCGAAACTCGCACGGGAATCAAAACCTACAGGGTACTTCCCGTGAACTTAGAATCTTGAAATTTGGTACGAAGTAACGTCTTATAGTACAGATAAAGGAAAAATTGCGAAAACCGTAAATTTTTAGTTACATCATAAAATAAAAAATATTTTTGAATATTTTTGTACGGAACCCTCGGTACGCGAGTCCGACTCGCACTTGGCCGGTTTTTTTTTGAAGTAAAACTTCTTTACACACACGCTATCACTTTATTGTTCACTACTACTTCCTTTTAGTTTTAAGGAGAACGACTCGCGACGGGCTAGTTTACTAGGCCGTTGAATAGTTCCTCAGAGTTTCCTGAAGGCCAACCGGCAGGCAGAAACCAGGTCCGTTGTTGGACAGCAATTCCACAAATCAGAACAAGACTGATTGTAATATTGAAATCGCGGGTTTTCATACAAAAAATATTCATCATCATCATCATCATCAGCCTATTAATGTCCCCACTGCTGGGGCACAGGCCTTCCCTATGGATGGAATAGGGAGATTGGGCCATGACCCACCACGCGGGCCCAGTGCGGATTGGTGGGTGCTAACGACTGCAAATGCAGCCGGGACCAACGGCTTAACGTGCCTTCCGAAGCACGGAGGAGCTCGAGATAGTAAATTTTTGGTCACCCATCCAATGACCGACCACTGCGAAAGTTGCTTAACTTCAACGATCGCAGCCGAACGCGCTAGCCACCTGCGCCATCGAGCTCCTCTAAAAATATTGCTGATAACAAATTTAATATTGGAAATAATTATTCATTATAGTTTTCCTAAGTCAGCAGCATTTATGTAGTAGGCATTAGGTAGGTAGGTTATAACATTTTCTTTCTCTCTTTCTTTTATAGCTAAAATTTACATTTATAAATGTAATATTTACATTTGTACATACATGTATGTCGGAGATAATGGTGTTATTAATTTATTCTGTTGGCAACACTTTTGTCTGTGACGTAACTGAATGACGTGAGTAACATTGTCAATGTCAGTGTCAACTTCGTATCTGTCAGTAGTGCGTTTGATCGAGGAGCTCTTTTGCTCTTGAGACAGCGCCCGCGCCGGACGTGCAAATTGATCGATAAGAAAATAACATAGCGGACTGCGATGAAGATATTATTGAGTCGAATCCGTTTGAATCTCCAACATGTATATATTGTACACATATATACATATATTATATACACATACAGATGGAGCTAAAGAAGTTTCACTGCAGTCGTGTGGTCAAAAGCACATTCGTTTATTATCAATTATTTTTAGAAAAGTTATTAATTATATGTTCTCCCGGAATAGTAAAATCCAGGGCTTGAAACCGATTTCGAAAACACCGATAGATTAAGGCTTTTAGTAAAAGTTTCGTTCGGAGCGCGTCCGAAATGAAAGCGGTACCTAAAACCTTTATAAACCGGTTTAATCCAGAGCGACACGTGCACGCGTCGGTATCGCTTGAAGTTTGTTTTGTTTAAACTAATAAAGTCACAACTTGTTAATGCTCAGAGATTGATGCATTTATTGACACGTTTGCTAGCGTCTAGTGAGTCAAGTTATTCATTTATTATAGATGCCGTCAGTAAAAGCGAAATGAAACCCTTTTAAAACCGCTAAATTGATTGAAAACCTATTTGATTTCGCTTTTTAGGAAAACCGGTTTTTTTAAGGTTAAGGTAGTGCCAAACCTAAATAAAACGCTCTAATGTACTTGACACTGATTTAGGTTTGAAAATTAACCGGTAAACAAGCCCTGGTAAAATCGCTGCTTCTATTCTCAATCATAGATCTATGTATAATAATATAAGAAAAAAGATAGAGAAAAAAAAGAGAGAAAAAAGAAGAAACAATAATACAGATGCCAACAATTGGTACTTTATGCTTCATACTGTCAAATATCCTAATGATTTTGAGACTAACAGTTTTTATTAGAAAACACTAGCTGACCCGGCGAACTTCAATCAACTGCCTAACAGGCGATAAATGTGGTCTGAAAATCTTGAAATTTTATGTTTAAGTAAATAAATGATTTCACTACTGAAATAAAATAAATATAAAAAAGTACAATAATTTTTAGAATGATAAATAAAGAGTAGTGATGAACTTAACCTTTTGACCATTTGTCAAAATTTCTATCTTCTACGGATCACCGCAAACAATTTTATATAGTGCTAAACACCATAATAGGCTAGTTGACCCTTTTTGGAAAAAAGTTTTAAATGGTTAATAAATGTTCTATTAGACCGAAAAAATGTATTGTATTTTTTGAGACCTATAAAAAATAGACTTTTCATGGACACACAAAAACGCTGTCGGCCATTTTAGTCCATAGATCATCTATGCTATGACGTCAACTGTAGTAAACAAAAACTCGTAAGCACGTAGAAAATAACTTATCTGAGTTTATAATAAAAAAAACATGATTTCTAATAAATACCACAAACAATAATGTAATTGTCATTATTGTATTGTACGAGAATATAAAAACACATCCTTGAAGACTCCAGGAAAGTTGTGGATTAAAGTGCCGAAAGAAATTAACCTACGCAACTTTATTACACTTATTCATATGTTGTATCAGTTTTATGTTTAATACTACATTGTAATACTAAATGCACTGTACTTCCATAGATACCTTGTTCTGCTCTGCAGAGCAGAAATCGGGGTTTAGTGCAAAAAATTCACCAACCATCAATGCGTCAATTCTTGGCAAATTTGTGCTTTCTGCTTTCACAAAGCCGGCATTCTTAATTAGTTTTGTCAAAAAAAAAATCAATAAACGGAAACTTTTCTAAAGTTAAAAATGTTTTAAGATTAATTAAGTCAGACGAAAGAATCCACCCACAGTAACATGCGAATGACATTTAGTTGTTTACTACAAGACACGTCACAATCATGGCGGATGTGGCGAACAGCGTTTTTAGTGTTTAAAAAATATAGACTAAAAATAGTTTTAAAATTAAATTTCTACAGCAATCTTCTGCTTTTATGAAGTGAAATCGATATATTTAGGTTCCTTAGACCAAATACTTTAAGAAATAAACATTTATATATTACAATTCGACATGAGTCAACTAGCCTATTCTATTACAGTATCGTAAGGTGCCCCACATCTACATAGCTCCCACGCCACATTTTCAAGTAGTATAAAAGCATTGTTTTTTTAATTAAACTAGTTTTTACGGGTTAATGCACGGAACTTTATTTATTTATTGACGTTTCGCAGCCTTTTCAGGTCTGCATCGTCAGAATAATGATTTTTTATAATTTTTATTATTTTTAAAGCATGTAACTGCTTGATGTTTAAATCTAAAGAAAATATAACTAGAAAAAATTCCACGCGGACCAGGCAGCAGACGGGACTCGAACCCGCACCCTTCGCAATCCGGGCGAATGCACTGACCAATTATGCTACCGCGGCCCTCACGGACCGCGTCGAAATTCTTTCTAGCTATTCTTAAGCTGCAAGGCAGCGCCATCTCTTCGCATTATAGATAAACCCACATGACATAATGATTTTTTATTTAAAATTGTCGAGCTACCTTCGAAAGACTTATATTGAGCGTTCGGTTATTTCATTGGAAGATTTTTAAAATTTTTATTGTCTATGTATGAATTTATTATTTAATTTACTAAATAAAGTATTTTATTTAAAGTTCTTGTTTGTAATTTTGATTTTATTTATTTGACCCTAACTACCGTAAACTACCACCGTTTCCAAACAATTTTAAATAAAAAATCATTATTCTGTCGATGCAGACCTGAAAAGGCTGCGAAACGTCAATAAATAAATAAAGTTTCGTGCATTAACCCGTAAAAACTAGTTTTATTTAATGAGTGATGTGCGTGAAAACCGAAGAAACAAATACATTGTTTTTTTATTTAACAAGGTTGGCAAACAAATCTTACTATGCCATAATTATACTTTTTACCGCCTGATTGTGTACTTTTGTATGTGACAAAAATGTTAAGCTAAAGTTTTGCTTTAGCAAACATTACTTAGTAGCACCTTAACTTTGCACAGATCGCTAAGCTCAAGAAAATTAATTTAAGCAATTTCTTACGTGAGAAATGTAGGAGAAACTGTGCCAGTGCGAGTTTACGACGAAATCTAGGCAGTAGTGTTGGCAGTTAGTGGTGTCGATTCTGCCACGATTCTCTAAACTTAAAATTGACAACAGTGTATCATTGTCATTCCCTATACAGAATAAAAAGGAGAGACTGATGTTAAATTTGGTTTTAAGTATAGAGAATCGTTCCAGAATCTACACGAGCAGATATCGATAATTATCGGTAATTTTGTATTTCTTATCTGTATTTATGATTTAAGAAAAATCAGAGAAGTTCAAGTATCGATTTGAAAATCTATGATAGAACATCTTGGGCTGAGGGCAAGGAGTGAGAAGCCAATTTTCATTTGTATTTTTATTTCAAAAACAAATATATAATTTTACAAAATAAGCATTCTCATGTTTATTGAAAAACAATTTTAATCTGTTTCTATGTCTATACTAGGAACCAGTAAATCAAGTTGCCTTATAAGCGCAGTAAAATTCAACAAGGTAATACATTATTAAACTGAAAACTACTTGACTTACCCATTTATTAAATAAAACTAGTATTAACGGGTCAATGCACGAACTATATTTATTTATTGACGTTTCGCAGCCTTTTCAGGTCTGCATCGTCAGAATAATGATTTTTTATTTTCTAATCGTTCAATAAATAAATAAAGTTCGTGCATTAATTCGTTAAAACTAGTTCTGTGATGTGCGTGATGTGCGTCAAAACTTAAGAAACAAATTACCCATTTATTATACTTTCGAAATTAAAAGAACAATTTTTTGCTACGATTGGAGATCAGGTTAACACAGATTTATCGATAAAAAGTGTACCAATAACATTATCAACACTATTGTATAATTAATTGGACAAGCGTTGGCAACGCTCCCTAGTTTTTTCCTCTTTAATATATGGAATTCTGATTAAGGGATTAATATTTTACTATATTTCCGAAGTTTAAGCCGGGAACATTTCCTTTGGCAAAGTTAACGACAACATGGAGCTGGTGAAGAAAAAACATCATAATAATATGGGTACCTCTAAATGTAATGAAAGGCATCAAAAAATGTTACTAGCAAACAACATCAATGTATATTATGGGAATATATTATTAAATATATTGTTTTAAACTTTCATGGTCACTAACATTATAGTAATAAAAGTTATTTACGGGATTGTTACCATGTACCTTGTTTTTAGCGGGTTTCCGATATTTCGGCACTGTTGCAAGCGCCATGATCACGGAGTAACTGAAGTAATTGCGGGTAGGCTGTTATTGGCAGACATATCGGACTACCCTCCGACGAAGTCTTTTATTGCGTTCTATACCCGTACCACTGTTCACATTCTCACTATTAACTCGAAACTGTTCTCGACACACAACACTTACAGTATCGGATCGCGTCACGACACTTTTTTGGTTATTTCTGGTTTTACACATACGAACCACAGGATTCCAGACACTGAGAAATATCGGAAACTCGGTAAAAACAAGGTACATGATAAGAATCCCGTAAATAACTTATATTACTATTATTTTATTAAAGTAATAAAATTCTTACCCTAAACATGGTTTGTGAGGCTTTTGGCAAAAATATTCAGAATTTAATAACTTTGCTTCAATAGACTTCACAAAGTTATAAAAGCCTCTTTCATAAAGGTCATGATTGTACATGAATAGTTGTTTTTTGTGTTGAATGTTTATAAAAAAATACGTTTTGATGAATAGGAACGTAAAACGTATTTTTTTTTATAAATAAATTTCGCATATGTCATCGTTTATTGCATTTACTTTTATAAACATATCCAAACAATATTTATAACGATAAATTGACTCAATGTTTTGCTACTAGAAAGTGCAATGTTTGCAATAATTTGTCAATTGTTTAATAAAACTGATCGGTAAAAGCTTCAATATCATGAAATATTATATAACGTGCACATTAAAATACTTATTAATAAAATATCTGAAAGGCTCTGTTAAAAGGCTGTGTATCAATCTTAGATTAAAACAAAAAGGGTAGATACGGCACTAGCCTTTAAAAGTGATCCGCATAAATTGTGGTCCACGACCCTAATCGCTTTAGTCACAACTTGACATGCAAACCACGTACATGTGAACGCCAAAAAGAAATATTGCTATTTTGCGTTTATATGATAAAACAATGCCTGTGTGTTTTTAAAAAGTGCTCAAATTGCTTAAGAACTAAAATTAAAACCCACGGCATCACTTTTCATTCGTAAATACTATAAAATATATTTTTTCATAAAAATTGCTGTTTGTTTTGAATCTTATTCGGTAGTGACGTCGAGTACTGGTCGCGTGATTGGTCGGTAGTGCAGTGACGCGGATCTCGCCGTCTCGTTCGCGCTGCCGTTGAAACTTAACGTGCTGTTCGGGTCGGTAATGCAGTGACGCGGATCTCGCCGTCCCTTTCGCGCTGCCGTGGGATCAGTTTTTGTTTGATGCAAGTATGAGCGTACCGTATCTACCCTTTTTATTTTAATCTAAGGTATCAATACGATCAAATGTGACTATCATATCCATAGTTACAAAGTGACGAGTACAGGCACGTGATTTTTGATACAACCAATCATAATCAAGAAAATGAATATGAACCAATAGTACCTAACTACTTTCATCTGTCATTCAATGTCAAATTGCTTACGTTTCTGTAAACGCAGATTTCCATTTTCCTAAATATTTTGAGTCGCCTTTTTACCAATTTCTATTGAAATTATTAAAATTTTAATAAGTGAATCTTTTTTAGTAAATATAATTTTAGTTGACGACCTCCGTGACCGGTTTGTACGCCGGGTTTCATGGTGTCGCCGACTCGAGAGGTCCCGGGTTCGAATCCCAGTGGGGGCAGATGTTTGTGTGATGAATGTGTGCATTTGTACTCCAGTCATGGATGTTTAATATGTATTTCTAAATAAATATACTTATATGTGTATATGTATTCTTTCCGTTACCCTAGTATCCCATAACACAAGCCTTATAGTGATTACATTGGGGCTAGGCTAATTGGTGTAAAAAAAAAAGATTTATTTTTTGACTAATGTTGTACCTATGTGTCTAGAAATCGTAGTTCTCCTTTGATTTGAGAACTTTAATGCAAGCCTGAAAGGACTTGTAGTTATTTAAACACACATCATCGTATTGACCGCAACACCGCGCGCCATCCTCAGCGGTATAGCGCCAACCGCGGCAGCTCTCAAATTAAATAAGTTTGTTCATAAATATTTATCGAGACCCGCGACCGACCGCCTGTCACAGCGGACTACGGTCCGGCGCAGGGCTGCCCTACCCTGTTAACTCATCATATTGTATTCCAATTTGCATAGAGTAGCTAACGACTTGAAAATTACTGTTTGACTCTTGGGATTGAGGACTATTCAATCATGTTACTTTAGGAAACGTGTCTTAAAAAAAAAGTTATATTTAAAAAATCAAAAAAACCCGACTGCTTAATTATACTTCAAATAAAAACTGAAAAGAAAAAAACAAGTCCAGTAGTCTATAATTCTGTTAATAAGGAACAAAGCTACTTTAACAGCCGGGAGCCATTAAATATTCAAGAAAACATAATATTTTTCAATAATGGGTCCCGACTGTTAAAGTAGCTTTGTTCTTGTTCTTGCGCAGTCGGGTGAAAAGAGAATCTTAAAGAAATTATAGAAAATAATAAAAATAATAATAATAATGGACTTGGCCCACGAGGTAACCGCTTTGTGGGATGTGGATTCGACGATCATTGTCCCTATAGTCGTTAGCGTAAACGGTCTCATAGCAAAGAGTCTCGACCAATATCTAAAGAGTCTCTACCAACATCTAAAGAGTCTCTCGCTAGATGGTTGGGTCAAGGGGCAGATGCAAAAGGCAACTCCTGGACACGGCGCGCATCGTCAGGCGGTTTCTTTCTCTGCGGCCCTAACCACCGGTAGCTTGGGCCTCGCTCCGCTGCTGGTGGCCTTCTAGGTTAGGTTTTTTATAATATATTTATTTTTGTATTTACGTTTTTGTATTTTACTTTTATATCTATTTTATTAAAAACCTATCTGTGAAATTAATTAAATGAGGGATAATAATAAAAGCTATATATTTTTAATTGTTCTTAAAAAAGTTAGACCTAATTAACAAGTAGTTGCAGCAGACGAGCTTTTTACCACTAAACCACCGCAGCGGTAGAAATGTCGCCTGCTATGAGGACGGCCTGTGTTCGCTTAACAGCTAGGGATGATCGATATTAAAAAACATCGATTTTAACATCGATTCAAAAGCATCGATGATTCAATTGATGTATATCGCAAATGTTCGATATACATCAATTGAAAAACATCGATAATTTCGGTAGGAAACAAACTTTAGGTATTTTAAAAAAATTACCAGTGTTAAATTTTTATAAAAAAAAACAAAGAGAAAAAAATACGCGAGCATTGAAATTGACAGTATTTTTTTAAATCTCTTAGGAAATGCAAGAAAAGAAATAACTATTCGTCCTTTTTGTATTTTGTAATTGAAGTTGAATGTTTGAGTAAATCCTACTAAAAACTAAAGTTCCAACTTTCAAGTATTTTTTGAGTAACTTTAAGTAATTTTAGGAAGCTGAGTTTTTTTTTTTATTAATATACCTTTCAAGACAATTATGTCAAAAAAAAAGACTGCAAAATACTTACTACGAAAACGGATATGAATTTTTGAAACCTCGCTGGCAGAAATCATTAAAAATACACAAGAAAATTATAACTCGAAAACTAGGGAAAATCGTCCAAAATACATGGGGTATTTTCGGATACACCATGAATTTTCAGGTGCGAGGTATCTTAAAAAAAATTGTTGACTTCACTAATTGGACCACCCTGTATATCAGAAGTCCTCCTCGTAATTCGCAATAAGCACAATTTTACCAAGTTAACAAAATCAAAGTCAAACCCTTTACCCAGTAATAATCATTATCAAAATCAATTATTCAGTTTAGGCTGTTACAAGCATTCATGAATGTCTAGAAGCTACGCCATCGGTTCGTAAATCTACAGCTGGAGACCTTGTACTGAGAATAACCGGCAAGAAACTCAGCAAGGGCTGTTTTTGTCTCTATCGCGAACCGTAAGTGTGATTGAAGCCCAGATGTGGCAAAGTATAGAGATAAATATATTATTACACAAAAAATTAACATATTGCAATTAACCAAATACAAATGTAAAAAAGAAATATTTAATTTTTTATATATGTTAAAATATAACGAGACTGAAGATCTTCTGCATCCTTGCACATGACACACTTTACCACACACACACACACACACACACACACACACACACACACACACACACACACACACACACACACACACACACACACACACACACACACACACCCACACACACACACACACACACATACTCTCAGCAACGCGACGTCAGAAACTTCTCATTATTTCAATTACCTGAACATTATATTTTAACCTACCTATTACATTAAATCATTACATTCTGATGTTATAGTTCTCTTCAACATTGTTAAGATACAGTTATTTTATTATTTCAGAACATGTAATTTTGTTATTATGTACCACTGTAAAGAGGGGAGAGTACTGGTCTTCTGAGATACAGGCTGCGGCCTAGTTCAGATACCAGTCTCTCCACAATCTTGTCACTAAGACATTCATTAATTCAATAAGTTTGTATTTATTGTGTAAAAAGATAACATTTAAAAATACAAAAATGTAAAGAAAATATAACTAGAAAAAATTCCACGCGGACCAGGCAGCAGACGGGACTCGAACCCGCACCCTTCGCAATCCGGGCGAATGCACTGACCAATTATGCTACCGCGGCCCTCACGGACCGCGTCGAAATTCCTTCTAGCTATTCTTAAGCTGCAAGGCAGCGCCATCTCTTCGCATTATAGGTAAACCCACAATGTCAAATGAATACTTTTACAAGTATTAAACATTTTTAAGCGTGGAATTTTTTCTAGTTATATTTTCTTTAGATTTAAACATCAAGCAGTTACATGCTTTAAAAATAATAAAAATTATAACTACAAAAATGTAGTTCCCCATCGGCAGGTGGTTAAGGATCCAGAGACAGGAACCTCCTCACTATACGGGCCGTGTCCAGAAGTACTGCCTTCTGCATCTGACTCCTGACCCAACCACCTAACGCGAGCCTCTTAAGGTGTTTATCGAGGCACTTGGCTAATTATTATTATTTCTTTATTATTATTATTATTATTATTATATCCCTAAACACCGTGGTACGCTGGCAACCTTAATGCAAAGCGTTACAGTATAAAATTATTTACATCAGACCTGCAATCTTTTGTGATTTATGGAGGTCATTTTGCTGCCTTTCGGGAAAGAAGGAACATCCCCTGGGCCGCCCTACCTACCTCGCTTTGTGCGTCTCATTAACTTTGTGTTAATTAACATGATAATCAACATATTTTTGCATATTTTAACGAATCAACAGGTGATAATCTTATCATTTTAAACGATTTTAATACAAAAAAGATAGCTCGTATATTTTGGGTTACATTCGTTTCGCGAAAGCTCAATGTTTTTGTAAAAGGTTGAAAATAGAGGTTGTTAAGAATAAAAAATATTAATAATAAGAAATTATACTAAAAAGCCAAAAACTTTTATTTTTAAAGAAAATGTTACTTTATAAGATTTCACGCGGAATAAGCAGCAAGCGGAACTCGAACCCGCACCCTCCGCTATCAGGGCGGATGCACTGACCATTATGCAACCGCGGCCCTTAATAAACGTGTCAAGTTTCCTCCAGTATTTATTAGGCTGCGAGGCATTTAACTACTAGATGTTTTAATCAATTTATTTTGTCAAAAAGTTTTTGGAGTTTACTCCTTAAGAATCGATTTGCATATATAAGAGGCCCGGTATGAGAAAAATGTGAAGAGTAAAATGTATCGATGAATGACCTCGTTACGTTTTTGGTGCGCATCCTATGTCGCGCAACTTTGACAAACAAAGATGACGGATTGACATTAATAAAAATTTTAAAATCTGAACTGATTTTAGATATTGTTTCTGATAAAGCAATGGGGACAACGAGGTATGGTACAACCATTGATGCGGTATTTTCAAGATTCTTGAACCACGTATCTACGAACGTCCATGTGTCTTATTTTAGTTACCATAAACCACTTGTCACTGTAATTAATAATGCAGACAATGTTGATCTAATTAAAATTTAAAAAAATGATAATAGTCTGATAATAATAATTACATAATTTATCAACATTCCTAATGATATATTTATGCACACCTGAAATTGACTATTGTAAAAAGTTTATTGTAAAATATTTCGTCGATTAGTTATAATAAATGTATATGAAATGAATAAATATATATTTATATATGTTTTCATTAATTTGTTAATTTACCCTTTCATACAGTATCAATGTTTTTTAAGTTAAATAAACTCTTTTTGCGTCTGGTAAGACTATCGAATTTAAGGAGTAAACTCCAGTCGTGCGTCGGAGCTGACACACACTATTTATTTTATTTTATAGTTGTTTGTGTTTTTAATTTTTACAACTCGGCATCAAAATCTGTGAATGAACAATCACCCATAATCATTCATATCATCCCACCCTTAAGGTAGGATTTTTGTTTCCGAATTTATCTGGGACCAATTTCAAACCCAATTAATCAAAATGAAAAAAAAGAATAGTTATAATTTTTGTTATTTTAAAGCATGTAACTGCTTGATGTTTAAATCTAAAGAAAATATAACTAGAAAAAAATCCACGCGGACCAGGGGGCCAATCGCCTAACTGGATTGCTTTGGAAAACGCTATCGCTTACGATTTCATTTTGTTATTTCTAGCCGCCTGAGGTTTTCAAATGCCTCGCGCTCTTTTTTTTTCTTTTGCATTGGTAATAACAATGTTAAAGAAAATGAGCGTGAGGTATTTGAAAACCTTCGGCGGTTAGAAATAACAAAATGAAATCGTAAGCGTTAGCGTTTTCCAAAGCAATCTGGTTAGGCGATTGGCCCACAGGCAGCAGACGGGACTCGAACCCGCACCCTTCGCAATTCGGGCGAATGCACTGTGGGTTACCTATAATGCGAAGAGATGGCGCTGCCTTGCAGCTTAAGAATGGCTAGAAGAACTTCGACGCGGTCCGTGAGGGCCGCGGTAGTATAATTGGTCAGTGCATTCGCCCGGATTGCGAAGGGTGCGGGTTTGAGTCCCGTCTGCTGCCTGGTCCGCGTGGAATTTTTTCTAGTTATATTTTCTTTAAAAAAAGAGTAATCAAAATCGAATTACTCTGTAATGTGTGATGATATTTATGTGTGGTCATACATTACAAACAGTGAGTAAACAATTAATCCTCCCCTGTTTTTTTAACCTTAAGGTGGGTTTTTTTCAAATTTACTTAGGATCAAGCTCGGACTATTTGCCATTTGCAATAAAAAAAAGAATAATCTGAATCGGACTACTAAAAGTTATGCGATCATCATCATCATCAGCCTATTAATGTCCCCATTACTGGGGCACAGGCCTACCCTATGGATGGAATAGGGAGATTGGGCCATGACCCACCACGCGTGCCCAGTGCGGATTGGTGGGTGCTAACGACTGCAGATGCAGCCGGGACCAACGGTTTAAAGTGCCTTCCGAAGCACGCAGAAGCTCAAGATAGTAAATTTTTGGTCACCCATCCAATGACCGACCACTGCGAAAGTTGCTTAACTTCAACGATCGCAGCCGATCGTGCTAACCACTTGCGCCATCGAGCTCCTCGAGATATTGACATTGTGATGTGTTTTTCACAGAAGGTGACAACCCTGTGCTTTGCAGTCGCCCGCCGCATTCCTAGCAAGACAGGAAGCTTGCGGTACGCTTTTGTTTTTCAAAAACAAACTGATAACAAACTCGGCCACTTTGTAATATATTTTGTAAACATTAAACCTAAATAAATACACACTTTATATCTATATATATAAAACTCAAAGGTGACTGACTGACATAGTGATCTATCAGTTGTAGGCGAGCCGTTCTCTAGAGTAGGCGCGTTTTCTTAGGCTCCGCAAATTTTAATTGAAAAAATGTGTTTAAAGTATAGTTACCATTAGTGTTTATATTGATAGGTTCCGTATTTCACGATCTTAAATATGGTAGTAGTGTTTTTAATGAACGTTTAGTGGATATTCAGTGATAAGAGTTTTAAATTTACAAGTGTCTATAACGGCCGTTTGCGCACGGCTCGGCTTAGCTTGGTCCGACGCAGTGATGCGCTTGTTCTGAGTAAGATTAATTTTCTATATATTCAAAATGAACTGTACTATTTGTTGTAAAGAGATTGAGGTAGGAGAAATGATCAAATGTATTGGATGCAAGACAGGATATCATTATGGATGTGTGAACACCACAAGCACCATGTCTAGAGAAGGAAAGCGTACTTTTAAGTGTGATTCCTGCTCTAATGTGACCCAGCGTATACGGGTAACGGACGACACACCCGTACGTGGGGTTTGTGATGCTGCAGGATCTATAGAACCTAATAATAATCAATCCCTCGAGGAACATGTTTCTCAGTCAAAGGTCGAGGCTTTGTCATCTGTTGAGATAATTGATAAAGTTAATAAAATGATAATGGAAAAATTTTGTGCTTTTGAAGCCAACATAATACAAGAAATAAAAGCCACTGTGACTGTATTGGCATTAGAAAATAGTAAATTACGACAGGAATTGAGTGAAGCTAATACGAAATGTAGTTCTTATGAGCGGAAAATCAAAAACTTGGAGACTAATGCACAGATATGTATTGACAAGAATGTGATTCCTGATTGTTGTTGCCAAAATCTACAACCGAAAGCTATACAAATATCGCCAAAGTGTGTCGCATCTCCGGCCATTACATCTGGCACTAGTGATAAGAACAATGGAACGCAGGTACCCATTACTAAACCCTCACCCGCTCCCGCTGTTCTGAGGCCTGTTAAGGCTAGTTACTCGGCAGTGGCCAGGAAAGTAACGATTGAGACATGTGGGCAATTGGATAATAATAATGACCAGGACTGGATAGAAGTTAAAAGTAATAGGAAGAGCAATCTTATAAAAAGAGGGGACAATAACTTAATTACTTGTTTGAAGGCTGTGGAACGTAAAAATTTTTTGCACGTTTGGAGACTGCAGAAAAATACTACAGAAGAAAATTTAATGGCGTATATCAAACAAATTCTTGGAAATGACTCTGAAATTTTAATTGATAAAATTAACCCTAAAACTGAGCGTGATTATGCTTCCTTCAAGGTTGGTGTTACGTTAAGTAACTTTGAGAAACTTTGTAATCCTAAAATATGGCCTGAAAATGTGGAATTCAGCGAATGGATATGGTTTCGCCGCCCAACCGCGGCAAACTAATCAGAAACCAAGCAAATATTTTAATATTTTATACCAAAATGCCAGAGGACTTCGGACGAAGACTGCACAATGTTTATCACTATTTGAGTCAGGTTCTGATTTATTCGCTATTAGTGAAACTGGGCTAAGTGAAGCTATCGAAAACGCAGAATTTGTGCTACCTGGGTACCAAACATTAAGATGCGATCGAGCTGATGGCCGGAAGCAAGGAGGGGTACTTTTAGTGGCCACACCGAGGTTTGAATTGCGTCGAGTGACCGTGCCAGGTGATGTTGATATAGATAATCAAAGTTTTGAATTGATTTGTGCTACTGTATATATAAAAAATCGTTTTTTGTTTACTTGCTGTGTAGTGTATATTCCACCGCAGAGTGACGAGAATGAATATATGTTATTGTTTAGCATATTAGAAAATATCTGTATTAAATATAAGGGTAATTTGGTTATATTAGGAGACTTTAATTTGTATTCATGCAACATTAATATTTTAAACTATTACGAATACTTTTTGGCCTTCTGTGAGTTCATTCAATATAACACGGTCCCTAACTGCAATAATAGACAATTGGACCTCGTGCTGAGCGCGAGCGGAGGCGTGTCTGTGAGCGCAGCAGATGAGGGCCTGCAACCCGTGGACGCATATCACCCCCCCCCCCCCCCCCCTGGCCGTGCACGTGGAGCTGGGCGCATACCGCCCGCGCCCGCGCCCGCGCTCATTATCAACCGCACAGCCGCCACCCGTACCTACCACTCCTCCGCGATACACCCATTCCCTGAGTACTCATAATTCATGGAACTTCAATAAAGCCGATTTTAATTTATTATATTCTTTATTAACAGAGGCAGACTGGAGTGATCTGTATGATAGACAAGATCCGGATGTAGTTTTAAATTTATTTTATGATAAGATATATGAAATTTTTGACAAATGTGTTCCTCATAAAAAAAATCATACAAACAAAGGTGATAGCAGGTTTATTTACCCGGTGTGGTACACGGCTGAAATTATTAAAAATATAAAGTTGAAATACCGATTGCATAAAAAATATAAGTCCAGTAAATTGCGCGGTGATTATGAAAAGTTTTCACAATGTAGAGCGAAAGTTAAAATTGAAACTGCATTAGCTCATGATCAGTACCGCGACCGCGTACAGCAACACTTAGTGAGGAACCCGCGAGCTTTTTGGCAATACATAAGATCTAAGAAAGGGAAATTCAAATAATCGTAGATTGATTAAAGACGGGAGGGTACTGACGGAAAACGAATGTGCCAATGAGTTTGCTCGGTTCTTCCGTTCTGTATACAATTCAGAGCCTCCCGTGCTAAGTGTGGAGGCGGCGAGTGCAAATTCTGAAGCAGGCGCAGCGACCGGTGCCTGGGCGCACCTGACTTGCGTGACTCCCGCGGAAGTGCAACACGCACTCGCGCGCTTGCCCCCTAAACGTTCAGCAGGGCCCGATGGCATTCCTTCGTTAATTTTTAGAGATTGCAGAGCAGTGTTAGTGGAACCATTATTACATATATTCAACTTATGTATCAAAAATGCAAAGTGTCCTGATCGCTGGAAACTCACAAGGGTAGTACCGGTGCCAAAAGGTAGTGGAGGATCGGCGGCTAGTGATTACAGACCAGTTGCGGTTTTATGCACTCCAGCTAAAGTATTCGAGTCGACTATTCATAGTAGCCTGTATCCGAAAATAAGTGCTTTGTTGTCAGACGCACAGCACGGTTTCCGTCCTGGGCGGGGGACAACAGGGAACTTGTTGAATCTTATGGCACACATAGTACCGACAGTAGATGCCGGTCACCAAGTTGATGTTGCCTACTTTGATTTTAGGAAGGCCTTTGATACTGTTGATAATGATGTACTTCTATCAAAGTTGGCTAACGTAGGTTGCACACCGCACACGTTGTCATTTTTCGCCTCGTATCTACGAGACCGATGCCAATACGTGGATTGCAGCGGCAGGCTATCCGAACCCTATTTTACAAGATCAGGTGTAAGTCAAGGCAGTAATTTAGGACCTCTGCTATTTATTTTAATGATCAACGACTTGCCGAAAGTAGTCAAGATGTCTACACCATTGTTATTTGCTGATGACCTAAAATTAGTTTGCACAATAAAGGGATCCAGTCATGACTCTTTGCAACAGGATATAGATAGGGTAGTAGAGTGGAGTTTTAAAAATAAATTGTACTTCAACGTGGACAAATGTTCCGTATTATCGTTTAGTCGAGCGCGTAGCCCGAGTCACCATCAGTACTACATGGACAGCATGCCACTGAAACGTGTATCCGAAGTGAAGGACTTAGGCGTGCGCTTCACTACCGATGTGAATTTTCGACAGCATATCGTAGAAGTTTGTAAGAAAGCTTACCGGAATTTGGGCTTAGTTTTACGTCAAGCGAACGAATTCACAAATCTCAGTGCAACAAAAGCTTTATACGAATCCCTCGTAAAAAGCCATTTAGAATGCAATGCTTTAGTCTGGTCGCCACAAGAAGCGAAATATAAATTAATGTTAGAACGCATCCAGAACAAATTCGTGAGATTTATTTTTTTGAAGCAGTATGGTGTGTATCCAGGCTTTCCACTTTTGTACCCTACTCTGTTCACACTAGGCATGACGGGCCATTTTAAATTAGAAGTAAGGAGGGAAGTGTCTCTGGCCACTTATTTATTCAAAGTGATTCGTGGTAAACTAAGGAACCCAGAGATTCTTCACACAGTTCAGTTGTGTGTGCCCAACGAGTACGCGGGGCGTCGGAGGCAGCCTCCCCTGTTGTGTGTGCCGCGCGCGCGCACTAACCTGCAGCACTGCGCTCCTCTCACGCGCGCTCTACGCGCACTCAACACGCTGTCTCTGCACATTGACTTGTTTCAATGCACATTGAATGAATTCACACGGGCCGCTTATTGTATACTATCATAGAAATGTTTATTTTATTTTCGTGTTTGTGTTCTATTTTTTTTATTTTTAGTTTTGTACAATAATTGGATGTATCGTAACTGCTCTATTGTATTAGGTTATACCTGTAATGATAGATGAAAGTGATTATTAAATAAATAAATAAATAAATAAATAAATAAATAAATCAACGCACAGCCCAAACCACTGGACGGATCGGGCTGAAATTTGGCATGCAGGTAGATGTTATGACGTAGGCATCCGCTAAGAAAGGATTTTGATCAATTCTACCCTCAAGGGGATAAAATAGGGAATGAAAGTTTGTATGAAACTTTGTCAATTTTAAACCGATCGGGCTGAGACTTTGCATGCAGGTATAAGAGGAATCATAGATGAATGTCATTGTGTATAATACAAGCGTGAGTACAAAAACTGTAGTCTACACTTCAGCTCTACACCGAAGCGAAGCGAGGGCGGGCCGCTAGTACTCAATATAATTTTTAGAAACTGTTTAGTTTGAAACTATTATAAGATTTTTGAAGTTATACTTCTTTAGCCGCGTTATGAAAAAAATATGAGAGTGAAATTTTAAGATGCGCGCGCATCACTGTAACACAAAAGTAACATAATGAAGTTAGCCGCGGGCGCGTTATGAAAAAATCATGTGAGTGAAATTTCGAGATGCGCGCGCATCACTGTAACACAATAGTAACACCATGAAGTTGGCCGCGGGCGCGTTATGAATGTTAGTGTCTAATAATGGTTAATAATCCACCATTATTAGACATCTGTTCGAAAGGTACTTTGAACGATCCACGGAGCTCCATAAGATGATCGCGTTGTCAAAAACAATGTTGGCACGCTCGTCGCCTCTGATCACTGTTTTCATATTTATAATATTTATCCACATGTTTCTAGTTTCTATATAGACACAACGTGTTTTAGTTACTTACAAGTGCTAATTACATATGGACTAATAACTTAAATTCAGTAGTGATTTAAATTGAATATTTTGATTATTTATTAAATTTTTCAAATTAAAACTGAACTTTATTGACTGCGTTGACTATCCTTTTCCAATCCTTTTATTATCTTATTGTAATTAATTATCTGCATGCAATTAAAAACTATTTTTTAATAATTCCAAAAAGAAGTATAACTTCTCACGCGCGTACTTAAGTACACGCACCCATATTTTTTTTAATTTTCGGCCGACGAATAAAAACGAAGGCTCTAAAGTAGATGCGTATATAATTTTTTTCGAGTATGATCAGGCACGCATATTTTTTTAAGTAGTCCCATTTGATAATCCTTCTTAATGTTGAATGCTTGCCAAAGCCGAATATTTCGATAAAATTTCGTATCAATTATTTTTTTTGTAATAATTGTAATGTAGACGTCAAAGTTGTCAGCTATATCTAAATATCTTAACTAATTAAGAAAGTGAAATTTGGTATATGATGTCCCATATTCTGTATTTACACAACAAATACAGAAATCGTCGATTCCCAATGTACTTTGTAAATAAACAAACAAATTATATTTTTACTTTTGCGGTTTGTTGCGATGTCCAGCTCGGAAACGAACTATTTCATAAGTCAGTGATATTAGATAGCTCCAACAATAGGATAAGTTTTTGTACGCGTTATTAGTAAGTAGTTGATAGCAATGTCACTTAATTTACTGTTGTTTTTAAGTAGCCAGTGCTGGCAACACTAGCTCTCTCTGTCTTCGGCGTTCAATGAATAAAGCAGCATTCCAATTTTGTAAAACAGTTCTTTCATTTTATTTTATTTACTACAGGTTATGGGCCCAGTCATGGCCTCCTGTTAGTATAAAAGTAATAGTAATTATTAGGGAGTTTTTTGGAGTGCAAAAAAAGACAATAAATTAACCATCTTGAATATCGGCGAAAAGTGAGGTTAGGTCTGGCGACCACGTTTCGTTTTTTCTTTCGACCGAGAAGGGTTATAACTACTTGCTATATATTCACAAGGCAAGGAAGGGAGGCAAGATGGATATAAACAACACTCATAATGTGATGAAACTGGAAGGAGCAAGAAATTGGAACATATGGAAATTTCAAACTACAGTACTACTGAGGGGACAGGGATGGCTGGATATTGTAGAAGGCTGGACTGTAAAACCTGAAGGTGCAGCAGAACGAGTTATCTGGGAGTCGAAGGATGCTAAGGCTCAGACACTACTTTTAAAGCGAGGCTTTTGCGTTTGGCCAGTTTTTATTTATTTATGAGAAAACACATACAGCTATTTTTACACGAATAACCCTAATGCAATGGTGTAGTTCTTAAAATTACAATTAACAAAATAAACATAATTGTATTAAAAAAAGATAATAAAAAATAATTCCATTTTGTTACATATAAATTAACATAACATAGTATAAATACATATTTTAAAAAATGAATTAAATTATACTATTATTATTCAATACTGTCATCTCTATTACCAATTTCCATTACCACCGATCTTTTAAATAAAGATAAGGGACAGTGAAATAAATCAATTCTTACGGCAACTAGATTTAAGGTGTGCAAGGTGTTTGTCTTGGGTGTCTGTGGCACCTCTTTGGTTTCATATTTCTATGACACCAGTGCTTCAACATTTCTTTGCATTTGGATGAGTACAATAAGTGGTGAATTGTCGGATAATACAATTTACTAGCGGCCCGCCCTCGCTTCGCTTTGGTGTAGACTACAGTTTTTGTCCTCAGGCTTGTATTATACACAATGATATTCATCTATGATTCTTCTTATACCTGCATGCAAAGTCTCAGCCCGATCGGTTTAAAATTGACAAAGTTTCATACAAACTTCCATTCCCTATTTTATCCCCTTGGGGGTAGAATTGACCAAAATCCTTTCTTAGCGGATGCCTACGTCATAATATCTACCTGCATGGCAAATTTCAGCCCGATCTGTCCAGTGGTTTGGGCTGTGCGCTGATAGATCACTATGTCAGTCAGTCACCTTTGAGTTTTATATATATATAGATTTATTATTTTGCTTGGATACACATTATAGCTGGGAAATGTTTTTTCTTTGTTAGATAAATCAACCCAAACAAGTTATCTCCATAATGTAACGGTTTCCATGGGATTCTGATAGTGGGCCTCATTTCTCATTACCTTACCGCGCCCATTCCGTGGTTGACATGAATTATTTCGGATAAATGGCTGGTAATATTATAGGGGATGGGGTCATAAATAATTTGAATGTTTTCTATCGCGCTGCAAGAATTTGGCGACCCTCCAACACGATTTCTTGATAGTTAGCCACGTACAGTAAACTGCGGCTCTTATATATATATTTTTTTAAGTTTAAAAAATCTGTTATTTTTTTCTGCTCTTAAAACCTTTTATTTGATAACCTACTAAAGAGGTTGAAAAACATTGATGTTTGTGTGATGAATACGAACATTTGTACTCCAGTCATGGATGTATATATTTATATATCAGTATATGTATTCCATCCGTTACCCTAGTATCCCATAAAAGAAGCCTGCAGTGCTTACTTTGGGGCTAGGCTAATTGGTGTGAGTGTTGGAAATATTTATTTATTTAACATGGGCGAATTACCTGTTTATGTATATATTCCTGCTTGCATCGAGTTTCCATACAAGTTTTTTAGCATGATTGATTTTGATATACACTGCCCTATAGCATTTGCTTCTACGATACATTTTAAATCACGACAAAATCAGTGTTATCTCAATTGTTTGATTGTTACAAGATTCTAGAAAATCGTTAGTACATTTCTATTTTTATCGTCCGAGGCCCGTATCATTAACACCTCCAACGTTCTTATCAGCGAATGATCCAAACACTAGCTGTCGGTTTTCAGACTGACGAAGGTCCGGCCTTAGCTTGCTTTTCGAGTCAGCACCAATGGAACTAAATATATACGTATATATCATTATAATAGGTCCTTATTAAACGATGCTAAAAGTCAAATATTTATAACTAGCGGCCCGCCCTCGCTTCGCTTCGGTGTAGAGCTGAAGTGTTGACTACAGTTTTTGTTCTCAGGCTTGTATTATACACAATGACATTCATTTATGATTCTTCTTATACCTGCATGCAAAGTCTCAGCCCGATAGGTTTAAAATTGACAAAGTTTCAGGCAAACTTTCATTCCCTATTTTATCCTCTTTGGGATAGAATTGATTAAAATCTTTTCTTAGCGGATGCCTACGTCATAACATCTACCTGCATGCCAAATTTCATCCCGATCCGTCCAGTAGTTTGGGCTGTGCGTTGATAGATCACTATGTCAGTCAGTGACCTTTGAGTTTTATATATATAGATTTCGTTAGGTTATATTCCTTATCTACCTCGTGGAGCTCGATGGCGCAAGTGGTCAGCACGTTCGGCTGCCATCATTGCAGCGAAGCGACTTTCGCAGTGGTCAGATATTGGATGGGTGACCAAAACTTTACTATCTCGAGCTTCTCCGTACTTCGGAAGGTATGCTAAGCCGTTGGTCCTGCCTGCATTTGCAGTCGTTAGCACCCACCAATTCGCACTGGACCCGCGTGGTGGAGTCATGGCCCAATCTCCCTATTCCATACATAGGGAAGGAATGGAAGCAGACATACCTTACTCGGAAAGAGATCATCACCGTATCAACCCGAGCCGTTCAGTATTCCTTGTGTAAAAAATTCCTACTGCAACACGCACTAATCGGAATTGTAATGCTAAGGCCTCGCCTCGGGATAAGCTCATAAACTTACGTCGTCAACTCTCCGTACCCTAGCTTACGTCTCAGCTAACTTACGGAAGCTTACGTCTCTTCGTAGCCTAACTTACTCTCTCCGTAGCCTAGCTTACGTCTCTCCGTAGCCTAGCTTACTTCTCTCCGTAGCTTAGCTTGCGTCTCTCCGTAGCCTAGCTTACTCTCTCCGTAGCCTAGCTTACTCTCTCCGTAGCCTAGCTTACGTCTCTCCGTAGCCTAGTTTACTTCTCTCCGTAGCTTAGCTTACGTCTCTCCGTAGCCTAGCTTATGCCTCTCCGTAGCCTAGCTTAAGTTTCTCCATAACTTAGCTTAGGTCTCTTCGTAGCCTAGCTTACGTCTTCCCGTAGTAACCACTCCGAACTTTGTCTATGACCGATTGATTTTGATTACGACAGGGCTCCATTTTTAGAGCGGTCATATATATTTAAAAAGCTGATATTACATAGGATGCATGAAAATGTGGCCGCTGTCACAACAAAAAAAATGCCTAACAAACTTAAAAAAAAAGGCATACATACAGTGGAGTCGACAACTTCTTCCTTATCTATTTGCCTGTCTTGAAAGATAGACAAACAGAGGGACACATGGATGGACGGACAGACGGACAACAAAGTGATCCAATAAAGGTTCCGTTTTTCTCTTTTGAGGAAAAAACTTTAAAAAATAACTTTAAGTGTATGTGTGGGGGTGTTTTTCACATTATATGATAAATGATAGAATATGATATAAAAATTCTTGAAACTGATAATTGATAATGTTATAACGGAATGATAAAGCAACAACCGATTGATAGTAATGCTTGTAATGCACTGTTCGATACGTGTTGCACATACATCATCATGAAAAGTAGAACGCTAAATTGACAAAATAAATATAAAGTTAATTACGAAACATGTACGTTTCACCGTACATCTTGCGCCTATCGAAAACAGAAAGAGTTGATAACAAAGTAATAAAAATATGTAGTCACTGAAATAAAATTAATAGATACAATTCACTAGAATAGAATCATAAAATTGTCAAAGTTCACTTCACTCAATTTTCACTGCAGTAGGAACTTCAAATTTAATCCACCGTAAATGTACCTTCTGACTTTATTTTAATTATGATCAAGCTCCTTTATTTTATCACTTTATTAAAATGAAGTTACAAGCTCTTAGACGGACTGCTTAACCAGTTAGCCAGTGTTCAAACACGGACTACTAGAACAGTCAGTGTCGACAGTTTGAAGCTGCCATTTCACCGAGCTGCTCGGGCGGTCTGCGTATGTGTGTATTTGTTTTTTTTTTTTGAAGTTATACTTCTTTAGGCGCGTTATGAAAAAATGATGAGAGTGAAATTTAAAGATGCGCGCGCATCACTGTAACACAAAATTTTAACAGCATGAAGTTGGTCTTTAGCGACCAACTTCATGCGTTACTTTTGTGTTTACCGCACATTAAGAAAATCTACCAACAAAATAGAAATAGAATCTCTATTTAGTGGGTGCTAACGACTGCATTGTGAAGGCCCATCAAAAGTATTTATTAATCTGGAACAACGGAACCAAAGCGCGATTCAGGAGACTACAGCGCCATCTCTTGACCATTGGTGTAGTAGAACCAAAAACCACATCTTTATTTTTTGTAATAAAGTAATAGTTATAGGTATTCATATTTATAATATTTATCCACATGTTTCTAGTTTGTATATTCGGAATACGTGTTTGAGTTTCATACAAGTGCAAATCACATATGTTCTAAAAAATTATATTCAGTAGCGATTTTAATTGAATATTTTGATAATTTATTTATTTTTTCAAATTAAAACTGAACTTTATTGACTGTGTCCTTTTCCAGACTTTTTATTAATTTATTGTAATTAATTATTTGCATGCAATTAAAAACTAATTTTAAACGATGCCAAAGAAGGATAACTTCTCACGCGCCTACATAAGTACACGGTGCGTTATACATAAGTACATTTTTTATGTTATAGGGCATACGAGCAGACGGCTCACCTGATGGTAAGTGATCACCGTCGCCCATGGACACTTGCAACACCAGGAGTATCACAAATGCGATGCCGGCCTTTAAGGAAGGAGTACGCTCTTTTTTTGAAGGCTTTTGGGTCGTATTGGTCCGGTAACACTGCTGGCGACAATATATTCCACAGTTTTGTCGTACGTGTTAAAAAATTTCGACAAAAACGCACGGTTGTAGATAGCCACGCATCAAGATGATGGGGATGAAATTTTTGTCGCGATGTACGATGGTGAAATGCAGCAGCTGGAATTAAACCGAACAATTCCTCAGAACACTCCCCGTGATAAAAGCGATAGAAGATGCAGAGCGAAGCTACATCCCTACGCAAAGCCAAAGGATCAAGCTGATCGGTAAGGTCCTGGTCGTCGACGATTCGAGCCGCTCGACGCTGGATGCGATCCAAAGGGAGAAGCTGGTACTGCCCCCGCCCAAAGATGAGAGCAGTACTCCATGTGAGGCCGAACCTGTGGTGGCGTCATCTATATGCCCCACATACATCCAACTGATGGAGGAAATCATCACTCGACTCCGCAAGAGATGGCGCTATCGACGCTGCGATCGATAGGTATGGAAGCCTACATCGCGCAAGTGAAATTCGGATGCTAACACTCCGTGTGTTGTATATAACAATGCCCGAACAACATCAGTCTGGCCGCAGCCCCGAGCTACCATCATTCAGCTCGGAGGATGATCTTCCCCTTTGACTTCCTACATGTTCATAGAAGGCTGTAGTTCACTATGCAGTCGCAACTTGAAGCCATACATCCCGACTGCCTTAAGCTGCCCGTGTATGGCGGCTACAGACGGCTCCAGAGCGTGTTTGCCCTACACAATCAACAAAAACATATCAAGAGACGACCTCCATGACCGACTGGTTTGTACGCCGGGTTTAATGGTATAGCCGATTCGAGAGGTCCCGGGTTCGAATCCCGGTGGGGGCAGATGTTTGTGTGATGAATACGAGCATTAGTACTCCAGTCATGGATGTTTAATACGTATTTCTATATAAATATACTTATAGATGTACAGTATATGTATTCTATCCGTTACCCTAGCATCCCATAACACAAGCCTTATAGTGCTTACTTTGGGGCTAGGCTAATTGGTGTGAATGTCGGAAATATTTATTATTTATTTATTATTTATAGCTCAAACTACTGGACGGATCGGGATTAAATTTGGCATGCAGGTAGATGTTATGATAGCTGTGCGTTGATAGGTCACTATGTCAGTCAGTCAGTCACCTTCGAGTTTTATCTTTATATATATAATTCTTCTGTGAGCGTGTATGTCACTGAACTTCTCTTAAACGACTGGACTGATTTGGATGAAATTTTTTGTGTGTGTTCAAGGGGATCTGAGAATGGTTTAGATTCACAATTTTGTCCGCTGGACAACCCCTATTTTTTTAGGGCGGTACGAAGTTCGCTAGGTCAGCTAGTATATATAGATGATTTTCAATCATAATGAAGCCAGTTTACATTTGTTTTTTTAGCGTTTGTAATGACGCTTAAATATCAGGTTAAAATTTCAATTCGTATTTTTTTATATTAATATAGAAATCTGTATTAATGTTGTCTAGTACCCTTTTATTTAGAATACTGTATAACACGCTTACAAAGTCATATAGTTAAACTAAGAATTTAAACATACCTAGTCAGAATATGTTAAATAGTACTGTCGCTGGTGTATCTAAATCAACATATTTAAATCAATAAATAAGAAAAAAGATCAACACAGCCATCACAACTATATATGGTTAGACCGAATTGTAAACCGAATCTTGACAGAATACTAGCACCATAACTTCTTTTACTTTACGATTTCCTAAAATATCAACTCCCACAACACTCTTATACCTCTTCTATACCCACTTTTTCTAAGCTAAGCTACACTGAATAGAACGCCAGCAAAGCACCCGATTTCCAGATCTGTCAACGCCGGTATAACCGCCACTCAAACTTCCATTACCCGACGATTAACTACCCGTGAAACTGAATATCAAATCGGGCCTTAGCAATACATCACTACCCAAATTCGGCTATCAATCTGCAAGACTCGGTGCGGATTTGTACACCGCACTATTCCGCATCCCACGAGACCGTAATCCAGCTAAACGCTTTATAAGGCCTTTCACCCCTAATGCCTCGTTGCGAGAAGCTTAATTAGAAGTGTTTTAAGTAAACTTTGGTCGGCGGCAGTCAGCGCCTTGTTCCGGTACTGAAAATCTCACTTATATTATTACTTAGGAGCTCGATGGCGCAGAGGAGCTCGATGGCGCAAGTGGTTAGCGCGTTCGGCTGCGATCGTTGAACTTAAGCAACTTTCGCAGTGGTCGGTCATTGGATGGGTGACCAAATATTACTATCTCGAGCTCCTCCGTGCTTCGGAAGGCACGTTAAGCCGTTGGTCCCGGCTGCATCTGCAGTCGTTAGCACTCACCAATCCGCACTGGGCCCGCGTGGTGAGTCATGGCCCAATCTCCCTATTCCATCCATAGGGAAGGCCTGTGCCCCAGCAGTGGGGACATTAATAGGCTGATGATGATTATTATTACTTACACGTCGATATCTTCATCTTCGATTTCGGAAGAAGTTGTGTGGTTGTTGTAAATAATCAATAATCAAAATCATTTATTCAGTCTAGGCTGTTACAAGCACATATGAATGTCTAGAAGCTACGCCGTCGGTTCGTAAATCTACGGCGGGAGACCTTGTACTGAGAAGAACCGACAAGAAACTCAGCAAGGGCGGTTTTTTTCTCCCTGTTTTATCATTTACGGAGTCGTCAAGTTGAAAAATGACTTCAGAGATGATTCATGAAGTCACCTTTCATTACATAATGTGAAATTATACATTTATTGTTCACCTGCATTTTGATTGTTGTGTCACACAGTATAAATACAAACAGAGTTATTTATAATAGGTGTAATTAAACATTTACATCTTAAATATCAAAGTAGTTAGGGCAGACTCATCTCCGCTGGCAGCACCCGTTCACGAGCATGACGCATGAACCAGCCATCGCTTCGCTCAACCATATTTTAGGGAACGTAACGACCTGAACCGACACCACCGAAGAAACTTTTAAGACAGCATGACTACCCATACCCACCCATATCAACCACAACATATTTACTTAGGTAAAGGCTTTTGTGTGATGTTTTAATAATGATCATACAGGGTTATCCCGGGCTTCTCCTCCTATAGAGAACCTCGGGCAGCGTATCTTCAGACGGCAGGGGTCAGCTCGCACACAATGACAGAAGAAGGCTGCTTGTATTATACTTTTCTTAAATCAGTTTTTATTGGAGTCCGACCGAAACTGGTTTTCCAGCCGAAACCGAAACCGAAACTCACGTGGTCAAGATTAAAATTCTTTAAAATACTGAAATTTAGTACATTTTACCCATTATTCAGCATTAATTGGGACATGAAATGGAAACACAGTATATTTATTTAGTAGTAGTTTATAATTTTGTTGTAGGTAATCATTTATTAAATATATTATATATAAAATATTAATATTATTTTTATTATTTTTTCAAATTAAGTTCTCATAGCTAAATTTTTATCAGTTATCAATAATCAATTCACAAATTGTTACTGTTTCATTCGTATTGAATATTGGTATTTTGAAATATTATTAATTAATACTTTGGTTTGTATTTGTACTTAGAAGAATCATCAATCTCTTTTATCTCAATATAGGAAACTGCACTTCTCAATATAGGATATGTGCACGACAACTTCCGAAATCAGTTTTGGTTTCGGCAAAAGTTTCGGCCAATTTTGGCCGAAACCGAAACTGCCGCCGAAACTTAATTTTTGGCCGAATCTCGGCCGAAACCGAAACCGAACTTTCGGTCGGACACTAGTTTTTATTAATATCATAATCATATATGACATAAAATAGTCTTCTTTTATGTTTATTGTCAATTATATTCAAATTATAAATATTCTTATAGCTGCCAGCCGTTAGTTAGAGAAAATAAAAAATAAGCATAAATGTATGGTAGCGGGCGATATAGTACCTTTAAGCAAAAATGATTACATTGTGTATTACCAGATTGATTGATAATTAGTAAGATATAAAGTAAGTTAATGTGTGGAGCTCGGTGGTCGGTCATTGGACGGGTGACCAATAGTCTTCTATCTCGAGTTCCTCCGAGGCACGTTAAGCTGTTGGTCCCAGCTGCATCTGCAGTCGTTAGCACCCGCCAATCCAATTTCCCTCTACCATCCATAGGGAAGACCTGTGCCACAGCAGTGGGGACATTAATAGGCTGTTGCTGATGATGATGATGAAAGTTAGCTTACCTGTAAATAAATACTGAAGCTTAAGTAAGTAAAAAAATTATAAAAGTAAAGTAAATAGGTACATAAATGTCTAGTAAATTTTTATTGATATTAGAAATGTTACTTATAATTAATCGTTTAATACAAACAGGTTTTCGCAATTGAAACCAAATCGTTAAAATCCACACATCAAAAGTGTCTAGAGATCAAAGAAACTTTTGAAATAAACGTTATCCTATTCTAAAAATATATCTAAAAGACTTGATATGGTAAATACCTATTGATCCCACCAAAAACATTTTCATGTAAAATGTTGTCAAGACAAGATATTTTGACTAAAGTGTAATATTTGTTTCTTAGGTTTTCACGCACATCAGTCTATTAAAATAAAACTACTTTTAACGTGTTAATGCACGAACTTTATTTATTTATGGACGTTTCGCAGCCTTTTCAGGTCTGCATCGTCAGAATAAAGTGTGATGTTTGTGATGTTAGGCCTTCTAGAGTTAGAAAGTGTAGAATTGGAAGCTTGGCTCTAATATTTTTTTGACACTGCGAGTCATATGGTCTCATCATGGCAACATTTTACATAAAATGTTTTTGGTGGGATTTCATTTCTATTTGTGAGTTGCTTGTGATGAAATATACTTATAGCGATAACGATATTCTTTTCCCGGTATCAAATTTTCAGACTTCTAGCGTCAAAAATGCGGAAGTCTATTCTGCTATAAAACAAAATTTAAGGGATTGGGGGATAAAAGTTACAAGTTTTATAATTTTGTTGATGTTTATGTACTAATAATTTCAGGTTTCTAGTACATTAGAAAATAGATATCAATAAAATCTAAAGTATAAGAGCTATGCAATTAAAACTTTATACGTTTAATAAGTTAGCTATTGACAACATATCCCGATTTTTTTTATATTTTTTTTATCCAAAACCAAGTTATAAGGGTTCAAAACACGAGAAAGCGCTTCGCGTGGTTCGTCTTTTCGTCTTGGCGGGGGCACAACTGTGCCCTTAGATTGTATCATTTTCATTTAACAAGTTCACTTACTCCCTACACACCATTGATGAGTATAAAAAATGGGTGCGTGTACTTATGTAGGCGCGTGAGAAGTTATCCTTCTTTGGCATCGTTTAAAATTAGTTTTTAATTACATGCAAATAATTAATTACAATAAATTAATAAAAAGTCTGGAAAAGGACACAGTCAATAAAGTTCAGTTTTAATTTGAAAAAATAAATAAATAATCAAAATATTCAATTAAAATCGCTACTGAATATAATTTATTAGAACATATGTGATTTGCACTTGTATGAAACTCAAACACGTATTCCGAATATACTAACTAGAAACATGTGGATAAATATTATAAATATGAATACCTATCACTGTTACTTTATTACAAAAAATAAAGATGTGGTTTTTGGTTCTACTACACCAATGGTCAAGAGATGGCGCTGTAGTCTCCTGAATCGCGCTTTGGTTCCGTTGTTCCAGATTAATAAATACTTTTGATAGGCCTTCACAATGCAGTCGTAAGCACCCACTAAATAGAGATTCTATTTCTATTTTGTTGGTAGATTTTCTTAATGTGCGGTAAACACAAAAGTAACGCATGAAGTTGGTCGCTAAAGCGACCAACTTCATGCTGTTAAAATTTTGTGTTACAGTGATGCGCGCGCATCTTAAAATTTCACTCTCATCATTTTTTCATAACGCGCCTAAAGAAGTATATCTTCAAAAAAATCAGCAATTTAAATTAGAACATCTATGTGGGGAAACAATTTGGATTAATAAGTAGAAAAACACATTTTTTTAAATAAAGCTATAATATGAGCCTTTGGGCGTGGGGTTATACACGCCCATTAACCCAGCCCCTGGGAGAGTAGAGTCACCTCCTCTACTCTTCACTTGGGCAAGTCCTGTCTGGCGCGTCCACGTCGCGGGGGCGGGCATCTTACGCTTTAGTAAGCCGAAGTGTGTAGATGGTGGAGTTCAGCAGGGACCCAGTACTGAAATGAAATGAAATGAAATGTCATTTATTCAGTCTAGGCTGTTACAAGCACTTGTGAAGGTCAAGAAGCTACGCCATCGGTTCGCAAAACTACGGCGGGAGACCTTGTACTGAGAAGAACCGGCAAGAAACTCAGCAAGGGCTGTTTTTTTCTCCCTGTATTGTTATATACAGTGTCGTTAAGTTGAAAAATTACTTCAGAAATACGTCTGAAGTCACTTTCCATTACATCATCTAGAATATAAATATATAGTTACAATTAATTTTATAGTTAACATTATATGTAGTATATAAGCAGCAAGCGGCATTAGATAGGTACAATTTTACTGTTATGAAAAATGACTAATACCCATTTAATATCAAATTATAAGAAACACTATGTCCATGCATTACGATCATTTATATAATCATCAACTTTATAATAGCCCTTATTCATAAGAGTATTTTTGATCTGAGATTTAAATTTAGTCAGTGGAAGCTCAATCAGATCTTGGGGAACTTTGTTAAACAATGCAATACTACAACCCAGAAATGAACCTCTTGTTCTTTCGCTTCACTTACTGTGGGGTATAACGCAGAACCCGTGTCCAGGGTAACGGGTGAAGACCTCAACGCTGGTGAATGCGGAGGCAATAGTTGTCGGTACGGACTTACCAGCGGAGGAGGCGAGCCACAGGGGCTTAGAACCTGAATCCTGATGGAGGGCAGCGGTAACCATCAGTACCGAAGTGAAGCGAAAGAACCATATGTTCTAGACCGGTTCACTTCTGGATTACTATGACCACTGAGGTTATAGTACCGCGATGTAGAAAGTAACGGGAACCTACTACATTAATTATCCCATGAGAGTTGCAATGATGAGTATCTCTTATCTATTAGACAAGTCCGTCCGTCCGTCTGTCTGTGGTGCTGTTTCAGCGGCCAAACCGTAAGAGATAGATAAAGAGAATATTTAAGTTATAAGTTATGAATAGTCTGATAAGTCTACAAACCGGATTTGAGTAACGTAGCACTTCCGGTTTTCGAGATATCACGTGATTGTAATTATCACAATTTTAATTAACTATTTAAAGGTTATTTTTTTTTTCTTTTTTTTTTATTAAATAATTTCAAACGAAACCACACAAAATCTCCGAAGTTCTCAATTAATTAAATACATTTTTAAATCAGGTTTTGGTGAACATTTGGTTCACTGGTTTGCTAGTGAGTAATAATATGAGAGCCAACTTAAAGCGAACATTAATGTTTTCCAATAAACGTGAGTCAGCTAAAATATTTACTAGTAAAAATCATTTTATATTTCGCAGTATTTGTTTGGTACCGGTTTCTGTGAAATGTTTATTACCATACCATCATAAAATTTCACAAGGGAATAAATGTTCGTAACCCATTTACAACTTTTCATGAATCGTAAAAACGCGTAGGTATTAAGTATTGGATTCACTGTAATAACATGTTTACGTGTATGGGAGTAATTAAACACCACCATATATTTTACAGTAACGGGAATATGAATAATATACTTATCAAAACTTTCTTTGGATAATCACATTGTTTTATTCTTAAACCTAAACAAAAATGAAAAAAAAAACATTTAAGTCTATGCGCAACACAAACAACCTCTTGGAGCTACAGAAAAAAAAAATGTGTGTGTCAGCTCCGACGCACGACCGGAGTTTACACTCTAAAAACGATTGTCTTTGAACAGACACAAAGAAAATCAAGTCCGAAGAAGTCGGTTACAAGTAGAGATACCTCAGGAATCGTCCCATGGTTTCGACTATCATAGGTTCCATGTCACAAATTTTATCATCTAACATCAGCGATATTCATCATATATTTTATTATGTATTTCTGGAAACACACAATTTAAAAAATATCACACACTAGTCATCATTTTGTAAATATGTATTATAATTCCATCTGTACTGAAAATCACTATTCCAGAGTGCTGGACACTTACCGGCATTTCTCTATATTCTGTTATTTATTTGTTTTCATTAATTTTGCTCCGATTTTATCTATTTTTAGTTTATTTATTTTATTGACATTTTTGACAACTTAATGTTTTTTATCCGTTGCCATGGCTAAAAGTGAAAGGTGCGCAGATGAGGTTGCGCACAAAAAAGGTCATTAATGTCAATCATCGATAGATTTCACTCCTCACATTTTTCTCGTACCGGGCCCCTTATATATGCAAATCGATTCTTATGGAGTAAACTCCAAAAATAAAAAGTAAATACATTTTTCCATTGATCGAGTTTTTAGTCGTAAAACTCTACCACAAGTTTCTCTGCGATTGTTTTCCAAACGACTACTGAGTCGTATTTATCTACAATCCTATGTTTAAGGTATTCAATATATCGGTGTCGTATTATACGAGTATTTATTATTCGGTAATATCACCTTTCCAATATCCTCGCGGTATTAACAGTCGAGCAGGTTTCCCGTTATCCCCTCCTCTCGTCTCATTGGCCGTTGTTTTCTCGTGAAATCTAAATGAGATATTTAAGAAGCCAATAACCAGCAGGTGATTGGAAATCATCATGCTTCACTGAATGTGTATTATTGTAACAACTTTTCGCGTATACAATGCTTTCTGGAAACTTCACAGCATTCTTCTAGTAATAGGGTGTTTGACAGTGTATACGCCATTTGTGCATGTAAAAATTGTAGTTCATATGTGTCAAAATAGATGGCGCTGTTGTTTTCTGCATCACGCTTGCAAATTTGTTTGGAGCTACATATAGGCAAAACGTCACCAAACTAATAAAGAAATCTATGGTCAAACAAAATCCACCTTAGTTTCATTTAATTCTTTTGCACCTAAGCTCTCGGATTTTAAGAGTCATTTTGGCTTGAACAGACAGTGTTAAAAATAAAGTGCCAATTGTTAGCAGATCTGTGTTAAGAATGAATATTGGCAGGGGTATTTTATTATTTTTACAAAAAAAAGATATTCATGATTTTACTAAAAACTAACGAAGAAGATAAGAGGAGCTCGATGGCGCAAGTGGTTAGCGCGTTCGGCTGCGATCGTTGAATTTAAGCAACTTTCGCAGTGGTCGGTCATTGGATGGGTGACCAAAAAACTTCTATCTCGAGTTCCTCTGTGCTTCGGAAGGCACGTTAAGCCGTTGGTCCCTGCTGCATCTGCAGTCGTTAGCACCCACCAACCTGCACTGGGCCCGCGTTGTGGGTCATGGCCCATCTCCCTATTCCATCCATTGGGAAAGCCTGTGCCCCTGCAGTGGGGACATTAATAGGCTGATGATGATGATGAAAAAGATAATAGCTTACTATGTATTTGACTATATGTTTTAAACTGTATGATGCAATAAAGAGTATAATAGTTTTCTTATCTATTGTCACGTGACCCAAAACGCTTGGGATGACGTCACACGCAAGTAAACTTCCGGTTAAAATGACATTACATTGTATCGTTTGACGTTTTCATAACAGTCGTGTGACGTCATACATTAGCCATATTGTCCAGAGAAACGTTTTTGCGGCAACTTGAAAATGGAGTTTTTGATTTGGTTATTTATACTGAAATACACAACATAATGATGAATATCCACTTTTTACTGACTCCATAAACATTAGTCAATAACGTGAGATCGTTTTCTAATACTTGTCAAATACCCTATTATAAAAAATGTGAAGTGAAACTTCTTTTCTTAAGTAAACCTAACATTAGGCGGTGCATACGGCATAGGGGAATGGAGCAGGCTCCCATCACTCATATATATGTATATACTAGCTGTACCAGCGAACTTCGTACCGCAATAAAAAAAAAAACTTCGTACCGCCATAAAAAACTAGGTTGGTGGTAGAAGGGTGAAAAGTTAGGGTAGTATGTATTTTTATATGATGTATCATAAAAAAAAAAATTTTTGACCAAAACAAAAAAAAATTAACCGATTCTCAGACCTACTGAATATGCATATAAAATTTCACGAAATAATGGTCGAGCCGTTTCGGAGTAGTTCAATTACGCATACCGTGACACGAGAATTATATATATATATTTGTACTGTTTCAGCCTTCACCGAGTTATCCTCCAACTTTCAGTGCATGAATTTTTAAGATGTGCTTCATAAATATTACATTTTATGAAAATAAGAGAACATAAGACAGTGTAGACAATAGATTTAAATATTTTATATTGAATATTTATTTTAGTACCGTATTTCTAAGCTAAGCTTACTCAAATTATATTAAAAAAAAAACAGGTTTTGAAATACACATTGCCCTGGATAAATAATTTAACTGTTAATATATTGCACGCTTTTTTTACAGGACTTATAGTTATAATTTTTATAATTTTAAAGCACGTAACTGCTTGATGTTTAAATCTAAAGAAAATATAACTAGAAAAAATTCCACGCGGACCAGGCAGCAGACGGGACTCGAACCCGCACCCTTCGCAATCCGGGCGAATGCACTGACCAATTATGCTACCGCGGCCCTCACGGACCGCGTCGAAATTCTTCTAGCCTGAATAGATATAATTACTTATGTTTTTTTTAAGCATTTAACTGCTAGATGTTTAAATCTAAGGATATTTTTTCTAGTAAAACTTTTCTTTAGGGTAATTAGTGATAGTAATGTATATATGCATTGTAAGTTATTTTTTGTATTTCTCATGATATCAAAATTTTTACAAGAAACTCGCATTTCCAAATTCATCACCTTGATGATTTGAACTCAAATATATTGTCGCGTGTGACGCTCGTAGCATTTCAGCCTTCTCCAAGTTACCCTCCAACTTTCATGCTCATCGGGAAGAGCTGTGCAGGTACCTCACACAAACACATATATATATATACATATATATATATCATCATCAGCCTATAAATGTCCCCACTGCTGGGGCACAGGCCTTCCCTATGGATGGAATAGGGAGATTGGGACATGATCCACCACTCGGGCCCAGTGCGGATTGGTGGGTGCTGACGACTGCAGATGCAGCCGGGACCAACGGCTAAACGAGCCTTCCGAAGCACGGAGGAGCTCGAGATAGAAAATTGTTGGTCACCCATCCATATGTATATATATCTTAATATATATAAATCTCGTGTCACAATGTTTGTCCTCAATGGACTCCTAAACCACTGAACCGATTATAATAAAATTCGCACACCGTGTGCAGTTCGATCCAACTTGAGAGATAGGATAGTTTAAATCTCAAATTATAGTCGCAATTTTAATTTATTGCAAATTATTACTTTTGGGCGGTACGAAGTTCGCCGAGTCAGCTAGTATATATATATATATGTATCGTCAATAGTCGTGTGACGCTCGTGACGCATTTCCGTTTCATCTTTTCCTAAGGATTTTTTCATTTACAAGCCGTCTGAAAAAAATTTTCCCTTCAATAATAACATATAGGTATATAAACCTGCATCAATCCTTTTCCTATATCCTTTCCGCGTACTCCAGCACATTTGCATGAAAAACAAGAGCGGGACATGAATAAATAGTGCCAGTTCGAATCTCGGCTTATGCAAACGGGCGGACGCTGATCTACATTCATTGCGAGATTTACTAAGAACCACGTGGTCTGCGTTTGAATATTTGCAACTAAATATTACAAGGAAAACCATGTAGGTACCAAAGAAAGTTTTACCGGTACAAAGGCGAAGTGATATTTGTTCCATTTTAGCCTGATGGACCGAAGGAAATTCTTCTCGTTCCAGATAATATAATATTTATCTTACTCATATTATAAATGAGTTAGTTTGTGTGTTTATAACTCAATCTCAAAAAACTATAGTTCGCAAAAGCATACACACATCAAAGAAAGTTTGCGATCACTTTGAAAAGATTGTTTTTTGTGTTACAGAACACATTTTGTAATTTTTCTTTTCCTGATAAGATTCTAAATATTAAAATCAGAATAAGAATATAAAACAATAATTCAAAAAAGACATGCAATCCAAGCTGACACACATTCAGAAATCTGATTTAGTCAATATTATCGAATTTGAAATATTTTTTCACGGAAAGTTGTGATTTAAAAAATGCCACAAGTATTATCAGATGTTTTACGAGCCAGAATTGTAACTTTGAGGGAAGAAGGCTATTCTACGAGAGAAATAGCACGCAGAGTTGCTATATCCCAATCCTGTGTAGTAACCACGTTGCAGATGTACCACGGCATGGATAATTTAGCTGATCGACCCCGCAGCGGTCGCCCAGCTGTTTTGACAGCTGCTCAGAAGCGCTACATCAGGTTGCTGATAACCCAACAATAAACGCCACTAAATTAAAAGCAGATATACGGGCTGCTTCCGAACTTGAAGTAGGCACTCAGACCATTCGGAATTGCTTACACAAGGCTGGATTACAAGCACGGAGGTCTTGGCGAGCACCTTTGAATTCACAGGAACGTCAGCGACGGCGATAACAGTGGGCTAGGCTCCGGCAAAACGAAGAAGACGAACAGGAAAACATTTGGCATAACTGCCCCTTCGTTGACGAATCTTGAAACAGTACTCATCGAGATAACCGATGTGTCCATGTTTGGCGAAGACCTGGAGACTCTGAAAGGCAAAGAACGGCCACTGGAACGGTTCAGTAAGGCAGGAAATCAGTGTCCTTTTGGGGTGGTATTATGATTGGGGCTAGAACGCCTTTAACCCCTTATCAAGGCTTCAGGACGGTAGACAGATAAATAATATATATATAATAAAACAGTCGCTATTGATGGAATCGTCAGACCTTTCCGAGTAAACCATGGGCACCAGTTGGTACTGGTTGACGATAATGCGCCCGCACATCGAGCTCAACGAAGTCAATGCTCCTCTCGAGAATATGAAATCACAAGGTTAGACTAGTCTGCCGGCTCTCCTGACTTTTACCCAGTAGAGCACGCGTGGGGTGCTCTTAAGCACGCTGTTTGGAACCGGCAGCCCCCATCCCAGACAGTGCCGCAGCTCAGGGAAGCTGCGGTTTAAGAATGGGACAGGTTTCCACAAGAAAAGCTGGATAACTTGATCGTCAGAATGCCCAGGAGGATCTCCGCATGTGTTCGAGCCAGAGGAGGAGTTATTTTGTATTAGATAAACAACAATTTATTAATAAAAGGTATTTAAGTTTGGTTAAACTATCTTTTTATTTCTATCAAAGTTCTTTTACAATCGCCATAGGATTGAATTATTAAATTTTTTAAATTTAAAAATAAAATATGTTTTAATTTCAGAAAGTTTTTTTTTAAATAAGAACAATTTCTCTTGATTAAGTTAAATTTTGAAAATATATCAGCTTTTGCAAGTGATTACTTTCAAATTCCAGGAGCTCGATGGCGCAAGTGGTTAGCGCGTTCGGCTGCGATCGTTGAACTTAAGCAACTTTCGCAGTGGTCGGTCATTGGATGAGTGACCAAAAATTTACTATCTCGAGTTCCTCCGTGCTTCGGAAGGCACGTTAAGCCGTTGGTTCCGGCTGCATCTGCAGTCGTTAGCACCCACCAATCCGCACTGGGCCCGCGTGGTGGGTCATGGCCCAATCTCCCTATTCCATCCATAGGGAAGGCCTGTGCCCCAGCAGTGGAAACATTAATAGGCTGATGATGATGATATTGTGCCTTGTGTCCATAGCTGTAATGAATTTGACATACAAAGAATCTGAAAACATAATGGATATTATCATATAAAATTAATCTTTAAAACGTGAAAGGCACACACACCACACATGCATGCACACATACTTACACACACAGCCATACGCGCACACACATTCACACGCACACGCACACACACGCACACAAAATGTATGTATTTATATAAATGTATTCTGTAAATCAACTCCGCTGTCCTATTTAGTCACATTTATTTAATGTATATCAAAATCCTTCCCCCACAGGTCAGGCTAAGCCTAGTGTGGGGGCTCGTGACACTTGTAGCGTTTGCCTTGGCCGAGTTACCCTCCAACTTTCATGCTCGTCGGGAGGAGCTGCTCACGCATCCCACACCCACACTCACACACTCATATAGGTAAATACATAGGTATATAGTTGTGTGGCATTCGTGACGCATTTGCATTTCATCTTATCCATAGGATTTTTCCATTTGCACCCCGTCCGAAGAATTTTCACTTCAAACATTAAATTAAAAAAAATTAAATTGTCTTATTTCTTTACCATACATCTGGTTACATAGATAAAGGTAGGCTCTTATTTTTAAGTGTAAGACACCTGCACCAAAAAGAACTACTCTTCCATAGCATGAGTTACATTATGGTAAGGTCATTCATTTTATTAAGATTAAATATATTATATTGTGAGTTACACCACAGAGGTAGTTAAAGTTAAATTACTAAGAATTTACATGGCAATTTACGATAAAATAAGTTGGTGCAACTCATGCTAATCAAAGCACTTCTAAATTACACAAGAATACAATGTAAACTAACTAAGCGGGGTGTTTATGTATGTGTGTGTGCGTGTGTGTGTGTATGTGTGTATGTGTATATGCGTGTGTGTGTGCGTGGCTGTGTTTGCATATAAGACATATATATGATATATACATATAAAATTCATACTGTCGCAACTTGACCTTGCTCAGATGAATTCGATATTCTATGACGATGTTCCTATTCCTTACTCGGCGCAAGTAAAGGACCTGGGTTTGATTGTAGATGAAAAACTTTCCTGGATAGACCATGTCGATTTCGTCTCGCAAAGAGTGACCAATTCTCTAAGATCTCTTTACAGGTTTAAGTTCTTTCTGCCCACTCGTACCAAGATTGCCCTTGTTCAATCTCTCATTCTTCCTATCATCGATTACTCCGACGTATGTTATCCCGATATAAATGAAAATCTTCTAAATAAGTTGGATCGCCTTCTTAATAACTGTATCCGCTTCATATATGGCTTACGTAAATACGACCATATTTCACATTTTCGTCATCAGCTCAAGTGGCTTCCTATTCGCGAGCGTAGGAACCTCACAGTTGTTTGTGCCCTTTTCAATCTTCTCTTCGATCCACATACACCGGTTTACCTAAAAAGCAGATTTAGGTTTCTGAGTGATTCTCATGACCGTGTCCTCCGTTCAACGGACAATCTCCTTCTGCATACTCCCGTCCATTCTTCTGGCTTCGTCTCCTACTCTTTCACTGTCACGGCGGTACGTCTCTGGAATGACTTGCCCCCCAATATACGTAAGGCTCCTAACAAACTTGCATTTAGGGCATTGGTTCGTGAGCACTATCTCAATAGCATTAAACAGCGTTCTCATATATGACTGACATAATCGTATACTTATGTATGTATTGTATGTATGTATATGTGTGTATCTATGTATATATATATATATGTATGTATGTGTATGTATGTGTGTATTATGTATGTGTATTCCGTTAAGAGTATTTGTATCCTTGGTTTATCTTACATTTGTCTTTATTGCGCCCCCGTCATATCAGTTCTTTCTCACGCTCTTACTGGTCGACTGGTAGAGAATGCCTTATGGCATTATGTCCGCCATTTGCTGTGTTATGTTGCAATAAAGTTTAAATAAAAAAATAAATAAATAAATACTGTATTTTGTAGGTTTTTTAATATAAAATTGTTTTTTCTATACATAGATTTATATTTATATACCTATATAAAAAATAAGTTACTATACGTAAAATAGAAAGCCAAGGCCATTTGGCTACGTATATTTGTTTATCCCAGCTCTGTGGATAAACAAATATACATGACCGATTTGTCAGCAGTGTCTCACACGACCCGGCCCGCCACGAGTACGACCTCAGTTGTCACTCGGTCAGAAAACGGTGAGTGCAGAAGGTAATCCCATGTATGTACGATCAGCCAATTTGATTCCTTACCCACCATAAGCATATTTTGTTACAACCATTTCAAAACGATAAGGTAGATTTATGCTTAAATACCTTTCATCTCAGCCTCCTTAACATGAATTTTTATTTACTAATCTAATTTAATTTATTAATTCATTTGATTTTTTTAATCAAATTTTAATCTTAGTCTAATTTAATTATTCAATGTTATAATTTTATTTATTGTTTAAACATTTAACTGCTAGATGTTCAAATGTAAAGAAAAGTTTACTAGAAAAAAATCCACACGGAGCAGGCAGCGGACGGGACTCGAACCAGCATCCTTCGCTATCCGGGCGAATGCACTGACCATTATGCTACCACGGCCCTATTAGCCGCGTCGAAATTTTCCTAGCCTTAATAGGGCCGTGGTAGCATATTTGACATGTCTGATTTTACCGCCTTCCTGTGACATAATTTTGACATCGAATTATTTGGAGTTTTGCCCATTTACTAATGTTTTTTTTATTACTTTACCAGCGTTTTTTATAATGTCAAGAAAAGAGTTTCTGTTACATTTAGGATTTTAAAAGTTATTTTGAAATTCAAAGTACTATTCCAATTTTGTTTATAACACGATTGAAAATAAAGGTCATATTTCAATGGAACTCGTGTCCGCAGTGGTCCCAACTGGTCCGAGATATCGTGTCCATGAGCGGTGTCTATGTGTGCGTTGCTTGAACGCACTTTATATGCAGATTACCTCCTGTACTTAATATTTTGTGACTCTGCAGTGTGCCCTCTGAACTAGTCTGTCAGCTACCACTTCAACCACCCGCTGCGAGGCTGCGATTGGCCTTGACACGCTGAAAATATAAATTGGAGCTTTTCAACCAGAATTAAGTAACGAATGAGAAAAGAATGCGACAAACCCTATCGAAGATTTTCATTACAGTTTTAAATGTTTTTTGGTGATGAATTTCGTCGTAGCGTTTAGATCTCCGTGGCCTTTGTTTGTACGCCGGATTTCATGGTGTCGCTGACTCGAGAGACTCGAACCCGGACGGGTTCGAATCCCGATGGGGGCAAATGTTTGTGTGATGAATAGGAGCAGTTGTACTCCAGTCATGGATGTTTAATATGTATTTCTATATAAATATACTAGCTTAAAACAAAAAAAATAAATACCATAACAATGAACCTTAAAAAATAAAATATAATTACTAAAATACATTATTAAAAGGAGTCCCTTTAGGCAAGATTCCGAAGATACTGGCAGCGTTCCCCCTTTGAATAGCTAGACTAATTCTTTGACCGAGGTAGCTGCCAGCTCTTCGGTCTCCTGTGATGTCGACTAATCTTTTTGCTATTTTTATTTTTATACTTATATGTACAGTATATGTATTCTATTCGTTACTCTAGTATCCCATAACACAAGCCTTATATTGCTTAGTTTGGGGCTAGGCTAATTGGTGTAAGTGTTGGAAATATTTATTTATTTATTTATCCGTTACCCTAGCATCCCATAACACATGCCTCACAGCGCTTACTTTGGAGCTAGGCTAATTGGTGTGAATGTTGATAAAATTTATTTCTTTGTTGTTTTAATTAGGCCCAGGGATTGGTATAAATTCTTTTTAATGGTACGTCCTAATACGGTTAAATTTGTTCAATATATTTTGATATGGAGTAATTTTGAAATGATAAAAGAAAATGTTACTTTTGCACTTTTGAAAATGTCACCCCAATCTTCTTTAATAAAAACAATCATAGCCACTGTCTGTTCCGTTGTGTTGTGGTCAGGATGCTTATATTTCCTATACATCCAAATCTGTTCGCGAATTTATTAGATATGGTGATTAAAGAAATGTACATTTATGCATTGGTGCATATGCTCTGAACACTCCTTCCACAACAGTAATAATAAATATTTCCAACACTCACAACAATTAGCCTAGCCCCAAAGTAAGCACTATAAGGCTTTTGTTATGGGATACTAGGGTATCGGATAGAATACATATACTGTATATAAGTATATTTTTATACTTATATATGTGTGATATATATATTAAACATCCATGACTGGAGTACAAATGCTCGTATTCATCAAACATCTGCCCCCACTGGGATTTGAACCCGGGACCTCTCGTGTCGGCGACACCATGAAACCCAGCGAACAAACCACTCGACCACGGAGGTCGTCGAAGCAGTCATGTAAGAAAGTGTTATTAACTAAGTTGTAAGTCGAGGAGCGCGGGTGGTTAGCGCCTTCGGCTGCGATCGTTGAAGATAAGGAACTCACGCAGTGGTCGGTGATTGGATGGGTGACCAAAAATCTTCTATCTCGAGTTGCTCCGTGCTTCGCGAGGCACGTTAAGCCGTTGGTCCCGGCTGCATTTACCGTTAGCACCCACCAATCCGCACTGGGCCCGTGTGGTGGGTCATGTCCTATGCCCCAGCTGGCTGGCATAGGCTGATGATGATGATGAACTTTGTCGTAAAACTGAGTCGCAATTTTCTAAAACGTCTATTAGGTACCTTTTGTGACGTAAAAAAATTGTATAAATTTTTCCCTTGCCACACTTAATAACTATGATCAACTTTTAAAAAGTAAAAGGCAAGTCGTTCTTCCATTTTTAGGGTTCCGTACCCAAAGGGTAAAAACGGGACCCCATTACTAAATCTTCGCTTTCCGTCTATCTGTTTGTCTGTCATCAGACTGTATGTCATGAACCGTAATAGCTAGACTTTATAAATAGTTCTTTACCGTAATAGTTTCTTTACAGTTGAAAGTTGATCTATTTAATGAGTGATGTGCGTTAAAACCTAAGAAACAAATAAAATAAATATTTATGTGGTGCTCCTATACAACCAACGCGTCTTTATGCCGCTTTTTGCTCGATACGATACAATGAAATGAAATGAAAAGTCATTTATTCAGTCTAGACTATTAAAAGCACTTGTGAAGGTCAAGAAGCTACGCCATCGGTTCGCAAAACTACGGCGGGAGACCTTGTACTGAGAAGAACCGGCAAGAAACTCAGCAAGGGCTGTTTTTTTCTCCCTGTATTGTTTATATACAGAGTCGTCAAGTTGAAAAATGACTTCAGAGATACGTCTGATACCAACTTCCATTACATCATGTAGAATATAAATATACACCGTGTTCCTGAGGATTCATACATAAACTTTGAATAACACTTCTATAGCTCTTGTTGAACATATCGTGCAAAGAAAGTAGTAGTTTAAATAGCACAGTTTTTAGGTTATTGGTAATTTAAGTTTAACCAACTTAATTGTGTTGTTCAGTGAGAATGTGTCTTTATCTGTGAGATGTTGCCACTTTGTGCAACCAAAAATATTAAACTATCAACTCTTTGTCAATGGTCATTAAGTCGTAGTTTCAAAAGTCATTTAAAAAACATTGTTGACATCAAGAAAAGTTTCAAAAAGTTTATGTGGACATGTGAACCAAGGTTTCAAATGCGACGTTGCCAGCTAAGGTAAAGAGTAATTCATATTAGATAAATTACATCTAAGCATTTAGTTTGTATGAAAACAAAAAATGATAAAAAAATTGGAATTCATGAAAGTGTCCATAGTAAAAAATGATCAATCTAATAGTCTGAATAACATGCCAAAGTTAGTGTATAACCTCCGGAACACGGTGTATAGTTACAATAAATTTTATAGTTAACATTATATTTAGTATGTAGAAAGCGGCATTGATACAGTTTCTTATATTGTACAGATGATACAGTTTCTAAAATTGTAAAGAAAATGGTACGGAACCGACACACACTTGATCGTTTTTTTTGCTTTTCGCTTCCGCGTCCACAACCAATGTGGCAGATTTATTTCATTGCCTCCAGCAAAAGCGGTAGTAATCAAGTATGAATTGTCCTCATCGTAAGAGACCGTAAAGTTCTTGAACAAACTTCCAGTTCTTGGTAAGAAAACCGGAGTCGTTATGTGACCTTTCAGTGCATTGATGTGGCGAGTCTTTATAAACACCAACGCCCTCTGTTGGCAATAAACGGTGAGCTCCGTTCGCGCTTTATTAGGGCATACGGTGCGTATATGGTAGATAAGCAACAGCGATTATGTAAGTGTGCAATGTCAATATATTATAAATAGTATTTCGAGGAGCTCAATGGTGCGGTTGGTTAGCGCGTTCGGCTGCGATCGTTGAAGTTAGGCAAATTTCGCAGTGGTCAGTCATTGGATGGGTGACCAAAATTAACTGTCTCGAGCTCCTCCGTGCTTCAGAAGGCATGTTAAGCCTTTGGTTCCGGCTGCATCTGCAGTCGTTAGCACCCACCAACCCGCACTGGGACCGCGTGGTGGGTCATGGCCCAATCTCCCTAATCCATTCGTAGGGAAGGCCTGTGCCCCAGCAGTGGGGACATTAATAGGCTGATGATGATGATGATGAAGTTTTCCACACTATAAAAATATTTTCATCGGAAAATATATGAACAAATTATTCCATACACAGATAAATTGCAACCAGTACTCAAGTACTCAGTCAAGAGTACTGTATTACGTACGTTGGTATTTATCATGTATGATTTAAACCCCCACGAAAACTGCTAACTAGAGCCGAGGTCCGAGTCTCAGAGACGCCCTCTAGTTGAGCCGACCCCATCGGGTTTGAGTAGTCTAGAGGCTCCAGATGGAGAGGAGACTCCTCCCGTGGGGAGATGCCATCCGCCTGGAATACTTCTAGAGGCACTAGCTAATTCTCGGCTTGAGGTCCCCTTAGGATCTCGCTGTCCCCAAACCCGGTGACGCTGGAAAGGTCATCTGCGACCAACAGCATACACACTCAAAAAAAAACGCAAGTGTGCAATATAAATATATTGCATTAAGTATTTCGTTTGTTTTACTCAAATGCTAGGTCACTACATTTGATATGAGTAAAGTATGAATTTAGATGAGAGATTAGAAAAAAATATTTTGAAAAGAATGATATGGTTTGATTTCTATTGATTAAAAAATCATTTTTCTGCATAAAACTTGAGGCTGGTGAGACAAAATACGGAGTTTGTAAGTTTATAGAGTAAAAGAAGATTTTTCCTCACTATAAAAATATTTTCATCTGAAAACATATGAACAAATTATTCCATACACAAATAAATTGCCACCAGTACTAATCAGCTTCGAAGAAAATGAAAAAAAATCTCGTCAAGAGTATTATATTACGTACGTTGGTATTTATCATGTATGACTTAAACCAGTCGGTTTAAAAACTTAACTTTCAAGGTTATATATGTTTGTTTGTAATTTAGTTGTTATAGCGGCAACAGAATCATTATAAATAAATATTTCCAACACTAACACCAATTAGCCTAACCCCAAAGCAAGCACTAAAGGCTTGTGTTATGGGATACTAGGGTAACGGATAGAATACATATACTGATACATATATAATTATATTTATATAGAAATACATATTAAACATCGATGACTGGAGTACAAATGCTCGTATTCATCACACAAACATCTGCCCCCACCCGAAATTCGAACCCGGGACCTTGCAAAATTGTAACTGTTTACATATTTACTGTCTATCGGAAACATCGGATAGCGGACACTTAGTTATAGAGTTAACTGCTTGGGGTACGCATAAGCAGTATTCATGCGGGCTATTTTCAACTTTACGGCTCTATATGAAATGAAATGAAATGAAATGAAATGAAACGAAATGAAACGAAATGAAACGAAATGAAACGAAATGAAACGAAATGAAACGAAATGAAACGAAATGAAACGAAATGAAACGAAATGAAACGAAATGAAACGAAATGAAACGAAATGAAACGAAATGAAACGAAATGAAACGAAATGAAACGAAATGAAACGAAATGAAACGAAATGAAACGAAATGAAACGAAATGAAACGAAATGAAACGAAATGAAACGAAATGAAACGAAATGAAACGAAATGAAACGAAATGAAACGAAATGAAACGAAATGAAACGAAATGAAACGAAATGAAACGAAATGAAACGAAATGAAACGAAATGAAACGAAATGAAACGAAATGAAACGAAATGAAACGAAATGAAACGAAATGAAACGAAATGAAACGAAATGAAACGAAATGAAACGAAATGAAACGAAATGAAACGAAATGAAACGAAATGAAACGAAATGAAACGAAATGAAACGAAATGAAACGAAATGAAACGAAATGAAACGAAATGAAACGAAATGAAACGAAATGAAACGAAATGAAACGAAATGAAACGAAATGAAACGAAATGAAACGAAATGAAACGAAATGAAACGAAATGAAACGAACGAAATGAAACGAAATGAAACGAAATGAAACGAAATGAAACGAAATGAAACGAAATGAAACGAAATGAAACGAAATGAAACGAAATGAAACGAAATGAAACGAAATGAAACGAAATGAAACGAAATGAAACGAAATGAAACGAAATGAAACGAAATGAAACGAAATGAAACGAAATGAAACGAAATGAAACGAAATGAAACGAAATGAAACGAAATGAAACGAAATGAAACGAAATGAAACGAAATGAAACGAAATGAAACGAAATGAAACGAAATGAAACGAAATGAAACGAAATGAAACGAAATGAAACGAAATGAAACGAAATGAAACGAAATGAAACGAAATGAAACGAAATGAAACGAAATGAAACGAAATGAAACGAAATGAAACGAAATGAAACGAAATGAAACGAAATGAAACGAAATGAAACGAAATGAAACGAAATGAAACGAAATGAAACGAAATGAAACGAAATGAAACGAAATGAAACGAAATGAAACGAAATGAAACGAAATGAAACGAAATGAAACGAAATGAAACGAAATGAAACGAAATGAAACGAAATGAAACGAAATGAAACGAAATGAAACGAAATGAAACGAAATGAAACGAAATGAAACGAAATGAAACGAAATGAAACGAAATGAAACGAAATGAAACGAAATGAAACGAAATGAAACGAAATGAAACGAAATGAAACGAAATGAAACGAAATGAAACGAAATGAAACGAAATGAAACGAAATGAAACGAAATGAAACGAAATGAAACGAAATGAAACGAAATGAAACGAAATGAAACGAAATGAAACGAAATGAAACGAAATGAAACGAAATGAAACGAAATGAAACGAAATGAAACGAAATGAAACGAAATGAAACGAAATGAAACGAAATGAAACGAAATGAAACGAAATGAAACGAAATGAAACGAAATGAAACGAAATGAAACGAAATGAAACGAAATGAAACGAAATGAAACGAAATGAAATGAAATGAAATGAAATGAAATGTCATTTTTTCAGTCTAGGCTGTTACAAGCACTTGTGAAGGTCAAGAAGCTACGCCATCGGTTCGCAAAACTACGGCGGGAGACCTTGTACTGAGAAGAACCGGCAAGAAACTCAGCAAGGGCTGTTTTTTTCTCCCTGTATTGTTATATACAGTGTCGTCAAGTTGAAAAATTACTTCAGAAATACGTCTGAAGTCACTTTCCATTACATCATCTAGAATATAAATATATAGTTACAATTAATTTTATAGTTAACATTTTAAGTAGTATATAGGAAGCGGCATTAGATAGCTACAATATTACTGTTATGAAAAATGACTAATACCCATGTAATATCAAATTATAATTATATTATTATTGTTATATATAGGTCATTTCGCCAAGTTAATCTATGGTTAAACTTTTTAATACAAAAGTAGGCTATAGCTTATAGTACCGTGGGTAGCGCGCCCCGATCGGGGCGTGCGGTGATCGACCGTGCGGTATTTTTCGACGTGTGGTCTTAATTTTAAAATAATAATTACATTAACCGCTGCCGCTTACTCACTGAGTCGCAGCCTTAGCTCTCGTAGTCTCCTCAATCGCATTACCCATCGCAAGTGACCACGCCGCCTCCGTCGGTTAAGCTCGCACTGTTCTGATTTAATCTGCGGACCGTCAGAGGTTTTTGCTGCATCCATTACACGTCCGCCATTTTGTTCTACATAGGTCTCGTCTTTGATAAATTAGTTAGCATCGATGTAAGAATTATGGATATTTTTTATACAAGGACCTACTTCTCGATGTTCTTTCTTATATTTGGCCTTTCTTATATATAGAATAGGGATATTGCGCTATGACCCTCCACGCGTAGCCAGTGCGTATTGGTGCGTGCTAAAGCCCCTACAAATGCAGCCGGGACCAACGGCTTAATGAGCCTTCCGAAGCAGAGATATATGTAGAAATAATATTTTTTCGGTCACCCCTCCGACGCGTAGCTGTTGCAAAAGTTGCTTGACTTCCAAAATCACAGACCGAGCCCGCTAACCACCTACGCCATCGAGCTCGTTTATAATTTTCACCCAGTAAATGGTTCAAATATTCTGTGAAAACTATTAGTAAAATATTGTTTTCAAATCTTCCCATAGAGAGCCAAAATCTATAGAAGAAGATATACATTTTCACATTTTCGACATTATAGGTGTAAATGTTAACTTCACTTTTTATACTAAATATTAAGAAGCCAATAAACCGTTGCATCGCGACGCTTGAAACCGATTTTACAGAAAGCTTGGACTATGCCCGCTTTCTTATATGAAGGGTTGCTGATACTCAAAAACTTAAATGTATAATTGTTAACTTTAATTAAAAAAAGCTTTTTATCCTACCTATTTTTTTAACACAAAATCAAGACAGCCGGCGTAACACTATGGCAATGCCGTCAAATGTTAGGGAAGCGTTGGGGTCTTGCACCAAAACTGTTCCTGTTATATTACACAGTCATACGACCAATGGTCAGTTATGCCGCCATTATATGGTGGCCGAAAATTACCAAGGCGTGTGTCAATGAACTACAAAGCTTTCAGCAGCAGATATGCAGCGCAGTAACTGGGTGCATGAGTACGGCTCCAACCGCAGCCCATCTAACATGGTAACAGGTGCTATTACCAGACACATCTTTTTAACTTAGGTGTCACAGGCAGCCCCTACGTAGATGATGTATAGAGGCAGAAGTAACAGCTACTCACCTTCTGCTGGAATGCAACGGAGTGGCCGAATAGCGGGCGAAATCTCCAAGAGGCAATCACCAATAAGAAGGCCCTGGGGGAGTTCCTGACGGAGCTGGGCTGGCTGGAGTGATTCCGGCTATACACCCTCCTCACGCCAAACAGGCGCCATAAGGACGTCGAGTTGCGGGAACGCCCGTTGCAAGAAGAAGATCCTACTTTTGTTCTAATCAATCAAATCAAATCATCTTTATTGCGAATACAGGTTGCAGAGTTGTTACATAGATACATTTTAATACAGTACAGCCATATTCTGCCTTATCGGCATGCAATGTCACATTAATAAATTTTACATATTTAATTCAAAATGTCAATATGCGATAAATATATGATTGAAATTATTTCATGCATGTCATTTTCTATATTAGTCTAAAAATTTTTGTCTTCCAAAAATTCACGCACCGTATAGTAACATTTTTCTATTAAAAAATGTTGTAATTTGTTTTTAAATATATTGGTAACGGTAATTTCTCGCACACTTTCAGGTAATTTACTATAAATAATAGGAGCATTGCAAAACACACTTTTCCTAAATAGTGCCGTATTACAGGGGACTACACAAAGTTTTCCAATGTGACGTTCACGAGTTCTGGCCTTAAATATTTTAATATTATTTTTTACAAAGACAGCGCATTCAAAAATGTAAAGGCACGGCAGAGTCAATATTTTTAACCTCTTAAAAAACGGTGCACGTGATTCTGTACTCGTAGGTGGTAGATTAAACATAGCTCTGATGCATCTCTTTTGCGCCCTGAATGCAGTGGTTGCGTCAGTAAACGCTTCTTTATTAAATGTATTATGTACGCGCATTACTTCTGAAGACTAGACCAAATTTGATAATTTATTAAGTGTTCATTATTGTCAAGACAAGGTTTGGATAGAAAATTTGCACAAAGAAATAAGGCGATGCACAAAGATTGCACACGATATCAGTTAACTATTTCAGCCGTTGGATTTTTATATCTTAAGTAAGATAAAACTTGATTTTACATAAAACTACTTTCAAGAAACTACACTAAAACTAGACAATCATTAAAACACTGATTAGGCATTTGTTGAGATACGGACAACTTGAGGAACCGTGGCCTACTACATAATGTATTGTGTATAGTCTGTTCATCCTAACTTGTCCTATTTGGTAAACAATCTTGGCACAACTTTTTAACAAAATCACCCTTTTAGAAATAAAATAATAACGAAGCCAATAAACTATTAAAATAAATCGTTATTATAAATTGAAACCTATTGAATCCAGTTATCAGTTGATTTTTAATGGTGTATTTTCAATAAAAAGGAGTGCCAAGGTTATTTATCAAATAGGACAAGTTAGGATGAACAGACTGTAGTATCTACTAACAGAACTTTTATAATTTACTAGCTGTCCCAGCGAACTTCGTATCGCCATAAAAAATAGGGGTTGGTGGTAGAAGGGTGAAAATTCAGAGTTGTATGTATTTTTGTATGATGTATCATAAAAAATAAAAACAAAAAATATTATATCTAAAATTAAAAAAAAAATTTAGGGGTGGATTACCCTTAACATTTAGGGGGATGAAAAATAGATTACATCCGATTCTTAGACCTACTGAATATGCATATAAAATTTCACGAAAATCGGTCGAGCCGTTTCGGAGGAGTTTAACCACAAACACCGCGACACGAGAATTTTATATATTTTATTTTTGTAAACAGATTGTCCGTTTACTATGATTAATTGCTCATAAATTAAAAAAATAATAGTGAAGGACATTCTTTTGTGCATGCTGGGGCCGATTTCGTCGATGTCCTTTTCCATCATCCATCCATCAGCCTTTCTCCGTCCACTGCTGGACATAGGCCTCCCCCATAGAACGCCACAATGCGCGGTCTTACGCTATCCGCATCCAGCGGCTCCCAGCACATTTGACGATGTCGTCAGTCCACCTCGTTGGGGGCCGCCCCACGCTGCGTCGTCCGAAATACGGAGATCCGTAGAAGGACCGGTGTGTACGACATAGCCCGAAGAGTTAGCACGCTGAAGTGGCAATGGGCAGGCCACATCGCTCGAGGACCTGACAACCGTTGGGTAAGAAAGGTCCTCGAGTGGCGACCACGTACCGGTTGTCCTTTTATCGTGATAAAAATAAAACTAATTTTATTTTTTAGTATAAAATATGCAATAATTCACACTTTCAAAAATAAAATATTGTCATGAACGCGCTGGAGCCAAAAACGAGCGTACTAGTAACAGATTTATCCAGAACGCCGAATTTTTGTGAGTTTTTAAGTTTGCAAAGTTAATTTTATATTAACATGGAAATGTAACAACCCTACATCATCGCTCGAACAACCTTCCTTCAATATGAAAAGTGGCGGCACATAAAAGTAGATTATTGCATTTTTGTTAATAAATCTTAACTGATCGGTGGTCTAATTTATGAGGAGCTCGATGGCGCAGGTGGTTAGCGCGTTCGGCTGCGATCGTTGTAGTTAAGCAACTTTCGCAGTGGTCGGTCATTGGATGGGTGACCAAAAATTTTTATCTCGAGTTCCTCCGTGCTTAAGCCGTTGGTCCCGGCTGCATCTGCAGTCGTTAGCACCCGCCAATCCGCACTGGGCCCGCGTGGTGGGTCATGGCCCAATCTCCCATTCCATCCATAGGGAAGGCCTGTGCTCCAGCAGTGGGGACATTAAGAGGCTGAAGATGATGATGATGATAATGATCGGTGGTTTAGATGCATCATGGGAAATGAGATTAAGATAAATGGACAAAAAAATCATTTCCTTTATTCTTACTAATAAAAGTAAGACAAGCCATCCCCAGGAACAGTACCTAATTTATGTTGCCAACTTTTTGAGTTTTCGAACGATTATAAAGTCAGATTGTTTGGAAATTGCGCCGTTCCCGATTTTTGCATTGTAAAATGAGATTTACAGTAATGGCGCCGCGGACGTTAAAATATTCACAACTAGTAAAGACAAAGGACAATGGGCAAAACACACCCAGCTCCGCCAACAATGTAATTAGTTTGAATCGATAGATCTATGAAAAACTAGCATTTTTTACTATGACGCCGTAAAAAAGTATTCTGGTAGTCAAAAGATGATGAGATATTAGTACCATAAATATGCCATATCGTAATATACAACCAGATATAAGTACAATAAAGCCTGCCGACCATCATGCGCTTGCACTTACGGACCCACCTCAAAACGGTTTACGGGGGTTGAAGGACTTGCAGTTGCAAATAGTCGACTCGTCTTACTTTGTTGTGATTATGCGCTCCCTGTCACTCGATTCATTTTTATCTAACATGGGCCCCAATTCTCGCGACGTAGATATTATATCACCTTCGATATATATCGAATGAACTGGCTTTTATCGTAGAAAAACCATTTTGCCCTATTCTCACCATGTCGCAATAGATATTTATCTACGGTTGATCAGTAGACATACATCGACTGGTAAAGAGCCTTCGATATATAAATATCTATGGATGGTGGCTTGTCAATCTTGTCATTTTCACTTTTTTACCTATTTCTATTGCGTTGTCGTGTGTCATTGCCAATTATTGTTACCTAAAGATACTGTAAATTGCCTTCTTAAATAATTAGTAAATAAAAAAAGTAGGTAAACAATATATAGTAACGATGGATGAGTTGATTCATGTTTTCGTCAATGACTTAATAAATGAAGCGACTGCTGCTGCTGTGCCAAGGCGCTTTGGATATTGGAACACGATTATCGGTTTTGTCAATTAGTATAGATGAATTGGAATCATGTTTTCCCCGAAGCGTGAACCAGTTTGTGTGATTCGCTCCGTTTAACATAGAAGACAATTTACTATAACGTACAGAATATTTGAAAAAACTCCAACCCAAGCGGGAATTTTTGGATTTACTCTAGCGCGGCAGAATAACATAAAGGGGCACCCTTGTACCTTGTGTATTATTCTCATAATACCTGAGCCCCCTATGTAGGGTCGAACTAACTAACTAAATTAATGCCCTTGTTTCATTAATATTCGTTCGTTATAGTACTCGTACCTAGTTAACTTAAAATAACTAAAGACTCCCGAGATGGAATATGATGCGCTTTGACACAGATGATCAGGACTATAATACCTTTCAAACAAATGTCGTTTAAACAGTGGCGGACGTGGGTGCAGCGTCCATATATTTTTGCCCAATGTCCTTTGATAGATATATTTTTTTTTGTTTTTAGCAATAACTCTTGCGTAAAGTCTTTCGAAACATACAGATTCAAAGCTACTTACAAGAAAATTACTCATGCTCAAATCAAAATCAAATGTCAGTTAACAGAGCAGGCAGATGTAGCTGGGTCTGACTGGGCTTAAAATATCGTTTAAAGCACAAAGAAGCTCCAAAAATAATAACATTTTAACCGTCCATCCTATGTCTGGTTACTGCAAGACGAAGTGCGTTTCATTATAATATATTTTCGCTGTACGACGTCAGTCTAGCCAATAATAGTAATAGCCATATTAAGTGCTAGAGTTGTACTAATTCTAGCAATATAATCAATAATAAATAATCAATCAATAATCAAAATCATTTATTCGGTTTAGGTTGTTACAAGCACATATGAATGTCTAGAAGCTACGCCATCGGTTCGTAAATCTACGGCGGGAGACCTTGTACTGAGAAGAACCGGCAAGAAACTCAGCAAGGGCTGTTTTTTTCTACCTGTTTTATCATTTACAGTATCGTCAAGTTGAAAAATGACTTCAGAGATAATTCATGAAGTCACCTTTCATTACATAATTAGAAATTATACATTAATTGTTCACCTGCATTTTGATTGCTGTGTCACACAGTATAAATACAAACAGAATTATTACAATAGGTGTAATTAAACATTTAGATCTTAAATATCAAAGTAGTTAGGGCAGACTCATCTCCGCTGGCAGCACCCGTTCACGAGCATGACGCATGAACCAGCCATCGCTTCGCTCAACCATATTTTAGGAAACGTAACGACCCGCCTCACACGACACCACCGAAGAGACTTTTAAGAGAGCATGACTACCTATAACCACCTATATCAACCACAACATATTTACTTAAACTTAAAGTCATTTATCTGTAGGACACTGCAAACAATTACAAAGCAAAAACAATGGAGAAATCATGACCACGCCGTTTTGTCATTCAAATCTTCTTTAAAAGTCTGATATTCTTCCTTACGTAATCAACTTTAAATACAGCTTTTCAATAGAAGTATCATCAACACATGATTCATAATAAGTATATATCATATAGAAATACCCGTTGGAATGGTTTGAACTGTACTTAATATGGCTATTCGCTTTTTATTCTCTTTATGCACGATAAGGATATAAGTACTCTTGTCAAATATAGTTAACCAAATACAAATAACCATTTGAAGTACCAGCATCACATAACGCCGATAAAATAAACTGACTATACCAGTCTCCTCGCAATGAGAATAAGTCTGTCGGCTTTAGTAACGAAGTGTTACGTATTGTAAATACACTGTAGGGACACATCCCTCTTTGTGGGAATCCACGTGACAAATTCTCTCCGCGCCATAAATCGGGCAACCCAGCTGTGTCCGCTCGTCGCACCGTCGTCAAATAATATATTTTTATATCAATGTTGCTGCTAACTTGTGAAAAATTTCCTTTTATCGAATTTCTTGAATCGTTACTACAATTGGAGATTTCCTTTATTACGTGATACTCGTATTGGAGGAAATATTGAGGAGTAAATGTCGTCGTTTTCGATTTATTTATATAATAATGCTTATTTATAGGATATCGTATTTGAAATGGATATGCAGGTAGAGCAAATCTGAAGAAATAACAGATAGCGTGTGTGTATATATATGATTATGACAAAGTTTGTTGAAATTTTTAAGTAAATATATTCGTCTGCATTTCGTAAAACATAATCGAGGGCCTCGGACTCAGGGTTGGATTAAGGTTTGTTGAAAAAGATAGCACAAAAAAATGAAAAGGATAGTATTTATAAAAAAAATATAGTACACTTTCATTATTTTTAATTTAACATATAATAGTCAATAAAATCAACACCCGTAAGGGAAATATTTACTCCTCTTCTAAGTCTATGAGTTCTTGAATATTACTATTAGTTCTATCTTCATCCTTGGCATTTAATTTTATCAATATATCCTCAGTAGGAATAAAATCAGTACAATTCCCACTTTTACTACCGCTTTTGATGCCACTTTCCATAATTAAAATACTGAAAATATATTGTTTTACACAAAAACTCGCGTGATTGTTAAAATATTAAGCAAACTTTGATTTAATTGAATGGAATGGAAGGAACGAGATAAGGGGAATTAGAGAAGTGTACTGCGGAGGATAATCAGGAATCCCCGGCTATCAACACAGAAAACATCACATGATCAGAATTCGGTTGGATACAAGCACGGTCGAAATATTCATAATATGACGTAAAACTAAGCATTCGGGAGCAAACTTTAAATTATAGTATTTAAGCGTACTATCCTGAGATGTGGATAGCATATAGTACAAAAGGTGAAATCGTAGTATAAATACTATAATTATAGTACAACATCCAACCCTGCTCAGACTAGATCTATCCCTATAGAGTGATTACGAAAACCAACGACGTGACTTATCTGATAAGTCGGGAGATAGAAAGAAGCCCAACACATCCACATCGATCGCTTGGCACCTTACCACGGCAGCAATGATGCTCGGGCCGACCATGTCTAAGACGTAGGCAGTGTCACAAACGCTGTCGAAGCAAAACCGCGGATATACTGGAGACAAATTTTACCGGAACACCACGGGTCGCTCATTCTAATATGAGCCTTATGTAGTGCGGTGTACGGGAGAAAGTGCAGCGACGTCTGCACTTGTTTACAACTTATGCGCGTAAACTGCGTATAAGTAGGAACTACGCACGCGCGGGTGCTAGTTAACCCTCATTTGAACTAGACTTTTTTAGAATGCATCGACTGGCGTTTAAAAGCGCGTTTAGTGCAGCCTTGGACAGCTTAGTTTAATGTCAATAAAGGGTAACGGACCCATAATGTCGGGATGGGGTTCAAAATTATATGCCAGTTCACGTTTGGCAGTTATTTATTCACCACACTCTTTGCTGAATCCTCTCTCTCTCTATTTCTATATAGATCCTATCACGATCCTTTTCATACTCTCCAGCATTCCTTTCTGCACTCAAAAAAGCTTTTGCGTTGTGGTCCACCTTGGATTTCGCAAGTTTTTTGACATTTTTGAAGAATTCGCGGACGGAAACTCTTCACAAATAAATACAGATAATCTTATGTTTTTTTTTAAGCATTTAACTGCTAGATGTTTAAATCTAAAGAAAAGTTTTACTAGACAAAAATCCACGCGGACCAGGCAGCGGACGGGACACGAATCCGCACCCTTCGCAATCCGGGCAATGCATTGACCAATTATGCTACTATATACCACGGCCCTGACGGCCGCGTCAAAATTTTCCTAGCCTTAAGCTGCAAGGCAGCGCCATCTCTCCGCATTGTAGGTAACCCACAATGTCAAATGAATACTTTTTCAAGTATTAAACACTTGAAAGAAGAATTAGCAACTATAGTTTTGTTTTTATTTTTGCGAAGGGTGCGAGTTCGAGCCCCGTCCGCTGCCTGGTCCGCGTGGATTTTTTTTCTAGTAAAACAGATAATCTTCTTAAATTTTAGTGATATTGAGTTAATACATTTTTATCATTGTATTTTATCACTGAAAACTTCTAAAAAAGGGTTTTAATTCAATGATTAAAATATTATAAATAAGCGGGTGTCCGCTAGTCCACTATACCAAATTTTATCTGAACCAGTGGTGTTAGCATGAAGAGGAACAGACGGGCAGACAAACTTTCTGCATTTATAATATTGGCGTCGAATCTGAAGAAGCATCAGCCGTTGTGAGCGTTTTATGGCGTACTTTTTGCGTCCCCATCTGTGCCCCGTATCCATCAAGTTTCCAACCCTCCATCTTTTTGTGTGTCTGTCTCAATAGATCCCTTTATTTTTTATTGCACACACGAGGGCCGCAGTGCTTACAAATCGATCCATCAGAAGATATGAGTGATACAGTGAATATGTAAGGCTGGTTTATTGCAAGAAGTTGCCTGCGTTTATTGTTTGCAAAGCCGTTTTCTTTTCTAGAAAAATTCGAATTCAAATATTTTTTATTGCGAATACAGGTTATTGTGTTGTGTTCAAGTATACAAATTATATTATGTTCAGTCATATTCTGTCTTGTTGACATGCAATGTTATTTCATTTAGTTCACTATTAATTACATTATTCTAACAATGTCAATTAAGAAATTATAATTTGATAAATGAGATGTCTAAGTCACATTTTGAAAAAATTATAATAATGGATATATACAGAAACGTTACCATAATGTCAAATTAGAATACATGTCAAAATGAAGATAATGTCAAATTAAATTATAGTTCAAATTACAAGACAGGTCATTTAAATAAAATAAAATAACAAAAAAAAAGGAATACAAATGGATTACAATATAATTTTAAAATTTATCAGTCATATATTTGTCAACTGTATAGTAAGCTTTTCCCACAAGTAATTCTCAATTTAAACGTTTGGATATATGATATTTCTTTTAAGCATTCTGGTAATTTATTGTACATTCGTGGTGCTATGGCACCACACAAATATACTTTTCTTGTAAAGGGCAGTCCTACTGGCGGGAAAGCAAATATCGTTTTTATTTCTTATACTTCTAAGATGTTGAAACATGTTCATGTTTGCTTTCACAAAGACTACCACCTCATAAATATACAGAGATGGTGCTGTCATTATGTTGAGATTTGCAAAATGTTGCTGACAACTAGAAAATAAATAAATAAATATTTCCAACACTCACACCAATTAGCCTAGCCCCAAAGTAAGCACTATAAGGCTTGTGTTATGGGATACTAGGGTAACGGATAGAATACATATACTTTACATATATAAGTATATTTTTATAGAAATACATATTAAACATCCATGACTGGAGGAGTGCTCGTGTTCATCACACAAACATCTGCCCCCACCGGGATTCGAACCCGGGACCTCTCGAGTCGGCGACGCCATGAAACCCGGCGTACAAACCACTCGGCCACGGAGGTCGTCAAGAAAAGGTTAGAATGTTTTGAAATCATATAGCCGTAATGAGAGATTAAATTAAAATGTAATTTTTGTCAAAGCGATGAGTCGTCCTTGTAATGTAGAAAGTAGTAGATATTTTTGGGAGTATAGTTTTGAAAAAATGCGGGCGAATGCACTTACTATTCTGCCACCGCGTCCCTGATGATGAGATGGCGCTGCCTTGCCGCCTAAGAAATCCCGGGGAAAATTCGACACGGCCATCAAGGCTGCGGTAGCATAATGGTCAGTGCATTCGCGCGGACAGCGAAGGGTGCGGGTTCGAGTACCGTCCGCTGCCTGGTCCGCGTGGATTTTTTTCTAGTAAAATTTTCTTTACATTTAAACATCTAGCAGTTACATGCTTAAAAATATATAAGTTTTTTATTTTAATTTCCCACACGGATTAAGCCCCCACCCCCCATACTGTTCGGAAAGGAACTTAATTCCAAAAAGTGGTTTTCGCGAAATTCTGAAAATTCTCCGTTGCTAAAATACTTTTTTAAATACCACGCATCTATCTGCAATTCATGATTCATGTTGTTATCTTTATTTAATCATATCTCATACCATTCAAATTAATCGCTTCCGCAAAGCACTTCCTATATTAATTAGATCAAGCAACAATAATAATAATTATATTGATTCTTCAAAGCCAGTGTGCTCGGATGAATTATCAACATTAATTAATATGCCGCTTAATAATTAAGTATGAGTAACAGACGCACTTACGGAATACATTGTTAATGTATTTTTTTATAGATAAGTTTTTATTAAAATATTTTATGTTTTAATTTATTTTTAAGCATTTAACTGCTAGATGTTTAAATCTAAAGAAAAGTTTACTAGAAAAAAATCCACGCGGACCAGGCAGCGGACGTGACTCGAACCCGCACCCTTCGCAATCCGGGCGAATGCACTGACCATTATGCTACCACGGCCCTATTCGCCGCGTCGAAATTTCCTAGCCTTATGCTATGTTATGTATGTTATGTTTAACGTATGTTTACTTTATTCTTCAAAATCTTTAATTTTTTATATAAAGCCGGTTAGACAAATCACTCTATCAACCTGATGACGTTAAGTAGTGATAAAGTCCAAACGCGAAGACAGCAGGTAAAGCTGTTATAACTGCCACACCAACAATCCTCACTTTGCCGGCCCGCAGAAATGCTTATTTGATTTGATACCCATATTAAATGCTTGCGTCTCACAAAAAATAAGTGCTACGAAACAATTCAAAGCGAAATAGACAGAAGAGGATCAGTTTTTTTTTCACTGCTAGTTCGCGCGAAATTGGGAATAAAACAGCGACACTGGTTGTAATCTATACTTATATTAAATCTGTAGAGAGGTCAATTCTGTACATGAAATATATTTTCAAAATAACTATCAGGGGGTGATTAGTGATAGATACTGATGCTAAAATGCAATTAGTAAATTTTTTTGTCTGTCTGTCTGTATGTATGTTCCTTAAAGAAACAAAAACTACTCGACGGATTTTAACGAAACTTGGTACAATTATTCTTCATACTCCTGGTTATAGTATACTTTTCATAACGCTACAATCAAAAGGAGCAGAGTAGTGAAGGGAAATGTTGGGAAAACGGGAGGAGTTACCCCCATTTTTTAAGCTTCCGTCGCGTGTGCAGCCTTAATGGTTAAAGTTACATAGAAATCATGTATGACGGAAATATTCTACATAAAATTGCCAAAAAAATTTTCTGCAACAGCATATGTCTATCTTTTATGGTTGACTCACAATAACACGTGTAACTCCTGATAGCTTAGCAGATCGGAGCATTCTGATTATATTTGATACGATTTTCATTTTTTTTTATTATTATATGAAGAGTCATTTTAGTCTACACTACAGCTCAACAACGAAGCGAAGCGAGGGCGGGCCACTAGTACAAAATATGATTGATGGCAATTCCATTTACTAGCAAGAACTTTATAGTAGGGGAGTCCAAGCGGTGATTTTAGATTTACTCGAGTGCGGGAGAAAAATATAAGCAACCTTGCACCATGTGAAGTAATCACATCACACATTACTCGTCTATGTAGAGCCCAACGTCTGGGGCAGCCAAAAATTCAACAACCATGTCTTTTGGTCGCGTCCAAATCGTCAGTATTTTCAACAGAATAGTGTTTCCTAACCTTTTAAAAATCTCTTCGGTGGTGTCGTGTGAGGCGGGTCGTTGCGTTCCCTAAAAAATGGTTGAGCGAAGCGATGGCTGGTTCATGCGTCATGCTCGTGAACGGGTGCTGCCAGCGGAGATGAGTCTGCTCTTGCTTCATTGGATACTATTAACCGTTGTACTAAACTTTAATCGTTCATTTTTTTTTGCCTAAACAGCAGGACACGGCATCCCTAAACTTTGTTATACCAGTTTTTATATAGTCATAATTTTTATTATATTAGCATTTGTAATGGAAAGTGACATTATGAGTTACCTCATATTGAAGTCATTTTTCAATTTGACGACTCTGTATACAATACAGGGAGAAAAAAACAGCCCTTGCTGAGTTTCTTGCCGGTTCTTCTCAGTACAAGGTCTCCCGCCGTAGTTTTGCGAACCGATGGCGTAGCTTTTTGACATTCACAAGTGCTTGTAACAGCCTAGACTGAATAAACGATATTGAATTTTGAATTTTTTGAATTTTTTCCAATACTGCTACCCCTGTGACCTATTAGGGAAACAGATTTTAGCCCGACTTTAAAATGTTATCATTAGTTCAAGAAATTCCAATTTTGGCCGCTACATCTTCGTCTCTAATACTGTCATCATCAGGAGAAAATCTCGCCCCGCTTCCCACACTCAGCACCCCGCAGGCTCGCTAGCAAGAAGGAGCCCATGCTATATTTAGTAGTATTATTAGACCAAATAATTAGGTTCTTTGTTACCCCCGAAGTATGGCTGATTTACCCCCGGAGGGGTAATTACCCCCAGGTTCGGAACCCAGGCAATAGAAGCTACTGTCTGACGCGTTCGAATATCCCCCCTTCCCCCCATACTATATTCAACCCCTTCGTACGGCCAACCCACCTTGCTAATTGGTAGATTAATATTTTTTCCGTCATCAGAAACTTTACGTGAACCTTCCAATAGATTATATTCGAAAGACTGACCATTTTGAATATTTTTTTTGCTGTCCTAGACCTGGCCCACATAGAGGGCTCAGGTATTGTGGGAGTACTTCTCAAGGTGCAAGGTTCCCTCCCTCATGTTAATCTGCCACGCTCGAGTAAATCCCGCTTGGGATTCACTACCATTATACGTATTCCAAGTTATTACTTGTATGAAAGAACTAGCGGCCCGCCCTCGCTTTGCTTCGGTGTAGAGCTGAAGTGTAGACTACAGTTTTTTTGTCTCAGGCTTGTATTATACACAATGACATTCATCTATGATTCTTCTTATACCTGCATCCAAAGTATCAGCCCGATCGGTTTAAAATTGACAAAGTTTCATACAAACTTTCATTCCCTATTTTATCCCCTTGGGGGTAGAATTGATCAAAATCCTTTCTTAGCGGATGCTTACGTCATAACATCTGCGCCTGCATGCCACATTTCAGCCCGATCCGTTCTGTGGTTTGGGCTGTGCGTTGATAGATCACTTTGTCAGTCAGTCACCTTTGAGTTTAATATATATAGATATAAGATAGATAAGTACTCCGTTTGGCTGTGGTAGATGAGAGAGAGAGAGAGAGAGAGAATCATTTTTATTGACCACATTATAAATTTGCAAAACAACATACAAAAAAAAACAAGAAAATATACATAATGGAGAAAAGAAGAAAAAAATGAAGTACCATTTGTGGTCAATCAGGACCCTGCCTCAGCGTAATGCTGCCGCAACACGCTATAAAACGTGTCACAGCAGCGCTGGTATTCTGGCAGGGCCTGTTATGCCAGAACCTCACATGTCCAATCGCATCCGCCTCGATAGCAGTTCCTTCCTCTCACTGCCCGTTATGGATACATATCTATCAAATAGCAAACACGATTAGCCACATGAAGTGCCAGCACAAGGTGCGAAAGAATACACTTTCTAGATGATACGATAGATGCGTGGGAATGGGTACAACGGGTACTGTTACGATACAAAATAAAATTGAAAGATATTTTTAAGATTAAACCGCAATTAGCCGCACCGTATTATAGGCTTCCCCAGCTGTTTTTTTAGTCAGTAAGAGTCTGTCATAACCCTGCAGTCGGCTGTGGGGTATGCATTGAGCATTTTCCACCTTCCTCCCCCACTTTCCGAAGGGCGTCCATTCCCATTACGCCGAGCGTTGAAATAAAGGCATAGTGGACAGTTGAGTTTCAACAGCGATTTCGGAATGAATACAAAGGCGGTCAAAGTGCTAGTAAACTGTTCAAGTGATATTGTAGTATTCCGTGTTTAAGAAAAAACTGGAGGTCTGCTCTATTCCAACGAAAAACGAAATTTCGATCGAAATTTCGCACGTTCCTTACTCTGTTTCCTTTTTATTTCGAAAATTCGTTCGTCCGAATATAGTTTGACAATTAAATTCTCCAAGCTTACTCTAATTCACAAAACTTACGAAGGGAATTTTAATTTCGTTTTGAGATTTTTGTTTTAATTAAGCCTAAAATGCTTGCAAGAGTATTTGCAATCGAGGCTGCTTAGCTCGAGAAACATTTTTATCATGTAATATTAACAAAATTAAATAAACAATTTTTAAATAAAACTAGTTTTTACGGGTCAATGCACGAAACTTTATTTATTTATTGATGTTTCGCAGCCTTTTCCAATAAAAAAATAAAGTTTCGTGCATTGACCCTTAAAAACTAGTTTTATTTAATGAGTGATGTGCGTGAAAACCTAAGAAACGAACCATTTTTTTTTATTATTTATTGTAATTCTAATACTTCAAAGTATTAAACAACAAATTTAGGTTGGCATGCATGATTGTATCAACTCTACAAATTAGTCGGCTAACACTGTCAAAGAAGGTTCTTTCAAAGTTATAGTTTTATCCGTATTATGTGCCTGTTCGAAAATGAAATAGGGTAGAATCAATGACGACCACCGTGGCCGAGTGGTTTGTACGCCGGGTTTCATGGTGTCGCCGACTCGAGAGGTCCCGGGTTCGAATCCCGGTGGGGGCAGATGTTTGTGTGATGAATACGAGCATTTGTACTCCAGTCATGGATGTTTATTATCTATTTCTATATAAACATACTTCTATATGAAAAGGTATATGTTATCTATCCGTTACCCTAGCATCCCATAACACAATCCTTACAGTGCTTACTTTGGGGCTAGGCTAATTGATGTGTTTTAAAAAAAAAAACCGAAATTTCTTTTAAAATTCGTTCGTTACCGAAATTTCGTTTCAAAGAAAGAGAGTAAAGCTTTGGTGATATAATTTCGAATCCCATCCCGACACGTAATAATATTAACAAATAGTCGTTTTCGTAATGTGCACCATTGACCAAATTGTCAGCGATAACGAAAGCTTTCATCTTAGCTACCATTGTAGTACCAACATCCCTAATACCTGCTGATATTGGCATATAGCACGACAACTAGCCGTTATAAGAGGCCAAGTCGCGTGCTCTCAATGTTTCTACTTAGCGTTGATATATAGAAAGGGTCGGAACTGTTCCCGAAATGTCCTCTGATGGAGAACATTTTGAAAAAGCAACAAAATATACTATTAGAGCATCTCCATAATATCGTCCATCCTCCTCCATAATATAATAATCTGGAAAATTTTATATTTACCCGGTGTCGCTCATTGAACCACTAGGATTTTGACGAAATTTAGCATGCATGATATTACTTGGATAAAAACAAGGAATCATCATCATCATCACCAGCCTATTAATGTCCCCACTGCTGGGGCACAGGCCTTCCTTATGGATGTTATAGGGAGATTGGGCTGTGATCCACCACGCGGGCCCAGTGCGGTGGGTGCTAACGACTGCAGATGCAGCCGAGACCAACGGCTTAATGTGCCATCCAAAACACGGAGGAGCTCGAATAGTAATTTTTTGGCCACCCATCCAATGACCGACCGCTGGGAAAGATGCTTAACTTCAACGATCGCAGCCGAACGCGCTAACCACTTGCACCATCGAGCTCCACAAGGAATACTGAGGTTTCATTCTCAGTGAAAATGGTTAGATTCCTGTGGGATATACACTTATACTTATCTACCGGATATATATACCGGACGCATCTGTCGGCCCACCGCGCTCTTTAAGTATGTACGATCCCTAGTTAAAAATAAATATTACTTACATTAAGGAAAAACTAGCAAACCAGTGAACCAAATGTTCACCAAAACCTGATAAAAAAATGTGTTAATTAATTGAGAACTTCGGAGATTTTGTGTGGTTTCGTTTGAAATTCGTGATTTCTCGAAAACCGGAAGTGCTACGTTACTCAAATCCGGTTTGTAGTCTTATCAGACTATTCTTAACTTATAACTTAAACATTCTCTTTATCTATCTCTTACGGTTTGGCCGCTGAAACAGCACCACAGACAGGCGTACGGACGGACGGACTTGTCTAATAGATAAGAGATATTATTTATTTATTTATCATCAACAAGTAGATGCCAAACACTAACGATTTTTTATATACATAATTATATAGATTAAAAGAAAAAAATAAAAAAGGAGCAGCAAGGCTGTGTAAAAATAAGATATTTTATAAATCTACTTATTAAACATAGCAAAATTTTGGTTCGTTAATAAATAAAAAATAAAGAACAATTCCGTTTCAAATAACATGATTGCCAAAGAAAATCAGAATTTCGAAACAATATTATCTTGGATAGACGGTACAAGTTATTTTCGTCGAATATTAAGTAATATTAAGGGCTGCGAGCCCTTTGTCCGCGAAGCCTTACAACTGAACTCCGAAGCCGCAGGCTGTTTTCTGAACATCAAAGTGTTTACGCAAAACCAATTCTTCAGACATTGCATTGCTTCGTTTCACGATATAAAATTTAATTATTCTAACTTACTTTGTCGAATGGTTAACTGTATCTGAGCTTGTTGCTACGCGGATTGTTCTTGGCACCTTCGCACTAAACCAACGCGAACAAGGAAACGGAAACCCCTCTATGGCAATAGAAATATTTCGCGGAAGACCATAAAAAGACTTGTTACTACTCGTGATTTTTTCACCTTTTTATTTGGTGTCTTATTTGGTGACATAGGTGCTAGGTATTTCAGGTGTTTCTGGTATTTCAGGAGTCTATAAGCAACGAAGATGGTACACCATCACGCAAAGTTTAAGATACAGAATAAAAAAAATGCTATGTTATTGAGCAAAAATAATCCTTATGATTAACCCTTTCGATGGTTATCATAAAATATGTTGTGTTTATTTTTTCGAAATTTCACGAGTTTAATTCTCAGATGTAGCAGGCGATTTTTTTAAAATCTGTGAATGCAGTTTTAGTTATTATTAAAAATAAAATGATGTCTTCTTTCAGTAAAATATCCTAACTTCAATATTTAATATACTTTCCCTCCGTGTCAGGTAGCCGTGGGACGCCCTGTATATACATATACACCGAGAATTTTGAGTTGCATGAGAAACTCAAAAATCAGGTACCTAAATAAAAATAGTGCCAACAGTTATACTAAACTTACAACACCCCTATACAAAAATATAGATTTACATTGTTTACAAAATATCGTTTGAAGAACGTAAATTCTAATAAAATAAAATAATATATTTTAATCAATTTATAACAATTAAAATAGTTGAGGATTAATAATCGCACGAATAGTGAGTTATAGTGGACACATTTTTCGAAAAATGTTATTGCAGAAAAAAATAATCTTTTACGGAAAATTAACCCAAATCGTTGTCTGCTAGTGGTCAACTTTATTAGCTAGTAAAGTTTCAAGTAAATAAAACAAGTTTCAACGGTATCATCATCATCAGCCTATTAATGTCCCCACTGCTGGGGCACAGGCCTTCCCTATGGATGGAATAGGGAGATTGGGCCATGACCCACCACGCGGGCCCAGTGCGGATTGGTAGGTGCTAACGACTGCAGATGCAGCCGGGACCAACGGCTTAACGTGCCTTCCGAAGCACGGAGGAACTCGAGATAGTAAATTTGTGGTCACCCATCCAATGACCGACCACTGCGAAAGTTGCTTAACTTCAACGATCGCAGCCGAACGCGACAACCACTTGCGCCATCGAGCGCTTCAACGGTAAAGATGCACTGATTTATTTACTTTTTGCATCCTTTTCAGGCTGCCTCGTCAGAATTGTCATTCTTAAACTTGTTCTCTTTAATAAATGGTGTGTGCGAAAACCTAAGAAACAAATATTTAAAGAAAAGATTTACTAGAAACAAAAACAGTGCGAAGAGATGGCGCTGCCTTGCAGCTTAAGGCTAGGAAAATTTCGACGCGGCCATGAGGGCCGTGGTAGCATAATTGGTCAGTGCATTCGCCCGGATTGCGAAGGGTGCGGGTTCGAGTCCCGTCCGCTGCCTGGTCCGTGGATTTTTTTCTACTAAAACTTTTCTTTAGATATAAACATCTAGCAGTTAAATGCTTAACAAAATTAAAACATGAACAAATATAGTCTCAGTTAACCCAAAATTCACGATCTATAAATATAATCTGCGTGTATTCAACTCAACAACGTTTAATACAACTTTCATTTACATTGTGTGACTGTAACAAAAGTTCGTAACATAGTCTAACTATTATGGCCGCGGCTGGGTTTATTGCGCTGTTAGCTGTTAGTGGAGTTGCGACTTTATAGGTAATAGTTGTTGTGCACCAGTTGCGGTTGTAAATATCGCCGATCGTATAAACAATCCTAGGGATGTCGAAAGTTGAAAAAAATATAAAAAAACATCGATATTTTAAAAAATATCAATATCGGCTTCGATATATCGCAAAAAAAACATCGATATATCGATATATCGGACCAATTTTCCCAAATATATATTTAGGTCAGCAATAATAACAATACAAATTATAATTAAAGAAAGAATTATCAAAGTACCAAATTGCCGCTACACTACATGACAGTACAATATCTCACAAAAGATGATACGCGGAATAATAATGGAACGAAAATAAACTATTTTCGAATGATGAAAATTATTGCAGGGCCTCCTTACGTGGCATCTTTCGTAAACAACACTAGACAGTCACACACTTCCACAGAATATACTGGAATTCAGCACAACCAATTCACCAGCGAAACAGATTTACAAATCATAGAAAATACTAAATACAGCACAAATCATAGATATGTTGAATATCATTAATCTGAGCTTCAGTTACGACTTTTCCAGATACGAATTTAGTTAGATCGTGGAATGCCGCTAATAATTAAAAAAAAATATCGTTTTTGATACGAATTTCGATATTGGTTATTTTGTATCGATGTATCGATATATCGAATCAAAATATATCGGCTAAAATATCGATATATCGAACAAAAAATATCGATATATCAATACATCGATATATTTTTAGCAAGCCTAAACAATCCTGTCGCTTTAGACGTACTTTGCTTATGCAGGACATGATTTGTTTACAGAAAGAGTTTCTAATTGAAACGTAAACTATTGCAGACCATATTTGTTTCTTAGGTTTGTTCACGCACATCACTCATTAAATAAAACTAGTTTTTACGGGTTAATGCACGAAACTATATTTATTTATTGACGTTTCGTAGCCTTTACAGGCTTCGTCGTCAGAATAAAACTTTTTTTAAGTTTCGTGCATTAACCCGTAAAAACTAGTTTTATTTATTGCAGAACACTTGAAACTTTAATGAAAATATTCGTGAATTAAATTGCAGGACTACAGTAATAGCGTACGAGAAACAATGCTTGTATTTATGGACTTATCATCATCATCAATGTCCCCACTGCTGGGGCACAAGTCTTCCCTATGGATCGCATAGGGAGATTGGGCCATGATGAGCTGCAAACCTGTTCGTATATGGGTCAAATTCAACATATGATTTCTATTTGTCATTTCGGTGGGATCTTTTAATAACAATGTGTCCTACATAATATATTTAGTAACAAAAGCAACTTTTACCTTATTTGTAACATATGCGTGAGTGAGCAACAAATATCATCATCACTTACTGAAATATTTAAGGATAAGTTTTCGGGAGTCCACTGAAATGAAAATTGTCTACCGTAATGGTAAAAAATTACCACCGAAATGATACGGCCAAGAACATCGCCTATGTAATAGAAGGGTTCTCTTCTTTAAATCAAAATAAATTTCCTTATTCTTTGTAAATTTTTTTGTTCGTTATTTTATAATAAGAATTATTAATTAAGAATTAATTGTTACTCCTATTAATTTTTATTACTAATACTAATTATTAATAGGTACATTGTCAAAATAATGAACGAAGCGAGAAGTTTATAAGTAATGCTATCAAGTATCTCGTGCCAAACCGATTATCTGCACTTTTCCCCTACTGAACTTTTATTATACCAATCGTCTCATTAGGCCGCATCTACATGTAAGACCCATTATGGTCTACGACGCATAGTTCCTGAAATAGCTAGTACAAAACAGCATAACTGCAAATTATTTCCAATATAGGGTATTTGACAAGTTTTAGAAAACGATTCGCGTTATTGACTAATGTTTATGGAGTCCGTAAAAAGTGGATATTTATCATTCTGTTGTGTATTTCACTAAAAATAACCAAATCAAAAACTCCATTTTCAAGTTGCCGCCAAAACGTTGCTCTGGACAATATGGCGTCTTACTAGTGGTGTAATGTCACACGACTGTTATTTAAACATCAAACGATACAATGTAATGTCACTTTAATCGGAAGTTTACTTGCGTGTGACGTCATTTTAAGCTCATAACTATAATCTTTTTCGTGGGATTTTAGAAAAATTATGAATATTTTTTCTGTAAAAATAGTGAAAATCCCTGCCAATATTCATTCTAAACACAGATACTAACAATTGGTACTTTATTTTTAATACTGTCAAATACCCTATTCTTGACTAAAAACCTAATAAACCCATTTAAAACACTTAAGTTTGTAAATGTATTAACGCTGAAACCAAGTTTCGGATTTAAACTAATTTTTCATTTAGACTTAGAGTAAATATCCTGTGAGATTATTCCGCTAAAATTAGGTATCCTACGGTAATTGGCTTTGACTGTTTGAATTTTACCAGATGTTTTAATTTTACTAGATATAGTAAAAACTAACAATTCTAAGTAGCTTTTTGCAAAAAAATATATAGTATATTTGCGTTATATTTGAGGCAAGTAAAAGAAGATACCGAATTTTAATTTGTTTTTACTGAATAACTTTTATTCGACGCTTTATAAATTACTTCAACTAAAATCGAGTATCGGTGCTTACTCTTTTCTTCCACTGTAATTTATTAGCATTAGTCATCGTTAGTTTAAAATTTATGCTTCAGCTAAAACTGGCTATCCATGTTTAACCGTCTCTTCCGTACGTAGATCGCGCGCTAGCGAGCGAGTTGCTCATTTTTATACATTTATTGTCGAATCGCTCGCTGGGCAACACTGTTATTCTTTTGTTTAATTAATCACTAATAAATATTACTGGGTGAACTATTCTGCGTATTTGGTTTAAAATGATAACGACTGAGAAAGATGACGAATAAAAATAAACTCCAAAAATGCCAAATAACTAAGTCACGTGAACTTACCCGACTAACTATCAGCCAATAGCTGTCATCTAAATGTTGTGAAAAGTCTTAGAAAGAGTCCTTATAACCATCTGACCCGCTATCTAGAAGCCCACTCTCTGATCAACAATCGTCAATACGGATTTAGACCGAATCGATCGACAGGTGACCTTCTCGCGTACATGAAATATATCTGGGCTATGGGGTGAGGCTATCGACAAGCGAGGTGAGTCTTAAGGCTATCAGCCTTAACATCACCAAGGCTTTGATAGGGTCTGGCACATAAGTCTTCTCTCCAAGCTTCCTGGATACGGTCTGAGTAATCAGTTTTGTGCCTGGGTGGCTGACTTCCTGCATGAGCGTCGACGGACGACAACGAATGTAGTTCGCAGTTCATGTCAGTGAATGCCGGTGTTCCTCAGACCTCCATCCTATCCCCTATACTCTTATTGCTGCATATCAATGATTTAAATTCCTCTTGAGAATATTCATTGCCATGCAGACGATAGTACAGTGCATGCGGGATATTTTGGTTACGCAACGGCTGGACAGGTAGACCAAGGAGAAACGGGAGATGTCTTTTCATTGAACTCAATCAGGATTTGGACCGCATTTCCAAATGTGGTACCAAGAACTTGGTTGAGTTCAACGGCAAGAAAGCCCAGGTCTGCGCTTTCACGGTAAAACGTCACCATTGTTTCCCTCTCTTCAGGGAACAACACTGGCGCTAGACAGCAATATCAGCATGCTCGGTATGTGAATTATTTGCTGTGACTTAGTACTACATCAAAAGCGTGGTAAAAACAGCCTCACGCAAACTCGGAGTCCTGAACAAAGTCCGGCGTTTTTTCACGCCGGAGAAACTGTGCTTGTTGTACAAGACACAAGTACAGTCATGCGTGGAATATTATTCACATCCCAGGCTCCGCCAAGTACTTTTTCGATGCTTTGGATAGGTTACAGCGGCGCGCGATCCGCATTATTGGCGATAAGGAGGTGACTAAACACCCTGAGCCTCTTCAATTGCGCCGTGATGGGGCGTTTCATCGTCTATACCATGGCGCATGTTTTTAGGAGTTATTGTATCTTCACCTACTTTCCCCTTTCCTACAGAAGTCTACACGCGCTGGTTTACGTTGTCACCGACTTACCTTGAACTACTATTCCCACTATTCCCACGTGAACAAATTCTGCAAATGGAATACTTTGCCCGCTTACGTGTGTGAAGTCGCAATTCTGCAAGCCGGCAAAGTGAGGATGGCTGGTGTGGCAAGTAAAACTGCTGTACCAGCTATCTTCGCGTCTTAACTCTTCCGGCACTTAACCTCTGGTCCAGTCATTTGTCGAACCTATTTTTAAAAAAAAAATCTATAGCAAGGAAAAAAGATCTCGCTGATTTGCGCTACAAAGGTGTCATATCTGGGGATTACCATGGATTATACAGATCCTTGGCTACATAAACTAGCCAATTTGATCGTTTGCCTTCAAAAACCATTTCTTATGACTCATCATGTGCTTGTGCAAGCGAGTCAAGTGCAGATGAATAATACTGATATTTTTACACTCTCACTCTATTTTTTACATAGAAATACTAGCGGCCGCCAACGACTTCATCCGCTTTAACTTTAATATACATTTTTAAACTAGATATTTTAGATAGAAATACTACTGCACCCGAAATATCGAACCTACAGTATCTAGGTAAATGTACATCACAAACCGAAATTATTTAACGTATCTTTTATTTAATATTGACTCAAGGATCTTTAAAAACTTATGGATTTATCATTTCGGGGATACTTCCATTCCCGTGGACTCTTATCGGGTCCACCGAATCAATTGTCCCCAGATCACTGAAATGATATACTTACCTATTACTTATTTGGTGGGAATCCCCAATGACATTGTTGCGCGTGCGTGTGCTCCGGCCAGCTAAGGCGGACTGGCTTGAAGTGAGCAATGACAAGCGGGACAGGACAGCGCAATGTAGACGAACCTATTTCACTAAAACTTACTGTCCATGAAAATGATGTCCTTTTCCAGGACAAAAGTTTAGTGCTTGTTACAATATGTATAAGAAATAAATAAATATTTCCGACACTCACACCAATTAGCCTAGCCCCAAAGTAAGCACTATAAGGCTTGTGTTATGGGATGCTAGGGTAACGGATAGAATACATATACTGTACATATATAAGTATATTTATATAAATACATATTTAACATCCATGGCTGAAGTACAAATGCTCGTATTCATCACACAAACATCTGCCCCCACCGGGATTCGAACCCGAGACCTCTCGAGTCGGCGACAGATATGAAACCCGGCGTACAAACCACTCGGCCACGAAGGTAAACAAACTATTTTATTTTTTGTTGATAGGCAATATTATATATTATTGATATACAAGTTAATATCAATCCAAAAAATAAATGTTACTAAAGGGGAAGTAATTTTACGAGAGGAATTAGGTTCAGGACAGGTCACCGTGATGAGAAAATGTCTCTTTGTATTTATTTTATTTTATGTTATAGAGCCCATTACTTAACAATTCTTTTTGCCAAGGTAGAGAAGTACCTACCTAACTAAGAAATAAATTCAAAATCATAATTCAGCACATTGCACTGCCGCTCTGAGGATAGCCGTGTATTTCTTTGCTTGGGGAGTTCACCCATATATGTATATATTTATTTATCAAGTTTTTATAAAAACAGTTATTTTTAATGATCCTAGAACTAGTGACGTGTCTTAAAATGATCGATATTTTTATTAATCATTAAAAATAACTGTTTTTATAAAAAGTTTAAACTTCATGCAAATATTTTTAGGAAGAAGAAGAAGAAAAGACTCCTTATATGATGTACTTCAACGCCCTTCATGCTTTATTTGTATTTTTGTAACACCCTATATATATATATATATATATATATATATATATATATATATATATATATATATATATATATATATATATATATATATATATATATATATATATATATATATATATATATATATATATATATATATACAGGGTGGAAATTTTGAATGCCACCCCCAGGGGAAGTACTCTAAATACTGGAGATAGATAATTTTACTCAAAGGAAACATTCCTTTATTTTTAAAAAGAAACACAACTGCATTGACAGTTTTTCGAAAATTTGCTTGCCACACCCGGAAATCGAACTAGCAAAATTTCGAAAAAATTACACCCTGTATTTTAATGGCATCGATCGATAGGGTCAATCATAGGGATCATATCTTACTAACAAACTTAGTACATTAAATGTTAATAAACATTAATATATAAAAGTATGTATTTATGTATTACTATAATATGGTAACACAAGTCCCCCATTATTTGTATTATCTGATTAAGCGGGCAGACCAATTAAGCTTACCGCGCAAATCAAACGGATATTTAATATTGACACGGGAACAGCAAATATACGTTACTCTAATGTAGTAGGTACCCCCGTTACAATAGTTAAATGTGAACCAAATTCAACACGATGCGAACTGGAGGTGTACTCTATTTCAACGAAAAACGAAATTTCGATCGAAATTTCGCACGTTCCTTACTCTGTTTCTATTTCATTTCGAAAATTCGTTCGTCCAAAAATAGTTTGACATTTAAATTCTCTAAGCCTACTCTAATTCACAAAACTTTTGAATTAAAAGTTGAATGTGACAGTTAATTGTTCGAAATTTTAACCTCAAATTGACGAAATGAAAATTGTTACCTTTTCATTTTCGTTTTGGGATTTTTGTTTAAATTAAACCTAAAATTACTACTAGAATATTTTTAATTAAGGCTGCTTAGCGTGAAGAACATTTTTTAGTATGAAAAATTTGCAAATAAATCTAATTTTTGTTTATTATTGTATTGCCAATACTTCAAAGTGTTACACGACAAATATAAGTTGACATACATTCGATTGCATCAACTCTACAAATTAGTCGGCTAACACTGTCAAAAGAGGTTGTTTTAATGTAATCAAAAATGTTGTCATAAAGTAATATTGTTTTGAAGTAAAAGACGTTATCTAAAAAGTGTAGACGAAAAGAACTCACAAACAACTCATTCCATTCGTTCACGATAATTGTCTGTGATTCCGAACTTTATGTGCGTGTTCGAAGATGAAATAGAGTAGAGTCAATGGCGAAATATCGTTTAAAATTCGTTCGTTGCCGAAATTTCGTTTCGGAGAAAGAGAGTAGAGCTCCTGGAGTGTTATTGCTCCGAATGATACACAACAAACTTTGTTCATACATACTCAACCTACTTTAGACACACACACATACAAATAGTCTGGTTAATTTTATAATCTACACAATGTTCAGACCAACTCTCTCTCATAAGTACACATATTTGCTGCTTTTGTGGTTTTCATTACGAACGCAGTCTGAACTCTGTGCCTAATGTCATATAAACAAGATCTTTTCAAATATATGTGAGGCACTTTATTAGATGTGGAATAAGCACAAAATTCGCTTAACAGCCACTCCAAGGTACATTTATAAGGTGTGTATATGTGTGTATACAAGGCGCAAAACATTATCACCATCATCCTTTTGGCCTGAGCACAACAATAACAAATTTGGAGACTCATTTCTTTGTCGCACTATCCGTAAATGGAATGAACGTGTTCCCTCCCTCTTACAACCTGGGATCCTTTAAAAGAGGCGCAAAGAAGCAACATGCAAGCCAGCTAGGTGAGAATGGCTGGTGTGGCAGGTAGAACTGCTATACCAGCAATTTTTCACGTCTGGACTTCACCGTCACTTAACATCAGGTGGGGTGGAGCCATTTCTTGGAACTGTCTATAAAAAAAACGTAATGTTATTTTACTAAGCACTTTTGTCAAGTGGAGGTAATTTTCTCAAACGGGTCCCAATTATATCGGAAAACTTGCTATGCCCTAACTATCTTGCATACTACCTTTAGCTGGTGTTGTGTTTCAGTCGGCAGGCCATCTCTTCGCATCAGCGGTATCTTTGTACGTACCTACAATGCGAAGTGATGGCGCTGCCTTGCAGCCTAAGAAAATTATACACGCCCATCAGGGCTGCGGTAGCATAATGGTCAGTGCACTCGTCCGGATAGCGAAGCGAAGAAGTGAGAGGTAGGGCAGTATGTAAACACATACTTCTCTCAATCATGTCCCAGCAATATTTAGGGAATTATTGCCGGCAACGCGAGGGGCAGCGGCATGGGCATAGTCTAAACGATGTATAAGCATGTATATCTAAAGATATTGGAAACTTCTAATCAATTCTAAAGAAATCCCCCGCTCACATCTGAATGGTTTGTAAAAAATCCATTCACTGGAAATAATACTTATGTATCCTTTTGACGATGCGATTTTACAGTAACTCCGGATATGTTTGCCCGTTGACCTTTCCTTTAAATGTAAGCTTTTACTTGTATTTGTGTATGTGAAATTTCACGAATAATTTCACATACACAAATTCTATTATTTTTATTAGAGGAGCTCGATGGCGAGGGCGGTTAGTGCGTTCGGCTGCGATCGTTGAAGTTTAGCAACTTTCGCAGTGGTCGGTCATTGGTTGATGGATAACTAAAAATCTTCTATCTCGAGTTCCTCCGTACTTCGGAAGGCATGTTGAGCCGTTGGTCCCGGCTGCATCTGCAGTCATTAGCACCCGCTAATCCACACTGGGCCCACGGGGTGTGTCATGGTCCAAAATGCGTTAAGTTTACTCTACCTAAAGTGAGGCAGGTTAATACTAGTATAAAAATAAATGACCAGCCTGTAGAGTTAGTGGATTCTACAAAGTTTTTGGGTATTACTTTAGACTCTGCAATGGGATCCTCATATTGATGCCTTGTCAAGTAGATTGAGCTCTGTAGCTTTCGCTGTTAAAAATATAAGACTCTTAACTGATGTGGAAACGGCAAGATTAGTTTACTTTGGTTACTTTCATAGTGTTATGTCATATGGCCTTTTATCGAAAGTATTTTCATACTGCAAAAGAGAGTTGTTCGCGCCATATAAAATTTAGAGGCAAGAGAATTCCTTAGAGAAAAACTTTAAGAAATTAATATTTTAACACTGGCGTCGCAATAGATTTATGAAAATTTAATATACATATATTAAGAAAAAACTATGATGCATTTGCAAAAAAAAGTCAAACCCATAACTTTAACACGAGATTTAAGAACAAGCTTGCCGTTCCATGTTTCAGACTTCAAAAATCAAGATATTCATTTCTGGGTTGTAGTATTGCATTGTTTAATAAAGTTCCCCTAGATCTGATTGAGCTTCTACTGACTAAATTTAAATCTCAGATCAAGGATTAATGGCTCTTATGAATAAGGGCTATTATAAAGTTGATGATTATCTGAATGATTGTAATGCATGGACACAGTGTTTTTTATAATTTGTTATTTAATGGGTATTAGTCATTTTTCATAACAATAATATTCTACCTGTCTAATGCCGCTTCCTAAATACTAAATATAATGTTAACCATAAAAGGACATTGGGAAAAAATGTATGGACGCTGCACCCACGTCCGCCACGTCTTAAAGTACATTTGTTTGAAAGTTATTATAGTCAAGATCATCTGTGCCAAAGCACATCAAATTCCATCCCAGGGGTCTTTAGTTATTTTAAGTTAAATATGTACAAGTACTATAACGAACGAGCATTAATGAAACAAAGGAATTAATTTAGTTAGTTAGTTCGACCCTACATAGTGTGCTCAGGAATTATAGGAGTACTTCACAAGGTGCAAGCGTGCCCCCTTATGTTATTAGGCATGGGTTGGGATTTTTTAAACATTCTGTTCGTTATAGTAAATTGTCTTCTATGTAAAACGGAGCGACCACAGATTACACAAACTTGTCCACGCTTCGGAGAACACATGATTCCAGTTCATCCATACTAATTGACAAAACCGATAATCGTGTTCCAATATCCAAAGCGTGTTAGTTAAAAATCAATCAAGTAGCAGAGAGCGCACAATCACAACGAAGTAAGACGAGTCGACTATTTGCAATTGCAAGTCCTCCAGCATCCATAAACCGTTTTGAAATGTCTCAGTAAGAGCAAGCGCAGGATGGTCGGCAGGCTTTGTCGTATATCTGGTTGTATAGTACGATATGGCATATTATTATGATTACTAATGATATAAAATGAATTTATTCAGCTACTTAAATATGCCCATGTGTCATAACTATTGACTACCAGGATATTTTTTACGGTGTCATATCTTTTGACTTCCAGGATATTTATTTTCGGTGTCATAATAAAAAAGGATAGTTTTTTATAGATCTATCGATTCATACTAATTACATTGTTGGCGGAGCTGGGTGCGTTTTGCCCATTGTCCTTTATTGTAACTATATATTTATATTCTAAAGATGTAATGGAAGGTGACTTCAGACGTATCTTTGAAATCATTTTTCAACTTGACGACTCTGTATATAACAATACAGGGAGAAAAAAACAGCCCTTGCTGAGTTTCTTGCCGGTTCTTCTCAGTGCAAGGTCTCCTGCCGTAGTTTTGCGAACCGATGGCGTAGCTTCTTGACCTTCACAAGTGCTTGTGACAGCCTAGACTGAATAAATGTCTTTTCATTTTCATTTTTCATTTTCATCTTATCAATATTTTTCTTTACCCCAGCATGAGATACGTCTAGAGCTCGATGAGTAGGTACTGTAACGTCCGTGACGTTACAGCCTCCTTGTTTAGATAAATTCTTTGCTTTTGCAATGCCTACGGTTGGCAGTTATATTAAAAAGTTAATGTCATGATTTTAAGATTTGAAATAAGGAATCGTCTGTCTTTTGATAGAAGGTTCCATTCAAGAGTAGATCTTCAGGCACCAAGCAAACCTCTCGTATTTAGATAAAATCATTATAATCGCCTGAAATCTAATATAAAATAATAACCATCGTCAAGTTGTTTTAATGAAGAGCCACGTCCCCAGGTTCTATCCATTCTGGCTAGAGCTCCATAGTACCGTGCTGATAATAACTGAAACCTAATTGCGCCATCTAGCGTCCACTGATCCATTGTCATTCGTGTCCACCGCTAATCTGTTAGGGATAGGGCTTTCACAATAGCCACCGATGCACGGCCAAAAACCAAAACCGCCTTTGTCCATCTCCATATCATACCAAAGAATGACAATAAGTTAATGACTCGACCGGATCAAAAATATTGGCAGATTTTGTTTGTACGACCTTGCGATTAGGGTTACTGTTACCGACCACTAGTGCCATCTAGTGAGTCATCTGCGGACGAACGCGAAGAATCGAGTGAAGGAACCTATACGTCACGCACCCCTTTCCACCACCGGACGACCAGGCGTGGTGATGGCTTCCACCCTTATGTTGTCGAGGTTCGAAGCGATTTGCTTCGGCCTTCATTATGCGAACGGCTATGGAGTGAAACTCCTTGCCGAGGTTTGTTTTCCCGGACAACACAATATAACCTGGACATCTTCAAGGACAGAGTGAACAGGTATCTTCTAGGCAGGCGTGTACCATCCTAGGCCTCATCATCACTTTCCATCGGGTGAGATTGTGGTCAAACGCATCGCCTATTATGCATAAAAAAAACCATCTCTCGACTACCATACTAAACGGCACGTATTTTTTAACATTTAATTTTAAAATTGTAAATTTATACAAATAAACCTGTTTAAACGATAAATTAAACCATTTATTAACAAAGGAGTACCGAAGACCCCCGTTCCCCACCAAATAGTTACCATTTAGGAATTTCAAAAGTCCTGACAAAAATCCTGACATTTCGCAAAAAGTCCGGACTTTTTAGTCACAAAATGTTAGCATAACTCAGTTAGTTACAATGGTATGGTATTTGAGTCAATATGAACTTTTATTATTGAAGTCGTGCCCTGCGGTTTCACCCGCGATTTTCTCGTTTCCGTGGAAATACCGAGATAAAGTATATAGGTACCAACTCTTAACATCTTACACACGTGATAACTTTTAAACGAAATATCCGATTGAGATGAAACAAAAAGTATTTTACTTCTACATAAATACTCTTAATTTCGATAAAAATTAATATTACGATACATATTTAACGTATTTTTTTTTCTTTTGACGATTTAATAATTATTTTGAACACAAAATCGGTTATTGTGATCAAACCATGATAGCTAGATATATGTTCTTGCAGACTTTTTTATAGGCCCTAATAGGATCTACAAACCCGTAGTACATCATTTTGTTATATTGTCAATAGTTTTTGCAGCGCACGCAAAAATAGGTTTTCGATTTTACACCTTGTGTTACAAAATAGCAATTTTATTACGGATCCCTAATTTTGAAAAAAAAAATATAGCCTATAGCCTTCCTCGATAAATGGACTACCCAACACTGAAAGAATCATTCAAATCGAAACAATAGTTCCAGAGATTAGCGCGTTCAAACAAACAAACAAACTCTGCAGCTTTATAATATTAGTATAGATATTCAATGTAATTTAAAGATCCAAACAAAGTCCAGACTATAGTCTCAAAGTCCATGACACACGGACATGTCCGGACTAATCCAGACGGATGGCAACCCTACTTGCGATCGACAAGCGTAATTTGCATAATAAGCGCCCAATTAGGGTTCATCAATTAAGCGATAATATCAATAAGGACACTCATCCTTCATTCATAGTTACATATTATTATTTGATCGCAGATTCGCATAAATAAAATCTCGAATTAGCTATTATCCCGTATTTGCGTATAAATATTAGATGAAGCTTACGGGACAACCTTCGATCAACAATAGACCGAAAGGGACAACACGTATACAATGCTATATTGTTAAGTTGTAAATAGATTGTTAACTTGTAAGTGAAGCATTGTATGTTGCGTAGGATTTTTGTATAGCGATTTTCTCAGAAATATATGACTTCTAATAATGAAGCAGATTTTTATAGGTATGTTGTAGACTGATTTGACAAATCGTTTTTTTTTTTGTGAAATCGTAGGGATTTTAGACAATAGCAATTAAACATTTGAAAGAAATTGTCTTTAGATTTAAACATCTAGCAGTTAAATGCTTAAAAAATATAAATATACCTATAATTTCTATTGCTTCTTACAAATGTTTAATACTTGTAAAGATATTCTTTTGACATTGTGGGTTACTTACAATGCGAAGAGATGGTGATGCCTTGAAGCCTAAGAAATACTAGAGAAAATTCGACACGGCTATCAGGGCCGCGGTGGCATAATGGATGTTTGTGTGATGAATACGAGCATTTGTACTCCAGTCATGGATGTTTTATATGTATTTCTTTAAAAATATACTTATATATGTATAGTTTAAGTATTCTATCCTTTACCCTAGTATCCCATAACACAAGCCTTATAGTGCTTAATTTGGGGCTAGGCTAATTGGTGTGAGGGTTGGAAATATTTATTCATTTTATTATTTATTTATTTGTATTATTGTGTTTGAACGTAGTACTGATGTTATTTTTGATTTGTATGAAACAAGTATCTGAGCATTTTATGTTTTGCAAACATAGCAATATTTAAATCATAATCTCGGAACGTTTATTCATTTTAAAGTTAAGAACATCTAGTTCTTTAGAGTAGTAATTGCAATTTTGAATGAATTTACTCGGAAAGTGTCTCTTTTCTCTGCATGTGTGAGAAAAAAGTATTTTTTTAATTTTTAAAAATGCGTGGCGCAATGTTTCTTCTTTTTTTTTAATATTTTTTAATAAACAGCATTTTATTTGCAGGTAAGTTCAAATTTAAATAAAACCTTTGATAAGTTACCTCCTTGGTTCCCATTACCATCACCATCAGCCTATTAATGTCTCCATTGCTGGGACACAGGCCTTCCCTTCCCTAGAATAGGGAGATTGGGCCATGACCCACCACGCGGGCCCAGTGCGGATTGGTGGGTGCTAACGACTGCAGATGCAGCCGGGACCAACGGCTTAACGTGCCTCCCGAAGCACGGAGGAGCTCGAGATTGTAAATTTTTGGTCACGCATCCAATGACCGACCACTGCGAAAGATGCTTAACTTCAACGATCGCAGCCGAACGCGCTAACCACTTGCGCCATTGAGCTCCTCTTGGTTCCCATATTTCGGAGTAAAAGATAGTTTCATTTTTCAACCGACGAAAAAAAACGGAGCAGATTAACAATTCGACGCGTTTATTTATTTTCATGTATGATAACTTTTTATAAAACAGTCTGATATGGGTCCTGATAATTCTTCTTTAATGGAAAGGGTATACTCCGAAGTTGGTCACATATTTTGGAAAAGAAATATTCTTCTTAGGGTAGCTCCACCACATGTAAAGTGGAGGTGATTTATTTTTCATCGACTTCCCCATCATTGAATCGGTCCTTTAAAACGACTAAGGGGTAATAGCTATTACTGCTTACTCATATGCTATTACCCCTTAGTCGTTTTAAAGGACCTAAAGTTCCTAGGTCGTTTTAAAACGACTAAGGGGTAATAGCTATTACTGCTTACTCGTATGCTATTACCCCTTAGTCGTTTTAAAGGACCTAAAGTTTCTAGGTCGTTTTAAAACGACTAAGGGGTAATAGCCATTACTGCTTACTCATATGCTATTACCCCTTAGTCGTTTTAAAGGACCTAAAGTTTCTAGGTCGTTTTAAAACGACTAAGGGGTAATAGCTATTACTGCTTACTCATATGCTATTACCCCTTAGTCGTTTTAAAGGACCTAAAGTTCCTAGGTCGTTTTAAAACGACTAAGGGGTAATAGCTATTACTGCTTACTCATGTGCTATTACCCCTTAGTCGTTTTAAAGGACCTAAAGTTTCTAGGTCGTTTTAAAACGACTAAGGGCTAATAGCTATTACTGCTTACTCATATGCTATTACCCCTTAGTCGTTTTAAAGGACCTAAAGTTTCTAGGTCGTTTTAAAACGACTAAGGGGTAATAGCTATTACTGCTTACTCATATGCTATTACCCCTTAGTCGTTTTAAAGGACCTAAAGTTTCTAGGTCGTTTTAAAACGACTAAGGGGTAATAGCTATTACTGCTTACTCATATGCTATTACCCTTTAGTCGTTTTAAAGGACCTATTGAATGATGGGGTAGTCAATGTTAATTTATTTTATTTCTTAAGCATTTATTATACCCCATGGTGCGCGTGGATTTTTTTTCAGTAATTTGTTTTTGATATTAAACATCTAGCAGTTACATGCCTAAGAAATAAAAAAATATAACTATGATTGTATTGACATTCAAATTCCTAATTGCCCTACCTCCCTTAAACGTAAGTATTAGTTACACCTAAGTATGTGTTCATGTAGGTAAAGAGACTACGTAAACTACTAAACCACATTATTTAAAGTAAATGTTTACACACACATCATGAAATTATATTGGTGCTAAATCTTCAACGCAGACTCTCTGACACGAACACAACATAGCCAATTTAAACCCTAACGTACGAGTATACATTTTAATAGCATTAGTGTTAGATGTAGACACAAGCTCGCGAACTGTATATACAACTCTTCAGCAAATATATCAGCGGTTGGATTACATCCTGATGTAAGATTAATATGGTTAATGTTTTCACAGTACTAAGTTTGAATGTGAAAACAAGGTTAATTAAGACATTATAAAAGGTGATACTATATAACTCCGTTGTTTATTTAGGCTGAATACAAAATCTATCAACTACCTCCAAAGACTTTAGTATTTTAATATGGACAGTCTTCTCACTAGAAGAAATATTTTGGATATCACATTTTTATTTAAAGTTGTCAGAAATGTAGTTGATTGCCCACAATTTCTCAGTAAGATAAATATTAGAGTTTCCCGTATACACGCTCAGGGCCGGATTTAGGATTGTGGAGGCCCCGGGCCACTTAGGATTTGTATGCTTATTGACCCCTCGAAATTTTGTTATTTCTTAAGCTGTTGTGGAGGCCCCTGGGCCACAGACACACCTGCCCTGCCTTAAATTCGGCCCTGGGTAAAGGTAAAAGAGCAAAAAAAAATATCAAAGGAAAAGATGTTTACTAGTGTTTACTATTTGTTTCTTAGGTTTTCACTCACATCACTCATTAAATAAAACTAGTTTTTACGGGTTAATGCACGAAACTTTATTTATTTATTGACGTTTCGCAGCCTTTTCAGGTCTGCATCGTCAGAATAATGATTTTTTATTTAAAATTGTCGAGCTACCTTCGAAAGACTTATATTGAAGTGTTTACTAGTTGGAATATGAAAGATTTTTTTTCCGAAGTCTCTATTGTGGGGGCCCCCCGTTTGTGGAGGCCCCGGGGCTTTCGCCCCGGTTGCCCTCCCCTAAATCCGGCAGTGTACACGCTATCCTGTACCAACATTCAGCAAACCAATCGCTCGCACAAACATATTAACACACTCAGCAGCATATCGCTTGCCCGACGCTTACAACACACTGAGTGACAGTGTTGACATCTTCCATGACTCTTTTTTACGATTCTGGACTAAAGTTTCTGAGTTATTTAGAGATGCGTAGGCTAAATTTATTTTTATTTTTGTCGTTAAATTTGTTATATCGAATAATTATATATATTCGTTTTCAATCGTCTATAGTTTCAAAGCCACTAATAGTTCATAAACTTCATTGTTTACATGTGGTTTCAGTTGGTGTTTCTGTTTGTTTATTTAATTAAAAGTCGGTCCGTTTGTAATATCTCTTAAGCATGATGTGGCTACCTTCAATAGAATTTAGCATTTTGTATATATCACTATCAAAAATAAGATTTAATGTAACTTTCTCTGGTGGCCCTAATAAATAAATAAATTATATTTGAATGTTAGAATCCTTTGTCTCCTTTTCAATATCCTCTATAATCCACAGTATCCACCCTACCTCCGTGAACGGTTTCCCTTCATTCACCCTTCAACAGATCCTTGCAGATCCCAACTAAATCTCTTCTAAAATGTCCCACCCATAACACTAGTTTCGCATCCTATTCCTTCTCAGTACACGCCGTCCGTCTGTGGAATTCGCTGCCAGCAGAAATTAGAGACTTAGTTCTGTCTCAGTGTTCAAAAAACATCTGAAGGGACACTATTTATCTTCTTGCCCTTAATTTTGCCCTTGTTCTTCTCATTGTTTCTCTTCTCGTCGTGCATATTATATGTATACTATGTATTTATTTATCTATTGTCATCAATTTTATATTCGTGTATGTGTATATATTTCTCCATTACTAGCGGCCCGCCCTCGCTTCGCTTCGGTGTAGAGCTGAAGAGTAGACTACAGTTTTTGTTCTCATGCTTGTATTATACACAATGACATTCATCTATGATTCTTCTTATACCGGCATGCAAAGTCTCAGCTCGATCGGTTTAAAATTGACAAAGTTTCATACAAATTTTCATTCCCTATTTTATCCCCTTGGAGGTAAAATTGATCAAAATCCTTTCTTAGCGGATGCCTACGTCATCACATCTACCTGCTGCCAAATTTCAGCCCGATACGTCCAGTGGTTTGGGCTGTGCGTTGATAGATCACTATGTCAGTCAGTCACCTTTGAGTTTTATATATATAGATTTAAGTACCTATATGTATATGTAAACCCAATATTTATTGGTATTAACATGTGTCTTTCCTACTACGGGCCTACTGTAAGAAATTTCAGATTGAATTAAGTTGTGCCCTTGTACATGTTATCTTTAATCAAGTTGCTCCTATATTATTTTTTGTGTGTACAGAATATATAAATAAATAATATATCTGATAACGCAAGTGTGTCTGTCTGTTACTTCTTCACGTTTAAACCACTGAACCGATTTAACTGAGATTTGGTATAGTAGGTTGACTTTCAACAGACTATGGGCAATTTGGTCAGAAATGCGAAATTCCCTAGAGTAGATTATAGAGATGATTTTTTTTAAGCATTTAACTGCTAGATGTTTAAATCTAAAGAAAAGTTTACTAGAAATCTATAGATTATAGAGCATTTGAAAGAGTTTTAATAACAAAAAACATGTTTGGCATGTGATAAAATAAAGTATTTTAAGCTCCATAAAAAAATAAGGTTTTTAATTATGTTAAAAGGATGGTGAATATACGGCAAATTTTATCTATAGTAGTGAGTGATCACAGACATAGATCGAAATAATATAGATACAGCGATGTTCATACTGCACGTGCCAAAATTTGCCAAACAATAGGAAGACGAAACGTCTTTTTTTTCCCACTATTTTATTTATTTTTATCACTGTTCTCGATACGGATTCCGATCGCATTTTTTTAGTTGTGTATTGTTCCATAATCTATATATAAAACTCAAACAGCCCAAACCAGTGGATGGATCGGGCTGAAATTTGGTATGCAGGTAGATTTTATGACGTAGGCAACCGTTAAGAAAGGATTTTGATCAATTCTACCCCCAAGGGGATAGAATAGGGAATGAAAGTTTGTATGAAACTTTGTCAATTTTAAACCGATCGGGCTGAGACTTTGCATGCAGGTATAAGAAGAATCATAGATGAATGTCATTGTGTATAATACAAGCTTGAGAACAAAAACTGTAGTCTACACTTCAGCTCTACACCGAAGCGAAGCGAGGGCGGGCCGCTAGTAAGTTATAAATCCATAGAATTTTAACAGGTCCCATGCTTTTCCACCACTCAATTTGTCATCAGAATAGGACACGGTCGGTTTTCATATAATTTGACGCACATGCGTCGTCTACTCAAATCTAGATATATGGTAGTGATAGACCATTGAAGTCCCAGGTTCTATCTACAGTGGGGAAATGTAGAAAACATTTTTTCAACCCTTCCCTTTGGATGCCATAGGAAGAATGGATCATGTGACCCACCACGCCCGCCCAGTGTGGATTGGTGGGTGATAACGACTGCAGATGCAGCCGGAACCAACAGATTTACGTGCCTTCCGAAGCACGGAGGAGCTCCAGATAATAAGTTTTTGGTCACCCATCCAATGATCGAACATTACGAAAGTTGGATAACTTCCACGATCGCAGGCCGAACGCGCTAACCATCTGCGCCATCAAGCCCCTCAGGGAGCTCTAGGGGTATTCCATTTGAGCTACTTACTTCAAAATAATGAAAAGAAATCATGTTAACAACTCAACGATGTTCAAGAATAGGGATGATGACTATTTTTTTTTCTTCGTTTATCAGGTAGATTATCAAAAAGTATTTGACACGTATTGTTTCTTTTTTCACATAATATAAACATTGCAGAGATATTTTGATTTGAAAAGTCGCATGACCTTTGAATACTTACCACTTATAAGTGAAAATTCACTCAAAAGTGACGTCACGAGCCCCCACTCCCAAACTTTGACGCGCTATAACTTTGTCATTTTTTAGTTGATTGCCCAAAGAAAAAATACGTGTCCATTATTTTTTGATCATCTAACTGACGGACTAAATAGAATTTCGTTTACTGTACCCCGTCATCACCCCTATTGTCATATCCAGATGCACTGAGTTTCGGAACAAAAAGTCATAACATTTACTACTAAATTAGCTCATGATATCTAGTAATATTATCCAGTTCTTAGCTGAATTGCTTTTAAACAGTTATTTCATCATTTTCATCATCATTATTAGCCTCTTGACTTATTTGATGACCTCCGTGGCCGAGTGGTTTGTACGTCGGGTATCATGGTGTCGCCGACTCGAGGGTCCCGGGTTCAAATCCCGGTGGTGGCAGACGTTAGTGTGATGAATACGAGCATTTGTACTCCAGTCATGGATATTTAATATGTATTTCTATATAAATATACTTATTTATTTACTGTCTATGTATTCTATCCGTTACCCTAGTATCCAACACAAGCCTTACAGTGCTTACTTTGGGGCTAGGCTAATTGGTGTGAGTGTTGGAAATATTTATTTATATTAATGTCCCCACTGCTGGGGCACAGGCCTTCCCTATGGATGAACTAGGGAGATTGGGCCACGACTCACCATGACTAAGGACTGCAAATGCAGCCAGGACCAATGGCTTAACTTACCTTCCGAAGCACGGAGCAACTCGAGATAGAAAATTTTTGGTCACCCATCCAATGGCCGACCACTGCGAAAGTTGCTTAACTTCAACGATCGCAGTCGATCGCGCTAACCACCCGCGTCATCGAGCTTCCGATTTAAACAGTATAGGTGCTTAAACAAAAACGTTACCAAGGAAATGAAACAAAGTTAGTATTTTTTCACGACATCCTTGGCTAGAGAGGTAAGTAAGCCCGCGCCAGTCTTAGAGTTGTCGCCTACTCAGAGACAAATCTTTGTGTGATGAATACAAGCATTGGTATCTAAGTAATGAATGTGTATATCACTACATAGTATAAAACAAAGTCGCTTTCTCTGTCCCTATGTCCCTTTGTATGCTTAAATCTTTGAAACTACGCAACGGATTTTGATGCGGTTTCTTTCAATAGATAGAGTGAATCAAGAGGAAGGTTGTAATGTAAAATACATGCATAATATAGTAGAGAAACACTGATAATTTTACAGGTTTTTAATGTAAGGTCGTAAATAAACACATTTTTTGCGCTTACATTGCAAACGCTGGCTGAACCCAACGAGATAGATCAAAATAATGTACTACAGTATTGTACACCTTAAAAAGGTCTACAAAAAAGTCTCAGATGGTATATGCCTATCTCTTTGGTATAACCCACAATAACCATTTTTTAATTACTTATTACGAGAAAATAATGGCTTATTTACGAACAAGCGATTTTAAGCAATACAGCATTAATCCTTATCCAATTAAGTACCTAAAATACATTGTGCGTGTAATATAGATCAATAATGGCCCTTTAAAGCATGTAATTTAAATGAATATTTTCGAAGATATTACAGATTTAAAATGCAGGAACATACCGGTTTGGGAGGTACTGGCCGGGGGGGGGGGGGGGCGGCGCGTGTCTTTAGTAATTAGGTATTTAAAGAAAGTCATTGTGTTTAATAGAAGCTTGAGAACAGAAATATAGTCTAAACTACAGCTCTACTCCGAAGCGAAACGAGGGCGGGCCACTAGTGTAATCTGTAATATAAAAATGAATCGCTGAATGTGTTGCTAAGCGCAAATATCGAGAACAGCTAAACGGATATCGATAATTATTTTTTTAGAATATTCCTTGAAGTACGATTAGATTAGATTTCTTCAGTGATAGCTCCCTCAGGATTTGGCCAATATCTGGTGTTTGTGTCCAAAATTTCTTGTCTAGGTTTGTTCGGTGAGGGCTTGTTTATTGTCTTAAACTCTGCTTATGGTGTGGAAGGGCTTTGTGCAAGTACAAGGACCTAGGATTTGGGAAAAGAATAGGGAAAAACAGAAAGGAAAGGTTAAGGTATAATTAATATGTTTGAAGTACGAGGATGGTTCTTACGCAGAGAAAAATAGAAAAAAAAAGCCTGAAAAAGTCCAAAAACTACACTTTTCTATACTCCCATACAAACGATTCGTAATAATACATAAAAGTCAATTTGAATTTTTATACCGTACCATAAATTTCAAATGTTAGTGGAGAGGATCCGGGAAGGTAAAACAATTGAGTGACGTGATGTCAATAGATGTTTGGAAAAGGCAAATATACCTTTTTCAGTTATTTTTATAATTATATAAAGAGTTTACTTAAGAAAGGATATTATACTGTCAATCAATATTTGAATGATAAAACGGCCTGGTTGTAATTTTACCTGTAGATAATTTTTCAAAAGTTATATTAAAACTAAGGCTCCCAGCCTTAGAAAGAGTTTTGAAGAGAACCTTGCACTTACTCCCTTTCATATACTTGTTCATTTTGTTTTGAAAATTGTTTTTTGCTATTTTGGGACTTATCTTTGCACTTATTGTTAGTAAATTCGTTGATTGTCTATTGTTACATATTTGACATTATGTGATGGAAGTTGACCTCAACACATGTTTGCAAGTTTGATGTCAACTTTCAATTGGACGACACTGTATCAAATAAAACAGAAAAAATCAGCCCTTGCTGAGTTTCTTGCCGGTTCTTCTCAGTACAAGGTCTCCCGCCGTAGATTTGCGAACCGATGGCGTAGCTTTTCGACATTCACAAGTGCTTGTAACAGCCTAGACTGAATAAACGATATTGAATTTTGAATGAATTTTTTTGAAGTTATTTTAGTCTACACTACAGCTCTACACCGAAGCGAAGCGTGGAAGGCCACTAGTTCTAAATAAAAATATACCTAATTATACAATGTATATCAGTTTATATATTCTATCCGTTACCCTAGTATCCCATAACACATGCCTTACAGTGCTTCATTGTGGGTAGGTTAATTGGTATGTGTTAAAAATAAATATATCTCACAATGCCGTAGCATACCTGTAGGAAACAATGTCTACTTACCTAATCTGGTTCTGATAGAAACGTTACTGTATCCAATCTTACTCTTCACTAAACAATTTTTTCTTTTATCAGGATTCTATAACTAAAAAATTGCCTTTTCGTGCTTTTTAAAATTTAGCCAAATCGGTACAGCTTTTAGAACATGAGAATTCCAAACATTCAACTTTTAAAAATTATTAAAAAACTAGTTTTTTACGGGTTAATGCACGAAACTTTATTCGTCGGAATCCTGTAAAGGCTACGAAACGTCAATAAATAAATAAAGTTTTGTGCATTAACCCGTAAAAAACTAGTTTTATTTAATGAGTGCTGTGCGTGAAAACCTGAGAAACAAATATTTAAAAAAATATTCTTTACTAAAATACTTTATTTTTAAATTCATAATTTCTAAAATACGCTAGTATCTGTACATAAACTTTCCCGATAATTTATTAGCCTCATCCGCCTTCCTTGATATATATACATGAGATGTTTAATTTATTCGTGAAATGACGGTATCTCAGTTTATGTATTATTAATATTAACCGCCCGATTTACTGTTCAGATGTATGGGATTAGGAGTTGGAGACGCCATCATTTGATTACATAATTTGAACGTTATTACAGTGCCATATAGCTCAGTTTAATCTAATATGTGTTGCTTTCACTGCCTCAAATTAGTAGTACATTTATGTATCCTTAATCAATTTAAATCCTGAAAGCTATTCGTTAATAAAGGGGTTTCCATGAATAAGACATGATTGTTATGTGTAAAATGTTTATATTTAAATTACGTAACAAACCGTGTCCAAACCAACAAACCTATAGCTACATGTGCCGCGCATCGTCGTCACATGAAAACGTCGTCGGCCAGCGGCTTGCCCTGAGGCCGGTCATCCTCAAACGTCACCATTTTGTCCCTCCCCTTCCCGGTAATAGCACCCCCCTTCTTTTCCAAAGGTGACAACTCGTACAACTCACCGACTCCGCTGAGATTAAACTCGCTCAAACTTCTCGGTACAAAGTATTCGACGCATTTCTCCGCGTGACCCGCCGACCTCCTGATAGGGGTGTTTCTTTGAAAACCCTCGTCACAGTTGGAGGACTTGCGCCGCGGCAGGCTGTTGAACTTGGTCGGGTTCAAGCTGTCGATCTTAAAAGTCACCTGCTGTCGTTTATCCTGACAGTTTGCGAAAGTCGCCGACGGCCCAGATTCGGCCGCCTCCCTGTGTCAGGAAACCACAGACATGGGTATCTTGTCATCGCAAATTTTCTCGACGCTGTGCACCGCTCTAGATTTCGATCCGCCGGCACAGAGAGCCATGAAACTTCTCAGCGCCGTGCTCATGTCCTCTTGTATGAGATTGAAACACATGGCGATGACGACAATGCCCACTAGAATGTAGATGCAGCACACGCCTATTGCTATGTCCTCGGCTTTAGCAGAAACCCTGCTGGCATATAGGCCAGGTTTGAGATCGCCAAATCCTATAGTAGCGAGGCTCGAGAAGGAGAAGTAACAACCTTCGATAAAGTTCCACTTTTCTGTAACGCGAAACACGAAAGTTCCTAATCCTATATACAGTACGATGAGGAATAGGCTAAGGATGATCGGCACTCGCGTGTGATCCCGGCACGTCCAATGATAGCCGCCACTGAAGCTGTCCAAGTTGAGAGCGGCTTGGAAAGGAGTTCTTTTGGGTCTTTCACTGAACTTGTTTTTATCACAGTCACTGTACGGCTTGCACTCGGCGGGGGTCGTGAGGCGCGTGAGACAGTCAGCCTTGGTGTGGAAGTTGCCGGTGTTGAGGGTGGAAGGGCAGATCTTGGAGTAGAGGACGCGAAAGTTCCTCGCCAGGGCCTCGCCGATGGTGGAGAGGTAGATCATGATGATGGGGATGCCGACGCAGGCATAGGTGATGGCCACCAGCTTGCCAGCCGGCGACTGCGGCGTCACGTTCCCATGACCTAAAGGGCAAATATTATACATATATGTTATTTATTTCTTGTGTTTTCATGCACACCAATTAATTAATTGTGTAAAAAATATTAAACAAATGATAAAAAGAAAACTACTGAATATAATTTAACGATTATGCAAGGATCTCGATGGCGCTGGTAGTTAGCGCGTCGCGGCCATTCTGAGACTGGTTCCGCGACCACACCCGCCCTCTCGGCATGCACTAGGGGGACCGCGGTCCTCATAGTGCGTGTCGGGTGACGGTGCAGGAGTATTGTCTGGTTTTAGTGGCCCTGTTCAGGGCGTAGCTAGGGCCCTGTTCACATCAGCGAGCTCCAGGGTTGGCTGAAGAGGACAGGGAGGAGTTCCACATACCTTCTCTTCTCGCTCCCCCAGTGGTTGACAAAAAAAGGTAGTCAGCGCGTTTGGAATGCGATCGTGGAAGTTAAGCAACTTTTGCAATGGTCATCATCTTATGGGTGATCAAAAACTTATTATCTCGAGCTCCTCCATGCTTCGGAAGGTACGTCAAGCCGTTGGTCCGGGTTGCATCTGCAGTTGTTAACACCCGCAAATCCGCACTGCGCCCGCATGGTGGGTCATGAATCAATCTTACTATATTCCATCTATTATATATGTTACCGTCCAAACCCGATTTCAGGATAAACTAGTTTTGTATTTGTTTCTTAGGTTTTCACGCAAATCTCTCATTATATAAAACTAGTTTTTACGGGTTAATGCACGAAACTTTATTTATTTATTGACGTTTCGCCTGTAAAGGCTACGAAACGTAAAAAACTAGTTTTATTTAAACTAGTTTTGCTTAGGCCAAACTAGTTGATCTTGATATAAATGCGCATACTCTAGGATAAACTAGTATGGCCTAGTCTAAACATTATAGTTTATCAAGAAAGTCAAAATAAATAGATCAACTAGAGTGTGCGTATTTATATCAGGATCAACTTGTTTGGCCTAGGCTAAACTGGTTTATCCTATCGGACTTTTAGTTTGGACTATATTCGTATTATAAATAAATAAAATATATGAATAAAATGTATTTTCTGTGTCTCACAATTAAACACAACGTGTGTATTACAGCGATGCAAACGAGCAAAATCTGACTGATATTCAGTTTTAACCCAGAATTGAAAGAAAATACGTTAACGCAAGCAATGTTTTACAGGTATAATGAATACAAATTTATCAAATGATATTATTCATTCATTAGTCCGTCCGATAATTTAAGATTCAGTACCAGCCGCCCACAATTATGAACCGTATGAATCCCTTAATTTTGAAATTGTCTCTAATTTAAAAGGGTGTTATGATTCTGTTAAAAGAAGCTGCCAGAAGAATTCACAGGGGGATATCCAGTAAAACTCGTAATATTATATAACACCTGCGTAATCAGGTTGATAAATTTTTCAACTCTCTATTTTACTCATTACAAGTAATTAACGACATGGGTTTAACTAGAATGTATTCATTAAAATCGCTGTAGCAAAATTGGTCAGTGCATCCGGGCAGATGCGGTAGCGGAGAGTGCGGGTTCGAGTCCCGTCTGCTGCCTGGACCGCGTGGACTTTTTTCTAGTAAAATTCTTTAGGTTTTTACATCTAGCAGTTGCATGCTTAATATAAAAATATGATTTTTCTTAAATTTTGACGACCTCCGTGGCCGAGTGGTTTGTACGCCGGTTTTCATGGTGTCGCCGACTCGAGAGGTCCCGGGTTCGAATCCCGGTGGGGGCAGATGTTTGTGTGATGAATACGAGCATTTTTACTCCAGTCATGGATGTTTAATATGTATTTCTATATAAATATACTTATATATGTACAGTATATGTATTCTATCCGTTACCCTAGCATCCCATAACACAAGCCTTACAGTGCTTACTTTGGGGCTAGGCTAATTGGTGTGAGTGTTGGAAATATTTATTTATTTATTATTTAATTATGATTAGTTTACAATGTGCTTCTAAATCAGTCCTTTTGATTATTTTCATGCCAATATAATTATTATCTATTGAAAATATAACTAGAAAAAATTCCACGCGGACCAGGCAGCAGGCGGGACTCGAACCCGCACCCTTCGCAATCCGGGCGAATGCACTGACCAATTATGCTACCGCGGCCCACACGGACCGCGTCAAAATTCTTCTAGCTATTCTTAAGCTGCAAGGCAGCGCTATCTCTTCGCATTATATATATTAGCTAGAAGAATTTTGACGCGGTCCGTGTGGACCGCGGTGGCATAATAGGTCAGTGCATTCGCCCGGATTGCGAAGGGTGCGGGTTCGAGTCCCTCCTGCTGCCTGGTCCGCGTGGAATTTTTTCTAGTTATATTTTCTTTAGATTTAAACATCAAGTAGTTATATGCTTTAAAATAATAAAAAATATAACTATTATCTATTATTAATAATACCACTCAAGTTGAGTTTGCAGCTTCTAAATGTCTTTCAAATACAAACAGAAAATTATTGTTGGAAAGATTTCCTAAACTCGAATTGAGTTTGATGCATGTTAATTTTTTTTTTTTTGTAAAATCTGTTGTAATGAGACAATTATCCCTATAATCAATCATAACGGGAAATGTCCGTTCGAATCGCTGTCCTGGGAAAATTTTAATGTACCAAAACTTTATCTTTATGAAAGAGAATTTCACTTCTAAATTATTGCTTAAAAAATTAAGGTACAAAAACCTTTTTAAAAACAAGCTTTTATTCAAATGCGCTAAAAAGAAAAAAAGAAAATTTAGTTAAAGTTTGTTTCTAAATAGATTTTCAAATTTTAGAAGTCCGCCATATTGGATTGAGAGTGACGTCACATTTTTTTCGAGTTACTCTCAGCAAGTCCTTTAATTTGATACCCATATTGTAGGAATGCATTAAAAATGATTGGTCCGCCATTTTGGGTATGCCGCCATATTGGATTTAGAATGACGTCACACTATTAAGCATGCATTGTCATCCGAACTGAACGAGCATACCAAATTTCAGCTTAATCGGTTGAGGGCAAGTGCTTTAAAATTGAGTTGTAAGATTTGACCGTAACAAACATACATAGCAAGTTAAATAAAAGCTTGTAAAAAGATGCTAGTTCGGATCCAGTCTGATATTGTTACAGCCTGGCTAAGAAGTTAGTCCAGTCTATAAACTGTTATGTTTCTATAAAAATAAAATATAAAAACAAAATATGACAGTCTAGTGAAAACAATGTGACAATCAGTGTGGACATTCTAATGTGCTAAAATAAAATCTCTTATCTATTAGGCAAGTCCGTCCGTCTGTCTGTGGTGCTGTTTCAGCGGCCAAACCGTAAGAGATACATAAAGAGAATATTTAAGGTATAAGTTAAGAATAGTCTGATAAGACTACAAACCGGATTTGAGTAACGTAGCACTTCCGGTTTTCGAGAAATACGAATTTCAAACGAAACCACACAAAATCTCCGAAGTTCTCAATTAATTAAATACATTTTTTTTTAAAGAAAATATAACTAGCAAAAATTCCACGCGGACCAGGCAGCAGACGGGACTCGAACCCGCACCCTTCGCAATCCGGGCGAATGCACTGACCAATTATGCTACCGCAGCCCTCACGGACCGCGTCGAAATTCTTCTAGCCATTCTTAATCTGCAAGGCAATTTCTTAATTTTTTCTAGTTATATTTTCTTTAGATTTAAACATCAAGCAGTTACATGCTTTAAAATAATAAAAATTATAACTATAATTGCTATTTCTTCTTTCAAATGTTTAAGACTTGTAAAAGTATTCATTTGACATCGTGGGTTACCTATAATGCGAAGAGATGGCGCTGCCTTGCAGATTAAGAATGGCTAGAAGAATTTCGACGCGGTCCGTGAGGGCTGCGGTAGCATAATTGGTCAGTGCATTCGCCCGGATTGCGAAGGGTGCGGGTTCGAGTCCCGTCTGCTGCCTGGTCCGCGTGGAATTTTTTCTAGTTATATTTTCTTTAGATTAACATTTTTTTTTTAAATCAGGTTTTAGTGAACATTTGGTTCACTGGTTTGCTAGTAAATAAATCTAATAAATAACTTTATAAAATCGAGTGTGAAGTGTTCAGTGTATCTAGTGACGTTCTTAGTCTGCATAATTATACCATAGAGTTGAACCACGCTCTGCTACTTAAACGTGAGTACTCACGTTTAAGGCCCATCATTGGAATGGTTTCATAATTATTTTTGAAGTTATACTTCTTTAGGCGCGTTATGAAAAAATGATGAGAGTGAAATTTTTAGATGCGCGCATCACTGTAACCCAAAAGTAACAGCATGAAGTTGGCCGCGGGCTCGTTATGAATGTTAGTGTCTAATAATGGTGGATTATTAACCACTTAGTGGTTAATAATCCACCATTATTAGACATCTGTTCGAAAGGTACTTTGAACGATCCACGGGGCTCCATAAGATGATCGCGTTGTCAAAAACAATGTTGGCACGCTCGTCGCCTCTGATCACTGTTTTCATATTTATAATATTTATCCACATGTTTCTAGTTTCTATATAGACACAACGTGTTTTAGTTACTTACAAGTGCTAATTACATATGGACTAATAACTTAAATTCAGTAGTGATTTTAATTGAATATTTTGAATATTTATTTAATTTTTCAAATTAAAACTGAACTTAATTGACTGTGTTAACTATCCTTTTCCAGTCCTTTTATTATTTTATTGTAATTATTAATTATTTGCATGCAATTAAAAAATATTTTTAATGATGCTAAAGAAGTATAACTTCTCACGCGCGTACATAAGTTACACGCATCCATTTTTTTTTTATACATTTCATCATCATCATCATTCATTATCAGTCTAATAATGGTCCCACTGCTGGGGAGTGGTGTGGTCTTCCCTATGGATTCTTGTAGTACTACAACAATCACAGATATTTCGGCTGAGTGCAATCATTCTTAGGAAAAACTAAATTTCTAAATCTGTTCTCAGTTTCATGCTTAAAATAACAATATAAATAATTCATAGAATTAAATATCGTTCTCCATTTATAAAACAACGTAATGGTGCGACATTGCACGTGAAATAACTGACTGAAATGTCAATCAAAATGTTTTTTTTGTTTTCAAACTTTCGCTTGGCTAAAGTAACAACATTTCGATTAGTAGAAATTAAGATGTCAAACTTCCGCCGGTACAGCAGATAATAATATAGTCAATCGAAAATACAAAAGCAATTACCAAATTGACTTGCTATTTTTCACGACAGCAAAAAACGAGTTAGGATTTCATGAAGAAAGGTCATTCGAATTTCTGTTTGCAGAAAATTTATCTATAGCATTAAATACTTATGAGATAGCAAGTGCGTGTTTGGCTATAACTACCGCCCGACCCATCATTGGAATGGTTTCATAATTATTTTTTTTATACATTTCATCATCATCATCATTCATTATCAGTCTAATAATGGTCGCACTGCTGGGGAGTGGTGTGGTCTTCCCTATGGATGAAATAGGGAGATTGGGTCATGACCCACCACGTGGGCCCAGTGCGTATTGGTACGTGATACCGACTGCAGATGTAGCCGGAACCAACGGCTTAACGTGCCTTTAACTCGAGCTAGATAGTAAATTTTTTGTCACCCATCCCATGACTGATCACTGAGAAAGTTGCTCAATTTCTACGATCGCAGCCAAACGCGCTAACCCCTTGCACCATCGAGCTCGCCTTTACACATAAATGACAATAATCTGATAAAAAGTTACTTGGCTTACCTATTGTTGTGATGAGAGTAAGCGCGTAGAGAAAGCTGTTAGTAAATGTCCATCTGTAGTCCCCATCGTGGTCGTACGAGACCCGACTCTCCAACGACGCCCCACCTCTGATCGTCTTCATCAACACCTTCTGGAAGTCCATCAACTCCTTCGCCGCCAGTTTCGTCCAGTTCTCCTTGTAAAGAATATTTAGGTCCTCCGTTATAGACCATAGTCTTTCCACGGTCTTCGATCGTAGATCACTACTGCTGCTTTGTGATTGACTGAGATTCGGTTTCGATGCAGCCACTGCTGTTTCTTCCGCTGCGGAATTGCCTTCTAAAGCCAGAAAGAGGAAACCCCCCAGAAGGTTGTACGTGAGGACCAGGAAACATATCGCGAGGCATGTCAACGGTGATGCCCTTCTTTTGTGTGCGCATCGACAGCAGAAGAACTTTGAGTCATCTGTACCCCTCCTTATGGTGAAGCAGCATTTTGTTTCCTCTGCGAATGTTATGTCGTTCTTGCAGTACGCTCGCTTGCCCAAATCTCTGCTACCTTCCTCTAACATGGTGCTAATGGGATGTCATAGCGACAATTCACCGAACTTTATACTTCTTGTGGTGCCTCCTTTGCTTAATGTTTGTCATTCTTACACGAACGTCGATAAATCTGGAACAAAGAAAGGAGACCATTGAAATAGCAATCCAAATCTGGCGGTGATTATATTCCTGTTCAGTTTTTAATAAAAGTTAAAAATACGTGCGATGATAATACTCTGGTATCGTAATTGAATCAGTCAATTCTCTTCTCTTTGTGTAAAATTTGTTTATGAGCCGTAAAATTCGATCTGATTAAAATAAAGGTTCGGTATCGTTGATTTCAAAGTTTATGTTAAGTACCCTTTTGTTGTTGAAAGGATATGGATGTTCCGAAAGTAATGATATTTGAAATTAATTAATCGCATACTTTTGCAAGTATTAAACATTTGAAATAAGCAATGGAAATTGTAGAAATTTATTTTATTTTAAAAGGTTAACTGCTAGATTTATAAATACGTTAGCCACTTGCGCTTTTAATTTCAATCTTACGTTTCGTTTGTATGGATCTTTTTTACTGTTTCACCTAAAAATTACAGAATGGATTTTAATGAAACTTTACAATAATATAGCTCATACATGATAATAACATATAGATAATAATTTATGTAGTCATTGAGTGAATTGGCCAAAATATAACAATAAGGTAAATAAAACTAGTTTTTTACGGGTTAAGTTGCATGCGATGGTTTTTCGTCGCAGGGCATTTGCGGGGAACAAATACATATTAATGTATACGAAATTGTAGGCAGCAGTTAGTTCGAAGTAAATTACTGTTTATAGCGCAAATAAATACTTTAAGTTGACATAGCTGAAGTTGCAAAAGTAAACGTCAGAGATACAGTTCGAACTCTAAACGGTTACAGCAAAATTAATTCCAATGCCTAGACTTCGAGTAAACACAAACAATTAGTTCTCAAGTCAAACTTAATCTGTGGGTTAATTACAGATACAGCAGTTTAGTAATTTTGTATACAAATACTTAAATGAGAGAGTATCTGATTGAAGAGCTTGATGGCGCAGGCAGTTAGCGCATACGGCCTGCGATCGTGAGTTTTTTAAAGAGCAACTTTTGCAATGGTCTTTGGATGGGGGACCAAAAACATGTTATCTTGAGCTCCTTCGTGCTTCTGAAGCCGTTGGTCCCGGCTGCTTCTGCAGTCGTTAGTAGGTACTGGGTAGGACCGGCGTTGTTCCGCGCCGGGGAGTCCCACACACGCCGCGCGCCCAGCCAGCGCGCGGTACGGTGCGTAAATGCATTTTCCATCGTCAACAAAAAAAAAAAATGGATGGAATATGGACACTAGACCTTGACCAACCTCGCGGGCCCAATGCGGGTAGGTAGGTACCTAGTAGGCATTGGGCCATATTTTTTTTATTTTTTTTTATTACCCACTAAAAACCACCGGTACCCTCCTACGCACCTTAGTGTGCGCCACTTCACTGGGACGCCCCCGGGCTGGCCTCACACGACACGCCTCTGGGGGATTGCGCTAGGGTACTAGGCAATCCCCAGACGGAGTGGCCTATGCCGAATGGCACCAAGGGCACGCGGCATCCAAGCCGCGGTCCATATTCCATCCATAGGGAATGCCTGTGCTTCTGCAGTGGGGATATTAATAGGATTATGATGACTATCTGCTTCATAACTTCTCCCATTTCTCGAACTATCACCAGAAGTTACAGGTCTTCCGTAACGTGGAGGTCACTTCTCCAGAAGAAGTTCGTTAATTTCACGTTAAAACGTTTATGATCTAAAAGGACATGGCTAAGAAACTGCAATTAAAGTGTATAATTATTTTGCATTAGCCCGTAACTTTATAATTATTTTTTTATTAATTATTACGTGTTTATAATTCTCATACAACTTTCGTGAAAGTATTCAAATATTTAAAAGTATAAAAATTGACTTCATGTCTGTTTCAAAAGAATAATGTTTCGTTTTACTAAAATAAATAAACAATAAATGTATACTAGAAAATATTTCTGTCAGTATGTCGAATTAAACAATATTAAATCAAAACTCCCAAAAACTACGACATATTTGGCCCTTATATGTATTATAACAAATCACGGAAGGCCTAAAAATAGATTTTATTTTTTTAATCAGGCTTGAGAGAAGGCTGTCTGATTATATTATTAAAGCTTTGATTTTTGCAAATGAACAAAATAAAACTTCACATTTGTATTTATTTATACTCTAAAAATGTTTTTTGTGAAGTGTTAACCAGATAAATGTGAGGAAATATTCTAAGAAAATGCTAAATTGATGGCTCTGTAAATAATTGGCAACATCTTTTATCAAATGTAGCAAGGTAATGACGTCGTAGGAGATCTCATAATTTTCAAGATTGTGACTTTACGAAAAGTTCCTGAGCCCCTTTTCATAGAAATTATAAATATTCAGCCATTCTGCATTATATATAACTAAGTACAATATTTATACATTCCTAGGGCAGTCGGTCAGACAAAATTTTACCATGTCCTTTAAAAAGTCTGTAGAAAATTTAATAATATGTTGTGTGTCAAACCCGGAGCGGTGGTGATTGTGGATTGTTAATTAACATTTTCTTGTATTAAATTATCTTCATTATTAAACAATTCTTCGTTACAATCGAATAATTACGGTTCGCGTGTTACCTGATATTTTGTTCAGGGTCCACCGGCAAAAACATCAAAAGCGAAGGGATTTCTTCTGAGAATTCATCATTACTACCCTTTACGATACGAGTTACAAATACCTATTTTCATTTTTATTGAGTGCTTTGTATTTTGTTCTACCGTTTATTTGCAAAATAACTTTGTCTATTTGTACTGTGAGGTAGCCAGAGGAAAATTTCTGAAAATTTTACAAATATTTATATGAGTTTTAAACTTTCATGGTCTCTAGCATTATAGTAATATAAGTTATTATCCCGTAAATAACTTATATTACTATAATATTTATATGAGAGCCATTAATTAATGTTTAACAAAGTAAGATACATAAAAAATTGGACTCAGCGACACTCTTATGACATCAACAACTCTGAAAGAAAGAGTCGGCCATTTTCATTTCACGTCAAATGAATGAAATGTTATAAAAGAATACCACTAAAAATTTAGAGATAATAAATTTTCTTCACTTAAATCTAAAGTACCTTTAAATTCAAATTAATATATTGTCCAGTCGGTGCCATGAATGTATGATAGATCTGAGATTCCATTTACTTCTTATGTTGGCATGGCAACGTCGTCACCTAATATTAATTGGACTTTAATGATACTGAAGGAGCTCGATGGCGCAAGTGGTTAGCGCGTTCGGCTGCGATCGTTGAAGTTAAGCAACTTTCGCAGTGGTCGGTCATTGGATGGGTGACCGAAAATTTACTATCTCGAGTTTCTCCGTGCTTCGAAAGGCACGTTAAGCTGTTGGTCCCGGCTGCATCTGCAGTCGTTAGCACCCGCCAAGCCGCACTGGGCCCGCGTGGTGGGACATGGCCCAATCTCCCTATTCCATCCATAGGGAAGGCCTGTGCCCCAGCAGTGGGGACATTAATAGGCTGAATATGATGATGATGAATATATCTGGATATATAGACTGAAGTACCTAATTTAAAATGAATTATATTAAAATTTCTAGTTTTTGTGGTCGGTTTTAAATTTTCGTTATAAAAGTTTTATTGTAGTATTTTTCTTTCACTAACTCTTCATAACAGCTAAAAGAATTGTTAGTCTATTCACAAGCTCACAAAAAGTCGATTTGAATAAGATATTTGTAACCATCTCTGGGGGATAGCAGCGGTGCGGGGCGGTTTGGTAATGGATCTTATTTGCATACCCTCATTATTTTTTATTATTAGTATAAGAAGTTCTTTTAACATAAAATCGCTTGTTTTTTATTCTAAAATACATTATGGTCTTTAATAATGTTTAATTTATGACATGAATAGTATTAAGCAGTTTATTAGTAACAATGAATATATATCGTTCATTAAAGCCTTAGCTTCTTAAATAACCATAACAATTTTTAAATCTAAAGAAAAATTTTACTAGAAAAAAAACCACGCGGATCAGGCAGCGGACGGGACTCGAACCCACACCCTTCGCAATCCGGGCGAATGCACTGACCAATTATGCTACCACGGTCCTGATGGTCGCGTCGAAATTTTAGCTGCAAGGCAGCGCCATCTCTTCGCATTGTAGGTAATCCACAATGTCTAATGAATACTTTTTCAAGTATTAAACATTTGAAAGAAGAAATAGCAATTATAGTTATGTTTTTTATTTATTTGTAAGCATTTAACTGCTAGATGTTTAAATCTAAAGAAAAGTTTTACTAGAAAAAATATCAGAATCAGGGCTGTGGTAGCATAATTGGTCAGTGCATTCGCCAGGATTGCAAAGGGTGCGGTTTCGAGTCCTGTCCGCTGCCTGGTCCGCGTGGTTTTTTCGAGTAAAACTTTTCTTTAGATTTAAACATCAAGCAGTCAAATGCTTAAAAATAAATAAAAACATAACTATAATTGCTATTTCTTCTTTCAAATGTTTAATAATTGAAAAAGTATTAATTTGACATTGTGGGTTACCTACAATGCGAAGAGATGGCGCTGCCTTGCAGCTTAAGCTTCTAGTAAAACTTTTATTTAGATTTAAACATCTAGCAGTTGAATGCTTAAAAATAAATAAAAAACATAGCAATTTTTGATTTCTTTTATGTTTAAAGTGTTGCAATCTTTTGACGACCAAAGCTTCGTCACGCATGTAGGAGAAGCATAATGTAATAAAAAAAAACTATTAAATAAGAGACAAACCTCGCAGTGTATAGTTATTGGTTTTCAGAGCTCAGGATCGTCAGTACTTGTTTATGCAAATGGATCCCTTGGAGACCATAACATATTTTGCGACGAAAGACACATAACGACGGCATATTAAACCTTTGCGTCCATCGCTTTTAGTTCCACTCCTTTGGGATGGCGGTCGATGGCTCCCCTTGAACTTTCTAGGGGGATCCATCCGATTCACATACTTTATAGCTATTAACGGAATTGTTACCATGTACCTTGTTTTTTATGAGTCTCCGATATTTCTCCGGTATCGAGCGCAGTAAAAGACGACGTCAGAGGGTAGACCGATATGTCTGCCAATAACATCTACCCGCAATTACTTCAGTTACTCCGTGATCATGGCGCTTGCAACAGTGCCGAAATATTGGAGACTCATAAAAAACAAGGTACATGGCAACAATCCCGTTAATAGCTATAATGTTAGTGACCATGAAAGTTTAAAACGATTCACATACTTTTTTTTAAATTGCTAATGTAGTTAAATTCGTAATGAAATTTCGTGTGCCGTCAGCACAATATTTGTTATGTAACATTTGTGTAACGTCAATAAGATGATGTAATGAGAAAACATCATAAGTTCCTGTTTCGTGACTTTCTGCAGTCAACATATCTCTCTCACTAATTTCTTTTTTTATAGATTAACTAGCGGCCCGTCCTCGCTATGCTTCGGTGTAGAGCTAAAGTGTAGACTACAGTTTTTGTTCTCAGGCTTGTATTATACACATTGACATTCATCTATGATTCTTCTTATACCTGCATGCAAAGTCTCAGCCCGATTGGTTTAAAATTGACAAAGTTTCATACAAACTTTCATTCCCTATTTTATCCCCTTGAGGGTAGAATTGATCAAAATCATTTCTTAGCGGATGCCTACGTCATAACATCTACCTGCATGCCAAATTTCAGCCCGATCCGTCCAGTGGTTTGGGCTGTGCGTTGATAGATCACTATGTCAGTCAGTCACCTTTGAGTTTTATATATATATGTGAAGATTCAGAAATAATTCATCAGTCTTTTTAGATATAAAATTGATACTAAAACGAGGAAACAAATTGATAAAGTGATGAATAATGAAATGTGTGTTCCTCACCGGGACAGAGGACGACAGGGTAAAATTAGAATGACTTTGAATGTCCCCTGGCGCTGTCACCGTCAATACCCGCCCGTTGGCTTCCAAAAATGTTTTAGCCGCAACGACGTGATGTGACGCAGTACATAAATATATAAGACATACATTACTTCCATTGGGGACAGGCGGCTCTGCTGCGATTTTAGTAAATCTTTATATATATAATTCTTCTGTGAGTGTGTATGTCACTGAACTTCTCTTAAACGACTGGACCGATTTTGATGAAATTTTTTGTGTGTGTTTCAGGGGATCTGAGAATGGTTTAGATTCACAAAGACGTGTAGACAGGACAACGTCTGTCGGGTCCGCTAGTATATTGTAAACTTGTGGGTGCTTGCGACATAATGTACATGAAAAAAAATGGTTTCACATACAATTTCCACCCTCTTTTTACGATTTTAGGATAAAAGATATCTTATGTCCTTAACCGGGACTCAAACTATCTCTATACCAAATTTTATCTAAATCGGTTCAGCGATTTTTTTTTATGTTATAGGGGGCATACGAGCAGACGGCTCACCTGATGGTAAGTGATTACCGTCGCCCATGGACACTTGCAACACTAGGAGTATCACAAATGCAATGTCGGCCTTTAAGGAAGGAGTACGCTCTTTTTTTGAAGGTTTTTGGGTCGTATTGGTCCGGTAACACTGCTGGCGACAATATATTCCACAGTTATGTCGTACGTGGTAAAAAAATTCGACAAAAACGAACGGTTGTGGATAGCCACGCATCAAGATGATGGGGATGAACTTTTTGTCGCGATGTACGTGGCGTAATGCAGCAGCTGGAATTAATCCGAACAATTCCTCAGAACACTCCCCGTGATAAATGCGATAGAAGATGCAGAGCGAAGCTACATCCCTACGCAAAGCCGATTTATGCGTGAAGAGGTAATAGACAGACGCACAGAAAGACAGACAGACACACTTTCATGTATAATATTAGGAAATAGCGGAATGTACAGGTTTGAATACAGCCGCGACGAATATTTGGTAGTAATTTTTTCTTTAGATTTCTAAATCACTAGCAGCCCGCCCTCGCTTCGCTTCGGTGTAGAGCTGAAGCGTAAACTACAGTTTTTGTTCTCAGGCTTGTATTATACACAATGACATTTATCTATGATTCTTCTTATACTTGCATGCAAAGTCGCAGCCCGATCGGTTTAAAATTGGTAAAGTTTCAAACAAACTTTCATTCCCTATTTTATCCCCTTGTGGGTAGAATTGATCAAAATCCTTTCTTAGCGGATGCCTGCGTCATAACATCTACCTGCATGCCAAATTTCAGCCCGATCCGTCCAGTGGTTTGGGCTGTGCGTTGATAGATCACTATGTCAGTCAGTCACCTTTGAGTTTTATATATATAGATAGAACGTGCCAATGGTCCCAGTTAAATAAAGTTTTTTTTTTAAATCGTTATTAACATCGTTCAAAGGCCGTACGATATACGGTTTGAATTTATCGCGCTTTACATTAAATTCACACATTACAACTGCGTGACCGGTCATTTCGCGCAACGGCTCGACTGAAATGTTCCTAACGTCGAGATCGGCACAGACTAAATCAATTAAGTTTTCAATAGTATCGGTGTAGTGAATGGGCGAGGTAACCAACAGTTCTAGCTCGAGGCAAGGCAAACATTCTTTGAGATCTAGCTTTAACAACTAGATTTATGAATCTGAAGAAATAACTATGATTTTATTTATTTTTTAAGCATTTAACTGCTAGATGTTTAAATCTAAAGAAAAGTTTACTAGAAAAAAATCCACGCGGACCAGGCAGCCGACGGGACTCGAACCCGCATCCTTCGCTATCCGGGCGAATGCACTGACCATTATGCTACCACGGCCCTATTAGCCGCGTCGAAATTTTCCTAGCTTTAAGCTGCAAGGCAGCGCCATCTCTTCGCATTGTAGGTAACCCACAATGTCAAATGAATACTTTTTCAAGTATTAAACATGTGAAAGAAGAAATAGCAATTATAGTTATGATTTTATTTATTTTTTAAGCATTTAACTGCTAGATGTTTAAATCTAAAGAAAAGTTTACTAGGAAAAATAAGCAGCTTAAAGCTAGGAAAATTTCGACGCGGCTAATAGGGCCGTGGTAGCATAATGGTCAGTGCATTCGCCAGGATAGCGAAATAACTATGCTTAAAATAAAAGTTTAATATACTGAAACAATTATATTGAAATATAATTATGAGATCTGCGATCGTGGAAGTTAAGCGACTTTCGCAATGTCCTGTCAACGGATGGGTGGCCAAAAACTTATTAACTTGCGCTGTGTTTCAGAAGGCATGTTAAGCCGTTCGTCCCGGCTGCATCTGCAGTCGTTAGCAACAATCTGCACTGGGCCCGCGTGGTAGATTATGGCTCAAACTCCCAATTCCAGTCGTAGAGAAGACCTGTGCCCCAGCAGAAGCGACCCACCAGAAGAAAGCCAAGAATAATGAGAAAAATCAAGAACGCGCTCTGCGTGTGCGCGCGTAATAGGATTCTGAATATGGCCGGAAAGTTTGTGTTTCTTATTCTTTGCTTTAAATAAATATACGTATAAATCTAAAGGAAATATAACTAGAAAAAAATCCACGTGGACCAGGCATCAGACGGGACTCGAACCCGCACCCTTCGCAATCCGGACGAATGCACTGACCAATTATGCTACCGCGGCCCTCACGGACCGCGTCGAAATTCTTCCAGCCATGCTTAAGCCGGATTGCGAAGGGTGCGGGTTCAAGTCCCGTCTGCTGCCTGGTCCGCGTGGAATTTTTTCTAGTTATATTTCCTTTAGATTTAAACATCAAGCAGTTCCATGCTTTAAAATAATAAAAAAATATATAACTAAATATACGTATATTTGCGCAGAAAGTTAAAATGGAGCACCCGTGGTACTAATTTGAGGGACATTGGCATGCGCCTGTCTATGCCTTTATTTTCATCATAGGCTTTTTGTATTTACCGCTTCGAAAATATGGAAAGACTTGCCTCCTCTTTCAGGGGAAAATCTTTTAATATCGGAAATCTTTTTTAAGCGTAAGTGTACACTGATGTTCCTTGGACAACAATACGAAGCGGCTAGTACAATTTATAATGTTTATTTATTTATTTACTAATTTAGTACACACAAAATAAAACAGATATCATACGCCGGTCCCTTGCCACCGTCAACGTGCCAAGTCTACTTGAGCCGACTGGTATTGCAAGAGATGATGGCAAGAGACCGGACGGTATGAGTATGATTCCATGGAAGATGGGCCGGGTACTGGTATGGGATGCAACCTGTTCAGACACGCTGGCCCCTTCCCATCTACATGGAACCAACAACAGAGCTGGTGCGGCTTGTGAATCGGCTAAAAAAGCAAAAGCATGCAAATACAGGGGTCTAGGCTCCGAATATGATTTTGTCCCATTCGGTGTCGAGACCCTTCGTCCGTGGGGTCCTAGCGCTATGAGGTTTTTAAGGAAATATCAAAAAGGTTAGTCGACATCACTGGAGACCGAAAAGCTGGCAGCTACCTCGGACAACGAATTAGTCTAGCTATTCAAAGGGGTAACGCTGCCAGTATCTTCGGAACCTTGCTTAAAGGGACTCCTTTTAGTAATATATTTTAGTTATTATATTATATTTTTTAAGGTTTTTAGTTTAAGGTTCATTGTTCCATAGAAATAAATGTAAATAAAACAGATAAGTAGAACAGGAATGAGAAGTTTGTACAAGGGCATTACTTATTGCATATTGAAATTTCTACCAGCAGGCCCGCGAAAGGAAAGAACATTAAAAATATCCGTCGGTGTGTGCCTCCTGAATATAAATGTAATGTTATTTAATAGCTGGCAGTATTTTTAATTATATGGTTTCCTCGTCTTGCTGATGTTTTCTTTATTAATGAATCTTCTAAAACATTATAATTGTGAGGTGGTGACGGAATACCCAGTTATGACATACGGCGCCGAGACGTGGATATTCACGGCTGGACGAGTCCACCAGTTTAAAGTCGCTCAGAGAGCTATGGAAAGGGCTATGCTCGGAGTATCCCTGAAGGACCACATCAGAAATGATGTAATCCGACAGAGAACCAAAGTCACCGACATAGCCCACCGAATTAGCAAACTAAAGTGGCAGTGGGCTGGTCACATTAGAAGCAGAACTGATGGACGTTGGAGCCGGAAAGTTCTTGAGTGGAGACCGCGACTCGGTAAACGTAGTGTAGGACGCTGTGAGACAAGATGGGATGATGATATTCATAGGCTAGCTGGAGTAAAACTTAACTAAAAAAAAACTATGACGCATTTGCAAAAAAAAGTCAAACCCATAACTTTAACACGAGATTTAAGAATAAGCTTGCCGTTCCATGTTTCAGACTCCAAAAATCAAGAGGTTCATTTCTGGGATGTACTATTGCATTGTTTAACAAAGTTCCCCAAAATCTGATTGAACTTCCACTAACCAAATTTAAATCTCAGATTAAGAATACTCTTATGAATAAGCCTTAGGCTGTTATAAAGTTAATGATTATTTAAATGATCGAAATGCATGGACATAGTGTTTCTTGTAATTTGTTATTTGATGGGTATGAGTCAGTTTTTATAACAGTAATATGGTACCTATCTAATGCCGATTCCTTATATACTAAATATAAAATTTATTGTAACTACACACATCAAAAGTGTCTAGGGATCAACATATATTTTTGCAATAACTTTTCTCCTGATTGATATTAATTAAAATTTTCTTTAAGGATTCATCAAATAAAGTGTTTTCGTTTGTCACAGTAACGATAAACCAAGTCACCTTTGCATTAATAAAGAAATTTGCCATTTTCCTAATAAAGGGATTTTTGACATTTGAACCACTAACACAAAAGTTCGAAAAAAAGACTGAAATAACAGTTTTCTCTAAAATTTTATTGGGTAACTTAAACAATTAATAATCCGTATTTCTACCGCGAACACTAACAACACAAGAACATCGGTTTGGCATACTCAAAATGAGTTCATCCAAATCACGCTGTGGAATGGCCGCCCATGTTCGTTGCAACAACAAAAAAAGGTCTTCTTGCGACTGGATACCCTCCATATTCGGCAGAGCTCTTCTCTGTAGCATATCCCATGCATGCTCAATCGGGTTCAAGTCTGGCGACTGAGCAGGCCAGGGCAGGACATTGATGTTAGCTGCGGCGAGAGTCTGTCTTACAACTCTTGCGGTGTGCGGTCGTGCATTATCATGCATTAACTGAAATAAGGGACCGATTTGCACTTGTAGAGGAACGATGACGTCTGATACAATCGTCTCAGCATAAATTTGAGCGTTGAGGTTGCCTCTGATCCAAATCAACTCAGTTCTTCCGCCGATCCAAATACCCGCCCATACCATGATGGTTCCACCACTATAAGGATGGACTTCCTGGCAGGATTTTAATCGCTGTTGGCGTCCAGGGGTTCTCCAGTGTCGTATACGTCTTGTATCCGGTCTCATACCAAAACGAGACTCATCAGAAAAGCACACGAAACGCCATTGTTCTTCTGCCCAATTTCTGTGTTCAAGAGCCCATTGATATCGAATCCTACGATTGTGCATTGCTATAGGTGGTACCCGTAGCGGTCTTCGGGAATGAAGGTTCACTTCATGCAAGCGGTTTCTGACTGTTTGGTCGCTAATTAAGTTCCCTGAAGAGTGATGAAGCCTCACGGCTAACATCATGGCGGTTATTGTTGGAGCTCTTCGAGTTAAGATTTGAATGTATCGGTCTTGTCTCCGTGTGGTGCAGCGATACCGTCCTCCATGGCGCTCAGCCACGGTACCAGTGCTTCGGTATCGTGTCCAAAGTCGACTGATAACACTCTGACTTGTATTCAGAGCTAAAGCCACAGTACGTTGCCGGGAACCAGCTTCTATCATTCCCACGGCTCTGAGCATTTCTTCCCTGCTTAAATGACGTCGCCGCTCCATAATAACGTTGGTTTTAATCAGTAGTAGGGAAACAGTAGCACTAATAATGTCTTCAATGCGTTGTATGTTTTTATAGGGAAAATATTGACAGCTGATTTTCATCTTTTACTCGAATTTGATTCACAGTTCCTGATTCAAATTATGAAATGCACCAAAAAGGATCCATATAAATTTATAAAATCATAAATTTATTACAAAGCCACATCTCAATCTCAAGAAATCCGCATAAAAATGCTTGATCCCTAGACACTTTTGATGTGTGTATATATCTATATCCTAAATAATGTAATGGAAGGTGACCTCAGAAGTATCTCTGAAGTCATTTTTCAACCTGACGACTCTGTATATATCAATACAGGGAGAAAAAAGCAGCCCTTGCTGAGTTTCTTGCCGGTTCTTCGTAGTACAAGATCTCCCGCCGTAGTTTTGCGAACCGATGGCGTAGCTTCTTGACCTTCACAAGTGCTTGTAACAGCCTAGACTGAATAAATGACTTTTCATTTCATTTCATTTCAGTGGGCTGGAGTGGCGTGCATTAGGGGAGACCTATGTCCAGCAGTGGACGAACATGGGTTGATGATGATGACGGAATACCAGCGTCAAGTTATAACTAGGCTGTCACATGCTCAGAAACATACCTATTTGTTTGCATTAAAGATTTGTTCTCCATTCCATTTATTATGTTATCAATTGTATTTTGGAACAAATAAATACATTTATTATTATTATTACATAAGAAATATGAGGAGCTCGATGGCGCAAGTGGTTAGCGCGTTCGGCTGTGATCGTTGAAGTTAAGCAACTTTCACAGTGGTCGGTCATTGGATGGGTGATCAAATTTTTGGTTACTATCTCGTTACTATCTCGAGCTCCTCCGTGCTTCGGAAGGCACGTTAAGCTGTTGGTCCCGGCTGTATCTGCAGTTGTTAGCACCCGCCAATCCGCACTGGGCCCGCGTGGTGGGTCATGGCCTAATCTCCATATTCCATCCATAGGGAGGGCCTGTGCCCCAGCAGTGGGGACATTAATAAGCTGATGATGATGATGATGATGATGAAGAAGAAGAAATATGTATACATATGCACACAGGGAAATCACTTAAGTAAATATGTAAGCAGTAATATCAAATGTAACTTTTTTCGCATTTAGAAATGAGTGCCGCTACGGAAATGTAATTAGTTTCAGGTTGGTAATTAGTGTTACCATTATAGCCAGCCCCGAGGTTAATGCAGTGAGTTCAGTCCTGACTGGAAATGCAGACGAAAAGTAGGTGTTCATTAAAAAGTTTATCTAGAAATTGAACCTTTATTCGTAAGTTCATATTAATGTAGCTCGTTTGAACAGGGAATAAAACAATGAGTTTATTTCTTTACTAGGCTTTGAAACCAAAGGCATTTAAGAAATAATATCATCATCATCATCAGCCTATTAATGTCTCCACTGCTGGGGCACAGGCCTTCCTATGGATGGAATAGGGAGATTGGGCCATGACCCACCACGCCGGCCCAGTGCGGATTGGTGGGTGCTAACGACTGCAGATGCAACCGGGACCAACGGCTTAACGTGCCTTCCGAAGCACGGAGGAGCTCGAGATAGTAAAATTTTGGTCACCCATCCAATGACCGACCACTGCGAAAGTTGCTTAACTTCAACGATCGCAGCCGAACGCGCTAACCAGTTGCGCCATCGAGCTCCTCAAAAAAAAACAATATGTTTATATAAATAGTAAATTACTGCAGCACACATACGTAAGTCCATTTATGCCTAGTTGTGGCCAAGGCTTATATAGCAAACTAAGTGGTACCTAGGCAGTTTTTTTTTTCAATATCAATGTCTAACAGCAACACCCATTCATTTTGTTTATTTTTTACTAGCGGCCCGCCCTCGCTTCGCTTTGGTGTACAGCTGAAGTGTAGACTACAGTTTTTGTTCTCAGGCTTGTATTATACACAATGACATTCATCTATGATTCTTCTTATACCTGCATGCAAAGTCTCAGCCCGATCGGTTTACTATTGACAAAGTTTCATACAAACTTTCATTCCCTATTTTATCCCCTTGGGGGTAGAATTGATCAAAATCCTTTCTTAGCGGATGCCTACGTCATAACATCTACCTGCATGCCAAATTTCAGTCCGATCCGTCCAGTGGTTTGGGCTGTGCGTTGATAAATCACTATGTCAGTCAGTCACCTTTGAGTTTTATATATAGTACAGTCAATCTGTCGAAAAAAAAATCGTTTCAGTGAAAAAAAAACCTAAAGGGTAAGTCTTGTTTTTTCTGTTTCCAAATGACGTCAGTAAGCCACCTTGGCGATGGGCATGTTCAACTCGTCGGCGTTTTTTTTTAAAACTCAAAAAAACGCTCAAAAAATTTTTGAAACGCTATTTTCTTGTTTTGTATGCATTTTAGAAACTTTTTTTTCGACCATAATTGTAGAGGGCGTTGAGTACTACAATTTATGTCATTGTTACAATCTCGTACAACAAAAAATGCGCATTGTAAAGTCTCAAAAAAAGTGTTTTTTCACTTTTTCACCCTGAAAATATCATTTTAATGGAAAAATTTAAATGGAAAAGTTGTTCCGTACATAATTAACAACAACTTTTGTATAAACAATTTTTTTAAATTACTTACAGTTTTCAAGTTATAAACAACTTTCTATTTGCAAGTCAGTTCGACATTTAAGTTAAATATTTAAGAAGTTAACTCCTTGGTTGCCATTATTTGGAGTGGTTCCAATTTTAAATTACACGACAGATATGAGTTTACTATTGCATGCCTCACAACGCGTAAGCGTGTTGGAGTGATTTACTTTCGATAGGCCGCTATGTGACGATTTTACAATATAAAATCGCTCTTATCTCCCAAGTTAGACACTAAATCCATAAAAAAGGGGTGTTTTGAAAACTAGACATATTAAATTATAAAGTTTTTAATTTTTATTTATAGATAGGTTCGACAAATGACTCCACCCCACCTGGTGTTATGTGAAGGTGAAGTCCAGACGCGAAGATAGCTGATACAGCAGTTGTACCTGCCACACCAGTCATTCTCACCCTGCCGGCCTGCATGTTGCTTCTTCACGCCTCTTTTAAAGGGAGGTAAGCTTCTTTGTAAGAGGGAGGGAACACGTAGTTAGCGTATTTTTTTATTTATTTCTATATCTTTATATATATAATTCTTCTGTGAGTGTGTATGTCACTAAACTTCTCTTAAACGACTGGACCGATTTTGATGAATTTTTTTGTGTGTGTTCAAGGGGATCTGAGAATGGTTTAGATTCACAATTTTGTCCGCTGGACAACCCCTATTTTTTAGGGCGGTACGAAGTTCGCTGGGTCAGCTAGTATCTATATATATTAAACTCAAAGGTGACCGACTGACATAGTGATCTATCAACACACAGCCCAAACCACTGGATGGATCGGGCTGAAATATGGCATGCAGGTAGATGTTATGACGTAGGCATCCGCTAAGAAAGACCCCTTGGGGGTAGAATTCCAAGGGGATAAAATAGGGAATGAAAGTTTGTATGAAACTTTGTCAATTTTAAACCGATCGGTCTGAGACTTTGCTTGCAGGTATAAGAGGAATCATAGATGAATGACATTGTGTATAATATAAACCGAAGCGAAGCGAGGGCAGGCCACTGGTCTTGCATATTTTGATGAATAATATTTTTATTAGGTTTGGCTGATGTCTTTAAGCTCAGTTTAAAACTGGGATAGTCAAGCTATTATTAGAGTTCATTTTTCTTTAACAAGAAATACTAACACTTTTCTGTTGAATAGAATTAGTTATACCATGTATTTTGTATATTTAAAGCTAACAAGGGAAAACGCTAATTATTATTTGCCAATTAAATTCAGATTGAATGAAAATTCATAAGTGAGATTAAAACAGAGACTGTCGCTTTTGTTTGCTAAAAAGAAGACAGAGGCAACATTAGGTTTAAAACAAGGCTAAGTTCAGCCCGCGTTTTAGAATAAGGTGGATTGTGTTCGGGTCAATTCTTTGTATTCTTTAAACCCGTTTAAGATCGTTTCGATATAACAATTGACCATTGTGAAAACTCCTTAACTTTCACAATCGTAGACCGCACCCACAACGCTATAAATGTACCCAATGACGTGATTGAGCAAAAGATATTCAAAGGAAATCCCTTTACGCATTATTATTCTATGTCCCCACTCAGCCAAGTTCCAAAACAATTGTGCTGGTAAGAATATACGCATCTTTCACAATTGCATAGACAGGGTATCTACTATCATATCTACGACTTTTAGTAGTAGTAGTTTAATTTCGTCCATTGGGACAGGCGAAGGTACTAAGCCATACTGCCAAGTCTTACGTTCGTAATTCTAGTTGTCATCTATTATTAAATAGGCAATGCCAAATCTGATATTTTGTTTTTGTTCAGAGGCAAAAAGCCAAATCTTCAGTAAATTATGAAATATTTTGTTCTGTCCGGGAGTGGTCATAATCATCATATATTGTAGTAAAGTCCGAGGTTGTTTTATTATATTTCTCCAAGTGTCGAGTTTATAAATTCGTAAATAGGTCTACGACTTTTAGGGCGACACTGAAGCTCAGCCTACACTGACAGTTCCACAGAATACACAAAGAGATTAGAAAAGTGGCCATAGACCAGTGTTTCCTAACCTTTCCAATACTGCTACCCCTGTAACTTATTAGAAAAACCGATTTTACCCTGACTTCAAAACGTTATCATCAGTCCAAGAAATTCCAATTTGGCCGCTACATCTTCGTCTCTAATACTGTCATCATCAGCAGACAATCTCGCCCCTCTATTTAGTAGTGTGGCGGCGACATCTATATGCCCCACATATATACAACGGATAAAGGAAATCATTACTCACCATCCTCAAGAGATGGCGTTACCTGCACTGCGATCATAATAGTATGGAAGCCTACATCGCGCAAATGAAATTCCGAGGCTAACTCTTCATATATACGATGCCCGACCAACATCAGTCGGGCCGCGGCCCCCGAGCTAACATCACCCAGCTCGGAGGAAGATCTTCCCCTTTGGCCTTCCTACAGTAGTATTATTATACTATTATAGTATCTGCTTATTATTTAGATTTGATCAAATAATTAGGTTCTTTGTTACCCCCGAAGTATGGCTGATTTACCCCCTGAGGGGTAATTACCCCTAGGTTTGGAACCCAGGCCATAGACCGTATGTATGGGAACCGATGTCGCCGGCTAGCCCCCACTACAGTTTCACGTAATAGATAATCAAACGATGTAACATCAAACAATCAAACCAAGCAGCGCTCACACCCGTCAGCGAAGACGCAATCAGAACCAAGTTATGGTCAAGTTTTTTTTTTTTTTTTACACACACCAATTAGCCTAGCCCCAAAGTAAGCACTATCAGGCTTGTGTTATGGGATACTAGGATAACGGATAGAATACATATACTTTACATTTATAAGTATATTTATATAGAAACATATTAAACATCCATGACTGGAGTACAAATGCTATGAGCATTTGCTCACACAAGGCACTTTTAACCTCTTTCTGAGTTCTGTGGACAGTTCGTTCTATATCGATTATTGTTACCTATTTGTCATTTATTTTCATCGATGTCGAACCAATCTTAGCAAGAGTTCCCCAGCTAATCGCATATGTATAAAATATAACGAAATTATCAATGTTTATGGCAATAATCTGGACATTTTTTTCAACATTTAAAAAAAACTGTAGTAAAGATTTTGGCTCAGTGGTCGGAGACGTGACGGGTTGACACTTACAATTCACCGATCAAGTGCAAGACGCTGGTGCTGCACGATATATCCTATTAAGTTTAACACGTTATTACTTGTGAGTGTTGACTCACTGTGTGCTTGCTGGCCTGACACACTGGTTGTGTTTGTAGTTTATAGGATGTAATGCAAGAGATGGCATTTGTTATAAAGTTAATTGGAATTACTGTGTATACCTTTTATTAAAATCATACAAAGTATCTCTTATCTATTAGACAAGTCCGTCCGTCTGTCTGTCTGTGGTGCTGTTTCGGCGGCCAAACCGTAAGAGATAGATAAAGAGAATATTTAAGTTATAAGTTAAGAATAGTGTGATAAGACTACAAACCGGAATTGAGTAACGTAGCACTTCCGGTTTTCGAGAAATCACGAATTTCAAACGAAACCACACAAAATCTCCGAAGTTCTCAATTAATTAAATACATTTTTTTTTTAATCAGGTTTTGGTGAATATTTGGTTCACTGGTTTGCTAGTTTTCAATAATAAGGTTGTTAAAATTATGTAATGTATATATTTTGTTGGTGTACCATAATAAAAAAAAAATGACCTCAATACATGTTTGCAAGTTTAATGTCAGCTTTCAATTTGACGACACTGAATGAAATAAAACAGGGAGAAAAAAGCAGCCCTTGCTGAGTTGCATGCCGGTCTCTCCATACAAGGTCTCCGGCGGGAGTTTGTAAAACCATGAGCAATAAACGCGCGTTGACGAAACATTTCTTTTTCACGCTCATTTTAAAGAATTCCATATAAAAACCTTGACAGGAAGTTCATTCCATAACCCGCTCTATTCCGCCCCCTTCCGTCCGTCTGTCAGCAACAGACTGTTTATCAATTTAAGAGCGAGCCGACGCGTAACGGTGCGCCCTAACACCTGGCTGGGTGTAAAACATCAAAACTCATATTTAAAAAGAATGAAGAGTTCAAAAATGATATGAAACCATTGATGAAGGTATAATATTTTTATACATCAATGGATGAATCATCAAATCAAATTAAAAAAGTGTCGTTCTACGATCTGATACTGTGAGTATTGTATGTCGGGAATAAGTGCGAGTGGATAGTGAGAATGTGACCGATGGTACGTATCGAGCGTAGTAAAAGACGACGTCAGAGGGTAGACTGATATGTCTGCCTATAACATCTACCCGCAATTACTTCAGTTACTCCGTGATCATGGCCATGGTAATATTATCTATACAGTATTGTGACTCCGCCCTGTCCTTGAAAATAAATACCTACGGCCGAGCGCTGCGTTAGCACGCGGTAGGGCCGCCCGCCTACAGTATTTTATGTAGTTTTGTTTTTAACGCGAGTGTAGGTGGATTACTCGATTGTCTCTTTTTTCATCCTAACCACTTATTTATATATTATTCCAGATATTTTGCCCGATGGAAAAACCGAAATAGCTAAATTAGAAACAAATTACGTACTAGTAGTATATAAAAAATATTCTATAAAGGTAAGACCACCTTTCCAATATTTCAGGTAATTTAAAAAATGATATCTCTGGGTGTGTTATTGAACCAAAAAGTAAACAGCAACCAAAAACAGCAATTGTGCTGTTGTACGATATTAATCGTCGTTTGTTCTTTTCCATACGAAATTATGTTGGTATCTACTTAATTAAATCAAATTTTACAATACAAAACGCACGTTTAAGCACGGCTAACTGCATAAAAAACAATTCGGTCGTCGTTGCGGCGCGGCGGCGCATTCGCGACTGGGTGCCCGCCGAGAGCACATCGAACTCGAGTGGCGTAGGTATGACTCGCTTTCCGACCATTTGTATGAAGATAGAATACTGTATGATATTATTACCATGTCATGGCGCATGCAACAGTGCCGATATATCGCAGACTCATAAAAAACAAGGTACATGGTAACAATCCCGTTAATAGCTATAATGTTAGTGACCATGAAAGTTTAAAACATTATATCAATGGATGAAACAGAAAATATCTGTAAACAAGTTGGTGCCTCTTGAACGAACCAAAATATTTACCCGCTGGTCGTAAGACCAACGGAACTTACACAATAGGGTATTTGACAAGTTTTAGAAATCGATCTCACGTTATTGAGTAATGTTTATGGAGTCCGTAAAAAGTGGATGTTCATCATTCTGTTGTGTTAAAAATAACCAAATAAAAAACTCCATTTTGAAGTTGCCGCGAAAACGTTTCTCTGGGCAATATGGCGCCTTACTAGTGTGTGACGTCACACGACTGTTATTAAAACGTCAAACGATACAATGTAATGTCACTTTCACCAGAAGTTCACTTGCGTGTGACGTCATTTTAGGCTCCGCCAATCCCAAGCGTTTTGGGTCACGTGACAATAGATAAGAAAACTATTATCTTTTTCGTGGGTTTTTAGTAAAATTATGAATATTTTTTTAAAGCCCCTTCCAATATTCATTCTCAACACAGATGCTAACAATTGGTACTTTATTTTTAATACTGTCAAATACCCTAATTGGAAATTTAACTACTACTGCTAAATGGGTACTGTAACACCGTTATAAATGTTTCACACGAATGAAAAGTCTGTTCTAGTGTAAAAAATAGAATATAAGAAAACAAATGCCAAACTGAAAATACTTATTCGACATTATTTCATGATTTCATATATAATAATTAATATTAAACTGAGTTTCTCTTTCCGAATCTTTTTGGCTGTTAATTATCTTTTGATTCAAATAAATAAAGAAATTTTAAAACAACTTTATTGTCATACGCTGTGTGTTAGTAAGGCGCATAATATTTTATCATTTAATTATTAGTATCTAAAGAAAATATAACTAGAAAAAAATCCACGCGGACCAGGCAGCAGACGGGACTCGAACCCGCACCCTTTGCAAAAATGTTTAATACTTGTAAAAGTATTCATTTGACATTGTGGATTACCTATAATGCGAAGAGATGGCGCTGCCTTGCAGCTCAAGAATGGCTGGAAGAATTTCGACGCGGTCCCTGCGGTAGCATAATTGGTCAGTGCATTCGCCCGGATTGCGAAGGGTGCGGTTCGAATCCCGTCTGTTGCCTGATCCGTGTGGATTTTTTTCTAGTTATATTTTCTTTAGATTTAAACATCAAGTAGTTACATGCTTTAAAATAATAAAAAAAATATAATTATTAGTATTCATAGACACAAGGCCTGTTTGCTTTAAAATTAATGATTGGTGTGAGGCTTGTGAAATAAATTCCTTAGCCTTAACCGTAATTTCATCTTATTCATTAATAAGTAATTTACTAAAAAAAAACTTATACTGATTAATTATTGATAGGACATTAACAAAGATTACACTAAATTCAAAAATCATTTATTCAGTTTAGGCTTTTATAAGCACATGTGAAAGTCGAAAACTACGCCATCGATTTGCATAACTACGGCGGGAGACCTTGTACTGAGAAGAACCGGCAAGAAATTCAGGATGGGCTGCTTCCCTGTTTTATTTCATACAGTGTCGTCAAATCGAAAGCTGACATCAAAATTGCAACTAATTATTAGGAGCCAACAGTTAACGTGGAAGTTTTGCAACTTTTGCAATGGCCAGCCATAGGATGGGTGACCAAATATAACTATCAAAGTGTGAGTCGGACTCGCGCACAAAGGGTTCCGTTCATTAGCTATACAACATTAGGCAGTAAGGCAGTATACAGAAAGAAAGCCGAAAGCCGATTGGCGCCGATCAGCGCCGATAAGCGCCGATAAGCGCCGACACGCGCTGGTCCGAATAATAAATAATTTGTATTTGAATTATTATCCTTAGATTAAATCGTAAGTTATAATATTTTTATAAATCTAATAACTTTATCTTTTATTAAATAAACTAAGCTCTAAAATTATTTGTTTCGTACTTACCGAATGGTGACAACAAGTCTTTCTTCTGGAAGGATTGATTGTTTATGCCAATTGCACCATTTTTTCATCAAACGGTTTTTCACTAAATCCAAAATGTAATAAAATGTTTCTTGAGTCATTCTTGTATATGTATAAAATCTTTGACCATCAAATTTTTTTTTACAACTAAATGATGTTATTTTCCGAAACGTTTCCTTTCTCTATTTAGAGGATGTATAACTGTTTTACGCATTTTTAAATAAATATTTTCTAACAAAACCAAATCATCATCCGATGAATCCGACATTTTGCTTGATCTGCTTTAATCGGCTTCCTTTATGTAGAAAGGATCGATAAGCGCCGATCGACTTTCGGCTTTCTTTCTGTATACGGCCTAAGTATATAAATAATAATATCGAAGAAAAAAACGGCAGAAAATCACGTCTGTTTTATGGGACATCGCAGCGAAACCGCGAAAGGAAAAGTGTTTGTTGTTGAAATACAGCATATGGGGCACCTAATACTAAAACTTCACACTCTTAACTACGTAGTTTCGATTTTGAGATAGACCCTGTAACAAATATGACAACTTTAACACCCCCCACACCCATTTTTTTGTTATTGAAAATGAAAAATAACAAAAATAATTTTGTATCCTACTCAACGAGCTCTATACAATTATGTGTCATATGCTTGGATAAATAATAAAATTCGTGTTTGGGAGACCCCATATAAAAAATAATTTCGCATAAAATACCAAAATATCAGTTCTGCAACTCATTTTGTTTATGATTTAGTGACCCGCGACGTACGGACAGGCGGATAGATAGACAGATGACAGACTGACAACAATGGGTTTCCATTTTTACCCATTGGGTACGAAACCCTAAAAATCACAATAAATTAATTGAAATGAAATGTCATTTATTCAGTCTACGCTGTTACAAGCACTTGTGAAGGTCAAGAAGCTACGCCATCGGTTCGCTAAACTACGGCGGGAGACCTTGTACTGAGAAGAACCGGCAAGAAACTCAGCAAGGGCTGTTTTTTTCTCCCTGTATTGTTATATACAGTGTCGTCAAGTTGAAAAATTACTTCAGAAATACGTCTGAAGTCACTTTCCATTACATCAGCTAGAATATAAATATATAGTTACAATTAATTTTATAGTTAACATTATATGTAGTGTATAGGAAGCGGCATTAGATAGGTACAATATTACTGTTATGAAAAATGACTAATACAATGGGTATATCAAATTATAAGAAACACTATGTCCATGCATTACGATCATTTAGATAATCATCAACTTTATAATAGCCCTTATTCATAAGAGTATTTATGATCTGAGATTTAAATTTAGTCAGTGGAAGCTCAATCAGAACTTGGGGAACTTTGTTAAACAATGCAATACTACAACCCAGAAATGAACCTCTTGATTTTTGGAGTCTGAAACATGGAACGGCAAGCTTGTTCTTAAATCTCGTGTTAAAGTTATGGGTTTGACTTTTTTTTGCAAATTCATCATAGTTTTTTCTTACATATATTAAATTTTCATAAATGTATTGCGACGCCAGTGTTAAAATATTAATTACTTTAAATTTTTCTCTAAGGGATTCTAATAATATAATCAAAATTAAAGCCCCAGAATAAGTAACCTTTGTTTTAAGTTGAAGGTCGTGCGTGGTTATGGAATTTTCAATCCATAGAGAAGCTGTTGTCAAAACGATTATCGCCTCATCACAAAACGTAGACTAAAGTTAAACCTGGACTAAAACTGATGCTGTCACAATATGCCTACAACAAACATATTTTACATTCAATAAAAATCCGCGATATAAATTTGATTTAGTATTACCAGTGCCAAAACTAGAAATGTTCAAAAAAAGTCCTCTATACCGTTCAATTCTAATATATAATAAAATTCTGAAAGAAATTAAAAGAGAAAGCAACATAAATACATTTAAAATGAAACTCAAACAACATCTTATCAAGAAAGCATACTATTCGGTAAATGAATTTCTGAATGATAAGTGAAACTGTCACGGAAAGCGCACTAATTTGATTGAAACTGAAACTGTTTAGTAGTTGTGTTCATATAGTTATTGTACGCTAAAACAATTTTAAGATCCTATATATACTGTACATGTGCAATTAATTAAATAAATAAATAAATATGGATGCCTACCTACTCAAATTTCGCCAAATGAACTCGAAATGGCAGAGTTTGTAATTCTGTTGTTTCCTGTCCCTAATTACTGGCTCCAAAATTTTACTTAAATTAAACATAACCTCTTATTATTTTACTTTCAGAACTGGCGAGAACTTCTCAGCAGGCATCGTATTGGGTTGAAATTTCAAACGCAGCTAAAGGCGTATTTTTGATTCTGTTCTGTAAGTTTAGGGATGAAACATGAGCTTTTACTTATTAATTTAGTGTTGATTTCAGAACTTTTAAATGTAAAACCTTTATTGCTATTATTATCTTCTTATTACATCCATCCATGTATCACTTCGATAAAAAAAACATTTTTTCCGACTGAGGACGAGGCCTTTTTTAACCATTACATATTCTAGAATGATGTTCATCATTCTGTTGTGTATTTCAGTAAAAATAACCAAATAAAAAACTCCATTTTGAAGTTGCCGCGAAAACACATCTGGGCAATGTGGCGTCTTACTAGTATGTGACGTCACACGACTGTTCACGACTTCACTTTTTTAACCATTACATATTCTAGAATGAATCAAATTTTCCCAATAATAGGTCCCGACTGTAAAAGAAACATTGTTTCTTAGCTAACCAAATTCTGGAAACTGCCACGTTTTCTTTTTTAATTTCAGTTTTATTTTTAAAGATAATTATTGAAATGAAATGAAATGAAATGAAAAGTCATTTATTCAGTCTAGGCTGTTACAAGCACTTGTGAAGGTCAAGAAGCTACGCCATCGGTTCGCAAAACTACGGCGGCTATTCTTAAAATAACTGTTTTATTTTTAATATTTGAATATTCTTTTACAGTTGATACATTCTGTAGAATAGGTCCCCAGCACATCAATAACAATCGTCAGTTGTATTGTCCGGGCTATCAGTTCAAACAGCTTACTCGCAACTACTGTGGACGATTCCTCCCAGCGTTCTGTTTACACCACATGAGTAAACAATGCAGAGACAACACTTCATACAATTGCGCTTATGTGAATGAGCACTGGCACCTGTCACATATGCAAAGATTCATTTTTATTGGCTGCTACAGTCCGCAGTGCTCACACACGTATAATTTTATAGAGCTTGATGGATTACATAGGGATGACCAGTGTAAGAAAGCCAAATACTTCCCGTCTTTCACGAAACTGGGTGTTGGTAGCTCCGGAGCCGTGGCCGACTGATGTTTTTTTTTGTTTCCTCCCAGGCGGGGGAACGGGTGAGAAATCCTGTCAGACTCTTACTGACTAAAAAAACACCCGTTAATCATGCTTATGGTCAGAAGGGCCTTACAATAGTGTTGAGTAGGACTTACAAGAGGCGGTACATTTGTCCCGGATATGACGTCAAAATGTAAGAGCGGCTCAAAATTTTAAAATGTACTACTTCACATTAAATGTCGCGATAGTCGCGTCTCGTTACTCACTCACTCTTCGTAAGTCTGAGGAAGAGCGAGGCATGACATTTCATTTTATTTATCTCTCTCTATCTCTTTTACGTGTATAGCGCTGCATGCTGGATCCAGCAAGATTGATAGTGCGTAGAGGAGGTGCTACTCGTGCACACAAACGTAATGTCGAGCTTCTGTACGCCGCAATGTCATATTTGTACTCGTTACTTCAAATGTATTGCCGAGCTTCAGTACGCCTCGCCTCATTTGAAGTGGGACATTGTACTGGCTCAGTACAAGAAAGAGGCTACTCTTACAAACTCTTTTTCAGGTCGTGTCCTACCCAACACTACCTTACAAGCTTCATCTGAAGCGAGCATCCCCCGAGGGATCCGACTGATGCTGGTCGGGTATCGAATATAATGAAGTGTTAACTTCCGAATTTCTCTTGCGCGATGTAGGCGCGCACCGCCAGTAGCGCCATCTCTTGACGAGGCGAGTGATTATAACCTCCATCAGTTATTTAAGAAACGTTTAGATGTCGCCGCAGCAAGTTTTGTGTTTCTGTTCTTTCATTATTCATTAAGAGATATAACGGATTTTCCGTTTGAATCGGAGCGCCCATCTGGGGTAGTAACCTCCACCTCACAGAAGACCACAGTTAAATAACACTAGACTTTTTGGCGGGATCGGGAAGCGTCACTTTAGCAGTTTTGTTTTTCTTTGTTAAAAATTGTGTTGTGGCGGATGTTAGTATCTAATAATGGTGGATTACTAACCACTAAGTATTCGGGAACGTACACAAGTGTTGGCAAGTGAAACAAAATAGCGGAAAGTGTCTTTTGACGTTACCTCGAGAAGTCCACGGGGAGGTTCCAGTAAATCCCCACACATTTACTGAAACATAGGGAAAAGGGGAATGGCTTGACAACATTTTACACTTGACATTGGCTAAATGCACAAACAGTGCGAAGTCATATAGAAAAAAAAATAACACTACTCTTTAATGATGTTGTGTTTCTGTCGGCGAGTAAAGTTCCAGGGCTCCAAGAGGTAGGGGATTGGAACAGGGCAGTAACCGCTAGTGATATTTTTGGTATCGCAAGCGTCTTTAGGCTATGGTGACCGCTTACCATAAGGCGGGCAATCATTTGTAAACTTGAAAACAAGCTGTTCTTATCATGCTTTATAAGAAATGAAAAGGACAGACTGATATCACGTTTCCAAATAGCAAACAAGAATAGTTGGTATGTGTAGAATGATTGAATCTTAATTTATAAATTACTAGTGGCCCGTCCTCGCTTCGCTTCGGTCTATTTTATCCCCTTGGGGGTAGAATTGATCAAAACCCTTTCTTAGCGGATGCCTACGCCATAACATCTACCTGCATGCCAAATTTCAGCCCGATCCGTCCAGTGGTTTGGGCTGTGCGTTGATAGATTACTATGTCAGTCAGTCACCTTTGAGTTTTATATATATATATAGATATTGTGCAATTGTATAATAATGTATTTCAATCAGATAACGGTGTCGATTCTGGCGTGATTCTCTAAACTTAAAACAAAATTTAACATCATTCTCTCCTTTTCATTCTGTATAGAGAATGACAGGGATACACTGCTGTCAAGTTTAAGTTTTGAGAATCATGGCAAAATTTACACCAATAACCCTCTAAATTTGCTGCGCGCTTGCAGGGCGTCACATGGTCACTGTATTTTTATGTACCACCTTATTTCTGTGAACGTGATATGCAATGAATAAATAAATATTCAATGAAGTGCCGATGTAACTGAATGAAGTTGTGCCTCTGTGACTTTTACTCGTGTGGTTTACACTCGGTGATAGTATTGTGAACGATACGGCCGCATTCAGCGGAGCCTTTGTGTCCACATGTACATACGCTTAGGAAAGCTGACACGTTCCATTCTTGCGTAATGGCTTTATCGATACTTGTGTCTTAGCGTCTGTGTGTAACTTGTATAGGAGTAGCTTTAGGGATAGGGATTTGCTGACATAAAACTGAGTGCGTCTCCGAATATTAACACTTCGTATATTGCGCAACTTTTTGGAACGCACGAACGCTGACGACTGTCCACACATTGGAAGATGGACGCATTATTCCAAACAATTTCTTTATTGATTGAATAAAGAAAATTGATAATAAAATAAATAAATTAAAAAGTATAACTACAAGAATGACACAAAAACACCTAAAATTAAGGACATATTTTATTTTGGAACTGTACTGTGTTGAATTTAATCTCCATAACACGAATGCTTACTCTGGTGGTGGAGTAATGCTTACGATTCTTTCCAACACATTATTTATTTGTATTATTTTTTATAAGTTACATTTGATTATTTACATTGTTTAATTTATTTAAGTATAAGATTAGTTTTGCAAAACCCTTAATGACATTTGAAGGGTATCTTTGATCCCAATGTCTGCAAACGAAGGCAATTAGTAGATGTTTTTTGTCTTCTTAGATTTTCGATTAAATTGAATATCATAGTTAAAGTTCTTTAAAAACAATTTCATGAGTTACATCTGCCTAATCAAATAAACCTGTAATTAGTTTAGTTACTTTTAGATTATACTTTAGACCCATGTGGGTATGCATGTATACTTTGTAACGCAGTTGGTTTCCAAATAAATTAAAAAAAAACCACATAAAAATGTGAAAAGGGTGGAAAACAAGCGTAGGATGGTATACGGCTACCATAGACAAACGCTTGCGAGACTAAAAATATCATTTGCACCGTTGCCTACCCTGACCCAATCCCCTACACCGTGGAACCTTGGAACCTTACTTACCGAGAGAAACAAAACACCATCAAAATTTAACTTGTGTTATTTTTACTCTGGTCTTCTGTAAGCTGGAGGTTAGTTCCCCAAACAGCCGCTGTCACGCGCTCCAGCCACTTTAGTAGCCGCTTCTAGCTTCTCGTGGCGGCGTTAGTGGCTGTGACGTGTGGCCCGTGTGCGGCGACACTAAGGTAAGGGAGAGAGGGGTGGGGAATCGCGCGAGTGACGTGTGTCGCCGCACAGTAGTTTTCATACATTTTATATGGACTCGCCACTCACGGTACGCCGGTGGCCGCCACACGCTACAAATCGTAATTGCTCGCTTCTTGTGGCCCGCACCGGTCACTTAATGCGCCGATACAAAACGCCGCCACACGTCACTCGCGCGATTCCCCACTCCTCTCTCCTATACCTTAGTCGGCCGTTGTCGCGCGCTTCAGCCACTTTAGTAGCCGCTCCTAGCTTCACGTGGCGGCGTTTGTGGCTGTGGCGTGTGTGTGGCCCGTGTGCGACGACACTAAGTGGCCGGTGCGGGCCACAAGAAGCGAGCAACGACGACTTGTACCGTGTGGCGGCCACCGGCGAGTCCATATAAAATGTAGGAAAACTACAAGAAATATGCCGGTGGCGGCGTTTTGTGGTTGTGGTCGGTGGCACGTGTGCAGCGACACTTAGTCTTAAATTGTGAGAATAGCTATAGAAGCTATGCAGCGATTAATGAGCAGGAAAGAAACTGTAATAAACATATCAGACGATATCTAATAAATAAATATTGTGCAACATCATATCAACTGACGAAAACCTTAAGTAAATCTTAAAGAGTTCTTTCTGCAGAAAAAACCAAACCTTATTATTACATTACGGTCACGTCACGTTTTCTATCAGAAGAAATAAACAAACAACAATTACTTTAACAGTCAAAGAGGATTCCGTTATCTTCTCCCGACCGTCGTTGTTGCACTGGAAACCACTTAGCATGCTCGCAACAACATAATGTCGCCGCAACACATTACCCAAGCAGAATGGAACAATTCAATTGTTGCTGACTGGATTGTCACAGTGCAGGGGGCTCGGTAAGTCGTTTCATTTTAGTTCAACGTCTAGGTACAGACAGCTGCACTGCCATCCTCAAGCTAAAATGCGGCTAAATGATAAAACCAACTTTTGAGATATGGCCAAGTTATTTAATGATTAATATTTTTTGATACAGGAACCCCTTTGATGACAAACCTACGTATTTGACATTGACAGCTAGCTGCTGATGACAAATATTGCCAGACTACGTTACCCAATTATGAAACACAGATAAAAAAATTAAAAAAGTATACAACTTTGGCACAAAATGCCGGGTGTCCTTTGTCATAACGAGTTTGTACTTCATGCTGCTTGACACCATGATTCACAAATTTTTGAGACAGTTTGGCTTTTGTGGTTATTTAATATGTGGCTATTTGTACTTGTATCATATAAAATATTTAATGAAGTAAGTAGATGCTGGGACATAAAGAGTTTTTCCTCAAATTTTACAAAAGGCTGTAGATATTCATTTCTCATGTGTTCACTCAGTCCAATCATTATATGAAACACCTTTTTAACAGGTAAAGTAGCGTGTATAATATATTCATTTCCATTTTATTGACATTGCTGACCTTTTCGAAATGGGACCTGCAAAGGACCCAAAACGCCAATAAAATAGAAACCAATAGAAACCAAATAAAATAGAAAACATGCTGTTTTACCTATTAAGGAAGGTTATTTTAATTTAAGTTTAAAGATATTTTATTCTGTAAAGTGTTGTTTTCCTGCAATAACGAAGTTTGCTAGAGCTTCACGTAACGGAAGAGAGAAGAGAAAAGCTCCGTTATCATCTGAAGTTCTTAGCGTCTCCTGTATCTCTACTGTTAAAAGTGCATTCGAACATTGAATCGTCCTTATAATTTATTTTTCCTACCACCTGTCCAGGGCATGTTTTAGCTGACAAGAAGAACAGGCAAGTGAAACTTCTAAGCTTTTTATGAAGTAACGACATTTACATTCAAATATATCGTTGCATTTACATTATTTTATTAAGGCTCATTCTTTATGTGTTACGCAGATCAAGAATATTTAATGTTCCATTGGTGTCGATTCTGGCGTGATTCTCTGAACTTAAAACTAAAGGACATGACTAAGAAACTGCCCCTAACGTTTTATACACGTTTTTTATTTTCGCACTAGCCCGTAACTTTATAACATTTTTTTATTAATTATTACGTGTTCATTATTCTCATACAAATTTCGTGAAATAATCAAATATTTAAAAGTATAAAAATTGGCTACATGTCTGTTTACAAAGCAAAATGTTCCGTTTAACAAAATGAATGAACAATAAATGTACATAAAAAATATTTGTGTAAGTATATCGAAATAAACAATATTATTTCTAGCCTCCTTCAAACTATGACATATTTGGCCTCAATTTTTATTTTAACAAATCACTGAAGGCCTAAAATAATAGATTTTATAATTCTGATTAGGCTTGAGACAAGACTGTATGATAATTAATCCTTTAATTTTCGCAAATGGACAAAATAAAACTTCATAGATTGTCTGTCAGACGTGGTCAGACCGAAGATAACAAATTATTTGTATTTATATTATCTTTGCTGTTTTAACATCAGTCGGAAGCCTTATTTTTTACAGCGTATGCTGCTCTGTGCTGATGTTATACCTAAAATGTTGTGCTTTCTACTAAAGATACTATCTTATTATTAATATTTAACGGTGTATTAATATGGTATAATTTGGTTTTCTTTGAACTTAAGAAGAAGTTATTTAATGTGAACTATTGTACTATTTTTGAAAGTGCACAACTTACACCATCTGTGAATTTGCTGCCTCCGTCAACCTTAAAAACCAAAGAATTATTACCTACAAAAAGCTGTTTCACAAAAAATATTAGCTAAATGGGAAAGGTCATTAATGTAAATTAGCAATAACAAAGAATATTTGTTTCATAGGTTTTCATGCACATCATTTATTAAATAAAACAAGTTTCAACGGGTTAGATCCACTGATTTTATTTATTTATGACGTTTCGCATCCTTTGAAGGAATGCGTCGTCGGAATAATATTTCAAAATGAAACGCTATAAATAAATAAAATCACTGCATTCCCGTTGATACTTGTTTTGTGCAATGACAAAGGACCCAATATTGATCCCTGTGGCACACCTATCACTACAAGGCTCCAGCAGACTTGGTTTTATTAATGACAACTTTTTGCACTCGATCAGATAGGTATGATAATGTGATAAGGCTAACTGATTGAACCGAGACACCTTAGTGTACCAATACAAATTGCTTTAATAAAGTTTCGTGACTAACGCATTAAAATGCTTTTGAGAGATCACAAAAAATCCAATTGCTTGTTTCTTTCTCTCCCGGCGTCGAAAATGTATTTTAGAAGCGTAGTTCCAGCGTCAGTAGTAGATTTGCCTTTGGAGAAGCCAAACTGGTTGTGATGTAACCGATAATTTATTAAAAAGTAGGATGACAATAATCTTTGCATAAATTGTACTTGTATTTAATGCTGGTAATATAGAAATTAGTTAGTTACCTAAGTATAACTTTAAATTTAATATTAATAATCCTTCTACAAGTAAGTATAGGAAGATAAAGCTTTTCATTGTTTATTCATCAATTTAAAGGTGAAATATTTTCTCGAAAGATAAATAGCACCGTTACAGAAAGAGCTCTTGTTTTATGTGCTCAGAGTTCGAAACTTCATAAATTATGCATCACAATAGGTACTTATTTCTTTAAGATAAATTGAAATGCCCAGAGCATTTAAGTAGGGTACCTCAAAAGTTTTCTAATCATCAACATCTAAACCAAACCTTTTAATTTAAATGAATCTTGGCTCTAATTGTTTCTCAAAATAAAAAGTCTTACACGATATATTTTTCAATTTGTTAAAAAAGCGTATCGAAGAAAAAAATTGGAACTTAAGCATGAACGAAAAATCTAATTAGTTTCAAAGCAGACACCGTCTCATAGGGCAAATTTATAAAATGGCAATTTATCAAAAACTCGTTAAGAAAATTGCTCTCGAATATTATTTTACTGTTCGCGGGTATCAGCTGTGGCGGCCTAGCTTCCGATTCAATTTTCTTTATAAGGTTTAAATTATTCGATTGTTCGTACGGAAATGTTGCTCTCTGCATACAAATTGACTGAAAGCAAACGTCGACAAACGCCATTTAACCATTAATCTGTCGAACTGGAACAACAAGTTATAACTGGTGCCGTTGAAATCGCCAGAGAAATAGCTTTTTAACGAATAGCTTTACTAGTACTATTAGATGTTTCTTCGTTTTTATTTTAAACTGAGTTTTTTGCAGGAATACTAGTTTATTACCAGTTTGCGTACATATTAAATTATACAAAGGGAACTTATGCATGTGTACAAACCCTCAGTAACTAGCGCGAAAAACGCAATGTGATTGGTTACGTATTACGTGATGATTCTTATGCAATCACGATGCGAATGCTTTTGAAAACACTGTTCTAAATAGCTCAATATTTTTATAGCTCTCATTCAACCAGCCGTTTTATTAAGACAGTTGGACGCACTTTAAATAGCCTTTAAAAAACATATCCCCTACTCGGGTGCTTATTAACAATTAAAACGATTTCTTACTTTCGCCCTAAGTAAAACACTTTCTAATGTTATATTTAAATTATTCTTGTATGTTTATACGTTATCTATTGACCAGAGTGCAAACTATACTTAAGTAGAAGCCATATAATAATTGTCGTCAACGTGTCCAATATTTATTATAATTATTCACTACCGTAGTTACCACTCAACAAAACCACATCGGTTCTACCAAAGCTAGTGCTCGCAAGAAACATTGATAGATTGCCAGCGTAATGTCTAGACTAGCCTCCAAAGATGCATATAAGATTCACATGGTGATTCCATAGTACACCTAAAGCGCAGTGCACATCGGAAGAGGCGCGGCGAAGATACTAAGTGCGGCGATTACGAGCGCAGCTAGGAGCCACGGAGCGGACTCGTGACAACTTTACCTACAGCCACGTCGCGGCGGGCCGGCTTTTGTCACCGCTTCGCAGCGCTGTGCGCCGCTTTTTGTATTGCTATATGTTTGTCATCAAATTTTTACACTTATGATATAGGAACTAGCAAACCAGTGAACCAAATGTTCACCAAAACCTGATTTAAAAAAAATATATGTATTTAATTAATTGAGAACTTTGGAGATTTTGTGTGGTTTCGTTTGAAATTCGTGATTTCTCGAAAACCGGAAATGCTACGTTACTCAAATCCGGTTTGTAGTCTTATCAGACTATTCTTAACTTATAACTTAAACATTCTCTTTATCTATCTCTTACGGTTTGGCCGCTGAAACAGCACCACAGACAGACGGACGGACGGACTTGTCTAATAGATAAGAGATTAGGGTTTAACTTAAATTGAGGAGCTGGCGAACAAAACGGTATAATAATATAAAACTAGATTTTACAGGGGCTGTATAAAACTATATATTGGGCCCATTGCTTTTCCTTATTTATATCAATGACCTTCCTCACTTTACAAGAGATTTGTGTGAGAGAGTACTATTTACTGATGACAACTCTTTATTGTTTAAAGCTAGAAGAGGAAATGATTGTTATGACGAAGTAAATTGTGCTCTCTCTGAAGTCCTTCACTGGTTTACGGTAAATAATTTAAAACTTAACTCCAGTAAACAAAATGCGTTAAGTTTACTCTACCTAATGTGAGGCAGGTTAATACTAGTATAAAAATAAATGACCAGCCTGTAGAGTTAGTGGATTCTACAAAGTTTCTGGGTATTACTTTAGACTCTCGTTTGCAATGGGATCCTCATATTGATGCCTTGTCAAGTAGATGCGAACCGATGGCGTAGCTTCTTGACCTTCACAAGTGCTTGTAACAGCCTAGACTGAATAAATGACTTTTCATTTTCATTTTCACTGAATGACATACCTACAGTGATCTTTTGGCATGGTTTTCAATTTATAAATTTTAACACTGTTTTAGGCGGTTTTCATTGAAAATTATTTGGGATTCAAATTGAACGGGCCCGAAACCTCCGGACTGTAAAAAAATGTAGTTTGACCAGATGCGTAATTATACCGTCTTGTTCGCCAGCTGCTCAATTATTCAAAATTCAAAAAAAGTCAATATCGTTTATTCAGTCTAGGCTGTTACAAGCACTTGTGAATGTCCAAAAGCTACGCCATCGGTTCGCAAATCTACGGCGGGAGACCTTGTACTGAGAAGAACCGGCAAGAAACTCAGCAAGGGCTGTTTTTTTCTCCCAGTATTATATACAGAGTCGTCAAATTGAAAAATGACTTCAATATGAGGTAACTCATAAAGTCACTTTCCATAACAAAAGCAAATAATATAAAAATTATGACTATATAAAAAACTGGTTTAACAAAGTTTAGGAATGCCGTGTCCTACTGTTTAGGTAAAAAAATGAACGATTATAAGTTTAGTACAACGATTAATAGTACCCAATGAAGCAAGAGCAGACTCATCTCCGCTGGCAGCACCCGTTCACGAGCATGACGCATGAACCAGCCATCCATATTATTTTTCTTCGCCGCGCCTCTCCCGGTGTGCGCTGCGCCTTACAGGTGATAGTAGTTATATGATATAGTCAGCAGTAATTGGGCACTCTAACACATTGTGCATTGATTAGCTACTATTGTCTCCAGCCAACTGCAGCTGAGACCCACAACAGCTTAAACACACATATCAAATAGGAAATGGATCAATACCCATCCATTCTAACACGAGCCGTTCATTGAATATTGTGTGAATTTTTGAAATCAAAATTTATCATTTACAAAAGGATATTAAACTGTTAAGAAAATTTTTAATATGTAATAAAGGGCTTAGTAATTTTGGCACTAATAAAAATAAGGTCTTCCCGTCACAACCGTGAGTTGTTTTGTATCTTAGTGTGTAGTTGTGTACTTACTTGTGTTTATTATTAACGATTCAACCGAGCGTTCTACGATACTCATAAAAAACTAGTTTTACCATGCTCATAGCACATTATTTTTACTTAACTTCCACTCCAATATTTTTAATAAAAATGCTCCTTAATTAATAGAGAAGCTGTCCAACCTGTAGCAACGATGCGCTAATGTATTTACTTGGCGGCACCCTTTGCGATGTACCAATTAAGACTAATGCAAGCTGCAAATTAGTTTAGCTTACTGTCAGATGCAGAAGATCAGCCACTACAGCTCTAGGACGATTTGAGTTTGAGTTGACTTAGAGTTAAGTGCCTTACAAATATTTTACTTGAAATCAAAAAATTAAAAAGTTGTGTTTTTCACACAATCATCCAAACACTTTGACATTCATAAATTACCGTAACCTATGTATTTTTTTATGTTTAAAAAGTGGAAAACGAAAAAACTTGCCCCGTGTCCTCGAAGCTTAAAGATGTACACCACAGAGTACATTGTGATATACACGAACATCATTACAAGGTAATATAAATGTGCAAGAAAAAATATCTATACCGCGTTCCAGCTTAAGCACTCGCAATGGGCTCACCAAGTAAAGTATTATGACATCCAATGTGTCTGTACGGTTCCCCATGCTAATAGTTATCCTCCCGAGGCCCCGGCAGAATAATAACAGCGTTCTTTGGGATTTTTACGAGGATATTTATAGAGAGGCTTTTATAGGCCCCTATTATTTATGATGATTAATTTTGTTGGGGCAAAGTTTGCCTTCATATTGTCATGGGCACAATAAACGGGTGTGTTATGAGTGTCCCGATGTTTGGGACATATTCTTAAAGAAGGGACACGTCAAGTATATCATTGTGGATTTACTTTTATAGAATGTCCGTTTAATATAAATGTGAACGCAATTAAGAATGCATTGAGAAAGACTAAATTTCAAGAGAAAACGATTTGCTTAGACACTTGACCATTTGTATTTTTTCTATTTATAAATTAAAATTCGAAAAGTGCTTGATAAATAATGTGATTAGCAAAGTTTTCTTCAATTTCATTTTAACAAAATCTACCGCCTCGAGATCAAGATAAATTGAATTTAAAATTTCATTCTGTGTTCTAAATAAAAAATAATATTGCGTAAAACATGCACCGATCTCAATCCAAAACTATGCAAAGAGTGTACTATTGATACTTAATCACGGGATGCCTAGTAAATATATAAGTTTATGTAATTCAGAATATCTTTTTACGTAAATATTTAAGTTCTATTAGAGAATATTGTAAACATCTATAAAACAAAAAGGTCGTGCTTATAACACAAACTAATTCCCTGGGATTTGTTTTATAACTAATCTGTTGCCAAAAAGGCAAAGAAGAAATATTGAGTGAACCGCGCGGAGATTCAACAACTTTATTACAAAGCTCGCCGATATAAATAGGGTTATTCTCTAAGCTCAACATCCTCGGTTGCAACGCTGTTTTTTCGAATAACACTATTTTTATAAGTAAATGTAGTACGTCGTTACCGCACTCCTCTACAAGATTTCTAGTCATTATAAATTATGTTGGTGTTTTATATCACTTGCAGAATCACAGGAGAGACAGATGAGAGATGCTTAAGGTATAAATACGTCGTTTCCATAGTCGCACGGCTGACCCAAGACGCTTCATTTGGCATTGATTGAATTTATGATATTGTCCAAAAATAAAACTTCCAATTTCAGGAGCGATGCTTTCAGTAGTCAGTCCGTTTCTGGATATGCTCTGCCTGTTTGATAAGACTTTAAAATTATCTTTCTACGTTTTTCTTAAACTCCTGAAGTAGAAACTGGTCTAGGATGCACTATGAGAATTATCAATCAATATTTCATTATTTTCTGGGCAGCATTTCATAAGCTTCGTCAAGTCTTCTCGTCACCCATCCCTCAATGTCTTAAGTCGAAATTCTTCGACCAGTGCGTCCTCCCAGTTATGACATACGGCGCCGAGACGTGGACACTCACGGCTGGACTGGTCCACCAGTTTAAAGTCGCTCAGACAGCTATGGAAAGGGCTATGCTCGGAGTATCCCTGAAGGACCGCATCAGAAATGATGTAATCCGATAGAGAACCAGAGTCACCGACATAGCCCACCGAATTAGCAAACTGAAGTGGCAGTGGGCTGGTCACATTAGCCGCAGAACTGACGGCCGATGGAGCCGTAAAGTTCTTGAGTGGAGACCGCGACTCGGTAAACGTAGTGTGGGGCGCCCTGAGACAAGATGGAATGATGACATTCGTAGGCTGGCTGGAGTGGACTGGATAAGAGTGGCAGAAAATCGGGAGCAGTGGCGTGCATTAGGAGAGACCTATGTCCAGCAGTGGACGAGCATGGGTCGATGATGATGATGATGATGATTTCTTTATTTTTCTCCAGTAGCAATAGTATATTGGTGTGACGATTTACAAACAAACATTTAGGTCGATGGTGACTAAAAAGTTTGCTTTTGAGAAAGACTCGTTGTTGAAATCAACGTCGAGTTATATTTATAGAATAACACGGCAAGGATGCTGTATCTTTATGAGATGAGGCACAGCGTCGACCGCGGTGAAGCCCTCGGGCTCCAAAACTCGACGACTAATTAAGAAAGACCTCTTACTCCTGAGATGAGAAAGGCTTTATTGTAATTATGCCTTTTTCTCTTAATTAAACACTGAAAAGAGACATTAGTTAAAATATGTAATTATATATTAATGTCGTGTTTGATTCAAAAGCAGCTGAAAAAGCTTTTTTTCATAAATAAACAAGTATTCCATAATGAGAGCAGAATGAATGACGAATGTATCTTTATTTTCAATTTTCATTTGGTGTGTGTTTCTTGATGTTTTACATTAGATACCCACTGCCCCTGGGAATGTTATTCGATGTTTACATCAATTCAAATAAATTAAAATACAAAAAAAAATGAATAGAGAATTTTCTTTTACCGCCTATTCAGGACTTCTTTACGCTGTGAAGGAACACGGGCTAAAGAATCCCCCCAAAATTATAGAAATATTAATAACACAACACACCGTGTCGTCCCTGTCAATGCATCATGAAGAACGGCATCTTAAAATTACCCATTCAATAAGCCACTCACATATAAAAGCAAAATATTTTAACTATGATTTATTTTATTTTGAAATGTTCAATGTATTTTAGTTTCCGGTGCCAAAAAACTTTCAGCCCGAAAAGCTCCTTAACATTTAAAATTATGATCAGCCTATTTATTGTGCCTACATAAGTAACACCAAAATAACTCACAAACTAATGTTCAATAAGTAAATGAGAATAATCAGAAACGACAAAAAATATACCTATTCTAGTTAACATTATTGTTGTAGTTTTTTTATTGAATACGACTCTCCGTTGACCGGGTTTTCTTCCATCTGGGTCGCGTCGCCTACTAGGTAAAGCATGCAACCGCCCGACTGAAGCACAAAGATGGCATTTATGCGACTCTTTCATCAGTCGGCGGATCGCCCGCGCGATATTAAAGCGCCCTTTCAAAATGGCCGACGCGAAAATTCCGCGCCAAAACTACGAACAATCTGTGTCAGACGTTAGTGACGTGCAGGAGTATGAGATACCCAATTGTGATATCGATTGAGTTGGTTGCTTTAAGCTGCATTTTCAATCAATGCCAAAATTATGTCTATGCTTGCGACGTATCATCGCTCATATTGGGTTCTCGTTGTAATAAAGACATGGTAGAGATGTTTTATGTTGCAGCCGGATCGTAGGATAAGATTTTGGCACCACTTTACATATGGTTGTTTAAATACGCAGTCAAATAATTTACGGGGCAATGAAAAGTCCAGTTGTCATTGCGATACGTTCGACAATATACCGGCCGACTTTTAAAAGCATTGTGCCCATTCACATTAGAGGATAATCTGACCTAGTTATAGTAAGACGGTTAAAACCCGATCAATCAAATAGCTTGCTGAATTGAATAAAGCAAATTACAATGCAGTGATCTTTCATTCGAACAAAATACAATAGGGCTTATCTCTCAACTGCCATTATATAAAATGGCTTCGTATTGTAATACAGCTAGCCAGAATGTAATACTTAGAATTCTACAAACCTAACTTCGATATTGATATGAATTTATATCTTCATGCTGGGCTTTGATGTGCCTGCAGTTGATAATATTGGATTCAGTATTTCAGTATTAGGTAGTGGTATGATTGCATTGTGTAGGTATGCAGTGGAATCACATCCCTAACAGGTCGAGCATAATGTCCAAATGTCGACGGAACTTTGTACAGAAATGTTCATTACTGCCCCTCCACTTCTGATTGCGTATTCATAATTTACTAGGACTGGTGTATTGTGGCCGCTTAACTTTGGATAACGCAAATCAAGGGTGTCAACGAAACCACGCTGTGTCTATAATATTGGTCCATGGTATTAGCCAGGTATATTGTTAACGTCTACTGCCGCTTTAAAGATCAAACAAGTTATCATTTTCAGTTTACATTGATGATATAATGGTACCTACCTTGTCGATTTTGCAGTATACCGTTTTTTTAGGGTTCCGTAGTCCTAACAAGGAACCCTTATAATTTTTTTCCTTATCCGTCTGTCCGTCCCCGGTTTTACTTGGAGACTATTAGCACTTGATAGCTGTAATTTTGTGGAGATATTCATGTTGATCACGCCGACAAAATGGTAGAATAAAATTTTGAAAAAAAAAAAATTTATGGTATCTCCCGTAGGGATGTAGATGTAACCTGGGGATGTTAATAGGACCTCATCGTATGGGATATCGCTGAATTATCGAAAAATTACTTCGGTGTTCTTTAAACTATATTCCGATTTAGGGATCAGTTTGCGAAATATTGAACTTTAAAATGCTAATTTTAGTTCGAGTATCAACCCTCCCCCCTTGAAAGCTAAACTATTGGCTTGCAAAACCTGGAAAAATTCATATAAACAGTGCCTTTGATGAACTTTTAAGAAAAAGTATAACAGTTAAGATATATTTGTTAGTTTAAGGATAATAGTCGTTCAACTTTGGTTAAATAAATTTTTTTACTTATTGATAATTCCTTAGAAGGAAACATTTAATAGTGACATAGATGACTTTATTGTAGCATCAAACCTTGCATTGTAACAAAATATAAAAAAAAACTATTCAAAATCTTTCACATAGAGTACCAATGGCAACGGCTTCTGAGTCGCGCTAACGATATGTATGTTTTTATAAAAAGTATATGTATTATTATTGCAAATACATATTGGGGGCAGCCGATAAAATTAATTTCAACGATTGAAAATGGGGCTGCAACAAGGTTACGATAAATATTCAATTACGAATGTGTTTGCTAGTAGCGTAACGTACTCACGTTTGAAACCTTTGTCGGAAGCTTGTGGTTAGCGTATTCTTCTAGCTAGATGGGCTCATGAACAGCACGCACAGTCATATAAAAATTCACAGTTTATTTCTGACGAATTCCACTTGTTTGGTATACCGCACGCAAAGATTATGGTTATACGATGTTAGCAAGTGCGCGGGCGTGGAACGGAGTGACGTAGGTCCTCTCGTGTGATCAGTGGCTAACTGTCTGCGTTAGGCTAGTAAAAAACCACATTCGCAGATGCATCGTTCTCGTTGCGAACCTGCCTATATTTAAAATAATAAATAAGTAACCACGATTAAGTGATAACGGAACAGTATATAAGCACTTAAAAAGATCGGCGGTTACATCGCATCATCCCCTTCTCAGGGGATGATCGCTTCAGATGAAGCTTTTAGTCTGACATAACCTTGCAGACGGCTAAAGATTATCTATGACGATTTTACGACCACTTCCCCGCCTAAGAGGAAACAAAAAAACGTACCTATTTAAACAAAAAAAATCGAATTGAATTTAAGTTGAAGACGCAGTTTGATTTTGATTTAGGTATTTTAGATGAGATACATACATTGATAATAATTGGTCATTCTAATTTCTGATATAGAAAATATAAGACTCCTGCTCGAATTATATTGTGGTAACTACGGGCAATTACGGAACCTGGACACGCACATGACCGGGTATATTTTTCTGATACGGCATTATGTAGCTAAAAATCTCTTAACTACAATAAAAAGAATTCGTTGAAGTTTCTTTGGTGCCTACTATAAATAAAATAATCAAAGTTCTGTAATTCAAATTGACGTTTGTTTAACTGGCACTTTAATGCTCCTGCGTAATTAACAAACGCAGAATTCTGACGATCGCCTGGAGAGCATTCCCAAGAAAGGTCATTAAAAATGTAAGCGAGTAGATTCTATGAACTTTTCATTTAACGGAAACATAATTACGATGTTGGCAGATAGCTACTTACACATAATTACGTAGCAGCTGCGGCTATTATGTTTACGGAAGAAATTGTGAATTCTGTGTTAATTATTATTTCTGGTATGGTTTTCTAGACCTGAACTTGGTTTTGCAGCGGTGTATCCTTGTCATTCTCTATACAGACTGAAAAGGGGGACTGATGTTGGATTTGGTTTTGGGTTGGGACAGTAGTGCCAGAATCGACAACAGTGTTTAGGTAATCACTCGATGGCGCGGGCGGTTAGCGCGTTTGGATGCGATCGTTGAACTTAAGTAATTTTCGCAGTCGTCGGTTATTGCATGGGTTGCCAAAATCTCCTATCTCGAATTCCTTCGTGCTTCGGAAGGCACATTAAGCCGTTAATCCCGGCTGCATCTGCAGTCGTTAGCACCCGCCAATCCGTCCTGGATCCGCGTGGTAGATCATGGCCCAATCTCCCTATTTCATCCATAGGGAAGACCTGTGCCCCAGCAGTAGGTACATTAATAGGCTGATGATCTAAATAGTAAGCGATTTTCCTGGGATTCATAAATCTCCACAGAATGTGTAACTCATTTCTAGCATCAATTAGAACAGTAAGGTTCAACATACACTGGGGTATTACTCCTTGAGACGAAATTTCATGTTTCTCGCCTGATTGCAAATACATCTCTGTTTCCCATGATTAGGGTATTCCCACGGCGAAAAGTACATGACGCGACATGACGGTTCGACTCTGCGCCAGTACGAGTTGAGCCTAATGGTAAGTATTTATTTATCTTCTAAAACATTCTGGATAAAAAGGGCGTTTTTGGTTGTGAACGCAAATGGATATATATCCGATTTCAAAATAGATTTCAATATCCGATATCAGATGTGCTTAGCTTTGCTTATTCACTAGTTTGTGTTTAGATTTGATTTTATTAGCTATTACAGATTTTGTTGTAAACAAACACGACCTAAGCTAAAAGCCAAAATACACCGCTTTGTCACGCAAATATAGTTCCCTCTGTTCTCCTTGCGGGATTCTCCAAATGCCCCTTTCTATCTCTCTTCCCAATTTCAGTACTTATGTACCACTCATTCTAAAAATCACCGATCCTCTTCTAATCGCTTACTTATTATTCCATCTCATCGCTCTGATACGATTCACTCATCTTTCTTCGTCAAAACCATACTTCTGTGGAACGAACTCCCTCTAGATATCAGAATTTCCACCAACAAAATCAGCTTCAAAACCAAGCTACGAAGCTTTTTACAGGATCAAGCAGTATAGTCTAAACGTAAGTCGTCATTATTATGTATTTATTTAGTATGTATGTGTGAATATAAATGTATGTTTATTTATGTGTTAGTACTTATTTATGTATGTGTAATTATGTATATGACTACTTCGTATTTATATCTGTTCGTCTTTTTTCCATCTAATTTGTGCACCCTACCACTATTTATCCACAACACCCTATGGTTGACTGGTCGAGAATGCCTATGGCATTAAGTCCGCCTTTGTACACTTGTGCATTAAGTATAAATAAATATAGTCTTTAAGTACTGAGTCGTCTTCAGCGGGGTAGTGAAGGTAAGGAGCATGGTATACGGGGTTCCAAAGGGGTCGGTGCTGGGACCGCTCCTCTGAAACTGCGCCTACGACTGGGTTCTGAGATGATGCTCTTGCCCCGAGAGAAGACTCCTTATTTATGATGTACTTCAACGCCCTTCAAGCTTTATTTGTATTTTTTTAACATTCTGTATATAGCATGTGTGTGTGTGTGTCGGATGCGTCGGTTGCTCTTCTACATATACATGTCATGGCCATATCGTAGATTTGCTCATTTCATGAAATGATCGAGTATTTCATGAAATGGTCGCATTTCATGATGTGGCCAACTTAATTTGAGCAGATCATTAAATCGTCAACGTTTGACGATTTTTTCATCCTCATTTGGCCGGATAACAATAATTAGGGTGTCCATAAAATATTGAATAAAAATCCAGAATATGTTAAGAACTTGTTTATGGTCATTCGAATCCGGATGACACAAACAAATTGAATCATATTTTTTAAGAAAATATAATATATATATATAGTCGAGTGGCGCTTGTCACGCAATTCCGTTTCATCTTTTCCATAGGATTTTTCCATTTAAACCCCACCCGAAAAGAAGTTTCACTTCAACCAGGTTCAAAATGTTTACGTATTTTTATTTCACATTAAATGAAACATAGAACAAGTTTATTAAATATATTATTATCTAATACTAGCTTAAAACAAAAAATATGCTATAACAATGAACCTAAAACTAAAAACCTTAAAAAATTAAATATAATAACTAAAATATATTATTAAAAAGAGTCCCTTTAGGCAAGGCTCTGAAGATACTGGCAGCGTTCCCCCTTTGGATAGCTAGACTAATTATTTGTCCGAGGTAGCTGCCAGCTCTTCGGTCTCCTGTGATGTCGACTAATCTTTTTGCTATTTCTTTAAAAAGCCTTATAGCGCTTGGAACCCACGGACCAAAAAACAACAGAAAGTTAGAACAAGTTCCCTAAAATCCGGGGAATTTTCTAGTACTTAAAACATTTAATATTCAGCAGCTCCCTCCCTGAACTCGCATCCATAAAGATCTTTGTCGCACTATTTATATATCTTACTAGTGGCCCGCCCTCGATTCGCTTCGGTGTAGAGCTGTAGTGTAGAATTCGAATTTTCCTCACCTTTTAAACGTTCCCCAGACCTTCGCGAACATTTCAAGACCAAGATAAGATAAATCCGTTCAGCCGTTCTCGAGTTTTAGCGAGATTAACGAACAGCAATTGATTTTTATATACAGGATGTTACAAAAATACAAATAAAGCTTGAACGCCCTTCAAGTTCATCATATAAGGAGTCTTCTCTAATTTTCTTAAAATATTTGCATGAATTTTTAACTTTTTATAACAACAGTTATTTGTAATGATCCTCGAACTAGTGACGTGTCTTAAAATGATCGATATTTTTATAAGTCATTAAAAATAACTGTTTTTATAAAAAAGTTAAAAGTTCATGCAAATATTTTGTATTTTTGTAACACCCTGTATATAGATTTAAAACCATATTGATTGATCGTTGCCGCGCTGTATCTAATTTAAAGCCATAGTCGCTTCTCAGCGAGACCAATCATTCATCTACGTTTAAAACACAAATACCTACGTCAAATCGCAACAACTAATTAATATAGGCAATGTCGTTGTCCTGTGACGAAATGAAATACTAACTCGTTGGATATCCAATCGGGGGTCAGTGGACTTTGTAATTGAAGATTCAAGTTTTAATTGGTTTAGATTACGCTATTGCGATTCTGTCTAATATCACTGGTATTATTTACGTTTTCATTAACGAATCAGCTTCGTTTCACTGTCTTTACACAAACAGATCAAAAGTTTCAAACTTTGATTCGATGCCCATCTGTTACTGACACAACACGATGCTATGGACAATTAAATCAATTAAACTTGAAGTTTACGTTTATCTAACAATTGATTTAATAAAACCGCAGACTTTAATTATGGTATCTGACTATTACGGTTCACAAGATCAACAGCCTGACAGACAAATTAGTAAAGAAAATATAACTAGAAAAAATTCCACGCGGGCCAGGCAGCAGACGGGACTCGAACCCGCACTCTTCGCAATCCGGGCGAATGCACTGACCAATTATGCTACCGCGGCCCTCACGGACCGCGTTGAAATTCTTCTAGCCATTCTTAAGCTGCAAGGCAGCGCCATCTCTTCGCATTATAGGTAACCCACAATGTCAAATGAATACTTTTACAAGTATTAAACATCTGAAAGAAGAAATAGCAATTATTGTTATATTTATTTTTAATATTTTAATTTTCTTTAGATTTAAACATCAAGCAGTTACATGCTTTAAAATAATAATAAAAAAAAATAGTTAAGATTTTTAAAATACCGTCTGTCCTAGTTGAATTTGCACCTCCGAAGGTAATATTTTTCTTTTCATTCCGGTGTTTTATATGATTAGAAATGATTATTATCGATGTGACATAAAGCAATACTTGAATGATTTTTATCAAATTTTAATAAAAATATACATACATTCACACACATCTATATATATAAAACTCAAAGGTGACTGACTGACATAGTGATCTATCAACGAACAGCCCAAACCACTGGACGGATCGGGCTGAAATTTGGCATGCAGGTAGATGTTATGACGTAGGCATCAGCGAAGAAAGGATTTTGATCAATTCTACCCCCAATGCGATAAAATAGGGAATGAAAGTTTGTATGAAACTTTGTCAATTTTAAACCGATCGGGCTGAGACTTTACATGCAGGTATAAGAGGAATCATAGATGAATGTCATTGTGTATAATATAAGCCTGAGAACAAAAACTGTAGTTTACACTTCAGCTCTACACCGAAGCGAAGCGAGGGCGGGCTGCTAGTTTGTTTATATTATGCTCAGTAAAAATCAATCATCAACGTAAGAGAAATGTCAAAAGAGTTTTCGGTCCATTTTAGTCATTGCCCTTCGTTTGAACCCTAAAGTTGAGAGGAAAATCAAGTACCTACTTAATTTATGTTAATCAATGTTAATCAAAGCATTGAAAAAAGTTACAAAATAAACAGGCGCATTGAAATACATCTTTCTACTATAGCTCAACTAAGTAGTCACTTAATAAAGTACATTTTTAGTGCAATAGCCAACCGCCGCTGGTCGTGAAGAAATAGAGCTATAAATTTAAATGTGCCGACAAAATGGCGGAAGGCGGAACATAAACGTCAAACATTGTCTATGTTTATAAATGGCTTCGTCCCTACGACGGTATAGAAAAGAAACTGGAGCGTATATTACTGAATTCAAAATTCGATGTAACGTGTACCTTGTCATTTCATGTCCTTCTCTACGGTAGTCAAAACTCTGTGAGTTAGAGAAGGATGGACATCGACGGAGTGGAGATGGATCGAAAATCTATTTTTGGAGTAAGCCCTTAGTTGCTTTGGGAGAAAATATCTTTTTTGATGAACAATTTAGCACGGAATAACCTATTATTTTTATTTTGTATGGCGATTGCTTATGGATTTTATTACACTACCATGTTTCCGTGACTTCTGTCGCCTTTTATCGCCTCATTTACCATATTTAAATTTTACTTTAGCACATTGAAGTATGATGATGACATACGGAGCCGAGACGTGGACACTGACGGTACGGCTGGTCGACAGGTTCAAAGTCGCTCAACGCGCTATGGAAAGGGCTATGCTCGGCGTTTCTCCGAAGGATCGCATCAGAAATGAGGTAATCCGACAGAGAACCAGAGTTATCGACATAGCCCGCCGGATTAGTAAGCTGAAGTGGCAGTGGGCTGGCCATATTTGCCGAAGAACCGATAACCGTTGGGGTAGACGAGTTTTGGAGTGGAGACCGCGTCTAGGCAAACGTATTGTAGGACGTCTTTAGGCACGATGGAGTGACGATTTGCGCAAGGTGGCTGGCAGGAGCTGAATGCGAGTAGCCCAAGATCGATCTGAGTGGCGTGCAATTGGAGAGGCCTATGTCCAGTAGTGGAGTAGGCTAGGCTGTTGATGATGATGATAATGACATTAAAGTAGCCTCAATGAGAAAGATTCTAGGGCTCCACTCCTCCATAATATATAGGTATAAGTGTTTTTATGTTTCACTTTTCACGAGTTATGTTCCCGGTTTTGGCAGGCGATTCTTTAAAACTGTGAATGCATTTCTACTTGTTATTAAAAATAAAATGATGTTTTCTTTCAGTAAAATATCCTATCTATATATATAAAACTCAAACGTGATTGACTGAAACCACTGGACAGATCGGGCTGAATTTTGGCATGCAGGTAGATGTTATGACGTAGGCATCCGATAAGAGAGGATTTTGATCAATTCTACCTCCAAGGGGATAAAATAGGGAATGAAAGTTTGTATGGAACTTTGTCAATTTTAAACCCATCGGGCTGAGACTTTGCATGCAGGTATAAGAAGAATCATAGATGAATGTCATTGTGTATAATACAAGTCTGAGAACAAAAACTGTAGTCTACACTTCAGCTCTACACCGAAGCGAAGCGAGGGCGGCCCGCTAGTCTTCAATATTTAATATACTTTCCCTCCGTGTGACAAAACCGTGGGACGCTCTGTATATTATGTTCAACGGGTGGCAAGCAATCGTACCACCCGCCTGATGGTAATCGGCCACCATAGCCTACAGATGCATGCGATACCAAAAATATCAATCGCGCCGTTGCCACCCTGACCTAATCCCCTACCCCGTGGAGCCCCGTGAAACTTTTCCAACACCACCAAAAAGTAATAAAAAAATGGGTGCGTGTACTTATGTAGGCGCGTGAGAAGTTATCCTTCTTTGGCATCGTTTAAAATTAGTTTTTAATTGCATGCAAATAATTAATTACAAAAAATTAATAAAAAGTCTGGAAAAGGACACAGTCAATAAAGTTCAGTTTTAATTTGAAAAAATAAATAATCAAAATATTCAATTAAATTCGCTACTGAATATAATTTATTTATTTATTTATTTATTTAATAATCACTTACATCTATCATTACAGGTATAACCTAATACAATAGAGCAGTTACGATACATCCAATTATTATACAAAACTAAAAATAAAAAAAATAAAACACAAACACGAAGATAAAATAAACATTTCTATGATAGTATACAATAAGCGGCCCGTGTGAATTCATTCAATGTGCATTGAAACAAGTCAATGTGCAGAGACAGCGTGTTGAGTGCGCGCAGAGCGCGCGTGAGAGGAGCGCAGTGCTGCAGGTTAGTGCGCGCGCGCGGCACACACAACAGGGGAGGCTGCCTCCGTCGCCTCGCGTACTCGTTGGGCACACACAACTGAACTGTGTGAAGAATCTCTGGGTTCCTTAGTTTACCACGAATCACTTTGAATAAATAAGTGGCCAGAGACACTTCCCTCCTTACTTCTAATTTAAAATAGCCCGTCATGCCTAGTGTGAACAGAGTAGGGTACAAAATTGGAAAGCCTGGATACACACCATACTGCTTCAAAAAAATAAATCTAACGAATTTGTTCTGGATGCGTTCTAACATTAATTTATATTTCGCTTCTTGTGGCGACCAGACTAAAGCATTGCATTCTAAATGGCTTTTTACGAGGGATTCGTATAAAGCTTTTATTGCACTGAGATTTGTAAATTCGTTCGCTTGACGTAAAACTAAGCCCAAATTCCGGTAAGCTTTCTTACAAACTTCTACGATATGCTGTCGAAAATTCACATCGGTAGTGAAGCGTACGCCTAAGTCCTTCACTTCGGATACACGTTTCAGTGGCATGCTGTCCATGTAGTACTGATGGTGACTCGGGCTACGCGCTCGACTAAACGATAATACGGAACATTTGTCCACGTTGAAGTACAATTTATTTTTAAAACTCCACTCTACTACCCTATCTATATCCTGTTGCAAAGAGTCATGACCGGATCCCTTTATTGTGCGAACTAATTTTAGGTCATCAGCAAATAACAATGGTGTAGACATCTTGACTACTTTCGGCAAGTCGTTGATCATTAAAATAAATAGCAGAGGTCCTAAATTACTGCCTTGACTTACACCTGATCTTGTAAAATAGGGTTCGGATAGCCTGCCGCTGCAATCCACGTATTGGCATCGGTCTCGTAGATACGAGGCGAAAAATGACAACGTGTGCGGTGTGCAACCTACGTTAGCCAACTTTGATAGAAGTACATCATTATCAACAGTATCAAAGGCCTTCCTAAAATCAAAGTAGGCAACATCAACTTGGTGACCGGCATCTACTGTCGGTACTATGTGTGCCATAAGATTCAACAAGTTCCCTGTTGTCCCCCGCCCAGGCCGGAAACCGTGCTGTGCGTCTGACAACAAAGCACTTATTTTCGGATACAGGCTACTATGAATAGTCGACTCGAATACTTTAGCTGGAGTGCATAAAACCGCAACTGGTCTGTAATCACTAGCCGCCGATCCTCCACTACCTTTTGGCACCGGTACTACCCTTGTGAGTTTCCAGCGATCAGGACACTTTGCATTTTTGATACATAAGTTGAATATATGTAACAATGGTTCCACTAACACTGCTCTGCAATCTCTAAAAATTAACGAAGGAATGCCATCGGGCCCTGCTGAACGTTTAGGGGGCAAGCGCGCGAGTGCGTGTTGCACTTCCGCGGGAGTCACGCAAGTCAGGTGCGCCCAGGCACCGGTCGCTGCGCCTGCTTCAGAATTTGCACTCGCCGCCTCCACACTTAGCACGGGAGGCTCTGGATTATATACAGAACGGAAGAACCGAGCAAACTCATTGGCACATTCGTTTTCCGTCAATTTATTAGAACATATGTGATTTGCACTTGTATAAAACTCAAACACGTATTCCGAATATACAAACTAGAAACATGTGGATAAATATTATAAATATGAATACCTATAACTGTTACTTTATTACAAAAAATAAAGATGTGGTTTTTGGTTCTACTACACCAATGGTCAAGAGATGGCGCTGTAGTCTCCTGAATCGCGCTTTTGTTCCGTTGTTCCAGATTAATAAATACTTTTGATATTATGAATATGAATACCTATAACTGTTACTTTATTACAAAAAATAAAGATGTGGTTTTTGGTTCTACTACACCAATGGTCAAGAGATGGCGCTGTAGTCTCCTGAATCGCGCTTTGGTTCCGTTGTTCCAGATTAATAAATACTTTTGATAGGCCTTCACAATGCAGTCGTTAGCACCCACTAAATAGAGATTCTATTTCTATTTTGTTGGTAGATTTTCTTAATGTGCGGTAAACACAAAAGTAGCAGTATGCTGTTAAAATTTTGTGTTACAGTGATGCGCGCGCATCTTAAAATTTCACTCTCATCATTTTTTCATAACGCGCCTAAAGAAGTATAGCTTCAATAAATTCTGCAGTGTGTGAACCAAACCATACATTAGATTTGATAAACCACAGATCCTTGCAACTGAGCAACGATTCGTTCCTAGAATGATACGCGAGGCTATTGAGATTAAAAAATATCCAAATTTCAATAGGGAAGATGGTTGGTATATACCACCAGCTTGGGAACCCATTATACAGGAGATAAAATCCCAACCCCGAGCACACACTGCAAGACCAACAGATACTAGTAGTTCTTTTTGTCTGCATAATTTAACATAAGAAGGAGAAAGAAAGCCTCTCTTGAGTTTGTTTCGCCGGTTCTTCTCAGAAAGGTCTCCCAATTTGGAACCGGTGGTAGTTTACGGTAGTTAGGGTCAAATAAATAAACTCAAAATTACAAAAAAGAATTTGAAATAAAATACTTGATTAAGTAAATTAAATAATAAATTCATACATAGACAATAAAACTTTAAAAATCGAACAATGAAATAACCGAACGCTCAATAAAAGTCTTTCGAATGTAGCTCGACAAATTAAATAAAAGTTTGATTCTGACGACGTTGCCTGTAAAGGCTACGAAACGACAATAAATAAATAAAGTTTTGTGGATTAACCCGTAAAAACTAGTTTTATTTAATGAGTGATGTGCGTGAAAACCTAAGAAACAAATAAGTAATAAATAATTAAAACATAAAAGAAAATACTTGTGCTGTAACCCTCTTCCATAGGGATACCCCGTGTTCAAAAACTAAAACTTTAAAGTACTCAATTGTTTGCATCAAAATCTAAACTAATTGTTAACAGATACCACTACAATCAGCGATGCCGTTTAAAGGATAGTGTTAACCAAACAATGAATCAATTATGATCTTCTGACAAACAAGTTACTGGACGCTTTGAGTCTTCAATCAACAACATTGAAACAACGCAACAAACTACGGCTATTTGGCGTGTTCATTTCTCTTACTAAATGAACCTGTTTGAAAAAAGGACAGACAAAAGGATAAAATGAGAACGCCTGTCGGGGGAAGTAACCGCCAGCCAGCGTTGCCAGATATACTGTAATTACAGCAGATCTACTGTATTTTCACACGATCAAACAGCTTCACGCAAACTCGGAGTCCTGAACAAGGTGCGGCGTTTTTTCACGCCCGATCAACTGTGCTTGTTGTACAAAACGTTAGGTTACAGCGGCGCGCAATCCGCATCATAGGCGAAGAGGAGGTGACTAAACACCTTGAGCCTCTTCAATAACGCCGTGACGTGGCGTCACTAAGCGCGTTCTATCGTCTGTACCACGGCGAGTGTTCTGAGGAGTTATTCTCTCTTATCCCACCTTCCCCTTTCCTTCAGAGAACCACGCGCGCTGGCCTACGTTGTCACCGTCTAACTGTAGCCACAATTCCAACGCGTACAAAGAAATTTGGTGACTCATTTCTTTGCCGCACTATCCGTTAATGGAATGCTCTGCCCGCTCACGTGTTCCCTCCCTCTTACAACCTGGGATCCTTTAAAAGAGGCGTGAAGAAGCAACATGCAGGCCGGCAGGGTGAGGATGGCTGGTGTGGCAGTTAGAACTGCTGTATCAGCTATCTTCGCGTCTGGACTTTACCTTCACTTAACATCAGGTGGGGTGGAGTCATTTGTCGGACCTATGTATAAAAAAATCTACTGTACACTGTAATACTAAAATTACAGTGTATGGAGAACACTGTAATTTTTCTAAGGGCTAAAATCTTTTCGGAGAGCGTTCGAGAATGAGTTTAAAACTTACCGGAGTATTTTTCACCGGATCTCGAACGCACTCGTAGTTTAATGTAAGTAAACTGAAGGCAGCCTTTGTAAAAAAATATTATTAAGAACTTGTCGAAAGGCAACCCCCCGTCCCGCGCTACCTCTCTGCTTATGACACAACTCTTGTTACTATTGAAATAAGAACGGAAATGTCTTATTTTAAACGGGCATGAATAGTGGCGCGGTGTATACTATGCGGGAATTCCCCGGACTTAGACTAGGAATAACTTCGTAGAGTAGTGTACGTAATATTAAGCGCCCAAATTTTGTCAACCGTGTTTAAGCATGAGTTGCATTAATTTAAAACCAACTGAGAAAATGTTAAAATCATTTCATTCGGGGATCTACAAAAAAGAAACGGCTGTCGGGCTAAACGATAGTGACAGTGATTAATAAGTGGTTGGTTAGTCAACTAGAAAGTGTATTTTCTAAAGAAAATATAACTAGAAAACAATCCACGCGGACCAGGCAGTAGACGGGACTCGAACCCGCACCCTTTGCAATCCGAGCGAATGCACTGACTACTACTAACTGAACAGCTAATTGAATTAAGTAGTGCAGTAACGTACTATTACACTTGTAAAGTGCATGTGTCTTGAGCGAGACTTTTGATGTGTGTTTATCCTAACTTGAACGCACTTACAGAATAATGAGTTAAACCCAGTGGTCCGTGCTACAAACCATCAGTTAGTAATTAACTCACTCATCAAGCTTGCACGGCACGCTCTTCGCCCTTGGTGCTTGGTTACACTGTCCGATCGTGTTTTGTCACTGTCAATTAATTGTTATGCAGCCAGCGACCATGATATGCTAGCTTGGAACCTACATGAGTAAATAAAGCGCAGAGGCAAACCTTCATGCAGTGCGCGTGTGTGAATAGGCTATTCGACAAGTCTTTGAAAACGTTTATAAGTTACTAGCGGCCCGCCCTCGCTTCGCTTCGGTGTAAAGCTGAAGTGTAGTCTACAGTTTTTGTTCTCAGGCATCAGACATTCATCTATGATTCTTCTTATACCTGCATGCAAAGTCTCAGCCCGAACGGTTTCAAATTGACAAAGTTTCATACAAACTTCCATTCCCTATTTTATCCCCTTGGAGGTTGAACTGATCAAAATCCTTTCTTAGCGGATGCCTACGTCATAACATTTACCTGCATGCCAAATTTCAGCCCGATCCGTCCAGTGGTTCGGGCTGTGCGTTGATAGATCACTATGTCAGTCAGTCACCTTTGAGTTTTATATGTATAGATTTATCAGTGTATAGTCACCCTATAAAAAGTGGATGTATATAATTCTGTTGCTTGTATCAATCATCATCAGCCTATTACTGTCCCCACTGCTGGGGCACAGGCCTTCCCTGTGGATGGAATAGGGAGATAGGGCCATCATCCACCACACGGCCCCAGTGTGGATTGGTGGCTGCTAACGACTGCAAATGCAGCCGGTATCGACGGCTTAACCGGCCTTCTGAAGCACGAAGAAACACGAGATAGTAAATTTTTGGTCACCCATCCATTGACCGACCACTACGAAAGTTGCTTAACTTCAACGATCGCAGCCGAACAAGCTAACCACTTGCGCCATCGAGCTTCTCAATAAAAAGATCGCTTGTGTCATTAAAAATATGTAAATAAAAAAATATGCCCCGGAAACGTTTCTCAAGCAAATATGGCACATTGGAGGCATGTGATGGCACGCGGCTCTCATTGCAACGTCAAACAGTACAAAGTAATGTCACTTCTCATAGCGTGTTTACTAGCAGGTGACGTCATTATAGGCCTCGCCAATCCATGGCGTTTTCGGTCACGTGACAATAGATCAAAAGACACTTTTCTTTTTCATGATTTTCAGTATTATTATCAACTACTTTTTTGGCCGAATAGTGAATCGCCTCCATATTCATGCTGGTAATAGGGTATTTGACAGTATTAAAAATAAAGTGCCAATTGTTAGCATCTGTGTTTAGGAAGAATATTGGCAGGGGTTTTTACTATTTTCACAAAAGAAATATTCATAATTTTACTAAAAACCCACGAAAAAGATAATAGTTTTCTTATCTATTGTCACGTGACCCAAAACGCTTGGGATTGGCGGAGCCTAAAATGACGTCACACCCAAGTAAACTTCCGGTTAAAGTAACATTACATTGTATCGTTTGACGTTCTGATAACTGTCGTGTGACGTCAAACACTAGTAAGACGCCATATTGTCCATAGAAACGTTTTCGCGGCAACTTGAAAATGGAGTTTTTGATTTGGTTATTTTTACTGAAATACACAACAGAATGATGAATATCCACTTTTTACGGACTCCATAAACATTAGTCAATAACGTGAGATAGTTTTATAAAACTTGTCAAATACCCTATTGGTACTTAATTCATCATACTGTCTAATAGTCTGTTGGCGCTTGCCACGAACGCAAAGAAACGTTTTTGTTGGCGGTGATTGACTGCCAGTGCTCAAACACTCACTGCATGAAGCTTCGGGTCTAGCCTCTAGGAGCTAAGCCCTCTTTATTCACGTGCTTTGACCCGCGCCGCCCGCAAACAAACCCCTATTGATGTACCCCGCATGTAAATATCGAGTTATAGGTGCGTTGGATGGATAGAATGATATTTGAATATCAATTCTTCGGTTCCAAACTTCCAATGGAAGGTTTCGTACGCAGTCATTTGTTTGTTAGCGGTGAATTTTTGAAGTGAAACTTCTTTATCGGCGCTGGAAAAAAATTTACCGTCACATTTTTTTCGGTTACGCGTCACGTTTTTTGGTTACGCGCCATCTTTTTTTTTTGTATTTTGATAATATGTAATTTGTTTTTTGTTGTGTTTGATATGTTACTATCATACACCTTTGGAATCTATGACGTGGTTCGTGTCTGTCTGTATTTCGTGGAGTAATTTGATTACAGATCCAATTTTTGAAATTTCTGCGGTCCAGGGATGCTGTGAAGGAGGTCAGAGTCTCCTAAAAAATCGAGAAAAAAATGTTACCTTTTCTAGTTTGTTTTTTTTGGAGTTTACTCCTTAAGAATCGATTTGCTTAAATAAGGGGCCTGGTATGAGAAAAATGTGAGGAGTAAAATCTATCTATGAATGACATTAATGACCTCGTTACGTTTTTGTGCGCAACCTCATCTGCGCACCTTTCACTTTTAGCCATGGCAACGGATAAAAACATTCAGTTGTCACAAATGTCAATAAAATAGATAAACTAAAAATAGATAAAATCGGAGCAAAATTAATGAAAGCAAATAAATAATAGAATATAGAGAAATGCCGGTAAGTGTCTCAGAATAGTGATTTTCAGTACAGATGGAATTATAATACATATTTACAAAATGATGACTAGTACTAGTGTAATATTTTTGAAATTGTGTGTTTCCAGAAATACATAATAAAATATATGATGAATATCGCTGATGTTAGATAATAAAATGTGTGACATGGAACCTATGATAGTCGAAACCATGGGACGATTCCTGAGGTATCTCTATTTGTAACCGACTTCTTCGGACTTGATTTTGTTTTGTGTCTGTTCAAAGACAATCGTTTTTAGAGTGTAAACTCCGGTCGTGCGTCGGAGCTGACACACACAATGTTTTTGTTAAGTACCTACATGTTTAGATATTATTTACTATCAAACATCCCGGATTCAAGCACAAAACCATTGGAATCTGGATTCGCTGAATTGAATAGTCAAATAAACGTGTTATTCGTGCAGTAAGATGCTGCAAGGAGAAAATCTAGAACATCAAAACTTTTCTTAAGAGCGAATGTCGTTTTGAAAACTTGTTTAATTTAAAACGCAACAAAAGGAATGAATTTACGAGTCTCTCACTCGGTTCTACGACAAAAGCACTCCTCCTGATTGGTTGATGGCATGGCTAACTCTGCGAGCTTTTCTTCAAAAGGATATTTGACAATTTTTTTTATTAGGTTTTTATTTTTGAAGCATTTAATCTAAAGAAAAGTTTACTAGAAAAGATTCCACGCGGTCCAAGCAGCAGACGGACCAGGCAGCATAATGTTCAGTGCGTTCGCCCGGATAGCGAAGGGTGCGGGTTCGAGTCCCGTCTGCTGCCTGGTCCGCGTGGAATCTTTTCTAGTAAACTTTTCGTTAGATTTAAACATCTAGCAGTTAAATGCTTCAAAAATAAAAACCTAGTAAAAAAAGTTTTTTAACGTTCATACGTTATTATTTAGTGTATAGTTAGTTACTCTGTAAAAAGTGAATATTTATAATTCTGTTGCGTAAAAGAGTAAAAATCGAAAAAAAAATGTGTGTGTCAGCTCCGACGCACGCCTGGAGTTTACTCCTTAAGTTCGATAGTCTAACCAGACGCAAAAAGAGTTTACTTAACTTAAAAAAGATTGATACTGTATGAAAGGGTAAATTAACAAATTAATGAAAATAATATATAAATATATATTTATTCATTTCATATACATTTATTATAACTAATCGACGAAATATATCACATGAAACTTTTTACAATAGTCAATTTCAGATCTGCATTAAGAATGTTGATAAATTATGTAATTTTTATTATCAGACTATTATCATTTTTTTAAATGTTAATTAAATCAACATTCTGCTGCATTATTAATTACAGTGACAAGTGGTTTATGGTAACTAAAATAAGACACATGGACGTTCGTAGATACGTGGTTCACGAATCTTGAAAATACCGCATCAATGGTTGTACCATACCTCGTTGTCCCCATTGCTCTATCAGAAACAATATATAAATTCAGTTCAGATTTTAATTTTTTTATTAATGTCTTTAATCATCTTTGTTTGTCAAAGTTGCGCGACATAGGATGCGCACCAAAAACGTAACGAGGTCATTCATCGATAGATTTTACTCCTCACATTTTTCTCATACCGGGCCCCTTATATATGCAAATCGATTCTTAATGAGTAAACTCCAAAAAAAATAAAAATTATGTATACATTTCGGAAACATTTCTCTAGCAAATACGGTGTTATAGGCAAGTGACGCCACACAGCTCTCATTAAAACTTAATTAATCTTACTCATTTAATCTTACGCGTTTTCGGACACGTGAGAATGGATCAAAACATACGTTTATATTTCATGATTTTTAGTATATTATCCGTTCCTTGCCAAGGTCTGTTTTCCCGGACCAATATAATCTGGATATCTTCAAGGCCAAAGTGAACAGGCCTCTTTTAAGCAGGCGTGTACCATCTTAGGCCTCATCATCGCTTTTCATCAAGCGACATTGAGGTCAAACGCCTTGCCTACTAAGCATTAAAAAAAGTCATTTTTTGTCATAATAACGAAATTTCTCCCAATATTCATGTTAAACGCAGATGCTAATAATTGTTACTTTATTATTCACTAGCGGCCCGCCCTCGCTTCGCTTCGGTGTAGAGCTTCAGCTTCAGCGTAGACTACAGGTTTTGTTCTCAGGCTTGTATTATATACCCAATGATATTCATCTATGATTCTTCTTATACCTGCATGCAAAGTCTCAGCCCGATCGGTTTAAAATTGACAAAGTTTCATACAAAGTTTCATTCCCTATTTTATCCCCTTGGGGGTAGAATTGATCAAAATATTTTCTTAGCGGATGCCTACGTCATAACATTTACCTGCATGCCAAATTTCAGCCCGATCCGTCCAGTGGTTTGGGCTGTGCGTTGATAGATCACTATGTCAATCAGTCACCTTTGAGTTTTATATATATAGATACTGTTAAATATCCTATTGAATGAATGAATGATCACTTTATTGTACACCATGATATTTTAAATTACAATTAATTAAAACTATTGCATAATAGTACAAACGGCGGCCTTATCGCTAAGAAGCAATTTCTTCCAGGCAACCGTATGTTAACTGGACTGTTACATAAAGAGTGGGAAGTAGATGGTGTCATTTAAAGTGCAACTACCATTAATAACACTTATAAATAATTATGTACAACAAAAAAAAATACAAATACATAAACATAATACATCTATTATACCTATTATGAGGAGCTATCAAGCAGATATCACATTACAGTTCACACCCGCCTATACTATCAGCAAAAGTAATAAAAAAAGACGCAAACACAGAACATCAGCTGTCGTGCTCACCGCGGAATGGGAGCTGGGATCCCGGTATCATATTTATAATCGCGGGATTAGACGGCGCGGGATCCCGCGGGGCACGAGCGCCAGATTAAGCCTACCTGATATGGAATTTCATTTTTCTTTACTCATAATGGGATTCCTCCTCTGGGATTCGTTTTTTGCCGGGAATACATGAAAATTAACTTTTTCTTACAATTTCCCCATAAAAATGATAACCAATAATCTTTAATAAAGATAATACTCAGATTAAGAGCTCGTCGAGGCAGTGGTGGTTTCATTCCGCGATTTCGGGAGTAAAGCAACTTTCTTTAGGTATCTTTGTTCTGTTCTCTGTGAAATATACTTTTACTAGTATAAACCTTAACTTATTTAAATGTTTCACCATTACTATTGATTAAGTAAATTTAACTGAGTGATTTACCTCCTGAGCGAAACTTTTGTATATTTACAATATAGAAAGAAAAAAATCCTGCTCCGCCCTTTAACGAAATTTGCTAGATCTTTTACTTTCATTTCATAGACAAAATATATATCAGCCAAACTGAGTGGCGATTGGCTGAGAAATTGGCTTAGATTTTGGAAGTGAAAACTTATTTAGTGGCGTTGTACACTTTTTTTTTTGTATGGGTAAGAAATGTTTAACTCGCGTTAGGACACGTGGGCTGATCGCGCCATGACACGTGGCTTGATCGGGAATCTGACGAAGACAATAATATTGGAAAGGTTGTTGACTTTCAATATATTGGACGAAACATAGTAATATTTACTTTATCGTATTTAAATAATAAGTCTCCATCTAGGACGTCTAGGTGGCAGCTTTATTGCGAAGAAAATGCATTTTTTTTACAATAGATGTCGCTTAGTGCGCTTAAACGTGATTCGTGTAAGTTGATTTTTCGGAGAGATAAACTTTTTTAATGTAATATAAATTGTAATGGTGTATGTGTACAATAGCGCAATAAATAAATATTGTATTCTACCACATAAATGATAGTACTTTTATACTGATAATTAAAGCAATTCGTGCAAAATTATTCCCTAACCATTCCAAAATATCAAAAATGCACAACGTTAATATTCAAGTTTTCACTTCTGCCCGTCGTTTTATTTTTATTGTGAATTTCACGTCGACGATGGCTTCGATACCGGGACCTCGTGATAAGATCCAGTAAGTTTTAAATTAAATTCCCGAAAACAAAAGTTGTGGTTCTCAGGAGGTTAAGTCCAAATTCTATGAAGAATATCTTTATTTTCTTTGAAATACCTTTTTTTTAATGTGTTAGACAGGACTGGTGAGTTATGTTACTAAAACATACTGGGTTGTTAACGGTTAATATTCAAGGGGCGTGTTCATAACAGAATGCGTTGTAGTGTACTGACACGAGTTGATAGTCGCTTTTGACTCAATATTTGCTTTGGTGGCACGCAATCTATGTGCCGTGTGCTCCATCTGCCTTCAAGCCAGATTTACATTGATACAGTAGCTGGCGCCAGTTTTAGGCGCCTAAAAACGATGCCAATAACTGGACTGGATTGTATCATTTTTGCCAGCAGTTGCATTTGAGGTTTAGTGGTGACTACACGTTTGGGAATAAAATGAACACTGATTTTATTTTCGCTTTCATTTCTTCAATAGTTAACCTTTCCATATTCATTGAAGAGCAAATATTTTGCAGGGCGGTTATTCGCATCTATTTATTTCTATAATTTTGCTAACGAATGTCCCATAAAAACTCCTCATCTATATATATATATATAAAACTCAAAGTGACTGGCTGACATAGTGATCTATCAACGCACAGCCCAAACCACTGGACAGATCGGGGTGAAATTTGGCATGCAGTTAGATGTTATGACGTAGGCATCCGCTAAGAAAGGATTTTGATCAATTCTACCCCGAAGCGAAGCGAGGGCGGGCCACTAGTTTCTATAAAAATGTATAAATTGTAATGTGTTACCATCACCCCACTTTCTAGACATTTTCATGTCGAAAGTTTCAGCAAATCAATAACACGTGGTGACATTAAGCGGCGGCACCAGCGACTGGCGTGAACGTGTTTAAAAAGATCCAGTGACGCTGACAAGGGGCGCGGGGGTTGCGGGGTGTGGGCACTGGCATGAAAAGTAGGCATTCGTTCTACTCCATCCCAGCGCTGGCACCAGCGCGGGACTGGCGCCAAAAATGTTTACATGGATCCAGTGCTGGCATGCCAGCGGGACTGGCGCCATCTACTGTATCAGTGTAAATCTTCCTTTAGTTCTGTAATCTGAGTCTGTATCATTATGCTTCCGCTATTAATCTCATCTGCTCGGACTCAAAGAGAATACCTACTACACTATCTGTTTGAATTCTAATGAGATTAATTCTAGAGTCACAACAAGAATACGGTCATGACTCGGCATCAGTCCAACTCCTATTACATTCCCTGTACGTGTTTGATAATCCAGTTACCAATATGGCGGGGCTCAGAATCCACAGGGTGCTCGGATTGTTGACGTTATACGGCGTGTTGTCGAAACCCGACCTCGTGCCGTCGCTAGAGCTGATTGAGTAATTCTATTGGTTGTTGCCTCGAACGTCGACGTCGGGAGTCAAATTAGTTAAGGAAGTCACTGGGATAAAATTAAACGTGAATATATATTTCATTTGAGGACCTCGGTGATGCAGTGCTCGTAGCATCGTGGAAATTAAGCAATGGGTGGGCGAATAAAATCTCTTCAACGCTTCATCTACAGTCGTTAGCACCCTGTTGTATTTTGTATGTTAAAAGGGAAGTAAATAAGCATATTATTATTATTACATATATAAAAAATGGATGCGTGTGACTTATGTACGCGCGTGAGAAGTTATACTTCTTTAGCATCATTAAAAATATTTTTTAATTGCATGCAAATAATTAATAATTACAATAAAATAATAAAAGGACTGGAAAAGGATAGTTAACACAGTCAATTAAGTTCAGTTTTAATTTGAAAAATTAAATAAATATTCAAAATATTCAATTAAAATCACTACTGAATTTAAGTTATTAGTCCATATATAATTAGCACTTGTAAGTAACTAAAACACGTTGTGTCTATATAGAAACTAGAAACATGTGGATAAATATTATAAATATGAAAACAGTGATCAGAGGCGACGAGCGTGCCAACATTGTTTTTGACAACGCGATCATCTTATGGAGCTCCGTGGATCGTTCAAAGTACGTTTCGAACAGATGTCTAATAATGGTGGATTATTAACCACTAAGTGGTTGATAATCCACCATTATTAGACACTAACATTCATAACGTGCCCGCGGCCAACTTCATGGTGTTACTATTGTGTTACAGTGATGCGCGCGCATCTCGAAATTTCACTCACATGATTTTTTCATAACGCGCCCGCGGCCAACTTCATGCTGTTACTTTTGGGTTACAATGATGCGCGCGCATCTAAAAATTTCACTCTCATCATTTTTTCATAACGCGTCTAAAGAACTATAACTTCAATAATCCATTATTATATTTGACGACCTCCGCGGCCGGCGTGGTTTGTACGCCGGGTTTCATGGTGTCGCCGCCTCGAGAGGTCCCGGGTTCGAATGCGGGTGGGGGCAGATGTTTGTGTGATGAACACGAGCATTTGTACTCCAGTCATGGATGTTTAATATGTATTTCTATATAAATATACTTATATATGTAAAGTATATGTATTCTATCCGTTACCCTAGTAACCCGTTAGTAAGTAGTAACACAAGCCTTTCAGTGCTTACTTTGGGGCTAGGCTAATTGGTGTGAGTGTTGGAAATATTTATTTATTTATATTACCCGCTTGGTGGCAGGCGGCCACCATAGTACTTGCGATTCAAAACACATCGTGCACCGTTGCCTCTCTCTCTCTTAATTTAAGAGCTATGCTCTTGCCGGTGCAGTCTATGTATCCACCTCCATCTCCCTCTATCCTCCGCCAACTCTTTGAGCCCCCTGTACGACTCGACGCCTACCTTTTCCTTGATTTGCTTCATATAGGCTATCCTCGGTCTTCCCCTTCCTCTCTTTCCATCTACTTTTACCTCAATGATGTTTTTTTATGAATTCGTCGTGTCGCACAAGGTGGCCGAACATTCTTCCCCTTCGGTTCTCTAGTGTGTCGAGCAAAGTTGCCGTTGCCTACCCTGACTCAATTCCCTACCCTGGAACCCTGGAACCTTACCCATCGACAAAAACACAACATCACTAAAAGGTAATGTAGTGTGGAGGTTACCTCCCCAGACGGGTGCTCCAATTCAAGCGGAAAATTCTTCTACTTAAGAATGATCTGATAATTTATGAAAATATCTACTAATGTAAGAGCGCAAGTGGTTACTGCGTTCGGCCGCGATCGTTGAAGTTAAGCAACGACCGCAGTGGTCGGCGATTTGATGGGTGATCAAAAATTTACTATTTCGAACTCCTCCGTGCTTCGGAAGGCTTCGGTTAAGCCGTGGGTCCTGACTGCATATGCAGTCTTCAACACCGACTACTCCACTGGTACCGCGTTGTGTGTCATAGCCCAATCTCCCAATTCCATCCAAACGGAAGTACTGTGCCCCACTGCCGGATTTAGGGGAGGGCCCCCACAATAGAGACTTCGGAAAAAAAAACAACACATAAAACATAAACATCTTTTCCTTTGATATTTTTTTTTGCGTTTTTACCTTTACCTACAGTACTTTGTACATCTAACATACATGATTATCTTTATATATATAATTCTTCTGTGAGTGTGTATGTCACTGAACTTCTCTTAAACGACTGGACCAACTTTGATGAAATTTTTTGTGTGTGTTCAAGGGGATCTGAGAATGGTTTTGTTCATGCAAATTCGCATCCTTAATTTAACGCGCATCACTAGCGCGAGCGCAGCGCAGCGCATTTCTTTTTCCGATAGCAACCACCGTAGCGAGTGATCACGTTGTGTGAGACACAAGGCGCAGTCGCCATATTTAATAGTGATTTAATGTTTTTATAATAAGTAATTTAACGTGTAGCACGATTATAATAGATATAGTGTAGTGACCTCAATGTATCAGATTATGTGAAGCACCAATAAAACTGTGAATCGTACTGAAGCCAGTGACTTTAATTTGAGTGACGCACTAGCCACCAACATCGAACCCGCAACGTATAAGAGCATCGTGAAGGCCAGGGCGAGTTGCAGCACCACATCGTGCTGAACGAACCCACCTTCGTGCACAGGTTTAGATTCACAATTTTGTCCGCTGGACAATGTTTTTTTAATTAATTTTTAATTTATTAGTAGTTGTTGATTTTGGAATGTTTTACATTGGATCCGACAGATGGCTTTGTGTATATTCCTGTCAAACATTTGACGTTCGCCGTTTATCATTTCTTCCAAATTATTGTAAGCAATACGAAGTACGCTGGGTCAGCTAGTTTGATTATATTAATCTTAAATAACAGAAATCATTGGTCTATATTTGCCACTCCAATCAGGCAATCAGTAAAATATCAAAATCTCAAATGGCCCTGATAAGCACTTCCAAAAAAATTGTTTACTTTATTTGGAAAATAATTTGGGGTGAGGAGGCCTCCGCTCCTCTGTTGCCCCGAGGCCTCTGGACCTCTAAATCCGGCCCTGCTGTGCCCCACCTGTGGGGATATTAATAAGCCAATGGTGATGTAAGATATAAGTAGTCAAAGATCAGGAAAACTTCAATACAACATCATCATCAGCCTATTAATGTCTCCACTGCTGGGGCACAGGCCTTCCCTATGGATGGAATAGGGAGATTGGGCCATGACGTCGACATCACGTGGGTGCTAACGACTGCAGTTGCAGCCGGGACCAACGGCTTAACGTGCCTTCCGAAGCACGGAGGAGCTCGAGATAGTAAATTTTCGGTCACCCATCCAATGACCGACCACTGCGAAAGTTGCTTAACTTCAACGACCGCAGCCGAACGCGCTAACCACTTGCGCCATCGAGTTCCTCGATACAACATAAACCAATCAATCAATAGCCCGCGCACTACAGCTAAATTTCTGTTTTTCAAACTTGTGCTAAACGTAATGGGTTCGCGTCAATCATCGCGGGCGCTTGGAAACTTTTGTCAAAAGCTTCTCTCGATTAGCATGAATCTCGGAATGGCGGCGAGCTCCTCATCGGAACGCAATCAGACCGTAGCGGCATCGGGCGGGATGCTTAGCTCCTGTGACACCGTCGAACAATGATCGTATTAATGGATCCACCATTAATCTTTAAACTCATTTACGACGCCCCGTCTAACATTAAGGGCAATCTGTGCGTGTTGTGTGGAAAATGTCCTGTACCCCTAGCGCAAACCATTATCGAATTTTAATAGTTGAATTCGATCTATTTTATACGTCAAATGTGTATACATTTGTTTTTGAAGTTATACTTCTTTAGGCGCGTTATGAAAAAATGATGAGAGTGAAATTTTCAGATGCGCGCGCATCACTGTAACACAAAATATTACGACCAACTTCATGCTGTTACTTTTGTGTTTACCGCACATTAAGAAACTTTACCAACAAAATAGAAATAGAATCTCTATTTAGTGGGTGCTAACGACTGCATTGTGAAGGCCTATCAAAAGTATTTATTAATCTGGAACAACGGAACCAAAGCGCGATTCAGGAGACTACAGCGCCATCTCTTGACCATTGGTGTAGTAGAACCAAAAACCACATCTTTATTTTTTGTAATAAAGTAACAGTTATAGGTATTCATATTTATAATATTTATCCACATGTTTCTAGTTTGTATATTCGGAATACATGTTTGAGTTTCATACAAGTGCAAATCACATATGTTCTAATAAATTATATTCAGTAGCGATTTTAATTGAATATTTTGATTATTTATTTATTTTTTCAAATTAAAACTGAACTTTATTGACTGTGTCCTTTTCCAGACTTTATTTAATTTATTGTAATTAATTATCTGCATGCAATTAAAAACTAATTTTAAACGATGCCAAAGAAGGATAACTTCTCACGCGCCTGCACAAGTACCTATACGCACCCATTTTTATGCCTAAACAGTAGAACACGGCATGCCTAAACTTTTTTTTATTTTTAAATCTGTTTTTTATATTTTTTATTTTATAGTCATAATTGTTTTATCATTTACATTTGTAATGGAAAGTGACTTCATGAGTTATCTCATATTGAAGTCATTTTTCAAATTGACGACTCTGTATATAATACAGGGAGAAAAAAACAGCCCTTGCTGAGTTTCTTGCCGGTTCTTCTCAGTTCAAGGTCTCCCGCCGTAGATTTGCGAACCGATGGCGTAGCTTTTCGACATTCATAAGTGCTTGTAACAGCCTAGACTGAATAAACGATATTGAATTTTGATTTTTTTTGAATTTTGAATTGAATAAAACGGAGAGGAGCGTCACAGCCTTGATGCAAATTGTCCGTAGCATGATTTGGCCTTATACTATTTGTCACTAGTATGTCCTGTTTTCTGAAGAACAGTACTTAACTTATGCTTATTGCTATTATGAGTAACTGCTATGTTTGGGTGGCGGTTGCGTTATCAATCATGTATATTTCGAATTTAAATGTATTGAGGAGCTCGATAGCGCAAGTGGTTAGCGCGTTCGGCTGCGATCGTTGAAGATAAGCAACTTTCGCAGTGGTCGGTCATTGGATGGGTGACCAAAAATTTACTATCTCGAGCTCCTCCGTGCTTCGGAAGGCACGTTAAGCCGTTGGTCCCGGCTGCATCTGCAGTCGTTAGCACCCACCAATCCGCACTGGGCCCGCGTGGTGGGTCATGGCCAAATCTCCCTATTCCATCCGTAGGGAAGGCCTGTGCCCCAGCAGCGGGGACATTAATAGGCTGATGATGATGATGATGAAAATGTATTGTTATGCATAGCTTTGCTTGCTATTATGCTGTTGTATGTGTTTTTTTTCTAAATGGCTTCGCACGGTTTGTGCATTGAGCCAATGTCAAGTGTTAAAATGTAAAATTACTATAGCACTCGTGGTCAAAGTAATAAATCAAGTCAAAGTAAGTGGCAGTCAAGTCAATCCCCGTTTCCCTATGTTTCAGTAAATGTGTGGGGATTTACTGGAACCTCCCCGTGGACTTCTTGAGGGAACGTCGAAAGACACTTTCCGCTGTTTCACTCAGAGCTGCCAGATCAAAAATCCGACTGAGCGCTAAAACGATATAAAAAGCGCTAGATTTCAAGAAAAACGGCCTTCAAAAAAGCGCTAGATTACGCGCTAAATTTATTTCAGTTTTATTATTAAATAAAAAGCAGACAAAATTAATAATATATTTAATCTTAATTCAAAAATAATCTTCCATAGCTTAAATAGGGCCAGCTTCATTATGGCCATTCATGTATTTTTTGTCTTAAATTGTTTTTCATATAAAATATCCCAATCCTAATCTGTCGCAGAATGTATAACTACATGATTTCTTTATAACTTCCAGCAAAGTTTAAACATGAATGAATGGAAACAAAACCATGAACTAATGGCAGCAATATTACTACTTATCCATCGTGTTGTGTTGTGAACCATCACACAGTTATATCGGTTTCATACATTTAGTAGTACGGTTAGAGTGAGAACGGTGTCGAAACATCGCGACACACAAGTACAGTTCTAACCGTACTAACTATATGAAACCGATACCTCTCTGACGCGTCACAACACAAGAAGACAGATAAGTGTAGTTCTGCTATAAAAAAATAATAGAGGGGTTTCCCGAGGCCGTAAATAATCAGTAATAGAGTGCTACAACGACATAAATGAAAAAGCGCCAGATTATCCGCTAGGCGCTAAAATTTTGAAATAGGTGCTAACCACACCGAAAATGCGCTAGATCTAGCGCGCAAAGCGCTAAAATGGCAGCACTGGTTTCACTTGCCAATAGTTGTGCATGTTCCCGAACACTTAGTGGTTAATAATCCACCATTATTATACACTAACATCCGCTAAAACACAATTTTTAACAAGAAAAACAAAACTGATAAAGTGACGTTTCCCGATCCCGCCAAAAAGTCCCTGTTATATGTTTTTTTGCTGTTTTTACTGACTTCTATTTTTTTTATTTATTGTTCCTTGAAAGCAAAGGATGCTAGGCCCATACATCCATCCAAGTAATGAAATTTTTTTACGTCTTTTTTTTGAGTCACTAAACAGGCCCCACCAGACTAAAAGCGCTGGTGCGACACAATGCCCCATCAGCTAATGCTGCGGCATGGTTCTAGTTAGCTCTGAGATTTTTGAATTTGTATCTGTAAATGTGTAAATGAGGGTTAAATAAATATATTCTATTCTAATCTGTACTGATTTTTAGTTCTCGTTACGTCCGTTGTGGAGCTGCTGTTCAAGTTTTCATACAAAATTTTACAATGATATTTCGCATTCGAATTCGATATTGGTTCGTGCTGAGGGTACTGGAATCTGCTTTCATTGTTTCAATTAAAGGCGATCACTGTTAGGAATTTTAAAAGTGCCGCCTACCAAACAATGTATAAGAGTGCACTTAGACCTATCTGAGGTTAGGTTTTTTTTTTAATACTGCTACCCCCGTTTTGTGAGAGGTCTTTATCTTTTCTTTATTTATATATATTTCTTAATTAGGAGGTTAGGTTATGGTCAGGTCAGTAGGTATAACGGCAAAAAAATATCTCCAATCTGTGACATGAAAACTGATTTTCACAGGTTTCAACTGGATTTTTTTCTCACAAACTCAATTCCCTGTTTTTTTTTTAAAAGGCTGAATTTAACGACTTTCGTCTACTTGCTGTTTGGTTTAATAGAAGAAGAATAATAAATCAAAACTCTACCTGAATTTAGTTTGGGTTGCGTTGGCGTTCTGTGTTGGTGTTGGATATATAGTGAAATATTGCGTTTTTTTTTTTGCAGCATGCCTAGAGGTATCGAGTTGAAATTTTAAACATATACTCAGGTATACGGTTCCTTGAGGCTGTAAAAAAATCAAACTGTTGACGTTATAAAAAGACCAACACTCACACCAACAAGCCTAGCCCCAAAGTAAGCACTGTAAGGCTTGTGTTATGGGATGCTAGGGTAACGGATAGAATACATATATTGTACATATATATGTATATTTATATAGAAATGCTCGTATTCATCACACAAACATCTGCTCCCACCGGGATTCCAACCCGGGACCTTTCAAGTCGGTGACACCATGAAACCCGGCGTATAAACCACACGGCTACGAAGGTCGTCGTATTATATCAACACATAAGAGTAAAAAGTATGAACTTTCTAGTTTGCTACTTACCAATGCACTAAAAATAAGTTTAATGACGTGTAGATATAATTTCTATTATTTTAAAGCATGTAACTGCTTGATGTTTAAAACTAAAGAAAACATATCTAGAAAAAAATCCACGCGGACCAGGCAGCAGACGGGACTCGAAACCGCACCCTTCGCAATCCGGGCGAATGCACTGACCAATTATGCTACCGCGGCCCTCACGGACGTCGAAATTCTTCTAGCCATTCTTAAGCTGCAAGGCAGCGCCATCTCTTCGCATTATAGGTAACCCACAATGACGTGTAGATTTTGGAAATCTTTACAGTTTCTGAGAATAAAACCCAATTGACAATATTATTTTTTTGCTAATGCTGTCTGTTGGTGCTGTCTAAATTACTAGCTTTTAATGTTAGTTACCATAGAAATTTAAAAAGTTAATTTGTTATAAATTTTATTACTTTTAAAGCATGTAACTGCTTGATGTTTAAATGTAAAGAAAATATAACTAGAAAAAAAAAACCACGCGGACCAGTCAGCAGACGGGACTCGAAACCCGCACCCTTCGCAATCCGGGCGAAAGCACTGACCAATTATGCTATTATTATTAGAATGTCCGTGAGTGCCGCGGTATAATTGGTCAGTGCATTCGCCTGGATTGCGAAGGGTGCAGGTTCGAGTCAAGTCTGCTGCCTGGAATTTTTTCTAGTTATATTTTCTTTAAGTTAATTTGTTATTATTAACACGTATTTTACGGCAACTGCCAAGCGCAGTGAAGGGGAAGTGACAAGTGTCAGTCTACCTCGTCTGGTTGTGACGTTGGGTCCGCGCGTGACGCGAACCGCGAGGGGCCTCCACAGTGGACCGGTTTCGCCGGAACCCGAACTGGTGCTCTGCCAGATTCGGGCCCGGCCCCTCCAGGTGCTCAATGATACGCCCCGCCAGGATTCTTTCAAAGAACTTCCCGGCGTCATCGAGCACCACTATGGGCCTGTAGCCGGAGGGGGAGTCCGCGGGGCGACCGTCCTTCCTAAGTAGGACCAGCCGCCCCTCCTTCCACCTCCTCGGGAAGCGGCCCGTGGCGATGCACAAATTAAGCACCGCCCGGAACCGCTCCTTTAACGGCCCAATGGCCAGGGCCAGGACTTTCGGGGGGACTCCGTCTGGCCCTGGCGCCGTCCTCTTCGCCCTTATCCTGTCCCTCACCGCCTCGAATTCAGCGTCCGAGACGGAAGGGGGGGGGGCAGGTTCGGCACCTCCGATAGGCCATCGGGGGGCAGCATACGGGGGGGCTCGAACGGGCCCTGGTCGGGGAAGAGAGCCCCCAGGACCCGGGTCAGCAGACCCTCGTCCATTGCCGAGGTGGAGGGGGTGGCACCCGAAAATTTGCCCCTTACCACCTTATACGGCCGCCCCCAGGGGTCCTGGTCGAGGAGAGCTATAAAGCTCTCCCAGGACTCCCTTTTGGCTGTGATGATGGCCACCCTGAGGGCCTTTTTCGCCTCTTTGTACACCCGACGGAATTCAGCTTCATCGTCGGGTGTACTGGTGGCGCGCCTACGACATCTGAGGTAGGCACGCCGGGCCCACAGGCTGGTGGAGCGCAGGTCGGCAATTTCCTGCGTCCACCAGTACACCTGCCCCCTCCTGGGACAGGCCCGTACCCTCGGCATGGCGGCTTGGCAGACAACCTTCAGGTCGTCCGCAAATAGATCCGCCATGCCATCAACATCCCCGGCGAGGTGGGGGGGCGCCTCTGCCCACGCCCGCACCATCGCCGACTCCGCCACCAGTTCGGGGCAGAGTTGCGTGAGCGCATATCTAGTAAATGCGCTCACGGCGGGGCATTCGCTTGCGCGGGCCCCGCGGGATGTTGGGGAGACCCTGTACCTGATATACAGGTGGTCCGACAGGGTCTCCGCGTCCTCAACTTTCCAGCCCGATATACGGCTGGCTAAGGAGGGGGTGGCGAAGGTGACGTCGACCCGCGACGTACCGTTCCACCGGATACAGGTGGGGGCTGAGCCCACATTGAGGATCTGGAGCCTCAAGGACAGAACCCAAGACTCCAGATCTCCACCTTTTAGATTCGTGGCGGATGACCCCCACGCCGTGGATTTGGCGTTTAGGTCACCCGCCAATAAGACCGGAAGGGGCGCTGCCCGCCGGACCACTCCCTCCAGTGCCGCCAGGTATGCCTCAAAGTCTGCCCGGCTCCGGTTGGGGGAGAAGTACGTGGACACGACCACGACTCCTCCCACGACACGAGCCCCTACTCCCAAACTTTGATGCGCTATAACTTTGTAATTTTTTGGTTGATTGCCTAAAGAAAAAATACGTGTCCATTATTTTTTGATCATCTAACTGACGGACTAAATAGAATTTCGTTTACTGTACCCCGTCATCACCCCCATTACATTTAGTCGTTAGCCGGTATTCGGGATCACGAAAGACGTTACTCGAATTCGGGCACCGGAAGCAATATGTACACTGGAAGATTTGGATCGGTGGTGGGATAAAAATGGAAATCTAACTCCGTTCATTAACACTTAGTCGTTTACCTGAATTCCATTGGCACTCGTTTTCGGGCTAACGACCAAATGTGATCGCGCCATAAGACATTCCTTCGAGTACTTCATCAAAATAAGACCCGAATACGAGATAGCCGGGAAGATAAATTTCAAATCTAAAGAAAAGCTTTACTAGAAAAAGATCCACGCGGACCAGGCAGCGGACGGGATTCGAACCCGCACCCTTCGCAATCCGGGCGAATGGACTGACCAATTTTGCTACCACGGCCCTCATGGCCGCGTCGAAATTTTTTTTTTCAAGTAAAACTTTTCTTTAGATTTAATCTAGCAGTCAAATGCTTAAAAATAAATAGAAACATATCTTTAATTGCAATTCTTCTTTCAATTGTTTAATACTTGAAAAAGTATTCTTTTGACATTGTGGGTTACCTACAATGCGAAGAGATGGCGCTGCCTTGCAGCTTAAGGCTAGGAAAATTTCGACGCGGCCATGAGGGCCGTGGTAGCATAATTGGTCAGTGCATTCGCCTGGATTGCGAAGGGTGCGGGTTCGAGCCCCGTCCGCTGCCTGGTCTACGTGGATTTTTTCTAGTAAAACTTTTCTTTAGATTTAAACATCTAGCAACAAACAAACAAGATAAATTTTCAAAAAATTCTTCCTGGCCGTTACACCGTCAAGTTTCTCGCTTTCACTTTTAGCACTGGAAAACTTGCAGCTGGCGCCTTCTTTGTTTTTCTCTCACTACTTCTATGCCATGAGATATATGAGAGAACACAAAACATACAGTATGCATAGCGAACTGCCATGCGCAGTGGCGGGGAAGCGACATCTTTCAGTCTGTCGCGCCTGGTCGTGACCATTCATCCGTGCGTGGGTCACATCGCTCGTTTGTCACGCAGCTCGCGAGCGATACGGGCTGTGTTTAATATATTTTTTTACCTGGCAATGGGGTGACCATGATAAATATTTTGCTCCGTTAGCATAACGAACAAGAACGGCCAAAATTTAGTTGTTTATCATCATCATCAGCCTATTAATGTCCCCACTGCTGGGGCACAGGCCTTCCCTATGGATGGAATAGGGAGATTGGGCCATGACCCACCACGCGGACCCAGTGCGGATTGGTGGGTGCTAACGACTGCAAATGCAGCCGGGACCAACGGCTTAACGTGCCTTCCGAAGCACGGAGGAGCTCGAGATAGTAAATTTTTGGTCACCCATCCAATGACCGACCACTGCCTGACCTCAGTTGTTTATGTTTAAGTATAAAAAAATACCTAATAATAATGAGGAGCTCGATGGCGAGGGTGGTTAGCGGCGATCTTTGAAGTTAAGCAACTTTCGCAGTGGTCGGTCATTGTATGGGTGACTAATAACTAACTAACTAAAACTCTTCTATCCCTAGTTCCTCCGTGCTTCGGAAGGCACATTAAGCCGTTGGTCGCGGCTGCATCTTAAGTCATTAGCACCAGCCAATCCGCACTAGGCCCGTGTGGTGGGTCATGGCCCAATCTCCCTATTCCATCCATAGGGAAGGCCTGTGCCCCAGCAGTGGGGACATTAATAGGCTGATGATGATGATGATTGATGAAATTTATCATCATTTATAAAAAAATATTATAAACAAGCTTTTATATTATGCGCTCAAAAGAATAAAAAAATGGGTGCGTGTACTTATGTAGGCGCGTGAGAAGTTATCCTTCTTTGGCATCGTTTAAAATTAGTTTTTAATTGCATGCAAATAATTAATTACAATAAATTAATAAAAAGTCTGGAAAAGGACGAAGTCAATAAAGTTCAATTTTAATTTGAAAAAATAAATAAATAATCAAAATATTCAATTAAAATCGCTAATGAATATAATTTATTAGAACATATGTGATTTGCACTTGTATGAAACTCAAACACGTATTCCGAATATACAAACTAGAAACATGTGGATAAATATTATAAATATGAATACCTATAACTGTTACTTAATTACAAAAAATAAAGATGTGGTTTTTGGTTCTACTACACCAATGGTCAAGAGATGGCGCTGTAGTCTCCTGAAACGCGCTTTGGTTCCGTTGTTCCAGATTAATAAATACTTTTGATAGGCCTTCACAATGCAGTCGTTAGCACCCACTAAACAGAGATTCTATTTCTATTTTGTTGGTAGATTTTCTTGATGTGCGGTAAACACAAAAGTAACGCATGAAGTTGGTCGCTAAAGCGACCAACTTCATTATGTTAAAATTTTGTGTTACAGTGATGCGCGCGCATCTTAAAATTTCACTCTCATCATTTTTTCATAACGCGCCTAAAGAAGTATAACTTCAATAAAATAATCTTTTAATACTTTTACTATGAACTTATAACGTCATTATACAATTTATATAAAATAAAAGCATGTACGCAGATTTACCTGTGTTTCGAGTTGTTCTCATCAAGTCCTTTCATTTGATACCCATATTCTAGGAGGGCATCAAAAATAAATATTCTGCCATCTTGTATGTTCCGCCATATTGGATTTAGAATGACAGTTTGTCCTCATTCTAAATCCACCATGTATTGTCATACAAAACGTGTGTACAAATTTCAGCTCAATCTAATGAAGACATCTGCTTCAAAATTGAGTTGCAAGATTCCAACCGAACAAACATACATACATACATTGCAAGTTAAATAAAAGCTTTAAATGAGCCCTCATATAGAGGCTCCATCGGAGAGGAGACTCCCCCTGTGGGGAGATGCCATCCGCCTGGAATACCTCTAGAGGCATTCGCCAATTTTCGGCTTGAGGTCCCCTTAGGATCTCGCTGTCCCCATACTCGGTGACGCTGTAAAGGTCATCTGCGACCAACAGCATACACAGTAAAAAAAAATACCTCAACCGGACCTTATCTATATCTTCTTCTCATCTATATATATAAAATTCAAAGGTGACTGACTGACATAGTGATCTATCAACGCACAGCCCAAACCACTGGACGGATCGGGCTGAAATTTGGCATGCAGGTAGATGTTATGACGTAGGCATCCGCTAAGAAAAGATTTTGATCAATTCTACCCCCAAGAGGATAAAATAGGGAATGAAACTTTGTCAATTTTAAACCGATCGGGCTGAGATTTTGCATGCAGGTATAAGAAGAATCATAGATGAATGTCATCGTGTATAATACAAGCCTGAGAACAAAAACTGTAGTCTACACTTCAGCTCTACACCGAAGCGAAGCGAGGGCGGGCCGCTAGTCTCTCTAATTTTAAGTGCTATCAATATATTTTTCAGTAGGTTACACTATGTATAGTGGTATATATCTTTTTATTAGATCGTGGGAGAGGAAAACACAGTGGATAATCTACAAGATATATAATATATGAGAGGTATAAATAAACATACAAGCTATATGACACGACTATATAAGAGAGAAGAGATTGTCAAACAGACAGACAGGCTGACGTATAAAAAAACAAAGATTTATAAATTTAAAAATACATCAAAAGGTGCCAGGGTGTCTATATTAAAAAGTTATAAAAAGGTTTGGCCGAACTCTTTTAAAATCGGAATTCGATTGATTACCAATCGATTCATTTGACGACTCTGTATATAATACAGGGAGAAAAAACAGCCCTTGCTGAGTTTCTTGCCGGTTCTTCTGGGTACAAGGTCTCCCGCCGTAGATTTGCGAACCGATAGCGTAGCTTTTCGACATTCACAAGTCGAGGGTCCAGTGTTAAAACCCAATAAGTGACCAAAAATCAAAAATTTACTTTTTTGGTCCATCTAAATCGATTAATTACGCTCTTTTCTGTGGTCTTATCCAATAAGCGAAATTCAACCCAATAAGTGACGGTATTTTTTTCAAAACTGAAAAACTAAAATACCTTAAAGATAGTTATATGAAGAAATAATATTTTTATCTGACGCTTAAACCACATAAATTTATTTATTTTTATTTAGTGTTGTATGAGTTTTACTAAATCACCTTGTAGCATTTATGGTAATAACCATGATTTCTATTTATCAGATTGTAGCTTTACGCACTTGAATATAAAATTAAATAAAAACAAAAGGCAAAAACCATTATTTCCATTTATCGGGTCTTAACTTTACCTTTATAATTAAGAAAGTTAACAAAATTAAAAGCTAAAAAAATACAAACAAATTTATCGGATTTCATCGTTCGATTATTCTAAAAATAAAAAACAGATATGTTTAGCTATATGGTTTTACTCATTTCATTATTTGAGTTCATTCTAATATTGTTTGAGGAGTAACCCAATAAATCAAATTACCGACATTGACCGACCGCCATTCGGCGCCATTTTGGCAGATTGCGACGAGCGTTGCACCTGGACACAATACATACTCTGCGAGTGTTTTTTTCAAATTATTAGGCTTAATGTTAGTTGAATGCTTATAGTTGGTGTTAAATAATAAGATGGGTGATCGAGGAAGAAAATTAGTGCAACTAGCTTGTATGAAACCGCTAATATCAGGTAAATCCACACTTTATAACTATTTTTCTTAACGTTTTTTAACTAACCTATCGACATAAATCTTTGAAAAGGAGAAGTAAAATATGTATAGTTTTATAGGAAGGTATTATTTTATGTAATTTTGTGTAAACATACGATAATTTTTAAGTTTTTTTTTATTACTTAAATGCATTTACAAAAGTTTTGAGAGCAACGAGCGACTATGCTACTGTTTCATTCGATGTGCTATAAAATGAGTGAGACAGCGCGGACAGTCCACGCTGTGATAGAATAGTGATTAGCGGATTTTTATTAGTCTTTATTACAAACGAATACAGTTTATTTTTGAATGAAATTGGGATTTATTTGGTTTTACCACTAACAAATAACAATGTTTACTTGTTTTCATAACTGATTCTACAATGAAATTAATGATGCCTTAGTTTTAATTTAGTTCAATTTACCAACTGTTACACTAATTAATATTTTTTTAATATAAATTAATAAAACAATTTGTTGGTTTTAGATATTATTAGCGACGATGGATTAATGGAACTGCCTTTGGAAAACCGCGATCAAACTACTATTAGCTTACAAGATGCTTATGGTAAGTTATCTGTGAAAACTTAGACGTTAGGTCAGTGTTTTTTTGGCTGACTTTAATATTAATTTTTTGGTATCTTTTGTTTTTAGACAATACGACTTGCAATTTGGATAAAAACAGGGATGTTTTGAATTATCTAGATCAATGTGATAATTTACACGATAGTCATGGTAAGTAATCTGAAATCTATCATTTAATACAAAGTTTTAAATATTACTAACTCTTTAAATGTGAGATATAATTCATATTCCTTAATTTCAGATACAGCTATACCCTTGAAGTCGTCAAACGATGTAGATACAATTTCTAATTCATCAGATCTGAACGACATGCAAATGGATATTGCTTCAAATATGAAGGCTTTTCTGGAGGATAAAAGTTATTTCTTAAGTGCAGGTATTTTATAAATATCATTTATTATTTGCCATGCGAACAGTGCGGGTGCTAGACATGTTCTGCGGACGTCGTCGATATTACAAATTTTACTATTTTTACAGGTCAATCTACGGAAGCAATTCCATCTACAAGCCGGGGAATTACTTGTTATGATTCGGATGAATCAAGTGAGAAAGAGCGTCCATTTGGCAGCGATTTTTCAGACTTGGATCCTACTTATGTTCCGGATTCTGACGAGAATATTCAAAAAGATAACGATCATGAGTGCGATATGATAAGTCCTGAGGAATACCAAGCTAATAATGATAATAACAATGATATCATTGCGTTTATCCTTGAGAATCTTTTAGATAGAGTTTGGATATCCGTCAAACCTCTTAAGCGTCGTAAACGAGCTCTACCAACGGAGTGGAAGCGAAACATTAGTAAGGCTAGAAAAGCTGATGGGTTATCGTACATCACAAAAGGTGTTATTAGATCAGCAAAATTGCCAAAGCCCATTCAGTGTGACAAATGCATTTATAAATGTACTGAAAAAAATTCGCCTGACGACCGAAATGTTTTGTGTCGTAATTTCTACAATATGAACTTTATAGCCAGGAAAAATTTTATTCTCTCACGCTTAAAGATTATGCCAGTCAAGACCAGGAAAGTACAGAAAACTTCCACTAAGAAGGATCGTAGGAACAGCAAAAAATACTTTTTCAAAAAGAATAACGAGGAAATTCAAGTCTGCCTCAACTTTTTCAAAGCAACCTTATGTATTAGTGTTGATGTCATTACTGACGCTGTAAACAAAGCAAATACGTCCGGGATATATAACAATGATGATCAACGCGGCAAAAAAGAGCCACCTAATAAAACAAAACCTGACGACGTTGCATTTGTTCAACAACATATCGAATCTTTTCCCGTGATAGAATCCCATTACTGTCGTAAAGATAGCAAAAAGAAATATTTAGCACCGGACGTTAAGTCAATAAATAACATGTACCAATTGTATACAGAAATTTGCAAAGAGTCAGAGATGATACCAGTTTCAGCATTTATTTACCGTGAGATATTTAATAGTAAATATAATTTGAGCTTTTTTCATCCAAAAAAAGATTTATGTAACATTTGTACAAGATACGGAAAGTCGGACTCAAAAGAAAATCTGGAAGAGGATTATCAGGAGCATTTACAGCGTAAAATCATATGTCAAGCAGAAAAAGATAAAGATAAAATTCGCGCTAATACAGATGACTCATTCATGTCTATTACTATGGACTTACAAGCGGTGTTGCAGATGCCAAGTGGAGGGGAAAGTATATTGTACTACATGAGAAAGCTAGTTTTATATAATTTTACTATTTATGAAGCCAAATTACCAAACAATGCATATTGTCTCTGCTGGAGCGAATTAAATGGTAAAAAAGGAAGTTCAGAAATAGGTACGTGCCTTTATTATTATTTATCTAAAGAATTGCCCCCAAATATCAAAGAAATAAGTATTTTTTCTGACACCTGCAGTGGTCAAAATCGCAATCAGTACATTTCAGCATTCCTTCTCTGGGCTGTGCAAAAAATCGAAAATTTAGATGTAATCGAACAGAAATTTTTAGAAAGTGGCCATACTCATATGGAGGTTGACTCCATGCACGCTGCAATAGAGACAGCATCCAAAAATAAGACAATTAATAGCGTAAATGAATGGAAAAACGTATTTAAAGCAGCCAGAAAGAAGAGAACTAAAACTATAACGAAAGGAGAGATAAAGGAAACAATAGAGATCGATAATTACAAAGTGAAAGAATTTAAATTTAATGAAATGTTGGACTTGAAGAATCTTGGCGTTGGGCTAATGAGAAACAAGAATAAAGATAACATGAACGAAACTGTAAACTGGCTTAAAATAAAAAGGATGAAATACATAAAAGGAGATTTAAAAATATATTTTAACTATGACATGTCTGAAGACTATCGTACTATAGATGTTTGTAAGATGCCTGTGAACACATCTAAAACCAGAGCTAAAAGGAATTCAAATCCTCCCTCAGTCAACGTTCAATTGCCGGAAGAAATTGAGCTCTTGTACTCTTCTCAATTACCTATAAGTATCGCCAAAAAGAAAGATCTCCTTAATATGTGTGAAAAACAAATTATACCTGAAGAACTTCACGCTTGGATACGAGATATGAAAACATATACCAAACAACCAGCCTTCGAAAGTGACGAAGAGTGATTGGGACATGTTTTATTTAATATTAGTTTCTCAATAAAATACAAAAAATGATTAATTTGATCTCTGTCTTTGGTGTAAAACCCAATAAGTCACTACTCCACGTTATTAATTTTCTATTAATATTAGAATGGTGTACTTACGGACACTTTAAAATTGTTTTAGTAATCAGTTAAATATGTATACTTTCACCACAAATACGTATTGTAACGATATTTACATGAATAGCATGGGTATATTTGTCATTAAACCTTAAATGTTGAATATCTCGAAAGTCAAAATTTCATACTTATTGGGTTGTAGCACTTTACCCTCGAAGTGCTTGTAACAGCCTAGACTGAATAAATGATATTGAATTTTGAAAGGTGCCGTGATGGAAGTTAAAATTAAATACACTTAAGTTCGGTGAAAGGCTTTTTACTGACTAAAAAATAAAATATCTCTTGTACTCAGATTATGTACTCTAAAAAATTAAAATAGTCGCGGATGTTTTACAGAACATTGTATACTTCCAAGCTCCCAAGCAAGCACGTACGAAATGTAGGTATTATTTTTATACGCTATTCCAAACTTTGTTTCATTGCAAAAGTTCTTTCAACCGTGGGAATCACTCTGCGAAAGATTCGATACGTGATATATTTTTTAAATTACTTACTACCAACTCGAAAGTGGTGAACCGATCTCTAAATTTCGAGCTAGTTTTCGGTGAAGTTAATGGCTTAAAAGATTAAACAAGATATTGAACTTAAGTTATATAACATTTAACCAAAATTTTTAATCTAAAGAAAATATAACTAGAAAAAATTCTACGCGGACCAGGCAGCAGACGGGACTCGAACCCGCACCCTTCGCAATCCGGGCGAAGCTACCGCGGCCCTCACAGACCGCGTCGAAATTCTTCTAGCCATTCTTAAGCTGCAAGGCAGCGCCATCTCTTCGCATTATAGGTAACCCACAATGTCAAATGAATACTTTTACAAGTATTAAACATTTGAAAGAAGAAATAGCATTTTTTTTATATGGACGCGGTTGCATAATTGGTCAGTGCATTCGCCCGGATTGCGAAGGGTGCGGGTTTGAGTCCCGTCTGCTGCCTGATCCGCGTAGATTTTTTTCTAAGACGAGTAGACTATTTGTTGCAAGTCCTTCAACCTTCGTAAACCGTTTTCAGGTGTCTCAGTAAGAGCAAGCGCAGGATGGGCGGCAGGATTTGTCGTATTCCTGGTTGTATAGTACGATATAGTATATTATTAAGATAACTAATAATATAAAATAAAGGTTCTATAAAATGAATTCATTCAGCTACTTAAATATGCCCATGTGTCATATCTTTGGCTACCAGGACATTTTTTACGGTGTCATATCTTTTGACTGCCAGGATATTTTTTTACGGTGTCATAATAAAAAAGGCTAGTTTTTCATAAATCTATCGATTCATACTAATTACACTGTTGGCGGAGCTATGTGTGTTTTGCCCATTGTCCTTTCTTTGGCGTATTATGCTCGTCGGTCGTCTGTTGGTATAAATCTGTGCTCGTAGACGGAGTCTCAGCATTCCAGATGCTGCCGCCGCGTGACGAGACGCACCCGGAATTAATCAAATCCGCCCCGGGACATACTGAGGAGCATCCTGACAATGTTAAATATGATTGTGATTATTGTTTTATTTCGACATGTTCCTTTGATTTTAACATTAGCTGTAATATACATTATTGGCTGAAGTTAGCGATTTTATTTGTGAAGCGGCCCGCCCTCGCTTCGCTTCGGTGTAGAGCTGAAGTGTAGACTACAGTTTTTGTTCTCAGGCTTGTATTATACACAATGACATTCATCTATGATTCTTCTTATACTTGCATGCAAAGTCTCAACCCGATTGGTTTAAAATTGACAAAGTTTCATACAAATTTTCATTCCCTATTTTATCCCCTCGGGGGTAGAATTGATCAAAACCCTTTCTTAGCGGATGTCTACGTCATAAGATCAAGCTGCATGCCAAATTTCAGCCCGATCCATCCAGTGGTCTGGGCTGTGCGTTGATAGATCACTATGTCAGTCAGTCACCTTTGAGATTTATATATATATAGATGGGCAAATACACGAAATAAAGAGTGTTTCGTTTATAAATTTAGAAAGGAAAATTTGTCAAATATTTTATGAAACTTGGTAGCTATGATATTTCATTACATTATAGTTTTTTTATCAAATAATTATTATATTTAAATAAATCCACGCGATCCAGGCAGCAGACGGGACGTATCCCGTTGTAATTTTTCGGAGTCAAATTTTCTTTTGATTTAAACATCCAGTAATTAAATGCTTAAAAAATCAAAATAAAAAAAAAACATTCTATTATACCAAATCAGATGGTTCTAAGCATGGTCTTAGTTTTGTAAAAAAAAAAACAATAATTATTATTTCTTTTTTTATTGTGAATGTTGAAATAAGCGATAAAAACCTAGCAAGAAATTAAAGAAAACTTTACTAGAAAAAAAACACTTTTGGATCGGTCGTCGGAGTGGAGTTTTTGTCTTGTTATCGGCACATCGGTAAAATAATTTATAGACAGATCAAAACAGTTTAATGCTTAAAATAAAAAATTCAATAAACTATCAAGAGATATTGTCACATTCTCACAAAACGTTACATATTTAAGAAATGTGTGAGTGTTCTGAGGAGTTATTCTCTCTTATCCCACCTTCTCCTTTCCTTCAGAGGACCACGCGGGCTGGTCTACGTTGTCACTATCTAACTGTGGCCACAATTCCAACGCGTACAAAGAAATTTGGTGACTCATTTCTTTGTCGCACTATCCGTAAATGGAATGCTCTGCCCGCTCACGTGTTCCCTCCCTCTTACAACCTGGGATCCTTTAAAAGAGGCGTGAAGAAGCAACATGCAGGCCGGCAGGGTGAGGATGGCTGGTGTGGCAGGTAGAACTGCTGTATCAGCTATCTTCACGTCTGGACTTCACCTTCACTTAACATCAGGCAGGGTGGAGTCATTTGTCGGACCTATCTATATAAAAAAAATCAAATCCTGCAAACGTCGCGAAATTATCTGTACCATACATCATTACACATTGCTTAGCTATTCATTATGTTCGGGAGGCACAATATAATATTGTTGGCACTACATTCATACCTACTGAAAACAAAAACTCGTGTAATAAATAATTCGGGAGGCACGATAGATAGAAGCGGCGGACTCAGATACCCATCTGCCGCTGCCTCGAATGCTATAAATTACTATGAAAAACAAACAATATGACAAGCTCCCTACGCCTACTCATAAATCCTTAATAGCAATCTTCGGACTGCGGGTTCAGTGCTGGCTCGATCCCTACTTGATATGCAAGACAACGGTATACTTTATTATATCCTCATTTAAAGAAAAGTTTACTAGAAAAAAAATCATATCCTCATTTATTTTGATTACAATTTTGATTGTCTATTGTTACATATTTGACATTATGTGATGGAAGTTGACCTCAACACATGTTTGCAAGTTTGATGTCAACTTTCAATTGGACGACACTGTATGAAATAAAACAGCGAGAAAAAATCAGCCCTTGCTGAGTTTCTTGCCGGTTCTTCTCAGTACAAGGTCTCCCGCCGTAGATTTGCGAACCGATGGCGTAGCTTTTCGACATTTTATTGTTGTATACTTATCTACTATCGAATCACAGAACATCGAAAGTGGTTAGAAGAGTGATCATAGATATACTTCCACCTGATAGATAATAGCCAATCATCGACACGACATCAAACAATCGCACCAAACAGCGCTCACACCTAGAGCAACGACGCAATCAGAATCTACTTTTGGTGAAGTTGTGAGCAGTTGCTCACACATTACTGTGGTGCGCCTGCCCCGCCCACAAGGTCTTTCTAACCTGTTTCTGTGTTCCGTGTTTCGAATAGAGTACACGATGAAGCAGTCGCTGGTTACCGTGTTCTGTTTATGTCATCTTTAATGAATAAACATTACGATAAACCTATCAAGCAGGGCTTGTTTACCGGTTAATTTTCAAACCTAAATCAGTGTCAAGTACATTAGGAGCGTTTTATTTAGGTTTGGCTCTACCTTAACCTTAAAAAACCGGTTTTCCTAAAGAGGAGAATCAAATAGGTTTTGAATAAATTTAGCGGTTTTTAAAGGGTTTCATTTCGCTCTTTCTGACGGCATCGATAAAAAATGAATACTTGACTCACTAGACGCTAGCAAACGTGTCAATAAATGCATCAATCTCTGAGCATTAACAAGTTGTGACTTAGTTCAAACAAAGCAAACTTCAAGCGATGCCGACGCGTGCACGTGTCGCTCTGGATTAAACCGGTTTATTAAGATTTTAGGTACCGCTTTCATTTAGGATGCGCTCCGAACGAAACCTTTACTAAAACCGGTATTAACCTTTATTTACCGGTATTTTCGAAACCAGTTTCAAGCCCTGCTTCAAGTGATAATTATTGAGCATTTATATATGCCTTAGCCTTCCGCGACTACGACCACGTTTACTTTAGTGCAACAAATAAGATGATTTTCCCACAGAATTCTATCTGTCTCTAGAGAGAATTAATTTCACTTATATCTATTTATATAAGACTCAAAGGTGACTGACTGACATAGTGGTCTTTCAACGCACAGCCCAAACAACTGGACGGATCGGGCTGAAATTTGGCATGCAGGTAGATGTTATGACGTAGGCATCCGCTAAGAAATGATTTTGATCAATTCTACCCCCAAGGGGATAAAATAGGGAATGAAAGTTTGTATGAAACTTTGTCAATTTTAAACCGATCGGGCTGAGACTTTGCATGCAGGTATAAGAAGAATCATAGATGAATGTCATTGTGTATAATACAAGCCTGTGAACAAAAACTGTAGTCTACACATCAGCTCTACACCGAAGCGAAGCGAGGGCGGGCCGCTAGTTTATTTTTAAAGCATTAGTTTAATGCTACTTTTAAATCTAAAAAAGATATTACTAGAAATATTTTCACTCGGTCCAGGTTTCAGAAGGATTCTATAAAATACTAGAGGAGATTCGAGACGGACGTTAAGGTCGGTCGGTAGTATACGTGTTCGAATCCCGGACGGAGCTGAAATGTCATTCAAGTAAAATTTTCTTTATATTTGCACTGAGCAGAATAAAATTACAAAACGAAACTAATTCTATCAATCGCTTATAACTAACTCGTTGCAGTCGAGTGAATAAGAAATATCGAGATAATTTATGTCCAACGAAAATTATTAGAAAACGATCTCTCAAAGTGGGACGAATGATTTAGAAACCAATCCTGGGGCTAGGGTTACCATATCTCAGGATTTGTCCTGAGATTTCAGGATTTTTGGACTCTTCTCAAGATTGCGGCTGGTTTTTGAAAATCTCTTGGTATCTCAGGATTTTTTGAATTTTCAATAAAATACAGCTAACGTTTTAAAGATCTCTTTAATAAAAACTTAAACAAACTAAAAATAATCTTCCTTTGATAATAATTGCACAGTTAAAATCAGTACTTATTTATCCAAGTAGGTACTTGATCAGTTTTATCATACTTAATATGTGATGATACATTTGTAAGTAAGGATTTTTCTTTAATTATGGATTTATAAAATGCCCTACATGTTAAGCTCTTCAAATTATATTGAATTAAAAGTATAAGCAGCATGTATATAAGCGATAATATTATTACGACTTTTCTAAATTATTAAGAACGTTGGAGAGAAAATTCTCAAACTGTAAAAATCTCAGGATTTTTCTATGGAAATCAAGCCTTTTCTCCGGATTTTTGATTTTTTCATCTGGTAACCCTACCCAGGGCTAGTTAGCATTCATCGCGCGCGAGTTACTCAACGCTAAACAAATGGCGGTGACTTTCGAAGCTCAGGCACAAAAAGACAGTAAAGAAGGTAACCTGCATAAAAAGTGCGCCCGAGAAACGCACACATGCAAACCGCTCACGGACACGATATGTCGAACTAGTTGAGACCACTACGAGTTCCATCCGCTCGTGACACGCGTCTGTGAACTTTTTTGTGCAAAAACTGAGCAACAAAAAAGCAGCAAGCAGACAAAAAAACAGTTATAACAATAATTGCTATTTCCTCATTCAAATGTTTAATACTTGTAAAGGTATTCATTTGACATTGTGGGTTACCTACAATGCGAAGAGTTGGCGTTGCCTTGCAGCTTAAGAAAGGCTGGAAAGTATTTGACAGCCATCAGGGCCGCGTAGCATAATGGTCAGTGCATTCGCCCGGATAACGAAGGGTGCGGGTTCGAGTCCCATCTGCTGCTTGGTCTGCGTGGAATTTTTTCTAGTTTTGTTTTCTTTAGATTTAAACATCGAGCAGCTATATGCTTAAAAAATAAAATCATAAGCCACTATCGCGATAGGTTTTTGTGCATAAGCTAATATTGACAATCCTGGCGTCCGCCGAGCGTAGGTATGCAAAGCGGAGTACATACATCATGATTACCTTCTGTATTTGTCTATTTTATGGCTAAACAAATGGCGGTGAGTCTCGAAGCTCACGGCTTGTTTATGAAATGAAATGAAATGAAAAGTCATTTATTCAGCCTAGGCTGTTACAAGCACTTGTGAAGGTCAAGAAGCTACGCCATCGGTTCGCAAAACTACGGCGGGAGACCTTGTACTGAGAAGAACCGGCAAGAAACCCAGCAAGGGCTGCTTTTTTCTCCCTGTATTGATATATACAGAGTCGTCAAGTTGAAAAATGACTTCAGAGATATTTCTGAAGTCACCTTCCGTTACATCATTTAGGATATAGATATGTAGTTACAATAAATTTTATATTTAGCTTAAAGGAAGCGGCATTACATAGGTAGCATATTACTGTTACAAAAACTGACTAATACCCATCAAATAACAAATTACGAGAAACACTATGTCCATTGGAGTTTGGAGCCGGTCCGTAGCGACGAATGGCTCTAGGGCAATGTAGAACTATCTCCCTACGTTTGTCATAACTTTGACTGTCGATTGCACTTTCTGCAAAAAAAATATGGAATGAAATGATACTTTATGCAAATTGACTTATTGAAAGCTATTTTGAATCTTCAATTTTTTCCCCACACCATTGATTCTGGACTACTTATAGCTGATGAGAAGAATTTTTTATTGTTTTATTTATTTGGAAATCTAAAAAATTATGGTAATTATAAATGGTCTTTAAATTAACTTGAAGTAAGTTGTTGAATTACACTATATTGGACGAAACATAGCTTTATTTTATTTTATCGTAGTTATTATAACAATAAGTCTCTATCTAGGACGTCCAGGTGGCAGCTTTATCGCGAAGAAAATGCATTTTTTTTATAATAGATGTCGCTAGGTGCGCTTAAATGTGATTCATGTAAGTTGATTTTTCTGAGAGATAACTTTTTCTTTTTAATGTAACATAAATGTCATGTTTGCGAACGTGCTATCGTTGTTTGCGAACATGACAATTTATGTAATAAATAAACATTGTATTCTACCACATAAATGATAATACTTTTATACTGATAATTAAAGCAATTCATGCAAAATTATTCCCTAACCATTCCAAAATATCAAAAATGCACAACGTTAATATTCAAGTTCTCACTTCTGCCGGTACTGCCGGAGTTGTGCCAATAGTATCGTTAAATACAGTATCATTGGAAACGTGTTAAATTCACAAGAACACTTGTTATCGGATGGCGTAAAAATGTGTGCGTGTGGCACTCGGCGCTCTCGAGCACTCGACACCGATTGCAAAATGGCGCGGGATGCGCTATTTCTGCAGCTATCCAAACTAGGGCCGTATACAGAAAGAAACCGAAACCGATCCTTACTACATGAAGGAAGCCGATTAAAGCAGATCAAGCAAAATGTCGGACTCATCGGACGATGATTTGGTTTTGTTAGAAAATGTGTATTTAAAAATGCGAAAAAAAGCTATACATCCTATAAATAGAGAAAGGAAACGTTTCGGAGAATACCATCATTTATTTGTAAAAAAAAAATGAAATTTGATGATCAAAGATTTTATACATATACAAGAATGACTCAAGAAATATTTTATTACATTTTGGATTCAGTGAAAAACCGTTTGATGAAAAATTGGTGCAATTGGCATAAACAACCAATCCTTCCAGAAGAAAGACTTGTTGTCACCATTCGGTAAGTACGAAACAAATAATTTTAGCGCTTAGTTAATAAAAGATAATTAGATTTATAAAGTGATTATAACTAAGATTGATTTAATCTAATTCAAATACAAATTATTTATTATTCGGACAACAAAGATCATAATGAGCACCTGACCGATCGGCTTTCGGCTTTCTTTCCGTAAACGGCCTAGGGCCGGCGAACGTTATTTAATAATGTTATTTAAATCATTTCTTTGTCATACTATTCTCAAGTACGTGTTCTCTACTTCCTACAATCTGGATTCCTTTAATAGAGGCGTGAAGAAGCATTCTGGCAGGCCGGCAAGGTGAGGATGGTTGGTGTGGCAGTTTATAACTGCTGCACCAGCTATCTTCGCGTTTGAACTTTATCACCACTTAACTTCAGGTGGGGTAGAGTCATTTGCCTACCTGGCTATAAAAAAACGAGCGAGCCTTACAGTAGTCGCGTATGATGTGTAACATTTGAAACGTCACCTTATATTTATAAAAAAAGAAATAAAACCTACTACAAAAGGAATAAACCATTCGAACATTATGTTCTAAAATCAAATCAAATAGCGCGCGCTTTCGCGACTTCCTGTTAGACAAGTCCGTCCCGTTTCACGAAATCACTCCCACAAATTGCAGAAAAGCGAAAAGAAAGATGTTACACATCAACAATAATAAGTAAGGATGTAAAACTTGTTAAGGGGTGGCTTAAAAACAGGATTGTTTTAAGTCCAGGCTAAAACGATTTCCTATTGATTTTGTGTTTAAACTACCAATAAATTCTAATTAAAAAAAAAAAACAAAAATCAAGCAATATAACAATTCTATAATAACTTCTTGTTAAAGATTAAGTAATATAATATTAATAGATTTAAAAATCAAGCAGTTACATGCTTTAAAATAATTAAAATTATAACTATAACTGCTATTTCTTCTTTCAAATGTTTAATACTTGTAAAAGTATTTATTTGACATTGTGGGTTACATATAATGCTTTGCAGCTTAAGAATGGCTAGAAGAATTTCGACGCGGTCCGTGAGGGCCGCGGTAGCATAATTGGTCAGTGCATTCGCCCGGATTGCGAAGGGTGCGGGTTCGAGTCCCGTCTGCTGCCTGGTCCGCGTGGATTTTTTATATTTTCTTTAGATTTAAACATCAAGCAGTGACATGCTTTAAATTAATTAAAATTACAACTTCTTGTTATGTTAATATTTAAAAAAATAAATAAACAAAAGTAGCAATTTAATCTCACCCGTGGACACACGTTTTGTCTGAGTACATTCATAAATATGTAATGTTCCATGTAATGAGTACACTCACGACATCTGGACATTACACCACCCCTAATGTTAAACTCGAGAGGAAATTCGAATTTCAAATTTACGTGCGTCGTTGTTGTTGCGAAAAATACGCGGCCACCGTAATTTTTATGTATCGCGCGTTTAACACGCGCTGCTGTCAGTCCACTTTATGGCGCAGTCACAAATATGTTGAGTGGCACTGCGCGATATGCTCTTTCCTTTTTTTTTAATGTATTATGTATGAGTGACCAGCTGCTTTTTAGTGTTTATGAATTTAAAACACCAAAGAGTCAAAGAAATAAGGTCTTTATTCTTCTGCACATAGCAATAAGTCGTAAAATAGAATGAATCGTAAGTAGAATGTAAATTGTGGTTATTAAGTAAACAGTGTACTGCGGCCAAAACTGTGTTTAATTTAGATATTTAATAATGGTTGTATTTTTTTTTTTTTTAACCGATTTTCAAAGTTTTACTTGTTGGTATCACAAAGTGGAGCATGTTTTAGTTAAATAAGGTTGTGGCAGAATATCAGCGACTTCCGATATAACGGCGGTCTAAGGCTGAGTCACATTCCCTTTTTGTTCCCAAAAGTTGGTTTGTTAGATTTTAAGTTTTTGTATTTGTAATTATGTATTTTTTGGAGCAAATAAACACTTATTATTATTATAAAATTTTACGAGCTTACATATCGGACTGTCATAACTCTTTGAGTATGCTTTAAAGGTGATTTTCAATGTTAAAGTAATGCCTTATATTGTTTAGACTACACGATCATCTTACGGAGCTCCGTGGATCGTCCAATGTAGTACCTTGTGGACAGGTTTCGGGTATGATTTAGTTCGTGTTGGTGTAGCTAGGGTATTAAATATCGTTGTCCGCACCAGTAAAGTACGAAGTAAAGAAGTATTTAGTGATATTCTTATTAGCAACCTTAGATTAAAACAAAAAGGGTAGATACGGTACGCCACCATACTTGCATCAAACAAAAACTGATCCCACGGCAGCGCGAACGAGATCCGCGTCACTGCATTACCGACCCGAGCGAAACAGCACGTTAAGTTTCAACGGCAGCGCGAACGAGACGGCGAGATCCGCGTCACTGCATTACCGACCAATCACGCGACCAGTACTCGACGACACTACCGAATAAGATTCAAAACAAACAGTATTTTTTATGAAAAATTATATTTTAAAGTACTTACGAATGAAAAGTGATGCCGTGGGCTTTATTTTTAGTTCTTGAGCAATTTGAGCACTTTTTAAATACACACTTAGGCATTGTTTTATCATATAAACACAAAATATTAGCAATATTTCTTTTTGGCGTTCACATGTACGTCGTTTGCATGTCAAGTTGTGACTAAAGCGATTAGGGTCGTGGACCACAATTCATGCGGATCACTTTTGTGAGGCTAGTGCCGTATCTACCCTTTTTGTTTTAATCTAAGTTAAGAACGCTTATTAGCAACTGCACCAAAAATTGATTCTGTTTAACACATCATTTCATGTTTTGTAAATTGTCGTTTAAATAGAGAAAGGTTGAGGCTTGAACGTGATTAGCTTGTATTTTTTTATTTCAAAATTTATCCTTGGAGGTCCTATACGGGCTAAAAGGACACAATGGCAAATTTTAAAGAACCTAAGTATTTAATGATACCTGCTAGCTAATTATATTTACACAAAATTGCAGCTCTCTTGTATCAACAGTCTCTAAGCGAAACCTCGGATGGACAGCCAGACGGGCATGACGAAACAATAAGTATTTTAAGTACGTATACGTGTACTTCAAGAAGTTTATAGAAAGAAAGATTTGGCTATATGTTCTATGGCGTTTGTCAAACAAAGCAAATAAATGTAATAGCATCTTACCAAAGAGGCATCAGTACTTTGATATGGGTTAGTTTTTTATATCACAAAATGGATACATTATCCATTGCCTACAGTAAAATAGTGTCTCGGATAATCCATGGATTTGATTTTGCATAATATAATATATTTGAATATTTCCTCAAGCTGGACTCTGCCTGATCTTTTTCTTTTTATCTGTTGGTTACTTTGTATTATATTTTATAGCTTCCTTATATATTTACTATTTTTACATTCTTATGTTTACTGCTATTTTATTTTATTTTTAAAATGCACTAGCCCGCAGTTTCTTCTATTTTCATGGTATGGTTTCATTTAGCCAAAGGTTGCCTGGTAGAAATTGCTACCTTAGCAATAAGACCGCCTTTTGTGTTTGTGTTCCTTGAGTTTTATGTTGTATATATTTTGTTAAATAGTGCAATAAAGCATATTCATTCATATTATTTTCCAAGTTCCGATAGAAAGTCTTTGAATGAGTTTCCTCTTTTATTGAATAAAAAATAGCACGCGGAAGTTATCAATAAAAAAAAATGGGTGCGTGTACTTATGTAGGCGCGTGAGAAGTTATCCTTCTTTGGCATCGTTTAAAATTAGTTTTTAATTGCATGCAATTAGGGGGGTAGTGTTACTCGCGTCCGTAGGAGTCACCACCTCTTCCTAGGCCCACCCTACACGTGCCCCCCGGGTGGTGCTAAATGAGTAACAAACGCCGAGTCTTGGGCGGCGGTCAAGAAACCCGACCTAGCTAGCCTAACAAGTTAGCTCTTGTTGAAGATAGGAAATGATCTTCACTACCCGCAATTTCGTGGTCATGTCTCGCGGAATCGGGGGCATTGGCTTAACTGCCCGTGTCTAGAGGTAGAAAGCCTCTATAAAAATTCACCCTAATCCTAAGGTGGGAAACGTGCCGACAGGATGCATGGCTTGTAGGAGGACAAGTCACTAGCGCCAACCTCGATGGACCTGGCAAACGTCGTTGAATAATGCCTTCTTAAGGGAATAGGCGTCACCCCTTAGGCGACCACTTATTTCGACCTGACTCGTGGGAACAATATGAATGAAAATATTAAAAATAAAATTAACTCTGATAACTTAATACAGCAAACACTTCATAAAAGCATGTATATAAGAAACCGTTGTAATAGTACACCATCTACCTCAAATGCAATGAAGACAGGCAACGCGAACGATAAAGATAACAAATCATATGAAATAAAAGACACTCAAAAGGTTTCACAAGAGAATCAGCTTGATACAAACGTAGAAAATACATGGCAAAGGGACAAAGTCCCACAACAAAGACAAAAGAGGAAAGAAGTAAGTCCAATACATAACAACTCACAAAAAAAAATGAAAAGCAAGTCAATCTACACAGTGCCCACCAGCAACCAATTTGAAGCACTCGAAACTTTAGACACCAATACCACAGAAAAGGTCTATACTCCTAAGCCTGATCCAATCTTTGTGACTGGGGTAATTGATGTAACAACCCTTAAAGAAAAGCTGAATAAAATAGTTGACAGGCAATCCTATACTATGACTACCTTACGCTCTGGACATGTTATTAAACTTATACCCACAGACATACCCACATATAAAACCATAAGGGACAACTTTATTGAAAATAACATCTTCCATTATACATACCAGCTCAAAAGCGAAAGAGCATATCGTGTTGTGCTTAGAGGATTACACGCTACAGAAGACGTTGATCAAATAAAATCCGAACTCAAAGATCACCAGCACGAGGTAAGACAGATTGTTAACGTAAGACACAGAACCACTAAAGAAGCACTGCCAGTATTTTATATTGACTTAGAACCTAAAAACAATAATAAAGACATATTCAACTTAAGATACCTGTGTGACAGTTTCTGTAGTATCCCAACACTCGGCGAAACTCTAGACGCAAACTTCTCGGATGTTCCTAAAACCTTCAATGTAGTACATATAAACGCCCAAAGCATTCCGGCTCATTTCACCGACCTGCTAGCAAACTTTGACTGTAAGAATATCCATGCTATCCTAATTTCCGAATCCTGGCTCAAGCCATCCTTGCCTTCCACTTCCTATTCTCTTCCAGGTTTCCAACTAATCAGAAACGATCGCTCTGCTGGTGCTGGTGGGGGTGTGGCAATTTACCTTCGAAACCAGATCCCTTTTAAAATAGTCAGTATATCGTCGCAACCACCACCGTCGAACGCTGGTGAACATCTATTTCTGGAAATCGATTTACACCACTCTAAAACACTCCTAGGTGTTTATTATTCACCATCTAGTCGTATCGACTACTTTCCATCTTTAGAATCCATCCTTGAAAGCCTAACTCCTTCTTACAGTCACACAATCATCATGGGTGATTTTAACACCTGCCTCCTTAAAAATGACTCTCGATCCTCTTCTCTCCTTTCTGTCATGAATTCTACAAACCTATTCCTACCTTCACTCAATGCCACGCACCATTTCCCAAACTGTTCCCCTTCCCTCCTTGATCTCATGTTTGTCTCTTCTTTGGACCTTATCGCTAGACATGGTCAATGCCCTGCCGATGGCTTCTCCTATCATGATGCCATATTCCTGTCTTTTAAAATCCGCTCACCCAAGGAAAAGCCCAAAATCATCCAGCAGCGTAACTTTGGTGGTATGAATGTTGAAAGGCTTCGTAGTGACGCTTGTAACATTGACTGGGCTCCGCTGTTGGCCACCGAATCGATTGACGAAAAGCTTGACATTTTCATGATTGAAATCATAAAGTTATATGATATACATGCTCCAATCCGTTCTGTTAAATTGAAGCATCTTCCATCGCCTTGGCTAACCGATGAAATTAAAAATCTTATAGGCCAGAAAGACCTTGCGAAGTCAAAATACAAGCGTCGATCCACCATTTTGAACAGGGAGAGATACGTCATGATCCGGAATCACTGCAACAAGGTGTGTAGAAATGCTCAACGCCACTATGTTCACAATTCTGTAGAAAACGGGGACCCATCAAGGGTATGGAAGTTTCTTAGGTCCATGGGTATTGGTAAGTCACGCCAATCTCCTACTTCTACTAATTTAGACATTAACGCTTTAAATGCACACTTCTCATCTTCGTCCAATTTTGATCAGACAATTAAAGCTACTACGCTCAACTATTTAAATTCTCTTCCTACACCCAACCATTCACCCTTTATCATTGATCGATTTACCGATTGTGATGTTAAGAAGAGTATATTGTCAATTACATCTAATGCTGTAGGGTGCGATGCTATAAGTCGAAAAATGGTTATTCCAGTCCTTGATGAAATTCTTCCCATTATCTCCCACCTCCTGAACTGTTCAGTCTCAGATGGTATTTTTCCTAAGGCATGGAAAGACGCTCATATAATTCCCATACCAAAAAAGCCGAATCCTACCTCCTTTTCCGAATACCGACCCATATCCATATTGCCGTTTTTTTCCAAAGTCCTTGAGCGCCTTGTCCACAATAAATTAAGTTCCTTCCTTTGCAAAAATCATCTCCTAAATCCTCTTCAATCCGGTTTCCGCCCTGGTCATAGCACGACTACCGCACTCATCAAAATCACTGACGACGTGAGACTAGGCATGGATAGCGGAAAGCTGACTGTGCTAGCCTTGCTCGACTTTAGCAACGCTTTTAATACTGTTGACTTTGATGTATTGCTCGCTATTTTAAAATCTCTTAACATATCTCCAACGGTGATTGATTTGTTTCATAGTTACCTGTATGGGCGCCGCCAGCGGATTTGCATTGAAGATTCCGTTTCTTCTTGGTGCAGAACAGCTGCTGGTGTTCCACAGGGTGGCGTCTTATCTCCTTTACTTTTCACTTTGTTTATAAATTCTATTTCTAATATTCTAACTTCATCCTACCACCTTTTTGCAGATGACTTACAAATTTATTGCCAGGCTCCATTAAACGAGTTGTCTGAGGCAGTGAATATCATTAATTTGGATCTCTCACATATTTGTGAATGGAGTAAGATGTTCGGCCTAAAACTAAATCCATCGAAAACTCAAGTTATTGTTATTGGCAGCCCTAAAATGATTTCAAGAATTGACTGGTCTCGATTACCAAAAATAAACTTTGATGGCGTCAATGTCACTATTAGCAAGTGTGTTAAGGATCTAGGCTTACATATTGATAGTACTTTATGTTGGGGTCCACAGCTTCAAGAGGTTAGCCGTAGGTTGTTTGCATCTGCAGGATCACTTAGACGTCTTCGTAATTTTCTTCCGACTGCCACCAAAATTGCGCTTGCTGAATCCCTTCTTCTCCCTATTTTAGACTATGCTGATGTCTGCTACCTCGATGTCAATGAAGACCAACTAAATAAGCTTGAGCGGCTTCAAAACTTCTGTATAAGGTTTATATTTGGTCTTCGCAAATATGACCATGTATCTGATTTTCGCACTAAGCTCAAGTGGTTACCTATTCGCCTTCGCCGGAATGCACATATTGTCTCCCTCCTATATAATATTCTCTCTAATCCCAATACCCCGTCCTATCTCAAACAACGTTTTACATTCCTTCAGGACGCTCATTCACGAGATTTGCGATCATCAAGTAATTTGAGGTTGGAGACTCCAATGCATTATACAAAATTCTATAACAAGTCGTTTACAGTGCATGCTGTTAGTTTGTGGAATGCATTGCCGGTCGAGATAAGACGTGCTAAATCTCTGAACATTTTCAAGTGTCTAGTAAAAGATCACTATCTGTCACTGTCTGTTGTAGTATAGATTCTTCTATTATTATTAATTTGCTATTGTTTACCATTCATGTTTTCCAAATTGTATTTATAACATTGCGTATGTAGTATGTGTACTACTGTTTATGTAGTATATGTATGTAAATTGTATGTAGGTTTATATATTATGTTATATGTGTGTATGTTTATTCTGTGTTTGTTGTATATATGTATCTCATGTTGTGCCAACTTCCCTCTAAGTTACTTGTTCCATGCTGATTCTGTCCATCCTAAGGTTGCCTGGAAGAGATCGCACACAGCGATAAGGCCGCCCATTGTACCAATTTTAGTATATTTTTGTTTATGTGATTTTATTGTTTGTTGGTGTACAATAAAGTATAAATAAATAAATAAATAAATACCTATGTCAGTCAAAAGTGACAGTTGAAGCTCCCTATAAGAAGACAGAAGTTCTCCAGTGTAAGCGATGTCAGAGATTCGGACATACAAAAAATCAATGTTTCAGACCCTTTCGGTGTGTCAAATGCGGTAACGATCACTCCACCGCATCATGCACCAAAAAACCCGACACGGAAGCCACCTGTGCAAACTGCCAAGAGAAACACCCAGCAAGCTATAAAGGATGTTTAAAATATAAACAATACAAAGACAAGATTACAAAAACGAACCCAAAACAGAAACAATTAACACAAAAAACACATGAACCAGAAGTGTCACAAAAAATGCACCAACCAAGAAGTACACAAGGAAAGCTTGAACCAAGAAACGAACTAAACCACGTGCCTATACAAACACAAAATTTGACCTATGCAGAGGTACTGACTTCAAATTTTACCAGTATTAAACCAACTGAAGGACAAACAAACACAAATAATCTAACAGAAATACTAGAAAGTATGTTCGCAAATCTACAACAAGTCATGATTGCCATGATGGACAAAATGATGGATCGTATGGTCCAGCTGGTTGCAAGTCTAGTGTCAAAATGATCCGCAGCGTCAAAATTATGACATGGAATGCCAATGGCTTGACTGAACGTCGTGAAGAACTTTATACGTTCCTAGTAACAGAAAAAATCGATGTGGCATTAATATCGGAAACAAGGTTCACTGCCAAGTCCCATTTATCATTAAATAACTTCAATATCTACACCACAAATCACCCGTCAGGCAACAGCCACGGAGGAACTGCAGTAATTATCAAAGAGAACCCTAAGCATTACGTACAGGAAGAATACCAAAACGAAAAAATTCAAGCGACAACTATAAAACTCCTACTTAAAGACAAAACAGATATAACACTATCTGCGGTATACTGTCCACCTAGACACACAATAACTGAAACAGACTTAAATAAGTACTTCTCAACACTCGGACACAAATACTTATGTGGAGGTGACTGGAATGCGAAACATACCCATTGGGGATCTCGTCTCATCACTCCTAGGGGTAGACAACTTTACCAAGCAGTACAAACGCTTAAATTAGAGTGCATGACTCATTGTAAGCCGACATATTGGCCAACAGATAGAAATAAGATACCTGACCTTCTGGATTTTTATGTAACTAAAAACATTGGCCGAAATTATATGACTATAGAAGCCTATTCTGACTTATCATCTGACCACACACCTGTCGTATTAAACGTTAACTCAACAGTTGTACTCAATGAACCCCCCTTAAGAATATACAACAAAAACACAAACTGGCAAGAATTTAAAGATAAAATAACCTCAGAATTAAATTTAAGCACCACAATCCAAACGACAAACGACATAGAGACAGAAATAGACAAACTGACCAAAATTATACACAGTGCAGCAAAAACAGCAACTAAAGCAAAGAAAAGACTCCCACCAAAATACAACGAATATCCAAAATCTATCAAAGACTTAATAGCACAACGACGACACCTCAGAAAAATATGGCACAGGACTAGATATCCATCGGACAGAACAGCTTTTAATAGATCCTCTGAAACATTAAAAAAGATGATCTATGCATTCCAAAACGAGAATCTTCAAACTTTCCTTTCTGGGTTAACTCCTACTATCGATACAAACTACACTCTATGGAAGGCTACTAAAAGCCTGAACCGTCCACAAATGCAGATACCACCAATTAGAACAGCCCAAGAAGATTGGGCTAGATCAGATGCAGAAAAAGCTACAATATTTGCAGAACACCTCCGTAAAGTATTTCAACCATTCCCAGAAATAACTGCAGAACATAGGACTGAAATAAAAGAATACCTCCAGAGTGCACTTCAAATGTGTCCGCCGATAATGTCAACAAGTCCCCAAGAAGTATTAAAAGAAATACAAATGCTGAAAGAGGGAAAATCTCCAGGATACGATCTAATAGAGGCAAAACTTCTGAGAAATTTACCAAAAAAAGGGATTGTGCAAATAGTAAGGATATTTAACGCCTGCCTCAGACTCTCATATTTTCCTGCACACTGGAAGATAGCACAGGTCGTTATGGTACCCAAACCCGGTAAACCACCGCACGATGTCTCTTCCTATAGACCCATAAGTGTCTTGTCAGTCACTGGAAAACTCTTTGAAAGAATTTTGTTAAACAGAATAAAAGATTACCTTAAAGACACCATCCCTAACCACCAATTTGGGTTTCGAGAGCACCATGGTACTGTAGAACAAATACACCGTATTGTGGACACTATAAACAGAGCGCTAGATAGTAAGCAGTATTGTTCAGCTGTATTTTTGGATATAAGTCAAGCTTTCGACAAAGTCTGGCACGAGGGTCTTCTCTATAAAATAAAAAAAACGATACCCAACTCATTCTACCACATAATTAAGTCATACCTCCAGGACAGATGCTTTGAAGTGAAAGTGAATACTGATCTCTCAGCCTTGTATGAAATAGAATCGGGTATACCCCAGGGTAGTATACTGGGACCAATATTGTATACTATATTTACAGCTGACCTACCAACCATGGATCAAACGATAGTTGCTACATACGCAGATGACACCGCAATTCTATCCTCACATTCCAATCCAGTAACAGCAGCTGCACAGGTTCAATTACATCTCTACGAAATAGAGAAATGGCTTAAAATATGGCGAATAAAGGCTAACCAAAGCAAGTCAACCCATGTCACATTTACCCTCAGAAGAGAAACTTGCCCTCCAGTAACATTAAATGGCGAAGAAATCCCTCAGGAAGAACATGCAAAGTATCTAGGTATGCACTTGGACAGGAGACTCACATGGCAAAAGCACATATGGACTAAACGAAAGCAACTGAATATAAAACTGCGTAATTTATACTGGATGATAGGTCGGCACTCACGACTGAGTCCTGAAAGCAAAATTATAGCATACAAAGCCATCCTGAAACCAATATGGACCTACGGCATACAGCTATGGGGTACAGCCAGCAATAGTAATATCGAAATACTTGAAAGATTCCAAACGAAAACACTGAGAGCTATGTTTAATATTCCACACTATATAAGCAACAAATACATTTATCATGATTTAAAAATAAAAACCGTCAAAGAAGAGATCACCAACAACAGTATAAAATATCAAGAGAGATTATCTAGACACAAGAATGCACTAGCCGTAAAACTAGGTGGATGTGGATCTCTACAGCACACAAGATTAAAAAGACATAGTGTCCCTTCACTCTTAGATAGATTCTGCCACAGGAAGTGAAAGTCACCCAACAATTTGGAAAGGCTCACCGCGTTTACACAAAATAAAGATAAATTATCAGACGAAAGCAGGGCTTATTGTTGCTAAAAACAGATAGCCATGATGCAGAATAAGAAAGGAAAAAAAAAATTGCATGCAAATAATTAATTACAATAAATTAATAAAAAGTCTGGAAAAGGACACAGTCAATAAATTTCAGTTTTAATTTGAAAAAATAAATAAATAATCAAAATATTCAATTAAAATCGCTACTGAATATAATTTATTAGAACATATCTGATTTGCACTTGTATGAAACTCAAACACGTATTCCGAATATACAAACTAGAAACATGTGGATAAATATTATAAATATGAATACCTATAACTGTTACTTTATTACAAAAAATAAAGATGTGGTTTTTGGTTCTACTACACCAATGGTCAAGAGATGGCGCTGTAGTCTCCTGAATCGCGCTTTGGTTCCGTTGTTCCAGATTAATAAATACTTTTGATAGGCCTTGACAATGCAGTCGTTAGCACCCACAAAATAGACATTCTATTTCTATTTTGTTGGTAGATTTTCTTAATGTGCGGTAAACACAAAAGTAACAGCATTATTAATAGTACAGTTACAATTAAGTGTTACAGTGATGCGCGCGCATCTTAAAATTTCACTCTCATCATTTTTTCATAACGCGCCTAAAGAAGTATAACTTCAAAAATGTTATTAACGAGGCTTTTCTTGCTATGACGCATAAACTGAATTTCTCTTAATTAGAATCATACTACTTCGAATCGTCAAAATTCAACTATATAAAAGTTTTATTGTAGTCGTGTGAGGCGGGTCGTTGCGTTCCCTAAAAAATGATTGAGCGAACAGATGGCTGGTTCATGCGTCATGCTCGTGAACGGGTGCTGCCAGCGGAGATGAGTCTGCTCTTGCTTCATTGGATACTATTAATCGTTGTACTAAACTTATAATCGTTATTTTTTTTGCCTAAACAGCAGGATCCGGCATTCCTAAACTTTGTTAAACCAGTTTTTTATATAGTCATATTTTTTATATTATTTGCCTTCGTTATGGAAAGTGACTTTATGAGTTTTCCATATTGAAGTCATGTTTCAATTTGGTGACTCTGTATATAATACAGGGAGAAAAAAACAGCCCTTGCTGAGTTTCTTGCTGGTTCTTCTCAGTACAAGGTCTCCCGCCGTAGATTTGCGAACCGATGGCGTAGCTTTTCGACATTCACAAGTGCTTGTACCAGCCTAGACTGAATAAACGATATTGAATTTTGATTTTTTTTTTAATTTTATGATATCCATATGCGGTATCCCCAAGAATAATTTATCTTTCAATTCCCTTTCCTCATTTCCGGATAGTATCAAAACGCGGAATACACTGTTTAATATATCTACGTACAACATTTAAAAACGAGCGGTTTCTTCAACGGTTCCAGCACAAGAAATACTGAAGAACTTTTTTTTTTTGGTTAGTTTGTCCCTGTTTGGACGGGCAAAGGATTCTGAGTCCATACAGGCCAACTTTTTTTTTGTGTTAATGTGGTTTATATTATTTTTCGCGCTAAGGCAAAGGAAAAAATCAACAGCCTTTTTATAATTTTTTATTCTTTGCGGTACTGTTATTCCGTGATTGTGTTTTTGTTTTTACGACTTCTTTTATTCACGTCAACCTTCGGTCCTGCCAGAATTTCAGCGCCGCATCGGCCTTAGTGTCGTTGTGGCATTGTGCTGAGGCAGGGACCTAGTTGACCCTATACTGTTTTTTGTTTTATTTATGTTTTTGTTGGTCAATAAATTATTTCTTTCTTTCTTTCTTTCTAAGAAGGTCTCTATCACGTCTTCTGATTCAAACGGAGCTCTGTATCTTAATGGACAGTCCGCTCGCCCAAGATCTGAACGCACAAATCTAATCTGTTGATAAGGATTAATTTGGATTCGCCTCAACGCCGAAGGATGTCGAAACGGGGTTAACGTCGCTCGTCGCTTTTATCGATGTAAAGGTGAGAGTAGGGATGGTAACGTAAGGATGTCGAAAGTTGAAAAAAATATCGATACATCGATATTTAAAATAATATCAATATCGGAGCAATTTTCCCAAAAATATATTTTGGTCAGCCTAGCACATACAAATTATAATTAAAGAAAGAATTATCAAAGTATACATTGCCGCTACACTACATGACAGTACAGTATCTCACGAAAGATGACACGCGGAATAATAATGGAACGAAAATTATCTCCTTAAAAATAGAGCCTATTTTCGAATGATGAAAATGATTGCAGGGCCTCTCAGGTGCCATCTTTCGTAAACAAAGCCTAGACAGTCACACACTTCCACAGAATATAATGGAATTCAGCATAACCAATTCACCAGCGAAACAGATTTACAAATCATAGACAATACTAATTACAGCACAGATCATAGATATGTTGAATATCATTAATCTGAGATCCAGTTATGATTTTTCCAGATACGAATTTAGTTAGGTCATGATATGCCGCTAATAATTAAAAAAATATCGTTTTTGATACGAATTTCGATATTAGTTATTTTGTATCGATGTATCGATATATCGAATCAAAATATATCGGCTAAAAATATCGATATATCGAACAAAAAATATCGATATATCGATACATCGATATATTTTCAACAAGCCTATGGTAACGCTATGTTTGGTGAGACCAAAACGCTGCGTTTATGCGGGATAAATAACGCCATGAGGAGCTCGATGGCGCAAGTGGTTAGCGCGTTCGGCTGCGATCGTTGAAGTTAAGCAACTTTCGCAGTGGTCGCTCATTGGATGGGTGACCAAAAATTTACTATCTCGAGCTCCTCCGTGCTTAAGCCGTTGTCCCGGTTGCATCTGCAGTCGTTAGCACCCACCAATCCGCACTGGGCCCGCGTGGTGGGTCATGGCCGATCTCCCTATTCCATCCATAGGGAAGGCCTGTGCAGCAGTGGGGACATTAATAGGCTGATGATGATGATGATGATGAAATAACGGCCAAATGTGAATCGGATTCAAATATAAATTTTCTTTATATAAAAAGGGTAGCAAATAAGCATATGACCCGCTAATGGTAAGCAGTAGCCATGGCCTATATCGACGGGTGCAAAATAAATAAAGTCAACTACAAATTCACGTTTTTCTTTTTATTTCATTTTCGTACTAATCAAACAAGACGCCACAACCTGAAATATTTTGTTTTGATGATATTTAAACTAGCTTAATATACAAACATATAAGAATATAAATAGATTATGATAAAAAATTCAGAACTATTGGTCCACTCATTAGAAAAATAACACACTTTGTTCAAGCCAAAATGACTCTTAAAATCCGAGAGCTTAGGTGCAAAAGAATTAAATGAAACTAAGGTGGATTTTGTTTGACCATAGATTCCTTTATTAGTTTGGTGACGTTTTGCCTATATGTAACCCCAAACATATTTACAAGCGTGATGCAAAGAACTACAGCGCCATCTATTTTGACACATATGAACTACAATTTTTACATGCACAAATGGCGTATACACACTTTTTCGATCTTTTCGCTCTCCTGTAAAGTTGCTATTTTGCAGATGTCTGTTTTTACTTTGCACCCGTCGATATATTATGATATACGCTTCAATATTTACCAGAATATTTGCGCCGTAGCTTACACTGATCCCACTCCCTAGAAATCAGAAATCAATATATCTTTATTCAAATTGGATGTATAATACAACTCTTTTGAATCGTCCAAAAATTTTTTTTCCCTACCACTCGTTATGGACATGGACTGGACTATATGGACTCCACAACATTAAAAGTCTAATGTAACAACATTTACAAATCATTATGTTGTTACAACGTCAATACAATTATGATTTATTTAACCTAACCTAACCTAACCCATGGAACCCTAATACCTTACTCGAGATTCACGAGTGCTTGTAACAGCCTGGACTCAATAAACGATATTGAATTTGAATTTCACATGAACAAAACAAGGTGGGTACTTTTACCATAACGTAAAAGTAAGATAGAAAAGTAATTAAAAATTGTTTTATTTCTTTACCATACATCTGGTTACATAGATAAAGGTAGGCTCTTATTTTTAAGTGTAAGACACCTGTACCAAAAAGAACTACTCTTCCATAGCATGAGTTACATTATGGCAAGTTCATTCATTTTATTAAGATTAAATATATTATATTGTGAGTTACACCACAGAGCTAGTCAAAGTTAAATTACTAAGAATTTACATGGCAATTTACGTTGAAATAAATTGGTGCAACTCACGCTAATCAAAGCACTTCTAAATTACACAAGAATCTCTTATCTATTAGACAAGTCCGTCCGTCCGTCTGTCTGTGGTGCTGTTTCAGCGACCAAACCGTAAGAGATAGATAAAGAGAATGTTTAAGTTATAAGTTAAGAATAGTCTGATAAGACTACAAACCGGATTTGAGTAACGTAGCACTTCCGGTTTTCGAGAAATCACGAATTTCAAACGAAACCACACAAAATCTCCGAAGTTCTCAATTAATTAAACACATTTTTTTTGTTTTAAATCAGGTTTTGGTGAACATTTGGTTCACTGGTTTGCTAGTACAATGTAAACTAACTAAGCGGGGTATTTATATGTGTGTGTGTGTTTGACTCATGAAAATGAAAAATGAAAAATGAAAAAATTCTTTAATGCTTACAAGTTCCATATAAACATGTTGTTGAGTATTCTATTTTAAGTATTGTACTTGTATTAGGGGATACTCGCTCTTTCGTCAATTTTTACATTGAACTTTACTATGACAATATATTAAAATTACTTTCGAAAGAAAAATAGACAAGTTCTAATCTATCCCGCCCCCGTAGCATGAGCACCACAATTCTCATTGTATCACGTGTCATATCGCGTCCAGCTGTCAAACTCCAAAGAATTTGACACCTGCCCCTCTAGCATGACCACCAAAACGGGATATGATAAAGCCATATATCGGCATTAACTGTCAGACTACTATGAAGTTTGACAGTAGTCTGACAGTAAATGTCGATATATCGCTTTATCATATCCCGTTTCGGTGGTCATGCTAGAGGGGCTGAACGCGACAAAACACGCGTCACATATTATATAGCGGTACTCATGCACTCCAACAAAAAGATTATCCTGCTTTCAAGCTCAAATCACGTGGTGTACGCAGTCATGATGGACTGCACGGTAGATTAGCCCGTCAACCCCGATATTTGGGGGGGGGGGGTCGAAGGGAAGAGGGGGGGGTTATCTTAGACACGGTAATAATATCAAATGGTATTCCAACGTCGTGCAAACGAACTCAATATACAACTCGGAACACACCAGTCGTGCGTTTATTTATTTATTTAAACTTTACTAGCAAACCAGTGACCAAAATGTTCACAAAAACCTGATTTCTCGAAAACCGGAAGTGCTACGTTACTCAAATCCAGTTTGTAGTCTTATCAGACTATTCTTAACTTATAACTTAAATATTCTCTTTATCTATCTCTTACGGTTTGGCCACTGAAACAGCACCACAGACAGACGGACTTGTCTAATAGATAAGAGATTGCCAAACATAAGCAAACAGAGGATTTTAATGCCATAGGCATTCTCTACTAGTCAACCAGTATGATTGTTGGAGACAAAATAGTATGGCGACAGAGCAAAGTTGCTAAAAATTTAATAAAATGAACAATATCAACACAATAAAATAATAATACTTAAATACAAGTTATGCACATATATAAAATACTCATATAACCATACATAAACATAAACATATAAATATATATATATATACATACATAAGCATAACATACATAAAATACAATAAATATAATATATATCGATGCAAACTATAGGGTGCGTTCGCCGCAGTGGCGAACAAACGGTGTGACTGTTTAAAAACTATACTAGCAATCCAGTGAACCAAATGTTCACTAAAAGCTGATTTAAAAAAAAATGTATTTAATTAATTAAGAACTTCGGAGATTTTGTGTGGTTTCGTTTGAAATTCGTGATTTCTCGAAAACCGGAAGTGCTACGTTACTCAAATCCGGTTTGTAGTTTTATCAGACTATTCTTAACTTATAACTTAAACATTCTCTTTATCTATCTCTTACGGTTTGGCCGCTGAAACAGCACCACAGACAGACGGAAGGACGGACGGACTTGTCTAATAGATAAGAGATTGTGCTATTTTATTTGTTTTAGGTCAGTCTCTGTCGAGCCGCAATGTTTTTCAAAAAGGTCACACGGGGCAATTGTAACTACTGGAAATTGACATAAATTGTGACTTTAACTTTTTACATTATTAATACAATTTAAGAATTAAATTAATTTAATTTAATTTATTTTAGCCCAAGATCGACCTAAGTGGCGTGCATTTGGAGAGGCCTATGTCGTATACGAGTAGAAACTGATATTATCAGGCACTACCACAATAGAATTAATAGTCACATATAAAATACTAGCTATCCGCCCTCGCTTTGCTTCGGTGTATAGCTGAAGTGTAGACTTCAGTTTTTGTTCTCAGGCTTGTATTATACACAGTGACATTCATCTATGATTCTTCTTATACCTGCATGCAAAGTCTCAGCCCGATCGGTTTAAAATTGACAAAGTTTCATACAAAGTTTTATTCCCTATTTTATCCCCTTGGGGATAGAATTGATCAAAATCCTTTCTTAGAGGATGCCTACGTCATAACATCTACCTGCATGCCAAATTTCAGCCCGATCCGTCCAGTGGTTTGGGCTGTGCGTTGATAGATCACCATGTCAGTCAGTCAGTCACCTTTGAGTTTTATATAATTATATATAGATTAAAAATTAAACAAAGCCATAGAACCTATAATTATCCCGCACACATTTTTTAAGGGGCAAACGTAGCAGTCTTTAAAAAATAGTCTTTACTTAAGCGTAGAGTAAAACAAATGAATGAAAAATGAATACCCATTATACATTTTACGACATTTTTTTATTTTCAATCATTGCAATATTGCATAAAAACATATTTGGGAAATGTTTTTGACTGCGGTCTATTAGCTCTCACATATGAAAAAATGGCAGAATAAAATATGACTCTAAAAATAAAATAGTTTGGGTGATAATGCCAAAATCTATTTATATGACTAGACAATAAATAAATAAATATATCTAACACGCACACCTATTAGCCTAGCCCCAATGTAAGCACTATTAGGCTTGTGTTTTGGGATACTAGGGTAACGGATAGAATACATATACTGTACATATATAAGTATATTTATATAGAAATACATATTAAACATATAGTACAAATGCACGTATTCATCACACAAACATCTGCCCCCACCGGGATTCGAACCCGGGACCTCTCGAGCCGGCGACACCATGAAATCCGGCGTACAAACCATTCGGCCACGGAGGTCGTCAAACAATAAAAGTTACTGTACGGAACCACAGATGTAGCTTATCTTAAAACGAAACAGTGACGAGTTATTTGAAACAGCTACATTTGCCCCCTAGCTGCAATAGTAAATAAAAAAACACAAAATGTATGAACATTTCAGCCACAGCGAATTTATGTATTTTTTACATAACATTATTATTACAAAACCCGAAAGAAACTCAAGAAGGCAGATGAAACAAATTCAAATACTTTAGTCGGGCGGCCCAATAGGCTAGTTGACTCATGTCTAATTGTATTAAATAAATGTTTATTTCTTAAAGTATTTGGTCTAAGGAACCTAAATATATCGATTTCACTTCATAAAATCAGAAGATTGCTGTAGAAATTTAATTTAAAAAAAAATTTTTAGTCTATACTTTTTTAACACTAAAAACGCTGTTCGCCACATCCGCCATGATTGTGACGTCTCTTTTAGTAAACAACTAAATGTCATTCATACATAACTTACTTACTATATTTTTCGTGGTATCTATTGGAAATCATGTTTTTTTTTTTATTATAAACTCAGATAGGTTATTTTCTACGTGCTTACGAGTTTTTGTTTACTACCGTCAACGTCATAGCATAGACAATCTATAGACTAAAATGGCCGACAGCGTTTTTGTATGTCCATGAAAAGTCTATTTTAAAATTAAAGATTTGTAGCTTTCTAGGTCTCAAAAAAATACAATACATTTTTTTCGGTCTAATAGAACATTTATTAACCATTTAAAACCTTTTTCCAAAAAGGGTCAACTAGCCTATTGCCATGTATATAGAAGTAGGTACTTATTACAAAAACAGGGCAGGGCTGAAGCGTCTCTATTACGGTGGGAATTGTTGCCGATAGATGCGATGATGTAATTTGTTCTGACCGACGCGCTTCTATCAATAACATCCACGGTTTGGCGAGGATAAATAATGGAAATATTCGATGGATGGTTAGCGCTTTCGGCTGCGACCTTTGAAGTTAAGCAACTTTCGCAGTGGTCGGTCATTGGATGGGTGACCGATCCGGCGCCTGTTTTCAAATCCCAGTTTTCTTTTTTTGTTAAATTCTCCCTTTTAAGTGAACGCAAGGGGAACAATGCCCATACAGCCTAGTCTTAAGTGAAACCTCGTCTCCTGCACGGGTGGTCCGGGTTGAATCTCATCCGAGAACTCGTCTAATACGCGGGCGGCCCGGGTTCGAATCCCAGCCGAGAAAGGACGTTTTTATTAGTGATAAGATGATCCGGTGTATCACCTATCCTGGCAACATTAAAACTTTTGTTTCGCTAAAATGGCCGAAACGTCAAATATTTCAAGGAAAGTAAGAGGAACAGTTTATAAGCAAAAATCAAATTATGTTTTTATTTATATTTAAACATTTAACTGCTAGATTTTTAAATCTAAAGAAAAGTTCACTAGAAAAAAACTGCCTTGCAGCTTAAGGCTAGGAAAATTTCGACGCGGTCAATAGGGCCTTAGTAGCATAATGGTCAGTACATTCGCCCGGATTGCGAAGGGTGCGGGTTCGAGTCCCGTCCGCTGCCTGGTCCGCGTGGATTTTTTTCTAGTAAGCTTTTCTCTAGATTTAAAAATCAAATTGTTGTTTTTTAATATCTTCTTAGCCATTTTTCCATATTTTCTGACGGTTTAAACCTTCCCTGGACTAAGACAAACATTTTAAAACCAAAATCAGTCCAGCCGTTCTCCAACGAGACAAACGAAAGACAACTGGTATTTATATAAGGTCAGTGGAGAAGCAAAATCGCTTAACGCCACTTTAGTAACTTTACAGAATCGAGGATCAAGGTTCTTTATTTCACAAAAAATCATATATCATCTTAATTGAGAAGTGGCGCCATAAAAAATGAAAACATATTCATTAAATATATATTAAATAATACGCCAAATAACAGGGCGTAAGCACTATTGGTTCAGAAAACACCAACATTTATGTCACTGCAGCGTTGTGAACAATACAAATTTTCAAAAAACTTTAGTTGCTTAAGAGCCAAAAAATCTCTCAAATCTACAAAAGATTGACTTAAAAAAAATTATTAAAATGATAAATAGTTTTTAAAAATTTTAACTTGCATCGTCGTTTCATAAAATCACACCAATTTTATATTCTTTTTACATATAAACACCACAGTTAGACAAGTATAATTGAGTTTTTAGCGGGATTTCGTCGAGTGTGGTTGGCGTCTTATTTTAATTATTCTTAAATTCGTTCATAGTGGATATTGTGAAATAAAATTGGTGTGATTTTGTGTTACAACTGTCTGCGTAACTGAAGAATTAGTAGAATCGTCAAAATATACGCTTTTCCGGTCAAGTGGACGTGAGAATTTTATTGTAGTGTTGTATACCTCACAGAAGCTTATCGAAAAAGCCAGCTCGATACATTTCGTGTCAAACACTTCAAGAAACATTAGAATGCGTCACACCGACATTCTAATGTAAAAAGAAAACCAGAATAATTTAACTTAAGACTAGGCTGTATGGGCATTGTTCCCCTTGCCTTCCCTTAAAAGGGAGAAATGCTGAAAAGTTATCCGTACGAGAAATATTCAAACAAGGAGAATTCTATTTCGGACTCGTTAAAAAAGTTTCTTCGTTCTTAAAACACTTTCAATATGAAATGCAAACTGCGGGAAAACGGAGGACCGCCCCTAAGGACAATGATGAATGAACGATGCCTACCTACCTATCACACACTGACCGTTTCGGTCAAATACAAAATTTAAAAGGCCATCGCTCCACCCTCGGAGAATGCAAATGGTTATCAGCAACTTCATTATTCAATAGAAAGTTGGTCACAAAAGGGACTACACAGAATAATACATTTCGACGAACTCTTTAAAACGAATTTCGAAGCATCACTTCCCGGGTTCAACGACCGGACAAAATGGGACTTTTCCACCTTTGTGATAACTGTCAGAATATCTTCTAGGGCCTCTTGTGGCACAAAGTTTACTTGCTTCTGTGCGTAGTTACAACATATAAAGAGATTGGAATTTCAATAAATATATTAATTATAATTTTAAAGCATGTAACTGCTTGATGTTTAAATCTAAAGAAAATATAACTAGAAAAAAATCCACGCGGACCAGGCAGCAGACGGGACTCGAACCCGCACCCTTCGCAATGCGGGCGAATGCACTGCACCAATTATGCTACCGCGGCCCTCACGGACCGCATCGAAATTCTTCTAGCCATTCTTAAGCTGCAAGGCAGCGCCATCTCTTCGCATTATAGGCAATCCACAATATCAAATGAATACTTTTCCAAGTATAAAACATTTGAAAGAAGAAATAGCAATTATAATTATAATTTTTATTATTTTATTATATAATTATTAAATATATTAAGTTAAAGAAAATTTGATAACAATAGTTTGACTCGCTCGAAGTTCGCTTAAAATCGAAATGAAATTATACATTATTCAAATTGGCTTATTGAAAACTCTTTTAAATCGTCCAATATTTTTTCCTACCACTCATGCAGGACATTTTTAGCTGATGAGAAGAATGGGCTCAAGAAACTCATCAGCATTTAACAGAAGTCGTATTTGACGACCTTCGTGGTCGAGTGGTTTGTACGCCGGGTTTCATGGTGTCGCCGACTCGAGAGGTCCCGGGTTCGAATCCCGGTGAGGGCAGACGTTTGTGTGATGAATGCGAGCGTTTGTACTCCAGTCATGGATGTTTAATATGTATTTCTATAAAAATATACTTATATATGTACAGTATATGTATTCTATCCGTTACCCTAGTATCCCATAACATAAGCCTTACAGTGCACTTTGAGGCTAGGCTAATTGGTGTGAGTGTTGGAAATATTTATTATTTATTTATTTAAAAAAACATCATGTCGCTACCAATACAATGTCTACTCACATTTTGATTGCTTGTTTCGTTAAATGCGCTATTCTCAGAAAATACTGATCCAATTTCAATAATACTTTAAGGTTATGTGTTGAACAGGCTAAAGATTATAACACAGCTCTACAACTAATAGGAGTGTAGCACCAATGAATGACGTTGCAAAAACGGGAAAAATATTCCATTTATCAGCTTCCGTTTCGTGCGCCGAGTAAACGGTAAAAGTTACACAAAAATCATGTTTGACGGAATTGTTCCCATTTGAAAGTTCTTAAAAGGACCCACTACAACCTTTTTCCTCAAAGTAATGCGAGTGAAACCGTAGGGCACCTCTAGTCTATATATATAAAACTCAAAGGTGACTGACTGACATAGTGATCTATCAACGCATAGCCCAAACCACTGGACGGATCGGGCTGAAATTTGGCATGCAGGTAGATGTTATGACGTAGGCTATAATTAAATATTTGCATGCAATTAAAAACTAATTTTAAACGATGCCAAAGAAGGATAACTTCTCACGCGCCTACATAAGTACACGCACCCATTTTTATTATTTTGTTTTCTATTTAGATTTTAAAATAAAAATAGTTTATGCGACTTTCAGATAAAAAGGGGAATTAAAATACGAGAGTGTGTTTATAGACGACGACTTAGAACAAAGTTTCATTTCTCTCGGACTTTGAGTTCACGTTTTCAGACATTCTAGCTTAGTTATAAGCAGAATTTATTCGTGAATAGCGAAACACACGAATTTTTTATAGAAATCAATCGCAAAAAACCGGAAAGCGCTCGCCACCCTGCCATCGAGGTTCTGGAGGAAAATTTATCATTACAATTGGAGCATCCTTTATCTAGGATAACTGCATTTCGACTTGTATGCTAGCATGAAAAAAAAACTTACCCAACCGGTATAGGTTCGTGCGTCTTTTGTGACCTGCATGTACAAGCGCAAATTAATTATCATGCCGCTCAATGTTTACTATTTCCAACATACCCACTTATAATTTTTAATTTTTTAAGTATGTAACTGCTTGATGTTTAAATCTAAAGATAAAGAAAGGCCAGTGCATTCGTCCGGATTGCGAAGGATTCGAATCCCGTCTGCTGCCTGGTCCGCGTGGAATATTTTCTTTAGATTTAAAATTAAAAATTATAACTATAATTGCTATTTCTTCTTTCAAATGTTTAAGTATTAAACGAAAGAAAAGAAAAAGTATTCATTTGACATTGTGGGTTACCTACAATGCGAAGAAAAGGCGCTCCCTTGCAGCTTAAGAATGGCTAGAAGAATTTCGACGCGCTCCGTGAGGGCCGCGGTAGCATAATTGGTCAGTGCATTCGCCCGGACTGCGAAGGGTGCGGGTTCGAGTCCCGTCTGCTGCCTGGTCCGCGTGGAATTTTTTCTAGTTATATTTTCTTTAGATTTATACCCACTTTTTATAAAATAAAATATTGTTATTTAATAATAGTTACTACAGTGTGAAAAACTATATTTATTCGTTGTAACTAGATGAACAGTGGTGACTGTAGTGCACGAATACACCTTTCTGGTTTTTGTTTGCACTATGATATGTATTATAATTGTCTTTCATTTCGGTTTGAATAATTAGGTTGATAGAAGAATGTATTTAATTCTACTAAAATGTTCATTAATTTTTTTGTAGGTTTTAAATTTAATGTTTGTTATGATGTATTGAGAAAGTTTCGTATACAGAAAAAGTCAGTCAAACTTTCTGTATTCAAATTGAATAGGTACAGTCAGGGTAAGATAAGGTTCGTCACCTTATGATCTATTTTCGTTTGCTCAGAATGAGTGATACTCTGCTTTACCGATTGAGTATTTGATGAGAAAGAAGCAGGCGAGGTGCAGATATATGTTTCTTCCGCGTCCTATTCATACAAAACGTATAGAAGCGTCACGTAGCACCACTTAAAGAAAAGACAGGGCGCGGACACGACGCAACTTCATTTTGCATGAAACTGACAATGTCCGCGCCCCGTCTGCGTCTTACTGCTTTTTCTGTCCCTTGCCTTACATAATACAACTTAAGAAAATATAACTAGAAAAAAATCCACACGGACCAGGCAGCAGACGGGACTCGAACTCGCACCCTTCGACATCCGGGTGAATGCACTGACCAATTATGCTACCGCGGCCCTCACGGACCGCGTCGAAATTCTTCTAGCCATTCTTAAGCTGCAAGCGCCAGCGCCATCTTTTCGCATTATAGGTAACCCACAATTGCGAAGGGTGCGGGTTCGAGTCCCGTCTGCTGCCTGGTCCGCGTGGTTTTTTTTTCTAGTTATATTTTAGATTTAAACATCAAGCACTTACATGCTTAAAAATAATAAAAACTCTCTTATCTATTAGACAAGTCCGTCCGTCCGTCTGTCTGTGGTGCTGTTTCAGCGGCCAAACCGTAAGAGATAGATAAAGAGAATATTTAAGTTATAAGTTAAGAATAGTCTGATAAGACTACAAACCGGATTTGAGTAACGTAGCACTTCCGGTTTTCGAGAAATCACGAATTTCAAACGAAACCACACAAAATCTCCGAAGTTCTCAATTAATTAAATACATTTTTTTGTTTAAATCAGGTTTTGGTGAACATTTAGTTCACTGGTTTGCTAATATAACTATAATACAACTTCTTTGAATCGTCAAAAGTTTTTCTGTCACACCCATTAAGGACTTTTATTCAACTGTGAAGAAAGGCCTTTGATAAAATAATAAAGTTGCAACGATAATTTTTGTCCGTAACTAAAATGAGACATTTCATAATACATTTTTACGAACAGGTTTTTAAGGCACTCAAAATTTATTTGCTTTAGACATAATGACGAACACAGAAATCCTTTTTAAAATATAAATCATTAATTTTGTGGAGCCAAGTAGGAAATATAATATTCATTATCTGTATTTGCTTATAACATTATTATTGATAAATAGGTAATTTTGTCCGGCTAGTAACAATATAATAAGCCAAATAAAGTTCACCAATAAGTCGATCATTAAGTATTATTGTCATAGTTAATATCTCGTCCATACGTCGTCCGATCTCTATAATAATATTAGAGTAGTTATTTCCTAGAAGGATCCTTGGTTATCATAATTCATGACGTTTGTTTTGCTTTAATAAATGTTTTTCCTGCTAATAGGAAAATGATACACCAATTTTATGTAATTAATTATTGAGGTCAACGTTTAGTTAAAGACACTATGTCAACGGAGAAGTATACGCAAAGCTCGACATAGATGGCGTTGCAAACGCTTGTCCCAAACCACAACCAAATATTGAAAACTGTCAAATTTTAAACGTGTTTTTTTGTTATAAAAATATTAAATAAGTGGTGAAAATATATTCAACATAGTTTGTAATACAGCTAAAAACAGAGTTGATGAAAAGGAAAGGAGCATCTGTGCAAGGCAGAAAAGCTGATCTAGTAGAAAGGCACTCCTTCTATTATTATGCTAGAATGCTCATTCTTGATACATAGATGCATTTTCCATGATTATTTTAATAGTTCATGGATCTGAGTAAGTTTTAGCGGGCTCATTAGTCAAATCTATCTTATTTTTGCATCAGTCAGACATCTCGATAAAGTTAGGTTACCTCTGGTTTTAGTCGGTAAGCATGCTCATGCTCTCACAACAACCAGGAATTGCACAACTCGGCATTTGTATGTTGTTTAATAAAAAGCTTAAAAATGAATATAAGCCAATAGGTATGTATTTGATCGAAGTTTTTGGGTCAAGCGATTACAGCGCCCCTAGTGGCCAAATTTTGCAGAATTCTTGTCCATTGCACGGAGTTCATTGCGATGCTTTAAGCAAATTTATTTTTTATCTAGGTACTCTATTAATGGTGTTCTCACACCTGAAGCTTTGCTTACTAAATTGCGCTAAAATGATAGTTAAAAATTTCAATTAGTTTTATTGTGATTACGCTGCTTCAGCTGCACATACTAATGTGTCGTCTCCTACAACCTCTAGTATGCGTGTCAGAAAATCGCCAGTCAAGCTATGTTGAGTTTTCTCTTCACATTTCGATATGATAAATGATAGTTTGGTGATAAATTGATAACACGTATTAAAAAGAAAATATAACTAGAAAAAAATCCACGCGGACCAACAGCAGACGGGACTCGAACCCGCACCCTTCGCAATCCGGGCAAATGCACTGACCAATTATGCTACCGCGGCTTTCACGGACCGCGTCGAAATTCCTCTAGTCATTCTTAAGCTGCATATTATATGAAATATAACTAGTTTTTTACGGGTTAATGCACGAAACTTTATTTATTTATTGGCGTTTCGTAGCCTTTACAAACTACGTCGTCGGAATCAATTTTTTTTTCTTTCTGCATATTATATTTTCTTAAACATCAAGCAGTTACATGCTTTAAAAAAAATAAAAAATAACACGTATTATGTTGAAACTGTTATCAGAAATCAGAAACCAATATATATTTATTCAAATTGGATGTATAGTACAACACTTTTGAATCGTCCAAACATTTTTTTCCCTACCACTCGTTATTGGACATATTTTTTAGCTGTGGAGAAAAACGAGCGAAAAAAACTCCACAACATTAAAAGCATAATGTAACAATTTACAAATCATTATGTTGTTACAACGTCAATACAATCATGATTTATTTAATATAGAACACCTGTTGGAATGATTGGAACAGTTCAAACCCAAGCATTTTTGTCTGTAATATAATCAGACACTTTGTAATAAGCTTTTTTAATAAGTGTTTTTTTTACACTATCTTTGAATTTATTTATGCTTAACTCTTGGATACTGCTTGGGATTTTATTGTATAAGCGAACACAAAGACCTTTAAATGAATTATTGATTTTGTGATCCTAGTAGCAGGTAAAGTTAGTTTATTTTTGTTTCTTGTATTAAGTGTGTGAACATCACTGTTTTTAAGAAACAAATTAATATTTTTTCTTACAAGTAATAAATTTTCGTAAATGAATTGTGCTGCGACCGTCATTATACCAAATTCTTTAAACCTATCTCTTAAGGAATCCTTAACTTTAAGATTATAAATTGATCGAATAGCTCTCTTCTGCAGCACAGAAATAGTTTGAATGTCGGCGGCGTTTCCCCACAATAAAATTCCGTACGACATTACACTATGGAAATAACTAAAGTATACTAATCTGCATCCGTTAACTGGCGTATCTTCATTACGGCATATGCTGCAGAACTAAGTCTATTTGACAATTTATCAATATGTGGGCCCCATTGAAGCTTAGAATCTAAAGTAATCCCTAAGAATACTGTGGTGTCTACAAGGCCCATATTCCTATCCTTTACATTCACACTGGTTTTTACCTGTTTTACATTAGGTAATACAAATTTCATACATTTCGTTTTACCTTCATTTAGTAATAAATTATAAACATTAAACCAGTGGACTACCTTAAAGATACAACTGTCCACGTCGTCAATAACTGTTTCCTTACGTTTGAGTTTAAATAAAAGTGATATATCATCCGCGAACAATACTATCTCATGCTTATCTCTAACGTAGTAAGGCAAGTCATTAATATAAATTAAAAATAAGAAAGGACCAAGGATTGAGCCCTGCGGAACACCCATTTTAACCGGTGAACCCGCAGACTTATTGCCGTTAATGTCAACCCTCTGAATCCTATCCATCAGGTATGACGTAATAAGATCCAGATCAGTATCTCTAAATCCATAGTGGTGGAGTTTCCTGAGTAATGTTTCATGAAAAACGCAATCAAAAGCCTTGGACAAGTCGCAAGACACACCTAGAGCGTCCTGCGAGTTTTCCCAGGCGTCAAAAATTTGTTGTATAAGTTCAACACCGGCATCGGTTGTTGAACGACCCCGTGTAAAACCAAATTGTTTACAGTGAAGTATATTATATTTATTAAAATGTGATTGCATTTGATGTAACATGATTTGATGATTTTTTCGAAAATTTTACTAAAGGTGGGTAGCACAGAAATTAGTCTAAAGTTTGTGGGGTCTGATGTACTTCCCGTTTAATGCAAAGGAGTTATTTTACTGTATTTCATGAGGTCAGGAAAAACACCACAGTCAACACAATCATTAAATATGCAAGCTAGAATAGGAGCTATTGTCTCAATTACCGATTTAGAAACATCAACGGAATTTCCCCACAGATCCGCGGTTTTTTTTTTATTTAATTGGTGAAACGTTTTAATTACATCTTTAAAGTCAACATGTTTAAAATGAAAATGACTAGTACAAGGTTTCACGTTTTCTCTTAAGATTGATTCGGCAGCAATGGGGGAAGAGTTCAAAGATTTAGTAGTGGAAACTGGAATATCAGTAAAGAAATTTTCGAAAGCTGTAGCAACTTCAATATCAATATCATAATAAGTTATATTTATTAGCACACGCAGTACATATGACGTCCGAACATTAACTGACTTGTTTACGCTAATAAAATGACATATTTACTTCATGACTTCAGGGCACAACTTCCAGCGATTATGGACACGTAGCTTAAAAATTCATTACGATAGAACTAAATGAAAATTTACCAACGCTAATTTTAGCACTTTATAGGAGTTAGATGGCGCAAGCGCGTAAGCGCGTTCGGCTGCGATCGTTGAACTTAAGCAACTTTCGCAGTGGTCGGTCATTGGATGGGTGAGCAAAAATTACTATCTCGAGCTCCTCCGTGCTTCGGAAGGCACGCTAAGCCGTTGGTCCCGGCTGCATATGCAGTCGTTAGCACCCACCACTGGGCCCGCGTGGTGGGTCATGGCCCAATCTCCTTATTCCATCCATAGGGAAGGCCTGTGCCCCAGCAGTGGGGACATTAATAGGCTGATGATGATGATGATGAATTTTAGCGCTTTTAGTAGCGTCTGCTTCTTTGATTTTAAAATACTCAGGTATTTTAACAAGCACAACTTTTTTTACCTTAGCAACCATTACATTTATTATGCTTAAATCTTTTGACTAAATCGTGTACCATTTATTCTCTCGGCCTTGTCTCATTTTATATATTTCATCGTAAACTACTTTGTACATTACACAAAGAGTCAGAATGAGTTTATTCTGAAGCCTTAGAGTTCATTTTGCTTTGTGGAATCCCCACAAAGGCTTTTATGACGGACTGCCTAAAATTTATAACTGCAACTGGCTGTCTAAAGTCTCTCTAGTCTAGCTTAATGAGTCTGAGTTACAAAGGTCTTTTTCCAGTCGTCGAAATGTAATAGGAGCATGTAAAAACTGAAAGGAGCGTTGAATGGGGTCATCTCAGGGGACACCGAGCTGTCTTCAACTCCGCAGACAAAATTAATCATTTGCAAAATTTAAAACGATGGACAAATTAATTTTAGCAGTTAACTTTGCATCAACTATTTATGGTACGCCACGCTTTTTTGGGTGTCTCGTTTTGAGTTGGATTTATAAATATGCTGATGAAACAATTATAATTTTTGGTTATTTGCTAATTGTTAGACCTGACGCGCGATATACTTTAAAATCGTTAAGTCGTAACCTTGTATAACCTATTTATTTGACGACCTCCGTAGCCGAGTGGTTTGCACGCCGGATTTCATGGTGTCGCCGACTCGAGAAGTCCCGGATTCGAATCCCAGTGGGGGCAGATGTTTGTGTGATGAATACTCCAGTCATGGATGTTTATTATGTATATCTATATAAATATACTTATATATGTACAGTATATGTATTCTATCCGTTACCCTAGTATCCCATAACACAAGTCTTATAGTGCTTACTTTGGGGCTAGGCTAATTGGTGTGAGTGTTGGAAATATTTATTTATTTATTACTGAATAGGGAGACTGAGCCGTGACCCACAAGGCGGGCCCAGTGCGAATTGGTGGATTCTAACGAATGCAGATGCAGCCGGGGCTAACGGCTTAACGTGCCATCCGAAGCAGCGGCAAGCGGAGGAGTTCGCAATAGTAAGTTTTTGGTCACCCATCCAATGACCGACCATTGCGAAAGTTGCTTAACTTTCACGACCGCAGACAGAATGCAATATCCACCTGCGTCATTGAGCTCCTTAATACCATACAATAAATCAAATGTCTACATACACCAAAAGCTAAGTTATTTCATTGCTTAAAGCTTTTTTTGAGCAGAGCGAGCGTAGCAATTGAAGCTCCCATGGATCTTTCAATACGTCTGTTTCGCCTTTTTACTTTGCCTTTTCACTCATAGAAATCTCAACCGTATTTTTTTTCTTTTGTTAAATCGAATCAACAATTCAAGGCGCAGATGGGGACGGGGCCGCAAATTTGAAATTCACATAAATAAAAAATAGTATATCAACAAAAAATACGTTGTCTACGGGATCTTACATATATTTTACTTTAATGAAAACATACTACGAAGTACGACCATATCTCGCACTATAGAAATCAACTCAAGTACCTGTCCATACGTGATCGTAGAAATCTCCGGATTGTATGCATGATTTTCACTATTTTATACGATCCACGTGCTCCAGAATACTTGAAATCTAGGTTCCAGTTTCTGGGTCTCTCCAAACCACGTGATCTTCGCTCTTACAGGCACCTTACCCTTAAAACTCATTTTCACCGTTTTCGTTCCCCAAATCTTTCACCATTACAGCTATTCGTCTTTGGAATGCTTTGCCATTGAATATTCGCAGTGCTCGTAGCAAGTTGGAGTTCAAAAACTAGTGCATGTACACTATCTGACCGTCCAATATTTCTCTGGTCTGCAGTCATCTAAACCATCTTATAGTTATTTCTAACTAATAAAGTGTATGTTATAATAGGGATGATGACTAATTTTTTTTTCTTCGTTTATCAGGTAGGTTATCAAAAAGTATTGGACACGTATTTTTTCTTTTTTCACATAATATAAACATTGCAGAGATATATTGATTTGAAAAGTCGCATGACGTCACGTTTGAGTACACTTATAAGGGAAAATTCACTCAAAAGTGACGTCACGAGCCCCTACTCCCAAACTTTGACGCGCTATAACTTTGTCATTTTTTGGTTGATTGCCCAAAGAAAAAAAACGTGTCCATTATTTTTTGATCATTTAGCTGACGGACTAAATAGAATTTCGTTTAGTGTACCCCGTCATCAACCCTATTTTATATGTATGTTTATTAATTTATATATATGTGTATTTATATTTATATATATAGGGATATTTTATTTATATATAATATATATTTATCGTTTATAGTACAATATAACTAACTAACTCTATCGCCAAAACATCCGTCTTATACACCCATACTGGTTGACAGGTAGAGAATGCCTATGGCATTGACTCCGCCATTTACTGTTTTTGGTAATAAAGAATAAATAAATAAATACTATACACAAGAAATGAAAGAAAGAAAACCTTGTCTCTCTCAAGAATACACAAAAACACTAAAGATCTCCAGATGACCAACAAAAAGGGCGTTTTAAGTTCGCCGTCTTATCTCCTATCGACTCGATCTATCCTTTGTGATTATCGAGCGCTATCTATCTGGGATACTCTCACGTATAAGGAAGGAACAGGAACAAGTGTGAAGTCGGCAATTACCGCGTCTTTATTCGGAGCAATCAGACGTGTCAGCGCGCTCGGCCTTTTTAAATTTAGGGGGGGTTGGGGGGGGTGCGGTAATGTGGGGGGTGCGGTAATGTGGGGAGTAATACGTTGAGACCGCGTCGTTAGCGATAATGAGCTGCGGTACCAGCTCCAGCCACCACAGTCAACGTATCAACAGTAGAATTTGTACCACTATCGGGCTGAGGAGTTCGATGGCGCAAGTGGTTAGCGCGTTCGGCTGCGATCGTTGAAGTTAAGCAACTTTCGCAGTGGTCGGTCATTGGATGGGTGACCAAAAATTTACCATCGCGAACATTTTTCATTTTTTTTTTTTACATTTTTCTCCGTGCTTCGGCAGGCACGTTAAGCCGTTGCTGCCGGCTGCATCTGCAGTTGTTAGCGCTTACTAATCCGCACTGGGCCCGCGTGGTGGGTCATGGCCCAATCTCCCTATTCCTGTACGGAAGGCCTGTGCCCCAGCAGTAGTAATCGGCGAAAAATGCTTATTATGCATACGCACATTCATGGCTGACCTATGGCATATTGTTATGGGGAAGTAGTACAGGAGTGGATAAACTTTTCCGACTGCAAAAAAGGTGCATAAGAATATTAAGCAATTTATGTGTTCTGGATAGCTGCAAGCCGTACTTTGCCAAATTCAATATTTTAACTTTAGCATCCCTATACATATACGCCGTGTGCGAATTTGTTAGGAAGCACCCTGAGTCCTTTCCGTATTACCAACGTCCTCAAATTCTTAGACCACAAAATATATTAGCTCAACCAACCTGCAAATTAAAAATGTTTCGAAGTGGCCCCCTGTCAATGTGTGTGAAAATTTATAACAAGTTACCTAGAAATATTAAAGAAGAGATCGAAACAAATAAATTTAAGTTAATGCGAAAGGAATAGCTTGTTAAAAAATGTTTTTATTCGCTGCGAGAATTTTTAAATGAATAATCTTAATAAATTATTAATAACTAATTACTGAATAATGATATTTTTTAAATAGTGACAATCAATAAATAATGTTAATATAAAATACGTACATGATGTTAAGAAAATATTTATGTTTATTTACTACTAGCTGACCCGGCGAACTTCGTACCGCCTTAGTGTAGCTTTGATGCACTACTTTATTTTGTATAGCTGACCTATCTAATGTATGAGTACCTATTCAATTTGAACTGGAATCTATAATATCCTCCATATAAAAATGAATCCTTATTTCCCTGGTCTCGCCATACCTGAGGACTTTACTAATTTTTATTAAATAAAAAATTTATAAAAAAAATAAAAATTAAAAAAAAAAAATCCGTAAGAATCTTGTACAGAGTATTAGAAAACTACAAAAAAAAAATCAGCCAAATCGGTCAAGCCGTTTTCATGTTATGTCGCGACAACGGAAAACGGGTTTCATTTTTATATATATAGATTTTGCAATGCCCTAGCAGGGTCATGTTTGTATATATAATTATAATTTCTATCTAAGATCAATGTAACAACATGGTACAATGAATGATTTGAACTTTGTAGCTCAATGGCGCAAGTAGTCAAATTTTGCAGTGGTCGGTCATTGGATGGGTGACCAAAAATTTACCATCCCGTACTCCTCCGTGCTTCGGAAGGCACGTTAAGCCGTTGGTCCCGGCTGCATCTGCAGTTGTCAGAGCTTACTAATCCGCACCCGCGTTATCTATTCTATCCATAGGTAAGGCCTGTGCCCCAGCAGTGGGGTTATTAATAGGCTGATGATGACAATCGGGCTATGGGGTGGTGTTTTGAAGACAAGCTTCCACGGTTCCACCAGGTCGATTTCCAGGTCCACAAAGCGACATATAGCATTGCTATAAGCTGCCCTATATCTATGACCCAGTACATGGATGACTGTGGCCGTTTCGTTGTCATATGTTTCAAATTTCGGAAATAAATAAATAAATACTTCTAACACTCACACCAATTAGCCTAGCCCCAAAGTGAGCATTGTAAGGCTTGTGTTATGGGATACTAGGGTAACGGATAGAATACATACACTGTACATATATAAGTCTATATACACACATCAAAAGTGTCTAGGGATCAACATATATTTTTGCAATAACTTTTCTCCTGATTGATATTAATTAAAATTTTCTTTAAGGATTCATCAAATAAAGTGTTTTCGTTTGTCACAGTAACAATAAACCAAGTCACCTTTGCATTAATAAAGAAATTTGCCATTTTCCTAATAAAGGGATTTTTGACATTTGAACCACTAACACAAAAGTTCGAAAAAAAGACTGAAATAACAGTTTTCTCTAAAATTTTATTGGGTAACTTAAACAATTAATAATCCGTATTTCTACCGCGAACACTAACAACACAAGAACATCGGTTTGGCATACTCAAAATGAGTTCATCCAAATCACGCTGTGGAATGGCCGCCCATGTTCGTTGCAACAACAAAAAAAGGTCTTCTTGCGACTGGATACCCTCCATATTCGGCAGAGCTCTTCTCTGTAGCATATCCCATGCATGCTCAATCGGGTTCAAGTCTGGCGACTGAGCAGGCCAGGGCAGGACATTGATGTTAGCTGCGGCGAGAGTCTGTCTTACAACTCTTGCGGTGTGCGGTCGTGCATTATCATGCATTAACTGAAATAAGGGACCGATTTGCACTTGTAGAGGAACGATGACGTCTGATACAATCGTCTCAGCATAAATTTGAGCGTTGAGGTTGCCTCTGATCCAAATCAACTCAGTTCTTCCGCCGATCCAAATACCCGCCCATACCATGATGGTTCCACCACTATAAGGATGGACTTCCTGGCAGGATTTTAATCGCTGTTGGCGTCCAGGGGTTCTCCAGTGTCGTATACGTCTTGTATCCGGTCTCATACCAAAACGAGACTCATCAGAAAAGCACACGAAACGCCATTGTTCTTCTGCCCAATTTCTGTGTTCAAGAGCCCATTGATATCGAATCCTACGATTGTGCATTGCTGTAGGTGGTACCCGTAACGGTCTTCGGGAATGAAGGTTCACTTCATGCAAGCGGTTTCTGACTGTTTGGTCGCTAATTAAGTTCCCTGAAGAGTGATGAAGCCTCACGGCTAACATCATGGCGGTTATTGTTGGAGCTCTTCGAGTTAAGATTTGAATGTATCGGTCTTGTCTCCGTGTGGTGCAGCGATACCGTCCTCCATGGCGCTCAGCCACGGTACCAGTGCTTCGGTATCGTGTCCAAAGTCGACTGATAACACTCTGACTTGTATTCAGAGCTAAAGCCACAGTACGTTGCCGGGAACCAGCTTCTATCATTCCCACGGCTCTGAGCATTTCTTCCCTGCTTAAATGACGTCGCCGCTCCATAATAACGTTGGTTTTAATCAGTAGTAGGGAAACAGTAGCACTAATAATGTCTTCAATGCGTTGTATGTTTTTATAGGGAAAATATTGACAGCTGATTTTCATCTTTTACTCGAATTTGATTCACAGTTCCTGATTCAAATTATGAAATGCACCAAAAAGGATCCATATAAATTTATAAAATCATAAATTTATAACAAAGCCACATCTCAATCTCAAGAAATCCGCATAAAAATGCTTGATCCCTAGACACTTTTGATGTGTGTATATAGAAATGCATATTAAACATCCATGACTGGAGTACAAATGGTCGTATTCATCACACAAACATCTGCCCCACCGGGATTTGAACCTGGGACCTCTCCACTCGGTGACACCATGAAACCCGGCGTACAAACCACTTGGTCACGGAGGTCGTCCGTGGATGGATGGTGGATGGAAAATAAATACAATATCAACTGTAAAAAAGTCTCATTACAATAAATTAGATTTTAAGGAACTTTTGGCACCGTTAACATTAAATAAAACTAGTTTTTACGGGTTAATGCACGAAACTTTACTTATTTATTGACGTTTCGTAGCCTTTACAGGCTACGTCGTGGGAATCAAACTAGAACAAATAAAAGTAAGAACAAGTAAAGGCTACGAAATGTCAATAAATAAATAAAGTTTCGTGCATTAACCCGTAAAAACTAGTTTTATTTAATAAGTGATGTGCGTGAAAACCTAAGAAACAAAATACCGTTAACATTGTTCAAATTGTCCAAGATCTATTGTAACTTGATCATACATTTTTTTACGCTCATCTATGATACTATTAATGTTATCTTTTAAGGAATTTTCTATTGAAAAGAACAAAGTTGACCGACTATTCTTAAACTAACAAATTTATCTTAACCGTTCTACAGTTTCCTTAAAACTCAAATTCAAATCATTTTTATTGCGAATAAAGGTTATTGTTGTGTACAAAAATACAAATTATATTTAGTTCAGCCATATTCAGTCTTGTTAACATGCAATGTTATTTCATTTAGTTAACTATTAATTATATTAATGTAACAATGTCAATTAAGTACTTATATTAATTTAAATTAAAATTTTAATTTGATAAATGAGATGTCTATTATTCGATTCAAATAAGAATAGGAAAGCCAATGACCTTCATCAGTCAAATGCGACTTGAAAAGTACACTTTGCAAAAAAAAAATTGGAACACTTTTTTTAGCACTGAGCTAATTTTTTTTGAGGACCTCCGTGGCCGAGTGGTTTGTACGCCGGGTTTCATGGTGTCGCCGACTCGAGAGGTCCCGGGTTCGATTCCCGGTGGGGGCAGATGTTTGTGTGATGAATACGAGCATTTGTACTCCAGTCATGGATGTTTCATATGTATTTCTATATAAATATACTTATATATGTACAGTATATGTATTCTATCCGTTACCCTAGTATCCCATAACACAAGCCTTATAGTGCTTACTTTGGGGCTAGGCTAATTGGTGTGAGTGTTGAAAATATTTATTTATTTATTATTTATAAATGTTTATTTATTTAATTTTAGAATAGTACTAGACGTTTGTAAACAAAAAACGAAATAAATCATATAAAACTTATAGAAAATGAATACTGGAAAAAGGAAATAATATAAGAACTTTAGATTTATTATAAACACAGGTAATAAAAAGATCGTTTTTATTTTAAATAAAGTTGTCGTTTTAAAACCTACAATAATTGTATTCTGACGACGTAGCCTGTAAAGGCTACGAAACGTCAATAAATAAATAAAGTTTCGTGCATTAACCCGTAAAAACTAGTTTTATTTAATAATCGTTTTTTTATTTTATAGCCGAAAGCATCAGCGATGATGATGACGATGATAATGACTACTCCGATGTAGTGCAGAGGTGAGCGGATATAAAGAGCTAGATTCTGATTAATGTTTTTTCTCACTAAGTGTTAATAAATAAATATTAATAAAAATTTGATATTTTTTCTCACATAATCTTGGTAAATAAGTTTTATTAAAAAAAAACTTAATTTTAATATATAAATATAATATTACCAACACTCACACCAATTAGCCTAGCCCCAAAGTAAGCACTATAAGGCTTGTGTTATGGGATGCTAGGGTAACGGATACAATACATATATAATTATATTTACATAGAAATACATATTAAACATCCATGACTGGAATACAAATGCTCGTGTTCATCACACAAACATCTGCCCCCACCGGGATTTGAACACCGGGACCTCTCGAGTCGGCGACACCATGAAACCCGGTGTACAAACGACTCAGCCACGGAGGTCTTCGTTTATTAACTCTTTGTTTTGTTTGTAATCAGAAATTCTTGTGCCAATAACCCCCAGTGTACACTGCCCCTAGGTTGGTCGCCTGTAATATATTCAATGCGACAGGTCGTGGTCGGTCGGATGTTTGCCGATAGTGCGGCGTACGGCTGGCATGAGTGCAGTGCTGATAAGACAGTACACAAACCTTCTTTAGGGTTCCTCATCTCAAAAAAAAGTGTACAATATACACATGTACGAGTATGTACATATACATATTTCATTTACTAGCTACAAGAGAAAGAGAGAAAGAAAATGTGCGCGTGCACTGCTTTCTCTCACTCAGACTCCAAAATACAAGAGGTTCATTTCTGGGTTGTAGTATTGCATTGTTTAATAAAGTTCCCCTAGATCTGATTGAGCTTCCACTGACTAAATTTAAATCTCAGATCAAAAATACTCTTATGAATAAGGGCTATTATAAAGTTGATGATTATCTGAATGACCCTAATGCATGGACATAGTGTTTCTTATAATTTATTATTTAATGGGTATTAGTCATTTTTCATAACAGTAATATTGTACCTATCTAATGCCGCTTCCTATATACTAAATATAATGTTAACTATAGAATTTATTGTAACTATATATTTATATTCTAAATGATGCAGTGGACGGTGACTTCAGACGTATCTCTGAAATCATTTTTTAACTTGACGACTCTGTATATAACAATACAGGGAAAAAAAAAACAGCCCTTGCTGAGTTTCTTGCCGGTTCTTCTCAGTACATGGTCTCCCGCCGTAGTTTTGCGAACCGATGACGTAGCTTCTTGACCTTCACAAGTGCTTGTAACAGCCTAGACTGAATAAATGAGTTTTCATTTCATTTGATTTCATTTCTTGCTTATTTACTACCCTACTCAACCGTTCCGTTCGCCTCGCCCGAACACACTTTTCGCAACGCGTAACGCAGTCGCCAGCTTCCCCCCAAGTCGAGAAGGCATAAAGAAGTTTCACTTCAGAATGAAAAAAACTTCACGCTTGTATGGTTACTATGTTTTCCATCTGTTCGTCTGCAGCGAAAAATTCGCGCTACTCAACTAGTAGGCAAACCGACTTGGGTGCAACACTATATTAACAAAACAGTCACTCTACACTAATGGACACTTTTTTTTTCTTGTCAACTCATCATCATCATCATTATCATCAGCCTATTAATGTCCCCACTGTTGGGGAATAGACTTTCCCTATGGATGGAATAGGGAGATTGGGTTATGAACCACCACGCGGGCCCAGTGCGGATTAGTGGGTGCTAACGACTGCAAATGCAGCCGGGACGAGCGACTTAACGTGCCTTCCGAAGCACAGAGGAACTCGAGACAGAAGATTTTTGGTAACCCATCCAATGACCGACCACTGAGAAAGTTGCTTAACTTCAACTATCGCAGCCGAACGCGCTAACCACTCGCGCCATCGAGTTCCTCTCATGTCAATTGTTAGTTATTGAAAACCGTACTATATAACTTAAGTTAAGAAAACGGGACTTTTAAAGGACCCTTTTAAAAAAACGTCAATATTATTAAATCAGAAGGGCGGTAAGCAATCTTATAGCCCCCCTGATGGTTAACGGCCACCATAGCCAATAGACGCTCACCGTTACCTCAAAGTTCAAAGTCGCTCAGCGCGCTATGGAAAGGGCTATGCTCGGCGTTTCTCTGAAGGATCGCATCAGAAATGAGGTAATCCGACAGAGAACCAGAGTTATCGACATAGCCCACCGGATTAGCAAGTTGTAATGGCAGTGGGCTGGCCATATTTGCCGAAGAACCGATAACCGTTGGGGTAGACGAGTTCTAGAGTGGAGACCGCGTCTAGGCAAACGTAGTGTAGGACGTCCTCAGGCACGATGGAGTGACGATTTGCGCAAGGTGGCTGGCGGGAGCTGGATGCGACTAGCCCAAGATCAATCTGAGTGGCGTGCATTTGGAGAGACCTATGTCCAGCAGTGGACTATGATGGGCTGTTGATGATGATGATGATGATGACGGAGCACTGGATCCTTTCGCACTGACAGAAACACAGCACCACCAAAAATAGTGTTATTTAACTGTGGTCTTCCTTAACGAGGAGGTTACTTCTCCAGACGTAGACGTAAAGTTGAAAAAAACTGAATAAACCGTCTAATAGGAATATCACTTAACAGATTACTACACGATCGCGGTCCCATAGCTATGACGTATTATCTCATTAACAATTCGTCCAAATTATATGCAGCAAAGAGAAAAGTCTTTTGTTTCAACACTTGAGACATAAATTCACTCATTTTGATAAGAGTTCATTTTTGTTTCTTAGGTTCACACTGCAAGACCAACAGATACTATTAGTTCATTTTGTTTGCATGATTTAACATAAGAAGGAGATAGAAAGCCTCTCTGAGTTTGTTTCGCCTGTTCTTCTCAGAAAGGTCTCCCAATTTTGGAACCGGTGGTAGTTTACGGTAGTTAGGGTCAAATAAATAAACTCAAAATTAGAAAAAATAATTTTAAATTAAGTACTTTATTAACTAAATTAACTACTAAATTCAAACATAGACAATTAAAATTTTAAAAATCTTCCAATGAAATAACCGAACGCTCAATAAAAGTCTTTCGAAGGCAGCTCGACAAAATTAAATAAAAAATCAGTATTCTGACGATGTAGACCTGAAAAGGCTGCGAAACGTCAATAAATAAATAAAATTTCGTGCATTTACCCGTTAAAACCAGTTTTTTTTGTTTTATAAGAGTTCATTACCTTTAAGCATGACGTAAAGATATATTTTTTAATATGGAAAACTACAAAGATAGACATATTATGAAGTCTACTTTTATTTATAACACAATTTTATATCTCTAGAAACGCAAAACCACGAAAAAGTTTATTCAGGTTTGAGTTAATATATAGCCTATGACACTGAAACATAACGAGGCATTCTATTGGTAAATAATTTTCAAATATGGTTGACTAGATCCAGAGATTACCCTACAACATCATAAACGCACAAACTGTATGTAGATTAAAGGAAAATATAACTAGAAAAAATGGCTGGATATTTTTCTAGTTATATTTTCTTTAGATTTAAACATCAAGCAGTTACATGCTTTAAAAAAATAAAAATTATAACTGTATGTAGATTAATTTGTTTCTTCTCTTCTGCCTATGATTGCACTGTGTGTTTGCTAAAGCTTCGGTAGCAAACGTTACATTCGCATGCTAAATGCATTTACTCTGCCTTTCGGTGTGTTTGCACTACGTTGTGTATGATCCACAAACACCCTGCTTCTCAAGCAATATCTATATCCTCGTCTAAGGTATTGGTATCGTTGTCTAAAAAATTAGCACATCTTTGATATTTTAATATTATGAAAAAGTAACATTTGACAATCTGTTAATCATCTGTAATATTTTCACGCTGAACCAACGCCGTCGATGAGTGTTGGTATAAATTGTAAATAAAGCTGTCTTTAGAGAAGAAAAAATTGTGTGTGTCAGCTCCGACACGACTGGAGTTTACTCCTTAAGTTCGATAGTCTAACCAGACGCAAAAAGAGTTTATTTAACTTAAAAAAGATTGATACTGTATGAAAGGGTAAATTAACAAATTAATGAAAATAATATACATATATAAATATATATTTATTCATTTCATATACATTTATTATAACTAATCGACGAAATATTTTACATTAAACTTTTTACAATAGTCAATTTCAGATGTGCATAAATATATCATTAGGAATGTTGATAAATTATGAATTATTATTATCAGACTATTATCATTTTTTTAAATATTAATTAAATCAACATTGTCTGCATTATTAATTACAGTGACAAGTGGTTTATGGTAACTAAAATAAGACACATGGACGTTCGTAGATACGTGGTTCACGAATCTTGAAAATACCGCATCAATGGTTGTACCATACCTCGTTGTCCCCATTGCTCTATCAGAAACAATATCTAAATTCAGTTCAGATTTTAAAATTTTTATTAATGTCAATCCGTCATCTTTGTTTGTCAAAATTGCGCGACATTGGATGCGCACCAAAAACGTAACGAGGGCATTCATCGATAGATTTTACTCCTCACATTATTCTCATACCGGGCCCCTTATCTATGCAAATCGATTCTTAAGGAGTAAACTCCAATATTATTTTTGATATAAAACAAACTGTCACGATTGTAGACTAAACGAGCCTATCTATTGAGAACTTTCGCTAAATCCAAAACAAAAATAACAGTTTATTAATACCAAACTACGACACGTAAGGACAATAAAACTTCCTGGTGCTACCGTAAATAGATTTTCACCTCAGCCCAAGTTCAGTTAGGTCATTGATAGAATGAAATATGAAAGCGGTGACGTCAAACTGAACAATATACCCTCACACAATGATATTGTTACAGTATCCCTGACATTACCTGGGAAAGGGCAAGAATGTAGTGATATGACAGCACGTTAGAAAACGTCCGAAGAAGACAATACATTACCATATTTATTTGGTGGAGGCGTGTGGGCGGAGATAAGTATAAACACGAACACCCGGACGGACTGACGTCATAAATAATATAAGTAGGGGATAAACCCTAAAATAATTCTTTCGGGCGTTTCATCATTTCATCGAAGTAAAATTGATCTTAGATTATTCATGAGAGGATATTATTTTATATTCAGAATTTCTTTTTCTTCGTGTTCAAACACTCAGGCCTACTCGCACTTTAAAAGCTATATAATAATGCTCATTATATCTCTATTTTGTCTATATACCTATATAATAGTCGATAAAGTTGCAATAATGTGATAAACAGAATAAATTCATTTGATTTAAGACTTTGATTTTGTAGAATTTTAATCGACTTCTAAAACGGAGGACCTTCTCAATAAGTTAATAAATTCTTTTATGGCTGAAAATGTAAAAGCCCTGTGAAAATTTAATGAAATTGGAATAAGTAGCATTTTGTAAATCTATAAAATAATGGTGGCAATAAAAGACCAGTTTTTCAAAGACCTTACCAGGACTAACCAAGACTCAAGTTAGTCACATCGGCTAGTAGACTTGGCTAGTTGTTCTTCAGACAATATTAAGTTGGCGTTTAATAAACGTACGAGGAATCCGATGAGGATAATTACTAGGTCAGCAAATCAAATCAAAATCAACGGTATAACTAATGATCTAATAGGCTTTCTAATTCATATACATTTTAAATCATCAAAATGGGTTAATTCGTTGCGATTTTATAACTAATATTATGGTAGCCAATAGCGTCTAAATGAGTGACGTCACAGAGCTCGATCGTGATTCAATCCGGTTGAACTTTTGTAGCGTCTCTACGCAGGCTCGCGCCCGAGCGCTAGAGCGCTGACAGTCACCACGCGGCCAGCCGAAAATCCGTTTAGTAATTTGGTCAATACTTCGTCAATATTTGTCGTAGAACAAAAATTTCACCACTATAGTTTAAGGAATCTTTAGCTCTATAAATCTGCATTCTCAACTAAAATCATTACGGATCCTCATTGGCTGTGTTACTTAACCAAATGGCTGCTACAGGGACACCAGGCTAGAGGACTTCGCTAAGATTTGGACATGTGGACTAGTTAGTTTTTGTGGATGAAATTTAAGATAGTTTGCTATTCAGACACTGTCAGGCATATACATACCTCCAAGCGTAACAAGTGGCTAGTCCGCCTGAAGGGTGAGGGGTAGATCGGGGAGTTGGTTTACCTGGTAGGTACGGGAGCTGGTCGGCTGGCTAGCGGTCTGTGAGACTAGTCAGGTGACGCTGTAAACGGAGAAGCCCAGGATCGGCTAAAGCGGGTGCGGACCGGACTGTGGGTCGGAGGTGGGGTGGTTTGACGTATGCCACGCTGGCGTGAGTGCACGTCAAAGTATACCCGCACCGACTAGCGGCCCTCGGGCTGCTCGCCGCTTGCCGAATGCACCACGCAAGTACCTGCGTCGCTTGTTAATATAATAGCAAACCAACGTGGCGTTGGTCATTGTCGTGGATATAGTGCATTTTTTCTCCCCGTCATGGAAAAAAAGGCATATACATACCTGGCAAAGCTAGCATTGGTCTGAAATATAAAAAGTCGAATTGAAAATTATTACTACATCAGAGTAATGGATCTTAGTGTTAAGATAGAAGCATAGCTCTCTATCTTAACACTAAGATCCATTAATACCAAAAGAAAATTATACCAAAAAAAAACACTCAGGCCATGTGTTTTAAGTTCAGCCAGGCAATAACCTCTATGTTATAAAAATAGCAGTGAAGGCGTGTAGGTGTAAAAGATAGAACAATAGACATATATACTTTTATATTTAGGGACGTAAGGCTCACCTAACCTTAAATCTATTAGCCACGACACATTATTGAAGAAATTGGGGCATTATGGTCGGTCTTATTAAATCATATTTGTCTGATCAAAATCATAAAGTTGTTATTGTAGGAAGGCCAAAGGGGAAGATCTTCCTCCGAGCTGGGTGATGTTAGCTCGGGGGCCGCGGCCCGACTGATATTGTTTGGGCATCGTATATATGAAATGTTAGCTTCCGACTTTTACTTGCGCGATTTAGGCTTCCATACGTTGTAAGTGCAGCGCCGGTAGTGCCATCTCTCGAGGAGGCGAGTGACTATTTCCTCCATGTTAGTTATATGTGGGGCATATAGATGTCGCCGCCACATTATTATTGTTATTGCCAATAAAACTAAATTCGCTGAAGAATTATTGCCATGTAACTCTATAGACATAATGTATCTAATGTGTAGAGTTTGTGTATAGGCCTTGGTACTGCAAGTGTCCTTGGGTGGCAGTGGAGCTTACCATCAGGTGGACTGGCAGCTCGTTTACCTGAATCTCTGAACAATCTGTCTATCTCATCTCTTTAATACCCATATCTAGATTTGCACACGTATCTTTTGTCATACCCCCTTATTAATAAACGAAGACTACGCTTGGATTAGTTACTTCATATTTTGTCTCTGTCTATTGAATGACAAATGGCATTTAACAAGTGACAAGAACTAAACAAGGCGTAACTAGTCTAAGCTTATTCCTTGTTTATTAATAATATAATATAAAAAGTTCCATATGTTTCGCCCTGGGAAGAGCAAACAAAATACTATTAAATTATCTAAAAATTCAAATTTATATTGAGTAATAGTTGCATTTCAAATGTCAATTTAATAATCAAATGTCAATAAAATTGGCCAAAACTATAAATAACATGCCAATATGTACTTGCAATTCAATTATCAAATGTCAATAAATTTGCCATAACTATGAACATAGTAGAATAAAATAAAATAAAATCACAATTTGTCAGTTAAAAAATCTGATAAACTATAATATAATTTATCAATTAACAATTTCTTAATTTTCTGTTTAAACAGATTATTATTTAAATCTTTCAAAGATGTTGGGAGTTTATTATATATTCGAGGAGCCATACAGAATATATTACTTCCCATTAGAGTTTCCCATTTATGTTTACTAATCAAATTTGACTTCTTCCGAATCTTCAACCTCAAATAAAAATATATTCATGACAAAACGGAATTTTATTAGACGCCCCTGAGAGCGGTAAATGCGGACAACAATTAATTTGTTACAACAAAGAACGGTGTGCTAATCTCATTAGATAGAATCACCTTTTATTTATTCATTCATAATCGTAATTATTGTCGTCCCGTCGCGTCTGAAGAGTGTGATCGCTGAAATGTCAGCGGCCGCACTGAATATTAAACGGATGTTTTGGAGGCTCCGCAAAAACGCTACTTGAGTGTTTTATTTCGTGCCGGGCGTGTATTAGGCCAACATTTCTGCTGACTGATGCAATAAAGAAATTGAAGTTTTCACATCCAGAAATTTTACTTTGCTTAAAAATATAGTAACCTATAAGTTTTTAAGTCAATTAAAGTGTTTGTTGCACTATTCGTATCCTGCTCTGATAATATTGTTAATATTGTCGACTTCGTCAGCGTTAACATTAGTTTTATGCGAATCCCTCAGTAACTTAACACTTTTTGGAATAAAAAGCATCCTGCGTCTCAATTCAGGTAAAAAGCTAAAAGTGTGCAAAATTTCATCCAAATCAGTTAATATATAATATTATTAGGCTTCAAATTTTAATTTAGGCATTTAACTACAAAAAGATTTGCAAAAACGGAAAATGCCTGCAATTAGTACGATTTCTACATTGTAGCCAACTACAATGTCAAATTAAGCAAAATAAATACTAGAAGAAATTAATTCTAAACGTCTGTTAAGACTCAGTAGCAGCAGTGCTAATATGTAAAATTTTCACATGGATCACATCCAATGTGGATCTGCGCGAATCTATATGGGAAACGCGCGAATCTATATGGGAAACGCACGAATCTATATGGGAAACGCGCGAATCTATATGGGAAACGCACGAATCTATATGGGAAACGCGCGGATTCGAAGCGGATCCCGCGTTTTCCGCATGAAAATTTTACAGAATAGCATTGCTGGTCAATATTCATATAGTTAAGAATACCGGTTCGATTTCAGCTGTTACTGGAAATTAATAATACTTCTATACAAGAATCTACTTAGTTGGTGGATATCTGTTTTAAAGTATTGAGCAACAGCCAAACTAGTTTAGTATTTGTCTAGTCATTGTATAACCATAAAGTGTGAAATATTGTTACAGTTTGATAGGATAGGTTCGGTAAAAAGGGTCTAGTTGAAAAAAACTCATATAGAGTTTACAAATAAGAAATACTTATTTAATAGGTATTTTTAGTTCGGTTTAGGTTTTAAATATTCTCTACAAGGGAAATGATACATCTGAATGTTGAATCATAAAAACGAAGCAAATAAGCAAACGTGAGTGTCGTAGAACACTCGGTTGGAACGAAGTTAAAATAAAATAAGGAGGAGACACTACTGTGACGTTCGCTATCGATAGAGGGTTCGGTAGGATAAATGACTTGCCAACAATAAGCTTGCATAGTTTATTAAAGGTGGAAATGAAAACCCCGTACCCCAATATGGGTTGAAAACTTATTGTTTCACAGAAACATTTAAGTATTATAATTTATAATCGCTTTCACCAAATAGATCTATCTTTTACGGATTTTGCTGCTGGACTGACAATAATATAATTTTAGACAGCCTTGACGATATTGAATTTTAAACTAATCTTTATTTAGTTAAATACATAAACGACCATTTCAAAATAAATTGGACGAGCAGGTCGAATATGGAGGAAATAATCAAGGAAAACGGTTGAGGTTATGCTGCGCCGTTACACTACTATCAAAGTTACCATAGATGAAAGAAACTACTAACTAAAACTACCATGGATAAAGAGAAAACTACCAAGGGCGAAAAAGCTTCCATAGAAATCTACTGTAACAAGCTACTATAGTGAGATAAAACTATCATTAATGGAGCGGAAACTATTCTATAGTTCAAAACCGTGCCAACACCAAAATTTTCCGCCGTAGTGGCGTATTAATACCCCAATCTAGCAATTCCACTGTGACGGGATAATCTTACATTTTTTTACGCCTGGCCCCCATCCGCGGTACCGTCTGAAAAGGAACTTCGTTCTAAAAACGCTAAAGAAATAAAAAGTATTAAGTAAATAATTATTTAATTTTTGTGCAAAAAGTGGATGTTAATCTTACAACTGAAAGGAAAAAAACGATAGAAGAAGAAAAAAACATAATATTAACCTCAAATGAACTCAAAACAGAACAGAAAAGCTCAAAGCCGCCCCAAGAACGTAAAGCTTAACTAACACAATAAAGTTACGAAAGCAAATGTAAAAAAGTCAAACCAATAAAATCTCCACGTATTCTTCTATCGAATTTAATTCAAATTTGCTGAGTCACACCGCAGTAATTGAAGCACAAACAGGGAAAGAGAACTTCGTACATATTTCCGCTCTTATAATATTACCAATGTAACAGGAAAAACGCGTATGAAGAAGATATATCAACCGACAATTACATAGTAGAAACTGACGTACCTGAGCGTCTTATTTGCGAATATTCGTTGGCGTTGTCAAAATCGATTTCTAAGCTCTATTACTGTCGCTCATTTGGGAATTGACGAAGACCGGGTACAAACATGAACAGAATTTATTTTTTTTGTTAAGAGAGTCAAGGGAATTACTCAATCCCAGTTGATGTTGAGTGTGAGTAAAATTTAGCTATAAGTTATAAGACTAGCATTCTCCATCTTAGAGGTCTAAACCCTTTCGTAAAGCTTGCTATGCTCTTTAATCACCCTCATCTACCATACAACATCCTCAACTCAACCATGCAACACCCACTGCTGCGTAGGTCTCATACAAAAATCTCCATAGTGATTGGTCTTGCTTTTTCCGCATCCAGTATCTGGTCGCGACCTTTATCAGATCTTCGGTCTACCTGGTAGTACCTACACCAGATCGTAGATCTACCTAGTAGTGAGCTTACCCAATGAGCCCAAACATCCGGTGCGCTCTGTCATTCGAAAATCTTTTCCCTTTAACGGCCAGTATTTCACCTTGCTAATTGTGCCATCCACTGCCATTTCAGCAGAGCAATCCTTCAATTGATGTTAATTAGTAAGTACTTCTCATTTCTGATACTTCCGGGTAAGATTATATCGAACATTGTGATCTTTATTACCAGCTTTGTGATCATGAAGGTTCATGAAGGAGGTCCTTATAATAACCTTTATTTAGGGAAAAGAAACTATAGTGTTATTCGGCTATATCCTTCTGTAAGATGGAGTTTCCTTCCTACTCACTGGATGCATCATGGATGTAGCCAATGAATGTAGTGATAATAATCCTAAATCATAACCACAAACAGGTGCTCCAATACAAACAGAAATTTAGCTATGTTCTACCTGACTGTAGATTTGTAAATAGAGAAGCTGCGAGGAGAGAAAAACTCTTTCTTTACAATTATATTCCTCTAAATCTTGTCATTTTATTTTCATTTTGTATTTCTGTGACAGCGATATTTTGTATGCGCGTGAGGAATATTTAAGTAAAGTGCGATTCACATAGGTGACAACTGATTTTTATTCACTATTTTACACACATTTAACCGACTTCAAAGAGGAGAAGGTTTTCAGTTCGTTAGTATATTTATTTATTGATGTTCGGCCATAACTCTGAGATGCATGGATGAATTTTGATGATCCTTCTTTTAATTCTAAAGAAAATATTACTAGAAACTCTGTCTTGGTTTCAAAAGGGCTCCTCATTTCACACAGGGCACTTTCAAAATGTATTGCAACTATTGCTTTAAACATTTTGATGCATCTATAATCGTCAGTTCAGCACCCATCAATCTGCAATTAGACCGCGTGGTATGTCATGGCTATACTCTCTATCCCATCCATCCTTTTTTATATTAAAAGAGTGGCAAAGAAGCGTATGGCTGCCTCGCACCGTTGCTTACCCTAACCTGACCCAATTCCCTACCCCGTGGAACCCTGGAATCTTGCTCATCGACAGAAACACAACACCATCAAAAGGTAGTGTACTTCCTCAGACGGGTGCTCTAATTCGAGCGCAAATATCCGCTTCGCGAGCGCAAATATAAAGCAATATATCGACATTAACTGTCAGACTACTATCAAACTCCACTGTAGTCTGACAGTTAATGCCGATATATCGCTTTATCATATCCCATTTCGGTGGTCATGCTAGAGGGGCTGGACCATAGTCTTAGCCATCGTCGTATCATCACCATCTTATGAAAAGGCCCCAGTAGTTGGACATTCGGTAATGAACGGATGATGAATACTAATATTAATTATTTCCTATCCCAACAATTATGTTAAATTTTTACTTCATCCTCTCTTTCCTTCCTTAGATATATCTGTTTTTCCTGCTATTGATATCATTATGTTTTTCTATAACACCCCTCCTTTTCTCCTTCATATTTATTTATCTTTCTTTTATGGGTTGCCTGGAAGAGATTGCTGCCTAGTAATAATGCCGCCTATATTGTGTACATTCTATTTATCATGTTTTAATTTACTTGTGTGTTTTTCTATGGTGTATAACAATAAAGAATATTATTATAATTATTAATACGTGTACCCTAATCTTTGTAGTCGAAATTTGGTATGGTCATAAAAAAAATGATTGAATCTAAAGAAAAGTTTACTAGAAAAAAATCCCCGCGGACCAGCCAGCGGACGGGACTCGAACCCGCATCCTTCGCTATCCGGGCGAATGCACTGACCATTATGCTACCACGGTCCTATTAGCCGCGTCGAAATTTTCCAAGCCTTAAGCTGCCAGGCAGCGCCATCTCTTCGCATTGTAGGTAACCTACAATGTCAAATGAATACTTTTTCAAGTATTAAACATTTGAAAGAAGAAATAGCAATTACAGTTATGATTTTATTTATTTTTTAAGCATTTAACTGCTAGATGTTTAAATCTAAAGAAAAGTTTACTAGAAAAAAAATTAAAAAAATAAAATCAAAATGATTGAAGTTCAGTGTGAAACGTCCCTAAGCGAATGAATTGACAAATCGCGCACTCGACGTACAAAAACAGTGTAAGCGTGACTTGAAATGTTTTTGGCGTGTTCCAGGCGAAGTGGCGGCGCGGCGCCGGCGTCCGTAGATTATATTTAACATAATACGTGGCGCTGTGTCATTCAATTTATGTGGCGTAAAACCTTATATCACGAGTGCTGTGTTCCACAGATACTCGGGATCGGTTTAAGGAATGAGTGAGTGTGTACGTAAGTACTGTAATAAATGATCGCCTTTTTTGTAATCTGTTTTGTATGTTTCCTGTACCTATATTCAAATGATTTTGCTCCCTTTTTAAGGTTCCAAATTTTGAGGGTTGCGATGGAAGCCTATTAGTAAGCCTTCGTTGTTAGACGGTCTCTCCGAGGGCTGTAAAAATATGTATTTCTATTGCCTGTTTAATAATAAAAAAATTGTGTGTGTCAGCTCCGACGCACGACTGGAGTTTACTCCTTAAGTTCGATAGTCTAACCAGACGCAAAAAGAGTTTATTTAACTTAAAAAAACATATTACAATGCATTGTGCTTGTGAATACCATCGTAGCATGCAACCACGCTACGAGGATTCGTAGCAAACTTGCTACACGGCTACGGGGTTCCAGCATGCTACGAGACTCATCGTAACGTTACCGAGCGTTACACTTTTTCATAAGTGACTCCCAGCCGCAACCTAATTTAAGACGTTGTCACGTCAAAAAGATCGATACTCTATGAAAGGGTAAATTAACAAATTAATGAAAATAATATACATATATAAATATATATTTATTCATTTCATATACATTTATTATAACTAATCGACGAAATATTTTACATTAAACTTTTTACAATAGTCAATTTCAGATGTGCATAAATATATCATTAGGAATGTTGATAAATTATGTAATTATTATTATCAGACTATTATCATTTTTTAAATATTAATTAAAACAAAATTGTCTGCATTATTAATTACAGTGACAAGTGGTTTATGGTAGCTAAAATAAGACACATGGACGTTCGTAGATACGTGGTTCACGAATCTTGAAAATACCGCATCAATGGTTGTACCATACCTCGTTGTCCCCATTGCTCTATCAGAAACAATATCTATATTCAGTTCAGATTTTAATTTTTTTATTAATGTCAATCCGTCATCTTTGTTTGTCAAAGTTGCGCGAAATAGGATGCGCACCAAAAACGTAACGAGGTCATTCATCAATAGATTTTACTCCTCACATTTTTCTCATACCGGGCGCCTTATATATGCAAATCGATTCTTAAGGAGTAAACGCCAATAATAATTTGCATATATAGCAACTGTCTGCAATTTTGATGTCCAATAAGGTATCTTTTCTAGTTGTTTAGTAGCAAATCTTAATGGCAAATACCTACAAGCATGAGCGGCTGTGCTATTCCGTAAAATATTTTACAGAATTGCATTGCAGTAATTTAGTCGAAATTTTTCTTTTGTCTTATGGTCATAGTGATACTGCAGTAAGAAAATATTTCAGCTCGATCCTAATGCTCTATTACACTTTTAGTTTTAATTTTTTACTTCTCTTTGTTAACATATTTATTTTGATAGCGGAGGGTGCGGGTTCGAGTCCCGTCTGCTGCCTGATCCGCTTGGAATTTTTCCTAATAAACTAGTTAAACTTTCTTTAGCTTTAACCATCTAGCAGTTAAATGTTTAATAAATAAAAATAACATCATCATCATCATCAGCCTATTAATGTCCTCACTGCTGGGGCACAGGCCTTCCCTATGGATGGAACAGGGAGATTGGGCCATGACCCACCACGCGGGCCCAGTGCGGATTGGTGGGTGCTAACGACTGCAGATGCAGCCGGGACCAACGGCTTAACGTGCCTTCCGAAGCGCGGAGGAGCTCGAGGTAGTAATTTTTGGCCACCCATCCAATGACCGACCACTGCGAAAGTTGCTTAAGTTCAACGATCGCAGCCGAACGCGCTAACCACTTGCGCCATCGAACTCCTCCGTGCTTATATAATAAAAATATAACTATATTTATTTTTGCTTAATAAAAATATAGCTATATTTATTTTTGTTATCTTAAAAAAGTAGTTCACATTTTTTTTCTGGAGGGAGTCCGGCATACAACTCAATTTTCCTTCAAATCCAGAATTCGTTAACACACACAGTAACATCCTGCTGCTAATTTCAGAGTGTACTTAACGCAGGCCGAACAATCTCGGTGGCCACACAATGAATTAGTGCGACTGAGCGGGTCCTAATCTACTGAACGGTCGCTGCGAATGTCGTGATGCCCCTAAGTAGGACATTGCGTCTGATACCGCGGCTAATTGACCCCTCTCCTACCCCCCGCTGCCCCCTGGGGTATAAGACCCCCCCCTCGTGCCCCCCGTAGAAGCAAAACACTCGGATCCGTCAGGTCAACCGCAGGCTCGGAGAACGTTTTAAGAGATTGCCTCCGGAGTAGTGACGCAGTATAATCCTATTATTAAAACATGTCGATGTTTTCCGTGTAACATTCTTGTGTTTGAAACCATTTCTCGTGGTAATAGGACGCCATTCTTTATAGAATAATATTTACTGTAAACAACATTTTATAAAATTTAAATCTAAAGAAAATATAACTAGAAAAAATTCCACGCGGACCACATATAAAATAACATTATAAAATTTGTTAATAATCCTAAATGCGAAACCGTTTGGTAGTTTATTTCTTTGTTATGCTTTCACGTCTAATCTATTGACACGATTAGGCTGAATTTTTATATAAAGGCAGGTGGGATAACCTATAATCCTGGAAGCGGTTCAAAACTACTTTATTCGTGAAAATAACACTTGAAGGGGATAAAAAGGGGAATGATAAATCACGCGGATGACGTTACGGGCACTCGCAAGTATTTAATAAATACACACATCAAAAAAGTCTAAGCAATACGCATCATTTCTTTGCAAAATATCTTATATATAAAATTCTCGTGTCACAATGATAGTTACCATACTCCTCCGACCTTCGACCTCCGACTCCGGCCTGACCGATTTTTAGGAAATTTTATATGCATATTCCCTGGGTCTGAGAATCGGCTACTATCTATTTTTCATATCCTTAAGTGATAATGGTTGTCCACCTGTAACGTAGTATTCTGAAACCTACAATGCGCCTTCGCGCCAAAATTCAAACTATTGGGTATTGTAACGTAGTATTCTCATATGGGTTACGAGGAATGTTACGTTACACATCCCTAAAATTTTTTTTTGACAGTATTTTTTTTAAATGTATTAATAAAAAAATACATACAACCCCAAATTTTCTCTTCTACCACCTGCCCCTATTTTTATGGCGGTACGAAGTTCGCTGGGTCAGCTAGTATTAGCATATAATCTTTTTTTGATCAGTATACATTACTGTAATATAGTAATAATAGATTAGTAAATGCTGTGGTCTTTTATAAAAGTCTTACAGAATTAAGTCACAGATTATTTTTTATACTATGTTCTTTACACAATCAAATTAGCCAATTCTGAAAATTTGCAATGCACTTATCGATATCGATAATTTTGCAGCAGTCCATGTTTACATCCCTAAAGCAGAATGACCGCATTGGCATTGGTTACGCGTATTTTGACGGATACTGCTCCAGCTGGCGCATTCGCGTATTATCAGAAAATGTTAATGTTTTCTATGGGAAAAGGGTGGCAAACAAACATCCTACTGGTGATAAACGCTACATTTGGAGCGGAAAGACCATCTCTGCAGTTTTACGGCATGGAATGAAAGGGTATGATGTTAATTTGTGTTTAGGACTCTAAATAACGGATTTAAGTAAATTTTTAGATAGCACATGAATATTGATATTCTATGACAGACAAAATAAAATTATTGTTCTGCCAAATAAATAACACCTACTTTTGTTAAAACTGTATTATTTTATGTTCTTTTTCCAACATTTGATGGATGATGGTTGGATTTGTGAACCCAGAATATCGCAATTTATTTGCGGAGTTTGGAAAGAGTCATCATCAGCCTAATAATGTCCCCAATGCTGGAGTACAGGCCTTCCCTATCGATGACATAGGGAGATCAAAGAATTAACATGCTTTCCGAAGCACGGAGGAACTCGAGATAGAAGATTTTTGATCACCCATCCAATGACCGACCACTGCTAAAGGTGCTTAACTTCAACAATCGCACCCGATTGCGTTAACTGCGCCAACGAGCTTGGAAAGAGTGCCAGAGATGAATTAGATATTTTATTTGCTTTGTATGGCTAATTCAATTACACGTTACCGACTGATACGTCCTAAGCTCCCAAAATTCTAATATAAAATGATTTACTTAGGTGTTGAAAATCTAATTCAGGGTAGATAGGCCACCAGCGAGCCAATTTACAAGCATATTATGTTGGCCGTTGAACAAGGCTTTAACTAAAGGCACGATCTCATAAATAACGCTGAATTTGATGTACAAACGCACCGAGGCCTGAACATGTGCCCATATTAGTTGGTTGTTTGCTTTATAAAACTGTTATTTTATCACAAACTTACACTGGCTCTTGTTTCTTCCTTGCATAATCCCTATACTTATTTATCTAGCGATATATGTATATAATATATATGATATAAAAGTTTTCATAGTTTAAAACCTACTCACATGCCAAATGTTATCTACTCCATGTAATCCACTGGTTCATTAGGTTACTAATTTATAAGCATATATATAACTGCTAGATTATTAAATATGAAGAACATATTTACTGGAAAAATTTCATTTGTTACGGGTGCCAGACAGGATTCTGTCTGAAATCTGGAACTAGTGGAATTTATTCTATTTACTTTAGAGCTGTTTCATTGTTATTGCGTAACAAGAAAATTACTTTCAATGCAAATGACAGCTGATGGATACAATAACTCTTTGAATATTTCACCTATTCTTAATGTTAAATGTTAGATAATTCCTATACTATTTCAGCAAATATTTAATATTAGTTTTACACATGCAAACGAATAATGTTAACGGAACGGACTTATATATAATTAACTTTGAAGTAAAATAAAGTTAAGAAGATTTATGAACAAACTACATGTCGATATATATTTAACAGTTAATATTGAAGAATTTAAAGAGAAACTGAAGTAAATACATGTCATTGAATCATTTCACTATTATATATAGAATGTGGCAGTGAAAAGAACAGCGGACCCAAAACACCTCCCTGCGGGAATCCCTCAAAAAAGGAACTCAAGTGTCTGATTTCTTTTATAAAAATTACCTGGCAATTCGTTGCTCAGAAGCAATTCAACACGACATAAAACCTCGTTAAGAGGCGTTAAGGAAATTTCCGAATAAGCAAGTGCTCACTTGAAGCGTTCCAGATGATAAAATTTGCGGGGGATTGACTCAGAAGCCTCCGTGGGGTCGGGACCATACCTTTGTAACGTTGGCACCGGATGAGTTATTACGTGATACGATTACATTTACTACAAATTCTGTGTCTCTATTACGTTTAAAAATAACTTAAATGTGTTATATGAAGCCCTCCCTGACGGAGAGGTATGTACACCGATTTTCAAGATTTCGCACACTCTCAGAGCCAGGGTTCGAATCCCAGTGGGGCAAATGTTTATCCCAGCATTTTTATCTGAGCTATAGCTACATATCCATGTTCCATTATGTATCCGTTCTGTTACCGTAGTATCCCTTTCACAATCTTCACAATGCTTACTTTGAGGTAAGGCTAATTGGAGTTAGTATAAGAAATCTGTATTTATTGTCAGCAGCTGCCCGCGACAACGTCCGCGTTAAAGTAAGTTTTTTAAAGAACCCACAGGAACTTATTTTTTTCTGGTATGAAAAATATCCTATGTCTCAACTCATATAATAAACTATATAAATTGATCTGAATTTCATGCAACTTTTTTAGCCGCTTTTGCGTAATTGATGTGACGTAATACAACCTGTCACGTTTCTAATAATTAGTAGGATTCATTAATTTAACGATTTTATAGAAGATGACAGAACAAGTATGATACACGTAAAACTAAATAAGGTTTAAAACATAATATACTATGTTTATGATTTAAAAGAGCTTTCTTATTTTTTTAACAATAAAGTAGCCAGTACGCGACCACGATTCAATACAATATCACTCGAATTGTTTGAATGTTTTTATTTGTCACAGTTAATACTGACAATAGAATAATCTTTTTTAATGTTATTTTCCATTTTCCCGGCTCCAGATTAATTCAAATGGAATCCTCTCTTGCTCTCTCCTTTTTATATTTTAATAACAAACTACTTCAACCATTATTGCTTTTATAAAATTGTAACGTAATGAAAATATGTTTTAGAAGTACGCGGTTATTAATTACAAACAAAAGGGATACCAAGTCAAAATTTTAAACAAAAATCGTATATGGGTAAGAAGCGCATATCTAAATACTTGAGTTTAAGCAGTTCTTATATTTATTTATTAATAACATTTCACTGTATTTCCTGTTTAGCAGAAATGGCTGCAGTTATGGAACTGATTTCATGTTTTGATTAAGGTTTTTAAGTCTATATTATTTTGGAAGTGCAACTATGTTGGTACAGTTTTTTTGTAACATGACATAGTGTTGTTACTCTATGTAAAATTGTGAACCTATAAGCCTGTATAGAATGAAAGTTTTACTAAGTAGTATCGTTGAAACCTTAAAAGCCTCATAATAGCAATCTTAATAATAGACATCAATTGTATTATTTATTATATTAACTTGTTGTAACAATTAATTATTTTTTGCATCAGAATTTGAATTTCAATTATCATAGCAAAAATGCAAGCTGAAAGGGTAAAACAAAACGATACCACAAGTAGAGTTGCTATCGGTTAGTACGCCAGCATCAATTCTTATTCGATATAATACTCCTGTCAAGAGCACTCGATTACACAGCGAGCAAATAGAAAAGTCCCATTTCCAAGGATCTTAGTAGCAACGTTCCGCTGTAAGAGAGGTATTATACCAAAATCTATAGTTCAATTGTCATTGTTATTTTTACCTATTATAATATGAAACAGCGCTCTTTTCATTTAGTTAGACTTTCCACGAATTAATTAGGAAGTTTTGAACAGAGAGATAGAGAGCCTGGAATAATATAACGTTAAAATCACTACTAATTACAAAATAACAACGCCACGATTCATTTTGTTTTATTCTGCTTAAACTGTATTATGGTTGCTAGGAGGAGCTCGCTTGTGCAACGGTGGGAGTTAAGCGACTTTTGCAATCATCATCAGCATATTAACTTCCCCACTGCTGGGGCACAGGCCTTCCCTATTTTAGGAATAGGGAGTTTGGGCTATGACCCACCACGCGGGCCCAGTGCGGATTGGTGGGTGCTAACGACTGCAAATGCAGCCGGGGCCAACAGCTTAACGTGCCTTCCGAAGCACGGAGGAGCTCTAAATAGTAATTTTTTTGGTCACCCATCCCATGACCGACCACTGCGAAAGTTGCTTAACTTCAACGATCGCAGCCGAACGCGCTAACAGCTTGCGCCATCCAGCTCCTCGACTTTTGTAATGGACAGTCAATATGATGGGTGATCAAAAATCTATTGTTTTGAAAAATCCTCTGTGCCATGTGAGTATGTGGAATACTTAGGTGAACCGTTGGCCCTGGCTACACCTGCAGTCATTACTAGTCATATCCTCTTTCATACAAAGTAAAGGTATATGCCCCAGCAATGGGAAAATTAAAATCTCTAATTATCGAAGACTGAGAGAAAAAATGCGTTATAAGTCTTAGTCTTAGTAGTACGGCGGGCTGTTTCTGCAACTCGACACCCAGTGCCTATTTTGCGTGGGGATTAGCATCGGTCCTGCCATCCCAGCTCCTCCAGAAAGCTCAGCAGTCCCCGAATGTTGCTGCAGGCCTCTACTATTGTCTTCGGGCTTTCCATTAGAGAAGTCCTTTGTCTTGCAACGCCCCTGCACTCCAGTAGGACATGGGCGCTCGTCTCATCCGCCTCCAGGCAGGCTCTGCACAGAGTGCTGTCAGAAATACCTATATTACAAAGGTGTTTGTTGAAGTAGCCGTGACCCGTGAGTATACCCACGATTTGTTTCAGGGCTTGTCTAGGTAGTCTGATTAACTTACGTGTTAGCTGCAGGTTTACCTTAGGAACGGGTCCCTAGCTTGCCTGCAGTCCGTGAGTTTTGACCAGTATTCGTCAAAATGCATTACAACTACGACAATGACCAACGCCGCATTGGTTGGCTGTCAACAAACTCTCGCGACGCAGGTAATTGTGTGGTGCATTCGGCAAGCGAGCAGCACTCTCCAATTATCCTAGCCCCAAAGTAAGCACAGTAAGGCTTATGTAATGGGAGACTAGGGTATCGGATAGAATACAATATATACTAATACCATATTTCATTCTATTTTTATTTAGAAATACAAATAAACTAAGTACAAATGCTCGTGTTCATCACATAAACATTTACACCGAGATTCGAACCTTCGACCGCTGAGTAATCGACACCTTGAAAACCGACGTACATACCAAGAAGGACGTCAAAAAGGTTGATGATGCTGTATAAACTCGATCAGCATGTTTGCGATTGATTGTTCACATTCACATGGTGTCGCCGCAGCATCTTAAACTCACAAGACAATCACTTGATGGTTAGTTTCGACGTGGAATCACTTTTCACAAATGTACCTGTGGTGGACTGTTTGGAAGTAGTAAAGGTGAAATTGCAAGACAATAACATCCCGACGGAATATGCCAAGTTTTTGCATCATTGTTTGACGACGAACTTCTTTATATACCAGGGTCAGTACTACCTCCAAATAGATGAGGTCGCAATGGGCAGTCCGGTAGCTCCAGTCGTTGCCAATATATGGATGGAGTATTTTGAGGAAAAAGCTTTCGCCACCGCCCCCACAGAAATTGCACTATGGAAGAGGTATGTTGATGACGTATTTTGTATATTGAGAGGAAACAAAGAAGATGTCGAGGCTCATTTGGCAAATTTAAATGGAGTCCATACCAAAATGCATTTTACATATGAGATGGAAGAAGAACGAAGTCTGGCATTTCTTGACGTAAAGATTCGGGTGCGGAATGATGGTTCGCTGAGTCATTCCATTCACCGCAAACTCACACACACAGACCGTTATCTCAACGCCTCTTCGCATCACCACCCCAGACATCTAAACTCTGTAGTGACTTCACTGACAAACCGTGCATATGACTTGTGTGACAAGGAACACCTGCACGAAGAGTTGGAGTATGTACGGCGGGTCCTACAGAATAATGGATACAAGGGACAGTTTCCACCCAAACACAAATTAAGGCACCAGACACACATTGTAAGCAGGCAACCAGTATTTTTGCCATATATCAAAGGAGTGACAGACAAGATCTCGAACATACTTAATAAGTACTCACTGAATACTGTCTTCACTCCTTTACAAAAAGTGTCACAGTTTCTACGATCTCCCAAAGACAACTTCCCTTTGGAGAAACCTGGTGTATATAAGATCGACAGCAGCTGTGGTAGTTCATATATTGGCCAAACGAAGCGGACAATAGCGTGCCGAATGAAAGAACACATAAAAGCAGTCAGAAACAATGATACGCAGAAATCAGCTATCGCTGAACATTTAATCGATTCGGGTCCGAATCACTGGATTGAGCTCCATAATCCACAAATCATCTCGACAGAACGCCACTACATACCAAGATTGGTCAGGGAAGCGATTGAAATAACCAAACACAAAAATTTCAATCGTGAGGATGGGTTTAAATTGTCAAGTGTCTGGAATCCAGTGGTTCGTATGTGCAAAAACCGTAAAAATCAAAAAAGTGTCGTTCCGCGATCGGATACTGTGAGTATTGTGTGTCGGGAACAGGTGCGAGTGAATAGAGAGAATGTGACCAATAGTAGGGGTATCGAGCGCAGTAAAAGACGACGTCAGAGGGTAGACCGATATGTCTGCCAATAACATCTACCCGCAATTACTTCAGTTACTCCGTGATCATGGCGCTTGCAACAGTGCCGAAATATCGGAGACTCATAAAAAACAAGGTACATGGTAACAATCCCGTTAATAGCTATAATCAAACTCATTTATTCAGTCTAGGCTATTACAAGCTCTTGTGAAAGTCAAACGCTACGCCATCGGTTCGTAAATCTACGGTGGGAGACCTTGTACCGAGAAGAAATCGGCAAGAAACTCAGCAAGGGCTATTTTTTTCTCCCTGTTTTGTTTCATACAGTGTCGTCAATTGAAAGATGATATCAACAACTAAAAACATGTGTTGATGTCATATTTCATCACATTAATATTATTAATTAACAATAAGTTAAGTATAACTAATACAATTTTCAACCAAATTAGCAAAGTTAAACGACTTAGTCTATTATGTTAAGCCCAAGGTGCCTTATCATTTATAAAATCTTTAACTGTATAGTAACCTTTCTTAAGGAGACAAGTTTTTATACACACTTTAAACTTATTAAAAGGTATAGGACACCCGGCATTTTGTGCCAAAGTTGTATACTTTTTTATTTTTTTTATCTGTGTATCATAATTGGGTAACGTAGTCTGGCAATATTTGTCATCAGCAGCTAGCTGTCAATGTCAAATACGTAGGTTAGTCAATATAACTTCTATATGTAGCCGGGTCGTCAAGAGAAATGACGGATAAAATGGCAATCAGAGCAGAGAACATTTACAATCACAGTTCGCGGGAGCGGATGCGAAATGCGAATGATTTTTGTCTTTGTATTTTAGGATTGTCAAATTGACATTTGGTTTTTTATTTAGAAAAAGCAAAGGAATAATGTTTTTCTGTCCCTTGAAGATTTAGGGTTTCCATATCAAAAAATATTAATCATTATATAACTTCTTTCCACGATTCACTAAAAATAAGGCAAAAGTAGTTTTATTTAGCAAATAATTTTGGCTTTATTTTGAGATCAAATTCAATTGTATACAAGTTTAGCATTTTTTCTATGATAAGTGCCTCCTTTATTATTTCTTTTGGTATTTTATTATAGTAACATACACCTTGCCCCACAAATGAACCAAGAACCTTTTGGAGTCTCAACTTAGAATCTCAATACCATTGAGAGACTTTAGCTGAGGTCGAGTAATTTGGCAAAACATTAGCGGAATTAGATATTTAAATCATATTAAAATCAAATTTTTATAACATGGTTATACCGTCGGTACCTACTCTTATTGTCATTGTTCACAAAAAAATGACGATCATTTGCTCTTGTCGGTCATTGAAGCCAAACCTTAATTAGGTGACAAAAAACATACGGCCTGCCAAATGAAATAAGGTCAAGTCTTTTTACGCTCTTTTAAAGAGCCCTATATTGTGCCCCGGGGGAAAACCATCCCAGGAAGTTCACTTCACAAACATTTCCACAAATATCCCACTTAATCTGTGTTTATAAAAATAAATTCATTGTTATATATCAAAAGAGCTCGATGGTGCATTTGGTTTGCGTGTTTGTCTGCGATTGTTGAAGTTAAGCAACTTTCACGGTGGTCGGTCATTGGATAGGTCCCCAGAAATTTACTGTCTCTAGCTCCTCCGTGCTTCGGAAGGCATTCCAAGGCATTGGTTGCGGCTGCACCTGCAGTCGTTAGCACCCACCAATCCGCACTGGGATGTCGTGGTGGGTCATGACCTAATCGCCCTATACCATCCATTTGGAAGTCCTGTGCCCACGCAATGGGGACATTAGTAGATATATGATGATATATGAAGAGAGGAAGGAAAAAACTACACATATGTACAATCCTTATTAATTTTAAAGCATGTAACTGCTTGATGTTTAAATCTAAAGAAAATATAACTAGAAAAAATTCCACGCGGACCAGGCAGCAGAGGGGACTCGAACCCGCACCCTTCGCAATCCGGGCGAATGCACCAACTATGCTACCGCGGCCCTCACGGACCGCGTCGAAATTCTTCTAGCCATTCTTAAGCTGCAAGGCAGCGTCATCACTTCGCATTATAGGTAATCCACAATGTCAAATGATTTAAGATATTAATTAACCACAAGAAGTGAGTCATTAAATGCAAATGGAGGCGACACGCCTTGGCTTAGACTACCTGATAATGTTTTACGAGCGCAACACGATAATCTCACTACAGGCGAGTAGCTTGAGCTCATCTTAGGTACTGAACTTAATTAAGTTATGCTGTACACTGAAGATCTTAGATAAGGGTAATTCAACTTCAGACAACTTATGAGAATGGCTAACAGGGGTGTGGTAACACAGCCATGTAACTCACTCGTGTGAAACTATCCTTATTGGGTACGGGAGGTTGTATGGCCCGCCCTCGCTTCGCTTCGGTGTAGAGCTGAAGTGTAGACTAAAGTTTTTATTCTCAGGCTTGTATTATACACAATGATATTCATCTATGATTCTTCTTATACCTGCATGCCAAGTCTCAGCCCAATCGGATTAAAATTGACAAAGTTTCATACAAACTTTCATTCCCTATTTTATCCCCTTGGGGGTAGAATTGATCAAAATCCTTTCTTAGCGGATGCGTACGTCATAACATCTACCTGCATGCCAAATTTCAGGCCGATCCGTCCAGTGGTTTGGGCTGTGCGTTGATAGATCACTATGTCAGTCAGTCACCTTTGAGTTTTATATATTTAGATTACTTACCTGTGTTCTTTGTTGTTATTGTTTCGCTTTATTCCGGCATTCGCAAATCACCTTTGCCATAAGGCGCTGGCTGAAAATCAGCGGTGCTGTGGTATCGCGCAAGCGTTTACCACAGAGCATATCTGTCAAGAGGAGCTCGATGGTGCAGGTGGTTAGTGCGTTCAGCTGCGATCGTTGTAGTTAAGCAACTTTCGCAGTGGTCGGTCATTGGATGGGTGACCAAAAATTTCTATCTCGAGTTCCTCCGTGCTTCGGAAGGCACGTTAAGCCGTTGGTCCCGGTTGCATCTGCAATCGTTAGAACCCGCCAATCCGCACTGGGCCCGCGTGGTGGGTCATGACCCAATCTCCCTATTCCATCCATAGGGAAGGCCTGTGCCCCAGCAGTGGGGATATAAAGAGGCTGATGATGATGATGATGATGATATCTGAGGCAGCGTCCTTACACGGCACGCATCTAGTAATTAGTTCCATGTTTTATTATTACGTCTATGTTTTTAACTATTATATAACCATTTTGTTTTTCTAAATTAATGCTATGAAGGCCATTAAAATTATTTTTTCTTTATTGGAGATACTGTAATGTAGTGTGAGTGTGACGGACGTGAGGGAGATCAGGGAAATTAAACGTAAAAAAAATAAAATTCACAAAACTTAGTTAAACAAATGTATGAACCTATTTACAAAGCGAGACAATGACAAGTTACAAGAAAAAGAACAAAATTAAAAACTATCAAAATCAAATCTTTATATATGAAACTCAAAGGTGACTGACTGACATAGTGATCTATCAACGCACAGCCCAAACCACTGGACGGATCGGGCTGAAATTTGGCATGCAGGTAGATGTTATGACGTACGCATCCGCTAAGAAAGGATTTTGATCAATTCTACCCCCAAGGGGATAAAATAGGGAATGAAAGATTGTATGAAACTTTGTCAATTTTAATCCGATCGGGCTGAGACTTTGCATGCAGGTATAAGCAGATGAATGTCATTGTGTATAATACAAGCCTGAGAACAAAAACTGTAGTCTACACTTCAGCTCTACACCGAAGCGAAGCGAGGGCGAGCCGCTAGTTCATAATAAATATACATATGGATGTCGGTTCGTCACAGTAAGTTTTAATAGAGGTTTCTCCTTGATACGATCTAATTATCTTGTTGTACAGTAATAATAATAATGTTTGTTTTGTAAAAGTTGTAGGTACATGGTAATATTCTTATAAATATGTTTGAACTTAGGCCTTTATTTCACACATAGAACATATAGACATTCTCAGCCAAATTAGTGATAATTCTTTATATTGCAAGTATGATTTCGCTTATGCGGAATATTAAATTAGCTAGAACTACAAATACCTTTAGCTGTTATAATTTTTATTTTTTTTAAAGCATGTAACTGCTTGATGTTTAGATCTAAAGAAAATATAGCTAGAAAAAAATCCACGCGGACCAGGCAGCAGGCGGGACTCGAACCTGCACCCTTCGCTATCCGGGCGAATGCACTGACCAATTATGCTACCGCGGCCTTCACGGATCACGTCGAAATTCCTCTAGCCATTCTTAAGCTGCAAGGCAGCGCCATATCTTCGCATTATAGGTAACCCACAATGTCAAATGATTTTTTACAAGTATTAATTGTATGACGGTCAGCGTGGATTTTTCAAGCTATATTTTCTTTACCTTTAGCTGTTGTTTGTATAAAAACATGATTGATTGTATATAATATAACATAACAACAAAACGAGGAAGTTGTACAAGACAAATCGCAACAATAATGAGTCGTTAGTCATAATCGACGTTCCTCAGGCGAACGAAAATATTAAGGCGAATAGATGACCATTTATTATACGACTCATATTTCTTTTATGCTGACCCTACCCCGGAAGAAAAACATGAAATATGCCAGTTGCTTGACGTTTCATATGAGTCAACGAAGAAAATAAATGTAAACAAAAAACGGAAAAGCGTTTCCTACTAGTTTCATACTGTACAGTTAAAATAATAACTCGTAGAAAAGCAAAAGATAAATGCTTGGCTCTGGTTGTGTATATTTTACGGAGCACAATCAGTTTAGTGGTGCGTATTTATTTTATCGACTCCGGGAGCAAAACAAAACCATCTGTCGTAGCCCAAGGAATATAGTAAACCAAATAATAAAATTTTGCCGCTCTCTAGCTTTTTAAAATATGTTAAATAGCTTTTTTCTTCCAACCCGAACGTAAGACTACGAACTATTGTTCAGCACGATGCATCTGAGCTACGAACGCAAGTAGGAACGCTACGAATAGTTGATGTGGCTACGGAGCGCTGCTACATCTAGTACGTACGACTACGAACTATTGTTCAGCACGATGCATCTGAGCTAGTTACGATAGCTCAAGAGACAGACATCGCGGTCATACTTGATCGTAATGCAACATTTTGCCGCACTCTAGTTTTTGTACAGATGTTAGGGTAGGTCACATAACAAGCTTAAGTTAAAAAATCGGGGAATGTAGGGTGGTCTCAACTGGCCGCCAAATTGGAAAACGCATTCATCTTTTTTGAAGTTATACTTCTTTAGGCGCGTTATGAAAAAATGATGAGAGTGAAATTTGATGAAGTTGGTCGCTAAAGCGACCAACTTCATGCGTTACTTTTGTGTTTACCGCACGTTAAGAAAATCTACCAACAAAATAGAAATAGAATCTCTATTTAGTGGGTGCTAACGACTGCATTATGAAGGCCTATCAAAAGTATTTATTAATCTGGAACAACGGAACCAAAGCGCGATTCAGGAGACTACAGCGCCATCTCTTGACCATTAGTGTAGTAGAACCAAAAATCACGTCTTTATTTTTTGTAATAAAGTAACAGTTATAGGTATTCATATTTATAATATTTATCCACATGTTTCTAGTTTGTATATTCGGAATACGTGTTTGAGTTTCATACAAGTGCAAATCACATATGTTCTAATAAATTATATTCAGTAGCGATTTTTATTGAATATTTTGATTATTTATTTATTTTTTCAAATTAAAACTGAACTTTATTGACTGTGTCCTTTTCCAGACTTTTTATTAATTTATTGTAATTAATTATTTGCATGCAATTAAAAACTAATTTTAAACGATGCCAAAGAAGGATAACTTCTCACGCGCCTACATAAGTACACGCACCCATTTTTTTATTTTCGATATTATTAATAGATTCTATACTTAAATTACTTTGTTTTTGCGATTAATTAATAACAATCCAACAAAAACATCAAGGGGCAGCTTCAATTTGGATGCAAGTAAGTGAATTTTGCGGATACTTCTGTAACTTCAATTCAATGCCTCTGTTTGCGTCAAATTAACGACTCATAACTTTAAAAGTATATATTTAATAAAAATAAGTGTTTACAAAAGTTGTAGGGTATTTAATGACGAATAAAAATTATATTATAAGACGTTTTTATCATTAATTGCATTTTTAAGGTTATATAAAGTAAAAACTACAAATATGCATAACATAATTTCATGTAATGTGTATTTATTATTTTATAGTTTATGTATGTGTATATATATATATATATATATATATAAATGTATGCATGTATGTGTGTTTGTATGTATGTATGTATTTATTGTAAGTATTTGTGTATATTCATATGAAAATATATTTATGTATGTAGTCTTAGATAGGTATATAATCTACAAGTAGATACTTAGTGCACATGTCTACACCCGCTTAATTTTTTCTCTCACTAAACCTTGGTTGGCTGGAAGAGATCTCTCTTAGAGATAAGCCCTCCTTTGCTCACATATTTATGTTTTGTATCTTACATTTGTTTTTGTGCAATAAAGAGTATTATAAAAATATTACGCACCACAAAATTTATTGTTTCTTGAATAACAATTTCAACAATGACGCATCCATTAATTTGGCTTTTTAATATTTCACGTTTTGATGTGAATCAAAACTTATAGTTAAGAGATACAAATCTATAATTTCTCTGGATCTAGCTAATTAAAGAATATGAACTGAGTGGTTATCCATAACTTAGATGTGTATAGTTCACATACAAAGCCCCCTAGCTCTTTTGTAGAATGAGCAATTTATTATAGACTTAACCTCTATTCATTTTGAGTTCAATGCTATTCAGTACAGCGATAAAGATTCAGGAATCCGACTGGTCCATTAATTATGGCTTGGTGCTCATCTATTCGTTGTTAGAAGTAAATATGGTTCAGACCAAGTAACTCCTTTGTGAGTTGGTGTAAGTCGATGTAATTAATGTGTCAAGTGTTGGTTTTGTATAAAGCTTAGATGGCAACGGAGTATATGTACGTGACTTGGTTTAATTATGAAAGACTAGATATTAGCTGATAATAATGAAACGATGGGAAAATTACTATTAGACTTACCATCAAAAGTTGTAAGAATTCAGATCTACCGTTGCTTACCAGGCTTCATAAAATCAATAATCAATTTTCAAAGGGCTGTGTGTACGCTCTGAGTCCCTCTCTATCAATATCAAACGTTGAGCAACAATAAATATTAATGCTTTTATAAAAAAAAGTACTTGTGAAATATTACAAGGTATCTGATTATATTGCAAGAAAAGTTCTGCTTTGAAATGAATCTTTTCAGCAGGCTATTTCTGTTTTATTATGTTATTAGTAACAAAAAAAAATTCACCAATAAAATAGTTATTCAATTTTATTCACATCGTTACACAATATTTTTTAACGTTTATAGAGTATTAGGTATTTTATTTGTTTTTCCCTGCCGCTAAAATGTACTAAACTGGATATAAAGGGGAAAAATATGGACGATTAAATGAGTAATAAATAATTTATCCTTCAGTTTGATTAAGGTTTTTTTTACTTTAACTTTGTGAGAGAAATCACACTAGCAAATTAATATTCAAATGCAATGTCAAAATTGATATATTGCTTTAATAATGCTGATGAAAGATATAGGCTTATCGCGATGTTATTAAAGCATAACAGGGAAACAAAAGTTCTAAACACTCACTGAAATAGTGAGAAGTATTGATGATACTAGACCATAAGTTGCATTGAGTGATTCCGGAGAATTGATTTGGTTAAAAAAATGGCTGTCTTTAGGAGTAAGTATATCTAACGCTGTAAAAAAATGTTAGAGGCCTATTTTTGAAATTGACAAGGAAGCTAATGATGTTGATGATCATAAAAAATGTAAACGTGAGTGTCGTGGTACAATCAGTAGTAATAAAGTTAAAAATAAACATTAGTGTAAGTACACAACTATACACACAATACGCTATTAAACAGTTGACGGTCTTGATGGAAAATCGTGACGGAAAAATCTTTTTTTTTTTGCCTAGACTCACCCCATCTGCTAAATCCTTACCGTTCGACCACTGATGAATTAGTGAAAGATACATTTTATCAATTTTACGAAAAGCCCTCATCATTTTTTTATAAATTACTAGCTGACCCGACAGACTTCGTCCTGTCAAAAAGATTTGTAATGTGGCAGTTTTTGTGCCTACGTATTTTAAAAAATTCTCCTGAACAGAACCGTCACCCTGGTGATAGGGCGTTGTGAATAAAAATAATTAAATAAAACATATATAAGGATTCAAAAGTAAGTAATCGCTTTATTGTTAATCATGTGAATCATAATTATTATTATTATCATTGTAGTGCTTTGTGGTATACGATGTTTTTTGTTTGATTACCTGGCGCATAGATAAACAAATCTGATGGTTTTCCAACACGGGAACAGGCAACATACAATTGACCATGTGAGAAACATGGGTTTTCTAGATTAATACCACAAACACTTAATGATTGCCCCTGGGACTTGTTTATAGTCATAGCAAAAGCAAGCCGCACTGGAAACTGTAGTCGTTTAAACTCAAATGGCACATCAGTCGGAATCATTGGGATGCGCGGTATGAGAACATCTTCTCCTTTATACTTTCCTTTGAGTATAGTTGCTTCTATCACATTGTTTAGTAATTTTTTTATCGCTAACCGTGTACCGTTGCAAAGACGCGGTTGGTTGATATTTCGCAACATTATAACCACCGATCCAACCTTTAATTGAAGATTGTGAGGTGGCAATCCTGGCAAATCCAGCGAGTTTAAAAATTCCGGTGGATAGTTGACTACATCATCTTGATTAGTAGCCGAATCAACTGATTTATATATCCTCAATTCGCCTGTAATTTGTTCTTGAATTTTGAAATTTAATTCATTTACATCTATGTTTTTTGCAGCCAGTATAGCTCGTTCGCTCAACCAATCATGGTTTCTGTAATTTTGAGAAACATCTGGAAACACCTTCTGAATAAGTTCATCTTTTGATCGAGTTAACTGACAAAAACTTTGAGGAAAGTTAATGCAGCCAGTCAACATGTCTATAGGAAATTTGCCATTACCAATGTCAATGAGTTGTTTAGAGAATATGTTTCCAGATTGGTCATTTTGCAACTCGACACGCATATTCTTGCTTAAATGAAGTACTTTGACATGTTTCCACAAATTGGAGGACTTTAGACATGCATTGAGTTCATCAGCTGGCGTTGATCGTGGAATCACTGGCAATGTTTGACGAAAATCTCCTGCTAATAAAATCATTGCACCACCAAATCGGTTATTATTGCTCCGTAGATCTTTTAAGGTTCTGTCTAAAGCCTCCAAAGATTTTTTATGTGCCATCGTGCATTCATCCCAAACAATCAATTTACATTGCTGCAAAACCTTTGCCATTGCAGAGTTCTTCGAAACGTTGCAGGTTGGAGTTTCATTGTTTTGCATATTTAATGGCAATTTTAGTGCTGAATGGGCTGTTCGACCACCTTCAAGCAAAGTTGCTGCGATTCCCGACGAAGCGAGTGCAAGTACAATTTTATTTTGTGAGCGAATTGTTGCTAATATTAATGAAATCAAAAAAGTTTTTCCTGTACCACCAGGTGCATCTAAGAAGTAAATCCCTCCAGTTTCATCATTTGTTACTTTCATAAGAGTTTCAAATACATACTTCTGTTGTTCATTTAACAGTGGAAGATTTGTTTGAATTAATTCTTTCAAAGCGTTGAGATCATACAGTTTTTCTCGATGCAACTCTTGGTTAAAAGCGTCATGCATTGGACGATTGGGCGCGGTCAGGCCTAATTGAATTAATAGTTTGTTTGACATCATCAAGCACATGTCCTCAATTGAAATCAATGCTTCATTGTAAATTTCTTCACTGATTTGTATATTTGGATTTCCCATTCTATTCCGTATTTGATACAAAATATCATCACACATATAATCTTTGTACTTGATCCACAAATCAATTGGGTTTGATGGGAAGCATGTAGATATGATTATAGAAAACAATGTTCGTATTTGATGAGCGTGTGATGATATTACAGCATCATTGAGAGTTTGATCCCAATGAGCGTCATTTTCAAGCAATTGCAAACGTTGACAGGCTTCTCTGTAGGATCCACACAATTCACCATCAACAGTTCGTAACTGTTGGAATGATGTTGGGCCACGTACATTGACTAATAGCAGTCGTAAATAAAAACATTCATCATTGCTTGGATGTACTGAATAAATCCGGCCAATCGCATCGGTGGAATATACATCTGTATATCCTGGAACTGGTTTTCCTTGTTTCCGTCGTATAAATCTCCTTGAGGATTGATTCCAGGTATAATATTTTGGCATTTCAGAATATAGCAATGTTTGTGCGAAATCATCGATTTGGCATGTCTCAAAAAAACTGGTTAATGTAGTAGATGGTGGCTGAGCAGCTCTTTGTACTGCGTTCTGTGCTGTAAAATACACTCTTTGTCCATTTTCTAAATGCACAGCTAAGTGAACAACAGAAGGGTGTCTCTCATGAATAGGAAAAGAAAATATTCGCCAAACTGCTTCATTACTACTGACATAGCGGCCCATTTTGTATTGGGTAACTTCATCATTGGAATTCTCTGCACCAATTCCAATCACAGCCATATCACTCCCTTTGGTTACATATTTGCAAATGTATTTAATAGATTTCACTGAATGGCAAGATTCAACGTTGATGTGTGCTTTGAATGTCTTTGATAAAATGGGTGAATATGGAACAATCCAACGATTATCTATTTCAATATCTTGTTGATTTAATTTGACAATTGTTGATTTTCCATTGTCTGCTGTCGATCTGCGACGATACAATGGATAACCGTCATTACCAGTAATTGTTTCCGATATTAATGTCTGTGGATATCGTTTTGAACATTTACCATCCATCATACACGGTGAATTTTGATTAAGAGTTCCACAGGGACCATGTATCATGTTTTTGATAACTACCTCATGCAATCCAGGATCTACTTGTACATTAGGGATTTCAGCTGATATCACTGCATCAACTTCATTTGGCCTTATCTTTTCAACCAACCAAATCAAAATGTGTGCATGTGGCAATCCTCGTTTCTGCCACTCCACAGAATACATCCAGCAGCGTGTCTCACCAAACACATTATGTTTTACGATGAAATCCATTAAAGATTTCAACTTTTGTCTAAAGACTCTGGCTGTAATATCATGACGATCAATGGGTGATTGCCCAGGGAATAACTCCTGCTTGATTTCTATCCATTGCGGATTGCATGTAAATGTGATGAACAAATCTGCTGTACCATAATGACGAACATACGACATGGCATCTTGAGCATATTCGTGCATATGCCGAGGGCTTCCGATGTATGTTGCTGGAAGAATAGTCATCCGACCGACATTCTGTGCATATCCATCAGTATTAATCGCATCTCGAAGGTGAATATACTCTTCAGATCGGAGTTTGGTTTGATTCAACATGATGAATGTTAATCTCTCCGTTTCAATTTTAACATACATGTCAACAACATATTTGTGATATAATCGCCGACATTTCAATATGTGATTATCTTCATTTTCCCGAATCATTAGGCGGTATGAATAATAGTTCATTGAACTGACTTTTTTGTTGGTTTCAGAACCTGTAAATAGATTTTGTTTTAATAACATTCAAATATAAAATTAAAATACATAATATAATGACTGAGATATTATCGCCATAGCTAAACTAATATTTTAGTTACCTGTAATGGGATTTATCATATGACTGAGATATTATCGCCATAGCTAAACTAATATTTTAGTTACCTGTAATGGGATTTATCATTTTTATTGAGAAATCGTAGCCATCTTCACCTTGCCAAAATATAATGGGATATTGCAGTGCATCATATGAGCGGTGTGTTTCCTTTATACGTTGTAATTGATCATTCCGACGATGTAAAACAATATCACGGGATTCCAAGTTTTCTCCAACTACAACGATAGCAACTTCATCAATAGTTGGTGCATTAAAACGTCTTGTATGTTGACCTGCAGGTGTTTTATCAGCTCTGATTACAATTTTGTGATTATCGGATGGCATCAGATCCAGGGCAGTTTTAAACAATATAATCAATTGATTGTGTTGATGAAATAAAGTTTGTAATTGTTCTACAATAGACCTCTTTACTAAATTGTTATGTGCACAACGCAGATCAATTTCTTGTGGTGAATTGCCCATAAAATAAATTTGCAGGAATTTGTTGTCGTTATCTGACACTGGTAACAGTGAACCTGCTCTGTGATATATTTGCCCTTGTATCTGTAAAAAAAAAAAAATATTATGGTGTGGTATAAATTAATGGATTGTCAGTGATCAAACTTAAATAATATTTGATCTTAAAAAGTATATATTTAGTTTTAACTAATATCTATCAAATATAAAATATAATAAAAGTGTCACTGAAACTGAATCACCATATAATATGATGACTAAGTGATATATTTCGTAATGATTAAGAAATTGAAGATTAGTGACACATCTTAACTTTGGTGACAGAAAATTTTGTTCGCTAAAATAATTATGAGTAACTGCTATAATACATACCTTGAAAGTTGGCATAAAATTTTCCCGAACTACATTTGTTGCCCCAAATGAAGTCATTTGAAAGCAATTGTTATATTGTTGAATATGTGTCAAAAAGTGTATAGAATCTGTTCCTATTCCTGAAACCAATGAGTACAATGGTTCTGGTGGTGGATCCAATGGTATCAATTTCACTTTACCATTTGCGCAACACAATCCATTGGCTTCGTTTTTGTATTTTAATGCCTTACAGTGTGAGCAAACCGAGTTCATAGAACCAATAACAACACATTGGTAGTTACTGTAGTCAATTGACACATCGTAACTGAAAGCAGCTCGATTCAAACTTGCGCGATTATTAGTTGAATGTCGCGCTCGCGCTTCACGCGTTTGTGATATCCGAATTCTTTCACGTTCATTTCCGTCGTCACGTTCTTGTGCAGTACGATTAGATCGGTAATTAGCTAGGTTTGTAGCATTTCTGGTTCTTCTACCTAAATTGCTTCGTCTTATAGGAGGCATATCAAATATAAATTATTTTTTTACTAATCACGAACTAAACAAACACTCTGCACAAAACACGATATACGAATTTGTTTCGTGTATCAGTTGACAAAAGCAAACTCAGTACATTAGGTAACAGACAACTTTTTTTTGAAGTTATACTTCTTTAGGCGCGTTATGAAAAAATGATGAGAGTGAAATTTTAAGATGCGCGCGCATCACTGTAACACACGAATGTAACAGCATGAATGCTGTTACTTTTGTGTTTACCGCACATTAAGAAAATCTACCAACAAAATAGAGATAAAAATCAGGATGGCCATGCCCATGGGCAAATAGATTCAATATACTCGACCTATTTACTTAGAAACATTTTGCTAAGCTGAAAAATCAGGGTGGCCATGCCCCTGACCAAGTAGATTTCAGATATTCGACCTGTTTTCAGCAGATTTGCTATGATTTGTCATTAATTATCTAATAAATTATATTCAGTAGTGATTTTAATTGAATATTTTGATTACTTATTTATTTTTTCAAATTAAAACTGAACTTTATTGACTGTGTCCTTTTCCAGACTTTTTATTAATTTATTGTAATTAATTATTTGCATGCAATTAAAAACTAATTTTAAACGATGCCAAAGAAGGATAACTTCTCACGCGCCTACATAAGTACACGCACCCATTTTTTTTTAAAATTTGATATGACTTGAAGTCAAATCCTTTTAAGCCGTACGAATTGTTTTGGATATTAAAAATAATAAAACACTGTTGGTAACGCGATTTTTGTTTGACTGATGTAATGACGTGGAAACTGATGCATTTTATCTCGCGTGCCGAAACTAATACAAAAGAAACGCGAGTTTCGGAACGCGACATTAAACTCCTCCAACTATGTATTCTGTGCTCCAACGCACACACGCACATTGTTTTGATAGATATGATCTTTGACGTTAGGAACACACCTACATTGCTTAGACAACAGTGAGTGCTTGTAATTTAATATGAACTTTATACCATAGCAATAAAGCTCAAATTGACTACGTTTTAGTTACAAATCATTTGTATGGGAAAAAGAAAAGGGATATTTTTAGGGTTTTTCCAGCAATAATTCTAATTTTTCTCGCCGTAAAAACCATCCTTGAACTTCAACGAACATTTTAAAAAAAGATTTGGCCAAATTGGTCCAGGCGTTGTTGAGTTATGCGCTTACCAACACATTTTGCGATTCATTTTTATATTATAGATTTGAAAAACGTCGTACCTATCTAATGCTATAAAATTATATATTCTATAAAAAAAACGGAATATGTTATCTATGCTTTCGCTCTCTCTTTTTTGTCTCTGGTCTGCAAGGCACTACGCTGCATTTTTGTGTAAGAAACTTTAATTTAATAAAATAACATAGAAGGATTCTAAAATTTCGTTTTATTACAACATCTTCATTTAACTATCAACAATTACCGAGCGTTGTAAACACTTCCGATGCCATAACTCCGTGTGACTTCACAAATCTCGTAATGAACCACTCCCAATCCGTCGAAGCAGTTCCGGCATCCATCTGATAAGCCGACGCCGCTCCCCGAATTAGTCGTCGTCATTATAGCCTGCTCCGGGATCATTAATTATTGCTTCAGCTCCGCACTACCTAGCCGGGACTGTGCGTGAGACATTGGATAGGAAAATAATGATATGTGTCAATCACAGATCGCGATAAAATTGTTTGAGAAATCACCTGTTTCCTATTATGAACTTTGTAACTATAAATGGTGACTTAGATAATAATAAATGTAGTTATAACTGTTTAAGAACCAATTTTATTAGTTTGGTTAGATTGGTTAGGAAGTTAGGATTCTTTGAAGTAATTTTTTTTCTTTAGATATCTGCCCTAAACGCAAAATGTAAATATATTATAATATATATCCAGCGTGCCAATGCTGCAAGCATAATGGGCACCTTTGCGCCAGAAACGATACGGGGTGATATTTGAATATTATTAGTTTTTGTATAATTCTTGTACATAATGTTAATTTTAGTTATTATATTATATTTTTAAGGTTTTTAGTTTTAGGTTCATTGTTCCTGTATATTATTCCAATTATATCAAAATATATTTTAACTAAGAAACCTTATAACAATTTTCAAATAAAGGGAGTTTGTGAGTAACAGGCACTTGCCATATATATTATGTACCCGTTATAGCGTTTCTTTTCCGTTAATATTCAATTATCTCGTTCTGAATATCAATATCCGTCGTGAGATTCAACTGAGCCAGTAAAAATGAATATAAGGAAAGGACCGCGTCTGAAATTTTAAAATACATCGCTCCATCAATCACTCCGGAGTGACGGAGGACAAATTCCATCGATATCGGAAGATCGATCCGACTTTTAATTGATATTGAAGGGTGAGAAAACAGCAGGAGTGTTTTACAATAATTAAAGGATCCGCCGATGAAATGGATAATGAAGGAGGGAGCTATTAAACAAAGTGAGTGTTTCGAAACAAATCAAGACAAGTACACTATTAAATTTACCAGACTAAGCCAAATGTGGCCATTAATGACAGTAAAAAATTATAATAACGATTTTGTTTTAGCAGATTTAAATCTATTTTATTTTTTTTATTTTCAAGACTTTTTATAAATCTAAAATATAATCACAATATTCACCAAAGCACAGTATTAAAGTTTGAAGTGAGACATTTGAGTTTTAACATTTGAAGCAAATTTGTAGATTATTTTGATGGATTTGAGCGTTTCATTTGTATACGACAATTAAGTCAGTATTATCTCCAAGATGTCTGTGTATTTTTGGTATAAATGAGTGTTTACCACTAATTAAAACTTGTATCAGCTATTTTGCTATGTCAGCAAACGGAAAATATGTTACTATCTTATATGTATATTGTCTTTTGGCATTGCAAAAGACGCTCTCTTTATTGAGTCATCTAATTGTGATCATCACTGCTGATTTCTGGTTAGATTATTTTTCTTTAAAGGATTCACTTGAGACTTGTTTACCTTTTTTTTCATCGTATATGTCTAGATTAACTGCAACCGATGCATAATCAGGGTTTTGGTTAGATAAAACATACACGTATGTGATATTCTGTACCCCAAGCACGAACTTTGACAAATCCGTATTCGTATCGCCATCGTCAAAGTTTTTTTTGGTTAAATCCAGTTTGTTTTTACGTCCCGTAGGGGCGCTGCATAGTTTCAAAAGAAATTTTGACGTCAGCGATACGAAAACGGATCTGTCAAAGTTCGTGCTTGGAATACGAGTATTGCACGCGCCTTAAGTGTCTAATGGCTCGTTGTAATCTTATTTGCAAAGCTTTGTGAATATTATCGGAAAATCAGTAGCTTATATGCGAATCTTCCAATGTTGGTGAAATTAACACAGACGTAACAACCGTATCGATTTTGCTAAGTACCACATAATCAATACGGTATCCCTCGGGATACGCCAATGAATCTAATACTAATCTCGAGATAATCGTCCGCTTCGTGAGGTATCGATCAAGAGTATCAGATTTATCTCGTATAGGTACAATTTATCGAAACGATACTCTATGACTAACAGTCTCTTAAGCTGGAAAAAAATATATATAGACCCAGTACTATGCTTGACCAACCCTGTCATTTTTAAGTGAAAACTTCTTTAGCGGCGTTGTACACTTTTTTTTGTAATGGGTAAAAACTGTTAAACTCGCATCAGGATACGTGGCCTGATCGCGTCAGGACACTTGACCTAATCGAAAATTCGTAAGACGAAAACAATAAAATTGGAAAGGTTGTTGACTTTCAATATATTGGTCGAAACATAGTAATATTTTATTTTATCGTATTATAATAATAATTCCCTTATCAGGACGTCCAGGTGGCAGCTTTATTGCGAAGAAAATGCATTTTTTTACAATAGTTTTCGCTAGGTGCGCTTAAATGTGATTCAAGTTGATTTTTCTGAGAGATTAACTTTTTAATGTTATTAAAATTAACATGTTTGTGTGCGATAGCGCAATAAGTACAAATATTGTATTCTACCACATAAATTACAGTACTTTTATACTGATAAATAAAGTAATTCGTGCAAAATTATTCCCTAACCATTCCAAAATATCAAAAATGCACAACGTTATTATTCAAGTTTTCACTTCTGTCGGCACTGCCGGGGTGCAACCCGTCGTTTTTTTTTAAATTCAGTCAAAATTTGCGATAATCGTAATTTCACTGCTTAATCGATAGTTGGTTGCCTGGTAGAGAACATCTCAATATAGCATTGAGTGCCTCATTTGTTGAATCCCAATAAAGAGTACATGGATACCTTTAATGCAATACATTTCGTACTTTATGGTAAACAGTATTGCAAAAAAAACATAGAATATATAGCAGCTGAAAAAGCAAAAGCAAGAAAATACAGGGGTCTAGGCTCCGAATATGATTTTGTCCCATTCGGTGTCGAGACCCTTGGTCCGTGGGGTCCTAGCGCTTTAAGGCTATTTAAGGAAAGGAAAGCAAAAAGGTTAGTCGACATCACTGGAGACCGAAGAGCTGGCAGCTACCTCGGACAAAGAATTAGTTAGTCTAGCCATTCAAATGGGTAACGCTGCCAGTATCTTCGGATCCTTGCCTAAAGGGACTCTTTTTAATAATATATTTTAGTTATTAATTTTATTTTTAAGGTTTTTAGTTTTAGTTTTATTGTTCTAGTATTTATATATATAGTAATTATGTAATTAGATTATGTATTTTGAACATAGAATTAAAAGATGTAAACCCTTACAAATCGGTTTCCATTCTCAATTTCAATTTATAAGCGACAGATTTTACAATACGATAAACATTAAAATTTTTAAAGGGTAAGAACCTAAAATCTCGGTCTTTTATATATTATATCTCCATTATACGCTACCGGCAACGGGTATCTGATTCGTGGGATTGTGTACGCATATTTCTTCGGGTCAAGGATAGATTAGGCGGCGAGTGCCTATTGAGGATGTTGTGCTTCCGTCGCCGGCGTGTCACTATCCCCGGAGCGGTGTGACGCGCGATAATTAGCCACTGGGAGTAACATTTGTTTGTGATTTTTCCGCCTTGCGTTATAATATAATGGAAAGCTATACAAGTATTGTGTAATACCAGTACTTCGCTTAGCCATTTGTGTTTGCTATTTGATAAATTGACATCAGTCTAGCATTCCTTATGAAACGGAGAGCTAGTGGGATGGAATATGAAGGCTAGGATTTAGGACGCAATGGGTTTATTAATACGATTTTGTAGTAAAATACAAAATAATATTATATCTGATGACAAGCAAAGACTATGACACACAATAACAATTTTGAAAGCAAATATCATAAAAATGTAAATACTTTGAAAACACTTCGAAAAACCATAAAAACTAAATCATAAAAGAGGTCGGCGACACCTTATAAAACATGATAAGGACAAACTGGTGTCAAGTTTACAAATAGCAAATATGAATAGCCAAGAGAAGTGCCGACATAAGATTCTACTCTATAACATTGCATTACTAACCTGTAATCATAACAGTACTAAGTTTGTAAGTTTCTACACTGCATCATCAGTAACCTTTAATCTTTCATAATCTTCATTGCTTCATGTCGGTATAATTGTAATAATCATAATTTTAATAATTTTTAGTGAGTTTGGTAGTATAAAGTATACGAATATATTGGACACACTTACTTTTTGTTTTTGACTCTCTCGATTCGAACGCACCAGGATTCTGAAATGAAGAAATACATACTGTTATGATAAACAAAGCTTGAAAATATTATTTCTATTTGTGATATACATAAAAAAAAATATGGGTGCGTGTACTTAAGTACGCGCGTGAGAAGTTATACTTCTTTTTGGAATTATTAAAAAATAGTTTTTAATTGCATGCAGATAATTAATTACAATAAGATAATAAAAGGATTGGAAAAGGATAGTCAACGCAGTCAATAAAGTTCAGTTTTAATTTGAAAAATTTGATAAATAATCAAAATATTCAATTTAAATCACTACTGTAACAATATTAATAATAAACTACTACGGACAAACACATTGCTTAGTCTAAGTATCGATAGATAGCGCTGTACCCATCTGAATCACGCTATACTTTGTCATTGGCGATTGTACAAGTATTAAATATTTTTCGTTTACCGTTACTTAATTTTATATATTGAAGTGTTGTGTATGTAAAGATTAGTTTCTTCGTTTTTATTAATTTATAGAAGGCAAGAGCCTGCGTTGAAGGTGTTTCAAAGTAGTACATATTTAACTCATTAGAGCTACTCGATCAATTTATAATCTTATAGTTAAAGAATCGTTACGAGAGAAGTTTAAAGAATTTGGAATAATGACGGTCGCATCACAATATATTTACGAAAATTTATTACTTGTAAGAAAAAATATTAATTTTGTTTCTTAAAAACAGTGATGTTCACACACTTAATACAAGAAACAAAAATAAACTAACTTTACCTGCTACTAGGCTTCACAAAATTAATAATTCATGTAAAGGTCTTTGTGTTCGCTTATACAATAAAGTCCCAAGCAATATCCAAGAGTTAAATTTAAAGATAGTATAAAAAATCACTTATTAAAAAAGCTTATTAAAAAGTGTCTGATTATGTTACAGATAAAAATGGTTGGGTTTAAACTGTTCCAATCATTCCAACAGGTTTTCTATATTAAATAAACCATAATTGTATTGACGTTGTAACAACATAATAATTTGTAAATGTTGTTACATTAGACTTTTAATGCTGTTTAGTTTTTTTCGCTCGTTTTTCTCCGCAGCTTAAAAATATGTCCATAACGAGTGGTAGGGAAATAAAAATTTGGACGACTCAAAAGAGTTGTACTATACATCCAATTTGAATAAAGATGTATTGATTTCTGATTAAAATTATTGAGTGATATAATTATGATGAAACTAACTACTATATTATTAAGTGTAAAATGTATAATTACTAGAACTAATAGAGGTAATTATTATTTTAATTGTACGCTCAATCTAGTAAGCCCTATGAAAATCATTCCAAGCAACCAAAAAAGAGATGCCTTCTTAGCCGCTTCCACCCTGCCGGCATAAGTATACAAGATTTCTTCACGTCCAGTTGAAAAAAAAACTTGCAGGAAAAAATAAATATGAGCACAGATGAGGACATGACGTAATTCGATTAGCACGATACACATTTCAAGGGAAATGTAAAAAAAATCCAAACCCCATTTTCCGGAACCTTTTCCTACATATTCATAAAAAGTTACGATACCTACAGATTCGTTGAAAAAATCTAGAAACCATCAAGCAGTTGTCGGAGCCACAAAATATACAGAAGCTTTTCAACTCTTCCGCGAGGCTATTCCGTTTTATCATTTCCCAGGTCGGGCCGTCGAGGCGGCGGCGGTGGGCCCCAAGGGATTCGCAGATTGCCACGATACATCATTGTAGACAATAAGGTACATTTTGCCGCAGCAGCGCCAACAGTCCCTGCTCTGTTTCATCAAGATTTGTTTTTCTATCGATAGAAGCTATTTGGGGGAAACAAAAAGCTCAAGTTGAATTCAAAATTGCTACGTTGGAGATCTTTTGTAATTACACTTTGATTTATTTTCTTTACTGAACTAGAAAAACTATGAGTTTCTGCTCGGATTAATCAAGTAGTAAATAATTTGACTTATTTTTGGTACCAACAGTACCTAGATATATATTTTCTAGAAACTATTTGTTATTTCAAAACTAATTGAGACCTGATCAAACTTCAATATTAATACTTTGGGGCTTAGCTGTAGGAAAATTAGTTTTAGTAAAATACAAATATCATATTGCTACACATTTGATGTTCTATCTTAAAATATGTTTATACATTACAAAACATGTAGATTTGATTGATTAGCGATCATGGATCAAGTTTACAAAGGCTGGTTGATGATGATGATACTTCATCAACATTATTATTGTCCTTACTGTTGAAATAGAAACCTTCTCTAAAGATGAATAGAAATCATGGCTTATGACCCACCACGCAGGCCTAGTGCAGATTTGTAGTCGGTAAAGTTTGCCGATGCAGCCGAGAACAACGACTTAACGTGCCTTATGAAGTACAGTATAACTCAAGATTGCTAGATTCTTGGTCATCAATCGCTGTCATACCGCCCACTGCGAAAGTTTTTGAACTAGCACGATTGCAGACTGTGTTAAATGCTACGTTATAAATAGAGCACTTAATGATGACGTACGGGTATTAAAGGTGATAATAGATTTTCTGTCCGTGTCTGTAATATTATTTGCACCTACTCAATAAGAGCATTTCTCAAGTCATTGTAATAAAATTTACATTTATTTATTTAGGTTTATGAAAAATTACTTTTATCAGAAAACAAAACACCATAACTTAACAACATAAGACAACAAGACCTTGTTGGTGTATGGACTATAAACACAAAGAACAAAGAACAGTTCTGAATTATATTTTTCAAAATTTTCGATAATTACAATAGCCCTTTGTAAGCACACCCGATACATTAGACCCGACCTTCCTGCGTAGAACTGGCGTGTAATTTTTGTTACCCAATACACCTGTAATATTCCAAAAGGCTCGTTCCGCTGAAATACAGCATCAAGGTAATATCATAAAGATTATTTTATTACGGTTTTTAACACCCAATAAAAGAGTAGGATAAATCCGCCTAGCGGTTTATCGTCCGTGGTAAACACCGCCATAACTCTGCCAGTTCTGACCGGAGCTAAGATAGCGGTGATCCTCATCCGTCTACCGGACCAAACCGGGATCCCGGTTCGTTAGCCTAATGGAATTAGGAGAGTAAATAGGTTAGCAATGATATTACCACTTTTTTTAAACGTAAGGTTTTAAGGGCAACCGTTCTAGTTGGGCGTCTTTTAAAATCTTTTCTAAACTTTATTCTGTGCAATAAGCATTTTGTTTTTAGATAATTTTCGACACTAAGATTAAAATCGTAGACTGTAATTTGTGATATCAAATAGTATTAGTATTTATATTGTCAATTTTGATGTTTGTATTTATTCAGATTTAATGCACACTTGTACCAATGTTTTTAATTTGAATTTTAAAACTTAATTACGTTTAAACCTAGTGCCACCTCTATTTGACTTAAAAGAATGGACGACAATGGAATGATGTACTAATCAGCTAATTAAGCCTTAATTTGAATTAAGAATTTTGACACACGTGAGCCTTCGATTTCGAAAGTAGATAATTTTCATTCGTAATCTAAAAAAAACTGCAGGTCGTATAAAGTTAGTAGTATGAAAATATTATGTTTATTAAAGACTGACTCCTTATAATCTTATGTCTACCTTTAACGTTATTTTTTATCTAAAGTTCAAGATTCTCTTAGCTCGTTATAAGCAATCGGCATGAGTTGTCATTGACAAAATTGTATCGCACATCGCAATTTAAGTGTAACACAAATAAATGAACACACCGTATCCTGTTTTTACCAACAATACGTAAAGGATACAGTTTATTGTACCATCAGACCGTTTCAATTGATTGCAGAGACGTGCTCATCTAAAACACTTGAAGAAATAAAGCAATCGTCTATGTAGGCGTCATTGCGTAAACGACTCGCAATAGGGGCTCGTATTCCCGTCACGTCGTCAGTCGCGCCAGATCGCGGCGACAAGGCGCGAACGACCTGTCATTTCACTTGATCGAATTTGAGTTCTGTCTACTTTGCTGTGTGTGTTAATTTGCTTCAATTAACGCTAAATACTTATTCAGATTAACATTAAGCATGTTTTTTTACATATTTCTTGTTATTAGAATTTAGTTTCTTCATAATTACTTAACAATGATAATTTTGTACTAACATTGGCATGAACAATAAAAATTAGCATGGTTGGTATAATAATCATTAATTCAATTAAATTCTCTGTCTTTTTATAGTTCTTCCTAAAAATTGATTCGTGTGAATTTAGAAAAAATAATGCAATGAATAGTATGTAAATTATGCAACGAATACAAATATTTTATATTCTCTACTATCTGAAGTTCTGAATTTTCTTTATAAACTTAGGCAACCATAATCAAACTTGATAAAAAATACTTTCTAAGTCACCGTTAGGATACTTTTTATCTCTGAGTAAAACTAAAAAAAAATGTTTCCTTCATGTTTTGCAAGCACGAAGCTCGTGGAAGATACGAAACTTTTTTATGTACTTAATAGTTACATTCTACAAACACAAACATTAGTCTTTGTCTCAAACGTCGCTGAGAGAAATGAACTCCAGAGATACCTACCTAGCTAAGCTCCATTAGATTTATGAGAGGTAAAACTACATGTTCCTGACATAAGTACGAGGAATTTATCTATTTTAGTACATAACATCCGTTTTAGGATTATTTTCAAATATAACCTACATTCAAGGTCAGCCAGCATAGCAATCTTGTGAATTGAATTCGGTATAATAGTTGAGGGAATAAAATACAATATGATAATCTACCAAGCAAAAAAGCTAAGTTTAAAAAAGTAGATTTAAGCAATCTGATCAAAGATATCAAATGTGCCTCAAACACATTCCTTAAATCTCTTATTCATTATCTACATACCCTATAATTACCTTACCATGCAACATAGAAACAAATAAATATGTTAATAAAATAGTTATCAATAGAAAGTACATACAATCACCCATAGACATAGCTTCGACATTTAATAGACATTTCATTGCCATAAGTAAAATAAACATCAATAATACTATAAACACTTGTAATGGCAATAATTTCTATCATTTAGTCGTTTTGACCCCTGTGACTGAAAATGGAATAAATAAGATAATAATGACATTAAATAATACTCCATTAGAAGGATTTGACTCAATTAGTACAGTTATTCTATTCTAATTTTGTATCTAAAACGCGACGCTAAGTGGAGCTGATGTACGAAAGATCTGATTAAATCTTAACTTGTATCGACCATTTAGATTAGTATTGTTTACTATAAAGGTACATAAGAAACCGTCACAAAATAATAATCTAATCCCTACTTGAGTAATGTGTTCAAACCTCCGGGTGGTTAATGCTAGCAATGATGAAGGTTTATCTGTCTATAATATAATGCCCAATGATAAATTACCATTTTGGAACTATTTCGATTTCTAAAGAATCATGAGTAAGAGTACCAAGAGCATATTTTTATTGCGTTTTCTGAAATACATTTCGTTCATATACCAGTATCTCAAGCAGCAGATTCAATACTTCATTGAACAGTCTGTACTAGTGATGTAACGATTATTCACAACCGCATTCGCGAATATTCGCATATTTTTGAATATTCGCATTCACATTCGCATTCGCAAAATCTCTGCGAATGTTTTGCGAATATATAAAAAAAAAACCATTTGAAGAAGTTGTAGTTCTTCCTTTCCTTGAATATTCATTGTTACACAGCTTGCAGCTCGTTCTGCATCGCAAAGTATGAAACAAGTCCATATTTCACTAGAATTTGATTTACTCATGTTAATTAATCACTATTCAAACTCTAACCTCAAAATTCACTTGTTTTGTTTACGAAAAGACCGGCGCGAGCGGAATGACACTTCAGTCGGATGAGTTCATATCAACTCGGCAATTCGAACGAGACTGCCACCATGCCATAGACAATTGGCGCCAATTTTGAGCAAAAACATATATAAAGAAAAGTTTACTAGAAAAGAAATCCACGCGGCCCAGGCAGCGGACGGGACTCGAACCCGCACCCTTCGCAATCCGGGCGAATGGTCAGTGCATTCGCCCGGATTGCGAAGGGTGCGGGTTCGAGTCCCGTCCGCTGCCTGGTCCGCGTTATTTTTTTTTCTAGTAAACTTTTCTTTAGATTTAAACATCTAGCAGTTAAATTCTTAAAAATAAATAAAAACATAAAAACATATATATTCGCATTCGCGAATGTTCAAAAAATTACATTCGTTACGTCACTACTCTGTACCATAGACAGATATTTTATTATTTTCACATATGTGAGGAACTCACCTTTCAGGATGAAGTCTTCTTTATTGTGTAAGCAAACATTACGCAACAAACGATTCTTATTATAAAATTTGCTAATTTGATGCTTCCACGTGAAAATTTCGAAATTTAATTACCTTTATTTCATTTTCTGCCGCTGCTACAAGCCGTAACTTTGTTTAAGTTCGACTCAGTGAGAGAAGCAAAAGTTGTTATAACGTACGTACTGACACAAAATACTTCTTTGTCATGGAATTCGTCGCTTTACAACATGTTTTGGCAAACTTCCACGCGTCTCGCAAGTTGTACGTTTAAGTTGACGTCTCTGTGAGTCACACATAAAGAGCTTTCGCACAAGTTTTCACAATGGCTGGCTCCGTTCCTAGCCGGAGCGGCTTTTAAAAATTTACTTTCATTCATGAATGTACAAAAAATAACGTATACAATTGTCTTTCTTAAGTAGGTAGGTATAAAAGATGTTATATATATAAGTTTAAAGTGCGTATAAAGGCTTGTCGCCTTAAGAAAGGTTACTATACAGTTACAGATTTTATAAATGATAAGGCACCTTGGGCTTAATATAATAGACTAAATCGTTTTACTTTGCTAATTTGGTTGAAAATTGTTAGTTATACTTAACTTATTGTTAATTAATAATATTAATGTGATGAAATATGACATCAACACATGTTTTTAGTTTTTGATGTCATCTTTCAATTGACGACACTGTATGAAACAAAACAGGGAGAAAAAAATAGCCCTTGCTGAGTTTCTTGCCGGTTCTTCTCGGTACAAGGTCTCCCGCCGTAGATTTACGAACCGATGGCGTAGCGTTTGACTTTCACAAGAGCTTGGAACAGCCTAGACTGAATAAATGAGTTTGAGTTTATTGTTGTATTTGAAGGGGTTTTTTTTAACTTAGAAACTTTAGTGCTATTTTCTTTGATCCTGAACCACCAATGAATGCATCATAAAGACAGCAAATCTCTAAATTAGTAGTCTCTAGATAGTTAAAATCTTCTTTTTACGACTGTAAACTGACTGTGACTGTTCGATACGGGCAAAACGTGAGCAATGCGCAGATTTATTGTTGATACCATTTCTTAATTTTCAATGTTTATAATTCATTTAACCTTCAAAAAAGAATATTGTTCTTAGTTCAACCATAATCTTATAATCTCCTTGAAACATAATATCTCTGCTTCCATAGATGCTCTGGAGCCCTATTTTTGAATCACTCGTCTGACATAGTATCATCGAATGCGACATAATTAAGTCACCTTCGACTTTCAAGTTGCATGATACTGATTTTCCGTATTTTTGAATCATTCGTCGACGGACCTGTTTAATGCGAAATATGAAATTTTACTCATTTCACGCAGAAAAAATGAAACCGGTAATTACCGCAATGAAAACCGAACAAAAAAATTCTCGTTGTCGTTTCATATAAAGCATGACAAATAAATTATCGTCGTCTAATAGCACAAAAAAATTGACAATTATTCTATCATTCGCCTCCAAAATTCGCCATGCACAGTGTTACCAACTCTTACCAAAATTTTACTCTAAGTATTTTTTAAATTCCCCTAAAATCCCCGAAATATAGAAATTTATAAGTACCTACTAATCTTATTACCTAAATTCTTTCGTTGCTCATAAATAAAAACGTTACATATTTAGTTACAGTGAATTATTTTATTGAATAAATACATTTTCCGAATGGAAAATCAAACGAAAATGAGCTGACAGGCTGTTAAATATTATTTAGCTGTTTTGATTGGTGGAAGGCAAAGAACTTTAGTCCATACAGCCTTTGGAAACAATCTGCCACACAGTCAGTTCAGTCGTTTCATATCGCAGTGCGTTCCATTCTACGCAAAAACTGAAAGAAAACACACGCTTTGTTTTTCGATTTAATTGCAAGTTTTGTTAAAAGCCCCTAAAAGAACCCCCAAAAAAATCCAGCTCCTAAAAAAGTCCATTTTAAGCCTTCTAGCCCCCAAATCTGGGGGCAAAACCCCTAAGTTGGGAACCGTGGCCATGCAGCGAGTGATCTCACCCATTCGTTGCACTCGAGCGATTCAAAAATACGGATTTAATTATGTTGAATGAAATTTAGTAGAAATCGAGCGTTCGACGCAAGACGAGTGATTCAAAAATAGAGCCCCTGGTGTATGAGACAGACCCTTCACTATTCTATAAAGTACATTCTGTGGTACTCTCGCACCATTTACGAGCAAGTTAAGCGCTTGCTTTGTGAGCCGAGACCAAGTTTATGCCAGTTACGTTCCGACGCGAACTGAAGCAGGGCCGGATTTAGAGGTCCAGAGGCCTCGGGGCAACAGAGGAGCGGAGGCTTCCTCAACCCAAATTATTTTCCAAATTAATAAAGTAAACATTTTACAGTTATTTCATCACGTAAACGTTACGTTCACTCTTTGAATAGAAACAGAATTATTTGCTTTTCAAAAATCCTTTAAGGATTAAATTAATTCAATTGTATTCATATATCAGCACCAGAAAATGTATGATTAAAATTATTGCTTTCTGTTTCTTTACGGTGACATAAGAATAAGGCAACGTGTTAACGACAAACAATTTATTTTACTTCTTCTGAGAACGGCCGTTAAAGAACATTTTATTTATTTAATTACAGATAATATGCGATTAGTCACAGTCATGACACTTCAGCTGGAGGAGCTCGATGGCGCCAGTGGTTAGCGCGTTCGGCTGCGGTCGTTGAAGTTGAGCAACTTTCGCAGTGGCCGGTCATTGGATGGGTGACCAAAAATTTACTATCACAAGCTCCTCCGTGCTTCGGAAGGCACGTTAAGCCGTTGGTCCCGGTTGCGTCTGCAGTCGTTAGCACCCACCAACCCGCATTGGGCCCGGTGGGTCATGGCCCAATCTCCCTAATCCATCCATAGGGAAGGCCTGTGCCCCAGCAGTGGGGACATTAATAGGCTGATGATGATGATGATGGTGACACTTAAAGCGCTGACGAGGCTTGAGTTGGAGCTTATATACACAGGCACTTTACTGAAGACAAAACGAGAATAATAATGCTTACGAACATAATATAAAAGAATTGGATTCATCTGACCGTATTACGCGCGCCGGCTACAAATAGTCTTTAATAGGCGATATCATTAGCATGATCCATGATCTATGTCGGCAAATAGAATTTGGCCACAACCAATATCGGATCAAAAGAGGGGCAGTAAAATTTGACCGCCGCGCCGTTGGCAGCGCGCCGATCTAATAATGACGATTATGCTAATAAAAACGTGCCCAACAATATTGTTACAAGAAGCAGAAGGGAGTCGAATGCATGACAGTAAGATAACTCGAAAATAAATTAATTCGTAATTCAATTAATTAAAAAAAAAATATCAAAAAAAGAAATCATAATAGTGGACCCGAAAATATAATAAAAACTAAGTGAACTTTTCCAGGAGCTCGATGGCGCAAGTGGTTAGCGCGTTCGGCTGCGATCGTTGAATTTAAGCAACTTTCGCAGTGGTCGGTCATTGGATGGGTGACCAAAAATTACTATCTCGAGCTCCTCCGTGCTTCGGAAGGCACGTTAAGCCGTTGGCCCCGGCTGGATCTGCAGTCGTTAGCAGTCCGCACTGATAGGCTGAATATGATGAACTTTTCCAAAAAAAAAAATAATGACTACCCCACTTTCATAGTCTGTTTTTCTGTTAAGAGACCTTCTACGAAGTATTAGAAAACTTTATACAGAAATGGTTATAATAGGTTAATTTGTTCTTAGTTATGGCATGAACAAGAGAAATCGGGGTTCATTGTTATACGTAGAGATTACCTGGCGATGAAAATACTCATTTTTTTTATTTATTTATTTGTAAATCAACGGCGTTTACAAAAGTATTTGAGTATAGTATAAACCAACAGTAAGGCTATTTACAGATTTTCCATAAATTAATTTATAGTATATTGTGTTTACGGTCAGAAACATTCAACTGCCTTAAGCTAGGTGAAATCCATACTGATGGAAACAATACTGAAAGCAATTCTATTTCAGCTTCTATAACGCAACAAAATGTCTTCCAAACGATATGGGTATCTATGAAAACAAATGTTTACAGTTAATTGGCCACGAAATGCTAACCATTTTAGTATTTTATATCCCGCCCTGCATAACTGCACACAACCACCTAAAGTGTTTTCAAGATTTAAAATTAAATCGTGCTGCTAAGTAAAAAATAAAAATTACATAATGATAATCACTCCAGAACAAATATAAAATAATAAGACAGATATTTTATGCATAAACAACCACGTACCAATGCTACACAGTGTCGCCGAGAATGTTATCAATAATTCTGGATTTAAATGAAATTTTGGAGTAAGCAAAAAGATCGATTTTTGAAAACTTATCATTGTATGTTTGGCACAAACGCGAAAGAACCGAGTTTTTTCCGTAGTTGGTTGGGTGAAACGGAACATGAAGTAGAGGGGTATGTCGAGATGTCGTCGACGCGGCGCGTTCAGTCCCATCCTCGCCAACAGATCCGGACAGTCCAACCTACCGTTTATTATATCGTGTAACAGATTCATGTCTAAAACCGTTCTTCTTTCATCCAATGTCAAAATAGCATACTGGCGACAACTATCTAAATAGGAGTTTGAATTAACTCGCAGTCTGTAATCTAGATGCTTTATAAACCTTTTTTGAATATGCTCTAATCTTTCCGAGTGCAGTTTGAAAAGGGGTGACCAGATGGGACTTGCATATTCTAAAATGCTACGCACCAGTGCATAGTAAATTGATTTTAAAGCAAGCAAGTCTTTAAAAGGTTTACATACACGCAATAAAAACCCTAAATTTTTGTATGCCTTTGCAGTAATATAGTCAATGTGTTTAGTCAGAGTAAGTTTTTGATCAAATATAATTCCTAGATCACGCATGCAGTCTACTCTTGTAATAGGCACACCATTAAAAGTATAAGTAAAAGAAATGGGGTTACGTTTCCGTGTGTATGTAATGAATTCACATTTTGTAATATTTAAATTAATTTTGTTTTTGATGTAATAATTATATAAACGATCTAAGTCCGATTGAAGCAATCCACAATCTTCCAAGGTTCTAATTTTAAAGAAGATTTTCTTGTCGTCGGCGTACATTAAGCGATGGGCATTTTCAAAGCACGACATTATATCAAATAAATACGCGTTATAAAAAAGAGGTCCTAGGTGCGATCCCTGCGGAACACCCGAAGGTATGTCAATAAAATCGGACCTGAATCCACCCACCACAACTGCCTGTGACCGCTTGGAAAGATAAGACTGCGTCCAACGAAGCAAATCTCCGTGTATTCCAAGGCTATAGAGTTTGTTTAGGAGTATGACGTGATCCACACGATCAAAAGCTTTTTCAAAATCAGTTTAGATCACGTCAACCTGTCCACCACCCTCCATACACTTGTATACATAATCAGAGAAACAAGCTAAGTTGGAAACTGTCGAGCGTCTTCGAAGAAATCCATGATGGGTATGAGGCAAGCCTTTACAAACGACAGCATATATATGATTATAGACTAATCTCTCTAACATTTTAGCTAAGGTGTTAAGCAGAGAGATGCCTCTATAATTTTCGATTTGGGTCCTAGAACCTTTTTTGTGTATAGGTACAATTAAAGCCCTTTTCCAAAGGCTAGGAAAAACTCCTTCGGTTAGAGACCTGTTGAAAATTACGTTAATTGGGTGTGATAACGATTTTGCACAATTTCTCCAAAATATGGGTGGAATCCCGTCATCGCCAGCACCTTTACTGCAGTCCAAACGTTTTAAGGAGTTAAGCGTATCTTCGTGTTCTATTTGTATTTTACTTAAGCTGTCATTACTATTCGAAGACACTGCCAGTGAAAAAGAGGTGGAGTTATTACTGAAAACACTTTTGGAAAAATCATTAAAAGCCTGAGAGATTTCTTTACCTTCCATAAATTTGGTGTTGCCTAGTGTTAACATTTTAGGGTAATTTGAACCGCCACGCATTGCTTTGACGTATGACCAAAATGGCTTAGATGTATCCTTTAATGACTTTTCAATGTTAGTAACGTATTTTTGAAAACACTCTCTTTGTACGCGAGTTTGTCGTGAACGAAGCATAGAAAACTCATCATAATCCAGGTGATTTTTATATTTTTTCCATCGAGCATGAGCCATACCTTTACTTTTAATAATTTTTATCAAAGCCCGACTGTACCAAACAGGATAAGCACGATGGCTGCAAGAACGCTTATACGGAACAAACTGTTCTATACCGTTGTTTATAATTTCGTAGAAACCCCGGACTGCATTGTCGACCGAGCCCAAGTTCGGCAAAAGTTCATTCCAATCAAAACCAGAAAAATATTTATTTAGACTATCGTAATCGCCTTTTATATAGTTTCTACTTGGTACAGAGGATTCTATTAGAGGTTTGATTTTGATGTCAGAAATTTTAACGATAAAGGTTGGGTGGGGGCGATCTTCTTTGACAAGTGGCGCACAACACTGATTTATTTCTAGTGGTAAATTAGAAAAAGCCAAGTCCAAAGTATTTCCCGCGAAATTCTTTAAAATATTGTATTGTGTTAGCCCTAAGATGCTTAAGTTATTTACTAAATTAAAACCCGCTTCTTGAACCTCACAAGAACCGCGGCTTAGATAAGTTGGTCCCCTGATATCCAACTAATATTCGAAAGGTTAAAATCTCCAATAATCAAGTGATTGCATAAAGGGTTTCTGTTGAAAATGTAACTGTATAAGTCTATAAAATCATTTATATTATTTGATATCCGGTTTGAGTCAGGCGGAATATAAATTGAACTTATATACAAATCCTTTGAGGACAAAATCATACGAGCGGGGATGACTACTGTAGTCATCTCAAGCGGTAGACAAGGGCCGCCGTCATAGCGGAATGCAGATAATTCGCGTTTTACCAATATCATAACTCCACCACCTATAGACTTTTTACTTACGCTCGAGTCGCGATCACGTCTAAAAACGCAATATCTTTGGTCACAAAACTCATTGTCATAAATACCAATATGCAGCCACGTCTCCGTTAACACGATTACGTCATAATTACTATTCAATAAGTTATGATAAAATTCCAAACATTTAGTTCTGAGTCCGCGAGAAATAAAACATTTAGAAAATCGTCTAAATGTTTTATTTCTCGTAATGTATTTAACTTTCATTTCGACATATTGCTACTTTACACTAATTTTTGTTATGATTTTAGCCAGAATCCATTCTATTACTTTTCAATGGTCTATGACATTTGCTACACGTAACCTTGAATGCACTCTGTCGATAACACGTCTTATTCTCCTAATAATTTGTTGTCTTGAACTTGTGTTATCTTGCCCTGAGGATGCACACAACCACAAAATAACTTATATGAATTTGTTACCCAATTACGTATGCTTTATAATTTACACCTCATATGATATTAATCAGCTTAAATTATATTTACATAGAGTAGTTCTTCCATATTATTTATTATTTGTGATTACAATAAATCAATTAACGATCATGATATTTTGCATACACCATGTCATTGGCTCGCTGCTCGGTTTTGCGGAGAATGCATTATTTTTTTATGTTTGGCGACGAGTTTTGACATACCCTCGTTCTAAATGGTTATTGTGTTCGCGATTTGTGAAAATAATTTTCAATCTTGTTTTTACGCTTATAATCACCAAACCGATTATGAAGTGCTATTATAATATGAATCAGATATTACTGTTATATATTTTTCCGTTTATTTATAGTTTAATACATAAAATCCGAGTATATTATAAGATCTCAACAAAAACAATTTACATATTATTTTTGGAAATTCGCTATTACGATGGCGGCGCATAATTTAAAAGTATTTTATCAAAATATTCGTATGTAGCAAAACGCTGCAAATTTAATAGATGTTACAAATTGATAAGAACAACCTAATATTTTTACCCTTATTATTAACAAATTTCATTGTTTTTTTAATAATAAACAATGTTCCAAAACGGTAAAAACATGCAGCATGTTACTAATTTTTGACGTGACAACGTCTTAAATTAGGTTGCGGCTGGGAGTCACTTATGAAAAAGTGTAACGCTCGGTAACGTTACGATGAGTCTCTCGTGTTAAGTTTAAGTTTACATGTACAATGTTTTAGTAAACAAAATATATTTCTATAGTTAAAATTTGTGCAATTCTTATTTTCATTCAATTCCTTGTTCCTATTGTGCAATTTAATTATATTCATATCAATAAATATTCTACCGAGAAAAAGACGTTGTCACGTAAAATCTTCGCCCGTAAAACCGACTTTACAGGCAACCATTTTTTTTTGGCAATTTTATTAACAAAAAACATTTTTCACCCCTTTTCAACCCTTTCCGTACACCCCAGAACGCTGCAAAATCACCCGGTAAGTTATTTTACCTTCTTTCGAAAACCCTCAAATTTTCAGCATGTTACTGATTATTCCCGGGTTTAAGGCTTTAATGACTGACTTATTAACTACAGCTGGAATTCCTTGCATGTGCCTGATTTCTCTCACGGTCATTTCCTGTATTTTTATCGATTCTAAACTTTTTGTTATGTCCTGCCGTACGGCTTTAGAAACTAATAAGTTATAGTAAGATCATCATTAATTTTACAAATGCTTTTTTATGTTAAAAGGGTGAAAAACATGCATATGGTCCGCCTGATGGTAATCGGCCATCATAGCCCATGAACGCTATCGATACAAAAAAAACACTAGCGCCGTTGCTTACTCTGAACCAATCCCTTACCTAGTGGAATCGTAGCACCTTAGTCACCAACTGAAACACAACACCATCAAAAGTTGTGTTATTTTACTGTGGTATTCTGTAAGCTATGGCTTGAGCAGTTATGGTTTGACATATGTTTCATAATAAGAATCTTAAAAACTATTGTTCCAAAATACATTAAAAATAAATATAAAGAAAATTATGGTGAGTTATTTAACCATTGTAAAGCATTGAGTGTATATGATAAAGTCAAGTTTTGTGTTTCAACAGAACATAACAGTGCACATAATCTACAGACTCACCATCGTCCAGAATACTTGCGTAACCTTAATTATAAAAAATATTTCCTATCGAAAACCAACAATGTATATGGTTCGAGAACACTAAAATATGTTATTCCTAAATTTCTAAATGAAATGCCCCCCAGTATTCAAGAATTGTATATGAAAGATAATTGTAAACATAAACTTAAAAAATATTTGTTAGAGCGAATCGCTGTAGACAGATAAACCCATGTTTAAGGGTTTTTAGATACAGCCATTGTATATTTAAACGTAATTGATTTGATCGAATAAATAAAAAAATAAATAAGGTAGAGATTACTTCCCCAGACGGGCGCTCCAATTCGAGCGGGAAATCCGTTATAAAAAACCTAAATCTTACAGAATATAATATTCTTCTCTGTTATGGACAGAAACACTCGAAGGACCAATTTCTTCTCTGTTATGGACAGAGAGAAAGACTTTGTTGATGTAATAATTATTATTTATTGTGCTCAATTACAATCAAACGCGGCGCCATTGGCAACCGTAGAAGCGAGAGAGAACCCCAAACGGAAACGGATACATTAGTTGTTACCACAGGACTAACAGATACTACAATCATAGATTAAAATATAATGTTGTTTGTCTATAACACTACCATTTTATAATTTTACATATGAAATATTTACTTCCTTGAAGATTCGTAATTTTACTGCATGTTCTTGTGCACTATGCCAAGCCCTCTTCGGTTGAACCAAAATTTAATTGGAGGTCACCATCTCAGAATACACGTCATAGTTCCACTGTAGGTTGTGCTCAAATGAAATTCCTTATCCGGTATTCAAATTCAGCTATCCAGTTAAAATAGCTTCCTGGAAGCTTTCTGTTGCTTATTGTCAATATTATGAATAAATTTTCTCATCAGAAGCACTTCGATAACTCATTGGAAATTGAGGAAAAAGATAGAATGAGGCAGATTTTATTTTTCTCGTGCAGTTAGTAAAAGTCTATCAAATCTTCAGAGCCATATTGGGAACTATAGTTTAGACGCGATTGGGAACTATAGTTTAGACGCGCCATTTTTTAAGCATTACTAATCAAATACGCTACTTTAACAGCACCATTAAAATTGACGGACGGTAGCTCTAATAAAGGTCGATATTTTTTTTAGTTTGATAAAATATGGTGTTCTCACACTTAATCCAATGTTTTAACGCACATCAATGAATTCAAATTATACTTTTTGAACGGATACGAAGCGATGTTTATCGAATTTCTACATTATCGCAAGTAGACCTGAAACTTTATTTTGCCAAGAAAGTTGTTTTTTTTTTTATTTATGCTTAAATCATCATCATCATAATCAGCCGATGGACATGCATTGATGAACATAGGCCTACTCGAGGTGTAACCCATGTATAAGGAATACGCTTGAACTATTTACACCGTGTTCATTTTTTTTCTTTATTTATTTAGAGGCTCTCATTCTACGAATATGCCAGCCTCATCGTACCCTAACCAAAACATACAAAACTAATTTAATTTAAAACATTGGAGAGGGCAAGCTATTCTTACTACCGAAAACCATATCAAACATCGACTTTGCTGCATCTGAGTTTGGTAGTGCTAATATTTGCACAAACTAACCTATATTTTTAAAGTTAAGTTGATATTGTTGTATGAATAGCTCCGTCTCTCTTCTGTTCTTCACACATTCCATCAAAATGTGTTGGTCATCGTCCACTTTGTTACATAGTTCACAATTGGGAGAATTAGCTCTCTTCATCAAATGTGCAAACTTACTAGATGGATAATGACCTGATCGTAATCTGTGAGCAAGGACGACATATGACCTATTTAATTTGATTTCTATGAACCATGGAATCCGAAGAGGCTGACACTGTATTGTGTTTAGTTCATATCACTCAAATGTTATTTGTCATACAATGAACAGAGACTAAAACATGGAGTAACAAATCTAAGCTTTTTCTGAAGGCTAAAGAATAGTGAGGAAAACTAAAATTATTGTCATTTTGTTTGCATGGTAAATATTTAGTGTTGTTTTTAATTAATTTTAAGAAGATAATGCTAATGTAATTATCAGTTTATGCTTTTTAATATCCAAGAAAAAAACAATTCACAACCTACTTTTCATGTCACTACAACGAAATGTCATCGACTTAAATTTCTAATATTGTATGTAACAGATTTATAATTATAATTCAATTGAATGGGGGCAGAATTTTTGTATCCCGAAACTGATGTATGGGCCGGTCGGTCTATCTAGGCTATTCTTGACGTTCTTTCGGCATCTCTGAATATCATGAGACCACAAACCATAACTGGTAGGTCCGAGGAGTCCGGGGTAACAGAAAATTTTAAAATAATTTAAATAATCTATAGATGATGATGACCTTCTATAAATTGGAGGTCGTTTCACACATTAACAATATTACTTGTATTTCCAATTGTAATATTGCCGTATATTATTTTGACCATCATCTCTGTAACACTTAGAATAATAATCACCATTTGATATGATATATCTTCAATAAATATGAATATTGTATATTCTCGCCTTTTGCGTCGTATTCGAATAACATATTATGTTTTAGTATTGATAAATCATGCTTTCTCCGATAGGCATTATGTAAATCTTATATTATACAATAACAGCATTTACATATTGTTTGATACAGCAAAATAATAATACCGTTTCAGTTGTAGATATAACATTAACTAATGTTTATATTTGGTAGTACGTTTGGCATAGATGTTGCATTGTCTATGTGGGGGTTACTTCCCACACTTGATGCTTGTTAAGGGTAAGGTTACTCCAAGGAGTGCTAAATAAAACCGAACCGTTTGAATGTTGTAAAAACACTAATTTATTTCTGTGACTAATTGTGCAAGAAAAAATACAATTTCATGAGTATGCTTAAAAGTAATCTGGGTCAATTTGAAATCATTTTAATGTACAATCAAGTAGGTATGTACAGCTCGTACATCTTGGCCACTTAAGAAAAGAAATTTCAGACCCTTTTTTTTAACAAACTGCTGTCATAAATGTATTAAAGTGATTAGTTAGTAACAATCATCCTTATAATTATGTTAGATGGTGAATTATTTTATATTAGTAACAAATTTTCTTAATGAATACGTTAATTTGTGACTATGTTAATAAATTAAGTATTCCATGTTTTTATAAAAATGTATTTTAACACTGTGTAATAATATGTAAATTAACTGAGTAAAAAACAATAATAAAAAGCTTTAATTTAGCACAACTAGTTTAGATTAATAATTTTATTACTTAATAATGATTGATTGTCTTATTTTTAATGTTACTTCGCGAAAGTGAATCTGTATTAGGCACTTGAAAAGAAACTGACCGAGACACTACCGGAGACGTACACTTATCAGCACTAATGTTACTCATCGATTTACACAACCGACCGCACTCTTTCGACATAAATGTCGTATTCACAATTTCACTAACACTATCACTATTAGCTTGAGCACTACCAGGTACGCTACTCAGCTGCAGATGCTGCGGCGGCTCCTCCGGCGGACTCTGACTTGGAGATACTCTCCTACATCCCTTCTGCAGTCGAAACCATACGACGAACACTCCAATTGCTATGACTATCGCTATAGTCACATACAACGCGGTGTAATGATGTATGTCGTGGATGCTTAGATCAGAGTAAGATTGTTCTTTAACAGACTGAATTTGCCTATTCAATGTCTCCCAAATGTCCGTATGATTTTCTTCTTCGTAATAGTTATCTGATATTGATGTGTTTAGTATTTGGTTCAAAATAGATATCCCTGGGACTTCAATATTGCTATTTACAGTCATATGATTTATATAGTTATTATGAGCGTAAATTGATGTCATTAGTCTTTAACACGCAACCTTGACCTAGAGTAATAAGGCCACTGCCTGTCAATGACTTCATTATTATGCCTCCTGGACAAAATATGCGCACGTTGCATTCTTCGCAACATGAATAAATCCAGTTATTATACAAGTGTAACTTGACCCATGTGTTTTCACACGGTGTCTGTAAATAGGTACAAATTGTTTTATTTGTAATTACATGGTTTATTTTTGTTTGGCATATTGACTCCTTTAATTTCAAATGATAAATAGGGCTATTAAATGAGCATAGCAATTTGTGATTTTCTAATTCTAAACAAGAATTTATGTCATCTTGAGATAAAAATGAGGCTGTGTCTCCTCTCAAATTGAAGGCGATGTATTGATGCTGAGGTATAGTGAGTATCGTTCGCGAGCCCTTTTGTACTGGAACGGTTACAATTTTATCTAATTCAAATGTTTCCTTACTAACAATGGGCACCTTAATTTCAATGAGTAAGTAATCTTGATGCATAGCAGAAGCAATCTTCAAAGTATTGTACAACTCGTTAAGCTGTGTTTTTTCTACTGGCACTGTAAGATCATCCTGTAGCCGACTCGATATGATACCGAGTTGTAATTGTAATTGTTCAGGTGATAACAGGTGAGTATCTATGCGCCCGTGTCTGATATCAGTTATGGTATTTACTAATGTTTCTTGAATCCGTTTTATATTATTTAATACCATACTTGCTGTTAGCGCTGAGGAGGTAATGTAAAGGCCAGTTCGAGCTTCATAACTAACCTTTCCTACTTCAACTGTCAAGTTTTGTACGTGCTGATTTATAAATTGAAACTGAGAATTCATAATCTTTTCATTACGTTGTAAGATGTTAGACTCTGCCTCGAGTACGATAGTCTGATTTCTTATTAATTGTTGCAGATGATTTTCATTTGAACTGATTTTCTTAATATCTTGCGAATATTTTTCTGCAAAACTTTGATCGAGAATTCCAAATAAAGAGTTAGCCACGTAGCCAACGCCGTTTATTAGGCCCCTTTTCTGCCTAGTTATGTGCTGGTTTTGCAGAATTTTATTATAATGCTGTATTTCATTTAATTCATGCTCTAATTGACGAATGATAACTTGATATTGCGTTTTATCTTCTGCACAGTAACTGCTTAAATGATCGATGTATGCTTTAATATCAAATATGCTTTTGTAATAATTTGTTAAGTTATAATATATTACTATTTTCCACTCATCTCGTATATGCTGCAAATTAGAAATCTTATCAAAATACAAGCCTGTGTCCGTATTCAAACGAGTTACATTAAGAATGTTAGGATCTTGTTGTACTGTCGGCGTAATAAATACACTCAAACATAACAATATCGTAGCAAAGTTGAATAAACCTTTTGAAGTTTTGGTGATGCGACGTGGCCGTATTTTAGATGGGTGTTGAGTTGAATCTTGATGATTGCGTTGATGCTGATTATGCTGATGCTGAGTAGATGGCTGATGTTCTTCGTGTACAGGTAAGGTGATTAATTTGCTTATTGGTCTCTTTATTATTTTATTTTGTGTTTTCAGGGAAACCACTCGGACGTAGCCGTCCTTCCCGGGATGAATTTCCTGCACGCGACCAAGAGCCCACTTTCCTGGAGGGATATTGTCCTCTTTTATGAGTACGATATCATTTAATTCTAAGTTTTTTGTAGGTGTCCTCCATTTTGTACGCACTTGAAGTTGATTTAAATAATCTGCTGACCACTTCTTCCAGAAGTGTTTCATCATCGTTTGTATCAGTTGCCATCTTCGAGGTAATGAAAGATGCTCATCATCACTTTGCGGTCGTGATAATAGTGACCCACCGACAAGAAAATGACCTGGAGTCAGGAACTCATCTTCAGGGTTTTCAGTTAGTGCAAGCAATGGTCTTGAGTTAAGAGCGGCCTCTATTTGATAGAGAAGAGTTGTAAATTCTTCGTAAGTGATTTTTTGATCTCCGAGTACCCTTTTTAAATGGTACTTAAAACTTTTAACTGCCGCTTCCCACAGACCTCCTGCACTCGGCCATGCTGGTGAATTGAATGACCATTTGATATCCCATTCAGAAATGCCTTTGAAAAATTCTTCATTGATACTTCGAACTATCTCTGAATATTCTTTTTTCAGTAAGCGGTTGGTGCCTACAAAATTAGTGCCGTTATCACTGCACATGTGCCTTGGTGTACCGCGACGGGAACAGAACCGACGAAATGCTGCTAGGAAAGCCGGTGTGCTTAAGTCCGACACTAACTCTAAGTGAACGGCTTTTGTTGACAAATAGACAAATACTGATACGTAACCCTTACTGCACCGTATCCCACGACCCTTGCTTATCTTTAGATCTACGTGGCCAGTGAAATCTACACCAGTATGCGTAAAGGGACGTGACGGAGTGACTCTAGGTTGAGGAAGATCTGCCATAATTTGCTGTTTATTTTCAGAGCTAAATCTTCTGCACTTAACACACTTTCTTAAAATTCTTTTGACAGTGCGCATGCCACTTACGACCCAGTATTTTTCTCTAATAAACGACAATGTTAATCTCGGGCCTCCATGTAAAGTGGTAAGGTGTGCTTGCTCAACAATCAGGTCAGTAAATCGGCTATGACTGCTAAGTATGACTGGATGTTTTGCTGATGAGTTCAAATTCGAATAATTCAGCCGACCACCGACCCTTATTATTCCATGATCATCAAGAAAGGGATGTAAGGGTGCAATCTTGCTTTTATGCTGGACGTGACCCTTATTTTTTAGATTGATCAAGTCCGTTTCAAATTCGTTTGCTTGAATATGTTTGATAATTATAAAATAAGCTTCATTTAATTCGGATGATAATAAATAATTGTTTATATTGCCGGACCGGTTATGTAACTGAGCGATGAAACGTGATATCCATGCTATAATTCTTACAGTTTTTGTAATTGAATTGTCTGCTAATAATTTATCAATTAACGTGAGCTGTTGTTCATATAAGGCTGCGTTTACACTTGACTTCGACTTTTTTAACTCTAACGTTGGTTGTTCATACTCGCTTTGATCATAACTGTTTTTATGATTTGTGATCCATTTAGGTCCTTGCCACCATAAATTGTGCTCTAATAATGATTTTACTGTGAGTCCCCTGGAAGCGCAATCGGCTGGGTTTTCTTCAGACCTAACATGTAGCCACTGCGATGGTGGCACTATTTTGATTATTTGACTTATGCGGTTGGCGACAAATTGTTTCCATCGAGATATATCACCATGGATCCACCCCAGGACAACCATAGAGTCAGTCCATGCAAAAGTGTTTTGTAGGTCGTCTGCCAATTTATAACTATCCTTGATCTTACTTACTAATTGAGCCAAAAGTAAGGCACCACACAGTTCTAACCGGGGAAGTGATATTTGTTTGTTAAGCGGGGCAAGTCTCGTTTTTGCTGTAACTAAGACAGGTGTAAACTCGCCTTTATCGTTTTGCGTTACAATGTAAACAACGCATGCGAATGCCTTTTCCGACGCATCGCAAAATCCGTGAATTTGATATGCTCCTTGTATGTTTCCGATGTATCTGGGTATTGATATTTTATTTATATTTTTAAAATCATTTCTTAGTTGCTCCCATTCGTTTTGTATTTGTACGGGTAGGTTGCTATCCCATGATGTACCTGATGACCATGCTCTTTGAAAGAGAAGCTTTGCTTTGACTGTGACAGGAGTAATCCACCCTAAGGGGTCAAACACCTTAGAGATATCGGATAACAATTGTCTTTTTGTGCAACATTGTTTATCACAGTCTAATTTGTTTTGAAATGTGAACGTGTCTGTCGCGGGCTGCCACTGTAATCCGAGCGTTTTGCGCGAATCCGAACATTTGAACTGAAAAGGAGCATCTATTTGATTAGAATCTAAATCGGTAACAAGGTCATTGTTGTTTGCCGACCATTTTCTTAAGTTCATACCTGCGCCCTTTAATATATTAATTAATTGACGTTGCAATTCTTTTGTTAACTGTAATGTTTGGTGTCCACATAAAAGGTCATCGGTAAAAAATGAATTTTCTAATGCTTGTGCTGCTAATGGATACTTTGATGCGTCATCCTTTGCTAATTGACGTAGTGTTCTTATTGCTAAGTATGGTGCTGCTTTAGTACCGTAGGTTACGGTTGTTAGTTGATATTCACGTAGAGGCTCATTGGGAGTGTTCCGCCATATTATTGACTGTAAGGGTTGATCTACTGCTCTGATTAGTATTTGCCGGAACATCTTCTCAATGTCTGCTGTGATGACGTATTTATGGTTCCTCCACCTCAATATCAAATCTTGTAAATCAACTTGTAAATTTGGGCCGCATTCCATTAAATCATTGAGGCTTTGACCCGATGATGTTTTTGATGATCCATTAAATACAACTCGAAGTTTAGTCGTGCTTGAGTCCAATTTCAACACGCCGTGATGAGGTAAGTAGAAACTGGGACTTGTTGTTGCTTGTGCTGGTATCATGTGACCTAATTGCTGGTATTCTTCTAGAAAAGATTTATATTCCTCTGAGAAGTTATGCTGTTTTTTCATTTTTGTTTCTAATTGTTTGAACTGTGCTATTGCCTTTTGTTTAGATTCACCGAGATTTGCTTCGAATCCCCTCTTCATTGGAAGCGCGACTTCATACCGTCCATCTTCTAATCGCTTAGTTGTTGCTTGGTAAAAGTCCTCGCAGTATTGCTCCTCTAGTGTAAGATTGCTCGTGTTGCTAGTGATGTCTTCCATCTCCCAGAACTTAGATCCGGCTCGAAGGACCAAAAATGTGGGGGTTGCTTCCCACACTTGATGCTTGTTAAGGGTAAGGTTACTCCAAGGAGTGCTAAATAAAACCGAACCGTTTGAATGTTGTAAAAACACTAATTTATTTCTGTGACTAATTGTGCAAGAAAAAATACAATTTCATGAGTATGCTTAAAAGTAATCTGGGTCAATTTGAAATCATTTTAATGTACAATCAAGTAGGTATGTACAGCTCGTACAGTCTACTAAAGGCTATTCGACACGCATTAATATAAACTATCACGCCGTCACTCTTATTTGTACTGTGTGATAAAGCAAATGGTGTGTTATTTATTATATATAAGGAGTAGGTTTGTAGTCACATAACCAACGTTCAGTTAAAATTAATATAGCAGGTTCGATGAACAATTTTGCTAGGGTTATGAGAAAGTTATCCAAATTACAATAAACATTCCGAATATTTTTTTATTACGGAGCACAAGACTAAACGCTTGTGCAGCCGAAAGGGAAGCGGAGGGAGAGGAATTATGACGTTGCACGTTAGTTAAAAATTATAATATTTATGTTTTTATTTTATTTTGTTTAAATCTAAAGAAAAGGTTACTAGAAAAAATCCACGCGGACCAGGCAGCGGACGGGACTCGAACCCGCATCCTTCGCAATCCGGGCGAATGCACTGACCTTTATGCTACCACGGCCCTATTCGCCGCGTCGAAATTTTCCTAGCCTTAAGCTGCAAGGCAGCGCCATCTCTTCGGATTGTAGGTAACCCACAATGTCAAATAAATACTTTTTCAAGTATTAAACATATTATAATATTTATTGAAACACGTAAGTTTTAGAATGATAAATATTTTATTCATCTCTAACTCATTAATTAATTGATAAGCGACACTCGCAAAATTGACATCACTCTGGAAAGAGAGAAAATACAAGGCGATACATAGACGAACTATGGACCGTCCGATCGCTTAGTCTATCTCACACTTGCTTTTGTTTTAAACTTTCATGGTCACTAACATTATAGTAATATAAGTTATTTACCGGATTGTTACCATGTACCTTGTTTTTAGCGAGTTTCCGATATTTCGGCACTGTTGCAAGCGCCATGATCACAAAGTAACTCCGTAACTGTTGCAAGCGCCATGATCACGGAGTAACTCCGTAACTGTTGCAAGCGCCATGATCACGAAGTAACTCCGTAACTGTTGCAAGCGCCATGATCACGGAGTACCTCCGTAACTGTTGCAAGCGCCAAGTTACTCCGTGATCATGGCGCTTGCAACAGTGCCGAAATATCGGAAACTCGCTAAAAACAAGGTACATGGTAACAATCCCGTAAATAACTTATATTACACTTTCTTTTGTTTTGCTTTACTGTAAGCAAACATACGTACAGTCCATACTTTATGTCCATGAATTAAACCTACTGTATGTGGGAGTTGCTAAAGAATCTAAAACGGCTCTCGGGAAGATTCAATTTCAAAGGTCCACCCAACACTTGTGAACTACTTATTTCCCGGTTCGACCCCCGCTCTCGATAAGTCCAATTTAATTTCGCTATGTAATGTATCTTTGTTATCTTTTCATCGCGAGCCCCATTTGTGTTAAGTTAGGAAATAAATTACTCAAATACCATTTTGTACAATAAAATTACTATCATCTGCCATATTTTTCGTTCGTCGAAAATTGCTCGTGAATCGGATTACTTAAGCCTCGAAAATTAATAACGCCGTAAAATTCATTTTAGGTCTTTCTTGGCATTACTTCTAGAATGTTTGCTTTTAGAAATTATCATAAAAAGATCTTGTTTCGGGATAAGTGTTAGAATCAATTTAATTTATTGTGGAGGACGTGAACATAATTATTCCAACTTATCCTAAACATTTCTAAATGAGATTTCTTTTTACGTTTGTTACTCAATCACCTAAAATCGACTGAACGCATTCATATTATTTTTCTTATCCTGAATTGCCATCTTTAATTTCATCAATTTTGTTGCATGTGGAATGACTTTACGGGATAGAGGCCAGTGCCTCTGTAGTGTAACGGCAAAATAAATAGATAAATAAAAAAAGTAATGGAAAAAGCAGAAGAACAGATTATAGAATATATTAACAAGAATAAAGTATTTACAGAAAAATAATAAAAATAGGGGCATGGTGTGAGTGTGTGAAGTGTGAGGTGAGAATTGTGTAGTGTAGAGGGCGTGGGTCGTCGGCGATCTTCTCAGTGGCGGCTTGAGGGTCTGGAGGACGTACTGCTGGCTGCTGGCGTTCTGCGGCTCTCCTGGGAGGCAGAAGCGCTCCTGTTTCGGCGTCTTTTGATTCTTGGCCTGCCCTGGTGGTGGCTGGCAGGCGCTGCTGGTAGGTTGGCCGGCGAAGTTTTGAGACGACCGGCACTGCTGGTGGAACAGAGGCGCCGGTGGTAGGCGGGCCGATGCAGCTGGATGCTGGACTACCGCCGATGAGTATAGTATAGTGAAGAGGACGAGTAAAGTTTAGAGTGCCAAAGGGTGATGTGTAGCTTTGAGGTCTTTTCTTGAGTCCCGCGACAGTCGGCCCCAGGACAAGGCCTTTTATTGATTTAGAGCTCGGTAGCGATCTAACAAAAGTTATTATGGCAACTTTTGCCGAAGAAATGAATGAAAGATCAGGGTGGCTCGGCCTTTTATAGGTCCGAAACCATTTAAATTTAGACACGATTCGAATCGAACTAAAAAGAATCAAAGTGGGTGATCTGTGGAGGTTGAATAGGCTTAGACCCAGTTGGGAAGAGTATCCGTGTCATGGGTAGCCATGGCAACGGAGAAATACATTAAGGTGTCCCAAAAGTCAAGAAAATGAATAAACAAAATTACGACTAAAAATAAATAAAATCGTAGTGAAACAGAAAGGCGGAGAAGCGATTTATATATTAAATAAATATATAGAGAAATGCCGGTAAGTGTCCAGCACTTTGAAATTGTGATTTTAGTGAGATGACTTTCTGATACGTATTTCAAAATAATGAATAGTGAGTGATATTTTTGAAATTCTGCGTTTACAGAAATAAATAATGAAAGAAGTGTATAAATATGATCAATAACCATAACGATAGATGACAAAATGTGTGAAATGGAATTTATGAATACCAAAAGGAAAGATCGTCCCTGGGGTACGTTACACCTCAGCTTCTGAGCCTATTGGTTGTATGCCACGTACCCAGCATTGTCAGTTTATTAACATCTTCTAACCATACAGGATAATTGGAGATGTTTAAATCTAAAGAAAAGTTTACTAGAATGCACTGACCATTATGCTACCACGGCCCTATTAGCCTTCTTCCGTCATCTTCATTTCTTCCGTCAAGTCGGCCACCGTCACGTCCAACTCCACTCATGTCGTGTCCAAATACATACATATATCGTAAACAAAAACCGACTTTATTGAGCTCAGTGAACTTTTTATGTCTAAGTATAGAAAATTTGCAATAAGAAATATTGTATTATGAATATGATATGGTCCAAGTAGTTAGTAGAAGACGTCGACTTTTATCACACTAACATTATAAAGGCGAAAGTTTGTGAGTGTACGGGTTATACACCTTTAAAGAAGAGATCTCCACGCGTAGCGACATAGACGCTACATATAGTGCTAGTGCCGGTGTGCAGTGTGTTAGTGTTAAAGAGTGTGTATCTGATTCAACCAATTACAGTGAAATAATATCGGAAGGGCCTAGTGCGTGTGATACAAAAATCAAAAGGCCCAGTGGCAGTGAAAGTGGCATAAAGATGTACGTTTTATACACCTTTAAAGAAGAGATTGGTAAATAGAAAGTCACTGGAAATATTATAATAATTACTGAGAGTTTATTGGGATAATTTACACTAGTATAACAAAGTCTATAAACAGGAAAACTAAATTTATTTTTATTTATTTATTTATTTATTAAGGACAGCCAACAAAACAAACACCAAATAAAAGTACAAACTGAGAAAGAAATAAAGAAAACAATTCTTAGTGCTGCCTTACTTAAAGGCTGCCACTGCATGCGTAAAAAAAATTACTTACGAAGTAGACTTACGATAAACAAAATAAGGGAATCTAGTGCAAACACTTCAAAAATACAAAACTAAATATTAGGTACAGGTTCATATCCATTCTGACATCATTCTCCAGACCCAAAAACAGATCCAACACCAGTCCCTCACTAGCACTCTGTATTGAGAATGACATGGATACACTGCCGCCTAATCCAAGTCTAGGCCTAGAGAACGCTGCCAGAATCGACGCCGTTGTGGTGTAACACTTTTTTTCGTTAAAAAGAAATCGCTTACCTGTTTTACAATAATCCTTTAATTTTCTTTAATTTGGTGATTCATTCAGTGATGGTGTGACGTAGGCCATCACATTATTGTCCCCATAGTACCATTCTTCGATTGTTAGAGATTACCACGAACTAACGTAGTTTTAAATACTTAATTATTAATCTTCTTAAAATACGGCTTTCCCATTTTACCAAATTACACAAACAAATACTTGTGACAGCCCGTGTTCTGACAGCCGGTTGGAGCAAGTGATGTGTTTGCGTTCCGTTCACAACTGATAATAACCTTGATTATGAAACCTTTTTGCTCCATTTATTAAAATATATTATCTAATTTTGCTTAATTCGTTCTCTAATGTTCGATTAAACTTCATTTAAATATTTACTTTTCATAACAACTTATAAAAGAACACTTCCTTACGTTTACGTTTGCGTGTTAAGGTGTGTTTGTGTGGAACGAAATCAGTTGGTTTCGTTCGGAAAGGCTAAGTGATGATTCTGTGAGTTAATCACATTGACTTGTTATAAAACTATTACTCTTGTATTACTTACATTATTGTACAAGTGTAAGTTGTGGGTCTTCAAAAATGGCTTTATAGACAAAATAATGAAATTGATGTAGTCAAGCCAAATCATACGTCCAGAGACTGAAACTGGCAGTTTCTGAACGCATTGGTGAGAGTGAGTTTTTTATTCCGGCATCGACGGCTTGTTCTTTTTGGGCTGGAACTCGGTTGAACAAGGTTCAAAAGTTGCTGTGGTGAATTTTGTGGCGAAGAGTGGAGTGGTGGTGATGTGGTAGCGTGACTTTCTTCGGTCCAGGTATGTGGCCATCGATTGATTCGATTCCTCACCGAAACGATTTTTGTGTGATTTTTCGGTCGTAAAAGAGGGTAATTTTTATTACAGAATCCAGACTGAATTTGTTGTTGCTGTGTTGGAAGCTGTGTGGGTGTGTTGCTGAAACCCTGGGGAGGATTTCCAGGAACACACACCTAGGTTGATATAACCGTCAGACACGGTAAGTCGAACGTGACGTATAACCAACTTCGGTTTCACAATTATCGATACATAGTGTTGTTTGTTGCTTATTCTTAATTATCGCGTGCTTCCAGGTTGTGATCCGTTGTTCTGTGGTGCTGTCCCGTGAGCTGCTGCTGGAAATTGGCCAGCTCACACATTTCTTCTCCCACCTCCGTTGAAGGTATGTACAAATGTCTTTGTAATGTTAACCCACTCCCTCAGAGTTAACGTTAGGGATTAAACCTGGTTTATTAATCGCAGAAACATGGATTAAGTGATGTGGTCGGGATTGGTATTCCACCGTCTCGGGTTAACCTCTACTCTGAATAAAAGTATTCGGAGGTAGTTTGGCCTGAACTATAAAATTATGTTTTATTATTTCCCTGTTCATTTATAACCCTTTAATATCTGAAACAACACTATAAGTAGCATTTTATTTTATTATTTTATTAATATTTTAGGAAAATTACAGTCGAGTCATAACTATATTGTTTGAATAACTTAGAGTCGCCTCTTTTTTTTTATAATTAAGAATTAGCTTCCTATTTATTCTTCCTATTAGAATTAGTTTCTGATTTGTGTATTTGATTGTGAACCACCTTTGGAACATAAATTAGAAAAGTGTGTTAAATTAGTTAACTAGTCGGCAGCCGTGGTTTTATTGTAAAATATATAGAAAGAAACAGTATCTTAAAATTTATTAGAACACATCCGTGTATTCTGTTTATTGTGGTAGAATTAAATTCCTTTTAAATTGTTCCTATCTACATTGCCTGTATTATCATATACTTAGGATGAATAAGCCTTACTTATAAATAATACTGTACTCCTTGGTAAGCTGGTTAGGGTTGAGCGCCGCTTGCTGTGGGCTTGAGTTGATTGTGATTTTGTAAATACAGGAGGTGTTTGGTCGGGGCGATATATTCCCCCCGAGTGGTGGTGAATCGCGCCCGCGATTTGTGGTGTTTTGGTGGCTCCCTTTGCTCCGCGACTGAGTCGGCGGACTGGCGGAGGGTTTGGCCGAAATCTTTCATTAAAATAATAACCTTAGGATATTAAGTTAGTTTAGTCAATGAGATCAGCCAAGCGTGCCAGCGTCCCATTTCACATATATACAGGAGTACAGATGTCCCTTAGTTTTAATTTAAGTATTGATACCCATTTAATGTAACCATAGTGTTGTAATAGTCAAATATAACTCCAATAAATTATTTATTTTTGTTATAACAACTTTTTTTATTTTTTATTTTTTTTCTCCTCTATCCCCTCGATAGGGGAGGAAAAAAGGTCACAGTATGCTTAATAATAATAATGATTTGATCTATGTGGGTACAAAGGAGTCTAAAAGAGCAGACTTAAATTTGCGAAGAGAAGAAGACATGTCTATATCACTGTGTTTGGATGAAGCGGCCAGCGTACGTGATAGTGTGTTAAAGTTAAAGTATGGTGAAAGAATGGTTTACGTATGGTGAACAGGTAAGAGTGAGTACGCGCGGTTGGTAAGGCTGCCGGATAGACACTAATTATAGATTCAATATGTTATTATTGCGAAACAATGAAATTAATAAATTATAAAGTAATAAGTCGCGCAGCGGGTCATATTGCTGACGCGTTAACCTGCTTATTATGAGTTTAATGTGGGATTAAACCCGTACAGTGAGTGTGTATATTTGTAACTTCTTCACGTCTAAACGGCTGGAGCGATTTTAATAAAATTTGGTATGGATATACACCCTGGATTAACAAATAGGTTACGTTTTACTGCGGGAAAATATCCCTAATACACCGCGGGGCACAGCTAGTATTTTATATATTCATAATAATTTAAAGCATTAAAAACCCAATCTATATATATAAAACTCAAAGGTGACTGACTGACATAGTGATCTATCAACGCACAGCCCAAACCACTGGACGGATCGGGCTGAAATTTGGCATGCAGGTAGATGTTATGACGTAGGCATCCGCTAAGAAAGGATATTGATCAATTGTACCCCCAAGGGGATTAAATAGGGAATGAAAGTTTGTATAAAACCGATCGGGCTGAGACTTTGCATGCAGGTATAAGAAGAATCATAGATGAATATCATTGTATATAATACAAGCCTGAGAACAAAAACTGTAGTCTACACTTCAGCTCTACACCGAAGCGAAGCGAGGGCGGGCCGCTAGTAAAAGATAAACCTTAATAACGTTTCAACTAGCCTCACGCATTATGGTTAACTGTGATGAAAAGAAAGATACGAATCTTTCAAATACCATGAACTAAATCTTTCATCTAGTCCACTAGTTGATTTAGTTCATCTCGTTCAATATTTCAACTAATTCAAAATTTTCTCTAGTTCAACCTTTTTTTCTCAGTAGGTACTTCATCTAGCTCGTTAGTTTAAATCAGTCCAAGAAACAAGAAAGAAAATTTAATAGTCTTGTTTGTATTAAGAAGGAATCGTTTGAGAAAATTTTACTCTTTGTGGTAAATTCATGTGCACTTACGAGTACCTACTACCACCTACTCAACTCACACTAAAATATACTTTAGAGTTTATTTTTGCAAATGTGCCATATTCGCCGAACGATTGAACTAACGGGAGCAAGTGATAAGAAAGACGAGGTGAACTAGATGAACGAAAGTGAACTAGTGATACGATTTATCTTTGTCTGTGATCGTTCATTCTCATATTTCGTTCGCGAACTACCCAAGTCTAGTTTAAACGTAGAAAGGTCAAAATTCAGCCTATAGCATACCACTAGATAAATGCCTTCGGTATTTGGTTCAATAAAGAGCCTCATTGTCGATATGTTATGCCGTAACAGTGTAACCAATGGTTATTATATTTCTAAGCATTGAACTACCAGATTTCCACGCGGACGGGACCGCGTGGATTTTTTCCTAGTAAACTTTTCTTTAGATTTAAACATCTAGCAGTTAAATGCTTAAAAAATAAATGAAATCATAACTATAATTGCTATTTCTTCTTTCAAATGTTTAATACTTGAAAAAGTATTCATTTGACATTGTGGGTTACCTACAATGCGAAGAGATGGCGCTGCCTTGCAGCTTAAGGCTAGGAAAATTTCGACGCGGCTAATAGGGCCGTGGTAGCATAATGGTCGGTGCATTCGCCCGGATAGCGAAGAATGCGGGTTCGAGTCCCGTCCGCTGCCTGGTCCGCGTGGATTTTTTCCTAGTAAACTTTTCTTTAGATTTAAACATCTAGCAGTTAAATGCTTTAAAAATAAATGAAATCATAAAAATATTGCTTAGTAATTTTGACATAAACATATTTTGACATCTAACTATGACTTGTTTGATTGTAATTGTAATATAATAATTTTGATTTTTATGTAATTGTAAACCTACTTAGAAAATATTGTATACCTTGTAATAAGGTCGAAATGTAGTGACATTAAACTTTTTACCTAACACAGGTCTGACAAAACAATAAAAACACACACAAAAAACACAAACTAAATAACCCAGACCATTGTATTGAACTGAATAAAACAGAATAATAAAAAAATGCTGTAATAACCTACATTTCACAATAAATTATTTGAATTTGAATTAAAAAAAAAACTTTTTGGCACTGGATAACAATCCACTCGGTCCAGCTTTCAGACAGGATTCAAACCGACACTTTCCGCAATCTGAACCGCAGGCGGTTTTTTGTTATACGATTGATACGAAAACCAAGTACCGGTGGTCGCTATCCGGCTCGAAGGACCACGTGTGCCGGATAGCGACCACCGGTACTTGGTTTTCGTATCGTCTATGCTTAGCTACGGAGTTTTGAGACTGAGATTTTGGAAATTTAAATAAAAGGTGTGATATCTTTGAAAGTCTAATAGCGTATATTTTTAAATTCGAAAAATTGCTGTTACATAATTCGAGGAAGAGTGGTTGGGAACAATATTTTGCGACCAATGGCAGCGTCGATTTTTATATCGCGTCATGCAGCACCACACGGATTGGTGACCGAGCCGAACCTGAACTTGGTGCGTTCCGTCTCGCACAGAAATGCCAAACAGTACGAGTATCTAAAAGTGTGACTAACTTTATATTGATTGCATAAAACCATTTCCTTCCCTTGTCCTCGCTCACGATCGCCGAACAAATAAGCTTCCCTGAGGACCTAATGTGTTGACCCGTCCTATGAATCGAAAGTGACTGTCGTCCCTGGCCCGACCCGCACGAGCGAGGGTACGGTTGATTGCCCCAACGAATCAGTTTTACCTATATAACTAGACGAAAAGCTAGTCCGCATAGCTACCTATAGTAATGAGAGGCATGTTTAAGTTGATGTAATGAAATTGAATGAAATTAAACTTTGTCCCAGTTCCGTTATTGAATTGATAGCTTCTTCATCATCATCATCAGCCTATAATATCCCCACTGCTGGGACACAGGCCTTCCCTATGGATGGAATAGGGAGATTGAGCCATGACCCACCACGCGAGCCCAGTGCGGACTGGCGGGTGCTAACGATTGCAGATGCAGCCGGGACCAACGGCTTAACGTGCCTTCCGAAGCACGGAGGAATTCGAGATAGAAGATTTTTGGTCACCCATCCAATGACCGACCACTGTGAAAAATACTTAACTTCAACGATCGCAGCCGAACGCACTAACCACCATCGAGCTCCTCATAGCTTAGATAGCTTCTTATGGGAGGGTAAACCGATTCGTTACGTAACGCGTTACGGCGCCAGTCTGTCTGGCTTCCCTTCCTCTCACGCATACGGCAGCGGTAGGCAGGTTCCTCCCCTCTCACTCCAACCTCCAAGGGCGGTTTAGATTACTTTCAGTTATCACTTGTGTCGCGCGTGCTGAGACGCAAACGCTTTTTCTAAAGTCTTTTGAATTGTCCCAATTGTTTTTCCACCCTGCCATTCAGGATATCTTTTAGCTGACAAAAAGAACTGGCGCAAGAAACTTCTCAGCTTTTTACGCATCAATAAGTTTAATTCTAAGCTGAACAGACCCGGCCACCAGTGGCATATTATTAAAATTATTTCGGAGAAGTGCTGACTTAACGAGACAGCATATTTGCTGCGAAAATAAACTATGTCAATCACTCAGAGCTCATTAGACGCTTTCCTTCAGTGGCACCTTCAGAAGTTGTTGCGAACGAATACCTACCAGAAGATATTCGTTAGGTATTAGGTATTTATATACACCAGTATAAATCTAAATGTACAAAATAGTGATGAACGATTGTCATTTTTGGTACATTCGCGAATGCGAATGCGGATGCGAATGTCTGGTATTTAGTTTTTTTTTTAAATTGGCGCCAATTGTCTATGGCATGGTGGCAGTCTCGTTCGAATTGCCGAGTTGATATGAACTCATCCGACTGAAGTGTCATTCGGCTCGCACCGGTCTTTCCGTAAACAAGACAAGTGAATTTTGAGGTTAGTGATTGGGAGTGGTAATAGTGATTTATTAACATGAGTAAATCGAATTCTAGTGAAACATGGACTTATTTCACACTTTGCGATGCTGAACGAGCTAAATGCAAACTGTGCAACAATGAATATTCAAGGAAAGGAAGAACTACAACTTCTTCAAATTGTTTTTTTCTAATATTCATATTCGCAAAACATTCGCAGAGATTTTGCGAATGCGAATATTCGTTACATCACTAGTACAAAACTTATTCAATCAGCGATAAATCTTTATGAATGGAATAACGTTTACTATTGTGTCCAAATATTGTCCAATATATTGGCTATTTGTGTGCGTGCTGCATTGGTCCATATTTATTTATTTTCTGGTCGGTCGGCGGTTCGCGTCACTTGTTTCGGCCCGGTCCCTTATCGTGGACGCCTGATTGGCTCCACGCATTATGTGGGTCCAGATTCGATGTGCCCACAACATAGTTTGGGGCCGCCCATCCTCGCATGCAAATGGGATCGAGTTTGATTCAATCTGGTTACACTTACATGGGTAATATATGAACATTATTATTCTTGGCAACGGCGGGAAGATAATGGTGATCATTCTTATAGGGATTGAACGAGTGTTCTGTGTGTATAGTGTTTTTCATTGTCAAATCAACATTGCGAAGCTTCGGGCTGCTTGCAATAACATCACATTAATATTATAAAGGCGAAAGTTTGTGAGTGTGTGTTTGTTACTTCTTCACGTTTAAACGGCTGGAGTGATTTTAATAAAATTTGGTATGGAGTTAGCTGACACCATGGATTAACACATAGGCTACGTTTTACTGCAGGAAAATATACCTTATAAACAGCGGGTAATACCGCAGGGCACTGCTAGTTCTTAAATAAAATTAAGATGTGCCGGATAGCGACCACCGGTACTTGGTCTTTGTATCGTCACAGCTTAGTTACAGATTTTTGAGACTGAGATTTTGGATGTTTAAAATAAAAGATGCGATACCTTTGAAAGTCTTATAGCGTATATTGTATTCAAAAAATTGCTGTTACCTAATTCGAGGAAGAGGGGTTGAGGACAAAATTTTGCGACCAATGGCAGCGTCGATTTTGATATCGCGTCATGTAGCACCATACGGATTGGTGGCCGAGCTGAACCTGAACTTGGTGCGTTCCGTCTCGCACAGAAATGCCAAACAAAGACTTCATCCTGTTTAATACCATCATTCCATCTTTTTTAAGTCATAAGAATAAGTAAAACCAGTTTTTCACAGGTTAATGCACGAAACTTTATTTATTTATTGGCGTTGGTAGTTAAAGGTAGTTAGGGTCAAATAAATAAACTCAAAATTACAAAAAATAATTTTAAATAAAGTGCTTTATTAACTAAATTAAGTAATAAATTCATACATAGGCAATAAAACTTTAAAAACCGAACAATGAAAGAACCGAACGCTCAATAAAAGTCTTTCGAAGGTAGCTCGATAAAATTAAATAAAAAATTGAAATGAAACGTCAATAAATAAATAAAGTTTCGTGCATTAACCCGTGAAAAACTAGTTCTATTAATTGGGTAATATGCGTGAAAACCTAAGAAACAAATACATAAGAATAAGAATAGAACAAGTCAATTAGAGACTGAATAATTGTAAAACGTGGTTAAGCTTTTTTTGATATAAGAACTTTAACTTAAAATCTTTAACTCCATATTAGTAACAATTAAGTATTATATAAAAGTGAGACACATTTCACAACGTATTGTTGGCAATATTTGCTATCTTTTTTTTCATTACCTACCGAGTAATTCCGTGTTATTTTCTAAATTAAAATACTTGGTGCTGTAACTTCACGCATTGAAATTTTGTAATTAGTAAAGTCTCTTTATCCCTCTATGTGACCCGCCCACTGCCACTTCAGCTGAACAATTCATCGAGTGACGTAGGTGATTCTAGTTCTCCGCCTTACCGTAATTGGATACATTATTCCCGATCCTATCTTAGTTTCCCGCGAATATTCACCGGAATATAAAACAAGGGATCCCATGCTAATTACTAAAGTAAACATTGCCGGCTCGTTTCCGCTCACATCTATTTGGGAGATTAAAAAATTCATGAGAAACGCATTAAACAGCTGCGGGGATTAAAATCGGAGATTCTTTCCTTTGCTTTCATTCGTTACCGTGATAAAATGCGCCAAGGAAAATGTGTGCGCTTGCGATCCTTTGGCTAAAAACGATATTGAATTTCACATATTTGAATAGTAATAGAGTTTTAATTATGACTTGTCGGCTAACATATTTTAATTTCATTGCTGGGAAGCGCTAGAAAAAATTTTAGGTCACCTTTTTTTAAAACTTCATCTTCATCAGCCTATTAATTTCCCCACTGCTGGGGCACAGGCCTTCCCTATGGATGGAATAGGGAGATTGGGCCATGACCCACCACGCGGGCCCAGTGCGGATTGGTGAGTGCTAACGACTGCAGATGCAGCCGGGAACAACGGCTTAACGTGCCTTCGGCGGTTCGGATCTCAGATTAATGATATTCAACATATCTATGATCTGTGCTGTATTTAGTATTGTCTATGTCATCATTCGAAAATAGGGTCTATTTTTAGGGAGATAATTTTCGTTCCATTATTATTCCGCGTGTCATATTTCGTGAGCAACTGTACGATATTTTTGGGAAAATTGGTCCGATATATCGATGTTTTTTTCGCGATATATCGAAGCCGATATTGATATTTTTTAAAATATCGATGTATCGATATATCGATGTTTTTTCAACTTTCGACATCCCTAAAGCACGGTTTCGCTCCTGACCCTCTGCGTCCAACTAATGCGTAACATGAGACGGTAGCACCACATCTCGAATGCCTGTAGGCGTCTTGTGGTGTCTTCTTTCAGGGTCCACGTTTCGTAACCATACATGACGATAGGCCAGATATAGCATAACATACTTTACACCCATGAATAATGTCGTACCTATATCTATTAATTGTTAACTGAATTTAATTGACATGTTGTACAATTGATTATAATTGTGAATATAATTAAAATGGCGGATAATTTGGTAATGATTGATTAATATACTAATACTACTAACATAGGATAAGCCCGACATTGTTACTAACTTGTACTAATAACTATGGATTATAATTCTATCATAATTATGATTTTATTTATTTTTTAAGCATTTAACTGCTAGATGTTTAAATCTAAAGAAAAGTTTACTAGAAAAAAAATCCACGCGGACCAGGCAGCGGACGGGACTCGAACCCGCATCCTTCGCTATCCGGGCGAATGCACTGACCATTATGCTACCACGGCCCTATTAGCCGCGTCGAAATTTTCCTAGCCTTAAGCTGCAAGGGCAGCAAGGCATAAATAAAATCATAACTATAATTGCTATTTCTTCTTTCAAATGTTTAATACTTGAAAAAGTATTCATTTGACATTGTGGATTACCTACAATGCGAAGAGATGGCGCTGCCCTTGCAGCTTAACGCTAGGAAAATTTCGACGCGGCTAATAGGGCCGTGGTAGCATAATGGTCAGTGCATTCGCCCGGACAGCGAAGGATGCGGATTCGAGTCCCGTCCCCTGCCTGGTCCGCGTGGATATTTTTTTTCTAGTAAACTTTTCTTTAGATCTATTATAATTATCTGAAATAAATGATTATTATTATTAATAAAATTTTATATTTGAACCCTTAAACAATTACATTAGCGACGTGCCATCGCCACAGAGCTTCGGCTGCCGGCGGCCGTGTGTAATAATATTCCTTTGTAATCTGCTCATCCGGCGGCGGTCGGCTACCGGCCGATTTGATTGTATTTCATCCCGATCCGTCCCGTTAACTAGGACCGTTCGTCATTTGTATCTGAGGTCACTTTGTTTGATGCAAATTTTGCCGACGCCGCGCCTCTGAAATTTGTTGTCCTACCAATTTGGTTTCATATTAGAACACCGTTATCAGACTTAATTAGTTTTTGATTGGACGCTATGATTGTAAGGAGATTGATGGCCTCTGTTGGTGGGTAGCTTGAATTAAGGGCACTATCTTGCAATACTTATTTGTATTGTCGATGAAAAATCTAGATTTAATTTTCTTTAATGGCTAAAGGAGTTCGCGATTGGGGAATCAGTAATAGGTATAACTTCGATTAAAACAGAGGAGCTTGATGGCGCAAGTGGTTAGCGCGTTCGGCTGAGATTGTTGAACTTAAGCAACTTTCGCAGTGGTCGGTCATAGGATGGGTGACCAAAAATTACTATCTCGAGCTCCTCCGTGCTTCGGAAGGCACGTTAAGCCGTTGGTCCCGGCTGCATCTGCAGTCGTTAGCTCCCACCAATCCGCACTGGGCCCGCGTGGTGGGTCATGGCCCAATCTCCTTATTCCATCCATAGGGAAGGAAGTGCCCCAGCAGTGGGGATATTAATAGGCTGATGATGAATGATGATGAAGATTAAAACAAAAAGGGAAGATACGGCACTCGCGGCTCAATAGTGATCGGCTTAAATTGTGGTGCATGACCATGATTCCCTTTAGTCACAATTGGACATTCAGACACGCTGCATGTGCATTCAATATAACAATATTGCGTATATTCTGTGTTATGGAGATCAAACATGATTCGATGCTTTTATAAAGAACACGAGTAGTTCAAAATCAAATAACAAAATGCCTCGGCAACACTTTTCATTCGCAAAACTGTAAAATCATATTTTTTTTTGGCGTGAATGTTATTTACGTAATCGCCATTCTGTTATCAAGAAAAGGACAACAATACGCAGCGTTGAAGCGTATAGTTCTGTCTCGCTCGCTCGATTGAATGTTTATATACAGATGTGTGCGTGTGTGAGAGTTGCTTATGTAGTTGTGTCGGATGATATTTTATTTGATGCTAGTATGAGCGTACCGTATCTACTCTTTTTGTTTTAATGTAATAGGTACAATGATAATTTAATTTATCTAAGATTAAATACACCCAAGTTGTTAGTAACAATTTGATACTTAATTTCTTTGTTTGTAATTACAGATTCAATTAAATATATCACAAATATAATACTATAACAAAGACGACCTCCGTGGTCGAATGGTTTGTACGCCAGGTTTCATGGTGTCGCCGACTCGAGAGGTCCCGGGTTCGAACCCGGTGGGGGCAGATGTTTTGTGTGATGAATACGAGCATTTGTACTCCAGTCATAGATGTTTAATATGTATTTCTATATAAATATACTTATATATGTATCAGTATATGTACTCATCCGTTACCCTAGTATCCCATAACACAAGCCTCACAGTGCTTACTTTGGGACTAGGCTAATTGGTATGTGTGTTGGAAATATTTATTTTAAAATACAATAAGCACATAAGGCCTATTGCTATTTCTTGTGGCTACTTACGAAAACGGTAGGCAGTGTCTTAATGTGAAAAACTGGGGACCAATCTAAGTGTCACGACTTGAGAGAGGTAAGTGCCCGAGACTGAGACCCAAGTTTAAGTTAATTGACACAAAAGTGACAGTTTGCCGACTCATCGCCTAAACTAGTTTGTGGAACTATCACCTCGGCTATTACCCTTTTACTACCTGTTTATCATGTTTCTTGTTCCCTATCTACCACTTTGACAAATAATACTCGTAATTGACTAATAACGTACTATTAGTTTTGACATCTCTTTTTTAGTTATATTTTTTTATTTTTGAAGTTATAATTCTTTAGGCGCGTTATGAAAAAATGATGAGAGTGAAATTTTTAGATGCGCGCGCAACACTGTAACACAAAAGTAACAGCATGAAGTTGGCCGCGGGCGCGTTATGGAAAAATCATGTGAGTGAAATTTCGAGATGCGCGCGCATCACTGTAACACAATAGTAACACCATGAAGTAGGACGCTGGCGCGTTATGAATGTTAGTGTTAGTGGTTAATAATCCACCATTATTAGACATCTGTTCGAAAGGTACTTTGAACGATCCACGGAGCTCCATAAGATGATCGCGTTGTCAAAAACAATGTTGGCACGCTCGTCGCCTCTGATCACTGTTTTCATATTTATAATATTTATCCACATGTTTCTAGTTTCTATATAGACACAACGTGTTTTAGTTACTTACAAGTGCTAATTATATATGGACTAATAACTGAAATTCAGTAGTGATTTTAATTGAATATTTTGAATATTTATTTAATTTTTCAAATTAAAACTGAACTTAATTGACTGTGTTAACTATCCTTTTCCAGTCCTTTTATTATTTTATTGTAATTATTAATTATTTGCATGCAATTAAATAAATATTTTTAATGATGCTAAAGAAGTATAACTTCTAAGTTACACGCATCCATTTTTTTAAAGCATGTAACTGCTTGATGTTTAAATCTAAAGAAAATATAGCTAGAAAAAAATCCATGCGGACCAGGCAGCAGGCGGGACTCGAACCCGCACCCTTCGCAATCCGGGCGAATGCACTGACCAATTATGCTACCGCGGCCCTCACGGAGCGCGTCGAAATTCCTCTAGCCATTCTTAAGCTGCAAGGCAGCGGCATCTCTTCGCATTATAGGTAACCCACAATGTCAAATGAATACTTTTACAAGTATAAAACATTCATTTCTTTTTTAACAAATAAGTTTTTTTTTGTTTTTCTACAGAAACAAAATTAAGACACGTCTACCTTTCAAAACATCATCATCATCAGCCTATTAATTATTTTTTTTTGTCATTATGAGACTGTTAATAGTTGTGAAATGGATTGAATTTAAATTTATTTAGTTTTAAACATTTAAATTGTATGTTAATATGTAATTTAATTTGTTTTAATGTTTCATATTATTAAATCTATTTATTATTATTTTGGCGATGGCATGCTATGATCTTTGTGGTTGAAATAAATGAATTATTAGTTTTTATTATTATTAATGTCTCCAATGCTGGGGCACAAGCCTTCCCTATGGATGGAATAGGGAGATTGGGCCACGATCCACCACGCAGGCCCAGTGCGGATTGATGGGTGCTAATGACTGCAGATGCAGCCGGGACCAACGGTTAAACGTGCCTTCCGAAACACAGAGGAGCTCGGGATAGAAGATTTTTGGTCACCCATCCAATGACCGACCACTGCGAAAGTTGCTTAACTTCAACGATCGCAACCGATCGCGCTAAGCACCCGCGCCATCGAGCTCTTCAATAATTATAAAACATACGACCACCATATCACTTATCTCGTGACAAGGAGTACCGCTCATATATTGTACAACCTAGACTGGCATTCACATTTTTATTTAGAACATGAACGTTATTAAACAGAAAGCCAATAATAAAAGCAAGTTAGCAAACAATAAATCCTTGTTCGTCACAAATCACAGTAGTACTGTGAGATTAAACGACAAAGTGCAGCGATATTCTCTAAGCCAACATCCTTGATTACATCGCTGCTACATCCAAACTGATTTCATTAAAAGAACACTGCCCAAGAATAACAAAAAAATATTTTTAAAAACAATCAAAGTTGTGTTTATCTATAGCGGAAAAGTCGAGGCTTATAGCGTATTTATTTTAAGGGCAATGTTGATTTTATTTAGCGAATTACTTCTTCTCACGCAACATTGAGTGTGGGTCAGCGTTGCCAGTTTGATTTTTTGCCAAGTCGGGATTTAAGAACTTTTTGAGTGGAAAAGCGGGATTCTTTCGTCGAAAGCGGGATATAGTAAAAAAAACCTATATAATCGAAAGTTTTCGAATATTTATCTTTTTATTTATGTTCTTAGGTACCTAGTAAAAATATCTATAGAAAATGTATTTTAAAATAAAAATGTGATATTTTAAATCAGATTTACCCTATCGTTAAAAAGTTGTCTTTTTTTGAGAGTTCTTCATTACGCGCGTCCGCGCTTTCTCAGTACGCTGCACGCACGGTCAAGTTATTCCCGAAAAGTGGGATTGAGCCTGTCCCGCGCGGGACATTCAATTTTGATTTAAAAATCGGGACGTCTGACAACACTAGTGTGGATGGAGTTTCAGTTGCTAAAGCGTGTGGCAAAAAAATAAGTGCCGCAGCATTTATGATTGTCGGATGAACCCTATTCTACAACCTTAAACACCATAATGCACATTTTTTTAGTGTGAAAGGAAAAAGGACAATGTGTCATTTGGCCATAGCCCACCCGCCTGATGGTAAGCTTCAGCCACAGCCTTTTAGAGCTTTGCGATATCTTACGGTATGACTTGCAAATGGTTATTCTTACCCCATTCTCAACCCCGTAGAGCCCTGAAACTATATTCACTAACATAAAATACAAGACCACCCAAAGGTACTGTTTATGGCGGTCTACTGTAAAGAAGCAGACTTATTGGTCTAAGATCATTTAAAGACGATGGCTGTGTTTTTGGGCAACGCTTTTATCACAGGGTGCTCCAATCCTCTGGAAATGTGCTTTCACTTAGAGATCTATATTATACTTGTAATTGATTCTAAGGACTGAGGCAAAGTGAGTCGCAATATTTCCAGTGAGATGTGGTCATGCCCCTGTTCATAGGATGCGAGTCCTCTAATAGCTATAAGTACCACATCTTCATTGACAGAATGCAATTTGAATGTTCCCGCCCTGCTGTATCTGTGGTGTTCGTAGAGAGTGACGTCCAAAATAGATACATCATCTTTACCTGGGACTTTAAGGAAATGCATATTTATTGAGTCTGGGTTATCGAAGCATGATGGAAGACAACTTGTAGCCGTGTTCTGCATTTATAATATTAGTTAGGATAGTGTAGTACAGAAGCCGAATTAGAATTATATTTGGCTGCAGTCTGTGAGCTAAAAGATTAGAGAGGATATATAGAGGAGCTCGATGGCACAGGTGACTGCGATCGTTGAAGTTAAGCAACTTTCGCAATTGTCGGTCATTGGATGGGTGACCAAAAATTTACTATCTCGAGCTTCTTCGTGCTTCGGAAGGCACGTTAAGCCGTTGATCCCGGCTGCTTCTGCAGTCGTCAGCACCCACCAATCCGCACTGGGCCCGCGTGGTGGGTCATGGCCCAATCTCCCCATTCCATCCATAGGAAATCCTATGCCCCAGCAGTGGGGACATTAATAGGCTGTGAGATGATGATGATGATGATTGTTATATAATTATTTAACGCTGTGAAGTTGTCTTCTCGAGTTTTTCTCCACAGCTAAAAAATGTCCTTAACTGGTGATAGGGGGGAAAAATGGACGATTCAAAAAAATTGTATTGTGCATCCAATACGAATTAAGATATTTTGACTTTTGTATCTCCTTCTGTAGGTTCAATACTCTTTGCGAGAGGTTCAATAGGACTGTGGTTGAACGTGCAAAATGTTTGCTCTTTGAGGCTGAGTTAAATAAGAATTTCTCTGCCCATAACCTAATAGAAACACGATAGTTGTTGCCATAGACTATCTTTATTACGAAGTTAAATAACACAGATAAAGTACATAGACAACAAACATAGAGCAAACTGCATTATGATACTGGCGTAGATAAATTTTTTACAAGCTTCCACCGGAATTTGCTTCTATTCTAAAAGCTGTGTAAAGTTGATCGATGTTTGATGTCCGTTTTGTCGCTACTGTCTTCTTCACCTGGTACCACAAATTTTCTATTGGGTTTAAATCAGGACTGTCTGGGGCCAATCCAAAACTGTCACAGACTGGTTCCTTAAAAAGTCTTTTATTACTTTTGCAGTGTGTTTCGTATCATTATCCTGTTGGAAAGTCCAAATCACCGGTAAGTTTTGCTCGGCATAGGGCAGCATGGCTTGTTCTAAAATATTCTTGTACTGAAATTTATCCATGTTGGCTTCTATTTTCCTGACAGGTCCAACACCAAGTCCTGAGAAACAGCTCCAAACTTTGATATTTCTGCCCCCTGTTAACTACTTTCTTGGTATCATCATCATCATCAGCCTATTAATGTCCCTATTAATAACTGCTGGGGCACAGGCCTTCCCCATGGATGGAATAGGTAGATTGGGCCATGACCCACCACGCGGGCCCAGTGCGAATTGGTGGGTGCTAACGACTGCAGATGCAGCCGGGACCAACGGCTTAACGTACCTTCTGAAGCACGGAGGAACTGGAGATAGAAGTTTTGTGGTCACCCATCCAATGACCGACCACTGCGAAAGTTGCTTAACTTCAACGATCGCAGCCGATCGCGGTAACCACCTGCGCCATCGAGCTCCTCTTGGTATACTTTGGACTGGCTGGTAGTATCAAAAATAGGATTATATTTGATATACTTTAACATTTTCATCGTTGAAATCAAAGTCGAGTTATATAGGAGAATACTAGACTAGCACGCGCGGTCGGGGCGGTGGAAGCTTGCCGTCGAGCTGTTTGTCTGACGAAATGAGAAATTGACGATCGTTGCAGAAAAAGTGACGCTCCATTTTAGTTTTATCATTTTCGTTTCTCCTTGTTTAATAAATAAAATAAAATAAAAAGCCTTTTATTTCTTGCATAGAAGGTAAAAAAAAATACAATAATTGTTTAAATATCATTGAATTGTGCTAATTATAATGTAATGTGATGATGTAGGTGCTAGTTATAATTAAATAGAATTTACATGCATGATGTGGTAAGTTACACTTGATATAAAAATAAATTTGAGATAATTTTTGATTGGTTGTTAAAATAATTAAATTTACATATCCATTTACATTAATAATACAAGTTAATTAAAATCATGCAAAATTATAAATTATTGAAATTATTTTAAATTTACTTATTGGAATTGAATTTGCAAGAACCCCTCCACAGGTAAAGGCCTCCTCCAAAGAATGCCATTTGTCACGGTTTTTTTTAATATTATAATATTATTATTCTACATAAAATTCTCGTGTCACAATGTTAGTTACCATACTCCTCCGAAACTTGACCGATTTTTATGAAATTTTATATGCATATTCATAGGTCTGAGAATCGGCTACTATCTATTTTTGAGACCCCTAAGTGATAAGGGTGTGGTACTTAAAGCTATTTTCTTTTGCACCCTTCTATATTTATCTATATTATTATTCCTCTTCCACCATAGGTTGCCTGGACGATATTGCTGTTTAGCAATAAGGCCGCCTATTGTACTCTTTCTTCTGTTTTATTTGTTTATGTCTTGTGTCCTTTGTTGTGTGCAATAAAGAATATTTATTATTATTATTATTATTATTATTATTATTATTATTATAAGGGTTGTCCACCCCTAACATATATATATACTTTTTATTGTAATTTTTATTTTTTTAAGCATGTTACTGCTTGATGTTTAAAGAAAATCTAAAGAAAATATTACTAGAAAAATACCCATGCGGAGCAGGCAGCAGGCAGGACTCTATAAGGGAAAATGCACTGACCATTATGCTATCGCGGCCCAGATTGCCGTGTCGAAATCTATTAGTAGTAATTCTAAAGCCTAGAGCTTAATAAAAGCTAGAAAGAATTTATGTAAAGCTTATATATTTTTTTATAAAGTGGCATTAAAAAATACACATAAGCCTAAATTTACAGCCTTCTTTCACCAATCTCTATTTTTGAATATTCATGTATATTGCAAAACAACGGTTGCTGGATCAGCTAGTATTATTATAATATTAAATATAATTATAATATATAATAATATTATAAAGCGGAAAGATTTGTATGTAAGTATGTTTGTAAGGAATTGGCTCAAAAAGTACTGGACTAATTTTAAAAATTATTTTTCCATTTGAATGCTGCATTATCACTGATTAATATAGGCTATAGTTTATTTTCAATAAATTTAGGTTTCCGTATGAATACTTCAAAAAATAGCCTTATATCGCGTATAGTACAGTCAATCTGTAGGTAGAGTGGTGAAAAAAAAACCTAAAGGGTAAGTCTTGTTTTTTCTGTTGCCAAATGACGTCAGTAAGCCACCTTGGCGATGGGCATGTTCAACTCGTAGGCGTTTTTTTTTTTCAATCATGAAAAAAATAAAAATAAAGCTATTTTTTTTTATTTGTTTTGGTTTTTCAATCATGAAAAAAAAAAAAAAAGTAAAACGTACATTGAAATGTGCACTGCAAATGTGTACGTGAACTGCCCAAAACCGCTCTATTGGATTTTTCATACCTGCGCAATTTATAACTTGAAAACGGTAAGTAATACAAACAAATTGTTTATACAAAAGTTGTTGGTAATTATGTACGAAACAACTTTGCCATTTAAAGTTTTCCATTAAAATGATATTTTCAGGGTGAAAAAGTGAAAAAACCCTTTTTTGAGACTTTAGCGCCACCTACAATGCGCATTTTTTGTTGTACGAGATTGCAACATTGACATAAATTGTAGTACTCAACGCCCTCTACAATTATGGTCGAAAAAAAAGTTTCTAAAATGCATACAAAACAAGAAAAATGCGTTTCAAAAAATTTTTGACAGTTTTTTTGAGTTTTTCAAAAAACGCCTACGAGTTGAACATGCCCATCGCCAAGGTGGCTTACTGACGTCATTTGGCAACAGAAAAAACAAGACTTACCCTTTAGGTTTTTTTTTCACTGAAACGCTATTTTTTTCGACAGATTGACTGTACTAGTACGCTGCGGAAGTGATTGACAATAGAGCAAAGTGATGTACTAAAGTTTTATAGAGGACTAGCGGACCCGACAGACGTTGTCCTGTCTACACGTCTTTAATTTGAAAATTTCAAACTTTTTTTAATAAGCTAAAACATTCTGGACCATTTTGATGAAAATTACCATTCTCAGATCCCCTTGAGCACACACAAAAAATTTCATCAAAATCGGTCCAGTCGTTTAAGAGAAGTTCAGTGACATACACACTCACAGAAGAATTATATATATAAAGATTTGACACTGCGTAGCGCCGTCTGTCGGATCCAATGTAAAACATTCCAAAATCAACAACTACTAATAAATTAAAAATTAATTAAAAAAACATTGTCCAGCGGACAAAATTGTGAACCTAAACCATTCTCAGATCCCCTTGAACACACACAAAAAATTTCATCAAAATCGGTCCAGTCGTTTAAGAGAAGTTCAGTGACATACACACTCACAGAAGAATTATATATATAAAGATACCAATATCTACAAAAAAGTCCGCGATATCATATGTTTAACTACTACAGTTATGTAGACTAGAGGTCCCCTGCAGTTTCACCCGCCTTAATTAGAAAAAAAAGGCTTTTAGTAATTCAACCTTACAATATAGACATAGGCTGTCATCGACTTTTTTACAGAACTTTTAAAGGGGAAGAATTTTGTAACTTTAACCGTTTACCCAGCGCACGCAACGAAAACTCACAAATGGAATATTTATACCTGTTTTTGCAACATTTTTCATCGATGCTCCGCTGCTACTGGTAGTAGCCTGGTAATATATAGCCTATAGTCTTCTTCGATAAATGCACTGTAAAATACAAAAAGAATTCAAATCGAAACAGCCGAGCAATGTTGCATTCTGTACAACGGGTAATTTTTTTACTTAGATTGGAAGGTTTATAATTATTATGAAGAAAGTCATTGTGTATAATACAAGCCTTTGAACAAAAACTATAGTCTACACGACAGCTCTACACCGAAGCAAAGCGAGGGCGGGCCACTAGTTTAATATCAAGTGAGAGCAGCAACTGCCCTAATCAATTACATAAGTATATCAGGCAGTGGTAGCAACAATGAATCGAGACAGATGGAGAGAAATCGTAAAGACTACCAAAATTAGGTGATAACTTTCCTCAGTAATGAGGACACGATTAGAGAGACGGGTAAATATACTTAGAGACGAATCAGAAAATCAAACAATATAAAATTTAGCATAGAAGTTGATGTTTTTATTAAGTTTTAAGCATTTAACTGCTAAAGAAAAATTTTACTAGAAAAAAAAATCCAAGCGGACCAGGCAGCGGGCGGGACTCGAACCAGCACCCTTCGTAATCCGGGCGAATGCACTGACCATTATGCTACCACAGCCCTATTTGCCGTGTCGAAATTTTCCTAGCCTTAAGCTGCAATTCGCATTGCAGCATTCCCGTCCGCTGCCTGGTCCGCGTGGTTTTTTTTCTAGTAAACTTTTCTTTAGATAGGAGTTGATGTTGAGTTCCACCATTTATTATGCTTTATCTTGAATTTGACTGGCCGACACGGGGCCGGCACGACTGATTGTTGCCACCAACTTCCGAATAGTTCGCTATGAGCGCTCACGCACTAGATTTGCGACCGCGAGTGCGACCAGGCTGCGACCAGCCATTCTCATGGCGCTATTGCACTTGGTTGTTAGCCCGAATACGGGTGCCAATAAAATAGGGTATTTGACAAGTTTAAGAAAACGGTCTTACATTATTGACTAATGTTTATGGAGTCCGTAAAAAGTGGATATTCATCATTCTGTTGTGTATTTCAGTAAAAATAACCAAATCAAAAACTCCATTTTCAAATTGCCACGAAAACGTTTCTTGGGGCAATATGGCGTCTTACTAGTGTGTGACGTCACACGAGTGTTATAAAAACGTCAAACGATACAATGTAATGTCACTTTAACCGGAAGTTTAGTTGCGTGTGACGTCATTTTAGGCTCCGCCAATCCCAAGCGTTTTGAGTCACGTGACAATAGATAAGAAAACTATTATCTTTTTCGTTTAGTAAAATTATGAATATTTTTTTTGTAAAAATAGTAAAATCCTGTGCTAATATTCATTCTAAACACAGATGCTAACAATTGGCACTTTATTTTTAATACTGTCAAATACCCTATTCGGATCAAGGACTAAGTGAAAATGAACAGAGTCGAGTTCACCGGTATTCGGGTAGGTATCCTTTTCTTAACCGGACACCGTCTTCCAGCTCGTATTCCAGTGTAAATATTGCTTCGAGTGTCCGAATTCGTGTAATGTCTTTCGTGCACCTGAATTCGGGCTAACGACCAAATGTGATTGCGACATCAGTGTCATACGGATAGTTCGTGTGTACCGGCTATTAGAGGAGCTCTATGGCGCAAGTATTCGGCTGCGATCGTTGAAGTCAAGCAACTTTCGCAGTGGTCGGTCATTGGATCGGTGACCAAAAATCTTTTATCTCGAGCTCCTCCGTGCTTCGGAAGGCACGGTAAGTCGTTGGTCCCTGCTGCATCTGCAGCCGTTAGCACCCGCCAATCCGCACTGGGCCTGCGTGGTGGTTCACGGCCCAATCGCCCTATTCCATCCATAGGGAACGCCTGTGCTCCAGTAGTAGGGACATTAATAGGCTCATCGTATCGTTCCACAACTGACTACGACGAGGTTTTTTCTGCAATGCGTTTTGATACACAGTTAATAATAATGAATTTGGCAGCCCAACCGCAGCTTCTGCCGCCAAGGTTGCTGCCACGGCCACGACAGGCAGTGGTCGTCGCTGTCTAGTGCACGAGATGCGTAAATAAAAAACGCAAGTCTGGCCCCGCAGTGCTTTTGGCTACCCCCCAAAACAACGGATAACTAGAGCCGAAGTCCGAATCTCAGAGACGCCCTCTAGTAGATGGAGAGGAGACTCCCCCCGTGGGGAGATACCATCCACCTGGAATACCTCTTACGGCACTCGCCAATTCCTGGCTTGAGGTTCCCTTGGGATCTTGCCGTCCCTAAATCCGGTGACGCTGTAAAGGTCATCTGCGACCAACAGCATGCACACTCAAAAAAAAGCGTTTGGTTAGCGTACTACGCAGATACTTTGACGTACCGCCGCCCGAGCGATAACGCACACGCAGCCTTATAATAATAATTATTATTATTATTATTATAACGAGACGGCGAGATCCGCATCACTGCACTACCGACCAATCACGTGACCAGTACTCGACGTCACTACCGAATAAGATTCAAAACAAACAGCAATTTTTATGAAAAAATATATTTTATAGTACTTACGAATGAAAAGTGATGCCGTGGGTTTTATTTTTAGTTCTTGAGCAATTTGAGCACTTTTTAAAAACAAACTTTGGCATTGTTTTATCATATAAACACAAAATATTAGCAATATTCCTTTTTTGGCGTTCACATGTACGTCGTTTGCATGTCAAATTGTGACTAAAGCGATTAGGGTCGTGGACCACAATTTATGCGGATCACTTTTGTGAGGCTAGTGCCGTATCTACCCCTTCTGTTTTAATCTAAGCACGCAGCGCGAATATTCGCCACGATAGCAGATAATGTCCGGTCGCATATGCCGGTATAGTCGAACCATAGTACGAATCTTCTTGGTGATCGTTGCATTATATTCCGTACTACATAAAGAATGTAATTTTATAATTCTATATAAGCTTCCATTGACTAAATTTAAATTCAGATCAAAAATACTCTTATGAATAAGGGCTATTATAAAGTTGATGATTATCTAAATGATCGTAATGCATGGACATAGTGTTTCTTATAATTTGTTATTTATTGGGTATTATATAATTTTTTATAACAGTAATATTGTACCTATCTAATGCCGCTTCCTATAAACGAAATGTAATGTTAACTATAAAATTTATTGTAACTTTATATTCTAAATGATGTAATGGAAGGTGACTTCAGATGTATCTCTGAAGTCATTTTTCAACTTGTCGACTCTGTACATAACAATACAGGGAGAAAAAAACAGCCCTTGCTGGGTTACTTGTCGGTTCTTCTCAGTACAAGGTCTCCCGCCGCAGTTTTGCGAACCGATGGCGTAGCTTCTTGACCTTCACAAGTGCTTGTAACAGCCTAGACTGAATAAATGACTTTTCATTTCTTTTCTTTTGAATAATGTATTGGTAACGACATATCCGTATGTAAGTGTCTTTACTTTATAAAAAGCTGAGAAGTTTCTTTCGCCCGTTCTTCTTGTCAGTTCAAAGAGGATGTGTAGAGAAAAAATATAATGGCGATTCAAAAGAGCTTTGAATAAGTCAACTTGAATAAAGTTTATCTCATTTCATTTCATCGATACACGGAGGTGGTTTTTTTTTATTTTGTTATGTTTATTTTATTACTTGTTAATGTTATTTAGTTTTGTGTCGTCACTAAACCGGTTCCAACGGAAGACAAGCGATGATGGCAACATCAGCACAATATGCTGAGTTGGGACCGATTTGAGACAAAAAAATATGTGTATGTTTTGTTTATATATTTTAGAGTTTACTCCTTAAGAATCGATTTGCATATATAAGGGGCCCGGTATGACAAAAATGTGAGGAGTAAAATCTATCGATGTATTGACCTCGTTACGTTTTTGGTGCGCATCCTATGTCGCGCAACTTTGACAAACAAAGATGACAGATTGACATTAATATTTTTTTTAAATCTGAACTGAATTTAGATATTGTTTCTGATAGAGCAATGGGGACAACGAGGTATGGTACAACCATTGATGCAGTATTTTCAAGATTCGTGAACCACGTATCTACGAACGTCCATGTGTCTTATTTTAGTTACCATAAACCACTTGTCACTGTAATTAATAATGCAGACAATGTTGATTTAATTAATATTTAAAAAAAATATAATAGTCTGATAATAATAATTACATAATTTTTCAACATTCCTAATGATATATTTATGCACATCTGAAATTGACTATTGTAAAAAGTTTAATGCAAAATATTTCGTCGATTAGTTATAGTAAATGTATATGAAATGAATAAATATATATTTATATATGTATATTATTTTCATTACGACCCCCGTGGCCGAGTGGTTTGAACGCCGGGTTTCATGGTGTCGCCGACTCGAGAGGTCCCGGGTTCAAATCCCGGTGGGGGCAGGTGTTTGTGTGATGAATACGAGCATTTGTACTCCAGTCATGGATGTTTAATATGTATTTCTATATAAATAAACTTATATATGTACAGTATATGTATTCTATCCGTTACCCTAGCATCCCATAATACAAGCCTTATAGTGCTTAGTTTGGGGCTAGGCTAATTGGTGTGAGTGTTGGGAATATTTATTTATTATTTATATTATTTATTCATTTGTTAATTTACCCTTTCATACAGTATCAATCTTTTTTAAGTTAAATAAACTCTTTTTGCGTCTGCTTAGACTATCGTACTTAAGGAGTAAACTCCAGTCGTGCGTCGGAGCTGACATACACATTTTTTTTTTACTGTTGTTTGGACTGAAATAAATTTATTTTTCTTTCTTTCAGGTGCATAAAACTCTTGCTGGGTATAATGTGTGCACCTTATAAATCAAATTCAACATCGTGACATTACTTTCATAGTATACCTTATGAAATTGTTAGCATGTTTGCAAAGAACCAGAGGTCTATAAAGCTACATTGAAGTACACCAAAACCTCAGCGAAAAGTAATTGAAACACAATATCTAAGTATCTAACAATCAACAGAAAACTGTTACGATTTACAGACGAGGTAATTTATAAGGCAGTAGCATCTCAAGTAACGCTATCGTCATTCGAATAACCGTCATCCCGTAACAATTAATTAATCACCATGGCAATAACTCGATCCCGGATGGCTCGGCGTAATTATTCAGTTCCGGAATTATCTGCGACTAATTGGAGCCGCAAGGAATTTAATGGCACAGATAATCGAAATCGGTTCGCAAGAAATCGGTTTGTCGGGGATAATTCTTGTGTTTCCACCATCCGCGTTAGAGCAACGCGACAAACGCGATAATACTACTGAAATCATTCGGCAACTTTTTGCGGGGGAAGACTGTGCACACAAAAGCAGTTTAACATACATTCGCAAAAAAAGAAATTGTAATTACGACACTACACGACACACAAATGAAACACAATACACAGCCAAATTCTGCAATTCAGATTTTTTGATTTACGCATCCTCGAAAATATGTACTGACGAGTTTTTTGTTTTGTCAAACAAGTCTGACAATTCAATATTAACAAAATAATACGAATTTTGTTTTTAAAAGTGGTTAAATAGAAATCATATTTAATAATTCTACTTATATGTGATATTTAATACCATCCTTTTGAAAGTTTGATGTTCAAGATATGTTATACAGCAAATAACAAAAATATTTGTTTCTTAGGTTTTCACGCACATCACTCATTAAATAAAACTAGTTTTTAACGGGTTAATGCACGAAACTTTATTTATTTATTTATTGACGTTTCGCAGCCTTTTCAGGTCTGCTTCGTCAGAATACTGAAACTTATTTATTAGTAAACAAAGTTTGGCTATTCATCGGTTAACTCAACGACAACAAAAATTTTGGGAATTTTTGATCTCTAACATACACTCGGGCGACTTGACTCAGTCTACGAAACTATTTTTTTTTCTGGAGCTGGCCCAATAGCGGGGGCAAATCGGCAGGGTGGAAAGCTTCCACCTTACAATGAATCACAGTGAAAAGGATATTTGAACGTTAACTTTTCCAATCAGCAATCGAATGTGTTATGTAAACCACCAAACTATTCATAAGCTCGTGAAATAAGTCAGTTTTATTACAACCAAATCAACAGACATTTCAGCAATAAGCTGTTCACTTAGGCCGCGTTGTTTGATACATAGTTAAATTTGACTATTTATCAATGTCACGTCAAATATTATAGTAAAACTAGCAAACCAGTGAACCAAATGTTCACCAAAATCTGATTAAAAAAAATGTATTTAATTAATTGAGAACTTCGGAGATTTTGTGTGGTTTCGTTTGAAATTCGTGATTTCTCGAAAACCGGAAGTGCTACGTTACTCAAATCCGGTTTGTAGTCTTATCAGACTATTCTTAACTTATAACTTACACATTCTCTTTATCTATCTCTTACGGTTTGGCCGCTGAAACAGCACCACGGACGGACGGACGGACGGACGGACTTGTCTAATAGATAAGAGATTTGTAAAATTTTGACAATTGATTATTTTAAGGGTTCTGGGCCTCGAAAAGAAACAATGGAGCCCTTATTGAATCACTTTGTTGTGCGTCTGTCTGTTATGACTCTTTATCTCGAGAACGCGTGGGTGTCTCGAATGGAAATTTAACCTATTATACCCAAGTCTACGATCCCGTGAAGCTGTGAAAAAAACAAACTTAACATAGCTTTAAGCTAAATTTAAACTGACACATTTTGTTTTCTTTGTTTTCGTATCTAAAAAGGTCTGAAGCGTTTCTCGCCCACCGAAAATATCACTGAAAAAAGGAATTTTCAAAAATCGTTGAGTTATCCGATGAATAGCCCACCTTTATTTATTTGTTTCTTAGGTTTTCACGCACATCACTCATTAAATAAAACTAGTTTTTACGGGTCAATGCACGAAACTTTATTTATTTATTGACGTTTAACAGGCTTTACAGGCTTCGTAAACAATGTTTGCATAATTTAACATAAGAAGGAGATAGAAAGCCTCTCTTGAGTTTGTTTCGCCGGTTCTTCTCAGAAAGGTCTCCCAATTTTGGAACCGGTGGTAGTTTACGGTAGTTAGGGTCAAATAAATAAACTCAAAATTACAAAAAAGAATTTTAAATAAAATACTTTATTAAGTAAATTAAATAATAAATTCATACATAGACAATACAACTTAAAAATCGAACAATGAAATAACCGAACGCTCAATAAAAGTCTTTCGAAGGTAGGTCGACAAATTAATTAAAGTTTTATTCTGACGACGAAGCCTGTAAAGGCTGCGAAACGTCAATAAATAAATAAAGTTTCGTGCATTAACCCGTAAAAACTAGTTTTATTTAACCTTTATTTACTTATAAATAAGTTTCAATCACACATAGACCAACTGTTCTGTTGGATTTTACATTAGCATTTCAGTGAATAGAGTTTAGTTAAAAACAACTAAACCATTTTTTTACATGCTATCAAATTCGATTTCGGTAATCTGTAACTAACAGCGTATTGATATAATCAAACGCACCTAGGTAATCATTTACATAGAGTTGGACTAACTACAACTATTTTGTACAATTTATTAGCAAGCATAAAAACGACTATGACTTACTATAAATATACAATTGAACACAGAACCTCCTCCTTTTTTGAAGTCGGTTAAAACGTGTTGTAACTTTTAGGCAAAAAGTTCGGTTACAGACTTAGATTAAAACAAAAAGGGTAGATACGGCACTAGTCTCACAAAAGTGATCCGCATAAATTGTGGTCCACGACCCTAATCGCTTTAGCAGCACTTTAGTCACAACTTGACATGCAAACGACGTACATGTGAACGCCAAAGAGAAATATTGCTAATATTTTGTGTTTATATGATAAAACAATGCCTAGGTGTGTTTTTAAAAAGTGCTCAAATTGCTCAAGAACTAAAAATAAAACCCACGGCATCACTTTTTATTCTTTAAAATATATTTTTTCATAAAAATTGCTGTTTGTTTTGAATCTTATTCGGTAGTGACGTCGAGTACTGGTCGCGTGATTGGTCGGTAGTACAGTGACGCGGTTCTCGCCGTCTCGTTCGCGCTGCCGTTGAAACTTAACGTGCTGTTTCGCTTGGGTCTGTAATGCAGTGACGCGGATCTCGCCGTCCCGTTCGCGCTGCCGTGGGATCAGTTTTTGTTTGATGCAAGTATGAGCGTACCATATCTACCCTTTTTGTTTTAATCTAAGGTTACAGATTGGAAAATCGTGTTTTGTTAAATATTCGGCATACCCGCTGAATCGCGCTATAGAAATTATATATATTGCCAACCCAAGCAATAAATGGGGACCGTACTACGCCACAGCGCACGAATCTCCAACTACCCACAAAGTCCTCCGAAGAAAAATTGTAAGTTTTTCTGCCTCGAGAGACTGCCTGACGCCATCCCGTGCCAGCGGAGAATGTCGCGCAGCCAGCCGTAGGCCTTGAGCGCGCTGTAAGGCGCTGCTCGGCCAGGATTGCGCCGCAAGAAACTTCAAAGTCGTCGTGACGTCACAGAAGCCAATACGGACAGGACGACCCCGGCCGCACCACCACCCGTCGCAGCCACAAAACAAGGATACATCCCATCACCGGCCTCGGTCGACGCAATCCGACAGCTGCTGAACCTTGTCGAGCCGGTGAATGATTTTCTGGAGAAACTTGTGTAGCCGTGTTTCAGAACTACCCCATACAGATGGTACTCCCCCTTCACGCCAACGTCCGTCGCCCGCTCGCTGGTCGCTCACTGGGCCTCCCACATGGGTCTCACCCGATGAGTGAAGCCGTGGAAAGGGAGGTTCAACCCCCAAGGACAGTCCCGTTCGTTAGCGGGACTCGAACCCGCTACCTCTAAGGTGGGCAACACGCCCAGAACAGACTCTGAAGAAAACGCAATAAATGGCAACACAGATCTATCGATATGCATGTCACCGACTCCAATTGATCATCATCATCATCGTCAGCCTATTAATGTCCCCACTGCTGGGGCACAGGCCTTCCTTATGGACCCACCACGCGGGCCTAGTGCGGATTGGCGGGTGCTAACGACGTGCCTTCCGAAGCACGGAGGAACTCGAGATAGATATTTTTGGTCCCCCATCCAATGACCGACCACTGCGAAAGTTGCTTAACTTCAATCATCGCAGCCGAACGCGTTAACCACCTGCGCCATCGAGCTCCTCACTTGATATTTTGATTTAAATGTAGACTTTAGAAGAAGAATATGCATTTTATCTTACGTTTAAGTGGTATTGTTTTTATGAGGCGGGCGCTCCAATTGGAGCGGCAAATCCGCAATGCCGTACTTCTCTTAACTAAAAAGTTTAAAGTGTAACTAGAAAAAATTCCATGCGGACTAGGCAGCAGACGGGACTCGAACCCGCACCCTTCGCAATCCGGGCGAATGCACTGACCAATTATGCTACCGCGGCCCTCACGGACCGCGTCTAAATTCCTCTAGCCATTCTTAAGCTGCAAGGCAGGCAACCCACAATGTCAAATGTGTGCGAAGAGATGGCGCTGCCTTGCAGCTTAAGAATGGCTAGAGGAATTTAGACGCGGTCCGTGAGGGCCGCGGTAGCATAATTGGTCAGTGCATTCGCCCGGATTGCGAAGGGTGCGGGTTCGAGTCCCGTCTGCTGCCTGGTCCGCGTGGATTTTTTTCTAGTTATATATTTTTTAGATTTAAACATCAAGCAGTAACATGCTTTAAAATAATAAAAATTATAAAGTTTAAAGTGGTAAATTGAAATTATGAGCATTCCACAGAATGAATGCAAAAAGACTGTCCGTGTTCGCCGGATAATATCTGGGCGGGCAGTGTGCTCCTGTGCTGGCGCGTTCTATTCAACGGCGGAATGTTTATTATCAGCTCCGTTGTTTTAAGCAATTACGTTTTTAATTACGAAGGGAACGAAACTTAAGATAAATTCTCACTCCCGTCTCGTATTATGCGAGAGCTCCTTATCAGTGATGTGAGCGTTTCTTGCGCTCGACACGATGTTTGATAAATTTCTTAATTTGCTTTTGCTCTTAATTTTATGGGCTCGATCTTGCTATTGATTCTCAAATTACCTTTTAAATTTATATATATTATTAAATAAAAGAAGTTTTAAAGCGGTTAGATGTACTGAAGTTTGCAGGAATGCGGGCAAAGGATGCGAAACGTTAATAAATAAATAAAATCATTGATTCTTTCGTTGAAAATTGTTTTATTTAATGAGCGATGTGCGTGAAAACCTAAGAAACATATATATGTGTATATTTACCTATCATTTCACATTTTTGTTTATCCTCATACAATGTCTTTGAGATACTTTTGAACAATGTAAGCTTTTATGCATTAACTATTGGTCCACCCATGCTTTGCTGTGGTGTAAACTATAGTCTTTTGTTTTCAACATTTGAGACAAATTTACCTTTTTTGATAAAATAAAACATAATTGTTGATAATGAATAATGTCATAGCGCTTTAAATTAGTTTGTAATATTAGAATAACTTAAATATAAAAGTTCAACATAATTTTCTAAAATATAAATATAAAAGTTCAACATGACGACCTCCGTGGGCGGGTGGTTTGTACGCCGGGTTTATGGCTGTCGCCGACTCGAGAGATCTCGGGTTCGAATCCCGGTGGGGGCAGATGTTTGTGTGATGAATACGAGCATTTGTACTCCAGTCATGGATGTTTAATATGTATTTATATAAATATACTTATATATGTACAGTATATGTATTCTATCCATTACCCTAGTATCCCATAACACAAGCCTTATAGTGCTTACTTTGGGGCTAGGCTAATTGGTGTGAGTGTCGGAAATATTTATTATTTATTTATTAATTATGATGTCGCTAACTTTTTCAGGCATTATTGAGGTCTTCAACTTTTTTTTCTTGAACTAAATCCTATATCTCTCATCGTTAAGGCGATGTCCGTTAGAAACGTTGTCGTTCGACCATTTTTCTCAACTTAATTTGCAGATGCGGCTACCACTAGATAGTTAATTATGATATTTGTGCGGTAAGTCGGTTCGAGGAGCTCGATGGCGCAAGTGGTAAGCGCGTTTGGCTGCGATCGTTGAAATTAAGCAACTTTCGCAGTGGTCGGTCATTGGATGGGTGACCAAAAATTACTTACTTGAGCTCCTCCGTGCTTCGGAAGGCACGTTAAGCCGTTGGTCCCGGCTGCATCTGCAGTCGTTAGCACCCACCAATCCGCACTGGGCCCGCGTGGTGGGTCATGGCCCAATCTCCCTATTCCATCCATGGGGAAGGCCTGTGCCCCAGCAGTGGGGACATTAATAGGCTGATGATGATGATGATAAAGTCGGTTCTTACAAATAAGAAGACGAATGTAAACCCGAGACGGAGCCGAGGGCTTAACATAGTCACAAGTTTGTAAATACAACTTCATACGTCAATCGATTCGTTTTAATCATGACAGTGCTACTAAAGATAGGTGAGTAATCGAAATTCAATATGGGGACAATTAGGCGCCATATTGTGAGCAGAAAAAATTGACAAAGTATGTCGAATTGGGTATTATTGTCTAGATAATTAAAAAATATAGTTGTGTTTTTATTTGTTTTTAAGCATTTGACTGCTAGATGTTTAAATCTAAGGAAAAGTTTTACTAGAAAAAAATCCACGCGGACCAGGCAGCGGACGGGACTCGAACCCGCACCCTTCGCAATCCGGGCGAATACACTGACCAATTACGCTACCACGGCCACGAACTTTTCTTTAGAATTAAAAATCATGTTTAGGTTCCTTACACTTCTATTCATTTTATATGACTGTTTAGGATCTACAACAATTTAAAGTTGTATATTAACCACTTGCGCTTTAACCTCCTGCCTACATCTGTACTACAGACAGGACATAGGAATTAAAAAAATATATTACCGGTTTTTAAAATGGTAACCCCAAAATATTTGGGTGGTGACATCTATCGACTATCGGCGTTTCATAATAGAGATAAATGTCAAATCCCATGTGTTCCTCTTTTTTCAAAATGGCGATGGAAGAAAGACGTGTGTCGGTGTGCGCGCGCAGAGGTAAGTTTAACCCATTTAAATCTTTCATAAATTTTAACTATTAATGGATTTCTTACGATAGCCAAGAAATTAAAAGTATAAAATGATGATATGCAGTCTTATTTTCGCGTAATTTTATAAAACATGCAAGACAGCCATATTGTATTTTTTATGTCCTTTGCAGAAGACAGATGTAGGCAATAAAAGTTTTAGTACTATGACTTCCGATGTACTGTATAAAGTACATTGATAGACATTATATCATAATTTATGATTGTTCTAGTTTTAACGGACAATGGGATAGCGGAGGCTTTAAATGATTCTGAGTTTGACTTTTCGGGAGATGACTCAGATGAAGATCCAGAGTTTGTGCCGCCAGAACTTAACCAAAGAGCTAATGATCATCAAACCAGTGAGTCAAGCAGTTCAGATGACGAAAACACATTGGTTACTTCAGCTGCTTCTCCGGCGTTCTCTAGTAGCTCTGACATCGCATCGACGTCATCACGGTCTCGCTCAAAGGGACGTGGCAGAAGTGTTTCACGAGGACGTGGTCGTGGCCGTGGACGTGACCTCAGTTTGAGCGATGATACTCCACGGCCACAATCGTCGCCTTTGTCAACCCGGCAGATTGCGATCAGGAATCGTCAACATAATGATGGCTTTCAAGACACCTGGACCAAGGATACATTAGATTCAGAGGTTACTGAATTGATGCAGCCAGCATATATACACAAAGAAACGAAGGATTGGGAATGGAATCAATTCTATGATCAATATATCGACGACAACATTTTAACAACTATCGTCAACTGTACGAATAGAACGCATATCTTGGAGACAGGAAAATCTATGGGGCTTACATTGAGAGAACTTAAAACATATATAGGTATAACAATGATAATGTCAGCACTGCAGTATCCACAAATTGATATGTACTGGTCGGAAAAGTGGAAAGTTCCCATAATCGCAATGGCTATGACAAGGAACAGATTCTTCTTTATTAGACGACGGCTGAAGTGTGTTTATGATGCTGAAGTGACGGCAGAACAGAAGATACAAAAAATTTGGAAAGTACAGCCGCTATTTAATCGAATCTTGGAGGGGTGTCATGAACAAAACCGGCCCAGAGAAATGAGTATCGACGAAATGATTATTCCATTTACTGGAAAATGTCCGATGCGCCAATACTGTCCAAACAAACCTAACCCTGTGGGGCTGAAGGTGTTCGTTCTTGCTACGCCGCAAGGCGTAGTTTGTGACATGGTGATTTATCAAGGTGATACTACGTTCCCCCATCTAATTAGCCAGGGATTTGGTCTAGGCGAAGCTGCAGTCTTACATTTGACTCAAACTTTGGTTCCCGGGCACTTGTTGTTCTTTGACCGGTTTTTCACTTCAACCAAACTGTGTGACGAACTGTTAAGGCACGGATTCCATGGCACAGGTACAGTAATGAAAAATAGAGTACCGAGAAATTGCGTTTTAACAGAAGAAAAAGTTTTTCGAAAGAAAGCAAGAGGAAGTAGCGAAGTAAAAATTAGAGAGGACGGCAAACTCGCTATTACGATGTGGTTAGATAACAAACCTGTCTTGATGATGTCCACTTGCCATTGCGATCAAAGCCATGATGAATGCGAGCGATGGTCAAAAAAAGACAAACGTTATGAAAGAGTCAGGAGACCTGTAGTTATCAAGACATACAACCAAAATATGGGTGGGGTTGACCTCACAGACAGAATGCTTTCTGTTTGCCCATCCCGTAATCGAACCAAGATGTGGACAATTCGTGTTATCTCACATCTCTTCGACCTGGCTGTGGTAAATGCGTGGCTGCATTATCGGATTGTACAAGTAGAAAAAGGTACGCATAAGAGAAATGTTAGGCAGCTGCGTCAATATAAGTTGGATTTGGGCACAAAGCTTATCTCGGATAATGAAGGAAGTGATGATGAAGGCGAAGATGATGTTTATGAAGAAATGGAGCCGAAACATAAGAAACGCAAAATACTTATAAAGCCAATACCGTCGAAAGAAAGCCGTACGAAAGCTGCTGCACATCTACCCGAATATGGAACAAAACAGTCGCGCTGTAGAAGAAGCGGATGCGCTAAAAAAACGACAGTGTTTTGCAAAAAATGTGATATTTATCTCTGTTTTACGCCAAACAGGAATTGTTATTCCGATTTTCACCAAAACTTAGAATAGTAATAAGGGTATTAGTGTTGATAAAACTTGATTGATCTCTAAATATGTTCCTAATTAACGACTGATTAGTAAGTTTTTAATTGTTTAGTTATTTTTATGACAAGAAATATTAAATTTTGAAAGTTTTGTTTAGAAGAAGGTTTCTTTTTGTTTTTTTTTTCAGAAACTTTATGATACCTAAATATGAAGGTTACAATATATGTATTTGTGTTTTATTTCTCTTCAGATCACAATTTATATGCTTAAAGTATTCTATGTCCTACACAAATCACATAGTAATAAAGTCACTTTGTCCTACATATAGGACATAGGGAAAAACCGTTTACCCAGGTGTAGGATTTTTTTTACTATTTTTCTAGCATATAATACCCTATTACCGATATTATACTAAAATTTCAAAAGCGTACTCCAAAAAAAGTGTCTCTGGTAGGCAGGAGGTTAATTTCAATCTTACGTTTATATGGATCTTTGTTACTCTTTCACTCAAAAATACTAAATGGATTTTAACAAAATAACAATACTAAAGCTCATACATCATAATAATAAAATGAAGATAATAATTTATGTAGTTATTGAATGAACTGGTCAAAATATAACAATAAGTGTCCCGTAGGACGGAAAAAAATCTCCAACCTGCGAGGTATTATGGGCTGCACTACAAAGACAATAAAAGTTACATGAATATAATGTATAGTGGGAATGTATCTCTTAAAAAGTTCTACAAAAAAGGCCGCAACAGCATATATCTATTTTTAATGAAATATTATTTGATATCCATTTTCAAAATGCAGTATTAACAAATTATTTTTTATCAACACAAATGCTTTTATAGCTTTTTTATTTAAAGACGATGAACTCTGCCTTTTTAAAATATGTCATTTCAACACAATTTTTAAAAGTTACAACGATGACTAAGTTTTAGCGCGGTGTACTATGCAGGAGTAAACTGCGGGAATGGTGGAAGAAGAAATTTTGATGAATTGTGGTGTTTATAAACGTAGATAAAACCTAAAAAAGGTAAATTTAAAAAGTCAAAACATCCCGATTGATTGATGAAATTTAAAAAAAACTAAAGAATACGCAAGACGCCATGTATGGGGAAAGTAAAATCATTTACCTGACACTCCGTTGTGTACTGAAATTTTAAACTTTCGAACAATGTGTGCCACCTCCCTGAATGTTTTTTTGAGCAAATATGTTGAAAATCTTTTATTTTTTTTGGGTTGATATACAAATAGCGGGGCTTTCTATTGGTAAAATAATTTTCAAAATCGGTTAAATAGATCCAGAGAGTACCCTCCACAATGTCCAAAGCTTTTTCTTTTTATAATATTATTACTATTATGCATGGTTGCTTTGAGATTTCGCGGCTTGACTTAAAAACAAAATCATCATCATCATAAAATACTAAAACTTAATGTTCGACTCGGCCCAGACTTCTATCTCGCCTAACACCTGGGCCGAGTTAGAGAATTTCTTATAGTATATTGTTTTAAACTTTCATGGTCACTAACATTATAGTAATATAAGTTATTTACGGGATTGTTCTTCTAGTATAATTTAATTCAGATACTATTTTCAAGTACTTATATCTTTAATTCTACAAAACATTGGTAGGGATTTATTCACCGATCCGAAGGTCAGACATTGTGCAAGTTCTTTACTTCTAGATTCTAGAATCACAAATTGACCGTATTTATCTAACTATTCATACTTAACAATATTATGAGATTCGTTCAACCTAATGTCATATTCTAAACCTATTATTGAATATTCTAATCATCTCCATGTCATATAAATATTTGCTTTGTTATCCAATTTACATAACTGCGCATGCAAAATCTTAACTCATTCCGGGATAAAATTTGATTTGATTTGATTTGATAACCGCCACGCAAACAGACACCGAAACTGGTAGAATAATAAAAGCTTATAAACCCAAGTGCGAATTACCCTAAAAGCAGCACTTCGTCCTTGTTACATCACCTCGATAAATGTGAATATAGGAAAGTGAAGCGGCACCCATCCAAAGGGGGTTTTCCACCGCGAGCGAAGCGAGCTCATTTATGACCCCGTTTACCTCGCAATACAAAAATGCATACATCTGTTTCCACCAACAGAGAGTCGAGCGAAATTGACGAAGAGGGCAAAAAGTGTAAAAATGAGATGGGTACTTAATTCCATTATATGTAATTGAATTTCGGGGTAATTTGTAGGGGAGAGGGAGGGGGGGCTCCTCCCGACCCCCCCGCCATAAAAGATTTTTGGCGGAAATGCAGTTTTTTTTTTACCTAACCTAAAAATTCATTAAATCTGTTAAATGCAGTGGAATTTCAGGGGGATAGGTATTAGGGAAGACCCCTCAGAGGGAAGGGTCGTTTTTTTTACAGAAATGATAATTATAAAAAATTAGAGGAGTTTTAAAGGTAAATCTGTACTTCCAGGGCCTAGAGGTGATATTTGATTTTTTTGTAGAAAAAGTCTCTATTAACGAATTTTTCTTTCTGGTGGTGTTTTTAATAGTTAATACTTTGCGTGACAAAAATTTCAGCTTGCAACTCAATTGCATATAATGGAAAGGTGAGCTGAAAAGCAATCCTATTGAAGAGTGTCTTGGTAGTTTTTCGTTGAATGAAAAGAAGCTTTACTTACAATCATAAGTTTATTTTCTTTACAACTCCGTCACAATTTATAACACATATTAATAACTCTTGAAGCTACTTTTACGTTCAGTTTTCTTACAAATGTATACATTTGAAATGACATATTATAAGCTGAAAACGATGTGTAGACTTTTTTTTTTATTTCTTTACCCTTTCTGGGTAGGCAAAGGGTACTGTGCCCATACAGCCAATTCTTTAGTAAATTATTTCAAAAATACATATGTTCTAAATAATATATGCTGATAAGCTGTATTTCTTTTTTCTTGAGGCTGGAGCCAAGTCTTATGTGTAGACTATAGCCGTTACTAAAAAGTAAAGAAAAGAGTATAATCATGACATCTCGTGTCTATCTGCGCGCGCATACGGAGAGGAACAGATTGAACAGCTCGACATGCCACAGACAAAGCGACGTAAGTATAAAATATCTATTTCTAATATTAACAATATTTGGCTTAATAGTTTTACTAATAATATTGATTGTTTTACAGATGCTGCTGCCACACTATTTTGTGTACACGAAGAACGCTCTGCTAGACATCCCTCGTTCATTCCTTTTTGGAGGTGGAAAACAGACTTTAGTGTCTGAAGACCGACAGCTTGACAGGTCGACGCTTGTTGGAAACCAACGCAAACGTTATATTAAAACCTATTGCCGATGTTTACGTCACACGGCGCTTAATAACAAAATAAGGGAATTTAACGCCAGAAAGGGTCCAACAATTTCATTTTGTATTATGATGAAAATCGTTGTCGTAGCAAAGATTGAAATCCTTGGGGTGAGACAAGCAGCATTCTTTTTATGCGTTCCAGCAATAATGATAACGCTTCAAAGTTGAAAAAGGGCAATAAGTAATGACTTTCAAACGATTTTTGTCAAATCATATCAATATAATATCGGAAGCAAGATTCAAATCGTTGGTGTTATACACCTAGCATTGTTTCTATGCATTTTAGCAATAATGCTGACGCCTCAAAGTTGGAAAAAAGAGGCCAAGTGCTGGTCTGACTGACCCATGAAGGGTTCCGTAGCAGCAAGTAACATAATATTAAAGTTCTTGTTAGGGTTAGAAAATTATGGTTCGCGGTTTATGCATAAGGTTTATGTTTATGAAATTAAATGTTTTTATTTTATTTTTATATTTGAGTTTAAATCGAATCAGTTGCAGTTTACGCTTTATAACGTACTAGTGGCCCGTCCTCGCTTTGCTTCGGTATTTTATCCCCTTGGGGGTAGAATTGATCGAAATCCTTTCTTCGCGGATGCCTACGTCATAACATCTACCTGCTTGCCAAATTTCAGCCCGATCAATCCAGTGGTTTGGGCTGTGCGTTGATAGATCACTGTGTCAGTCAGTCACCTTTGAGTTTTATATATATAGATTAAATAAACTACTTACTAGATCTAAAGAAAATATAACTAGAAAAAAGCAGTTACATGCTTTAAAAATAATAAAAATTATACTTACTAGATCTCTTTCAAACCAATTTTTGCAGGAAGTTTGCATGGTAATGTACATCATATAATTTCTTTTGTTTTATTATTCTCTTATTTTAGAATTTACAGGGGGGGGGGGGGGGACATTTTACCACTTTGGCAGTATCTTATCACGTGCAAAGTATTCAGTTTAGAAAAAAAAATCTCAATATCATTTTTGAAGACCCATCCTAAGAAACCCCAAACGTATGGGTTTTGTTAAAAACATTTTTTAGATTCCGTTCTAAGTATCGGGAACCCCCAAAATATATTGTTTTTTTTCTCTATTTTTGTATGAAAAACTTAACTTCACAGAATACATCTACTTACCAAGTTTCAACAGTATAATTCTTATAGTTTCGGAAAAAAGTGGCTGTGACATACGGACGGATAGACAGACAGACATGACGAATCCATAAGGGTTCCGTTTTTTGCCATTTGGCTACGGAACCTTAACAAGAAAATAAGCAAAATCTTTAAAACGACTTCATTGACAAAAAAATAAAAAGACAAAATCGTTTAAAAGTTGTTAAAATGGTAAAAAATATGAAGATTAGATAAGTGGGAGGGAATGTTTGATGATTCTATTTAAAAAGCAATATATGATTATATTTTTATTTAATAACCAGAGGTGCCCTGCGGTTTCACTCGCATTAATTTGAAGGAAAAGGTATAGTGGGTCACCTTTGAAAGATGCTTTGCCGTCTCATTATTATTTATTTGTAAAATTGATTAATTTAAAGCACGTAAATCACACTTATATTTTTATTTATTTTTAAGCATTTACCTGCTAGATGTTTAAATCTTAAGAAAAGTTTACTAGAAAAAAAACCACGCGGACCAGGCAGCGGACGGGACTCGAACCACCCTTCGCAATCCGGGCGAATGCACTGACCATTATGCTACCACGGCCCTATTGGCCAGTTTATACTAGTGCAGATACCAACGCTCCAATTAAAATGTAATAGTTGTTTAATGTAAGTAAAATTAAAATTTTAAATATATACACTTCCGGACACATCTATCGGCCCACCTAGCATTTTAAGTTTTGATGGTACTGTAACGTCCGTTACGTTACTGCCTCCTTGTTTAGGTAAACTCTTTGCTCTTGCGATGCCTTTGCTCTTGCGATGCCTAAACAAGGAGGCCGTAACGTAACGGACGTTACAGTACCTAGCTCAAAATAAATGTTACATTGAGCAAAAACTTATTACCTACGCAGTTTTGAAGCTGATTTATTAACCATCTTTTCGTGTGTTTTCAAAGTTGTTGCTCAACCATTAACATATATTTTTGCTCCAATCCATTGAAACTAATAACACTAAGTGGACCGATAGATGTGGCCTGAAGTATATATATAATGTACAACAACATGAAATGAAATTAATAAATTATTATTTTTATTATTATTTATGGAACTTTTATAAAGGAACAATCCCATCATACATGATTTTGTGTAACTTTAACCGTTTGCTGTGTAAACGCACGTAGCGAAAGCTCTCAAATTGATTTTTTTTTGCTCGTTTCATTGGTGCTCCGCTCCTATTAGACGCAGCGTTATGTTTTAGCCGATAAAAATAAAAAAGCCTTCGCCTTCATCAACAAAAATGCACTATCGAAAATTATTTTTTCAAATCGGGCCCGTAGTTCCTCAGATAATCACGTTCAACCAACCAAACAAACAATCTCTTCAGCTCATATATATAATTTTTCACCCGCGTTTTTCTCGTTTCCGTGGAAATACCGAGATAAAATATATAGGTTACCAACTCTTAACATCTTACACACGTGATAACTCTTAAACGAAATATCCGATTGAGATGAAACAAAAAGTATTTTACTTCTACATAAATACTCTTGATAACATAATGCTTAATTTCGATAAAGATTAATATTACGATACATATTTAACGTAGTTTTTTTTTTCTTCAGACGATTTAATAATAATTTTGAACACAAAATCGGTTATTGTGATTAAACCATGACATCTAGATATATGTTCTCGCGTACTTTTTTGTAGGTCTTAATGGGATCTACAAAACTGTAGTACATCATTTTGTTCTATTGTCAATAGTTTTTGCAGCGCACGCAAAAATAGGTTTTCGATTTTACACCTTGTGTTACAAAATAGCAATTTTATTACGGATCCCTAATTTTGAATGAATGGACTACCCAACACTGAAAGAATGATTCAAATCGGACCAGTAGTTCCAGAGATTAGCGCGTTCAAACAAACAAACAAACTGCAGCTTTATAATATTAGTATAGATTAGTATAGAAAAAACAGAAAACTACTAGAAAATAAAAATTGGCTAATCGCAACGCTGCTAAGATCCACCTTGGTCAAATTCAATTTTTTCTAGTAACATTTTACTAGGAATAGTGAGTAGTTCAGCTAATTGTGGTCTGTTGAAGACACATACATTTGTTTCATTCATTCATTCGTTGGTCTCGGCTGCATCTACAGCCATCAGAATCCACCACATAGGTGGATAGATAGATAGATAAATTCTTTATATGTATGTGCACACACACAAAAGAATACAAAAAAGTAAACAATAACATTATGTGGGCAAAGGCAGCCTTATCGCTTTAAGCGACCTCTTCCAATCAACCTTTGCGGTAAAGGATAGCTAAACGAAGAAGAAGTTGCAGTATGCCAGCAAGATTAAACAAAGAAAAATACATATTTTCTTGAACATATAAAGATTATAAACAAATAAAAAACCTATACCTACACAAATATATACACATACATATTTAGCATTATTATATATTTATAGATACAGCAGACTAGGATGTAAGTAGGAAAAAATCATGGAGAATATTTATAAAAATGTCAATTGACTTTGCGTGACGAATCTCAGGCGGAGGCTTGTTCCAAAGTTGTGCAGATTTAATCGTAAAAGAGTCCATATAATACTCAGAGCGGGTGAGATGTATCTCTGACAGATTATCGTATTTTGATATGGACATTATGATGTCCATACAAAAGAGACATTTTAAGAGAGATATATTGGATTTGCTGCCATAATTGGAACGCCTGTTTAGGGAAGTAATTAATAATAACTACTATTTACATACATTTTACTAGGAATAGAGAGAAAATCAGCTAATTGTGGTCCGTTGAAGACACATACATTTGTTTCATTCATTCATTTACACAGGCCATAGGTGGATATTATGATGTCTATAGGACATATTACACAGGCCATACGTGGATAATATGATTTCCATACAAAAGAGACATTTTAAGAGAGATATATTGGATTTGCTGCCATAATTGGAACGCCTGTTTAGGGAAGTAAGCCCCACCTCACAGAAGACCACAGGTAGTGTTGTGTTTCTGTCAGTGAGTAAGGTTCCAAGTCTCCACGGGAAAGAGGAATGGGTCAGTGTAGGCAACGACGCAAATGATATTTCTTTTCACCAATACACTTTTATTACCTTAACTGGAAAATTGAAGAAACACCAGCAATAAGTGCAGAAACTCCTCAAAAATTCAAAAAATTCCAAATTCAATATCGTTTATTCAGTCTAGGCTGTTACAAGCACTTGTGAATGTCGAAAAGCTACGCCATCGGTTCGCAAATCTACGGCGGGAGACCTTGTACTGAGAAGAACCGGCAAGAAACTCAGCAAGGGCTGTTTTTTTCTCCCTGTATTATATACAGAGTCGTCAAATTGAAAAATGACTTCAATATGAGGCAACTCATAAAGTCACTTTCCATTACAAATGCAAATAATATAAAAATTATGACTATAAAATAAAATATTAATAATATAATTTATATAGTCCTACTGTTTAGGCAAAAAATGAATGATTAAGTACCCAATGAAGCAAGAGCAGACTCATCTCCGCTGGCAGCACCCGTTCACGAGCATGACGCATGAACCAGCCATCGCTTCGCTCAACCATTTTTTAGGGAACGCAACGACCCGCCTCACACGACACTACCGAAGAGATCCTTGATTTTGTCCCAGACCAGTGCGAAAAAAAAAATTTTGATAAAAAAACACACAAAAGAAATATAGCGGGAAAGATATGACTTGATATGACACGACAGCTGCCTTAGAAAGATCGCAAAAGAAAAATAAGTTGCCATACGTAATTATTTCAAAGGAAAAAATACGAGGAAAATGATAATGTATTTGTAACTTATCAGCGTGTCAAGTCAATCGAGAGAATCGAAGAGACTTCTGCTCTGCAATATCATAGTAAAGTCCTAATTCTTAAATGGAAAACACGAAATAGATAATAAATATAAATGATATAATAATTTACTTACAGCAAGGAAAAAAATAAATATTTCCAACACTCACACCAATTAGCCTAGCCCCAAATCAAGCACTGTAAGGCTTGTGTTATGGAATGCTAGGGTAACGGATAGAATACATATACTGTACACATATACGTATCTAATATATAAAATTCTCGTGGCACGGTGTACGAAATTGAACTACTCCGAAACGGATCGACCGATTTTCGTGAAATTTTATATGCATATTCAGTAAGTCTGAGAATCGGACAACATCTATTTTTCATCCACCTAAATGTTAAGTGGGGTCCAACCTTATTTTTTTTTATACAAAATTTTTTGTTTTTGTTTTTTATGATACATCATACAAAAATATATACAACCCTAAAATTTCACCCTTCTACCACCAACCCCTATTTTTTATGGCGGCACGAAGTTCGCTGGTACAGCTAGTATTTAAATAGATATACATATTAAACATCCAAGACTGGAGTACAAATGCTCGTATTCACAACACAAACGTCTGCCCCCACCGGGATTCGAACCCGGGACCTCTCGAGTCGGCGACACCATGAAACCCGGCGTACAAACCAGTCGGCCACGGAGGTCGTCAAATATCATAGCAAAAGTCCAGATTCTTAAATGGAAAACACGAAATAGATAAAAATATAAATGATTAAATAATATACTTTGTATTAAATAATATATTGTGGGTTTACCTATAATGCGAAGAGATGGCGCTGCCTTGCAGCTTAAGAATAGCTAGAAAGAATTTCGACGCGGTCCGTGAGGGCCGCGGTAGCATAATTGGTCAGTGCATTCGCCCGGATTGCGAAGGGTGCGGGTTCGAGTCCCGTCTGCTGCCTGGTCCGCGTGGAATTTTTTCTAGTTATATTTTCTTTAGATTTAAATATCAAGCAGTTACATGCTTTAAAAATAATAAAAATTATAATATACTTACAGCAAGATTTTATTTAATAATATGGACACTTGGTAACATATGATTTGACTTTTTGTAATGTAAATGAGATGAACCCGATAAGTATCAAGTCCATGTTCGTACGTACATATAATATTATCCTAAACTTTCATGGTTACTAACATTTAAGTAATTTTTGTAATAAGCTGGATTGGACCTTGTTTTTAATGAAATCAAAAATAACTTTCATATTTTTAAATTTATTTCCGAATTTTTTTGTGAGATTTTTTAATACAACAGCTTCTTGTACTAAACCGCTTACTAAACCAATAAAACTTCTGTCTTCCAAAGTTTACGGAACTTACTTTACTTAGCAGTTTCTTATAAACCTAAAGATGAAATAAATTGCCTATCTTACGATGTGTATCTGAAATCAGTATTGCATTAGGCATCCTGAATCTGTTTTGATCATATAAGAAAACTTGCCAATACAAATTTCCGTAGTGACTGCTGAGGATGACTGGATATTTTGATCTATTCCCTGCCACGCCAGATATCGTGAACGATAATGATGTTTATTTATGAGAGATTCCATTACATAATTCCATCAAAAGCTGCTCGACACAAATGGAATGACGTGTCTAAATTCCTACGCGAAAAATTCGCGCACATCAGTAGTTCGGGCTCGCCCATCAAACATTCATAGCCCCAACGTGTAACAAATCGAGGGTATATCCTCTCACACCGTCCAAATGAAATTATTCAATACTCAACTTACATAAAATCCAATTTCGTTTAACACTCAACTGGCTCGACGCCAGCCGAAATCTGCGCTTTGAGACCTTTTTTTTATTTTTTCTCAAGTCATCAGTCACTTCCCAGACCTACGTCACTGCATCACTTGTGCTATCTACTTTTTAAACTTACACTCTTTTTATCACTTCAAAAAAATCTGTACACGCTTTTTGTCACTTCACTCGAATTTACTGTTAGTGTAAATACGTAACACTTATTTAAAATCTAGTTACAATCGGAAAAAACAATTCAATAAGTTGTCATAATACTATACAGTGTACTAGCGTTAACACTTCTGTTTTTCTTTTTCAAACAATTCCAGTTCGGATTGCGAGTTCTGTTAAAATCTACAAACATTCACTTCGAAATCTGATTTTATTCCAAAATTAGAAACTTCACAATTGCTACTTTTACAAAGGGTCTTTTTGAATCCTTCGGATTGTTTCCGATTTTATTTATCACCAAAGAGTTTTAACTATTCACTGATCATTATGTGTTTTTTTTTTATTTAAATTGGACCAAACAGTTTTTACATCGTTTCGAAGTTCGAATTCCGTTCGCCGCGGTCAAAGGTCGGCAGCAGCCGCCGTAATGGGGATGTGCATACCATCCCCCGGGCGTGAGGACACTGGCGCTCGGAGCGTCGAGACATGAGGTTCTCGTCTTGCGCGCGCACGCTAACAAACTTCCACCGGTGACAAAGTTGCTTACACCTATGTGATTTTTTATACAAAGCTAATTAGTATACCTCCTCTGACGTTGAGTGTTAATGGAAGCCAATTGCGAAGCTACCAAGCGCAGTAAGGGGCAGACAAACATCATACACATTTAGCATTTAGTTTTGGCATTAACTTGTGCCTGATGCGAACGCTTGTTGAATACCTAACCCTAAAGAGCACTTTAATTAAAAATACTAAATGAATATATGTAAAGACTACAGTTTTTGTTCTCAGGCTTGTATTATACACAATGTCATTCATCTATGATTCTTCTTATACCTGCATGCAAAGTCTCAGCCCGATCGGTTTAAAATTGACAAAGTTTCATACAAAATGTCATTCCCTATTTTATCCCCTTGGGGGTATAATTGATCAAAATCCATTCTTAGCGGATGCCTACGTCATAACATCTACCTGCATACCAAATTTCAGCCCGATTCGTCCAGTGGTTTGGACTGTGCGTTGATAGATCACTATGTCAGTCAGTCACCTTTGAGTTTTATATATATAGAGATTTTGTGTTTCTGCGTTTTCCGTTACCACCTTGAGGTAGAGGCCTGTGACTTCCAAGTCACCTATTTTTTCCTATGGATGGAATAGAGATATTGGACCGTGACCCATCATGCAGGCCCAGTGTGGATTGGCGGGTGCTAACGACTGCAGATGCAGCCGGGACCAACGGCTTAACGAGCCCCCCGAGGCACAGAGGAGCTCAAGATAACAAGTTTTCGGTCACCCATCCCATGACCGACCATTGCTAAAGTTTCTTAACTCCGACGATCGCAGGCCAAACGCGCTTACCACCAGCGCCATCGATCTTCTCATCATTCATCATTTTAGTATCACAAGTCAATTACCATCCGGCGGGTGATATACTTGCCACCATTTTCACATAAAAATAAAGCTGTTCCTTATTATTTCGTGACCTTGGCCTTTCAGAAATTGCTGTGGCCTCTGCCACTTTCTCACATGTTATTTATTACGGCCATTGCATAAATCAGTCAGTGTGACTACTTGATATACGTCTTACTGTACTGTAAAAATATAGTCACAACATAAATGATTTTATTTCTATGTAATAAGCTCATTGGTTTAAGGGAGGAAGTTATAAAAATAGCATTAAATTTAGTTCCAGAATGTGGAAGTTACATAAACTATACACAGTTAGGTCATAAGTATTGTCACACAGTAAAAACTTTTCTTTTAGAATGCTGGCCACGAAAAAGTTTATTGAATTCCAATTTCGAATTGTTCATGAAAATAAAAATGTATACTTTTTAGAATTTTACTCATTGAAGTGAAACTTCTTTATCGGCGTTGGAAAAAAAATTACCGTCACATTTTTTTCGGTTACGCGCCATCTTTTTTTATATTAATAGTTGATAGCTGAATGATCACACTGTCGCCGGCGAGAACTCTCTCTACTCGTTTGTAGCTGAGTGACAATAGTTATTAAAGATAAGACTCGCTCAGCCAAACTCGCATAGCGATACTCGCTCATGGATACTCGTTTAGCGACACTCGCTCAGCGATACTCGCTCATGGATACTCGTTTAGCGACACTCGCTCAGCGATACTCGCTCAGCGATACTCGCTCAGCGATACTCGCCCAGCGATACTCGCCCAGCGATACTCGCTCAGCTATACTCGCTCGGTTAAGCTGGCTTGGCTGTCAAAAGCCGTGCGCGTGCATTTTAACTCAGGACTGCCAATTCGTTTCTAGTTTCTACTCGCTTATCGTTCATCGTCGGAGGTGGAACATGTGCCTTAGATTACTGAGCCGTGTAATCATAACAGTTTCATAGGCAGTAATTTGTATTCATGTCTATGATAATAAAATCCTTTTGTTTAAACTTTATCTAATTTAACTTTATTTAACCAATTTCTGGAAAGTTGCATGTAGATCATTTTTCGAAAAATAAGGCCATAAAGAAGTTTCACTTCTTACGTGTGTACACTAGTACACGCACACATTTATTTTAAATATGGAGTGGACGCTTAAAGAAGACCGTGTTGCAGTTATTGCGTTGCATCGTTGTGGTTACGCGCCATTTCAAAGAAATCCCAAACGTAAGCAGAAACTGTTGGCCCTTCAGATGGGGTTAAGCAGAACCACGGTGAAAAGGGTGTTAAATGAAGACTTAGGGCTTCGGGCATATCGAAGAAAAACAGGACATCGTTTGAATGCTCGTCTAATGGACCTGAGACTGAAGAGATGCTGCGCTTTGTTGAAGCGGCACGCGGGAAATAAATATCGGGTTATTCTTTTTTCGGATGAAAAAATTTTTCAAATTCAAATTCATCTTTATTGCGAATACGGGTTGCAAAGTTCTTACACAGATACATTTTAATACAGTACAGCCATATTTATTGCCTTATCGCCATGTAATATAATATTTTTATAAAACATAAATTATTTCAATGTCACATTAATAAATTTATCATGGTTTATTCAAAATGTCAATAAGCGATAAATATAAGATTGGAATTATTTCATGCATGTCATTTTCTATATTTAGTCTAAAAACTTTTGTCTTCCAAAAATTCACGGACCGTATAAATATAATATAATATAAATAAATATAAATATTTCCAATACTCACACCAATTAGCCTAGCCCCAAAGTAAGCACTATAAGGCTTGTGTTATGGGATACTAGGGTAACGGATAGAATACATATACTGTACATATATAAGTATATATTTATAGATATACATATTAACATCCATGACTGGAGTACAAATGCTCGTATTCATCACACAAACATCTGCCCCCACCGGGATTTGAACCCGGGATCTCTCGAGTCGGCGACACCATGAAACCCGGCGTGCAAACCACTCGTCGGTCGTCTAGTAACATTTTTCTATTAAAAAATGTTGTAATTTGTTTTTAAATATATTGGTCACGGTAATTTCTCGCACACTTTCAGGTAATTTACTATAAATATAAGGAGCATTACAAAACACACTTTTCCTAAATAGTGCCGTATTACAGGGGACTACACAAAGTTTTCCAATGTGACGTTCACGAGTTCTGGCCTTAAATATTTTAATATTTTTACAAAGACAGCGCATTCAAAAATGTAAAGGCATGGGCAGAGACAATATTTTTAACCTCTTAAAAAACGGTGCACGTGATTCTGTACTCGTAGGTGGTAGATTAAACATAGCTCTGATGCATCTCTTTTGCGCCCTGAATGCAGTGGTTGCGTCAGTAGAATTTCCCCAAAAGATCAATCCATATCGTAATATCGGTGCTGCTTTCCCATAATACGCTGTCAACAAAGTCGATTCATTAGCCACTTTCCGTAAGGTATATAAAGCATAGGAAAACTGACTCAGCTTAGTACCTACATACGTGTTCATCATGATTTTTCCATTTTAGCCTAGAGAAGGACTTCCCCAAATTAATATGGGACCATCTCGCCAAAGAAATAAACCAAACAAAAGAATCATCAAAATCGTTCCACGTACCACGGCCATATGCGCGAACTACAAAAAAACCAAAAACCTCCTTTTTGAACTCGGAAGAAAATTTTACTTCTTAAAAAGACCGCTTGAATTTTTAGCAGTTATTTACTAAAAAAATATAATAAACAGCACTGAACATACTGAAAATTACAAATTTGGACAAAAACAACAACAAGAAAGTAGCCATATTGTTGCGCTAAGAACGCGCGCTTGGCTTGTGACCAAAACGCTTAACTAATCCCTAAAATTGTAAGTCTCAACAAAATTTTACTAGAAAAAGTCCACTCGTCCAGCTTTCACACGGGATTCAGGTTTAAAATCATCTAGCAGTAAATGCTCAATTACTTTTATATTAAACATAATAATCCTATGTCTTTTCAAAAGCTTACTCTTCAAACAGTTACGCTGTTTGTAACAACCGTCTTTGACGACCTCCGTGGCCGAGTGGTTTGTACGCCGGTTTTCATGGCGTCGCCGACTCGAGAGGTCCCGGATTCGAATCCCGGTGGGGGCAGATATTTGTGTGATGAACACGAGCATTTGTACTCCAGTCATGGACGTTTAATATGTAATTCTATATAAATATATACTTATACATGTAAGTATGTGTATTCCATCCGTTACCCTAGTATTCCATAACACAAGCCTTATAGTGCTTACTTTGGGGCTAGGCTAATTGGTGTGTGTGTTGGAAATATTTATTTATTTATTTGATCTTGCAATATTACGAACTGTTAACATATTCATCACAACGCAAAAAATAAATCCGCAGTCACAGCAGTAGTACTCGGGATCGTTTCCCTGTCAAAGGGAGAGATCTCACAATCCCGCCGACTAGACAGGGGGATTTTTGGCAGCAGCATAAAACGACAAACGCTGCCCTGCTTTGACTACCGCAAACTTTCCGCGAATAACAAATTACTTACAACCTACCTACCACTAGCGATTCCATCTCTGTGACCTCTACCACGAGACTGCCGAAACTCACCAATATTTATAATTTTTATTATTTTAAAGCATGTAACTGCTTATTTTTAAATGTAAAGAAAATATAACTAGAAAAAATTCCACGCGGAACAGGCAGCAGACGGGACTTGAACCCGCACCCTTCGCAATCCGGGCGAATGCACTGACCAATTATGCTACCGCGGCCCTCACGGACCGCGTCGAAATTCTTCTAGCCATTCTTAAGCTGAAAGGCAGCGCCATCTCTTTCTCATTATAGGTAACCCACAATGTCAAATGAATACTTTTACAAGTATAAAACATTTGAAATAAGAAATAGCAATTATAGTTATAACTAGCAAACCAGTGACAAACTAGCAAACAAGATGTGGTTTCCTTTGAAATAGAAATCACGTGATTTCTCGAAAACCGGAAGTGCTACGTTACTCATATCCGGTTTGTAGTCTTATCAGACTATTCTTAACTTATAACTTAAACATTCTCTATATCTATCTCTTACGGTTTGGCCGCTGAAACAGCACCACGGACGGACGGACGGACGGACTTGTCTAATAGATAAGAGATTTTTATTATTTTAAAGCATGTAACTGCTTAATGTTTAAATGTTTATATTTTCTTTACATTTACACATCAAGCAGTTACAGGGCCGCGGTAGCATAATTGGTCAGTGCATTCGCCCGGATTGCGAAGGGTGCGGGTTCGAGTCCCGTCTGCTGCCTGGTCCGCGTGGAATTTTTTCTAGTTATATTCTCACCAATATTTGTTTTATATTTGTATAATATATTTGTATAAAATTTGTTCGTAAAATACTTAGAAAATATTTAAAGCGTGCACCAGAAAAGTAATACGTTGTGTTACACCATGTTTAGAAAACTTTTGTATGTCATTTTCTTCTGAAAATTATATTGTCAGCCCACCTAATTTTTGTGTTTTTGGAGTTTACTCCTTAAGAATCTATTTGCATTTATAAGGGGCCCGGTATGAGAAAATGTGAGGAGTAAAATCTACTGAACAAATAACCTCGGTACGTTTTTGTGCGTACCTCATCTGCGCACCTTTCACTTTTAGCCATGGCAACGGATAAAAAACATTAAGTTGTCACAAATGTCAATAAAATAAATAAACTAAAAATAGATAAAATTGGAGCAAAATTAATGAAAACAAATAAATAACAGAATATAGAGAAATGCCGGTAAGTGTCCAGCACTCTGGAAGAGTGATTTTCAGTACAGATGGAATTATAATACATATTTACAAAATGATGACTAGTGTGTGATATTTTTGAAATTGTGTGTTTCCAGAAATACATAATAAAATATGTGATGAATATCGCTGATGTTAGATGATAAAATGTGTGACATGGAACCTATGATTGTCGAAACCATGGGACGATTCCTGAGGTATCTCCACTTGTAACCGACTTCTTCGGACTTGACTTTGTTTTGTGTCTGTTCAAAGACAATCGTTTTTAGAGTGTAAACTCCGGTCGTGCGTCGGAGCTGACACACACATTTTTTTTTTATGTTATAGGTGGCATGCGATCTGACGGCTCACCTGATGGTAAGTGATCACCGTCGCGCATGGACACTTGCAACACCAGGAGTATCACAAATGCGATGCCGGCCTTTAAGAAAGGAGTACGCTCTTTTTTTGAAGGTGTGGTAATAAGTAGTTTATTTAACTACATCGTACACATGTAGGAAGGCATTAAAGAAAACGAACCTTAACGAAGTCGAGACAAGGATCATTCGCTATCCATTATCGATATTATTAAGTCTGTTTATCAGTTCTGGACCGAGGAGAATTTTCTCTAGTAGAATTTTCTTTTAATTTTATTGAACTTGCAGTTTAATGCTAAATATAGTAAAGTCAAACTTATTCCTCTCAATTAAGGGCTTAAACCAAATCTCTTACCCTGTGCAACTTTTAAAAACTTTAAATAAAAGTAAACTGTTCTGAGGAATTGTTCGGATTAATTCTAGCCAGGGCTTGTTTACCGGTTAATTTTCAAACCTAAATCAGTATCAAGTACAATAGGAGCGTTTTATTTAGGTTTGGCTCTACCTTAACCGAAAAACCGGTTTTCCTAAAAAGCGAAATCAAATAGGTTTTGAATCAATTTAGCGGTTTTAAAGGGTTTCATTTCGCTCTTACTGACGGCATCGCCTTTGACGTTTCAATTCAAATTTATAATGATTTTATGTCAGTTTCTTTCCAACTACAGAGCGAGTAAGTGAAGCAGTGTGTCAGTACACAACTACAAAATGAATAACTTGACTCACTAGACGCTAGCAATCGTGTCAATAAATGCATCAATCTCTGAGCATTGACAAGTTGTGTCTTGATTAGTTCAAACAAAACAAACTTCAGACGATGCCGACGCGTGCACGTGTCGCTCTGGATTAAACAGGTTTATTAAGGTTTTTGGTACCGCTTTCATTTCGGACGCGCTCCGAACGAAACCTTTACTAAAAACCGATATTAACCTTTATTTACCAGTATTTTCGAAACTGGTTACAAGCCCTGATTCTAGCTGCTGCATTTCGCCACCGTACACCGCGACAAAAATCTTATCCCCATAATCTTGATGCTTGGATATCCACAACCGTGTCTTTTGTTGAATTTTTGACCACTTACGATAAACTGTGGAATGTATTTTCGCGTAGTGTTACGACCTACAAAAAAGAGCGGACCCCTTCTTTAAAGGCCGGCATCGCATTTGTGACACTTCTGGTGTTGCAGATGTCTAATTGTCTATAGGCGATAGTGATCACATACCATCAGGTGAGCCGTCAACTTTCCTGCCAACCACCTATTTAATATTTATTTATTTATCTTAAACTACCTACCCAGTAATACCTAACTTTTTTTTATATAACTAGGTAGGCAAATGACTCTACCCCACCTGATGTTAAGTGGTGATAAAGTCCAAACGCGAAGAAAGCTGGTACAGCAGTTATAAACTGCCACACCAACCATCCTCACCTTGCCGGCCTGCAAAATGCTTAAAGGACCCCAGATTATAGGAAGGAACACGTGCGCGGGTAAAGAATTCCACTTACGAATAGTACGACAAAGAAATGAGTCGCCAAATTTCTTTGTTCGTGTAGGAATAGTGGCCACAGTAAGTCGGTAGCAACGTAGGCCAGCGCGCGTGGTCCTCTGAAAAAAAAAGTGATGGAGGGATAAGGGAGAATAGCTCCTCAGAACACTCGCCGTGGTATAGTCGGTAGAATGCGCTTAATGATGCCACATCACGGCGTAATTGTAGAGACTCGAGTTTCTTAGTTACCTCTTCATCGCCAATGATGCGGGCAGCGCGCCGCTGCAACCTATCCAAGGCATCGAGTAAGTACTTAGCGGAGTCATCCCAGAGGTGCGAGCAGTATTCCACGCAGGACCGCACTTGCGTTTTGTACAACAAGCACAGTTGATCGGGCGTGAAAAAACGCCGCACCTTGTTCTTGACTCCGAGTTTGCGTGGAGCAGTTTAACTATTGTACTGTTGCAATATTCCGCAGCCATTATAAACTATACCTTACCACCATTTCGTTCCTACATTACTCATTCCATCCACCGGTCTCAGAGTCAATTGAAAACTAACTTTGATTCATGGAACTCGTTGTTCAATTTTCTTTGGTAACTCAATCGGTCGTGTTTTAATTTGTTCCTTCAGTTTCGTCTTTATTTCCGCCCATTGGAATCCATTCAATCAAATGCGTTCACATGAGTGTAAGAAGTGTTTATTTATTGTCGGCAGAATCAAAATGAATGTAATTCACAACGTCAAATGAATACCATTACAAGTATTAAACATTTGAAAGAAGACATAGCAATTATACTCACATTTTTATTTTTTAAGCATTTAATGTTTAAATTTAAAGTAAATTTTACTAGAAAAAATTCCACACGGACCACATTCAGCAGATTTTTTCAAGTAACATTTTCTTATATTCAAAACTTTAGCAGTTAGATTGAGTTAGATGCTTAAGAATATAACTGAAAGCATACTTGTTATTACTTTCAGCTGAAAACATTGCGAAGATCGTGACATTGTGGACTTTTTTTATAGATAGGTCCGACAAATGACTCCACTCCACCTGATGTTAAGTGACGGTGAAGTCCAGACGTGGAGAAAGCTGGTACAGCAGTTGTACCTGCCACACCAGTCATCCTCACCTTGTCGGCCTGCATGTTGCTTCTTCACGCCTCTTTTAAAGGATCCCAGGTTGTAAGAGGGAGGGAACACGTGAGCGGGCAGAGCATTCCATTTACGGATAGTGCGATAAAGAAATGAGTCACCAAATTTCTTTGTACGCGTTGGAATTGTGGCCACAGTTAGACGGTGACAACGTAGGCCAGCGCGCGTGGTCCTCTGAAGGAAAGGAGAAGGTGGGATAAGAGAGAATAACTCCTCAGAACACTCACCGTGGTACAAGAGATAAAACGTGCTTAGCGACGCCACGTCATGGCGTAATTGAAGAGGCTTCACCTCCTCGCGCGCCGCTATAATCTATCCAAAGCATCGAGCAAGTACTTGACGGAGCGATCCCACTTGCTATGACTTCAGTACGTTAATAAATTCTTTTGTGTTAAAATATAACTATAAGGCCATTCACTAAATCACTTTAATAACTTCGCAGAACTCATTATTATTAACGATTTTTTCTCTCTTCTTTTGATGTCCATAATGAACCCTTATTTCAATTATGCCTTTGTAAGGCGTTCCATCGTTGGAGTTTAATAATCGCTTATACATACTATGGTGTCGATTCTGGCACAATTACCTTAGGCTGAAACTAAATTTAACATTGTATTATTCAAAGCATGTAACTGCTCGATGTTTAAATCTAAAGAAATATTATTATAAAATTATATTAAATGTAATTGCTATTACTTCTTTCAAATGTTTAAAGTCATTGCTTGTAAAGGTATTCGTCTGACATTATAGGTTACCTGCAATGCGAAGAGATAGCATAGTTGGTCAGTGCGAAGCGAATTGGATAGCGAAGGGTGCGGGTTCGAATTCCGTCTTTTGCCTTTTTTCTAATAATATTTTCTTTAGATTTAGATAATCATGTGAGAATCGACTCCAATATTGGAGTTAAATATATTATGGGATCGAACAAGCACGCACACAACAAGCACAAAACAAACAAATGAGCAACGGAAGTCATCAGTCCATTAATTATCTGTTTATAACTTATTTACAATCTATATATAATTATATAAAACTCAAAGGTGACTGACTGACATAGTGATCTATCAACGCACAGACCAAACCACTGGACGGATCGGGCTGAAATTTGGCATACTGGTAGATGTTATGACGTAGGCATCCGCTAAAAAAGGATTTTGATCAATTCTACCCTCAAGGGGATAAAATACCGAAGCGAAGCGAGGGCGGGCCACTAGTAATATTATAAATATTAAAGTACGAGTAAGTCTATCTATCTGTCTGTATGTTACCTCTTCACACGACGACCTCCGTGGCCGAGTGGTTTTGTACGGCGGGTTTCATGGCGTCGCCGACTCGATAGGTCCCGGGTTCGAATCCCGGTGGGGGCAGATATTTGTGTGATGAACACGAGCATTTGTACTCCAGTCATGGATGTTTAAATATGTATTTCTATATAAATATACTTATATATGTAAAGTATGTGTATTCTATCCGTTACCCTAGTATCCCATAACACAAGCCTTATAGTGCTTACTTTGGGGCTAGGCTAATTGGTATGAGGGTTGGAAATATTTATTTATTATTACACATTAAACATCTGGACCGATGTTTTTTTTATTTTAGTAATGATATATGTAGTTTAGCTGGCTATTATTATTGGATTACAAAATATATTCACATATGTAACTTGAGTATGTTAATTAAATATATTTTAGGCGTGAAAACGTAAAAAAAAATTGTTTCATAATATATTCCTTCTTTGAAATAGCGTCGTAGGTATTTTTTACAAATCCTACAATACAGATGATCAGTAGTTAATCATTTGTGAAAATTTCAACTGTTTTGCTATCACGGTCCATAACATACAGACAGAGAGACAGACGGACAGAGGAGTCCTATTAATAGTTTTCAGCTTTTACACTTTAGGTACAGAACCCGAAAAATCCTTGAACATCAAGCTGTTATGATATTGAGAATCATATTCATATTTATTTACAAGAAACATGGTACAATAAAAAGATGTTACAATACATATATGTTTGAGCAACATGATTCGCTAAATTAGTATGCAAATATCAAATTATTTTATAACTAGCAAACCAGTGAACCAAATGTTCACCAAAACCTGATTTAAAAAAAAAAAAAAATTGAGAACTTCGGAGATTTTGTGTGGTTTCGTTTGAAATTCGTGATTTCTCGAAAACCGGAAGTGCTACGTCACTCAAATCCGGTTTGTAGTCTTATCAGACTATTCTTAACTTATAACTTAAACATTCTCTTTATCTATCTCTTACGGTTTGGCCGCTGAAACAGCACCACAGACGGACGGACGGACTTGTCTAATAGATAAGAGATAAATCCAATGCATATCAATATTGTAATTGGTCACAATATTGTCAATCATACCAATCTTCTGATCGTCAGCGGCTGTGACCTTCAGAGTTTGTAATGAAGAAAGTTGGTGTGGCTCTATACGCTCTTGCCTTCATTGGGCTTCTTTGCCGAAGTACCTCTCTCAGAATAATACCATTGAATATATATTTATTAAACACCCCTTGTGAAACAAAAGTTATCGGTGAAATAAAGGATGCGGCTTGAAAACCTATTGTTTTTTTGAATAATTACTAAATGATTACAGAATTCAATTCAATATCATTTTAGTAATTATAGGCTGTTGTAAGCAAATATAATAACAAAAATTTACTAGCAAATGATTGCTTCTGTAGTATGGTGAAATATGTAAATCTCGTCAGAGCAAAACAAATAAATAAATAATAAATAAATATTTCCAACACTCACACCAATTAGCCTAGCCCCAAAGTAACCACTATAAAGGCTTGTGTTATGGGATACTAGGGTAACGGATAGAATACACATACTTTACATATATAAGTATATTTATATAGAAATACATATTTTAAACATGCATGACTGGACACATTTAAACATCCATCACACAAATATCTGCCCCCACCGGGATTCGAACCCGGGACCTCTCGAGTCGGTGACACCATGAAACCCGGCGTACAAACCACTCGGCCACGGAGGTCGTCACAAATATCAAATCAAAAAAAAAAAAATCAAAAACATAAAACATCAAACAGAAAACACTTGTAAGTCAGAAGTAAACCAAAGAGTGGAATTGCACAGCGGATTACCCGCTCGAAGTGGAGCTTCCGTTCGGGGGAACCCCCACCTTACAGAGGACCACACTACTCTTGGTTGTGTTGTGTTTTCGCTGGTGAGTAGGGTTCCAGGGCTCCGCGGAGTAGGGGATTGCGATCAGGAGGCCTACTCTATTTCAACGAAAAACGAAATTTCGATCGAAATTTCGCACGTTCCGTACTCTGTTTCTATTTCATTTCGAAAATTCGTTCGTCCGAAAATAGTTTGACTTTTCAATTCTCAAAGCCTATCCTAATTCACAAAACTTTCGAACTAAAAGTTGAATTTGACAGATAATTGTTCGAAATTTTAACCTCAAATTAACAAAATGAAAAGTGTTACCTTTTGAGAGAGAGAGAGAGAGAACCATTTTATTGACCAATAAAACATAACATAGAAATTATAACTGCTAAAATAAAAAACATATATAAAAAGTAAGCATTACACAATTTTTTAAACCTAACAGCCATCATATTGGTCAATCAGGACCCTGCCTCAGCATAATGCTGCCGTGACATGTAACTAAACGTGTCACGACAACGCTGGTATTCTGACAGGGCCTGTATGGTGCACGGTTTTTTGGTATACACACAACAATATAATAAATTTAATCAAGAATACAAATAGATTTACAATTACATAAATAGTGCCAAGTGCAAAAATGAAAAAAAATCTAAAAAATAAATAAATATATATGTATGAGGTTTCCCTCAATATATTCATTGACTGAGATTGTTCGCCCATGGTTTAATGTCTCTGCGTGTTCCCTTTTAATGATTTTGTAATAGATGTAATGATTTTACAGTAGATGGAAAGGTTGAGGTATGTATTTCAGAATTATTGCATGCATTGTAACTTCAGTAGGTGTTGCTTCAACTTAATCTTCAGCGTGTGTTTTGATTTTAGATCTCGCATCGGAGGAGGAAGGTCATTCCAACACTTGGAGGCAGCAAATCGGAAAGACCCACGAAAGGCTGCGGTTTGGTGTGTCGGAGTGCAGAAGATGCGAGTGCAAGACCTCTGCTGATACTTGCTACGTTGTTGTGCCCATACTAATTTTGCTTCTAGGTATTTCGGATTGCCCGTACGGATGATACCAAACATCAATGTGGTCAGATGCAAGCGCCTACGGGCCTCCATCTTTAGCATGTTTGCTGAGTTCAAAAATGGGGTGACATGAGTTCGCGGTGGTATGTGAAAGCAAAAGCGGGCGCATGCATTCTGCACTCGCTGAATAAGTCGCGACGATCTAGCTAGCAAGCATGGACCATAGACAGTGTCGCAGTAGTTAAATTTGGACAAGACCAAGGCTTCGCATAGCGTGACTCTTAGTTTTTCTGGTAAATATTGTCTAATTTTGTATAACAGCTTCAATCTATAAAAACAGCTGCGCGCACATTCCACAATATGATTCTCAAAATTGAGTTGACTGTCCAAAGTCAAGCCCAGGCTCCTTGCCGAGTATACTCGCTCTATAACTATCCCGTCCATGTGAATATTGAGCAGATTTGGATCTATTTTACTAATATTGCTTTTGGTGCCTGTGAGTAGAAGTTTAGATTTCAGAGGGTTTAGTACTAGGCAGTTTGACCGACACCAACCAGATATTCTTGCAAGGTCTTTGTTTAGTGTATCTACAGCAGTGTTGATGTCACTTGGCTTGAAAGAGTAGTACAGCTGCACATCATCTGCATACAAATGATATTTGCATTCTTGTATACAGTCGATCAAATCTGCACTGTACAGAATAAACAAAATCGGTCCCAGCAAGGAGCCCTGGGGCACGCCTCGGGTAACTGGGACAGAACGAGATTGTAATTTTGTGCCATCAGCAGCAGACATCTCCACCAATTGCTGCCTATCTGTCAAATAACTGCAAAACCATTTTATTGCATTGACGTCGAAGCCATAATATTTCAACTTGGATAAAAGAAGTGTTGTGTTTATGCAGTCAAATGCGCGGGAGCAGTCCAGCAGCAATAGGGCACTAACCATACCACGATCTTGAGCAGCCAAGAGGTGGTCCACTATATCCGATAAAGCCGTTGCCGTACCACGGCTCTTACGGAAGCCGGATTGTAATCGAGGCAGCAGGTCGTGGGTCTCGACATATTCGGTAAGCTGGTCGCAAACTATTCTCTCTAAAATCTTCGATGCGCAGGGCAGCAGGCTTATTGGCCTGAGATCACTCATAGACATAGGCTGTGCGTTTTTAGGTAGAGGTTTTACGACTGCCTGTTTCCACGAATCTGAAAATTTGCATTCAGCAATAGAGTGGTTTATTATGCTTGTGATCGCTCCCAACGATTGAGGCAAAGTGAGTTGTAACATTTCCAGCGAGATATGATCATGCCCCTGAGCATTGGATGAGAGTCTTTCAATCGCCTTGAGCACCACATCTTCAGTGACCGGATGCAAATTAAAGGTACCTGCACCAGTATGTCTGTGATGCTCAAAGAAAGTAAGGCTCGAGATTGAAACAGTCTCTTCACCAGGCACATTAAGGAAATGTTTGTTGATTGCATCAGGATTATTGAAACATGGCGGCAATTCAGCAGCTTCTATTTTATTTGGCAGTATGTCCCTTTTAAGATTCCGCCACAGTTTTTTTTGTTGCCTCATATTATTATTAATATGGCTAGCAAAATAATTCTTTTTCTCATCCTCAATGGCCTGGATCGTCATACCCTTCATGAACTTATAACTTTCTTTAAAGGCTTGACTTCTGTGAGTTTTATATTTCAGATGATAGGAGTCTCTTATTCGTATCATCGACTTCACCGTGTCTGTTATCCAGGGATGAGGGGGTGTCTTGAATTTTTTTGATATAATAGGGGAATGAAGATCAAATAGTGAAGTGATGGTAGTTGATAAGGTATCAACCAAGCCATTGACGCAGTCTTTAGATTGTTTAAAATAGTCCCAATCAATTGAGCTCAGGTCAGCACTGAACAGGTCCAAAACAATGTTCTTTAGAGGTCTATATTTTATCCATTGAGGCAGTGGTTTGGCTTTTTTTATTTTAAGATCTGCCCTGATCATAGCATGTCCACCCAAATCAGGCGAATGTTTTACCCTTACATTAAGGACAGCTATATCTGTACAGATAACATCGATCAGGCTGTGGCTTTGTGATGTAAAGTGGGTCGGCTCAGAAACAACTTGTGTTAGGCCCATACTGCGCAGGGTTTGCTCGAATAATCTGACATGTCCGCCTCCAGAGCCGAGCAGGTTTATATTGAAGTCGCCAAGAAGTATAACCCCGTCATGTTTCCGAAAATATGCTATTGATTCCGAAATGGCCTCAAGAAAGATATTGAGATCCTGTCTCGGCGGCCGGTAAGCAGTACCAACTATGATTACCATATTGCGGATTCGTACCCTTAGCCACATCTGCTCGATCACTTCAGGGGTGGGACACGAACAAAAGCGTGCATTCGTCCCTCTACGAATATAAAACCCAACACCGCCGCCACGCCCACCACGAACGTTGTTAGGTCTTGGAATGTGATGGAATCTGTAGTTTGATAATTTTGGGGCCCTGGCACTTTGCTCTGGCCTCAACCATGTTTCATTAATAGCTAAGATATCTGGTTCTAGTTCCTCGACAGCCACCACGAACTCTTCCTGCCCCGTGTTGAGAGAACCGGCGTTAAAAAGACCAACTTTAAAATTTTTGTCTTGTTCATTTTTGTAATTTTGTGTTTGCTGTTGTGTATGTATGTGACCAGAACATGTGTGTGACAGATAAATAAATTAATGATACTGAACTTTGGTTTTCAAATACAAATAACATTAAATAATAATAAGAACCAACACATGATAAGCTAACCGGTTTAAAGGGCGACTTAACAAGAAATATGCATAATAAAAAAATACATCGCACACAAAAAAATAACTTCACTAAGCAATCCTTAAGCGATACATGATTTAACATGAGGCAAGCAGACACTTTAACATAATATAATTTATACTTATCAGCATATTCAAAAAAAATAACCATCACTTTGACTTTTGGAATACAAACATTTAGCGCACCTCTATAACCAAAGCAACACAATATATTTGTCAATCCAACTACATTAAAGGAGCCATCTAAAAACTGTTTTAAAGCGTAAATCATAAAGCAAGGAGCAAAAAGGATTATAATTAAGCACGCGCACTTTAGCATGCAAAAAAAAAAATACACAGCAAAAGGTATAGCAACGTAAAGCGAAGCAGTGACCCTATCTGTACCATATAAGTCTGTATCATGTCAAAGATACCGAAGGTGGTGATGATGCAGGTGATCCAACTGATGTCTTCCCAAAAACCTTCTCCAGATCAGCTTCCGCGCGCAGACGATAACAAGGGACCTCCTGCCCGGAGCGCTGTCTCGCAAAGATCTTGCCGTCCCTCGTCCAGACGTAACGCCAGCCTGACCGCTTACCAGTCTCGCGCTGTCTCTTTTCATTTTAGTTTTGGGATTTTTGTTTAAATTAAACCTAAAATTACAACTACAGTATTTTTAATTAAGGCTGCTTAGCGTGAGGAACATTTTTTAGTATGCAAAATTTACAAATAAATCAAATTTTGTTTATTAATTCTATTGACAATACTTCAAAGTGTTACACGACAAATTTAGGTTGACATACATTCGATTGCATAAACTCTACAAATTAGTCGGCTAACCCTGTCAAAAGATATTGTTTTAATATAATCAAAAATTTTGTCATAAAGTAAAAAACGTTACCTAAAAAGCGTAGACAAAAAGAACTCACAAACATAACTCATTCCATTCGTTCACGATAATTGTCTGTGATTCCGAACTTTATGTGCATGTTCGAAGATGAAATAGAGTAGTCATTGGCGAAATTTCGTTTAAAATTCGTTCGTTGCCGAAATTTCATTTCGGAGAAAGAGAGTAGAGCTCCAGGTCGGCAAGGTGGGGATGGCTGGAGCGGCACACCTTCTTCACTTATACTTAACATCAGATGGGATGGGGTAATTTGTTGCGCCCCGTATAAAAAAAAAGACAGGTTGCACTCCGGGAGTACCTGCAGAAGTGAAAACTTGAATGGTTAGGGAATAATTTTGCACGAATAGCTTTAATTTTCAATATTAAAGTACTATCTGGTACTATGTGGTATAGTACAATATTTATTTATTCCGCTATCGTACACAAACGTGACAATTTATATTACATTAAAAATGTTTATCTCTCAGAAAAATCAACTTACATGAATCGCGTTTAAGCGCACTTAGCGACATCAATTGTAAAGAAATCAACTTACATGAATCAGATTTAAGCGCACCTAGCGACATCTATTGTAAAAACAATGCATTTTCTTCGCAATAAAGCTGCCACGTGGACGTCCTAGATAGAGACTTATTATTATAATACGATAAAATGAAATATTAAATTTTCGTCCAATATATTGAAAGTCAACAACCTTTCCATTTTTATTGTGTGTCATGATGCGATCAGCCCACGTGTTTAACCTGGCGCGAGTTTAACATTTTTTACCCATTAAATAAAACTAGTTTTTACGGGTTAATGCACGAAATTTTATTTATTTATTGACGTTTCGTAGCCTTTACAGGCTACGTCGTCAGAATAAAACTTTTATTCAATTTGTCGAGCTACCTTCGAAAGACTTTTATTGAGCGTTTGGTTTCTTCTTCTTAAAGTCTTTTTCTTTTTCTTAAAGTCTTTCGAAGGTAGCTCGACAATTGAATAAAAGTTTTATTCTGACGACGGAGCCTGTAAAGGCTACGAAACGTCAATAAATAAATAAAATTTCGTGCATTAACCCGTAAAAACTAGTTTTATTTAATGAGTGATGTGCGTGAAAACCTAAGAAACAAACTTTTTACCCATACAAAAAAAGTGTACAACGCCGCTAAAGAAGTTTTCACTTCAAAAATGCCGCAAAGGTTTGCGTATTCATAATCGTGGAAGTTTAGCAACTTTCGAAATGGCCAGTCATGGGATGGTTGATGAAAAAATTATCGCCTTGGGCTACTCCGTGCTTCGGAAGACACGTTACGTGGTTGGTCCCGGCTGCAGCCGCAGTCATTGGCACTGCCGATCTACACTGGACCTTTTTGGTGGATTGTGGCCCATTTTCCATGTTTTATCGAAGCGGAAGGTTCGTGTTCCAGCAATGGACACATTCATAGGCTGATGATGATGATAATGGAATCATTTTATAGTTTCATATCATCTGTCGTCGCTGATATTTTAGCCGAATCCCTAACGATGCTCGAAGACCACTTATTCACTTGATTGAAATTTGTTTGTTCCGGTTTCCGCCTAAATGAGGCGAATTTTATTTGTACTCCGAGAGATCCTTGTAGGTAATTTGTAAGATTTCGCGTATTGTTTTCACTTCAAAAGTAAATGAGCGGTAAACAATATGGCACACTCTTTGGGTCAGAGAGGTTTCCTTTTTGTGTTCGACACATTACAATAACCGCAATTTTGCCCAAAATGGAAACACAAGCATTTACGTTATAACAATTGTTATAGCAATTTCAATAGCAATATTTGCTTGAAATTTTAATATTTTTATGCTTAAATCGTTTAATAATGTTACCTGGATACAGTTTTACGTTAGTGGCATAATCAAAGCCACTTACAAAAAACTGTTATATTTAACGGGATATAAGTTAAATATAGTGTATATAATGAAATGAAATTATATTTAAATTTTTTTTTTTTCAAAGCATTTAACTGCTTGATGTTTAAATCTAAAGAAAATAAAACTAGAAAAAAATTCTTTAGATTTAAACATCAAGCAGTTACATGCTTTAAAAAAAATATATAACTATAATTGCTATTTCTTCTTTCAAATGTTTAATACTTGTAAAAGCATTTATTTGACATTGTGGGTTACCTATAATGCGAAGAGATGGCGCTGCCTTGCAGCTTAAGAATAGCTAGAGGAATTTCGACGCTGTCCGTGAGGGCGGCGGTAGAATAATTGGTCAGTGCATTCGCCCGGATTGCGAAGGGTGCGGGTTCGAGTCCCGTCTGCTGCCTGGGGTCCGCGTGGATTTTTGTCTAGTTACATTTTCTTTATGAAACTATATTTTATTCAAATTTAGTTATTGAAAGCTTTTTTGCATCGTCCAATATTTTTCTTAGCACCCATTCAGGACATCCTTTAGCTGATGATAAGAATGGACGCAAGAAACTCGTCAGCATTTAACAGAAGTAGCGACATTTACATAAAAAAAATCATGTCGCTACCAATACAAAGTCTACTCACATTTCGATTGCTGTGTTTGCAGTATAAATACATACTACCACTAATACTAGGGATATCATAATAATAATATTCAAAATCATTTATTCAGTTTAGGCTGTTACAAGCACTCATGAATGTCTAGAAGCTACGCCATCGGTTCGTAAATCTACGGCGGGAGACCTTGTTCTCAGAAGAACCGGCAAGAAACTCAGCAAGGGCAGTTTTTTTCTCTCCCTGTTTTATTATTTACAGAGTCATCAAATTGAAAAATGACTTCAGTGATGAATCATGAAGTCACCTTTCATTACATAATTATTAAATAACTAGCAAACCAGTGAACCAAATGTTCACCAAAACCTGATTTCTCGAAAACCGGAAGTGCTACGTTACTCAAATCCAGTTTGTAGTCTTATCAGACTATTCTTAACTTATAACTTAAATATTCTCTTTATCTATCTCTTACGGTTTGGCCGCTGAAACAGCACCACAGACAGACGGACGGACTTGTCTAATAGATAAGAGATACATTAATTGTTTACCTGCATTTTGATTGCTATGTCATACAGTGTAAATACAAATAGTGTTATTTATATAAAGTGTACTTAACAGTAACATCTTCACGATCAAGGAAGTTAGGGAAGACTCATGTGCGTGACTGGGGATGGCAGCAGGCGTGTAACCTGTCGTCACGGAAGTATCCGAAAGGGTTCCCGTGGTCTCACCCAGTGCCGTGTCCTCGCTGGGCGGAGTGCCGCCAGATGGTGGATCATTCGCCCGGGGTAGACATGGCCCGTCGGTGAGGTGAGGGACATCGTCAGGTTTTTAGTGGGTAGGGCCCCCCTCCTCTCGGGCAGCCGCTCAGCCAACCCTCGGGCTGGCTGAGCGGGTGGGCGAGAGGAGGAGCGGAGGAGTCTCACATAAACCGGTGGGGTATGCGTAACGCATATTCCAGAGGAAAAAAGGGCTTGTAACCTCTCTCTCCTTCTCTCTCTCTCCTTCTCTCTCTCCTTCTCTCTTTCTCTCCTTCTCTCTCTCTCCTTCTCTCTCTCTCTCCTTCTCTCTCTCCTTCTCTCTCTCTCCTTCTCTCTCTCTCTCTCTCTCTCTCTCTCTCTCTCTCTCTCTCTCTTTCCATCTTGGGTGGTCAAAACACCTTTCCTTTTCTTATTCTTTCTTTATACTCGATAAGCCTTCTTCGTTCTATCCCCCGGCGTTACGTTTCTACCTCTGGCTGTATCAAAGGCTGCTTCAGGTAGGATTTTAGGCCAACTTTAATAATAACCAACACATTATAAGAAAGTTAACTAAAACACCCCCAATTAAGAACCTAAGACATTAAAAAAAAACAACCTAACCTAACCTTGAGTTGAATCCCCGGTAGCAGCACCCGTTCACGAGCATGACGCATGAACCAGCCAACCTTATATCCATACACAACGCGCCTGCGTTATCCGCGTCCAGTAGTTTTACTTGGAGAGGGGTCTAGCGACACTGTGTCTCCTAGTGCGAGGTCGTACTAAAGCATCTTGGGACCCCAACCCCAAATATTTATGTATGGGATACTACGCTTACTGTTTATAACTGTTCTCACAATGTTTTTTTTTGCTCTATGGCTTCGCACGGTTTGTGCATTTAGCCAATGTCAAGTGTAAAATGTTTACATATTCTATAGCACTCGTGGTCAAAATATGAGTCAAGTCAAAGTAAGTGGCAGTCAAGTCAATCCCCCTTTCCCTATGTTTCAGTAAATGTGTGGGGATTTACTGGAACCTCCCCGTGGACTTCTTTAGGGAACGTCGAAAGAAGACACTTTCCGCTATTTTGTTTAACTTGCCAACACTTGTGCATGTTTCCGAACACTTAGTGGTTAATAATCCACCATTATTAGACACTAACTTCCGCCACAACACAATTTTTAACAAGAAAAACAAAACTGCTAAGGTGACGCTTCCCGATCCCGCCAAAAAGTCCACCATTCCCTCACAATGTGTCTCGGTTACCTCAAAATTCACGGTGTCATTGTAAAATATTCTTATTCCCGCTAAACCTCTTAGAAAACTATTGAAATTCCAAGCATATTTGCGCGATATTTAAATTTGTGAAGCAGCCCATTTATCACACCCGGTCCTTTCACTTCACTTCATTTTACTTTACTAGTGATGTCCAACTGTCGATAGTTAGCATTCGAGTGTCGATGGTTTAATTAAGAATATTTCATGCTAAACAATTTTTATGACGTTCATTTTTCTCAACTCAAAATAATTTATATCAACAACATTCGCCAATATAGTTATTGATTTATTAAAAGTTCATACTGCAATCATTTAAATAATAAGTTTATTCTGCAAAGCTCTTTTGTTAACAACGCGCACATAATTTCCAAATTAATGTCTTTTACTAAGATCTTTCCTAATAATTATTTTAATACTCATATCTATTGATTTCGTTTATCTACTTTACCTTTCAATTAAATACATTAATATATTACACTTTACACTGGCAAGTTATACAGAAAAAAAATAATAAGGGTTATTTTCAATAATATTAACAATTTCACATCATAAAACTATAAAATACACTAACTATAAACAAATAAGTCTCTATCTAATTACATTACACTATATATAAGTAAAATATAAATACTAGAACAATAAAACTAAAACTAAAAACCTTAAAAAATAAAATTAATAACTAAAATATATTATTAAAAGGAGTCCTTTTAGGCAAGGATCCGAAGATACTGGCAGCGTTACCCCTTTGAATGGCAAGACTAATTCTTTGTCCGAGGTAGCTGCCAGCTCTTCGGTCTCCTGTGACATCGACTAACCTTTTTGCTATTTCCTTAAATAGCCTTAAAGCGCTAGGACATATTATTATTAATAATTATTATTATTAATAAATTTATTATTTCTCACTTTTATTGTTTTTTATGAAGTCGATTTTTCATTTTTGTTGAAAAGTTTTAGTTGTGTAGGAAGGCCAAAGAGGAAAATCTTCCTCCGAGCCGGGTGGTGGTAGTTCGGGAGCCGCGGCCCGACTGATTTTGGTATTAGCCTCCGAATTTCTCTCGCGCGATATCGCAAGATGGTCGCTGCAACAGTTATTATCCCTTAAAACCTATTGCTAAGTTATATCTTCGAATAATGGAAGGTGACTTCAGAAGTAGCTTTTAAGTCTTTTTCAACTTGACGACTTTTTATATATTTCAATATAGGGAGAAAAAAAACAGCCCTTGCTGAGTTTCTTGCCGGTTCTTTCCAGTACAAGGTCTCCCGCCGTAGATTTGCGAACCGATGGCGTAGCTTCTTGACCTTTACAAGTGCTTGTAACAGCCTAGACTGAATAAATGTGCAGGAAGGCCAAAGGGGAAGATCTTCCTCCGAGCTGGGTGATGTTAGCTCGGGGGCCGCGGCCCGACTGATGTTAGTCGGGCATCGTGTATATGAAGAGTTAGCCTCCGAATTTCATTTGCGCGATGTAGGCTTCCATACTATTTTGATCGCAGTGCAGGTAACGCCATCTCTTGAGGATGGTGAGTAATGATTTCCTCCATCCGTTGTATATATGTGGGGCATATAGATGTCGCCGTCACAAATGAATTTTTATTTTGATTTTTATCACTCATTCGGCACGACTCTAAAGTTAATTCTACGGCCAGCGGTGGCGTCGTCCGCTTCGTTTCGTTTATTTAACTTTCTTATCTATGTCCTCTTCACCAAGGTTGAATTTTAAATTTGCTCAATACATACTAATGTGCTGCATCTAATTTCAGTGTGAGCGATGCGATTTGTTGTTTTTGTTCGCTAGCCTCTGGTGGTATATTACCGGGTAAAGTGTAATGTTCAAAATAACAAAATTTTATTAACTAACTAGTTGACCCGCGTACTTCGTACGAGTTAAAATAATTTGGAAGAAATGACGGTCCCGAGTCTACCGTACCGAAAGGGACAAACGTCAAATGTTTGACAGGAAAGAACATAGAACAGTTTATATGGGAAAATTAAATTATCATTTTTACTATGTTCCTCGCAATTTTTCCATATTTTCTCACCTTTTAAACCTTTCCTAGACCTCCACGAATATTTCAAGGCCAAGATAAGATAAATCCGTTCAGCCGTTCTCGAGTTAAAGCGAGATTAAGGAACAGCAATTGATTTTTATATATATAGATTAAAAATTGGTCAGGTCATTTTCCATCCTCGCTCATGGTATGGTTGGGAGTTTCTTATTGGGGCTTAACAGAGGTACATTTTTGTGAGAAATGTGTAAAAACGAATGCAGTTGTGCATCAAAATACAGTCCTGACGAACCTTGCGGAACCTATTCCTCATACCATGTTCAATAACAGGCACTGGGTATTCCAACAAGATTCGGCGCCAGCTCATAGAGCGAAGAGCACACAAGACTGGCTGGCGGCGCGTGAAATCGACTTCATCCGGCACGATGACTGGTCACTCCTCCAGTCTAGATTTGAGTCCGTTAGATTACAAGATATGGCAACACTTGGAGGAAAAGGCGCCCTCAAAGCTTCATCCCAATTTGGAGTCACTCAAGACATCCTTGATTAAGGCAGCCGCCGATATTGACATGGACCACGTTCGTGCTGCGATAGACGACTGGCCGCGTAGATTGAAGGCCTATATTCAAAATCACGGAGGTCATTTTGAATAAACTTTATTGTCATAAGAATCTATGTTTTGTTAAGTTCAATTTGGTATATAAATGGTTACATAATGAATAAACTTGTTTCAATTATTTTATAATAAACATGTGACAGAATTTATGACATGACTAGGTATATATACTCCTCTGTTCATCCTCCAAAGTAAGACGACCGCGTTTGAACTCGCTACACCAGCGGTAGATGGTTAATTTTGAAGGTCCTTGATCCATAAAAGCAGTTCGAAATCGGTCAAAGACTCATCAAGTTTTAAGCCACATTTAAAATCGTAAAAAATCATAGCACAAAAATGTTCTCGATTCAGATCCATTTTTTAATGAGACAAGAAAAATTTAATTGGCTCTCGAACAAATGCGAAGGAAAGTTTGAAAATCGAACAGTGGTATTTTTACTTTCAAATAATAGAAGTTTTGAAAATAATTAGAAGTGGCCAGTGTCTTATACATAAAAACTTTTTTTCGCAAAACTTTCTGAGTGTTCCATTCCTAAAACTGCATATACTCTATTCAAGTACATCTACCTCTGACGTATTCAAATCAACGAATATAAAAACGATATATATAATAATAACTCACACTAATGCAGCTATAATTTTTATTATTTAAAAGCATGTAACTACTGGATGTTTAATCTAAAGAAAATATAACTAGAAAAAATTCCACGCTGACCAGGCAGCAGACGGGACTCGAACCCACACCCTTCGCAATCCGGGCGAATGCACTGACCAATTATGCATTCGCCCGGATTGCGAAGGGTGCGGGTTCGAGTCACACTAATGTATTTTAATTACATAATAAAATGTTACAAATGTCTCCCAGGTTTTTCGTATCAAATAGCGAAAAACGAATATCCACATGCTTAAATGCTAAACCATCTGACTAATCCAGTTCCAATAAATGCTCCTTTGTAATTCTCCGGAGAATTACCACCGGATCCCACACAAATATATCCCCTAAAAATCCCCTATCCCATAGAACCTTACTTACAAAACCACCAAAAGTAGGGATGTCGAAAGTTGAAAAAAATATCGATATATCGATACATCGATATTGTAAAAAATATCAATATCGGCTTCGATATATCGCGAAAAAAACATCGATATATTGATATATCGGACCAATTTTCCCAAAAATATCGTACAGTAGCTCACGAAATATGACACGCGGAATAATAATGGAACGAAAATTATCTCCCTAAAAATAGACCCTATTTTCGAATGATGACATAGACAATACTAAATACAGCACAGATCATAGATATGCTGAATATCATTAATCTGAGATCCAGTTACGATTTTTTCAGATACGAATTTAGGTAGATCGTGATATGCCGCTAATAATTAAAAAAATATCGTTTTTGATACGAATTTCGATATTGGTTATTTTGTATCGATGTATCGATATATCGAATCAAAATATATCGACAAAAAATATCGATATATCGAACAAAAAATATCGATACATCGATATATTTTCAACAAGCCTAACCAAAAGGTATTTTTATCTTACTGTGATCTTCCCATTAGAGCGGACAATCAGCTTTGCTTAATCACTGTTTTACCTTTCTTGGAAAGAATAGATTCTCCATGCCAATGTTTTGCATTGCAAGCAAGGGAACTTATTAGCAGGTTTAAACTCAAATATTCATTGAACTGAAACGAGTGAGGCACAATGGAATTTCAACGTCAGAACGACAAAGCTAACAAACAAAATTGTACACCCGAAAATACAACGGATTTGAAGGGTTTGTTTAAAGTTCACTGCTGGCTAAACGTTCCCCTCTGGACCGGGTCAGAAACAAAAACATAGAGTGTGCCAGCTGTCATTTTCCCTTCGCGATTAAAGATCTTATTTATGCTTTTATTTATTTTTAAGCATTTAACTGCTAGATGTTTAAATCTAAAGAAAAGTTTACCAGAAAAAAATCCACACGGACCAGACAGCGGACGGGACTCGAACCCGCACCCTTCGCAATCCGGGCGAATGCATTGACCATTATGCTACCACGGCCCGACTCGCCGCGTGGAAATTTTCCTAGCTTCCCTAATTAATCTAATTTTCTTTTCTTATTTTCCCTTCTTTAGGATCCGATCTGTCTTTTTAGGGTTCCGTAGTCCCGAGAAGGAACCCTTATAGTTCCGTCACTTATTTATAGTTCGTAAAGTAACAGCAGTCGCTTTAGCGACCAACTTCATGCTGTTACTTTTGTGTTTACCGCACATTAAGAAAATCTACCAACAAAATAGAAATAGAATCTCTATTTAGTGGGTGCTAACGACTGCATTGTGAAGGCCTATCAAAAGTATTTATTAATCTGAAACAACGGAACCAAAGCGCGATTCAGGAGACTACAGCGCCATCTCTTGACCATTGGTGTAGTAGAACCAAAAACCTCATCTTTATTTTTTGTAATAAAGTAACAGTTATAGGTATTCATATTTATAATATCAAAAGTATTTATTAATCTGGAACAACGGAACCAAAGCGCGATTCAGGAGACTACAGCGCCATCTCTTGACCATTGGTGTAGTAGAACCAAAAACCACATCTTTATTTTTTGTAATAAAGTAACAGTTATAGGTATTCATATTTATAATATTTATCCACATGTTTCTAGTTTGTATATTCGGAATACGTGTTTGAGTTTCATACAAGTGCAAATCACATATGTTCTAATAAATTATATTCAGTAGCGATTTTAATTGAATATTTTGATTATTTATTTATTTTTTCAAATTAAAACTGAACTTTATTGACAGACTTTTTATTAATTTATTGTAATTAATTATTTGCATGCAATTAAAAACTAATTTTAAACGATGCCAAAGAAGGATAACTTCTCACGCGCCTACATAAGTACACGCACCCATTTTTTTATTAAAATGAGAACTCAAATTTCGTTATTTATATTTTTTTACGATTATCCAATATTTTTGAAGTTATTTTCTAAAGAAAATGAATTTTACGAAAATATGAAAATTTTTATTAAATCGTACTATTTTTGAAAAATAAGCATTCAATCCGCGTAAAATTTTTGAGGTCATCACTTATGCTTAAAAAAAGAAAATCCTCTAACCCTAAAGGAACCAGAAATTTGAATTTTTGTAGAAATGGTCAAGGTTTTATTTTAGGTTTTTTCCAAAAAAAATCATCATGTTTTTATCATAACTTGCTCAATTTTGATGCTATTAACTTTTTACAGCGCTCATTAGAAAGGTATTTCCAAGGAATTTAAAAAGTGTTCAGGAAGTATATGTCATACTGCATCTGTTTTCCGTTATTTAGTTAGATTTAAGTACTCGCCAATACTCATAGTTTTTGAGTTATTTATGAAAAACCGCTTTAAAACATGTATTTTTATCATGAAAAATCACAATCTTTGATCTTTAATAACTTAGAAATTATTGATTTATTTCAAAAACTTTATGTAACAATTTTTGAAGTTATACTTCTTTAGGCGCGTTATGAAAAAATGATGAGAGTGAAATTTTAAGATGCGCGCGCATCTCTGTAACACAAAATTTTAACAGCATGAAGTTGGTCGCTTTAGCGACCAACTTCATGCGTTACTTTTGTGTTTACCGCACATTAAGAAAATCTACCAACAAAATAGAAATAGAATCTCTATTTAGTGGGTGCTAACGACTGCATTGTGAAGGCCTATCAAAAGTATTTATTAATCTGGAACAACGGAACCAAAGCGCGATTCCATCTCTTGACCATTGGTGTAGTAGAACCAAAAACCACATCTTTATTTTTTGTAATAAAGTAACAGTTATAGGTATTCATATTTATAATATTTATCCACATGTTTCTAGTTTGTATATTCGGAATACGTGTTTGAGTTTCATACAAGTGCAAATCACATATGTTCTAATAAATTATATTCAGTAGCGATTTTAATTGAATATTTTGATTATTTATTTATTTTTTCAAATTAAAACTGAACTTTATTGACTGTGTCCTTTTCCAGACTTTTTATTAATTTATTATAATTAATTATTTGCATGCAATTAAAAACTAATTTTAAACGATGTCAAAGAAGGATAACTTCTCACGCGCCTACATAAGTACACGCACCCATTTTTTTCTTAGAATTTGTGTCTTATTCGATTCTTAAAGATATTTTTACTAAAATAATTTTCACCCCCGAGAAGGAGTGGCATCTACCCCCAGGGCTAAAGCGCAAGTTGGCACTATGTCACTTTTGTTTCTTAAGGTAAGTACTTACTCACCAATTTTCATGAAAATCGATGGAGATTCAACGAAATCGGAGGTGAAAACCTTCATTGACTGGACTAATAGTGACATAGATGAAGTTATTTTAGTGTAAAACCTTGCATTGAAAAACAAAACAGTTAGTATACATATAAGTTCCTTGGTTTACACATTGATTAAGTTGCCTGTTATAATAAATTTGTCACACTAATAAGAATGTTTAAATTATTGCAGATGTGCCTATAATTATTAAAAAGTTGCCACGGTTTCTCTAGGATCTTAATAATAATATCCTTTCAAACAAAAATTTCATCCCCATCATCTTGATGCGTGGCTATCCACAACCGTGCGTTTTTGTCGAAATTTTTTACCACGTACGACAAAACTGTGGAATATGTTGTCGCCAGCAGTGTTTCCGGACCGATACGACCCAAAAACCTTCAAAAAAAGAGCGTACTCCTTCCTTAAAGGCCGGCATCGCATTTGTGATACTCCTGGTGTTGCAAGTGTCCATGGGCGACGGTGATCACTTACCATCAGGTGAGCCGTCTGCTCGTATGCCCCCTATAACATAAAAAAAAAAAACTATCGCTTTTTTTTGAGTATGTTGTTGGTCACAGATGACCTTTGCAGCTTCACCGGGCTTGGGGACGGCAAGCTAATAAGGTGACCTCAAGCCGAGTATCGGCGCGTGCCTCTAAAGGTATTCCAGGCGGTTGGCATCTACCCACGGGGAGAGTCTTCTCTCCACTCGAACCTGAGGGGGTCGGCTCAACTAGAGGGTGCCTATGAGACTCTAGTAAGCCGTTGTTGTGGGGGGCGGAGAAAAACGCTCAGGTACGAACCCTTAACTGTTATAGTGTGTAGACCGGGTCTTCGCACTCTTTTATATATAAATATACTAGCTGACCCAGCGAACTTCGTACCGCCCTAAAAAAATAGGGGTTGTCCAGCGGACAAAATTGTGAATCTAAACCATTGTCAGATCCCCTTGAACACACACAAAAAATTTCATCAAAATCGGTCCAGTCGTTTAAGAGAAGTTCAGTGACATACACACTCACCGAAGAATTATATATATAAAGATATATAAGAAACAAACAGTCACACATGTTTACAATTAATACAGATATATCATTGGTTAGTAGACCTATAGTTTCCTTAACTTATTCAAATATAAATTGATCCAGTAATATTGGTCAGCAATATAAATAGCAAAATACACATTTAAGCTAAAAGCAACTCACACATAAGAAATTAAAGTACATACCACAATATATATATAGCAAACCAGTGAACCAAAATGTTCACCAAAACCTGATTTCTCGAAAACCGGAAGTGCTACGTTACTCAAATCCGGTTTGTAGTCTTATCAGACTATTCTTAACTTATAACTTAAATATTCTCTTTATCTATCTCTTACGGTTTGGCCGCTGAAACAGCACCACAGACAGACTGACTTGTCTAATAGATAAGAGATATATGTATAATAAACAGCAAGGCATTTTTTAAGCAAATGTCCATAAAGCAACCTTATCCTACGGGTGCGGTGTCTGCCTAATGCTAAGCTACTGTGCAAGTTTGCTGGCCGTGTACTGTTCGCGTTTGTAGCCCGTGTGGGAGGAATTGGAGGCGAAAAAAAAATTGAATCGATTTAGCATTTTCTAATAATCGGGGAACATGTGAAAAAAGATACCGACGAATTATTTTGAGACCCTACCCACTTTTTTAAAGTCAGATAATTTGCTTTAGTTGGCATATTTACAGTACAATGGGTGTGTTAGAAGACATCAATAAGACGTTCTGGCGAGATTTTCTGCATTAATAAATATGAACGCATTCATAATTAATAATACGTCCATGGAACGCATAGCACGCCATGGACGTATCAATCATCCTGCAACCACTAGATAAGTTCAAACAAGATTAGATATGTGGTATACATAAATTACACAACGCCCTGGCACCGAACAACCATATTTTATAATTTTAATTTTTAAGCATGTAACTGCTAGATGTTTAAATCTAAAGAAAATATAAGTAGGAAAAAATCCACGCGGACCAGACAGCAGACGGGACTCGAACCCACACCCTTCGCAATCCGGGCGAATGTACTGACCGAGTATGCTACCACGGTCCTGATGGCCGCGTCGAAATTCTTCTAGCCATTCCTAAGCTGCAAGTCAGCGCCGTCTCTTCGCATTATAGGTAACCCACAATGTCCACCAACCATATTTTACTCGAGCGACATCCACACAAATACCTACTTGATAGAATTATCAAGAAGGCGCAGATGATGGAAAGGTGACTATGAAAACAGGAACTGCTGAAAAAACAAAACTAAAACCTTAGCGCGTAAAACAAAAAAATAAAAATAAAAAAAGCATATTAAGTTACGCGATTTAGTTGCTGATTCTTTTTTACGACGACCTCCGTGGTCGAGTGGTTTGTACGCCGGGTTTCATGGTGTCGCCTACTTGAGGTCCCGGGTTCGAATCCCGGTGGGGGCAGATGTTTGTGTGATTATGAGCATTTGTACTCCAGTCATGGATTTTTAATGTGTATTTCTCTATAAATATACTTATATAATATGTACAGTTTATGTATTCTATCCGTTACCCCTAGCATCCCATAGCACAAGCCTTACTTTGGGGCTAGGCTAATTGGTGTGTGTTGGAAATATTTATTTATTCATTTATTACACTGTATTCTTTAATTATATACTTCATGTTTCTGTGGTGTAAAAATAAAGAGTTTTGTATTGTATTGTAAGCAATGTAGGCTTGTGTTTGGGTTTTAGTATACAGTCGAAAGGACAATGTTAAATTTGGCCTAAGAACTGTTACATCCATAGCTTATAGACTAGAGTAGTTCCTGCCACCATCTTGTCTTGTCGCGTCTTACGTGCGCAATGCACAATGTGTCCCTGAGATTTATACATTAAAAGAAGATTCCAAGCATCTACCAGTCTCTTATTCAAGAATACATAATGCAACCATAAAACATGGTGTCAGAAGATGTACGACCGACTGCCCCTACAGCAACATTCGCACTGGATCTCCATTCACCCAACATGCCGCTAGCGTGGAAAAATTTTTCGATGTCCATGAAGATCTACATGACTGCGAATAACCTGGATAACGAGCCAGATGCCAGAAAAGTCGCAATATTACTATATATAATCGGTCCGGAAGCATTGCCGATATTTCACTCCTTCAACGTGGACTTGGACAAGATAACCTATAAGGATCTACTAGAAAGGTTTGAAGCACACTTTTTACCTAAAGTCAATATTTCTGTCGAACGTCACAAGCTATTTAATCGCAAACAAGGACAAAATGAAGACTTAGAATCGTACGCAATAGAATTAAAGAATATTAGCATGCAATGTGACTTTGGTGAAAAAGCCGACAGTCTACTCAAAGACATATTTTCATGGAATTTAAATACAGATTATATATTTATACATTAGATACATTAGAGAACGAATATTAATAGACAAACCCAATACTTTTGAAGACGCCCTGAATCTAGCAAAAACAATAAGGAATACAAAGCTTGATCCCCAGTCGCTGAGCTCCAACGCAGTAGCAGCAGTACACACTTCAAGACCCAATCGTTCAGTTTCTCATCCAGTCTCCAGAGCGCCAAGAAGCAGCTCAAGGTCAAGACCAGTTTCCAAGGAAAACAAGTTCTCCGAAGTATGCAGAAGATGTGGCCAAGTACATCGAGTTCGTTGCCCAGCAATAGGTGTCACTTGCAGGAAATGTGGTAAAAAGAACCATTTTGCTAATGTCTGTAAGTCGAACAGGATTTATAATTTAAGTTCAGAAAATGTCATTAATAATAATGAAAATTATTTTATGGGTTCATTAATTTTGTCATCCGTTCACAATAACATAAAGAATGATTTTGTCATTTATGCCAATATTAATTCTATAAATATTAAATTTATATTAGATACAGGTGCTGACACTAACATACTTTCATACAATACTTATAAAAAACTTAACTTACCTTTGTCACAAATTACAAAAAGTATACACAAATTATCTACTTTCAGTGGTGAAGTATTGCCAACTGTAGGTCAAACTCAGGTCGATGTCTGACATAATAACAAAAAATATTCATTGCTTTATCACATAGTTGATCTTAATTGTCAAGATGTCTTAGGACGTAGAAGCTGCGAAGACCTGAAACTAGTAAAAAGATTACATAATATTCGCTTCAAAGACACAGTTGATCTTACCCAAAAGTATTCTCACTTGTTTGAAGGAATTGGTTGTTTAAAAGATTTTGAATGTCAACTTGCCTTGAAACCTGATGCTGTTCCTTCTGTAGATGCCTGTCGTAGAATCCCCTTTGCATTGCTTGATGATCTGAAAAAAGAATTAGAAATGTTAGTCAATAATAAAATAATTGTCAAGGTTGAAGAACCTACAAATTGGGTTAATTCCATTGTACTTACCTCTAAAAAGAATGGCAAACTCAGACTTTGCATTGACCCAAGAAAACTAAATAAAGCTATAATGAGAGCACACTATCAATTTCCCACAATAGATGAAATTAAATCTAAATTATCAGGTTCCCAATTCTTTTCTACTCTTGATGCTAATAAAGGATTTTACATGCTTAAATTAGATGAAGCCTCTTCTAGACTTTGTACATTCATAACACCCGTAGGTCGTTATAGATTTTTGAGACTTCCATTTGGCATTAACTCAGCCCCAGAAATTTTCCATTCCGAGATGACTAAAAGGTTCAGTGACCTTGAAGGTGTCAAGGTCATGATGGACGATTTATTAATTTTTGGTAATACAAAGGACGAACATGATTCTAGACTAGAGAAAGTTTTAATTAAAGCACAAGAAATAGGTATTAAATTTAATAAAGAGAAATCAAACATTTGTCAAAGCGAGGTTAAATACTTAGGACATATTTTTAGTCGAGCAGGTGTAAGAGTTGACCCTGCCAAAGTCCAAGCTATTTGTCAAATGCCACCTCCTAATAATCTTACAGAATTGCAGAGATTCATGGGAATGACAAATTATTTAGGCTCATACATTGAAAATTTGTCACATAAAACTACAAACTTAAGATCACTTTTGTCTAAAAATACACTATGGCAGTGGACAGACAAACATGATGAAGAATTCAATAACTTAAAAAGTATTATCACAAATGCCCCAGTTCTTACCTATTATGACCAAAATAAACCTATTGTCTTGTCAGTCGATTCATCTAAGGATGCTATGGGTGCCGTGATCAGTCATGACAAACAGTCAATAGCTTATGCATCAGCTTCCCTCAGTCAAGCTCAACAAGCATATTCTCAAATAGAGAAAGAATTACTAGCGATCCTCTTTGGTTATACAAAGTTCCACCAATACATTTATGGATCTCATGCCACAGTTGAAACTGACCATAAGCCTATTGTTTCATTATTTAAAAAACCTATTTACAGTATACCTGCCCGTCTACAAAGAATTATGCTCAGATTACAACCATATGACATAAACATAGTCTATAAACCAGGTAAATACCTATATGTCGCAGACACACTGTCTAGATGTGCCTTGCCAGAACCAGCTCTAACAGATTTAGAAGCAGATATTGACCTTCATGTAAATTTAGTCATTCAATCACTTTCTTTAAGTCCTCATAAAATGAAAGAATTACAAGGACATACAAGTAAAGACCAAGACTTAGTTGCAATCACTAACTTCTGTATAAATGGTTGGCCAGAACACAAAAAGTCTTTACCCGTCAACATTAGACCCTATTTCCCTATCAAAAATGAACTTCACATAATAGACGGTCTTGTCTTAAAAAACAACAATGTTGTAGTCCCTTATTCACTCAGAAATGACACACTTAAACTCCTACACGAAGGCCATCAAGGTATTAATAGTTGTCAAAATTTAGCAAAAAATTCAATATATTGGCCAAATATTCATTTAGATATAGAATCATACATAAATTCATGTCACATTTGTCTTACATACAGACGTAATAACACCAAAAAACCATTATGCAATCAAAATATTGAACTTATCCCTTGGTATAAAGTAGGAATTGACTTATTTGATTTTAATTCCCAGAAGTACCTACTTGTTGTTGATTATTTCTCAAAGTATGTAGAACTTGCTTTGTTGAACAATAACTCTACTGCTAGTAACATCATTCACCATCTAAAATCAATTTTTGCCAGACATGGAATCCCAAAATATATTCAGTCCGACAATGGACCACCTTTTAACTCACATGACTTTGCTATGTTTACTTCCAAATGGCAAATAGAGCATATTACTTCCAGTCCCTATTATAGCCGCTCTAATGGTATGGTTGAACGTGCCATAGGTACCATAAAGAACATTCTTAAGAAATGTTTTGTTGATAAAACAGATCCTTATCTTGCTATTTTACAATATAGAAATACACCCAAAAATGGTCTGTGTTCCCCAGCTCAGTTGCTGATGTCTAGAACATTGCGATACAAATTGCCAGTCACTAAGAAATCACTACATCCTAATGTTGTTAACTATAAACAAATAAAAGAAAAAATAAAACAACAAAATGAAAAGTCACAACTTTATTACAACACTCATTCTAAACCATTACCACCAGTTCACAAGGGAGATAAAATATATTTTAAGAAACATCCACAAAGTATTTGGAAACCAGGTTCAGTCACAGATATTTGTACACAACCTAGGTCATTCACAATAGACACTGATGATGGCTCATATCGACGTAATCGTTTTCATATTATAAAACCTAAGTCTCCAGATCGTTTGCCACACACTTCACTGACGTTACCAATATCCACACAGCAATCTCCGCTGACTCCGCACCTAGAAAATAAAAATAAAAGCATTAGTACACCAATTAAACAAAACACTTCACAAGATAAAGAAACATACTCATCTTTTGGTCGTAGAATTAAGAAACCAGCTAGATTCCTTGAATGATTTATTTAAGTAATTTGTCTATCATTGTAAACGTTATTTTGTAGAATAAAGATCTTGATGTAATTAGTAATGTTGAATCAATTTACTAATATTGTGTAAAACTTAAGGTAAATTGTAAACAAACAAAATTAAATTTTCTAGATTGTCAAATCAAACGTCAAAGTCAAATAACTGTCAATGCCATGTCAATGTCTAATGTAATTTTTTAAATATGAAGTCTAAGGTATTTATAATATTAAGCCTACTTAGTCACTTCAAGTTTCTGTCTGTATAATTATTTTTATTTTTCAAAAAAAAAAAGGGAGATGTTACATCCATAGCTTATAGACTAGAGTAGTTCCTGCCGCCATCTTGTCTTGTCGCGTCTTACGTGCGCAATGCACAATGTGTCCCTGAGATTTATTTATTAAAAAAAGATTCCAAGCATCTACCAGTCTCTTATTCAAGAATACATAATACAACCATAAAACAAGAACCAACACCAATTTGGCATTTATGATAATTCTTAGTATATTTTTTGCGATAATTATCAGTATTTAGATTGTGACGGACACTTCCAGTTAAGTAAGCTTTATTAAAAAATTAAAAAATAATCTGAGACTACCATTTTATGTGTATAATCTATGGCAGCGCTGCAAAAAAAACACTCTTTCTTCCTAATGCCGGCACTTCACTTGGCTATTCGAGTTTGCATTTGAAAACCTGACATCGATCTGTCCTTTTTATTTTATATTAAGCGAGCCATTGGTACATTCAAAATCCATCTAAAAAAACATCTTTTATTACTTCAGCTCAATAGTAGTTGAATATTTTAGACTTACATCAGATTTTTCACGTTGTGTATAAATTACAATGGTGTCGATTCTGGCACGATTCTCTAAATCTGAACTAGAATTTGACAGCAGTGTTTCCTTGTCATTCTCTATACAGCATGAAGAAGAGAGACTGATATTAGGTTTGGTTTGGAGTTTGGAGAGTCTCGCCAGAATCGACACTAATATACAACTAATTATAATTTTCTTTATATTAATATATATATTATATATGTACTCTATGGTGATGTGGGTTTTTTATTATTCTGTTTTAGGTGTTTACCTGATTTTTGAATGTGTTACGAACCATTAAAGCGACCTTGCACAGGCCCTGCCAGAATACCAGCGCCGACATGGTGAGAGAAGTTTTTTCTTTTCTCAATATGTCAGCTTATGCTGAGGCAGGGTCCTAGTTGGCCGTCTATAGATTAACTTTTATTTTATTTTTGTCAAACAAATAATTTCATTCATTCATTCATTTCATTCATAATAAGGACAGACTGTTGTCAAGTGAAGGGCCGGCATGAAACTCGATACTCTGTGGTTGTGGTGCAGGCAGTTTGCATTAGTATTAATCTGTGGCATTCGTGGATTCTCGTTTCGGATTTCCTGTTGTGTGTGTTTATTTGCGATTGTTTTTCCTTTAATTTAACTATTTAGGCTATCTAATATGCCATCGATGTTACCAAAGAGCAGAGACCTTATTACCAAGTGCTAGTGAACCTGTGCCTCAACATCCTGAGAGGATCATACTACCAAATTATTCAAGAACACCTGATACACATTCACGCTGCATATTTATACAATATATATGTGATATACAAATAAATACCATATACAAAATGATACAATTATGTGAAAAATACTCAATAAATAAGAAGCAACAGTTTTTATTTTATTCATGATTTCTACCTATCCAAGGTTTTTCTAATAGTTATTCTTTAAAATCGCACCGAATGAAATGAATTAGTTGTAATATTAATTCACTTCATACTAAGTTTATAGGTTGACCTATGTTTCATTGAATATTAAACATAACCTCAAAAAACATTTATTTTTCCTAATAATTTAAGTTCTCAGAAGTGTCCGTCAATAATCTTTGTATTTACAGTCATTTACTTACGTTTTCGAACCTAGAAAATAATATTTCATGATTGTTGGTTCTTAGGCTAACTATGTATGGACACTGAACAATGTCCTTTGATAATTCTTTGGAGAAGAGTATTATATACTGTAGCAACATCTAGTTTTGCATTATTTGTTGTATTATATTTCATCATCATCAGCCTATTAATGTCCCCACTGCTGGGGCACAGGCCTTCCCTATGGATGGAATAGGGAGATTGGGCTATGACCCACCAAGCTGGCCCAGTGCGGATTGGTGGGTGCTAACGACTGCAGATGCAGCCGGGATCAACGGCTTAACGTGCCTTCCGAAGCACGGAGGAACTCGAGATAGTAAAATTTTGGTCACCCATCCAATGACCGACCACTGCGAAAGTTTCTTAACTTCAACGATCGCAGCTGATCGCGCTAACCACTTGCGCCATCGAGCTCCTGTCATCAAAGTTGGTCTCACATAAATTTGGAAAAAAGCTACCCTAAGGGTGGGAAAATAGGGATTGTTCCCTCACAGATTTTGATGCCGAGTTTCATCACAAAAACTATAGTCAAATTTTTTTTAAAGCCATGCAGGTCTGATAGATCTGAGTTCCCATTTACTACTTTAGTTGGCCTGGCACTGGAACCGACTCCAAATATTAATTTGTAAAAATATAAAATAGGATTTGCATTGTTATTTTTTTATTTCGGCGGTTTAATTTTTTTTGTCAAAAAGTTTTTTGTCCCTTAAAGCACATAAATAAAGGAACGTAGGTACAATCCGTATTTAAAGTGACAAAAACTATCATTTTACATGGACGCAGGTGTTTAGCTTGTTCGGCCTGCGTTCCTGGAGGTTTCGCAATAGTCGATTATTGGATGGGTGACCAAAAACTTATTACTTACCTTGAGCATTATTGGTTCGAAAAGAGCTTTAAGACGTCCGTCCCGGCTGCATCTGCAGTCGTTAGCACCCGCTAATCCGCACTGGGCCTGCGTGGTGGGTCATGGGCCAGTCTTCTATCCATCCAGTATTACATCCATAGGGAAGGCCTGTGCCCCAACAGTGGGGATATTAATAAGCAGAATTTTTAAATACGCATGTGCGTTTCTAAATGTACCTGACTCTCTATAATTCAGTACGGTAGTTTGAATGGCAGGGTGTAAGGTACCGTCGATTGAATGCTATCAATGTAAGTCTCCTGTATAATTGAGTTCGTACAGTAGGTAGGTAGATGGCGCTGTTCCACATCGCCACCGACACAACATGAGTTGGTGTTGTACCGCGCCCCCGTTACCGCGGCAATGCGCGCCACACTTCAGCGGAATTCTAAACTAGGGCTGGGGTGTAACATAATGTTTTGCCATATAGATAACTAGCGGCCCGCCCTCGCTTCGCTTCGGTGTAGAGCTGAAGTGTAGACTACAGTTTTTGTTCTCAGGCTTGTATTATACACAATGACATGCATGCAAAGTCTCAGCCCGATCGGTTAAAATTGGCAAAGTTTCATACAAACTTTCATTCCCTATTTTATCCCCTAGGGATAGACTTGATCAAAATCCTTTCTTAGCGGATGCCTACGTCGTAACATCTACCTGCATTCCAAATTTCAGCCCGATCCGTCCAGTGGTTTGGGCTATGCGTTGATAGATCACTATGTCAGTCAGTCACCTTTGAGTTTTATATATATAGAAGATTAATAAATATATCTAGTTTGTTCACTCACACACAAAGTGAAGCGCGAAGATCCAGAAACGATTGTGTCCAACGCGTGGGTCAATTAAAATCTTCATCAAATTTGTGTAATAATCGTTTTAATACCTATTACAAAGAACAATTATTAAATTATAGTTAATATTTACAACAGACTCCATGTAAAATTTTCCGAGCGAATGTGTCCGAATGTCAATTTTGACAACCTCAAATTTAAAGAATAAAGAAAGTTAATTCTTAGTAAAAAGTTTTTATACCAGCGGCCCATACAAGACATGGTGCTAAAGATTAACGTGTCTTGTATGAACCACTACATAAGTACTGTAAAGGTGTCTACAAACCAAACCCTAAGTGTCGCCGCACACGGGCCACCGGCCACAACCACAAAACGCCGCCACCGGCATATTTATTGTAATTTTAATACATTTTATATGGACTCGCCAGACACGGTACGCCGGTGGCCGCCACACGCTACAAATCATCGTTGCTCGCTTCTTGTGGCCCGCACCGACCACTTAATGCGCCGATACAAAACGCCGCCACACGTGATTCCCCTACCCTCTCTCCCTTACCTTAGTCGGCCGCTGTCGCGCGCTTCAGCCACTTTAGGGCGTTTGTGGCCGTGGCGCGTGGCCCGTGTGCGGAGACACTAAGGCATGACCCGGCAGGATAGAGCGGAGAACTTTGTTAGCCTGAAACCACCGTTGCCGGTGGCACAAGGACCGCAGTACCTGCAGTCTATATCGTATTTTTGTGAGATCAGCTGAATCATAAGTTATAATTCATATTAACGTCACTAACATTATGAAATCAAACGAGCAATTGAGTGAGCGGACATGAAGTGTCATCTCCCACTGTAAAGAATGCACTATCGCAAATCAAGAGGATTGGGTCAGGGCAGGCAACGAAGCGAGTAATATTTTTTGTATTGCAAGCGTCTATATGCTACGGTGGCAACTTACCATTAGGCGGGCCATATGCTTGTTGCCACCCTTTAGGCATAAAACGCACTGCGATTAACCGGTAGCGGTTGAGGAATAGCTGAAAACGCATAACCGCATACAACAACGCACTGCAGCTTTCGTTTAACTTAATATTATTTCAGTATGACCATGGATTTCTGGCAAGCAGCGTGTGTTGTAGCTTTGGTTTTAAAAAATAGAAAACGTAAACAACGTCGCCGCCATAGGTACTGAGTACACCCATTAACAGATCAAAGACATTCGAAAGGATACTTTTGCAAAATGTACAACCACGTGTGACAGCATCCAGTTAAATTTTTTAACTACTACAGATTGTCGATTGGTACTTTTGATAAATTATTGCAAATTGTGGGCCGGTATCGCCGACATACCGACAACCGAATCCTGTTAACCGCCATGCGTGCGCCACCATACTATTACTATGGGGCACAAAAAAATCGCGCGTTTACAAACCGCGATCCAAACGTAGCAAGTTACGTTTTTTATAATCAGTCTTGCGTTTTAAAATCAGTCACTGAAAAAAGCTGCTGATGCGTGCGCTTGAAGTATAGAAAGATTTGTGTTACATTTTTTTGGCGGTTTCAAACTTGCAATAAACGCGTGTCTGAAACCGCAGTGCGTTCTAAGCCTTAAACATAAAAAATACCATCTATAATGTCTGTACCAAGCTGTCGCATCCCTACGGCGCGTCATTCTGCGTCATGAATGACGCGCACGAGGTACATATACGACATACAGCCGCTACCTCCATTCAGCTTCAGAGCTTTCATACAAGCACGCCGCAGTTGTCAACACTGCCTAGATTAAAATTAAGTGAGAACTGGAAACTCGAGTAGCATATGCGAGTCCAACAGTACTTCACTTACTCACTTCGAAAATTGTTTACGATTTACATTGGAGATGTAAACCATTATGTCGCCGTTATGGTGTCGCCGACTCGAGAGGTCTCGGGTAGATGATTGTGTGATGAATTTTATTTTTCATGTTAATGAATTATATGATTTTTACACAATTTTTAAAATTAAATTAAATTAAATGTAATAATTACTGACATAATAATAACGCCGATAATATCTAATGTGTACATAATGAGTTTCTGTAATTGGCCTTAAGATTATATCTATATTTTATTGTATTAAATTTCACAAAAAATGCTGTAGAAACTTTGTTAAAGATAAATAAATAAAATAAATAAATACGAGCATTTGTACTCCAGTCATGGATGTTTATATGTATTTTTATATAAATATACTCATATATGTACTGTATATGTATTGTGTCCGTTACCCTAGTATCCCATAACACAAGCCTTACAGTGCTTTCTTTGGGGCTAGGCTAATTGGTGTAAATGTTGGAAATAATCATAGCAAAGGCCTTTGCCCCCTTGGTCAAAAGGGTGGTAAGCAAGCATATGGCCTGGCTGGTGCTAAGCGGCCACCATAGCCTATTGTCGATTGCGATACAAAAAAAATACTCGCACTGTAGCCTACCCTGTACCCAATGCCTTACCCCGGGGAACTCTGGACCCTTACTCGCCGACAGACACAGCACCACCAAAAGGTATTGTTATTTTACTGTGGTCTTCTGAAGGTGAAGGTTACTTCCCCACACGGGCGCTCCGATTCGAGCGGGAAATCCGCTGTGCCTTACGCCCTATCTATCCAAAATGTAAACTAACGATATAATAGGTAAAAGCGAATAGCACACCCAACCCACCAGAGGGAAAACCCAGTGGGTTGATGGGTTAAGAGATTTTGATTAAATTTTTCTACTGACTGTACTTTCATAGGTAATTGTATTGAAACAAGAACTTGGGTCATTGAAAAAAAAAAGAATTCTCAAATCAAACAACTCTGTAAAAAGTTGTGTGACCATAAATTACAATCAGTGAGTGAACAATCAATCATGTCCTGTTTTCATACCCTTAGGTTTGATTTTTCTCCAAATTCATATAGGACCAATTTTGGTGTATTTATACCCTTTCTAATAAAAAAAGAATTCTAAAGAAAAGTTTACTAGAAAAAAAATCCACGCGGACCAGGCAGCGGACGGGACTCGAACCCGCATCCTTCGCTATCCGGGCGAATGCACTGACCATTATGCTATTACGGCCCTATTAGCCGCGTCGAAATTTTCCTAGCCTTAAGCTGCAAGGCAGCGCCATCCCTTCGCATTGTAGGTAACCCACAATGTCAAATGAATACTTTTCAAGTATTAAACATTTGAAAGAAGAAATAGCAATTATAGTTATGATTTTTTTTAAGCATTTAACTGCTAGATGTTTAAATCTAAAGAAAAGTTTACTAGAAAAACAAAACATCTAGCAGTTAAATGCTTAAAACAAAAAAAAATAAAAAAAAATAAAAAAAAATCATAAAAAAAGAATTGTCAAAATCTGACAACTCTGTAAAAAGTAATGTGTGCCCCGACTTGAGAGCCTCCTTCGATTTTTCGTCGCTTAAAAAGTTGGACAGAAATAAATGGAAATGCCTTAATTGATGCCCCAGAACCAGTAATTGTCTTTCTGAAAAAAAGATACACCAAACCATTGGTCTTAACACTTGCGGCACTGAAACGCGCATAGAACGAACATTAAAAGATCAGCAGTGCTATTCCGTAAAAAAATCACGCGTGGATAAGATGTGAATCCGCCTGTATTTATATCGGAAACGCACGGATCAACATCGAATCCGCGCATGAAAATTTTACAGAAGAGCACTGCTGCATAGAGACTACAGATTTCATCATCATCATCAGCCTATTAATATCCCCACTGCTAGGGCACAGGCCTTCCCTTTGGATGAAATAGGGAGATTGGGCCATGACCCACCACGCGGGCCCAGTGCGGATTGGTGGGTGCTGACGATTGCAAATGCAGCCGAGACTAACGGCTTAACGTGCCTTCCGAAGCACGGAGGAGCTCGAGATAGTAAATTTTTGGTCACCCATCCAAAGACCGACCACTGCGAAGGTTGCGCTAGTAATTTTCTGTAAGAAATAGAAGGTCTGCTTTAAAACCGAAGAAAATTCTCACACAAAATCTTACAAAATATGTCGTATATGATGAGATAATCTTCCTGGTGAAAGGATCTTCCAGAACATAGTGTAAAGTCCACGCAGTGGAATTTAATATTATATTGATTCAAAGTAGAGTATATAGTCGTAACCAACTAAGTGCCGATTTTTGCAAAATTGAGTTAAAATACACATTACAAAAAAAAACGAGATCTACCTAGTGGTAAAATGCGCAGGTAAAAAGATAGTGAGAATAAATTACAACTAAATAAGTATTTTTCATAAAAATTGAGATTTAAAAACAAATATCAAAATATTATCAGGACTTTATAATTTTTTCAATAGTAAAAATTTAATGAGCTGAACTAAACATAGAATGAAATCATACTTAAACAATATGGTGCTGGAACATGTTTCAGATCATACGATAGGGTCGCCCTCATAGATATAATCCCTATATAATTCATCGAGGTACACGTCCAATACCCGGCTTTTGCTCTAGGTAATATGTCATTTCTTAATGTTCTTCGCCTGTGTAAAGGAGAGGAGAGGAGAAGCGCTTCTTCCTGTCTTACTGTCCTTAGTTCCTCTACGTCTACATCTTCGCTAAGCTCACCTTGCTTAAGACCGAGGTCCGTGACGGTTTTATATCTCTTCAGACCACCGGTATACTTGCCTTTTGCGGGTGTTGGTAATGGCCCTTGGAATTGCGGCGTTGCAGATGGATGCCAAGGTTCCTCCCCAACACTCAGCGGGCTCTTTTATATTCTAGATGTTGGAAGATTCAAGACACCATGCCCGGATAAAGGAGGCTTCCTCCGCTGCCTTTCTGTTTAACCTGGCAACTATTCATCTTGGAAAACACGCGGTGTGGATTGTTTGATAATTCAGGTGTATGGGAGACCCTGATTCGAATGTCCGATGATCTGACCGGTTCTCTATCTTCGCCACAACTCTTTAGCCCTGCAAACGCGTCACGATCGCCGGTGCCTTACACATGTTTATGCGTGCCTAGATTTGCAATTCCGAGCAACTACATAGTCCCCTATTCAAAAACTGCTTCCCTGTCTTGAATGTCGTTCTTGTGGAACCGCAAGCCATATGTTTGGCATTGAAGTCATCCAAAACCTTATTATCCAGCAATAATTTCGTTTAAACATCTGAATTTGTCTCTTTCTATAGTCGAGTCAAACCAAAAAAAAAACTTTTTAATATTATTTTGTGCTGCCTTTACAGATGTAAGTAACAAAACATCAACAGATAATAATTATAAGAATATTATAATGGGCTAACATTAAGAATAGCTGAAACTTCACTGGAGCTTTATTTTATAAAATATTTACATTTTAGTGTAATACAGGTAAAAATATAAAAATTGCATTTTTTGTCATTATTAGATGCTTTAGGAATACAAAAATTACGAACTTAAAAGACAAATATTTGTTTTATACAATATGTTTGTATAAAACAAATATATAACAAGATATTTCCTTTGTCAAACATTTGAAATGAAATATCTCATTTGTGTAATTTGGACGTTTAGTTAGTTATCCCATTAACACGACGATATTTTAATTTATTTATACGAAATAAAATAAACTTAATTTTATAAAAGAGGAGGACATATAAATAGGCTAGATTGTTACAAATCATCTTCTCTCATGAATGTTTTGCTAATACAAACACGATTCTAATTTTAAAGCAATCTCAATTCTATGCGATGCAATCAGACAGACTACGCCAGTATTATGTCAATCTAAAGCGATTGCAAGATTACTTTCAATGTAATCGTTGTCCATCCTACTATAAATAAATAAAATAAATAAATATTTCCAACACTCACACCAATTAGCCTAGCCCCAAAGTAAGCACTATAAGGCTTGTGTTATGGGATGCTAGGGTAACGGATAGAATACATATACTGTACATATATAAGTATATTTATATAGAAATACATATTAAACATCCATGACTAGAGTACAAATGCTCGTATACATCACACAAACATCTGCCCCCACCGGGATTCGAACCCGGGACCTCTCGAGTCGGCGACACCATTAAACCCGGCGTACAAACCACTCGGCCACGGAGGTCGTCATCATCAGCCTTTTAATGTCCCCAGTAATATATACATCGCATGTTGTTTAATGGTGTCGCCGACTCCACGCGGACCAGGCAAAAGACGGGACTCGAACCAGTACCCTTCTCTATCCAATTCGCGTCGCACTGACCAGTTATGCTATCTCTTCAAAAATTCAAAATTCAATATCGTTTATTCAGTCTAGGCTGTTACAAGCACTTGTGAATGTCGAAAAGCTACGCCATCGGTTCGCAAATCTACGGCGGGAGACCTTGTACTGAGAAGAACCGGCAAGAAACTCAGCAAGGGCTGTTTTTTTCTCCCTGTATTGTATACAGAGTCGTCAAATTGAAAAATGACTTCAATATGAGGTAACTCATAAAGTCACTTTCCATTACAAATGCTAATATAATAAAAATTATGACTATATAAAAAACTAGTTTAACAAAGTTTAGGAATGCCGTGTCCTGCTGTTTAGGCAAAAAAAAATAATAATTAATGATTAAAGCATTTCGCATTGTAGGTAACCTACAATGCAATTTCGCATTGTAGGTAACCTACAATGTCAAACGAATACCTTTACAAGCATTAAACATTTGAAAGAAGAAATAGCAATTAAAGGACATTGGGCAAAATTGTATTGACGCTGCACCCACGTCCGCCACGGCTTAAACTACATTTGTTTGAAAGGTATTATAGTCATAATCATCTGTACCAAAGCGCATCAAATTCTATCCCGGGGGTCTTTAGTTATTTTAAGTTAAATAGGTACAAGTTCATAGGTAAACGTAACTATAACGAACATAATATAATTATATTAATGATACAAGGACGATTATAAAGGACGAATATATTATTGAACTACCTCCGTGATGGAGTGGTTTGTACGCCGGATTTCATAGTGTAGCCGACTCGAGACGTCCCGTTTTCGAATCCCGGTGGGGGCAGATGTTTGTGTGATGAATACAAGCATTTGTACTCCAGTCATGGATGTTTAATATGTATTTCTATATTAATATACTTATAAAGGTACAGTATATGTATTGTATCCGTTACCCTAGTATCCCATAACACAAGCCTTAGTGTCGCCGCACACGGGCCACCGACCACAACCACAAAACGCCGCCACCGGCATATTTCTTGTAGTTTTCATACATTTTATATGGACTCGCCACACACGGTACGCCGGCGCCGTGGCCGCAACACGCTACAAATCGTCGTTGCTCGCTTCTTGTGGCGATTCAAAACGCCGTCATACGTCACTCGCGCGATTCCCCACCCCTCTCTCCTTTACCTTAGTCGGCCACTGTCGCGCGCTTCAGCCACTTTAGTAGCCGCTTCCAGCTTCTCGTGGCGGCGTTTGTGGCTGTGGCGTGTGGCCCATGTGCTGCGACACTTACTTTACTTTGGGGCTAGGCTAATTAGTGTAAGTGATGGAATAAAATAAAAAAAATGGGTGCGTGTACTTATGTAGGCGCGTGAGAAGTTATCCTTCTTTGGCATCGTTTAAAATTAGTTTTTAATTGCATGCAAATAATTAATAACAATAAATTAATAAAAAGTCTGGAAAAGGACACAGTCAATAAAGTTCAGTTTTAATTTGAAAAAATAAATAAATAATCAAAATATTCAATTAAAATCGCTACTGAATATAATTTATTAGAACATATGTGATTTGCACTTGTATGAAACTCAAACACGTATTCCGAATATACAAACTAGAAACATGTGGATAAATATTATAAATATGAATTCCTATAACTGTTACTTTATTACAAAAAATAAAGATGTGGTTTTTTTTTCTACTACACCAATGGTCAAGAGATGGTGCTGTAGTCTCCTGAATCGCGCTTTGGTTCCGTTGTTCCAGATTAATAAATACTTTTGATAGGCCTTCACAATGCAGTCGTTAGCACCCACTAAATAGAGATTCTATTTCTATTTTGTTGGTAGATTTTCTTAATGTGCGGTAAAGACAAAAGTACGCATGAAGGCTGTTAAAATTTTGTGTTACAGTGATGCGCGCGCATCTTAAAATTTCACTCTCATCAATTTTTCATAACGCGCCTAAAGAAGTATAACTTCAAAAAGAAAGAAACAGTACGCCTTATAACACGCTTCTATCGATCACTATCGCCGATAAATTCCTTCTAGTCGTTTGTTGCAGTTCTTTCCGGTTCTTACTAGTTTGTCTCGGCGCACGAGCGGATACGACCGGCTTATCTAGACTAAACCTCGGCTGAGACACGCACGAGAGAGAAGCGAGTAGCGGTGCACTCGCAAAGATATTGTCGCTATCATCAGCTTTGTCTATTAACAGGAGAATCTCAACAAGTTTTGATTTAAAGCCACTACATTGACTAAGACGTTACGGGCGCTTTCAATTTATGCGTTTCTTGACGGGCTGCTGCGGTGCCGAAACGGTGCGTTTGTCTTACAGCATACGGACGATCCTTTTTGAAGTTATACTTCTTTAGGCGCGTTATGAAAAAATTATGAGAGTGAAATTTTAAGACGCGCGCGCATCACTGTAACACAAAATATTACTTTTGTGTTTACCGCACATTAAGAAAATCTACCAACAAAATAGAAATAGAATCTCTATTTAGTGGGTGCTAACGACTGCATTGTGAAGGCCTATCAAAAGTATTTATTAATCTGGAACAACGGAACCAAAGCGCGATTCAGGAGACTACAGCGCCATCTCTTGACCATTGGTGAAGTAGAACCAAAAACCACATCTTTATTTTTTGTAATAAAGTAACAGTTATAGGTATTCATATTTATAATATTTATCCACATGTTTCTAGTTTGTCTATTCGGAATACGTGTTTGAGTTTCATACAAGTGCAAATCACATATGTTCTAATAAATTATATTCAGTAGCGATTTTAATTGAATATTTTGATTATTTATTTATTTTTTCAAATTAAAACTGAACTTTATTGACTGTGTCCTTTTCCAGACTTTTTATTAATTTATTGTAATTAATTATTTGCATGCAATTAAAAACTAATTTTAAACGATGCCAAAGAAGGATAACTTCTCACGCGCCTACATAAGTACACGCACCCATTTTTTTTTCACACAAAACGCGCGGGCTAGAAACGCATAAATTGAAAGCGCCCTATATCGCTACACTAGCAGTTAATAAATTCATAGTCATAATTCGCCTAATAATGTCCCCACTGTTGGGGCATAGGCGTTTCCTATGGGTAGGAATTGGGCGGTGACCCACCACGCGGGCCCAGTGCGAATTGGTGGGCGACTGACTGCACATGCAGCCGGTACTAAGAAATCAGAAATCAATATATCTTTATTCAAATTGGATGTATAGTACAACTCTTTTGAAACGTTCAAAAATTTTTTTCCCTACCACTCGTTATGGACATATTTTTTAGCTGCGGAGAAAAACGAGCGTAAAAAAACTCCACAACATTAAAAGTCTAATGTAACAACATTTACAAATCATTATGTTGTTACAACGTCAATACAATTATGATTTATTTAATATAGAATACCTGTTGGAATGATTGGAACAGTTCAAACCCAAGCATTTTTGTCTGTAATATAATCAGACACTTTGCAATAAGCTTTTTTAATAAGTGTTTTTTTTTTAATATCTTTAAATTTATTAATGGCTAACTCTTGGATATTGCTTGGGACTTTATTGTATAAGGGAACACAAAGACCTTTAAATGAATTATTAAATTTGTGAAGGCTAGTAGCAGGTAAAGTTAGTTTATTTTTGTTTCTTGTATTAATTGTATGAACATCACTGTTTTTAAGAAACAAATTAATATTTTTTCTTACAAGTAATAAATTTTCCTATATTATGTATTGTGATGCGACCGTCATTATTCCAAATTCTTTAAACTTATCTCTTAAGAGCTCAACATGTATTCCGATTTCAATAAAAGCTTTAAGTTTTGTGCATTTTCTTTCTTCCGCTTTGAAAAGTAGCTTCAATAAATCAACATTAATTACTCAGTACAGCAATACACTTGCAAGCAATGAAACTAGGTCGCCCTTTTCTCAGAAACCGGGTTAGTTTCTCAATATTAGAACTGCCATTCGCTTTCAATACTATGTAATATTAAGAATAAAAAACTACCCATTCAAAATTTATGTACTATAAGTTAATTACAAATAACTGCAAACGAAACGACCATTTCAATTATTTTCTCGCTAAAAATAGTCTATAAAAAAACAAAGCGGCTTGGAGCTCTATTTTTGAATCACTCGTCTGACATAGTATCGTCGTATGCGACATAAGTCACCTTCGACTTTCAAGTCGCATGATACTGATTTTCCGTATTTTTGAATCGTTCGTCACAGATGTTACCAGTTTAATACGAAATATAAAATTTTATTCATTTCACGCAGACTAAATAAAAACCGGTAATTACCGCAATGAAAAACGGAACTAAAATTCTTAGTACATGGCTGTTTAATAAATACATGTTATTTATATTACCGGCACTTCGCTTAGCTGTTCGTGATTGCTGTTTGTAAACTTGACATGCATTAGCCGTCATGCCATAATAAAAGAAGAAGAAACTTGACGTCAGTTTGCTCTTGTCGTTTCATATAAAGCATGCCAAGGATAGATTATCGTCGTCTAATAGCAAAATGAATAGTAAAGTGCTGGCATTTGAAAAATTCAAACGTCGCTCTCAACTCATTTCAACAGTTTCTAATAGTTTATTTTACTCAGTGGCTAAATCCAATCACACAAGAAATCTTAATAAGTTTAAGTTTCACACTAACGTGACGTCTGACACAAATTTGACAATTATTCTATCATTCGCCTCCACCATTCGCCATGTAACGAGTGGTCTCACCCATTCGTTGCACTCGAGCGATTTAAAAATACGGATTTAATTATGTCGAATGAAAATTAGTAGAAATAGAAGGTTCGACGCAAGGCGAGTGATTCAAAAACAGTGCACCTAGTCCCAGTTGCCGAAAAAAAATTGATAAAGCATATACATACAGACAGGCGCAGGTCAAGTTACCCAAAACTGTTCACTGGGAGCTATATAATGCTGAACATATAATTCACAATCTGTTGAGAAAATTAACCGTTTGTTGTAACTAAATGTTTGACTGCGGAACACTACAGAAGATTTCTCATGTTAGAAACAACGGTATTTCGTTACATAATACGAGTATATAAGAAATAACGATACATTGATTAGAACCAGGGATGTAGCGGAGGTAAATTTTTCGGAACCGAAGTCGGAGTTTTTAAATTTGATTTATCGGAGTCGGGACCGGAGTCGGAACCGGAGTCGGAGTCAGAGTCGGGGTCAGAGGCAGAGTCAGAAGTGGTCACAAAAGAGATATTTTTCATTGAAGAACAATTAAAAACATATAAAATATAATATAATAAACAATATAAAAAAAATGGATGCGTGTACTTATGTAGGCGCGTGAGAAGTTATCCTTCTTTGGCATCGTTTATAATTAGTTTTTTCATTGCATGCAAATAATTAATTACAATAAATTAATTAAAAGTCTGGAAAAGGACACAGTCAATAAAGTTCAGTTTTAATTTGAAAAAATAAATACATAATCAAAATATTCAATTAAAATCGCTACTGAATATAATTTATTAGAACATATGTGATTTGCACTTGTATGAAACTCAAACACGTATTCCGAATATACAAACTAGAAACATGTGGATAAATATTATAAATATGAATACCTATAACTGTTACTTTATTACAAAAAATAAAGATGTGGTTTTTGGTTCTACTACACCAATGGTCAAGAGATGGCGCTGTAGTCTCCTGAATCGCGCTTTGGTTCCGTTGTTCCAGATTAATAAATACTTTTGATATTATAAATATGAATACCTGTAACTGTTACTTTATTACATAAAATAAAGATGTGGTTTTTGGTTCTACTACACCAATGGTCAAGAGATGGCGCTGTAGTCTCCTGAATCGCGCTTTGGTTCCGTTGTTCCAGATTAATAAATACTTTTGATATTATAAATATGAATACCTGTAACTGTTACTTTATTACAAAAAATAAAGATGTGGTTATTGGTTCTACTACACCAATGGTCAAGAGATGGCGCTGTAGTCTCCTGAATCGCGCTTTGGTTCCGTTGTTCCAGATTAATAAATACTTTTGATAGGCCTTCACAATGCAGTCGTTAGCACCCACTAAATAGAGATTCTATTTCTATTTTGTTGGTAGATTTTCTTAATGTGCGGTAAGCACAAAAGTAACGCATGAAGTTGGTCGCTAAAGCGACCAACTTCATGCTGTTAAAATTTTGTGTTACAGATCTTAAAATTTCACTCTCATAATTTTTTCACAACGCGCCTAAAGAAGTATAACTTCAATAACCTTTTTTCATTTAAAGGACATTGGGCAAAAATGTATGGACGCTGCACCCACGTCCGCCACGGCTTAAACTACATTTGTTTGAAAGGTATTATAGTCAAGATCATCTCTGCCAAAGCGCATCAAATTCCATCACGGGGGTCTTTAGATATTTTAAGTTAAATATGTAGAAGTACTATAACGAACGAACATTAATGAAACAAGGGAATTAATTTAGTTAGTTAGTTCGACCCTGCATAGGGTGCTCAGGAATTATGGCAGTACTTCATATGGTGCAAGGGTGCCCCCTTATGTTATTCTGCCGCGCTAGAGTTAATCCAAAAATCCCCGCATGGGTTGGGTTTTTTTAAACATTCTGTTCGTTATAGTAAATTGTCTTCTATGTAAAACGGAGCCACCCCAGATTACACAAACTTGTCCACGCTTCGGAGAACACATAATTCCAGTTTATCCATACTAATTGACAAAATCGATAATCGTGTTTCAATATCCAAAGCGTGTTAGATAAATATCAATCAAGTAGCAGGGAGCGCACAATCACAACGAAGTAAGACAAGTCGACTATTTGCAACTGCAAGTGAAATGTTCAGTAAGAGCAAGAGCAGGACGGTCGGCAGGCTTTGTCGTATATCTTTTTGTATAGTACGACATGGCATATTATTATGATTACTAATAATATAAAATAAAGGTATTATAAAATGAATTTATTTAGCTACTTAAATATGCCCATGTGTCATATCTATTGACTACCAGGATATTTTTTACGGTGTCATATCTTTTGACTCCCAGGATATTTATTTTCGGTGTCATAAAAAAAAAGGCTAGTTTTCCATAGATCTATCGATTCATACTAATTACATTGTTGGCGGAGCTGGGTGCGTTTTGCCCATTGTCCTTTACTTATTATTAACACAGACCAGCGTTGCCAAATTTTTTTTCCAAGGCGGGATTTAGGAAATTTTTGAGTGAAAAAAGCGGGATACTTTCGACTAAAGCGGAACACAGTAAAAAAACGTATATAATGAAAAGTTTTTGAATATTTATCTTTTTATTTCAGTTCAAATTATGTTTACGTGACACACACCTAGTAAAAATATCCATAGAAAATATATGTTAATAAAAATATGATGTTTTAAATCAGATTTACCCCATCGTTCAATAGTTGAGTCTTTGTTTGAGAGTTGTTCATTACGCGCCGGGCAGGCTACCAGTCCACACTTGTCTGTGCCACCCGCCCGCGCTCCCTCAGTACGCTGCACGCACGGTCGAGTTATTCGCGAAAAGCGGGATTGAGCCTGTCCCGCTCGAGACATTTAATTTTTATTTCAAAATCGGGACGTCCTGCCATAATCGGAACGCCTGGCAATGCTGACACAGACTCCCAACGCTACGAGTATGAACCAGTTCATAACTGTCGATGCAGGCCACCGCCGATATATTATGCTTCGACCTCCGATTGAAACCTCCGATTTAAAAGTGTCGGAGCTGAAGTCGGAACCGAAGGTGTAATAATAATCGGAAGTTCCGACTTAACGGAGTCGGAGTCGAAGCTCCGTAACATCCCTGATTCTAGATGCTCCGAACAAACTAGCTTTTAAACGCTTGGTACATCATTTCTTGGAAATCTCCTGATATGATATAGATTTGTATGTATGTATCTATATATGTGAATATTTATTATAATATAAGTAGTTTATGAGTTTATGAAGAGATGTATTACATGTAGATTTTATTTTATCTATTTATATACGTTAATTATAATGAAATAATTTGATGATTTTTTTTCACACTACCTTCTTAAGTTCTCTAAAAATTCTCCGGTTGATTGGTAGAAAATGCCTAGTGGCATTAAGCCCGCCACTTGTACACTCATTTGTGAAATAAAGTTTAAATAAAAAAAAAAAAATTAGACACCTGTCGAAAAAGGCCACTCTACGTAGGTACTATGAATATTATTTTCGCATTTTTCACTGAGTTCTGCGGCAACTTGACTTTTCAACAGTCCGAGCGTGAATGTGAGTCAAGATGTGCTCTAGTGGTGTTCAAGCACTTCTTTATTGGGACACATTTTGAGCGCACGTGGTGTATCTCGGGGTTTTAAATATCGTTGGTCATATAAACGATCAGAGGGTAATGAAACCAAGCGACTTAATATTCACAACACTTTTATTCACACTCTTAAACTTTGTTATACCCAATGGACAGAGTTATTACTTATTCCGTATACTGAGTTCGAATGTGTCAGAAAATGCCAAACGTCCCCTTTTATATTCTTACCCCCGTTTTACCGACGCGACCCATTTGACGTTTATCATAGTTGTTGTATTGTCTGTGATAGTCAATACCACAACTATGCAAGAATAGAGGTTTCAATACAATTAAACTACTAATATAAAACAAATATCTTACAGTCAGAAATCGCTCTTCTACCGCGTGTGTGCTATCACCGTGATTAGGTAAGAGTGCATGTGAGCCGTGAGCCATGGTCGGGTGTAAGTCCCGCCTATTCGTGAGACGACGGAAGCTTCTTTATTTATCAGCACACACTCCACCGCGAGCACCTTACACTATATACGTTATGGTAAAAGTAACAAATATTAGTAAAGTTCTATTTATCCATTTTATTTATTTACAAGTTGTGCCCCGCAGTTTCACCCGCGTTTTTCTCGTTTCCGTGGAAATACCGAGATAAAATATATACACACATCAAAAGTGTCTAGGGATCAAGCATTTTTATGCGGATTTCTTGAGATTGAGATGTGGCTTTGTAATAAATTTATGATTTTATAAATTTATATGGATCCTTTTTGGTGCATTTCATAATTTGAATCAGGAACTGTGAATCAAATTCGAGTAAAAGATGAAAATCAGCTGTCAATATTTTCCCTATAAAAACATACAACGCATTGAAGACATTATTAGTGCTACTGTTTCCCTACTACTGATTAAAACCAACGTTATTATGGAGCGGCGACGTCATTTAAGCAGGGAAGAAATGCTCAGAGCCGTGGGAATGATAGAAGCTGGTTCCCGGCAACGTACTGTGGCTTTAGCTCTGAATACAAGTCAGAGTGTTATCAGTCGACTTTGGACACGATACCGAAGCACTGGTACCGTGGCTGAGCGCCATGGAGGACGGTATCGCTGCACCACACGGAGACAAGACCGATACATTCAAATCTTAACTCGAAGAGCTCCAACAATAACCGCCATGATGTTAGCCGTGAGGCTTCATCACTCTTCAGGGAACTTAATTAGCGACCAAACAGTCAGAAACCGCTTGCATGAAGTGAACCTTCATTCCCGAAGACCGCTACGGGTACCACCTATAGCAATGCACAATCGTAGGATTCGATATCAATGGGCTCTTGAACACAGAAATTGGGCAGAAGAACAATGGCGTTTCGTGTGCTTTTCTGATGAGTCTCGTTTTGGTATGAGACCGGATACAAGACGTATACGACACTGAAGAACCCCTGGACGCCAACAGCGATATTAAAATCCTGCCAGGAAGTCCATCCTTATAGTGGTGGAACCATCATGGTATGGGCGGGTATTTGGATCGGCGGAAGAACTGAGTTGATTTGGATCAGAGGCAACCTCAACGCTCAAATTTATGCTGAGACGATTGTATCAGACGTCATCGTTCCTCTACAAGTGCAAATCGGTCCCTTATTTCAGTTAATGCATGATAATGCACGACCGCACACCGCAAGAGTTGTAAGACAGACTCTCGCCGCAGCTAACATCAATGTCCTGCCCTGGCCTGCTCAGTCGCCAGACTTGAACCCGATTGAGCATGCATGGGATATGCTACAGAGAAGAGCTCTGCCGAATATGGAGGGTATCCAGTCGCAAGAAGACCTTTTTTTGTTGTTGCAACGAACATGGGCGGCCATTCCACAGCGTGATTTGGATGAACTCATTTTGAGTATGCCAAACCGATGTTCTTGTGTTGTTAGTGTTCGCGGTAGAAATACGGATTATTAATTGTTTAAGTTACCCAATAAAATTTTAGAGAAAACTGTTATTTCAGTCTTTTTTTCGAACTTTTGTGTTAGTGGTTCAAATGTCAAAAATCCCTTTATTAGGAAAATGGCAAATTTCTTTATTAATGCAAAGGTGACTTGGTTTATCGTTACTGTGACAAACGAAAACACTTTATTTGATGAATCCTTAAAGAAAATTTTAATTAATATCAATCAGGAGAAAAGTTATTGCAAAAATATATGTTGATCCCTAGACACTTTTGATGTGTGTACATAGGTAGAACTCTTAACATCTTACACACGTGATAACTTTTAAACGAAATATCCGATTGAGATGAAACAAAAAATATTTTACTTCTACATAAATACTCTTGATAACATAATGCTTAATTTCGATAAAGATTCATATTACGATACATATTAAACGTAGTTTTTTTTTCTTCAGACGATTTAATAATTATTTTGAACACAAAATCGAATATTGTGATTAAACCATGATAGCTAGATATATGTTCTCGCGGACTTTTTTGTAGGTTTTAATGGAATCTACAAACCCGTTGTACATTTTGTTCTATTGTCAATAGTTTTTGCAGCGCACGCAAAAATTTCGATTTTACACCTTGTGTTACAAAATAGCAATTTTATTCATCATCAGTCTATTAATGTCCCCACTGCTGGGGCACAGGCCTTCCCTATGGATGGAATAGGGAGATTGGGCCATGACCCACCACGCGGGCCCAGTGCGGATTGGCGGGTGCTAACGACTACAGATGCAGCCGGGACCAACGGCTTAACGTGCCTTCCGAAGCACGGAGGAGCTCGAGATAGTAATTTTTGGTCACCCATCCAATGACCGACCACTGCGAAAGTTGCTTAAGTTCAACGATTGCAGCCGACCGCGCTAACCACTTGCGCCATCGAGCTCCTCGCAATTTTATTACGGATCCCTAATTTTGAAAAGAAAAATATAACCTATAGCCTTCCCCGATAAATGGACTACCCAACACTGAAAGAATCATTCAAATCGGTCCAGTAGTTAAAGAGATTAGCGTGTTCAAACAAACAAACAAACTCTGCAGCTTTATAATATTAGTATAGAAGTATAGATTTATCTTCACGCTGGCCCGGGTGGGGTAGGGACCTCTATTCTCTCGAATAGAGCGCCAAAAAACACGCTGCGTACATTTTCGCTTCATTCACGTTCATTACTTTTATGGAGCTCGATGGCGCAAGTGGTTCGCGCGTTCGGCTGCGATCGTTGAAGTTAAGCAACTTTCGCAGTGGTCGGTCATTTGGATGGGTGACCAAAAAATTGCTATCTCGAGCTCCTCTGTGCTTCGGAAGGCACGATAATCCGTTGGTCCCAGCTGCATCTGCAGTCGTCAGCACCCACCAATCCGCTCTGGTCCCTCATTGTGCGTCATGGCCCTATTCCATCCATTGGGAAGGCCCCAGCAGTGGGGATTTTAATAGGCTGATGGTGATGATGATGATGACTGTTATCATACATGCTCGTCGGTTTGTGCTGCATCTGACCACACCACAATCAATTTGGTCGTGATTGGTAAGTATTCTATTATTGGCCTTCCTCGGCTTTTACATCCTTCTTTGTTTCTTAGGTTTTCACGCACATCACTCGTTAAATAAAATTAGTTATTACGGGTTAATGCACGAAACTTTATTTATTTATTGACGTTTCGCAGCCTTTTCCGGTCTGCATCGTCAGAATAATAAATAAAAAATCATTATTCTGACGATGCAGACCTGAAAAGGCTGCGAAACGTCAATAAATAAATAAAGTTTCGTGCATTAACCCGTAAAAACTAGTTTTATTTTACATCCTTCCCCTAACGCGTCGTGTATCTGTTTTGCCATTCTCTCATTAGACATTATTTCCACATATCTGAACCAACCGAAGATGCTGTCTTCCACACCGACTCACTTTCTTACGTCATACACGTTTGTGGCGGCGACATCTATATGCCCCACATATAACAGCAGGACACGGCATTCCTAAACTTTGTTAAACCAGTTTTTTATATAGTCATAATTTTTATTATATTTGCATTTGTAATGGAAAGTGACTTTATGAGTTACCTCATATTGAAGTCATTTTTCAATTTGACGACTCTGTATATAATACAGGGAGAAAAAAACAGAATAAACGATATTGAATTTTGATTATTTTTTTGAATTTTAACTAACATGGAGGAAATAAACACTCGACTCTTCCAGAGATGGCGCTACCGGCGCTGCGTTCACAACTTAAGGAAGCCTACATTGCGCAAGTAAAATTCGGTAGCCAACAGTTCATATATACGATGCCCGACCAATATCAGTCGGGCCGCGGCCCCCGACCTAACATCACCCAGCTCCGAGGAAGATCTTCCCCAGTGGCCTTCCTCCCTACGGTTTTTAATATAATTTACTAACATAGTATTAAGTATTGTATACTAACACATGGATCTATGTTGTCCGAATAATAAATGATTTGATTTCGATTTAATAGGAAAGGAACAGACCGTACGTCTTTTCACTCATATGATTATAATTCACTCACTCATCAATATGCCGTTGTCTGTTGTATCCATCTAGTTTTACCAGTTGGATGTAAGTTTCATCGCATGCGCATTAATCCGCAACGAGCCCTCCGTCCGTCCACAGTTGTCCGCCGACACCCGCTCAAAGTTCCGCATATTAAAACCTCGTGACACTTCGATCCGTTGAAGTTTCGCCACTGATTAGGGTTGCTCCTATCATTTTATACATCAATTTACCTCCGACCGCGCCGCAGGTCGATGGAATATTTATTGCTCGCGACAGTTATTATACGGGACAGAATGGATGTCATAAGCTTAATTGCGTTTCGGGAGGTGTTTGTTGTCAGATTATTGTGTAACCAAACGTTAGCGAAGGATGATTGGCGTTCACAAATTCCGATTGTTGGAAGCTACACATTATTAATGGCAACAGCGGACAATACTAGCCCCTGAACTATTATTATTCAAGCGCTCATTTCTTTTTTAAGGAACTGTCTAAGTATTATAAGTATTATAGAAAGATTCTCAGTGATTGATCTAGCCTTGAGCGTAGTTAGAAAGGGATGTCTCTATATACAGCACATAGCGACATGCCTTTCTAACTGTACACAAGTAAAGATCAACACTTAGTTGTCATTCTGTAATACGGGCCTAAGAGATTCACCGAGGTGACTGGCGATAGAAAAGGCTGGAAGCTACCTCGGTCAACAGATTAGCCTAGCTATCCAACGTGGAAATGCAGCCTGCCTAGTTGGCACCCTTTCTGACGTCGGCGCTGGGGGTGATATACGTATCTATTGAAATTGATATACGTATCGTATTATAAGTATCTTTTCAGTTCATGCTTTTTTGCATTGGACAGTTTAGGGAAGGGCCCTAAACTTTTACAATGCGCCAAAGAAGTTTTTATTTCAAATAGTGTGATGTAAGATTTCTGTAATCGGTCTCCTCACACGTAATTGGTCTTGTGAAAGAACTATGTATCACCCAACTAACTCACTATTAAGTGGGCTAGAATAAACGTAGTTTTTTACAAATACTTACTAAATACTTAAGTCACAGTATCATTATTCGGTCTTCGTATTGCTAAGCGTCGCAATCATTAGTAAGAATGATTGGCGTTTCTAAAGGGCCTGTGCAACGTCGCAATAATGTAGTAATAATAGTAACAACCAGGCCCCCATTCGCCTAACGGGATTGCTTTGGTAAACGCTATCATTTACGATTTCATTTTGTTATTTCTGACCGCCGAAGGTTTTCAAATGCCTCACGTTCATTTTCTTTAATAGTGTTGTTAACAATGCAAAAGAAAAAAAAAGATCGCGAGGCATTTGATAACCTCAGGCTGCTAGAAATAACGAAATGAAATCGTAAGCGATAGCGTTTTCCAAAGCAATCCCGTTAGGCAATTGGCCCCCAGGGTTGCTGAATAAAAAGGTAGGAAAACAATTTGCAGATGTGTGGCGGCGACATCTATATGTCCCACATATATCCAGCAGATGGAGTAAATAATCACTCGTCATCTTCAAGAGATGGCGCTACCGGCGCTGCGATCAATAAATATGGAAGCCTACATCGCGCAAGAGAAATTCGGAGGCAAACACTTAATATATCCAATGTCCGACTAACGTCATTCCGGCCGCGGCCCCCGAGCTACCATCACCCAGCTCGGAGGAAGATCTTCCCCTTTAGTCTTCCTACAGATGTATATTTGTAGACTCACTTACTTAATCATCATCAGCCTATAAAAGTCACCACTGCTGGGGCACAGGCCGACATTCTCGCTCCGACCGCGGACCGTGCGCCACGTCGCACCGCCGCCTCCTCGCTCCGTGCGCCCCGCCGCACAGCTGCCTGCTTCGAGTCGACTCGACGCGCCTGCGCTCATTCGTGAGACCCAAGATTGGACCAGTGGATACCTAGCGGTGTTAACGAAACTGGTCGGCGTAGCCCCGGTACGTCTCGAGCTCTCCTGAGCTCGGAAACCGGAAGACCCGATCCCATTTGCACTTGGGCCTTCCCAAGGGTGACGGTTGTTCCCATATTCGCTAGGAATATCGGAACACATCTCTTACAGCTTCAACCGACCCCCTGCCGCGGGCAGGGGAGTCCATCGGTGTCGCATAGGGTGTTAGGACCTGTGGCTTCACGCCACAGTCAGGGCACACCTACACACTACAACCTACACAACCTACACATACCTACACACAAACACATCACAATGGACATCACACAACAAGTACTGTCCCTCTTCTCCGCCCTCGGCCTCACCCTGGATGAGGCCGCCATCAGGGAGCTCGTCGCGAGAGCGCGCCCCATGCGCGACTCGCCCGCCAGCCCCTCCCCCGAACCCCCCCGCCCCGACACCCCCTGCCTCCCCGGGCCCTCGAGCGCGGGCAAGCGCCCCGCCTCGAGCCCGGTCTCGACCTGCGACTCTGACTCGACCATTGTGTCGGCGTCAGACGACTCCGTGTTCACCACTGTGGTGAGCAAGAAGAAGCGGCGCTCCAAGCGCCGCGCAGACACCGCGTCTCCAACGGCGCCCTCTGTCCCTCTCAGCCCTCTCACCCCTCTCACGGTCGCCCAACCGACCGCACAACCCCACACTACACACACCACAAAACCACACACTAGGTGCACCGCCGCACCTATCAAGGCAAAGCCGCCGCCGCCCGTCTTCCTGCGCGATAAGGCGCAATGGGCGAAGGTCGCGGACCTTTGCAAATCACACAACATTCATTACACACAGGCGTCGAACACTGGTCACGCCATCAAAATCACAACACCCACCATTGACACGTTCAGGAGCCTCACAAGGCTTCTGACCACAAACAAACTCCCCTATCACACTTACGCTCTCCCCGAAGAGCGCAAAGTCCGCGCGGTACTCAGAGGAGTCCCCTTCGAGCTCTCCAACGAGCTCATTCTGAGCGACTTAACCGACCAAGGCTTCCCAGCCGAGGCAGTGCACAAATTGCACAGCCGGACTGGGAAACAATACCCGTTGGCCCTTGTCATTTTGACCTCGGTCCCGGCAGCTAGGGATATTTTTAAAGGTCCCATTACAGTCTGTGGCCTCGACAATATCAAAGTCGAGGCCCCACACCGGCGAGGCACCCCTGGGCAATGCCACAGGTGCCAATTATATGGCCACGCAGCAGCCAACTGCTCGGCGGCCCCGAGGTGCGTCAAGTGCCTCGTACCCCACCTCACCAAGGAGTGCACCCGCACTCGTGACGCACCCGGGGCACCCGCATGCGTGCTCTGTGGCCAAGAAGGCCACCCGGCCAATTACAGGGGTTGCCCGCGGGCCCCACGCCCCAGGCCCAACACTCACACTCACACACACACGAAGCCAACCACGGCGACAAAACCACACCCACCACCACCTAAAAACACCACCACAAACTTCCCGGGGCTACCCAAGGCGGCCGCCCCTCGCAGCCCGGCGCCCCCGACAGCCTGGGGACCAGCCAGGGCCCGCCCAAAACCACACCCACCACAACACACCACACCAACAACACAAGCTAAGCCAGCCCAAGACGTCTCTCTGGCCGAGGACATGGCGCTTATTCGCTCCTCGCTCAAGAGGGTGAATATCGCCGAGATCCACACCCTCGCCGCGAAGCTCCGGCTAGCAAAGACACCCCTTGAAAAGGCTATAGCTATAGCCGAACACCCCGAACTCGTTGCCGCGTTCGATTAATTTTTCAATCATTATAACACTGGAAAATAACCAGACTCCGAACACAAACAAAAACACTATACACAAAACACGCGGTGATAACTCAAACAAACACCACTGTTGTTTAAATTATGACCGCGCAAAACACTAACATAACAATCACTCAACTAAACCCCGGGCGTACCAAGCCGAAAGGCGCTTCGCTTGTGTCATTTAATACGCGCAGCTTAAAGTCCAACCTTAACGAAATTAAATTATTTTTGCAAGATAGGGAACCCGACTTTCTGCTCCTTCAGGAGACTTGGCTCAAACCAACTCAAATGAAGGGGCTGTCGATCCCTAAGTATAAATTAATCCGGAACGACGGTGCCAACGCGCGCGGCGGCACCGCAATTTACTATAGACGCAATTTACACTGCACACCTATACCCACTCCCGCGCTCACAAACATGGAAGCCACCATCTGTAGGCTGGCGATGACAGGACACCAGTCCTTAATCATCGCCTCAGTCTACATTAGATCAGGTACACACCCTCACCGCGCAGACTTCGAAACACTCACTTCACTAGGTACATCAGTCATAATGTTCGGTGACTTTAACTCCAAACACACCGACTGGACATGCGAGACCACCACCACCTCTGGCCGCAGATTACTACACATCACCGAGGAGCTTGGCTATGATGTCATATGTCCCTACGCGCCCACCCACTACCCAGACAATGTACAAAACCGACCCGACGTCCTGGACTTCGCGATCCTTAAAAACGTGTCGCTTCGCCTCAGCTCGATCGAAACACTCGACGACCTGGGGTCAGATCACAGACCGGTGTCTCTAGTTCTAGGTCCCCAAGACCCACTAGACGCCCCCGCGCCCCCTAAGAGGCTATTCACCAACTGGGACGGATACCGCTCCGCTCTCGAGACCGCTTTAGACTCCCCCGAGTCCCCGTTCCCTAACTCACCGGACAGTCTCGACAGCACCGACAAGATTGACGAAACTATAGAGTCTTTAACTTTACTGGTGACCGAGAAGGCGAAGGAGAACTCGCGGGAGGTTGAGCTGCCAAAGCCCAAGCTCCCGCTGGCCATCCGGAACCTAATCCAAGCCAAAAACGCCGCTCTCCGGAGAGCCAAATTATACCCCACCCCCGAGTATAGGGCTACAGCTAATCGCCTTCAGCGACAAGTTAGGTCCCAATTAGCCGCTCTGAGACACTCCCGTTGGGAGGAACTCATGGCGGACATTACCCCATCCCATCTTGCGTACTATAGAATCGCGAAAGCGCTCCGTAGCGACGTCACCACTCACACCCCCCCGCTCACTCGCCCCGACGGCACCGTCGCCTTCGAAGACGACGAAAAATCTGAGTGTTTTGCAGACAGCATAGCGGCGCAATGCACGCCTAGTACGCAGGAAACTAACCCGCAACATATTCGCGGAGTGGAGGAGGAGGTCCGCCGGCGGGCCGCCCTTCCACTCATTGACAACCCCCTAGACCCCGTCACGACAGACGAACTCAGACAGACCATTAGAAACTTTAAGCAACGCAAGGCCCCAGGCGCCGACGGCATCTCTAACAAGGCGCTCAAGCATTTTCCCATCCAAATGCTAACCTTGCTTGCAATTCTCTTTAACGCATGTTTTGATCTGTGCTACTTCCCAGCCGCCTGGAAAGAAGCAATAGTGATAGGCATCCCCAAACCCGGAAAACCCGCGCACCTCCCCAGTAGCCATCGCCCTATTAGCCTCCTCAAGGCAATGGCGAAACTTTTCGAAAAAACCATACTGACCAGACTAAGAGAGCACCTCCTATCACCATCCGATCCTATTATCATTGACCACCAATTCGGCTTCAGAGCCAAACACTCCTGCCCCCAACAGATCCATCGCATAGTGGAGCACGCCCTAAGCGGCTTCCAACTTAATAAATATAAAACTATTGCAGTCTTCTTCGACGTCGCCAAAGCCTTCGACAAGGTTTGGCACGACGGATTAATCTTTAAATTATATCAATTAGAGTTACCTGACCGCCTAGTTAGGTTAGTAGCCTCTTTTCTATCAAACCGCACCTTCCGCTATAGATACGAAGGTTCACTATCAACGCCCCGCCCACTACGAGCCGGTGTACCGCAGGGGTCCGCTCTCTCCCCCCTGCTATACACAGCGTACACCAATGACATCCCTCAGACCAAGGGTGTCGAGCTCGCTCTCTTCGCGGACGACACGGCCCTCTACTCTAGGGGAGCCAGTACCAATCAAATCATAGCCAAGCTCCAACCGGCAATCACAACACTTGGGAATTGGTTCCGCGATTGGAGAATCGACGTAAATCCGGACAAAAGTTCGGCCATTTGCTTCGATCCCAAGCGCCGCACCAAAACCATACAACACGGTGCGCGGTCTCTGCGAATGCAAGGCATAGCAATACCGTGGCACCGCACAGTCAAATACCTAGGGATCACACTAGACAAAAGACTCACCTTCCGTGCACACATCACACGCGTAGTCGCGAACGCGCGCTTTTATATGAGCCGCCTCCACCCGATGCTCGGTAAATACAGCAAAATGTCACTTCGTAACAAGCGAACGCTTTACAAAGTTTGCATACGCCCGGTCCTCACCTACGCGTCACCAGTGTTCGCACACGCGGACGAAGCGATTTTGAACAAACTTCAAGTGCTTCAAAATCGCTTCTGCCGCATAGCCACAGGGGCCCCGTGGTACGTCCGCAACGCGGACCTCCACAGGGACCTACAACTCGACACAATTCAAACACACCTCACAGAGTGCTCGGAACGGTTCTTCAAAGCTGCAGAAGAGCACTCTAACACACTCATTAGATCGGCGTCGGGATACGCTCCACACACTCCATCTCGATTCAGGCCCCGCAGGCCCAAACACGCACTCACAGCCACACACAATAAACTCACGCGCGATCTCGCGGCCCTCTTGGCCGCTGAGGATCCAACACCCGCGATGAGTCCCCCCCGCCCCCCCGACACAGAGAGGTTCGATTCCTCTCAGTCCCCTCCCGTTTCAAGTGCACATCTGAGTGCACTTGTCCTCTAAGCGCATTTTGCGTTATTTTAAACTATGCACTAGTTTAAACTAACGCAGCGCCGCATCATCCCCCTCTCGGGGGGTGATCGCTTCAGATGAAGCTTGTAAGGCCCTTCTGGCCATAAGCATGAATAAAGGGTGTTTTTTAGTCAGTAGGAGTCTGACATAACCTTACAGCCGGCTGTAGGGTATCCATGAGGATTTCTCACCCTCTCCCCCGCCTGGGAGGAAACAAAAAAAAAAAAAAAAAGGGCACAGGCCTTCCCTATGTATGGAATAGGGAGATTGGGCCATGACCCACCACGCGGGCCCACTGCAGATGCAACCGGGACCAACGGCTTAACGTGCCTTCGGAAGCACGGAGGAACTCGAGATAGAAGATTTTTGGTCACCCATCCAATGACCGACCACTGCGAAAGTTGCTTAACTTCAACGATCGCAGCCGAACGCGCTAACCACCTGCGCCATCGAGCTCCTCAGTTACTTAATGTCTTTTAAATACTTGCTCTTGTATCTTGAAAATTGTATACTGGATATTTCGTGGCTTAAGTATATATATTTATTGTTACCTATTTTATACTATGTGATGGAAACTGACCTCAACACAAATGTTTATGAGTATTAGCTTTCACTTTGACGACACCAGTACAAAATAAAACAGAAGGAAAAGAGTAGCCCTTGCTGAGTTTCTTGCCGGTTCTTCTCAGTACAAGGTCTCCTGCCGTAGATTTACGAACAGGTGACGCAGCTTTCGACTTTCACATGTGCCTGTAAGAGCCGAAAGAAGATACGACCTCCGTGTCCGAGTGGTTTGTACGCCGGGTTTCATGGCGTCGCCGACTCGAGAGGTCCCGGGTTCAAATCCCGGTGGGGGCAGATGTTTGTGTGATGAATACGTGCATTTGTACTCCAGTCATGGATGTTTAATATGTATTTCTATATTAATATACTTATATATGTACAGTATGTGTATTCTATCCGTTACCCTAGTATCCCATAACACAAGCCTTATAGTGCTTACTTTGGGGTTAGGCTAATTGGTGTGTGTGTAAAAAAAAATACGTTAATAAAGTATGTCAAGGAGGGATTATCTGGGGTTTGCTCTGCGGTTCCCAGATGGTAGAGTGGGAACTTATCTTCACAGCGCTTCTTTTTTTCGGTCCCGGTTAGGTCCTTACTTTGTGATGAGATACATGAACTATTGATGTCCATACTAATAGGCCTTCTCTATGGTTGGGAAAGGGAGATAGGGACATGACGCACCATAACAATAATTTATGTTGCAATAAAGTTCACGTACTTACATGGTAATATCTTATAAGGCTATTTACACTAAGGCTAATCTTTAACATTAAATATTAATTGACATCTTCAAACTAGGAAGTTCATCTTGTATTTTGGCTTCGTTGAAGCCTTCCCCTATTTTAAAGATGCAGAACAAAGTCAATACAAATAATTAAACAAGAATATTAAAAAATCACCTAACATTATTCAAAATTACAATAGCTTTAAATGTCACCACTGATGGGGTACGGGCTTTAGTATAAATGGAAAGGGAGTGTTTTACCCCACCTGATGTTAAGTGGTAATAAAGTCCAAACGCGAAGATGGTAAACAGTAATGGAATAGGGACTTATGATTGTTTGTACTGTCGTCGGTTGACTGTAGAATAGGGATGATGACTAATTTTTTTTCTTCGTTTATCAGGTAGATTATCAAAAATTATTGGACACGTATGTTTTCTTTTTTCACATAATATAAACATTGCAGAGATATATTGATTTGAAAAGTCGCATGACGTCACGTTTGAGTACACTTATAAGTGAAAATTCACTCAAAAGTGACGTCACGAGCCCCTACTCCCAAACTTTGACGCGCTATAACTTTGTCATTCTTTGGTTGATTGCCCAAAGAAAAAATACGTGTCCAATATTTTTTGATCATCTAACGTTCGTTTACTGTACCCCGTCATCACCCCTAATGTGAGCACTTAACGACGATATTTATTGCTTCAGAGAGGTGGCCTAAAAGCCCCACGTTGTTGTTGAATTTTGTGTACTGGTCATATACACCCAAGTCAAGGTGTATAAGGTGGAACAGTGCGGTTCACCGTTGAGATATAAAAGGACATCGTTCCAGGTGTCGCCCTGGCCACGATCGGTGTTTAATGCGTCGCCTCGCTTCAAACTGAGACCTTTTATTCGCAAAGTTTTGGGTCGCGGGCGCCCAGGGACCGCTAATTAATGGAATATTTTACCTTTTGAAAAAAGCTTCATGCCTTTTTATAGTTTTACGTTTAATATATGTAACTAGCAAACCAGTGAACCAAATGTTCACCAAAACCAGATTTCTCTAAAACCGGAAGTGCTACGTTACTCAAATCCGGTTTGTAGTCTTATCAGACTATTCTTAACTTATAACTTAAATATTCTCTTTAACTATCTCTTACGGTTTGGATGCTGAAACAGCACCACGGACAGACGGACTTGTCTAATAGATAAGAGATTCTTCTCTCTCTCTCTCTCTTCGGTGGTATCGTGTGAGGCGGATCTTTGCGTTCCCTAAAAAATGGATGAGCGAAGCGATGGCGGGTTCATACGTCATGCTCGTGAACGGGTGCTGCCAGCGGAGATGAGTCTGCTCTTAATTCACTGGGTACTATTAATCGTTGTACTAAACTTTAATCGTTCATTATTAGTTTTTTTTGCCTAAACAGTAGGACACGTCATTCCTAAACTTTGTTAAACCAGTTTTTTATATATATTTATTTTATTTTATAGTCATAATTTTTATATTATTTGCATTTTTTTGTTTGTAATGCAAAGTGACTTTATGAGTTACCTCATATTGAAGTCATTTTTCAATTTGACGACTCTGTATATAATACAGGGAGAAAAAACAGCCCTTGCTGAGTTTCTTGCCGTTTCTTTTCACTACAAGGTCTCCCGCCGTAGATTTGCGAATCGATGGCGTAGCTTTTCGACATTCACAAGTGCTTGTAACAGCCTAGACTGAATAACAGATATTAAATTTTGAGTTATTTGTATCTGTACAAGGCCTAACTTTAGATTTTTAAAGTTAACCCTGGTGTTAGTTGGTAGGTCAGGACTGAGTGGAGGAGCGCAAGTTGACCTTAATAACCAAACAACTATAACTTTGTACCTCTTTGTAAATGGGGTATTAAATACTGGCCTACCTACTAAATAACTGGGTTTGGGTGAGTAACCTGCCCCTTGCAGTCATCTATTAATGTCCCCACTGCTGGGGCACAGGTTTTCGCTTTGGATGAAATAGGGAGATTGGCCATGACCCACCACGCGGGACCAGTGCGTGGGACTAGTGCGGCTTAGTGGGTGCTATCAACTCCAGATGCAGCCGGGACCAACGGCTTATCGTGCCTTCCGAAGCACGGGGAAGCTCGTGATAGTAAATTTTTGGTCACCCACCCAATGATTTTACTTACTTATTAATTCCATTAAGGAAGGAACATGTTAAAAAGAGTCTGTACTATTAGACACACCACGATGGCTCCATAGTCGGTCTTGTAATTTTTGAAGTATCTCATTATACTTTCAGTATCGTCAACATACAGACAGCCACAGGTCAAACTGGCAAAAGGACACCCGGCATTTTGTGCCAAAGTTGTATACTATTTTAATTTTTTTATCTGTGTTTCATAATTGGGTAACGTAGTCTGGCAATATTTGTCATCAACAGCTAGCTGTCAATGTCAAATACGTAGGTTTGTCAATATAACCTATAAATGTAGCCGGGTCGTCAAGAGAAATAACGGATAAAAAGGCAATCACAGCAGAGAACATTCACAATCACAGTTCGCGGGAGCGGATGCGAAATGCGAATGATTTTTTTGTTTGTATTTTATGGATTGTCAAATTGACATTTGGTTTTTTATTTAGAAAAAGCAAAGGAATAATGGTTCTTACAGTCACTTGAGTAATATTTTGAAGTAAAATTCTGTCCCTTGAAGATTTAGGGTTTCCATATCAAAACATATTAATCATTATATAACTTCTTTCCACGATTCACTAAAAATAAGGCAAAAGTAGTTTTATTAAGCTAATAATTTTGGCTTTATTTTGAGACCAAATTCAATTGTATACAAGTTTAGCATTTTTTCCATGGAAAGTGCCGGGTCTCCTTTAACGCAATTTTAGCTCTATCTATTTTAAACTCAAAATAGATTTGATGTCTAGCTTCTTTCAATATAGGTAGAATAACAGCTATCAGGCAAGCAATTGTGTTAACCACATTTTCTCGCAAAAAATAGCTCCATATTTTGTCCCTACCTATTGTGTCGTTTAAACAAAACACTCCATTTTCGCTATAAAATAAAAATATTCGTCCCTTTTTCGTTTTATCATGGTGCAAAGGGCAGCAGTCACTCTCTCCAGAATGATCTTCATTAAAGCAAGGAAATTGATCGTAAACCTTTACGACTTATTAATACAGGCGAATTAATATTCAACGTTTCACTACACAGATTTTCTTGGCTTGTTTTTGTTTAGCGCTTCATTGTTTGTATGTTTTATTTAGCTTATTAATTAATTATACCCTACTGGACTTGTTTTTTTTTTCATTTCTGTTTTTTTTTGCAGTAATATAAAGCAGTCGGGTTTTATGATTTTTGGAGTTTACTCCTTAAGAATCGATTTGCATATATAAGGGGCCCGGTATGAGAAAAATGTGAGGAGTAAAATCTATCGATGAATGAGCTCGTTACGTTTTTGGTGCGCATCCTATGTCGCGCAACAACGCAAAGATGATGTCAATCCGTCATTAATATTTTTTTTTTAAATCTGAACTGAATTTAGATATTGTTTCTGATAGAGCAATGGGGACAACGAGGTATGGTACAACCATTGATGCGGTATTTTCAAGATTCGTGAACCACGTATCTACGAACGTCCATGTGACTTATTTTAGTTACCATAAACCTCTTGTCACTGTAATTAATAATGCAGACAATGTTGATTTAATTAATATTTAAAAAAATGATAATAGTCTGATAATAATAATTACATAATTTATCAACATTCGTAATGACATATTTATGCACATCTGAAATTGACTATTGTAAAAAGTTTAATGCAAAATATTTCGTCGATTAGTTATAATAAATGTATATGAAATGAATAAATATATATTTATATATGTATATTATTTTCATTAATTTGTTAATTTACCCTTTCATACAGTATCAATCTTTTTTAAGTTAAATAAACTCTTTTTGCGTCTGGTTAAACTATCGAACTTAAGGAGTAAACTCCAGTCGTGCGTCGGAGCTGACACACACAATTTTTTTAAATTTATTTTTTTTTATTTACCCCACTTACCCGGTTTTTCACGTTACAATACATATATTTTATAGTTGCATGCTATATAAATGCATATAAGTGCATCACACAAAACACTATCTAAACCATAAATCAAAGATCTGTTTGTATACGGCCGATGTCGTCCATAATCGTGACGAATTCAATACCACACAGTGAGTTGTTAGCAATGCAGGAACCAAGCCAGTCATTTAGCTCTAATCAAAGCTGTGTCACAAAACAAATAGACACAGAAGATCGGCTCCATATTATTAATAAACATGTACTCGCTAAGTACAGGCGTAAGGCGTCGGGTCTAAGGCGTCCATTAAACGCACATACATTCGTCTGTCACCCTCTTAGGCGACCGGTTTTTCATCAGTCATCACCATGGCTGTGAGAAAACTGACAGCGAAACCTACTAAAATACCGGACGTGGATTTTGTACATGCAATTAAATCAAAACACACGCTTATGCTGCAATCATTATGTTGGTGCAAACAAAATGCACATTCAACTGGGAAGAAACCTTACGAGTAACTTGGCTATCAATACTAGGAAGAACGTAAATATTTCAGACGCATTACTAGAGCGGGGCTCGAACTATAACCTGGGGTCCTTTTAGAGAGGCGTGAAGAAGCATTTTTGCGGGCCGGCAAGGTGAGGATGGTTGGTGTAGCAGTTTATAACTACACACATCAAAAGTGTCTAGGGATCAAGCATTTTTATGCGGATTTCTTGAGATTGAGATGTGGCTTTGTAATAAATTTATGATTTTATAAATTTATATGGATCCTTTTTGGTGCATTTCATAATTTGAATCAGGAACTGTGAATCAAATTCGAGTAAAAGATGAAAATCAGCTGTCAATATTTTCCCTATAAAAACATACAACGCATTGAAGACATTATTAGTGCTACTGTTTCCCTACTACTGATTAAAACCAACGTTATTATGGAGCGGCGACGTCATTTAAGCAGGGAAGAAATGCTCAGAGCCGTGGGAATGATAGAAGCTGGTTCCCGGCAACGTACTGTGGCTTTAGCTCTGAATACAAGTCAGAGTGTTATCAGTCGACTTTGGACACGATACCGAAGCACTGGTACCGTGGCTGAGCGCCATGGAGGACGGTATCGCTGCACCACACGGAGACAAGACCGATACATTCAAATCTTAACTCGAAGAGCTCCAACAATAACCGCCATGATGTTAGCCGTGAGGCTTCATCACTCTTCAGGGAACTTAATTAGCGACCAAACAGTCAGAAACCGCTTGCATGAAGTGAACCTTCATTCCCGAAGACCGCTACGGGTACCACCTATAGCAATGCACAATCGTAGGATTCGATATCAATGGGCTCTTGAACACAGAAATTGGGCAGAAGAACAATGGCGTTTCATGTGCTTTTCTGATGAGTCTCGTTTTGGTATGAGACCGGATACAAGACGTATACGACACTGGAGAACCCCTGGACGCCAACAGCGATTAAAATCCTGCCAGGAAGTCCATCCTTATAGTGGTGGAACCATCATGGTATGGGCGGGTATTTGGATCGGCGGAAGAACTGAGTTGATTTGGATCAGAGGCAACCTCAACGCTCAAATTTATGCTGAGACGATTGTATCAGACGTCATCGTTCCTCTACAAGTGCAAATCGGTCCCTTATTTCAGTTAATGCATGATAATGCACGACCGCACACCGCAAGAGTTGTAAGACAGACTCTCGCCGCAGCTAACATCAATGTCCTGCCCTGGCCTGCTCAGTCGCCAGACTTGAACCCGATTGAGCATGCATGGGATATGCTACAGAGAAGAGCTCTGCCGAATATGGAGGGTATCCAGCCGCAAGAAGACCTTTTTTTGTTGTTGCAACGAACATGGGCGGCCATTCCACAGCGTGATTTGGATGAACTCATTTTGAGTATGCCAAACCGATGTTCTTGTGTTGTTAGTGTTCGCGGTAGAAATACGGATTATTAATTGTTTAAGTTACCCAATAAAATTTTAGAGAAAACTGTTATTTCAGTCTTTTTTTCGAACTTTTGTGTTAGTGGTTCAAATGTCAAAAATCCCTTTATTAGGAAAATGGCAAATTTCTTTATTAATGCAAAGGTGACTTGGTTTATCGTTACTGTGACAAACGAAAACACTTTATTTGATGAATCCTTAAAGAAAATTTTAATTAATATCAATCAGGAGAAAAGTTATTGCAAAAATATATGTTGATCCCTAGACACTTTTGATGTGTGTATCTTCGCGTTTGGACTTTATCACCACATAACATCAGGTGGGGTAGAGTCATTTTCCTACCTAGTTATTTATATAAAAAAAAACGTTGCTACAACAACGTGCACTATACAGAGTGACCGTGATTAAGTTCTTATAATTAAAATCTATAAGAGTAGGCTTTCTGTGTCAATTTATATTGTGACTATACGCAGCGTACACATTTAATCATCACATTTGGCCCTCGCGTTCCAATAGCGTTTATAAGCCGATGGACAGCTTGCAAACTGGACGCCTGGACAAACGCTCTGTGATCCAGGTCGCATTTGTAAGCGCCTGAAGCCACGCGTTTAACAAGAGTGTACATACGAGAGTATTAGAATTGAATTTGGACGGTCTGCTAAATAAACCACAGAAAATGAATCTCTCCTCCTCTGTCCATTTGTCCATATTTGCTGTAGTTGGGTATTTGAGAAAAACAAAGTGACTCATAGAATATTGTTGCACTGGTTGAGATTTTATTACTTTAAATTATGTTTATGTTGCTCGTACTCAATTATTTTTATTAAATTTTCCACAGACTAGAGATAATTACAGTTTTTTTTTGTTTTTTTTTTTTTTTTGTTGAAGTTCTCCCGTTTTAGGGAAGGCAAAGGGAACAATGCCCATACAGCCTAGTATTTAATTAAATTTATCTTCTTTTTGTTTTTACATTAGAATGTCGGTGTGACGCATTCTAATGTTTCTTGGAGTGTTTGGCACGAAATGTATCGAGTTGGCTTTTTCGATAAGCTTCTGTGAGGTAGTCAACACTACAATAAAATTCTCACGTCCACTTGACCGGAATAGCGTATATTTTAATGATTCCACTAATTCTTCAGTTACGCAGACAGTTGTTACACAAAACCACACCAATTTTATTTCACAATATCCACTATGAACGAATTTAAGAATAATTAAAATAAGACGCCAATCGCACTCGATGAAATCCCGCCAAAAAAAACAGTTTTTTTTGTGTTATTATGGTTTTTATTATTTTTTGCGCTAAGGCAAAGGAAAAAAACAACAGCATTTTTTATATTTTTTTATTCTTTGTGGTACTGTTTATCCGTGATTGTGTGTTTTTGTTTTTATGACTTCTTTTATTCACGTCAACCTTCGGCCCTGCCAGAATATCAGCGCCGCAGCGGCCTTAGTGTCGTTGTGGCATTGTGCTGAGGCAGGGACCTAGTTGACCCTATTCTGTTTTTTGTTTTTATTTATGCTTTGTTTGTTGGTCAATAAATTATTTCTTTCTTTCTTTCTTTCTTTCTTTCTTTCTTTCTTTCATACATCAGACAGGGGAATGTCTGTGTTACATTTTATTGTAACAAACAAAGCACCTCTATACTTTTTACCTACTTACTGATTGTAACTACTCAAACTACAAATGCATTTTGCACGTAGAAAACATAATATATAACCCAAGAGAGCCCTACCTCTCGGTTTTTCCGCTCACATTGGAGAACCCGTCTGGGGAAGTGACCTCCACCTTACAGATGACCACAGGAAAATAACACTACATCTTGGTGATGTTGTGTTTCTATCGGTGAAGAATGTTCCAAGGCTCTACGGCATGGGGTTGGGAATTGGGTTAGGGACCCTACCCCAATGCCATACCCCAATTCCCTACCCGAATTCCCTACCTCAATGCCATACCCCAATTCCCTACCCGAATTCCCTACCCCAACGCCATACCCCAATTCCCTACAGCGTGCCGTTAGGGACCCTAACCCAATTAAAATAACACTACATCTTGGTGATGTTGTGTTTCTATCGGTGAAGAATGTTCCAAGGCTCTACGGCATGGGGTTGGGAATTGGGTTAGGGACCCTACCCGAATTCCATTCCCCAATACCATACCCGAATTCCCTACTTCAATTCCCTACAGCGTGCCGTTAGGGACCCTAACCCAATTGCCGTGCCAAGTGTCGTACAAAATATCACTTGCGTCGTTGCCTACCCTAACATAGGGGAGGATATTTGGAGTGATATTTTTGTATCGCAAGCGTATAAGGCTATGGTGACCGCTTACCATCAGAAAGGCCATATGCTACTTTGCCACCCATTTAACATAAAAAAAAATCTCGAGCGAGCCCTGAGAATTTTGCGCGCATTTTGTATTTTCCATAAAAAAATACTGCCGCTACACACTCGGCGTGTGTAAAAACCGCCGTAAAATGCGCGATCGCGGCGCATAAATTGTTTCCGTTCTCGGTTTATGTCGCGAATTAAGTGTCTATGGCAGATTACACGATAAACGCCCCTTACGAAGACTCTCGCCTTTTGTTTTTCATAGACATGGGCGTTTTTGGTTTTGAACGCAAACGGATATTTATCGGATTTCAGATTTCAAAATCGATTTTAAAATCCGTTTTTAAATATCCGATTTCAGATGTGCTGAACTTAGCCAATTCACTAGTTTGTGTTATGATTTGGTTTTATTAGCTAACGACAATCACAAACAATTTTATTAATTGTAGGAAGCAAGGATACTCGTAGATATTCGCGATTTTCCTTCATGCTTTAAATCTAGGCTTAGGACTAGCAGAAAAGTTATGTTTACGGTTAAGAGTAAAACTATGATTTCTTTTTACATATTTTTTAGTATTTTTATTTGTTATTCTGTTTGTTTTTATTATTTTTCAAACCATTTACAAAATCAAACCTAATTACTTCACGTCCAAAAATGTAAGTTGCTCGACTTTTGATGTTTTTAGACGACATATCTTTTCAGTGATAAATAATCCCGCCTCAGAGAACAGCAATAGATTTCCGTAAACAGCAAATCGAAATCGGAGTTCCGAGCACGAAATCTTACTTCCGAAAACGAAAGCACGAATTTCGAATCCGATTTAGATTTGGATACTTGTGGTATTTGGTTTTGGTTCGGTTAGATTTCTGAAATCGGATTTTCTTGTTGAGAAATCGTTCGGTATCGATTTGTGTTTGAAATCGGATTTTGGATTCGTTTTGATATATCGGACGCATGCCTAGTTTTTCATCGTCAACTTAAAATGGATGTTTCGCCGTTACAATAAAGAAAATAATATAATACCAGACTGCTTTTTGTTCGATTCGCTAAGGAGATTAAGATTCTGTGCAATTCCTCTTAAGATCGAAACGGCGGGCGCGAGTCGAGATGAAAATCTGCGAGTTATAAGGTTCTTTTTAAAAATGGTATCCCCGATTTTGTGTAAGGAAACATACAAATAAGCTCCTGATCCTGTGAATCCAAAGTAAACGATGCATTCAATAGGAAAAGCATTAAATCCTGTGTTGATATAAGCGGCTTTTCTGGAGCGAATTGACAGCTACGGAGTTATAAAAAGTCTTCACCTGCAATACACAAAGCTTATGATTATTGGAGTTTACTCCTTAGGAATCGATTTGCATATATAAGGGGCCCGGTATGAGAAAAATGTGAGGAGTTAAAATCTATCGATGAATGACATTAATGACCTCGTTACGATTTTGTGCGCAACCTCATCAGCGCACCTTTCACTTTTAGCCATGGCAACGGATAAAAAAAATTAAGTTGTCACAAATGTCAATAAAATAAATAAACTAAAAATAGATAAAATCGGAGCAAAATTAATGAAAACAAATAAATAACAGAATATAGAGAAATGCCGGTAAGTGTCCAGCACTCTGGAATAGTGATTTTCAGTACAAATGGAATTATAATACATATTTACGAAATGATGACTAGTGTGTGCTATTTTTGAAATTGTGTGTTTTCAGAAAAACATAATAAAATATATGATGAATATCGCTGATATTAGATGATAAAATGTGTGACATGGAACCTATGATAGTCGAAACCATGGGACGATTCCTGAGGTATCTCTACTTGTAACCGACTTCTTCGGACTTGATTTTGTTTTGTGTCTGTTCAAAGACAATCGTTTTTAGAGTGTAAACTCCGGTCGTGCGTCGGAGCTGACACACACAATTTTTTTGTTTAAGTGTGTGTGTGTGCTTGACTCAGGAAGAGTCACATTCCGGCATTTCAGCTTACAAGCTATTGTAAGCAATGGACTGGGAAACTTTCAGGCTTGTTTCTGAACAATTCTATAATATTAACTTACACAATACATCTAAAGCAAATATTACTAGAAAAAATTCTACGCGGGCCAGGCAGCATACCTGCACCTATAGGTATAATGCGAAGAGAAGGCGTTGCCTTACAGCTTAGTAAGGGCTAGAAAGAATTCGACGCGGCAATAAGGGCCGCGGTAGCATAATAGTTAGTGCATTCGCTCGGATAGCGAAGGGTGCGGGTTCGAGTCCCGTCTGCTGCCTGGTCCGTGTGGGATTTTTTTCTAGTAATATTTTATTTAGCCGAGGAATATCGATATGAACTTCATCAATAAATTTCGATATGAACTTCATCGATAAATATTGATGAAGTTCATACCGATATTCCTCGGCTTTAACGACTAACCATTTTACTTGTCCCACCAAAACTAAATATACTGTAGCTACTTCAATTTTTGAAGTTATACTTCTTTAGGTGCGTTATGAAAAAATTATGAGAGTGAAATTTTAAGATGCGCACGCATCACTGTAACACAAAAGTAACATAATGAAGTTAGCCGCGGGCGCGTTATGAAAAAATCATGTGAGTGAAATTTCGAGATGCGCGCGCATCACTGTAACACAATAGTAACACCATGAAGTTGGCCGCGGCGCGTAATGAATGTTAGTGTCTAATAATGGTGGATTATAACCATTATTAGACATCTGTTCGAAAGGTACTTTGAACGATCCACGGAGCTCCATAAGATGATCGCGTTGTCAAAAACAATGTTGGCACGCTCGTCGCCTCTGATCACTGTTTTCATATTTATAATATTTATCCACATGTTTCTAGTTTCTATATAGACACAACGTGTTTTAGTTACTTACAAGTGCTAATTACATATGGACTAATAACTTAAATTCAGTAGTGATTTTAATTGAATATTTTGAATATTTATTTAATTTTTCAAATTAAAACTGAACTTAATTGACTATGTTAACTATCCTTTTCCAGTCCTTTTATTATTTTATTGTAATTATTAATTATTTGCATGCAATTAAAAAATATTTTTAATGATGCTAAAGAAGTATAACTTCTCACGCGCGTACATAAGTTACACGCATCCATTTTTTTCATAGTAAACTTTTTTTTTTTTTTCGATACTTTATACGAAAACAAGCATATATTCATTATCTATAACCATACTAGATATATAGATAGATAGATAAAACTTTATTCACACCAACATGCACACATACAAAATTGAAGACAAATTTTACAATTATATACTTAAATCCTTTAAAACATACAACAAATTATATTTATACAACTATACTGATATTTTCGTTTGCAGCAGCGATGCGAATGGGCGACAACTCAGCGTAACATTTACTCCGAGAGTAAATCGCTGATTTTCAGTACTACATACATACATATGACAATAATATGAATACTTTTGTATACTGCTTATAACAACTACCGGATATAACGTCCGTAGTTATTATGGTCCCTTCAATGTCGTTATATCCGGTCTCCACGGTAACACTAACTTTTGCTGGTGTTGTGTTTCTGCTGGTGAGTAGGGTTCTAAGACTCCGCGGGTAAAGGATTGGGTTCAGGCCGGCAAGGTGAGGATGGCTGAAGCGGCACTCTTTCTGTCGCATCATCTTCGCGACTGGAATCCACTCAAACTCATCATCAAGTGGGATGGGGATTATTGCTCCTCGTATAATCATCATCATCACTAGCTTATTAATGTCCCCACTGCTGGGGCACAGGCCTTCCCTATGGATGGAATAGGGAGATAGGGTCATGACCCATCACGCGTGCCCAGTGCGGATTGGTGGGTGCTAACGACTGCAGATGCAACCGGTAACCGGTTCATCATCTTCATCATCAGCCTAATTATGTCCCCACTGCTGGGGCACAGGCCTTCCCTATGGATGAAATAGGGAGATTGGGCCATGACCCACCACGCGGGCCCAGTGGGGATTGGTGGGTGCTAACGACTGCAGATGCAGCCGGGACCAACGGCTTAACGTGCCTTCCGAAGCACGGAGGAGGAGCTCGAGATAGTAAATTTTCGGTCACCCATCCAATGACCGACCACTGCGAAAGTTGCTTAAATTCAACGATCGCAGCGGAACGCGCTAACCACTTGCGCCATCGAGCTCCTCCTCGAGGTGACCGGTTACCGGTTTGTAATGTTAAAAGTTTTCTTTATTTCTTTTTTATTTTTTCGATTTATTGTAGTTATTTTGGGTACACTTGATAACAAAAAATTAGATCTTGCCAAACTGAGAACAGTTTGTTGGCAAGTAACTGCGCTAAAACTAATTACATCATAAGTGCACTACAATCTAAATAATACAAACACGACATATACACACCAGCAGCAATACGACAGTGAACCAGACATTATATATATCACACATAGCATTCTACATCACCGCAACAACATGTTATATAATATTCAGTAACATATTTTTCATATTAGATTTTAAAGATTTTTTTGTAAACTTAGGTTCTTTTCTAAGCCACGCCATTTCATTGTACTCAATCGGCTCCAAGTATCTATTTAATCTTTTACCATAGCAGTTTTTATTTTTAATTTACCGCCTCTGATATCTCTGGTGTTATACTTATTTGCAACAAGGATTTTAAACCTGTCGTCATAATAAAAATCTACAGCTAATTGATATTTGATTTTTAAATCTATGGGTAGTATTTTTGTCGCTGGATACAACATTCTATAGTTTCCTTTACAAATAGGTTGAAATAGAAAGGTGACATTGCCTATTTGCCATTAATCAGAACGCAATTTATTTTCGTAATAATGTCGGGGTGGTAATTATCATCACTGAGCGCTGGATTACAACGGAGGGCTAATCAAATAAGGCTTGAGTTTGTATAGAAGAGCCCAGACTCTATTTCTTCTTCGGTTAATGAATTGTATTCAGATTAATTGCAATGTCTGCTTTTACGTCTTCAGGTGTTGGTAAATTCTAGGTGTATTTACCCATTTACGAACTTATTTAAATCCTTTCATTAAAATTTATTATGTACGCGTTTATAATTGTTTGGAATTTCCACGCAAAACTATTTTGTAACTACAATTTTTTTGAATGCAGTATCACACGCTATTTGAATTTCAAAGGTATCACATCTTTGATTTAAACTTACAAAATATTTGTCTCAAAATTCTATAGCTAAGCCACGACTATACGAAACCAGTACCGGTGGTCGCTATCTGGCCCATTATTAAATATTTACAAAAGTATGTAAATACTAAAGTATATTGTAAGCGAATAACAACGATATTAAATACCCTAGATGCACCACGTGCGCTCAAAATGTATCCCAATCAAGAAGTGCTTGATTATCAAGCAGTTCTTGGTTCACAGTCATGCGCGCATCGTTGAAAAGTCAAGATGCCGTAGAGTTCAGTAAAAAAATGCAAAAAAATACTTATAGTACGTAAAGTGTCGTTTTTTGACAGGTATATAATCAATGTTTGTTATTTTAACGCATTTGGAGTAATGTTTTTAATACTTCTTTTCAACTGAGTTAATAGAAAAAAATGTAATATTTAAATATATGGTCGGTAATATAGCTGTCTCTTTTCCTCATAGTCCGTAACTGCTATTTTGCTAACAGCGCATTGAGAATTGCGCGTAGAGTCAAAAAAGGTAAAGTCTATATTCTTCCGCATATAGCAATAAGTCATAAAATTTTACGAGCTTGCATTTCGAACTGTCATAAATCTTTGTCATCATACGTTTTAATTAAGACCTTATGCAGTATGCGTTAATGGTGACTTTAAATGTTTAAATAATGCCTTATACTGTTTTTGACTACGCGATCATCTTACGGAGCTCCGTGCATCGTCCAACCTTGTACCTTTTGGACAGGTTTCGGCCACGATTCTGTTCGTGTTGGTGTATCTCGGGTATTTAATATCGTTGGCGAATAATGATGATAGTAACAAATCTCGAAGCAGTATGCATTTTCACAAACTTAAGGGGTTTCCAAATGTTACAATTTTGTAATATTAGTGATTATATTGGTAAAGGGAAGAAACAGTACCCTAAAGATATACAGTATCTTATTTTTTTACCGGCTTCGAGCAATGGTATGTTCAGTTTTATTTTTTTTTTTGACTCGAGAACCATTATCACGCCCTACGATTTTACATGAGGCGTTATTTGATTCATTGTGTTTGTTTAAGTGACACTAGGTACACATTATAATTTGTAAAAAATTAAATAAAACTAGTTTTTACGGGTTAATGCACGAAACTTTATTTATTTATTGACGTTTCGCAGCCTTTTCAGGTCTGCATCGTCAGAATAATGATTTTTTATTTAAAATTGTCGAGCTACCTTCGAAAGACTTATATTGAGCGTTCGGTTATTTCATTGGAAGATTTTTAAAATTTTTATTGTCTATGTATGAATTTATTATTTAATTTACTTAATAAAGTATTTTTATTTAAAATTCTTGTTTGTAATTTTGAGTTTATTTATTTGACCCTAACTACCGTAAACTACCACCGGTTCCAAAATTGGGAGACCTTCCTGAGAAGAACCGGCGAAACAAACTCAAGAGAGGCTTTCTATCTCCTTCTTATGTTAAATTATGCAAACAAAAAGAACTAATAGTATCTGATGGTCTTGCAGTGTGTGCTCGGGGTTGGGATTTTATCTCCTGTATAATAGGTTCCCAAGCTGGTGGTATATACCAACCATCTTCCCTATTGAAATTTGGATTTTTGTAAAAAATTGCTGATTGCTGGCGCCAAAATGAAACATGTTAAAAAATATTGTTTATTACCTTTGAAGCAGGGTATCAAAGTAAAGGTCTTTTAAAAACAATTCAGAAAATATAAACAGATATACAACTTATAAAATTTAAAAAAGTTAACTAAAACGTCGACAGTAAAATAGTAAATTTTAAGAAAATTTCACTAGATTTTTTTTACGTAATTCTTAAATTCATGATGCAGTAACCATTATGCTAGCGCGGCCCTAATTGTCCATGTCGGCGGGGACATCTAACAGTTTATAAACAAATTTCAAAAATGAAAAACCCCCAGTATGCCCGCCCCCCTGCGACTGCGGATGATCAGCAATCTTCAAGATGTTCGTAGCAGTGCAGCTTACCTTTCCACTAGTCAAATGCAACATGTTGGATCATGTGTCCACGTGTGCATGATGCAGTATGCGCAAAGCATTTTTTCCCCGTCATCGAAAAAAAAAGGTCGCTTTAAGGTCAAATTTAGATTTCTACCAAATAGTATACTTCTAATAGAGATTATGACTAACTTATTTATCAAAAAGTAAATAAAAATACGTATTTATTCTTTTTTCATATAATCAAAACTAATGTTTTGATATCCCAAAATTCGCCATTTCAAATCAATTTATATCTAATGATATATTGATTTGAAATGGCGCATGACATCAGATCTTAGTTTTTACTAAAGTGTAAATTTTTTCTTTGTAATTTTTTTAGTTGATTACCAAATGAAAAAATAAGTGTCCATTATTTTTTGATAATCTAACTGAAAGACTAAACAGAATTTCGTATAATTTCTCCGGTCATTATCCCTATTGTATTTAAGTTCTCCTGTCTAAGTTCCATCAGGTATTTATGTCTCAAACGCAGGCTATTAATAACGTTATTGTATAAAACATTTAGTTTTCTGCACATAGATATTTAAATTAGCATTTTGTAACAGTTTCAAATACATAATTTTAAATAGAAGCTTTTCTATTTAAAAAGCCGTGGGAATGATTGAAATAGCCCAAACCTAAGCTGTAATGTTTGAACATTTTGTGATATGCTTTTGAGTTAATTTTTAGGAGAGATAGGGCATAGCGGATTTGTAGCTCGAATAGGAGCGCCCGTCTTGGGAAGAAACTTTAATCTTACAGGAGACTTTAATAAAAACCTGTGGCACTCGGGGCCTGCCGCGGTAAAGCTATTGCATAGCATTTTTTATCAACTTATGCAATTTTAATTATTTATAGTTAATCTTATTTATGCAGTATTTTTTTTCTTTGATATTAATAGATGGCGAGGCAGGCCTTATGATATTTTATTGGGCAACCACAGCAAACAACAGCATTGCCCGGCGCCAAAATACTTCCACAAGCTCCACAGTTTACCACCAATAGTCCAAAAACTTAAATTACAATAGGGATGATGACGGGGTACAGTAAACGAAATTCTATTTAGTCCGTCAGTTAGATGATCAAAAAATAATGGACACGTATTTTTTTTCGGCAATCAACCAAAAAATGACAAAATTATAGCGCGTCAAAGTTTGGGAGTAGGGGCTCGTGACGTCACTTTTGAGTGAATTTTCTCTTGTAAGTGTACTCAAACGTGACGTCATGCGACTTTTCAAATCAATATATCTCTGCAATGTTTATATTATGTGAAAAAAGAAAAAATACGTGTCCAATACTTTTTGATAATCTACCTGATAAACGAAGAAAAAAATTAGTCATCATCCCTATTATAAAGTCTAAATAAAAGGGAGACCAATAAAAATAAGAACAGGTGCTGGGGTCTAAAACAAATATATATAAACAAAAAATACGGGATTTGAACCGACGACCGCGGTGATGCGTCGAACGTCGGTCCCGTGGCTAAAAATCAACACACTGCGCCGTTTAGATCGATACTGAAATGGCGAAAATTATGTTCTATTGGTATATGCACTCCCGTAAAGTTTTTTTCGTTACGGAATTTCTTGATTCGGTCGCCGCGCTCAAAGCCCGCGATAAAAGCTTTACAATAGCTTACAATACACTACCTTTTGGTGATGTTGTGTTTCTGTCGGTGAGTAAGGTCATCATCATCATCATCATCAGCCTATTAATGTCCCCACTGCTGGGGCACAGGCCTTCCTTATGGAAGGAATAGGGAGATTGGGCCATGATCCACCACGCGGGCCCAGTGCGGATTGGCGGGTGCTAACGACTGCAGATGCAGCCGGGACCAACGGCTTAACGTGCCTTCCGAAGCACGGAGTATCAAGATAGTAAATTATTTTTGGTCACCCATCCAATGACCGACCACTGCGAAAGTTGCTTAACTTCAACGATCGCAGCCGAACGCGCAAACCACTTGCGCCATCGAGCTCCTCGAGGTGAGTAAGGTGCGAGTGATGATTTTGGTCGTAAGCGTCTGGAGGTTATGGTGGCCGCTTACAATATACAGGTAAACATTGTAAGTTAAGCAAAATAGTCAGTCGCTTTTTTTTTTCCGACACCCACCAATTAGCCTAGCCCCAAAGTAAGCACTATAAGGCTTGTGTTATGGTATGCTTGGGTAACGGATAGAATACATATACTGTACATATATAAGTATATTTATATAAATACATATTAAACATCCATGACTGGAGTACAAATGCTCGTATTCATCACACAAACATCTGCCCCCACCGGGATTCGAACCCGAGACCTCTCGAGTCGGCGACAGCCATGAAACCCGGCGTACAAACCACTCGGCCACGGAGGTCGTCAAAAATTTTTTTTTCAAAATAGAGAGCTTTTATAAATAGATATCTTACGATGAAGAAACTATTTATAGGTTTGGGGACGAAATGTTAAAATAATCTCCGGGCGAAAGCGAGAGAGCCATTCACGTACACAGCCACAGGAAACGGCAGCCGATAGCAGAACATTATTTGATGCAACGAACGGCGCGGCGGTAACAAAGTGCTCTGAAGGATGAAAACTCACGGAGCGATTTCCGACCGCGTCCGACGCGGCTGCGAGACCGAAACTTGCGTAGAACGTGTAATTGTACAAAATACACAATAGCAAAGGAGAAGAACTTTTTGAAGTTATACTTCTTTAGGCGCGTTATGAAAAAATGATGAGAGTGAAATTTTAAGACGCGCGCGCATCACTGTAACACAAAAAATTAACAGCATGAAGTTGGTCGCTTTAGCGACCAACTTCATGCTGTTACTTTTGTGTTTACCGCACATTAAGAAAATCTACCAACAAAATAGAAATAGAATCTCTATTTTGTGGGTGCTAACGACTGCATTGTGAAGGCCTATCAAAAGTATTTATTAATCTGGAACAACGGAACCAAAGCGCGATTCAGGAGACTACAGCGCCATCTCTTGACCATTGGTGTAGCAGAACCAAAAACCACATCTTTATTTTTTGTAATAAAGTAACAGTTATAGGTATTCATATTTATAATATTTATCCACATGTTTCTAGTTTGTATATTCGGAATACGTGTTTGAGTTTCATACAAGTGCAAATCACATATGTTCTAATAAATTATATTCAGTAGCGATTTTAATTGAATATTTTGATTATTTATTTATTTTTTCAAATTAAAACTGAACTTTATTGACTGTGTCCTTTTCCAGACTTTTCATTAATTTATTGTATATAAAACTAGTTTTTACGGGTTAATGCACGAAACTTTATTTATTTATTGACGTTTCGCAGCCTTTTCAGGTCTGCATCGTAAGACCTGAAAAGGCTGCGAAACGTCAATAAATAAATAAAGTTTCGTGCATTAACCCGTAAAAACTAGTTTTATTTAATGAGTGATGTGCGTGAAAACCTAAGAAACAAATAATTTATTGTAATTAATTATTTGCATGCAATTAAAAACTAATTTTAAACGATGCCAAAGAACCCATTTTTTTTTTATATAAAGTTGGCCTATTTGATTCGCCGTCACTTCGATTTTTTTTCGAAATCGCGGCGCACGATAATAGTAGTGTGTATGGGTAGATGTCATATATATGAAAAAAAAATGACTTGTAGCCTGGTACCCCAAAATGTTAAGTTACCGAGATATTTGGAGCTTATTATCGACATAGTAATATATTAATATATGCGAACAACGGTGATCCTTAAAAATATACTTATTACAAGTCTATAGGCGCCAGATTGTAACCAAATAATTTATAAAATAATTACTGTTATATTTTTAGATTTTTTAAGCATTTGACTGCTAGATCTTTAAATCTAAAGAAAATATTTACTAGAAAAAAATCCAGGTGGACCAGGCAGCAGACGGGACTCGAACTGCACCCTTCTCCATCCGGGCGAATGCCCATTGCCTTGCATCTTAAGAAACACTAGCAAAAATTCGACACGGATATCAGGGCCGCGGTAGCATAATAGACAGTGCATTCGACCGGATAGCGAAGGGTGCGGGTTCGATTCCCTTCCGTTGTCTTCCGCGTGGATTTTTCTACTAAATATTTTCTTTAGATTTAAACATCTATTTATTACTTTTTATTTTAAGGCGGCTCGATAGACGCCATGTATGCCCGCTGAGTGCGCTGTTGTTCGCGGAAACCACTTCACCAGCGGCGGGCACGCGCAATTACCCGCAGACCGCAGACGCGTCGGGCGGCGTTCGATCTTCCTCTGTTAAGTTCTCGCAATTGCGGCCGCTGCGGGACCACAAGAAACTGCGGTCTCGTAAATCTTTATATATGTAATTCTTCTGTGAGTGTGTATGTCACTGAACTTCTCTTAAACGACTGGACCGATTTTGATGAAATTTTTTGTGTGTGTTCAAGGGGATCTGAGAATGGTTTAGATTCACAAAGACGTGTCGACAGGACAACGTCTGTCGGGTCCGCTAGTCTATATATAAAACTCAAAGGTGACCGACTGACAGTGATCTGGATGATACTGGACGGATCGGGCTGAAATTTGGCATGCAGGTAGGTGTTATGACGTAGCCATCCGCTAAGAAAGGATTTTGATCAATTCTACCCCTAAGGGGATAAAATAGGGAATGAAAGTTTGTATGTAACTTTGTCAATTTTAAACCGATCGGGCTCAGACTTTGCATGCAGGTATAAGAAGAATCATAGATGAATGTCATTGTGTATAATACAAGCCTGAGAACAAAAACTGTAGTCTACACTTCAGCTCTACGCCAAAGCGTAGCGAGAGCGGGCCGCTAGTTGTGAAATAAAACTAATCTGCGGCTGCCCGCGGCGGGTGCGGGCAAATACTATTCCGTGAGTTGTTCGAAGGCGCGCCGCCAGGGACGACATTGCGGCGCTGATAACACGGAACAAAACGCGCAACAAAACGCTCGTGGAGATATTCTTCGCCGGGACGATATCACGCTGCCTCAATGTTCAATCGGAATGAAATTTATGGCACAGAATGAGGCGTTTCAATAGAACAAGTAGGTGTTTTTCTGTTCTAATTTTGTAAAGAGGACATATTAGTATTTTTGTATTTATTTTTATTTATCTACTTTTATAGGTACTATCGCGGAATTTTGCGCTCTGTCACTTGGCGAACAAAATGCTTTGAACGGTTTTCTACAGTAGTTTTTACTACGCCCCGCCTTCGCGTCGGACGCGTCAATCCGGGCCGCCGCACAAAAGTAAGACGGAGAGCATTTCATTGATTGAATAATGAATTGAATTGCATTTGTTTTAGTTGTAATTTGTCATCTGCATCGTGATCGCGACAGCGCTATACGAAAAAGTAAGTACACCAACCAGCTATACATGCATATATCATATGGGACAATAAGGTGTCGGTGCAAGTCTTTCATTCAAGCCAATAACGGGTATACACAACATTAAAATTTATTGAACTGCCGAGAATGAAGTACACTCGAGAGCAATGAATCCGGATCACATAAAGAATCCTAAAAATCTTGCAAACTAAGAATGCTAGCTTACTGAAATGAATTGTGTTTAATAGATAATTAAATTTTCATGAAATGAAAGTAATTTTTATGAGTCACAACATTTTATTTGCAAATAAATAAAGAAAGAAAAAAACTGGCTGATCTCGCCTTAAAAGAAAAATAGCTAACATGACATTTTTGAATTTTTATACTTCGTTTTTATTTATTTACTCAAAATACATTATACCATTATAACAGGTATATAATACCTAATTCAGTACTGTAGTCGTCCTTTCAAACTAACAATAAATTCTTATTAAATAACATTAATTTAATTATTAACAATATTATTTCAATGTTGTAAACTTTATATGAATGACAATTAATATGTCAATAAGAATAAATAGGGAAGGCCTGTGCCCCAGTAGTGGGGACATTAATAGGCTGATGATGATGATGAAAAATACATAAAAGAAAAAACAATGTCAATGTAATAAAATGTCAATTAAAAATCTATAAAAATAACTTCAATTTAGGATGCATTACCAATTCGATTACAAATATTGTCAGTAAAATCTAAAATTCAGAATACATTTCTCAAAATAAATAAAAATATATTCCACTAAAAAGTCAATATTTTATTTAAAGCACAACACTTTTAAAGTTACTTTCGTAAACTCACTAATCGAACAAGTGAACAAATCGATAGACTCGACAACTACATTGAGCGTGTGTATTGTTCGCGTCAGAGGTGCGGTGGCTAGCAGGCGAAAAGTCGCGGCCGCCGGTGCCGCCACACGTATCTATCAATAAATAAATCTATCAAGAAATCCACACGTAGGTATCTATCAAGAAATATTCTCTTATTCCTCTGTTAGAGCAATTTTGTCCTCACGAAGCGTAATTGGGGGAGGGTGTCGATGTTTTACGCATCTCCCTAAATCGTCCCAAGGACCAACCAACCAACGTGTTCATTCAAGATTTCTTTCACATATCTTTCGCTAGTTAAAGAGCCATTTTCTATAAGCACGAGTTCTGTGCGGCTCTCAGAAGAAATTCCGGCCCACACAAGTACAGACCCACCAGCGTAGGCCACTTTTTCTTCGATGCATGCTTGCTTGAATCTTTCCCCATGTCTTCTTTATACTCTGTGTCTTCTATATACTCTGTGTCTTCTGTATACTCTGTGTCTTATATATACCCTGTGTCTTCTATATACTCTATCGTGCTTGTAGAGCACCCAGACCCACCAGTGTAGGCTACTTTTTCTTCGATGCATGCTTGCTTGAATCTTTCCCCAGGTTTCCTATATACTCTGTGTCTTCTGTATACTCTGTGTCTTATATTATATACTCTGTGTCTTCTGTATACTCTGTGTCTTATATTATATACTCTGTGTCTTCTATATACTCTATCGTGCTTGTAGAGCATAAATTTTGATTCGTTGGAGAACATTACTTTTGACCAATCATCAATAGTCTAATATAAGTGATTCTGGGCATGTCTTGAAATACAATACCCGCGCTCTAGTTTAAGACCGTTTGCAGGTCTTAATGGTTCAAGTTAGCCTCAGCAAGTCGTCGTCTTACTGCGCTGGCGAAGCTTTATTTTTGTTATTTTTTTTCATAGCGAGGTAGGCAAATGACTCTACCCCACCTAATGTTAAGTGGTGATAAAGTCCAAACGCGAAGATAATACAGCAGTTATAAACTGCTACACCAACCATCTTCACCTTGCCGGCCTGCAAAAATGCTTCTTCGCGCCTCTCTTAAAGGACCCCAGATTGCAGGAAAGGGAACACGTGCGCGGACAAAGAATTGGTTATTTGGTTTGATTGATAAAAGAAAAATGGAATTTCGTTTACTTTACCCCGTCATCGACCCTATTCTGTAAGATTGATTATTTCTTACAAACAATAATCGCAAACCAAGTTGGCGATAAGCTTAAGTAGGGATTAACTGATATAAAATTGTTTGTACACACAGGCGTAAGTGGGAAGGCATTAACCTCTCACCTGCCGGCAGGGGCCATGATCAATAGGCCCTTATGCCCTAACGACCTTTCTGTAAAACGACCTCTAGACTATAGGGCCCTGCTTCACTAAATATAGGTAAGAAACACACCTACATTACCATATAAGTAACTAAAAAGCTTAATATGCGAGAAACTCTCACATGATAAGTTTCATGCCATTGTAACTGAACAATAGGGGTGATGACGGGGTACAGTGAACGAAATTCTATTCAGTCCGTCAGTTAGATGACCAAAAAATAATGGACACGTATTTTTTCTTTGGAAAATCGACCAAAAACTGACAAAGTTATAGCGCGTCAAAGTTTGGGAGTAGGGGATCGTGACGTCACTTTTTAGTGAATATCCGCTTAAAAGTGTACTCAAACGTGACGTCATGCGACTTTTCAAATCAATATATCTCTGCAATGTTTATATTATGTGAAAAAAGAAAAAATACGTGTCCAATACTTTTTGATAATCTACCTGATAAACGAAGAAAATAAAATTAGTCATCATCCCTATTGCACGGAGCTTATCATGTGAAAGGTTCAATTATATATTTGCATTTAAAGTTAACTAAATATTATACACAACCAACTTGGAGCTCTACTCTCTTTCTCCGATACGAAAATTCGTCAACGAACGAATTTTTAAATGAAATTTCGACAGTGATTCTACTCTATTTCGTTTTCGAACACGCACATAAAGTTCGGAATCACAAACGATTTTCGTGATCGAATGGAATGAGTTATGTTTGTGAGTTCTTTTTATGTCCACGTTTTAGATTAGGTTTTTTACTTGGAAACAATATTTCTTTAATAAAATTATTGATGACATTAATATAACCTTGACTTGTAATGCTTTGACAGTGTGCCTACTAATTTGTAGAGTTGATACGATCAATTGTATGTCAAACTCAATTTGTCGTTCAATGCTTTAAAGTATTGGAAATGCAATAAATAATAAAAATTTGGTTTATTTGTTAATTTTACATGCTAAAAATTTTCCTCGCGCTAAGCAGCCTTGATTAAAAATACTCTAGCAGTCATTTCAGGTTTCATTAAAATAAAAATTCCAAAATAATTCGAGGTTACAATTTCAAACAATTCTCTGCCAAATTCAACTTTTAGTTCGATTTTTTTGTAAATTAAAGTAGACTTGGAGAATTTAATTGTCAAACTTTGTTATCGAATTTTTTTGGAAATGAAATTCATTTTTTGTTGAAGTAAAGTAGGCCTCCTGTCTATGTTTCCTTTCAAAGACACGTCAATTAGGTCATGCAAGAAATCAAAGGTAATGGTAGCGAACACAAAGTAAAAGAAATTCCTTAAAATAACTTACGTATTATTCTATATTAGCGTTTAATATTCTTTACTACCAAGATATTTTTGATAACTTTGAGTGCTTAGATATTGAATAGTTTACTCATGAATGTATAATAGTTAACTGAATACATTATATTATATTGGAATTGTGCTATTTAGATAATATCGACAGTGGAAAGGCAAAATGGCTTATACGCCACTTTCGTTGAAAATTTGTTATATATTTATAATAATTTTAATCAGATTTTTTTCTGCGTCGATCTGTTTATGTTTCGTGAAGAGTTGGGTACTTTTTTGACGCTTCATCACAGCCTATTAATGTCCCCACTGCTGGAACACAGGCCTTCCTTGTGGATGGAATAGGGAGTTTCGGCCATGATCCACGCGGGCCCAGTGCGGATTGGCGGGTGCTAACGACTGCAGATGCAGCCGGGACCAACGGCTGAACTTGCCTTCCGAAGCACGGAGGAGCTCGAGATGTAAGATTTTTGGTCACCCATCCAATGACCGACCACTGCGAAAGTTGCTTATCTTCAACGATCGCTGCCGAACTCGCTAACCACTTGCGTCATCGAGCTCCTCCTCCTCCCTTTGGCGCTTAAGCAACTCAATCCCAAGCAAACTGAAGGACTTCCAACGTATGGACGCCATCACAAATTCTTGGCTAATATCTCTGCCACAATAATCGCCACAATGTTGGCCAATGTGAAGGCCGCCAATAAATGTTGGCTGAGCTTGACCCAACGCGGGCAAAGGAAAACTGATGCAGGGCAAGTTCTATCGTCGAGACGTAGGGCCAATTCGAAGAAGAGAATGCAATGCATGTGGCCAATGTAGACAAGCTTTATGGAGCTGCTCATACATTGGTCAGGATCAGTTATTAAGGAAGAGGTGAGACAAATGTTGGTGACGACAGCGAGTGCCAACGAACGACACGCCAAATGCGGTATATACACTTTGGCGTCTTTACTTGCGCGTCGCGTCCTTTGCATGGCAAATTAAGCAAGCGATACCTACTGATGACAAGACAAGACAAATATGCTGTCTATACGTGGGTCTTCGCTCGACTAACATGTATAGGCGGTTTCATATATAGATAGGACCTGCTTTGTTCTCGACGCTGTTATGTCACGCCGAGCTGTAAGACACAAATCATAGCGCTTAATTGCCACGTGGTCGTGTGTTTGACTGAAACTGCTCAAAACTCTCTCCCTGAACCGCCAGAAATCCGTTAAAGCGAGAAGTTTAACAACACTCATTTGCTCCAAATTGTTTGCGGCTGTAAAATCTTTATGACTCTTGAGATGTAATTTAACAGACTCGTGCAACTAAAGTATTTTATTTTATTTTATGCACCTACAACTCGTTCTTAAGCCTTACGATTTCTGCCCGTAACAAAGGAACTTTATTCAAAGCCTTTTCTGCTTTGACTAAACTGGCTTTTAATTTATCTTCTTCAACTGAGAAGCTGATCATCAAATGTGCTATGTCAAGTGACTCTTTATAAAATACTAGCTGACTCGGCGAACTTCGTACCGCCCAGAAGTAATAATTTGCAATAAATTAAAATTGCGACTATAATTTGAGATTTAAACTATCCTATCTCTCAAGTTGGATCGAACTGCACATGGTGTGCGAATTTTATTATAATCGGTTCAGTGGTTTAGGAGTCCATTGAGGACAAACATTGTGACACGAGATTTATATATATTAAAATTTAAACAGATACACATATAAGTTTTCTCACAGATATTTTCTCCTTAAATGTACAAATTAGGACTCCATTTACTCGATCTGGATACTTTGGGGATTCATTCACTGTCAATGCTGCAATCTTGTGGAATAACCTGCCATCAGAAGTCCGTCTCTCGGCATCACTTGCTACTTTCAAAAATAAGCTTCATGAACATCTTTTACCAAGGTCCTAGTTTGCAACATATAACTTATGTGTGTAGTGTTTATCATGTTTATATATATTTATATATATACACTACATATATATATATATATATATATACTAGCTGACCCGGCGAACTTCGTACCGCCTTAGCGTAGCTTTGATGCACTACTTTATTTTGTATAGCTGACCTATCTTATGTATGAGTACCTATTTAAGATGCGATGTCACAGATTACCACAGATTTTTTGTTTTAAATTGAATGACGTTGACATTCGTTACGTTATATTTTTCAATCTTTCTGAGTGATTTTCTTTATTTTTGAAGTTATACTTCTTTAGGCGCGTTATAAAAAAATGATGAGAGTGAAATTTTAAGATGCGCGCGCATCACTGTAACACAAAAATTAAAGCGACCAACTTCATGCTGTTACTTTTGTGTTTACCGCACATTAAGAAAATCTACCAACAAAATAGAAATAGAATCTCTATTTAGTGGGTGCTAACGACTGCATTGTGAAGGCCTATCAAAAGTATTTATTAATCTGGAACAACGGAACCAAAGCGCGATTCAGGAGACTACAGCGCCATCTCTTGACCATTGGTGTAGTAGAACCAAAAACCACATCTTTATTTTTTGTAGTAAAGTAACAGTTATAGGTATTCATATTTAAAATATCAAAAGTATTTATTAATCTGGAACAACGGAACCAAAGCGCGATTCAGGAGACTACAGCGCCATCTCTTGACCATTGGTGTAGTAGAACCAAAAACCACATCTTTATTTTTTGTAATAAAGTAACAGTTATAGGTTTATAATATTTATAATATTTTATTCATATTTATAATATTTATCCACATGTTTCTAGTTTGTATATTCGGAATACGTGTTTGAGTTTCATACAAGTGCAAATCACATATGTTCTAATAATTTATATTCAGTAGCGATTTTAATTGAATATTTTGATTATTTATTTATTTTTTCAAATTAAAACTGAACTTTATTGACTGTGTCCTTTTCCAGACTTTTTATTAATTTATTGTAATTACTTATTTGCATGCAATTAAAAACTAATTTTAAACGATGCCAAAGAAGGATAACTTCTCACGCGCCTACATAAGTACACGCATCCATTTTGTTTTAAATCAGGTTTTGGTGAACATTTGGTTCACTGGTTTGCTAGTTTTTATTTGTTTTGTTTTATATATTGCTGGCACATTACTGCTCTATCTCTGTTAAACTATCCTTTGACTTAAAGGTCGTCTGGAAGAGATCGCTTTCAGCAATAAGACCCCCATTCCCACCATAGTTTACTATCTGTTTTGTAAGTCCTTTAATTATGTATTTGTGAGTAATAAAGAGTATATCTATCTATCTACAATGTCCACCAGCTAACCAGCTGTGCACAAAATACAGACGAAGCGGTGCAAGCAGACAAGCGAGCGCCCGTTTAAAAATCGCGGCACGTTTAGTTCACAACTAATGATGATTATTTATCTTGGTTAATTGCGACCGCGACGCGGCGGGTGGCGGCCTTACACTTCCGAGAAGACCAACAATTAAGTACTTTTGACACCGCCAACCTAGCTACTTTCCATTTATTCTCCTGTCTAAAATAAAACAGAGAGAAAATTTTAAACATGTTCAAAGGCAAGGGCGCGGCGCTTTCGCTTGTAGTCGAATAACGTTTATAAATTTGTGTTTAATAAAAATAATAGTTGAGGAGCTCGATGGCGCAAGTGGTTAGCGCGTTCGGCTGCGATCGTTGAATTTAAGCAACTTTCGCAGTGGTCGGTCATTGGATGGGTGACCAAAAATTACTATCTCGAGCTCCTCCGTGCTTCGGATGGCACGTTAAGCCGTTGGTCCCGGCTGCATCTGCAGTCGTTAGCACCCACCAATCCGCACTGGGCCCGCCATCCATAGGGAAGGCCTGTGCCCCAGCAGTGGGGACATTAATAGGCTGATGATGATGATGATGATGATGAAAAATAATAAATAAATATTTCCAACATTCACACCAATTTTAGCCTAGCCCCAAAATAAGCACTGTAAGGCTTACGTTATGAGATACTTGGGTAACGGATAGAATACATATACTGTACTTAAATAAGTATATTTATGTAGAAATACATATGAAACATCCATGACTGGAGTACAAATGGTCGTATTCATCACACGAACATCTGCCCCCACCGAGATTCGAAGCCGGGACCTCTCTATACTGCTCTTGTATGTATTGTGGTGTTACTGTGGTTTTCTGTAAGGTGGAGGTAATTCCTCAGATTGGCGCTCCAATTCGAATGGGAAGGAGCGAGCCCTACCTGAGCAAATGACTCTACCCCAACTGATGTTAAGTTACGGTGGAGTACAGACGCGAACACAGTTATAAAATCAAAAATCATTTATCCAGCTTAGGCTTTTACAAGCACATGCGAAAGTCGAAAGCTACGCCATCGGTTCGCATAACTACGGCAGGAGACTTTGCACCGAGTAGGACCGGCAAGAAACTCAGCAAGGGCTGCTTTTTTCTCCCTGTTTTATTTCATACAGTGCCGTCAAATTAAAAGTTGACATCTTTGATGTGTTGAGGACAACTCCCATTAGATAATCTCAAATAGGTAACAATAAATAATCAACAAATTTACTAAAGGAAAGTCCCAAAATAGCAAGAAACAATCTTCAAAACAAATTGAATAAGTATATGAATGGGAGTAAGTGCAAGGTTCTGTTCAAAACACTTTTTAAAGCCCCCAGTTTTAATATCACTTTTGAAAAATTATCTACAGGTAAAATTGCAACCAGGCCGTTTTTTCATTCAATTATTGCTTTACAGTATAATATCCTTTTTACCTGACTGCGCAATGCAAGAGCGCGAAGCTCAGACAGGGTATAGTGTTTACCAGTCTATATATGTATGTTTGTTCCTTTGTGGCACACTAGAGACCGAACGCGTGGACCGATTTTGATGATTTATACACCAATCGATTCGTTTTAATGATGGGAGTACTACTAAAGATATTATATTAATCAAAATTCAATGTGGGAACAATTAGGGGCCATATTGTGACAAAGTAAAAAAAAAGTTGACGAAATATGTCGAGTGGGGTATCATTGTTTAGATAATCGAAAATCATAATTAGGTTCCTTACACCATTTTTTATTTTATATAACTTTTTAGGATCTATAACGATTTAATGTTGCATATCAACCACTTGCGCTTTTAATTGAAATCTTACGTTTGTATATTTGAAGTATAATCAAGCAGTCGGGTTTTTAGATTTTTTAAAATTTACCTTTTTTTTTGAGCAAGCAATTCTTAATGTGCAATTTAAATTTATAAAGGGGCAAATAAAGAATATCATTAGGAATATTATTATAGAATGTTACATCAGCAGTTTCACCTAGCCATCCTCTCCTTGCCGGCGTCAAAATGATTCTTCACGCTTCCTTTAAGGATCCCGGATTGTGAGACGGAAGGAACACGTGAGCGGGCAAAGCATTCATGTTGCCTTTTTTGATAGACTAGCGGCACGGTAATATTATCTATACAGTATTGTGACTCCGCACTGTCCTTGAAAATAAATGCCTACACCGAGCGCTGCGTTGGCACGCGGTAGGGCCGCCAGCCTACAGTATTTTATGTAGTTTTATTTTTAACGCGAGTGTAGGTAGATTACTCGTTTGTCTCTTTTTCATTCTAACCACTGATTTATATATTATTCCAGATATTTAGCCCGATGGAAAAACCGAAATACCTAAATATTAGAAACAAATAACGTACTAGTAGATAGGTATATAAAAAATATTCTATGAAGGTAAGACACCTTTCCAATATTTCAGGTAATTTAAAAAATGATATCTCTGGGTGTGTTATTGAAGAGTTCAAGCAACCAGAAACAACAATTGTGCTGTTGTACGATATTGATCGTCGTTTGTTCTTTTCCATACTAATTTATGTAGGTATCTACTTAATTAAATCAAATATTTACAATACAAAACGCACGTTTAAGCACGGCTAACTGCATAAAAAACAATTCAGACCGTTCGGTCATTGTTGCGGCGCGGCGGCGCATTCGCGACTGGGTGCACGCCGAGAGCACATCGAACTCGAGTGGCGTAGGTATGACTCGCTTTCCGACCGTTTGTATGAAGATAGAATACTGTATGATATTATTACCGTGCTAGCGGCCCGCCCTCGCTTCGCTTCGGTGTAGACTACAGTTTTTGTTCTCAGGCTTGTATTATACACAATGACATTCATCTATGATTCTTCTTATAACTGCATGCAAAGTCTCAGCCAGATCGGTTTAAAATTGACAAAGTTGCATACAAACTTTCATTCCCTATTTTATCCCCTTGGGGGTATAATTGATCAAAATCCTTTCTTAGCGAATGCCTACGTCATAACATCTACCTGCATGCCAAATTTCAGCCCGATCCGTCCAGTGGTTTGGGCTGTGCGTTGATAGATTACTATGTCAGTCGCCTTTGAGTTTTATATATATAGATTTAGTTTTTACAGTTTTTTGAAGTATTGACATATTTATAATTTTTGCTATCAAAATTGTTATTGTGTTCTTGTAGTCTTTGTCTGTTATCTGCTTTGATGTTATTTTCTGTATTACATTAAAATAGTGTAAATAAACCCATTTATTTTCCATTTCACTAGCTTTCCGCTCCAATTCCATTTGCAGATAGCGCGACAACCAAATGAGTGACCAAATCTTTTTCGCATTAGAATGCCTAGTGGATTTTTTTAATGAATGTAGTCATTCAAATCGTAGCCATTGCTTTAATTTGTGTTCTCATAATGTATTATCATTTATCAATTCTTTAAAGAAGAAAGTATACATATTTCTGTGCCCACAAACTTTCATTACGTAGTCAGTCAGAAGAAATGCTAATAATAGACATTTCATTTCGAATGAAGCAATGAAAATATACCGTCTAATTTCAGCATTAATCTCAATCTCAAAGATATACCATCTTTCAATTTCACTTGATATAAAGGGGTGACCTTGAATTCAGTAGCTTATTAGTAATAAAATTCTAAAGTAGATGTGAGCTTAAAGGGTTCATAAAATATTTACTTATATACTTCGTTATGTAGGCAATATTGGCACATATCAGAAATGTTATCTCATGCGCGTTTAACAAAGTCTCACATTATTCGAATACATTTAAGTACTTATATTAAGCTTTAATATTAATGTGTTTCATTTTTATTTATATTGAAGTTATACTTCTTTAGGCGCGTTATAAAAAAATTATGAGAGTGAAATTTTAAGATGCGCGCGTGTTAGATAATATACACATAAGGTCATTAACAAGCTAAAAACAAAACATCAAGGCGGCTGTATAATTATTGTACACTTAAAAATGGTTGATTCAGTGATGTTATTGCTGCTTCAATACTCGTACTTGATTTTTGTAATGTAGGTTTTATATAAAATACTGTGAAAATCTATTGCTAGCACTAAATTACATAATTTAATAGAATACTTCATAAATTGCGGGTAGTCAGCGAAATCTTTGTACACGTGTTCTGAACGGCCCGATGACGTTAGTTGTTTGTCGCTGCCTTTAAAAGGCCGAGTTTCAACCTTTGCGGGGCGATTCTGTATCGAGCCATCGGACCGAGCGGAGCTCTGAGTTAAGTAATCATTTTCATATTGTTGTTTATAACTTTTATCGGAATTATATTTGTATAATATTGTAAGTCATAATCTAATAAGGAAATTTATTTAGATTAATAAAATGTATGAGTTTACAATTACAAAAAGCTTAAAACTACCTAATATCTAAAAATAATATACAATAATATATCTTTGCCATTTACAATAGAAATTACTTCTGTAATCTTAAAAATTAAAATAAGAGATTATTTGCGAGTAAAGATTTTATACTTTGTTTTGGTATTTTAATTTTAATAATCAATAAATAGTGTACTTTAAACATTTAATAATTTTGAAAGTAGTGATTTCCCTTATAAAATAAAGAAATCTGAATCTATTGAATAGTTTTATTTCCATTCCATTTGCTTTTATTGCTTTATATAAGTTTCAAAGTGTTTATAAAATTAATTATTAATGCCAATGCTAACACGCGCATCACTGTAACACAAAATTTTCATGCTGTTACTCGTGTTTACCGCACATTAATAAAATCTACCAACAAGATAGAAATAGAATCTCTATTTAGTGGGTGCTAACGACTGCATTGTGAAGGCCTATCAAAAGTATTTATTAATCTGGAACAACGGAACCAAAGCGCGATTCAGGAGACTACAGCGCCATCTCTTGACCATTGGTGTAGTAGAACCAAAAACCACATCTTTATTTTTCAATGTTACTTTTATGTTATTATTGTAATAAAGTAACAGTTATAGGTATTCATATTTATAATATTTATCCACATGTTTCTAGTTTGTATATTCGGAATACGTGTTTGAGTTTCATACAAGTGCAAATCACATATGTTCTAATAAATTATATTCAGTAGCGATTTTAATTGAATATTTTATTTTGATTATTTATTTATTTTTTCAAATTAAAACTGAACTTTATTGACTGTGTCCTTTTCCAGACTTTTTATTAATTTATTGTAATTAATTATTTGCATGCAATTAAAAACTAATTTTAAACGATGCCAAAGAAGGATAACTTCTCGCGCGCCTACATAAGTAGACGCACCCATTTTTTTTCTCTTGTAAGACAGTCTTATTACAATGAATGAATATAGAATACGATGAGGAGCTCGATGGCGCGGGTGCTTGGCACTTCGGCTGCGATCGTTGAAGTTAAGCAACTTTCTCAGTGGTCGGTCATTGGATGGGTGACCAAAAATCTTACATCTCGAGTTCCTCCGTGCTTCAGAAGGCACGTTAAGCCTTTGGTCCCGATAGCATCTGTGCCCTAAGTACGAGTTTGAGCTCACGAAAACTATCATAGCTTTCGTAATTGTAAATTATGATTCTATGTCCATTTTGGTGAAAAGTAACCAAATAGTCTTAAAATTTAAGAAGACGCAAACGATTTAAACACTGTTTATTTGTATTAAAACTAAAACAATAAAATCAGTACCCTTAGTACGACTGCGAGCTCACGAAAACTATCATAGTTTTCGTAATTGTAAAACTGGTACTAACTGTACTGCAGTCGGTAGCACCCGCCAGTCCGCACTGGGCCCGCGTGGTGGGTCATGGCCCAATCTCTCTATTCCATCCGTAGGGAATAATAATAATAGTGTATTTGTTTCTTAGGTTTTTTTACCACTCATTTTATTTATCTATTGACATTTCGCAGCCTTTGCTATTCTAACGATGCATTCCTTCAAAGGATGCGAAACGTCAATAAATAAATAAAATCAGTGCATCCAACCCGTTGAAACTTGTTTTATTTATGCATAATAGTAATAATAAATGTAAATATATAATACACTAGCTGACCCAGCGAACTTCGTACCGCCCTAAAAAAAAAAAAAATGGTTGCCTGTAAAGTCGGTTTTACGGGCGAAGATTTTACGTGACAACGTCTTTTTCTCGGTAGAATATTTATTGATATGAATATAATTAAATTGCACAATAGGAACAAGGAATTGAATGAAAATAAGAATTGCACAAATTTTAACTATAGAAATATATTTTGTTTACTAAAACATTGTACATGTAAACTTAAACTCATCGTAACGTTACCGAGCGTTACACTTTTTCATAAGTGACTCCCAGCCGCAACCTAATTTAAGACGTTGTCACGTCAAAATAGGGGTTGTCCAGCGGACAAAATTGTGAATCTAAACCATTCTCAGATCCCCTTGAACACACACAAAAAATTTCATCAAAATCGGTCCAGTCGTTTAAGAGAAATTCAGTGATATACACACTCACAAAAGAATTATATATATAAAGATTTTCAACTTCATAAACCTCATAAGTACCTGAGCGAGTGAGTGAACTTATGTAATAGGGATATTTTTTCTTCGTTTCTGAGGTAGATTATCAAAAAGTATTGGACATGTATTTTATTCTTTTTTCACATAATATAAACATAACAGAGATTTATTGATTTGAAAAGTCGCCATGACGTCACGTTTTGGTACAATTTTCACTTAAAAGTGATGTCACGAGCCCCTACTCGAAAACTGACGCGCTATAACTTTGTCATTTTTTGGTTGATTGCCCAAAGAATCATCAATTGACAATCAATCATCTAACTGACGGACTAAATAGAATTTCGTTTACTGTACCCCGTCATCACCCCTATTAGTCTACAAAAAATGATTTGACGTAGACCGACAGACGACCTGCAGAATTCGTCACACATTAATATAATGTTCAAAGAATTTTTAAGACGAGCAAGTTTTACATAGCGCGTTTCCGCTCGAATTGGAGTGTCCTCTTAGAAAATAATGGTCGCTAAAGCGACCAACTTCATGCTGTTAAAATTTTGTGTTACAGTGATGCGCGCGCATCTTAAAATTTCACTCTCATAATTTTTTCATAACGCGCCTTAAGAAGTATAACTTCAATAACACTACCTTTTTGTGATGTTGTGATTCTGTCGTTGAGTAAGGTTCCAGAGTTTTACAGGGTAGAGGATCGGGTCAGGGTGGCAACGGCGCCGCGGGGATCCCTAGCTGGCCGCAGCGGCAGCGCATTGTGCCGTGCCGGCCACCGAGGGATCCCGTGACGCCCCCACGCGCAGGCCATCCCTGCGATACCTCGGGAGACCCCTGCCGCGGAGCCCCGGCTAGGCCGGGAGGCTGCTGGGTGCGGAGACGCGGAAGAATCCCTAAACGGGGATCCCGCGGTTTCGCACTGAGCAGTTTAGAGGGTATTCGCAGGGTTTTTAGCGGATATTATGCCGCAAAACGCCCGTAAGAGTTACGGGGTCCTCAGTGGGCAGCCACTGTAGTAAGGTTCAGTGGGGCGGCTGCCTCGCAGCTAAAGGCTAGGAAAATTTCGACGCGGCTAATAGGGCCGTGGTAGCATAATGGTCAGTGCTTTCGCCCGGATTGCGAAGGGTACGAGTTCGAGTCCCGTCCGCTGCCTGGTCCGCGTGGATTCTTTTCTAGTAAACTTTTCTTTAGATGTAGCAGTTAAATGCTTATAAATAAATAAAAACATGATTTTTATGTTGGTAACAATTTCTTTTAACATAAAATATATAAATGCAATTAAAAGAAGGTAGGAATATCTTAAATCTAGCGCAACGGAAAAAATCCTTAATCCGTGAATTTGTAGATACATCATAGAAAAGGAAATTATAGCAAAACAATCATTGGTTTTTCTCTCACCAAAGTGATTTCGTAGCTCGTCTTGGCTCCGAAGCAGAAAACAATTTCACCAAAATGGAATTACAATTACGTTCAAGGATAGTACTTGTTAAGGAGCGACGGCCGGCGACCTAGCCTTGCGTCTTAGTGTTACTCTTAGAACAGTAAACAAAGCTTTTATACAGACGAACTTTTGACGTGACAACGTCTTAAATTAGGTTGCGGCTGGGAGTCACTTATGAAAAAGTGTAACGCTCGGTAACGTTACGATGAGTCTCTCGTGTTAAGTTTAAGTTTACATGTACAATGTTTTAGTAAACAAAATATATTTCTATAGTTAAAATTTGTGCAATTCTTATTGACGTGACAACGTCTTAAATTAGGTTGCGGCTGGGAGTCACTTATGAAAAAGTGTAACGCTCGGTAACGTTACGATGAGTCTCTCGTGTTAAGTTTAAGTTTACATGTACAATGTTTTAGTAAACAAAATATATTTCTATAGTTAAAATTTGTGCAATTCTTATTGACGTGACAACGTCTTAAATTAGGTTGCGGCTGGGAGTCACTTATGAAAAAGTGTAACGCTCGGTAACGTTACGATGAGTCTCTCGTGTTAAGTTTAAGTTTACATGTACAATGTTTTAGTAAACAAAATATATTTCTATAGTTAAAATTTGTGCAATTCTTATTTTCATTCAATTCCTTGTTCCTATTGTGCAATTTAATTATATTCATATCAATAAATATTCTACCGAGAAAAAGACGTTGTCACGTAAAATCTTCGCCCGTAAAACCGACTTTACAGGCAACCATTTTTTGTATGATGTAAAGGAACTCTTTGCTTTCAACGCCGACTGGAACTTGACCGGTATTTTCTTTAAGGCACGTAAGCTGCTACACTTACTTAACATATTGTCGTCGCTATCCATTTAGTTGGGAGGCAATGTATTGGATAACAAGCTAAAATATTAATTGAATTAAAATCCCACATACTTTTTTTTCATTCAATTCCTTGTTCCTATTGTGCAATTTAATTATATTCATATCAATAAATATTCTACCGAGAAAAAGACGTTGTCACGTAAAATCTTCGCCCGTAAAACCGACTTTACAGGCAACCATTTTTTTTAATATTAAATATTACTTTATGCATAACATGTCTTAATTCTGTAACTCGTCTATGAAAGCCTTACTTTACCTGAATATTTAAATGGAAAATAATTATAATTTTTATTTTTTTTAAAGCATGTAACTGCTTGATGTTTAAATCTAAAGAAAATATGACTAGAAAATATTCCACACGGACCAGGCAGCAGACGGGACTCGAACCCGCGCCCTTCGCAATCCGGGCGAACGCACTGACCAATTATGCTACCGCGGCCCTCACGGACCGCGTCGAAATTCCTCTAGCCATTCTTAAGCTGCAAGGCAGCGCCATCTCTTTGCATTATAGGTAACCCACAATGTCAAATGAATACTTATAGAAGTATTAAACATTTGAAAGAAGAAATAGCAATTACAGTTATATTTTTTTAAAGCATGTAACTGCTTGATGTCTGAATCTAAAGAAAATATAACTAGAAAAAAAAACCACGCGGACCAGTCAGCAGACGGGACTCGAACCCGCACCCTTCGCAATCCGGGCGAATGCACTGACCAATTACCCTACCGCGGCCCTTACGGACCGCGTCGAAATTCTTCTAATAAATTGTGGGTTACCTATAATTCGAAGAGATGGCGCTGGCTTGCAGCTTAAGAATGGCTAGAAGAATTTCGACGCGGTCCGTGAGGGCCGCGGTAGCATAATTGGTCAGTGCATTCGCCCGGATTGCGAAGGTTGCGGGTTCGAGTCCCGTCTGCTGCTAGGTCCGCGTGTTTTTTTTTCTAGTTATATTTTCATAAGATTCCTTATTGTCTATGGTTTTTCTTGGCGCGTTTTATTAGTTTCATATACCACCATCTTAAGCAGCTGCACGCAGACATCAAATGGCAGAATATAATATAGAGATGAGGAGCTCGATGGCGCAAGTGGTTAGCGCGTTCGGCTGCGATCGTTGAAGTTAAGCAACTTTCGCAGTGGTCGGTCATTGGATGGGTGACCAAAAATTTACTATCTTCGTGCTTCGGAAGGCACGTTAAGCCGTTGGTCCCGGCTGCATCAGCAGTCGTTAGCACCCGCCAATCCGCACTGGGCCCGCGTAGTGGGTCATGGCCTAATCTCCCTATTCCCCAGCAGTGGGGAGATTAATAGGCTGATGATGATGATGATGATAAATACAGAGATCCGTACTTATAACTACTTTTTATTTAATGTTATTTGTATAAACTAGACTGACTAAAGTAATTATAACAACATTTAAGATAAAATTAACATCATAGAGCGGTCCGGGCCAGTGTTAAAGCGGGCGGCCATTACCGCGCCTCCGACGTTAACAAGAATAAATGCAAATTTGAGCGGCTTTGTCGCCTGTAATTAAACTGTCCGAGGTGTTTCGCTGACGTCACTTCCTTTTGAAGCGGGAAGACTCCCTCCCCCTCCCTTACATTGCCTTCATCTCCCCACAAGACTATCAATCTTTCCTTTAGAATCAGTTATGGAGGCGTCATACTATGTAGTATAATGAGCGCTGCTGCAAATGTAAACCTGTTTATTTTACATAATATTGTCGTAAGAACGTAAATGAGCAGCCACATAAAGTAAATGAATCAAATCGTCGTCATGTCACTAGACGACGCCATTTTTTTTTACAACACACACCGGTTAGCCTAGCCTCAAAGTAAGCACTGTAAGGCTTGTGTTAAGCGATGCTAGGGTAACGGGTAGAATACATATATTGTACATTTAAGAGTATATTTATATAGAAATACATGACTGGAGTACAAATGCTCGTATTCATCGCACAAACTTTTTTTTTAATATTGTTATTTTTTTTTGTAAGGCTAAGGATGGTGAAAGACATTCAGCCTACGTTGTTATTAGCTTTTTTTTTTATGTGTGTGGTTGTTTATTTTACTATTGTTTAAAAATAATAATCTGTGTCGTCAACCTTAGGCCCTGCCAGAATCATCAGCGCTGCAGCAGCCCTGGTGTTGCCCTGGCAGGGACCTAGTTGACCAAAAATTTTTTTTTATTATTTTTATCAATACTTATCTTCTATATACGAGTATATAAAAATGAAACCCGTTTTCCGTTGTCAGGACATAACATAAAAACGGCTTGACCGATTTGGCCGATTTTTTTTTTGTAGTTTTCTAATACTCTGTACAAGGTTCTTACGGAAAAAAATATAAAGAAAATCTCTCAGAAAGATTTTCAAGAATCAATTTAAAACAAAAAAATCTGTGGTAATCTGTGACAGGAACAAACACTTATTAGCAAACAAAAAACTTCTTAGTCTTTCAAACAAAACGAACTTTATCAAAAACTTAATAAAATTATTGTGAGCGCGGTTATCTACTAGCTGACCCGGCGAACTTCGTACCGTATAGTTTATCAAAAAGCATTAGAATAGAGAGAAGCAGTGAAGAGTATAGAGGCTATTAGTTGCTTTCTAGAGCGCGCGTGGTGTTGAGCTCAGTGTTTACTTCAAAATGCAAAGTTGTTCAATAGCGATTTGTAAAAATATGAGTGAAATTGAACCCTATGGAATAAACACTATTATGAAAATATATATGTTGTTTTTTATTTAATAAAAAGTAGTAAAGTCCTCGGGTATAGCGAGACCAGGGAAATAAGGATTCATTTTTATATGGAGGATATTATAGATTCCAGTTCAATTTGAATAGGTACTCATACATAAGATAGGTCAGCTATACAAAATAAAGTAGTGCATCAAAGCTACGCTAAGGCGGTACGAAGTTCGCCGGGTCAGCTAGTGGTCAATAAAATTTATTTCTTTCTTTTTTTCTTTCCCCACCGGGATTCGAACCCGTGACTTCTAGAGTCAGCGACACCACGAAACCCAGCGTACAAACCACTCGGCCACGGAATTCGTCAAAGTCTTTTGTTAGTAGTTAAGAAAATGCTACGTCACTTTTGATTGGTGTCATCTCTGAGCTCTAGAGCCTCTTTCGATTCTGTGCCCTTAGCACGAACCAATCGAATTCGAATAGTTTGCGAGTGCGAAATGTTTTTTTTTTTAATTTTCAGTTTAATACTTACGATCCGAAAATTAAATTGAGGTGATGTAGAACACTGTAAGAACTGCATCATGGTTTCCTAAACCCACTAAAATTTTTAGGGCTTCGTACCCAAAGGGTGAAAACGGAACTGCTGTCACTGTGTCGTCTGTCTGTCTGTTTGTATATCACGGGTCTCTAGGTCGTAAACGAAACGAGTTTCAGAACTGAAATATTTGGTTTTTTATGTAAAATGCTTGCCCAAAACCGAATGTTTAGTTAAAAATTCAATTTTAAATTCCCGTACATGAGAAGGAGACAGAAAATAGGTTTTTTTTTTCTTTATTACCCCATCATATGACACATCGTTGTCTAGAAACGGTTAAGCAGATAGCGCCCAGCTGCATACTATGCTAGCATGAAAGCTGTCTAAGCCACAGCGTAAATCAGGAGAGGCGCGGCGTATATATAACGCGTGGCAAATTCGAGCGCGACCACGGAGCCGTGGATGAATCTTTAATATGATATATTATGTATATATCTTGTGTATATATGTGTATATATATGTATACTGTATATATTTAAATATTAGTGTGTTTTGTTTGTATGTATTATACTATTGTTATAGTATGTATTAATATATGTATCTATGTTAATTTGTATATATATTCGTATTTAGCTTTATACCGCCGTTCGTGTTTTTCATTTTTCCCAAAGGTTGACTGGGAGAGAATGCTTTTAGCATTAAGTCCGCCATTTGCACCAATGTTATATATTTATATTTTGGTCAATTTTAAAAATAAATAAACAAAGTATGTGTTTCTATATAAATATACTTATAAATGTACAGTATATGAATTCTATCCGTTACTCTAGTATCCCATAACACAAGACTTATAGTGCTTAGCTTGGGGCTAATTGGTGTGAGTGTTGGAAATATTTATTTATTTATCTAACATATGTGTAGATCCATAACAACCCGAGTTGGTATCATGAGTTGTACACCCAAAAGATCTTGCATAAGTCATATTTATAGACTAGTAAGGGGCACGCAAACATTACCTCGACCTGGCAACGCATGCTGAGATAAACGCTTTCATAATTCATCATTATCAGCCTATTCATGTCCCCACTGCTGGGGCACAGGCCTTCCCTATGGATGGAATAGGGAGATTATCCCATGACCCACCACGCGGCTCCAGTACGGATTGGCGAGTGCTAACGACTGCAGATACAGCCGGGACCAACAGCTTAGCGTGCCTTCCGAAGCACGGAGGAACTCGAGATAGTAAATTTTAGGTCACCCATCCAATGACCGACCACTGTAAAAGTTGCTTAACTTCAACGATCGCAGCCGAACGCGCTAACCAGCCGCGCTATCGAACTCCTCCCTTTGATAGTTATTAATAATTAATTATTTTATTGCTTTATTTGATGTTTACAATAGGTCTTACATTTAACCCAAATGGTTCACAACAAAGCCCTGTGAGGGCTTTAAAATTGATTGTAAAATAATATCATATAATTACATGTTATCAAAATTTAATTCATATACAATACAAGTGGCCCGCTCTCGCTTCGCTTCGGGGTAGAATTGATCAAAATCCTTTCTTAGCGGATGCTTACGTCATAACATCTACCTGCATGCCAAATTTCAGCCCGATCCGTCCAGTGGTTTGGGCTGTGCGTTGATAGATCTCTATGTCAGTCAGTCACCTTTGAGTTTTATATATATATATATATATATATATATATATAGATTAATTCAATAAAAAAAGACAGTTAATTATTGTACTGTTTTCGCATTGGTGTGTGTATTCAACTTTCTCACACTAACGCAATAAGTACAACGCCAATTTACATATTCATGGCGCGGTAAGATCCGCTGTCCGTTTCTTAGGAACAGATTCTCAGGGTGCGCCGTATTACCGTATTTCGTATGGTAAGACCCAAAAAAAAGTGCCAAGTGCGTGTCGTGCCACGCGCAGTGTAGGGTTCCGTAGATGCCTGTAGTTACCACAATTTTGAGCAGGTATTTCTATTTTCTATATGGGAAATTAGAAAAACTAATAAATATCAATAAATCTAAATATATAAAACTCAAAGGTGACTGACTGACATAGTGATCTATCAACGCACAGGCCAAACCACTGGACGGATCGGGCTGAGGTATCAGGTAGATGTTATAGGCATCCGCTAAGAAAGGATTTTGATCAATTCTACCCCCAAGGGGATAAAATAGGGAATGAAAGTTTGTATGAAACTTTGTCAATTTTAAACCAATCGGGCTGCGACTTAGCAAGAAGAACCATAGATGAATGTCATTATGTATAATACAAGCCTGAGAACAAAAACTGTAGTCTACAGTTCAGCTCTACACCGAAGCGAAGCGAGGGCGGGCCGCTAGTGATAAATAAATATTTCCAACACTCACACCAATAAGCCTAGCCCCAAAGTAAGCACTATAAGGCTTGTGCTATGGGATACTAGGGTAACGGATAGAATACATATACTGTACATATATAAGTATATTTTTATAGAAATACATATTAAATATCCATGGCTGGAGTAGAAATGCTCGTATTCATCACACAAACATCTGCCCCCACCGGGATTTGAACCCGGGACCTCTCGAGTCGGCGACACCTTGAAACCTGGCGTATAAACCACTCGTCCACGGAGGTCGTCATCAATCTATGTATCTAAAGTAAAATACCTAAATCAAAGTCAAACTGCGTCTCAAACTTAAAATTAATTCGATAATATCTCTTATCTATTAGACAAGTTCGTCTGTCTGTGGTGCTGTTTCAGCGGCCAAACCGTAAGAGATAGATAAAGAGAATATTTAAGTTATAAGTTAAGAATAGTCTGATAAGACTACAAACCGGATTTGAGTAACGTAGCACTTCCGGTTTTCGAGAAATCAGGTTTTGGTGAACATTTGCTTCACTGGTTTGCTAGTTTTCTTTAATACGAATGATAACCACCAATTTTATTTGGTGCGGTAATATAATTACCGAGATACCCCTGTGGATTGTTCAGGATCAGATTCTGTGGAACGAGGATGGGTGGCTGTGCATCGGTTGTCCGCTTGGCTCGTCTATACAACGATATCGCTAAAGAGTTGCCAGAGCTAGATATGAAATGAAATGAAATGAAATGAAAAAACCTTTATTGGCCATCTTACACAATAAAAATACTATAAATATAAAGAAAAAATAAAAGAGGAACTTAACCTAAAAACAAAAAATCTTTATATATATAATTCTTCTGTGAGTGTGTATGTCACTGAACTTCTCTTAAACGACTGGACCGATTTTGATGAAATTTTTTGTGAGTGTTCAAGGGGATCTGAGAATGGTTTAGATTCACAATTTTGTCCGCTGGACAATGTTTTTTTAATTAATTTTTTTTATGGCGGTACGAAGTTCGCTGGGTCAGCTAGTATCAACATAAAACTAAGACGGCCAATCAGGACCCTGCCTCAGCTTATGCTGACACAGTGGGAGAATACTCTCTCACTGCATCAGCGCTGGTATTCTGGCAGGGCCTGTGCGAGGACGTGTTAGGCGCTAACAAACAACAAAACAATACATTTGTAACAATACATACAACAATGCTTAACTAATCTTTTTTTTTTTTTTTTTTTTTTTTAAACACCAATTAGCCTAGCCCCAAAGTAAGCACTGTAAGGCTTGTGTTATGGGATGCTAGGGTAACGGATAGAATACATATACAGTACATATATAAGTATATTTATATAGAAATACATATTAAACATCCATGACTGGAGTACAAATGCTCGTATTCATCACACAAACATCTGCCCCCACCGGGATTCGAACCCGGGACCTCTCGAGTCGGCGACACCATGAAACCCGGCGTACAAACCACTCGACCACGGAGGTTGTCATATTGTATTGCGCATACATACACACGCTGATATATATATATACATTAAATACATAAAATGACATAATCCTAAATAAAGAAACGCAGCGCAGCGCTCCGACGCACCCGCACCGCATCCGATAATGAGATATCCATTTTCAGAGCTATTCTGAGTTTATGACACTGCTTAAAAGGGCTAACGCCCTTTAACCGCTTATGCTTGTAGTTGATGCTTCCATTTTTTTATGCTGTTTTTGTGTATTTGTGTGCTTGCTTATTTTGTGTTTTTTTTAACGCATGCTGTGGCTACCTTGATTGTAAGTGCAGTAAGCTATAAGCAATTTGAGCTTTGTTTGTACCAAGAACTGCTGTAACTTATGTTGGTGGCCCTTATAATAAATAAATAAATAAATAATTTTATTTGGGGAGCGGGTGTAAAATAATTCATTTGACATTGTGGGTTTTTTTTTTATTTTGTTGAAATGCAATACCACAATATCTTCATCTATGTATGTCACTATTAATGTTTTCTTCTAAGGAATTTTCAATAGGTAAGAAATTTTCTTTAACCAAAGTTGAGCGACTGCTCTTAAACTAACAAATCTAAATAAAACTAGTTTTAACGGGTTAATGCACGAAACTTTATTTATTTATTGACGTTTCGCAGCCTTTTCAGACTTCGTCAGAATTATTTTTTATTTAATTTTGTCGAGCTACCTTCGAAATACTTTTATTGAGTTTACGGTAGTTAGTGTCTATTGGATGAAATTTTATAATTAATTCTGGGCTGTAAGGCTACTTTTCATTTGTCCGTTTACGTCTATATTGTAACGCCAGAGGGGACCTTTTACTGTGCACTGTTTGAATTGTTTAATAAAAACGTTTATAAGGTTCAAACGAATAGAAGTCTTGTTTACTATACAATAATTCAACAGGTTATGGGCCCAGGTCCACGTTAATTAATAGTTGGTGATAAACAAAGAGCAGAGAAAACAGAAAGGTGCTTAGTAATTTTTCGACAATAGAACTACGTGCCACCTATAACCTAAAAATGGAGCTTGGAAAGACAAACCTTGAAAAATTCGATGGAACGAATTTTAAACAGTGAAAATTCCAAATTAAATGTGCTCTGCGTGCCAAGGGGTTAGATATTAACACGCCAAGACCAGCGGGGAATGCGATTCAGTGGAATAAAGATGATGGTATGGCGATGTTTATATTGACGTCTGCCATGGACTTAAATCAAATAGCACTCATCGAAAATTGCGAATCAGCGCTAGAGGTGATGACTAAGCTTGAGTCCATTTATGAACAGAAATCCGAGATGACTAAGATGATGATACATGAGCGTTTCTATCAGTATAAAATGTCACCAGCAGACAGCATAGCTCAGCATATAGCTAAAGTAGAAAGTTTAGCTAAGCAACTTAAAGAAAGTGGAGAAGTTGTTAGTGAAACTGCAATAATAACTAAAATTTTGAGCACATTACCTCCCAAGTACAGATCTGTTCGCCAGGCTTGGATGTCGCTTGATCCGAATAGTCAAACTGTAATCAATCTGACTGCTCGTTTGCTAGATGAAGAGGCCAGCTTGAATGTAGAAGAAGAAAATGAAACTGCTTTAATAGTGGCAAAACAAAATATGAAGAAGAAAACTGTTCCATTAAAGAAAACAAACAAAGAAGGAAAAGGAAAGCTAAGTGAAGGGTCAAATGAGAAGTCACATCGTTTTACATGTTACAACTGTGGGAAACGCGGTCATTATGCAAAAGATTGCCGTGCCCCAAAACAAAACCAGAAACAACAAGGAGAAAAGAACATGTTAGCATTCAATGTAGCAGATGCAGATTGGAAAAATAATGATGATGGTTTAAAATGGATATTAGACAGCGGTGCCTCAGCTCACATGTGTTATAAACGTGAAAATTTCGCTGAATTGTATGAATATACGGGCTCTCCGCTGAAACTTGGAAACCAAGAAGCGATAGAAGTAGTTGGCCAAGGAAATATATTGATAGACAAGTGTGTCAATGGACAGTGGGAGACGAGTATCCTGAAAAATGTTCTATATGTGCCAAAGTTGAGAAGAAACCTATTTTCTGAAGGAGTAGTGACAAGACAAGGTTATAACATTATAAAGAAACATACAGATGCTTTAATATACAAGGATAAGAAATTAGTGCTGTGTGCATCTTTGCAAAGCAACAACCTGTATGAGTTAAAGATGAAAACGCTCCAAAATCCAGTGTGTAATGTAGTGCAAAAATTGGACCTTAAAACGTGGCATGAACGTCTAGGGCATTTAAATGTCAAAGAAATACAGAAAATGTGCAAAAACAATGTGATTACTGGTGTAGACTTGTCAGACTGTGACAAGTTTGTGTGTGAGGGTTGCTTATGGTAAGCATGCTCGTCTACCATTCAAGAAATCAAACAGAGGACCACAGCAACCAGGTGATGTTGTATACAGTGATGTCTGTGGACCATTCAGTGTGCCATCTGTACAATGTATGAAATACTTTGTTATTTTTAAAGACGCTGCTACAAGTTTTAGATATGTGTATTTCTTAAAGAATAAATCTGATGTGTTAAACTGTTTCAAGAAATATAACTCAATAATCAAAAACAAGTTTTCACATAGTGTACGCATACTGCACACTGATAACGGCGGAGAGTACACAAGCAAAGACTTTAAAGAATATCTTGACTGTGAGGGGATCTCCCATGAGCTCACTGCTCCATACACGCCTGAACAAAATGGTCGAGCAGAACGAGAGATGAGAACAATTGTTGAAAGTGCGCGATCCATGCTTTATGCCCGTAAGGTACCACTCAATCTTTGGGCAGAAGCAGTAAATTGTGCTGTCTATTTATTGAATCGGACGTCTTCAAGCCAGACCCCAAATATCACCCCTATGGAGTTGTGGAGTGGTGTTAAACCCAGTCTAGATCATGTCAGAGTGTTTGGATGCGAAGGATATGTCCATGTGCCAGATCAGTTGAGAAAGAAGCTGGATAGTAAAAGTCGTAGAATGATGCTAGTTGGATATGATGATTCAAATTACAAAATGTACAACCCAATCACAAAAAGAATTACAATATCGAGGAATGTTATTTTCAATGAACAGAAAAGTCCTGAAATAAAACGGAATGAAGCTCAGATCTTTATAGGGGATAACGATGAACAAAATGCTGAAGAGGAGATAGATAATACTGAGTTGACTGAAAGTGATGACAGCACACATACTGCCAATGATGAAAACGATGAGACCTATGAACCTTCGCAAGAAATTGATCTTTTGGATACGGATCGTTCATATATTACTTTGCGACCACGTAGAAATAATGATCATGAGGCAAACTTAATGGAATTGGATGTACCTGTGAGTTACAATGACGCAATCAACGGTAAAGAGAGTGAATTTTGGCTGGAGGCTATAAATGAAGAGTTAGAAGCTCATCGTACCAATAACACCTGGAGTTTTGTGAATAATGAAAACCAGAGAGCAATAACATCAAAATGGGTTTTTAGTATCAAAAGAACTAAAGATGGTAAAGTGGAAAGGTATAAGGCTCGACTTTGTGCCCGTGGTTTCACACAAATTGAAGGGATAGATTACAATGAAATTTTTTCACCTACTACAAGATATGAATCAATAAGAATAATGTTATCCATCTCTGCTGAATATAATTGGAATCTAAGACAATTAGATGTCAAGACAGCTTTTTTATATGGAGAATTAGAGGAGGATATTTTTATGGTGGTTCCAGATGGAGTGAAAGCACCAGAAAATAAAATATGTAAATTGAATAAATCCGTGTATGGTCTAAAACAGGCATCTCGTTGCTGGAATCAGAAGTTTACTAATTTTTTGTTAAAGTTTGGGTTTGTGCAGTCACAAGCAGACAATTGTGTGTTCGTTGGTAACTTTAATGGCATTAAAGCTTTGTTAATATTGTATGTAGATGATGCTCTAATAATGTCAGAATCAAATTCAATATTAGATCTAATTGTTAGTTATTTAAAGCAGGAATTTGATATTAAAGAGCTGGTTCTAAGTTGTTTTGTGGGTTTAGAAATTTTAAAAGATGATAATTCAATTTGTATCAGTCAAAGACAGTACATTGAACAGTTAATAAGTAAGTTCAATATGAGTACTGCACACTCAAGCAGTACACCAATTGATGTAAATGTTCAGTTAACTAAAAATATTGACAATAAACAGATTGTTTTTCCCTACAGAGAAGCCATAGGGTCATTACTGTTCTTATCTACAGCAACTAGACCAGACATTTCATATGGTGTAAACCTATTGAGTAGATATATCAATAATCCCAGTATTCAACATGTCAATCAGCTTAAAAGGATTATTAGATATCTCATAAAAACTAAAAATTTGTGTATAAAGTATCAAGGTCACGAAAGTTTAATCGGATACTCAGATTCAGATTTTTGCTGGGGACTTGGATACAGAAGATCAACCAGTGGTTACATTTTTATGTTAAACGGGGGACCTATATCTTGGTCTAGTCAAAAACAACCTTGTGTAGCCCTATCAACAACTGAAGCTGAGTTTGTGGCCGGTTGTGAAGCTGCCAAGAATCTTTTATGGTTAAGACAGTTTTTCAGAGAAATTGATATCATTCAAAATGGCACAACTCTGTGTATTGATAATCAAAGTGCAATCAAACTAGTGAATAATCCTGTTTATCATAAAAAGACTAAACATATTGATGTTAAATTCCATTTCATTAGAGAAAAGGTTAAAAAGAAATTAATTGTTATTAAGTATGTGCAAAGTTCAGATCAACTGGCTGATATTCTTACTAAGGCTCTACCTGCTGTTAAATTCGAACGTATAAGAGATGAAATATTGTCATTCATACCAGTTTAGTTTATCTTTGTTAAAAGCAGGCAAATATGAGTTTTTTTTTTTATAAAATTTAGTGGGAGTATTGGATGAAATTTTATAATTAATTCTGGGCTGTAAGGCTACTTTTCATTTGTCCGTTTACGTCTATATTGTAACGCCAGAGGGGACCTTTTACTGTGCACTGTTTGAATTGTTTAATAAAAACGTTTATAAGGTTCAAACGAATAGAAGTCTTGTTTATTATACAATAATTCAACAGTGTCAAATAAATAAACTCAAAATTACAAAAAAAAAAGTACTTTATTAAGTAAATTAAGTAATAAATTCATACATAGACAATAAAACTTTAAAAATCGAACAATGAAATAACCGAACGCTCAATAAAAGTCTTTCGAAGGTAGCTCGACAAAAAATAATTCTGACGAAGCAGCCTGAAAAGGCTGCGAAACGTCAATAAATAAATAAAGTTTCGTGCATTAACCCGTTAAAACTAGGTTTATTTAATGAGTAACAAATCTATCTTAACCGTTATAGTTTTCCTAAAAAGTTCATGAAAGGCACTATTATCATGATTTTTTTCAGGTTTTTCAAGCCAATAGCTTAGCTTTTAGAGGGGGCGCCCTACTCGAACAAAAATTAGCACTTTAAAGTTCAATACTTCGCAAACGGATCCCTAAATCAAAAATTTGTCTAAAACCCCCAAGTTATTTCAAAGGACCTATTCAACGTTACCTCACACAATTGATGAAAACAAAATCATCCCCTGGTTACATGTAGGAGAGCAACCTTAAAAAAAACAATTTTAAAAAAATGATTCCACCATTTTGTTGGCGTGATCGATATACATATATCCACAAAATAACAGCTCTCTAGTGGTAATAGTCTCCAAGCAAAACCGGGGACGGACAGACGGACATGACGAAACTATAAGGGTTTCTTGTCAGGACTACGGAACCATAAAAGAGGTGGAAGCCATTCGCCCGAGTAGAATCGCAGATTTATTACGTCCTGGGCCCGAGACCGGCGTAAAACTAAAGGGATAATACTTCACTAACCGCGCCAGATCTACATGTGCTTATGAATAGAAATAAAAACCATTTTCAGAGAGATTATATATATGTGCGTAAAAAGTACAAACTATTTTTATTTTCTTATTATTATTATTATTACTAGAAAAATATCCACGCGGACCAGGCAGCGGACGGGACTCGAACCCGCACCCTTCGCAATCCGGGCGAATGCACTGCCTAATTATGCTACCACGGCCCTCATGACCGCGTCGAAATTTTCTTAGCCTTAAGCTGCAAGGCAGCGCCATCTCTTCGCATTGTAGGTAACCCACAATGTCAAATGAATACTTTTTCAAGTATTAAACATTTGAAAGAAGAAATAGCAATTATAGTTATGTTTTTATTTATTTTTAAGCATTTAACTGCTAGATGTTTAAATATAAAGAAAAGTTTTACTAGATAAAAAAAAAAATCTAGTTAAACTTTTCTTTAGATTTAAACATCTAGCAGTTAAATGCTTAAAAAAAACATAACTATTATTATTATTAACATTATTGCCTGGTCATTAACAAGTACTGCTGAACATTGTTTATTTATAAATAATAAAGCTTGGTAAGATAAAACTCTGCAAAAACTTAAAAAAGGTACTGTAAATTATATTTTTAATAGCAGAGTATATATACGGTTATTAATGTCGTAAACATACATTGCCCCCAATCGATTCTCAACTATACTCCGAAAGCATTACAGCCGAAATCAAATTGGAGAAGTTTTACAATAAGGATAAAAACTATTCCTTTTTATGTACGTACTGTAGCTTGGTACATTAGAGATAAATATGTTGGAAACCTGGCTAGCGACAATCCAGTAATAGGTTGAATCTAAATTCTATTGTATGTCACTTTGATACTCTCACATACTGTTTACCTTAGTTACCTAATATATCTCTGTACAATTCCGTGTATCCAAAGATGAAAATTTGTATGATTGCCCTTACCAAGAGTTAATAGGGTGCCTAATGTACAGCACAAGGCAAGATATTGCTTTCACAATGAGCTACTTAAGTCTAAGTATAATAAAATCCATTTGAATAGTGCTTAACAATGTTTAAAGTATCTAGTGGCATCTAAAAACTTAGTTATAACTTACAGAAAGATCTGATTGGGGAAACTGCCCCGAAAATAGAAGATCCTATCCGGGATACTATTTTAGTATTGCTGGATACTATTTTAGTATTGCTGGATACTATTTTAGTATTGGGTCTGTTACGTGGGAGGCGCGTAAACAACCTACAGTGGCTCTGTCATCAGCTGAAGCAGGCTCTTGCCTGTGCTATCAAGGAATCCTGTTTCCTTAGACGTCTATATCCCGAATTATCAGGTGAGCTACCAAAAGTTCGAGCTCGATGGCGCAAGTGGTTAGCGCGTTTGGCTGCGATCGTTGAAGTTAAGCAACTTTCGCAGTGGTCGGTCATTGGATGGGTGACCAAAAATTACTATTTCGAGCTCCTCCGTGCTACGGAAGGCACGTTAAGCCGTTGGTCCCGGCTGCATCTGCAGTCGTTAGCCCCCGCCAATGGCCCAATCTCCCTATTCCATCCATAGGGAAGGCCTGTGCCCCAGCAGTGGGGACATTAATAGGCTGATGATGATGATGATACCAAAAGTTGTTTTGTATTTCGACAGTCAAAGTGCACTTACGTTGGCATGCAAACTCGTCCACCATAATAGGACAATACACACAGATGTCAAGTTTCATTTTATTCGTGAAAAAGTCAACTATTAAACTGTTGAATTATATTATTTATTTATTTTCATTTGGGAGACATACAGTTTTACCCAATTTAATTAGGTAACACTTATTACTTTTTCATAAACCAGTTAAGTTTCCACAGACTGAAATATTCATACACTTACATAATTTACTTAAGATTACGTACAATATTTTGAGTTATGTGAATAAAAGAAAATATTCACTAAGTATTAGGGTAAAACGACCTTATAGCATTCATTTCTAAATTGATTGTGAGAAAGGCAAAATATATCCAATCTCCTGAAGTATATAGTATTATCTACCAACGGAGAAATTGCCATCTGATATACTTACAAAACCGTTAGGGAGAAACAAGCATAAGCTCTGTATAGACAGCATGGGTATACCTTTAGTAAAGCCAAAATGCAAATGTAGATTTTAAGTTGTTTCCATTTTAAGTTGTTTATAGTTTACTTGATGGTTTTGTTTTGTTTTGTTTGAAACTGCCTATGCTAATATTTAGTGGATTTGTAATTGTGAATTTAGATTGTAAAACTGGCTACAATTACAATTGGGCGTATGTTGTAAAACTGGCTAGCGATAATCCAGTCATAGGTTGAATCTAAATTCTATTGTATGTCACTTTGATACTCTCACATACTGTTTACCTTAGTTACCTAATATATCTCTGTACAATCCTTATACGTTTTTTCTATTTTACAACAAAGTATAATTTGTAACCGCGAGAATTCAGTTTCGACGACCTCCGTGGCCAAGTGGTTTCATGGTGTCGCCGACTCGAGAGGTCCCGGGTTCGAATCCCGGTGGGGACAGATGTTTGTGTGATGAATACGAGCATTTGTACTCTAGTCATGGATGTTTAATATGTATTTCTATATAAATATACTTATATATGTTCAGTATATGTATTCTATCCGTTACCCTAGCATCCAATGACACAAGCCTTATAGTGCTTACTTTGGGGCTAGGCTAATTGCTGTGAGTTTTGGAAATATTTATTTATTTATTTATAATAAATTGAAGTAACATAACACGTATCTTATACGCCAACGCTCTTTTACAGGTAAGTTTAAATTTAATAGATAATTTTAATAATATGTCTTTTTAATTATGTTATTTTTAATCAAATTTCAACATGTTTAATAATATACTGTCCGTGCTCGAGGCTGCTATTTGATGCAGCCAGGGGCGCGGGCAGAAGTCTCAAAGGGGAAGCATAGAAGGATAGTAAAGATAAAAGTAGGTATACCAGAAAATAGGGAGGTGAAAAACAAAGTAAAGTTGATTCACATTAGTGGCGTTAAATACTACTCGTTTGCTTCGAGTTGGCCGTCGATAGCCAATCACAGGCACAATTATATTGACTTATACTAACACCATCTTTTTTTGTCTGAAACAGTTATGAAATTGTATAATTTATTTAATATAAGCGGCATATTGTTGCAAATTGGTGTTGTAGCAAACCATATCCATTCAATACATTGACTTGGCATGGCATTCGTCTGCGAAATCTCGCTTGGTCATTATAGAATAACATTAAGATACTATTTTGTATGGCTAAATTATAATATTTCGTATGTGTACCTGTGAACAAAATACTAACTGAATTGAAGGAAAGAAAAGGAAATTAATTTAATTTTTATCATCATCATCATACTGAGGCGTGAGTTTCATCTGTAGTTATGTGCTACAGTTTATGAGTGAAATATAACTGGATATTTATATACAGAATGCAAAAATCTCCGTACTGGTTTAGGAGAGGAATCAAAGTATAGTGCAAATTTATCATCAGCCTATTAATGTCCCCACTGCTGGGGCACAGGCCTTCCCTATGGATGGAATAGGGAGATTGGGCCATGACCCACCACGCGGGCCCAGTGCGGATTGGCGGGTGCTAACGACTGCAGATGCAACCGGGACCAACGGCTCAACGTGCCTTCCAAAGCACGGAGGAACTTGAGATAGTAAATTTTTGGTCACCCATCCAATGACCGACCACTGCGAAAGTTGCTTAACTTCAACGATCGCAGTCGAACGCGCTAACCACTTGCGCCATCGAGCTCCTCTAAATTCTCAGTGCCGTACCTCTATTATGAAACTAAGAAGAGTCTTAATGTCTTTAACATCTTTGAAATGAAGTTAACAATTCAAAATTTCAAATAAATAAAAATAAATAAATTGAAGTTAAGCAACTTTCGTAGTGGTCAGTTATTGGATGGGTGACCAAAAATCTTCTATCTCGAGTTCCTCAAGTTAAGCCGTTAGTCCCGGCTGTATTAGCAATCGTTAGCACCCGCCAATCCACACTGGGCCCGCGTGGTGGGTCATATCCCAATCTCCCTATTCCATCCTTTGGGAAGGGCTGTGCCCCAGGAGTGGGGATATTATGGCATTGGGTTCTCGTAATCATTAGCTGATAAGCCGAACAAACATGTTCGAAATTCACGCGGCAAATTGCTGTGTAAAACAAATTCGGCTACAAAAGCCCTGCCGTGTCCGCATAATCAAACAATAACCGTTAGAACGGAATAAAGGTTGTCGGACATATAGCATTACGTGTCGGGAAGATTGATTGAATTTTGTAATTTCCTGCCGAACATTTATTTATTTATTTACTAATTTAGTACACACACAATAAAACAGATAAGTAGAACAAGAACAAGAAATTTGTATGTGTTGTTGTTCAAATTGAAATTTCTCTGGCAGGCCCGCGAAAGGAAAGACCACAAAAAAAGCCAGCAGTGTGTGCCTCCTGAATATAAATAACAAAATTCATTACTTACATAAACAAAAATTACTAGATATTTAATTATTAGATATATAATCTATATAGATGTACAAATAAACATATTACAATTAAATAAAATATATAAGTGTTAAAAAGGAGAAGCAATGCAGTTCAGAAACAGTGATTCAAGAGAAGCGGGAGACCTTGTACTGAGAAGAACCGGCAAGAAACTCAGCAAGGGCTGTTTTGTTATTTAAGTGTAATTTAGATGTTTTTGAGATAATTTGTACCAAAGTACAAAATTGGGCAAAAATAGAAGGTCTCCTTCCTTTTTAGAGCTGCAATTGTTATTAAATGCTCTAATCACCAGTTGAATGTTAAAGAAAATATAATAACGTACATCTTTTAAGCAGTTCGATCATCGGTGACAAATTAACAATTTTGAGAAAATTCGATCAACCAATAAATAAATATAAATATTTCCAACACTCACACCAATTAGCCTAGACCCAAATAAAGCACTGTAAGGCTTGTGTTATGGGATACTAGGGTAACGGATAGAATAAATATATTTATTTATTTATTTATTTATTTATTTTTAGGGAAATAACAGCATTAATTTTTACATAAAAAATATAACATTAGTTTAAACAATTGCCTAGGTAATTTCCACTATTAATTATCTCACATAGTGTCTAATAAACACGAGAGAAAAAAGAAACAATTTTTGGTATCATAATGAACATAAACAAAACAAAAAGAAATAAGAATTTTGTGCCTAAAACGAGTTAAAAAATTAGTTTTTTAAATTTCAAAAAATTAAGATTAAATATATCAATGTGACTATATTTAGAGTTATATGATTTCATAGCTCGCACAATGTAGCGATTACTTGCATAATTAGTCCGACCCGCGGGAATGCAAAACGTATCACGTGCTCGTAGATTTGCTCTTGGACACTTTAGCAAAATTTTACTTAAAAGATATGAAGAATCGACAAGACCATTTATAACCTTGTGAAGCAAGACCAAGTCTCTGCACTCTCTTCGGTGTGCCAGGGATCGAACGTCATCCTCACAAAAATCATTGTATTTGTATTTCATCCTTGTAATGAATTTATTTTGTACTTTTTCTATCGCGCTTATGTGTGTTAAGTACTGCGGATTCCATACCGTTGAAGCGTACTCTAGTTGAGATCTTACATAACTGTTATATAAAAGTAATAGAGTTTCTATGTTTTTAAAATCTTTGCCCTGCCTAAATATGAAACCCAACATTTTATACGCTTTGGCTGTAATTTTATGAAAATGAGACGTAAAATACAATTGACTGTCCATTATCACCCCCAGGTCTCTCACCTCAGACTTTTTAGTAAGATCTTTGGCAAAAAGTTTATAATTAAATTTTATTTCAGTTTTTTTTCTGCTAAAGGTTATGGAACAACATTTATCGACATTCATAGTCAGCTTATTAATTGTACAATAATCACACAAACGATCTAGATCTTCCTGAAGTCTAACACAATCTTCAACAGACTTAATAATCGAAAATATCTTGGTATCATCTGCAAATAGTAAGAATTTTGAATTTTGAAAACACTGACTAACATCATTTATAAAAATGTTAAAAAACAATGGTCCGAGGTGAGAACCCTGGGGAACACCTGACGTAATCGGTATGAAACTGGACTTAAAACCTTTCACAGTAACTGCCTGAGTTCGGTTTTCAAGATATGACTGTAACCACCTCAGCAGGTCACCATGTATACCGATATTCTCTAGCTTTCTAACTAATATTTGATGCGAAATTTTATCAAAACATTTAGAGTAATCGGTATACACAGCATCTACCTGAAAACCATTATTCATTCCACACAATACTTGGTCTAAAAACTCACATAGGTTTGTTTCAGTGGAGCGCCCTGCTACAAATCCGTGCTGCTGACTAATAAAAATCGGTCTAAGGGCTACATTAAGGGAGTCGAAAACTATTTTTTCAAATAACTTAGGTATTACAGACAATTTTGATATTCCTCGGTAATTACGGATGTTGTGTTTATCACCATTTTTATGAATGGGTACAACCAATGACTGCTTCCACACTAAAGGCATTACTGCGCTAGACAACGATAGGCGAAATAGGTAAGCAATTGGAGCTGCCAATTGCTTGCAGCACATTTTAATGAAATAAGGGTGAATACCATCCGGCCCGGATCCCTTATTTGCATCAACCTTTGATAGATACTTTTTGACAATGTCTTCCGAACATCTTACAGAATTAATAATACATTCACTTTGTCTATAAGGTGGATAGGTAGAAGTCGCCTCCGGATGGCTTTCAAAAACAGATTGAAAAAAAGTATTAAAGACATGTGCAATCGTTGATCCCTCTGAAACAGTTGAGTTGTCCAAGTAAAGTGTGTCTGGAATAGAGTTATTATCCTTTTTTGATTTTACGAACGCCCAAAAATGTTTGGTATTTTTATTTAAATTTACTTCTGTTTTTGTAATAAAAGTGTCATAGCATAATTTCTGCATTGATTTAATCTCTTTACGTAACTTAGAAAATTCCAGGTAATCAGACTGTCTGCCATAAGTTTTCCATTTTTTGTGCTTTCTTTGTTTTTTTTTGATAAGTTTTATTAACGGTCGCGAATACCAAACTGGATAATTGCTGTGTTTCAATATTTTTTTTGGAACGTGAATATCAATGATCTCATAAATAATTTTATAAAAAATGTCTACCGCTAAATCTATTTTCAGTCTATGAGAATGGTTTTGAAAAATTTCCTCCCAGTCAACTTTTTCAATGTCGCTTTTGATATGTTCATAATTAGCGGCATAGAAACATTGAACAGTCCGTGGCAATGGTAGTAGCAATGAGTCACTCTCAGTCTGCCACTCAACTTTAAGCGCAGGGTGATGTGAGTCTTCTGGCAGTGACAGCGGCTCGGTGCGAGATACAACACATTTAAAACTAGATATTACTAGGTCAAGACATCTATCATTAGCATTACCTACAATATTGTATTGAGACCATCCTGTAAAACTCAAGAACATATGCAGCTGTGACACCAGTGAGTTAACATGTGGATTAGATAAATAAACTCCTGAAATGGAATCACCATTCCATGCTGCATAACGAATATTAAAGTCACCGATCAGTAAATAATCATTATCGGGTTCGTTTATTCCTATGTCAGAAACATGATCAAAAAATGATTGTTCAGCCAATTCCTGATTTGTACCTTGAAGAAAATAGCAACAAAATATTGATAGTATTTTAGTATTACGCCCGTTTTTCATTACAATATTAATACACGTAATTTCTGTATCTAAAAGGGAGGGTACTGGGTGTACTGACCTTACATCTACGGACAATCCCTGACGCACAGCAATTAAGGTGCCACCACCCTTCTTAGTACGGTGCTTATCGTAATCCCTATCAGTTCTATATACACTGTATCGTCGATCAAAAAGTTCAGCATCGAAAATGCCAGGCAATAACCAAGTTTCGGTAAGACACACAATATCATAGTTATAATTTAACAAGTTATTCAAGAATAACCCTGTTTTACTACGCAAACCACGCACGTTTTGGTAGTATAGGCTTAGTACCATTAAGGAATTATTAAAATAAAAATAGAGCTTATAATTATCAAGGACTTACCGCTTGAAGCGTATACATCCATAAAGGAATAAAGCAACACGCACTGCACTGCACACATTATGGTCGAGTATTCATATCTATGATTAGAAAAAGCATCTAATTCACCGCAAAAATAATTGTCATTATATGTTAATAATGATTTATGTATCGATAAAATTAACAGTTTCAATAAATCTAATTGACGGTAAAACAAAAAAATATAAACAAGTGCATAGTCACATGATAATCCGCCACAATAAGTATAGAATACTCCGTACAAACCTAACAGCGAGCGAATTGCGCACACTAAGCGAGCAATGGATATTACTTGCGTCGATACGGCAACATGACACAGGCGAACCGGACTAAAAGTATCGCACAATGGAACAACTGTTGAAACAGTGTTTGTCAAACAATTTACGCTATTTGATGAAATTATTATGTCACATTGATAATATTTAGTGCAAATTGAGATTATTAAAAATTTAAAACATTTAAAACTAGAAACGATTTTTAAAAACAGACAAATAATGCAGCAAAACCAATTAAATAATAGAAAGTTAGCACTTATGTAATCTTCTTTAAAGCTTCCTCGGAGTTGATGTGAATCACAGGTGATTTTGCACTTTTGCGAACCATAATTGTGCAGTTCCGTACCCAACAATATGCATAGCTTTTCTCCTTAGATTTGATTTTAGCTTGTTGAAGAAGATATTTATTTTTAGTTGATAGATGGTCATTTACGTATATTCGATTTTGAGAAGAACTAAAGCCCAAGTCACTAGCTTTGATATCTTTCAATTTACGAAGAGCCGCCAAGAAGTCGTCCTTTCTATATCTCGATTGCATTTTTAATATGATCGGCTTAGGTCTTTTATCTTGACTGTCCTTGACTGCAACCCGCGTGACAAAATCGATGTCCGTCTCTTTCAGTGAATATTCACTTAAGTCGGCGAGGCTCTTGACCAAGTTAATTAAGTTTTCACCAGTTTTATATGGGATTCCATTGATCTGTATGTTGGAACGCCGCACCCATTGTTCGTTTTTATGGCCATCCTCAACAAGAGCTTCAATTACTTTTTTAAGGCTGTCCATTTCTGCCTTTACATCTTCAATAGGTGACAAGCGGGATTCTATTTCCGAAACACGGTCCAATATGCCGTCCACCCTTAAGTCAAGAGACGATTTAAGGTCTGCAACGTCGGCTCTCACTTGTTTTAAATCAGATTCCATTCGTTGAAATGATTGAAATTGCGTTTGAAGATCCGTTACTTTGGCCAGGATGTCCTTGAGTACAGTTTCACGTTCGGGTTGGATTACCGCTGTGGAATGTTCAATGAGATGACTTGAGTGTACTTTGGAGGTAACTGGCGTCCCACTGGTGACTGATGACGGTGAAGCATCCTTGGAAATTGATCCACTGGTATCTCGACAAGCGGGACATATCCATGAGTCCCTGCCGGACCCCAATCTGTTGAAACCCCTCTCGGATATGCCGCCACAACCGAAATGATATTTTTGTTTGCACACTGAGCACTCCGAGCCATGACCGACAGTGTCGTTACAGGTGGCACATTTAGTCGTAAACATTTTGAGAATCACTGACTAGCGAATGAGTTGCAAATGATTCACGGAAAGGCACGCTCAGCTGTTAAACCGTGTTTACTCGACACTGCGTTGCGCCGTACTCAGTACAGTACATATATAAGTATATTTATATAGGAATACATATTAAACATCCATGACTGGAGTACAAATGCTCGTATTCATCACACAAACATCTGCCCCCACCGGGATTCGAACCCGGGACCTCTCGAGTAGGCGACACCATGAAACCCGGCGTACAAACCACTCGGCCACGGAGGTCGTCAAACATAAAGCACCGCCATTGAATAAACGGCAGGCAGCTCAGTCTTCGAGGTTATGTATTATGTTAACATTCCTAATGATATATTTATGCACATCTGAAATTGACTGTCCTTAATAGAATAATTAAAACAAAAAATATACTATTAATAATAATAATAATATTACTAATAATGTATTATGTTTATATGTGCGTCGACCTTAATAAACCGACGTTTTCCGACTTTCGCCGACAGAGCCGTCGACAAAATGCTAATCGCGCTTTACCATAATCGGTGTATGATGTCGGGCGGCACGGACCGGACGCCGGACCCCGCTGTCCGGACCGGCCGGCTCAATCCACGCGTTCTTGTCAACTTACGAGCAAGTTTCGTGGGGAGGCTATCGTAAGTTAGTCACGACGCGGATGCAACTTAGCGCCTTGACGTATACTGAGACGTGAGTTTCATCTGTAGTTATATGCTACAGTTCATGAGTGAAATATAACTGGATATAGTGTTATTTAAGTATATGTTTACGAATGTGTATGTTTATGTATATAATTATTGTGTAATTTAATTAATATATATTACTAGCTGACCCAGCGAACTTCGTACCGCCATAAAAAAATAGGGATTGGTGGTAGAAGAATGAAAATTTAGGGTTGTATGTATTTTTGTGTGATGTATCATAAAAAATTAAAAAAAAATATCTATAATTGAAAAAAAAAATTAGGGGTGGATTACCCTTAACATTTAGGGGGATGAAAAATAGATGCTGTCTGTGGCAGATAGACACGAGATGTCATGTTACTCTTTGCTTGGCTCTTTGGTATTGGCTATGGGCTACACTTTGTTGGCAGCTATCAAATTTAGTAGAAAACATTTGCAAGAAAACTATACTTAAGATTACAAATACGTGTTATAATTGTGAGGGAGTGGTAAAAGAAATAAACGTTAGACTGTAAGTAAAGCTCTTTTCATTCAACGAAAATCTACCAAGACACGCTTCAACTGGTGACCCCGTAAGAACAAAACGACCTTCCGATACATCAAGAGTAAGAATCGGAGCATCCCAAAATGTCTCAAGGTACCGATGTAACGAATCAAACCAACATTTTATTCAACCCGCAACAGCTCGGTACTCCAACGGCCACAGGGACGCAAAGTAGTGTAACCCAAAATTCTGAAAAACCAAGTGAACTTTTTAAAGTTGGTGTAAAAATACCACCGTTCTGGCCAGACCGTCCTGCACTATGGTTTGCGCAAATTGAAGGACAATTCATACTATCGGGTATAAACTCGGACACTACAAAATTTTATTATGTTTGCGGAAATTTAGATCATCAGTATGCCATAGAGGTCGAAGACATAATTCAAAATCCACCTAAAGAAAACAAATACCTTACCCTGAAAAATACGCTTATCAACAGAATTTCCGCATCACAAGAACAAAAAATCAAACAACTCTTAGATTATGAAGAGCTTGGTAATAGAAAGCCGTCACAATTCCTACGTCACTTACGTCACCTAGCCGGACCTAAGACCCCTGACGAATTCATTAAATCCATTTGGTCTAGCAGACTTCCAGCGAATATCCAACCCATAATAGCCTCGCAATCAGACATGGCTTTGGACAAGCTTGCTGAACTCGCAGACAAGATAAATGCCATAGCACCTCATAGTCCTAATATATCAGAAGTAACTCCATCCACTTCTTACATGCCTTTAGCTCAGTCAGCAGCAATGGAGGCGATGGCTTTGCAGATCGCAGAATTGACAAAAAAAGTCGAAGAATTATCAACCAACCGTCAGGGGAGAGCGCAATTTAGACGCGGAAGATATAGATCTCGTTCTCGATCGAAGTCTAACAATGGCATCTGCTGGTATCACAATAGATTTGGTAACAAAGCTACCCGCTGCACCAAACCCTGTGCGTATAAGCCGGAAAACAGCAACGGCAGTCACTAACGGTGGCCAACGACTGCCTTGCTTGTAATGGCCGCCTATTTATCACAGACAGGAACACAAAACAACAATTTTTGATTGACACAGGATCTGAGTTGTGTGTTTTTCCTCGAAAGGAAAGAATGAATAGTCGAGCCAAAACCAGTTATGAATTATACGCAGCTAACAATACTACAATTGCAACCTATGGTTATATAACACTTAAGTTAAATCTTGGACTTCGTCGCGATTACACTTGGAGATTCGTGGTAGCAAATGTAACAAAACCTATCATTGGAGCCGATTTTTTAAGTCACTATAATTTATTAGTCGACTGCCGACAACACCGCCTTATTGATAGCCTTACCACTTTAACAGTTGCCGCAATCCACTGCAATGACACTTCAAGCGAAACAGTGACCATCAAAGCTGTAACAGGAGACTCTGTTTACCATGAGCTGCTACGACGGTACCCAGAAATTACACGACCATCAGGTACGCCAATTTCGCCAAAGCATAACACCAAACACTTCATACGTACCACGCCAGGGCCACCAATCGCTGCACGTCCACGTCGCTTGGATCCCGATCGCTTAAAAATTGCTCGCAAGGAATTTGAAAATATGCTTCTCGCTGGTACTGCAAGAAGGTCGGATAGCCCTTGGTCCTCACCCCTTCACCTTGTTCGTAAAAAAGACGACGGCTGGCGTCCATGTGGAGATTACAGAGCCTTGAACGCCAGAACCATACCAGATAGATATCCGATCCGACATTTGCATGACTTCGCTTATCAGCTCGATGGCTCAACCATCTTCTCGAAGATCGACCTAGTTAAAGCATACAATCAATTACCAGTAAATGAGGAGGACATACCAAAAACAGCCATAACGACACCGTTTGGATTGTTTGAGTTTCCATATATGACCTTTGGTTTAAGAAATGCGGCTCAAACATTCCAACGATTCATAGATGAAGTACTACAAGGTCTTGATTTCACCTATGGATACTGTGATGATATCCTCGTTTTTTCCTCATCTCAAGCTGAACACCTGCAACACCTGGAAATTGTCTTTGAGCGTTTCAAACAATATAGCTTATTATTGAACACGTCGAAATGCATTTGGGGCACAGATCAGGTAACTTTTCTTGGTTATGATGTTTCAGCCGATGGCACTCGCCCAGTTAAGGAGAAAGTAGCCGCTATTCTTGATTTTCCATTTCCCAAAACTGCCAAAGAATTAAGGCGATTTCTCGGAATGCTAAATTATTACCGCCGCTTCATTCCTCGCGCAGCAGAAATTCAGAGTCCGCTTAACTCTGCTTTGGCCGGTAAAGCGAAAGGCTCCACACCTGTCCAATTAACAGAAGAACTGAAGAAAAGTTTTGATGAGTGTAAAAGAGGCCTTTCTGAAGCCACTCTACTCTCACATCCGGATGGTAACGCAGAACTTGCATTATTTACAGACGCGTCCGATCAAGCCATTGGCGCAGTATTACAGCAAAAGAAATACGATTCTTGGTCACCTTTAGGATTCTTCTCTCGAAAACTCTCACCTTCGCAGAAGAAATACAGCCCATATGACAGAGAACTCCTCGCAATATATGAGGGCATTAAATATTTCCGATATATGGTTGAGGCCAGGAACTTTGCTGTTTTCACTGATCATAAACCCATCACATTCGCTTTCCAAACTAAAAGAGACACTTGTTCACCACGACAATTCAGATATCTAGACTTTATATCCCAGCACACCACCGACTTAAGACACATTTCTGGACCAAGTAACATCGTGGCTGATGCACTCTCCAGAGTTGACGCGGTCACTTCTGGAGTAAATTATGAACACCTTGCGCTTGATCAAGCCAAAGATACTGAATTAAAGTCACTCATAACACACGGAACAGGCTTAAAACTAATGAAAGTACCACCTTACGATCTATACTGTGACATTTCAGGAAGCAAACCTCGTCCTTACATTACTCCAAGCTTTCGGAGGCAAGTTTTTAGCAGCTTATACAACCTCAGTCATCCTGGTCGCAGTGCAACAGCTAAACTTGTAGCTGACAGATTTGTATGGCCTGGAATCAACAAGGACTGCAAAAATTGGGTACAGCAATGTGAAGATTGCCAACGCAGCAAAACAACCCGTCACACTTCCTCTTCTTTTGCCCACTTCCCGGTTCCTTCCTCTAGATTCTCTCACGTCCACCTCGATTTAATCGGCCCTTTGCCATACTCGTGTGGTTATAGGTACTGCCTCACAGCTGTCGATCGCTTCACCAGGTGGCCCGAAGCATTCCCTATCGCAGACATCACTGCAGAGACGTGTGCTGCCACTTTCATGTCTGGCTGGGTAGCGCGCTACGGCTGCCCTGAAACCATCACTACCGATCGTGGTCTGCAGTTCCAATCGCACGTTTTCCAATCCTTCTCCAAGTTGATCGGCGCCAAACACAACTCGACGACAGCTTACCATCCTCAATCCAACGGCATGGTCGAGAGGATGCATCGCCAACTCAAGGCTGCAATTACCTGCCACGGCGACACACAATGGACTGAATCCCTTCCCATAGTACTCCTGGGTTTGAGGAGTGCCTGGAAAGAGGACATCAAAAGCTCTGCTGCGGAATTAGTCTATGGACAGCCCCTGAGACTGCCAGGCGAATTCATTACTCCACACTCTGACAGCACTCTAGATCCAGCAGAATTTGTAACCCGCCTGCGACAACACATGGATAAGATGTCGCCTACACCAGCGTCATCACACAACAAAAGGTCATTCTATTTACCCAAGGACATCACTTCAGCGGATTATGTTTTTCTTCGTCGTGGTCCTGCAAAAAGAACTTTCGAATCACCATACACAGGTCCACACATGGTCATATCACGTGACAGAAATTCAAAAACTGTAAAAATACTCCTCAATGACAAAGAAACCACAGTTACTATTGACAGACTTAAGCCAGCTTATGTGATGCGCACTCCAGATGTAGATGCACCTCCACCCATTGCAAATCCACCATCGCCCGAAGAAATGCCACCTGTAAGCAAGACTAGAAGTGGAAGAATAGTGCATTTTCCAAACTACTATCGCCCGTGAAACGGTCTCGGCAGGGGAGTGTTGTGGCAGATAGACACGAGATGTCATGTTACTCTTTGCTTGGCTCTTTGGTATTGGCTATGGGCTACACTTTGTTGGCAGCTATCAAATTTAGTAGAAAACATTTGCAAGAAAACTATACTTAAGATTACAAATACGTGTTATAATTGTGAGGGAGTGGTAAAATAAATAAACGTTAGACTGTAAGTAAAGCTCTTTTCATTCAACGAAAATCTACCAAGACACGCTTCACTGTCCGATTCTCAGACCTACCCAATATGCACACAAAATTTCATGAGAATCGGGAAAGCCGTTTCGGAGGAGTTTAACCACAAACACCGCGACACGAGAATTTTATATATTAGATTATAGTATTTATGTTTACTGCTTAAAATGTGATTTCCACCTCACATGTGCACCCTACCACTAATTTTCTCTTTCTCCACAGCACCCTATGGTTAACTGGTAGAGAATGCCTACGGCATTAAGTCTGCCATTGTACAATTGTGCATTAAGAGTTAGATAAATAAATATATACAGAATGCAAAAATCTCCGTACTGGTTTAGGAGAGGAATCAAAATATAGTACAAATTTTTCATCAGCCTATTAATGTCCCCACTGCTGGGACACAGGCCTTTCCTATGAATGGAATAGGGAGATTGGGCCATGACCCACCACGCCTGCCTAGTGCGGATTGGCGGGTGCTAACGACTGCAGATGCAGCCGGGACCAACGGCTTAACGCGCCTTCTGTAGCACGGAGGAACTCGAGAAAGAAGAATTTTGGTCACCCATCCAATGACCGATCACTGCGAAAGTTGCTTGCCTTCAACGATCTGACGCTGACCACCCACGCCATCGATCTTTTTATTCCGAGTATAAATTGGCAGGGCATATTGGAAAACTGATTTGTGAATAGACTGGCAACTTTTCACTACATATTTATTTACACCTAGCACCCATTTAGCTTCCCTACGTCTATGCTGTCCTATGGGTTTCTAGCACCCATTTAGTTACCCTACGCCTATGCTGGCCTATGGGTTTCTAGCACCCATTAGGCTACCCTACGCCTATGCTGGCCTATGGGTTTCTAGCACCCATTTAGCTACCCTACGCCTATGCTGGCCTATGGGTTTCTAGCACCCATTTAGCTACCCTATGCCCATGCTGGCCTATAGGTTTCTAGCACCCATTTAGCTACCCTACGCCTATGCTGGCCTATGGGTTTCTACCACCCATTTAACTACCCTACGCCTATGCTGGCCTATAGGTTTCTAGCACCCATTTAGTTACCCTACGCCTATGCTGGCCTATAGGTTTCTAGCACCCATTTAGCTACCCTACGCCTATGCTGGCCTATGGGTTTCTACCACCCATTTAACTACCCTACGCCTATGCTGGCCTATAGGTTTCTAGCACCCATTTAGCTACCCAACGCCTATGCTGGCCTATGGGTTTCTAGCACCCATTTAGCTACCCTACGCCTATGCTGGCCTATGGGTTTCTAGCACCCATTTAGCTACCCTACGCCTATGCTGGCCTACGTTGTCACCGGCTACTGCGACCACTATTGCTATACGAACAAAGAAATTTGGTGTCTCATTTCTTTGTCGTACTATTCGCAAGTGGAATTCTTTGCCCGCGCACGTGTTTCTTAAAGGACCCCAGATTGTAAGAAGGAGAGATCCTTCCTACAATCTGGGGTTCTTTAGGAGAGGCATGAAGAAGCATTTCTGCGGGCCGGCAAGGTGAGGATGGTTGGTGTGGCAGTTTATAACTGCTGTACCAGCTATCTTCGCGTCTAACATCAGATGAGATAGAGTCATTTGCCCACCTGGCTATATATACCCAGCCATTGTATTGTGGATCTTATTGCCATTGTGGATTATTCCATTTTTTTGTCTTACCACCCTTTGGTATAAAATTTCATGAATAAAGGTTACGTTTTTAATTAAATGGACACCTTTTCAATTTCGCGAATATAGATAACTTTTAAAGCACGTTATAGAATCTATATATATAAAACTCAAAGGTGACTGACTGACATAGTGATCTATCAATGCAGAGCCCAAACCACTGGACGGATCGGCCTGAAATTTGGCATGCAGGTAGATGTTATGACCAAAGCTTCCGCTAAGAAAGGATATTGATCAATTCTACCCCCAAGGGGATAAAATAGGGAATGAAAGTTTGTATGAAACTTTGTCAATTTTAAACCGATCGGCTGAGACTTTGCATGCAGGTATAAGAAGAATCATAGATGAATGTCATTGTGTATAATACAAGCCTGAGTACAAAAACTGTAGTCAACACCTCAGCTCTACACCGAAGCGAAGCGAGGGCGGGCCGCTAGTCCTGTATAATATTTTATTTTGTAAATCACCTTTTGAATTACAGTTAATAAGTAATGATGCAAATTTTAATGAGGGTGCCTTATGATCAATTTAAAAGTGTTAAAATACGACAGAATAAGCCAATTTGTGTAACATTTTCACAAAATACCTACGTACCCGCGCAGCGCCCAATCAAACTAACGAGCGCGACTACGTGCTACGACGCCCCGTAGCAACTCGCTACGTGGCTACGGAGCTACGGCGCTTCGTTTCTAGTGTTAAAATAAAGCGCCGTGTCCCTGGAGAGTTGTCGCTCTAATCTATTAGGTTTTTCATTACATACCAGAGGTTTCATTCGCGTTCATTTGAGGAAAAGGGTTGTGGTGAGTCAAACTCAAAAGACGGATATAATATATGCCATCTCGGACTTTTTTATAGAAATTATAAAGTGTAACAATTTTATAATTTTTATTATTTTAAAGCATGTAACTGCTTGATGTTTAAATCTAAAGAAAATATAACTAGAAAAAAATCCACGCGGACCAGGCAGCAGACGGGACTCGAACCCGCACCCTTCGCAATCCGGGCGAATCCACTGACCAATTATGCTACCGCGGCCCTCACGGACCGCGTCTAAATTCTTCTAGCCATTCTTTTGTTTTAGTTATATTTTCTTTAGATTTAAACATCAAGCAGTTACGTGCTTTAAAATAATGAAAATTATAACTATAATTGCTATTTCTTCTTTGAAATGTTTAATACTTGTAAAAGTATTCATTTGACATTGTGGGTTACCTATAATGCGAAGAGATGGCGCTGCCTTGCAGCTTAAGAATTGCTAGAAAAATTTCGACACGGCCGTGAGGGCCGCGGTAGCATAATTGGTCTGTAACAATTTTGTCATACATGGTTTTTATATAACTGCAGCGCACTCAACGGAAGCTCTGAAATGGTTTTTTTTCCGTTTTTGCAATATTTTTTATCAATGCTCTGCTCCTAGTGGTCGTAGCGTGGTATAGCTTATAGCCTTCTATATAATATATAAAACTCAAAGGTAACTGACTGACATAGTGATCTATCAACGCACAGCCCAAACCACTGGACGGATCGGGCTGAAATTTGGCATGCAGGTAGATGTTATGACGTAGGCATCCGCTAAGAAAGGATTTTGATCAATTCTACCCCCAAGAGGATAAAATAGGGAATGAAAGTTTATATGAAACTTTGTCAATTTTAAACCGATCGGGCTGAGACTTTGCATGCAGGTATAAGAAGAATCATAGATGAATGTCATTGTGTATAATACAAGCCTGAGAACAAAAACTGTAGTCTACACTTCAGCTCTACACCGAAACGAAGCGGGGGCGGGCCACTAGTCCTCTATAAGTCCAGTAGAAACAGACTTTTTCAAATCCGACCAGTACTCTTAGCACTAACCAATATCGCATTCGTAACGTTTGTGAGTACGAAATATCATTGTCAAATTTTGTATGGAAACTTGAACAGCAGCACCACAACGGACGTAACGAGAACTAAAAATCAGTACAGAATTGACAATGACATTTCGAAGTCACAAACTATTCGACGACCTCCGTGGCTAAGTGGTTTGTACGCCGGGTTTCATGGTGTCGCCTAATCGAGAGGTCCCGGGTTCGAATCCCAGTGGGGGCAGATGTTTGTGTGATGAATACGAGCATTTGTACTCCAGTCATGGATGTTTAATATGTATTTCTGTATAAATATACTTATATGTATTCTATCCGTTACCCTAGCAACCCATAACACAAGCCTTACAGTGCTTACTTGGGGCTAGGCTAATTGGTGTGTGTTGGAAATATTTATTTATTTATTTATTCGATATCGGTACTTGCTAGGGGTACTGTAGTTCATGAGATATTCGCGTTCAACCGAACAAACTCTTCATTCATTCATTCAAACTCTTCAATTAATACTTGTATTGTAATATTAGTATAAATACTACTTTAAGTTGAGCTTAGTGAAAACTAGTACATAGTACTCATATTTCTTTAAGCACTACTACTGCTATGCTGCTAACTTCTAGAAGTTTACATCTTAAGGAAAACTTTACTAGAAAATATCCACGCGGATCAGGAGCTCTACTCTCTTTCTCCGAAACAAAATTTCGATAACGAACGAATTTTAAACGAAATTTCGCCAGTGACTCTACTCTATTTCATTTTCTTACACGCACATAAAGTTCGGAATCACAAAAAAAATTCTTGAACGAATGGAATGAGTCATGTTTGTGAGTTCTTTTTTTCTCTACTTTTTGGAGTACTTGTTTTACTTGGAAACAATATTACATTACAACAAAATTTTCGATGACATTAAAAGAACCTTCTTTGACAGTGTTAGGCGACTAATCCGAGCTCCTCATTTTTGCGCTTTTGTTTCGGTGTAGAATATTTTTTTGTTTTCGGGCTTTCATCATCATAAATTTTACAAATCTTCCATGAAAAATTATCTAACAGTTGCTGAAAACAGCATACTGATACGTACCCTTAGCACGAACTAATATCGAATTCGAATAGTTAAAGGCGAAATATCATATGTGTACTGATTTTTAGTTCTCGTTACGTCAGTCATGGCGCTGCTGTTCAAGTATCCATACAAAATATGACAATGACGTTTCGCACTCGCAAACTATTTGAATTCGATATTGATTCGTGCTAGGGATACTGTACAGTAATTTTTGAGATTATCGCGAACACAAAGCCGAACAGATTCCCACGACGGGTCTTTTGTTTTAAAGATTAAAATAGATTTCGTCCGCCTTAACAATATAATAATGGATTGAGGATGTTGTTGGGGCTCCCACGCTACAGTAGTGCATCGGGTATGTTCGCAGATGCCCACTTAGACGACTTCCCTTCAGTGATGCACAAGAGAATTGCATCGTTGATGCACAGGGTTCGTGGGAGCGCCAACAGTATTCTCGATGTTATCGGGAAAAAACCGGAGTGTGCCATTCTGAGGCACTGGGTACATACACATGTCCATGTGGTATATATATGAAATACGTTTGTTTTTAAAATGTACTAACATAGTTTTGAGGTTTGATTGTTACTAAAATTTCTATGGATCTAGTATCTGAAATAAAACATTATTATTATTATTTACTTATTTTTTTTTATTTCAAATCAAAAATCTATAATTTTTCAGGTAAATAAAAGATTATATGTCTCAACGCAGGTAATAAACTATATGTGTACCAAATTTCATGCAAATCCGTTCGTTTCGTTGTTTTTGCGTAAATTAATAATGAACATACAAACTTTCACATTTATAATATTATATTACAGGACTAGGATATTAGACAAACAGAGTTAATATTACTCAGTTAAAACCTGTATCTTTCCCCAGTTGTTTTAGCATAACTTAATAAGGCCGTAGTCTGCGTTATCACAACGTGGAAATTGCTCGGAACGTGCCTACATAAGTACTCTAATAATTACAAAACACAAGTGAGTTCCCGGCCCTCATCGATCGGAAATTATACACATTGTTGCCTTTGATCAAGCTCAAGTTCAAATCCTTTATTGCACCATGTTGATACATAGATTTTAGATAGAAAGGACATTGCTCGTTCCCCATACATTGAATGCCCTAGAACGCCTAGCAATGAGAAAATGCTAGTTGTGTTCGAAATTATTCATAAACTCTAATTAGGCATTTGTTGAGATACGGACAACTTGAGGAACCGTGGCCTACTACAGAATGTATTCGATTTTGAGGTTATAATATTTATACTTAATCGTAAAACATATACACTTTATATATTCTGAATAGATTTAGTGCTTACCTCTATGTAAGCAATTAAATAATATGCATTAAATGAACATAAAATAAAAATAAAATCTAATTAATAATAAATGCTTATATTCATATTGATTTATGAGTGTTGGCAGTTGGCTCCTATGATACCTAAACCTACCTGTAGGAATAATAGATTTCTTTTCAAATGAAATGTTCAGTCTTTCCATTTACCTGTTTCTATATTTTATTATCGGTAATTAGGTATGTACCTGGTTATCATTATGATTTTCATAAAAATAAACAGATATTACATGGGATGGGAGTATAAACTATCTTTACATAATTTCAGAAATAATCTTTTTATAAATATAATATAAATACTAGTAATAAGTATTATTAACTAAGGTACCTTGTTCTATTTTTATTTTGATAAATACCTATGGTCGCCCTTCGTCCATATTGCATTTATTAAGGTAAACAATCTTGGCACAACTTTTTAACAGAATCACCCATTTAATAATAAAATATTAACGAAGCCAATAAACTATTAAAATAAATCGTTATTACAGACTGAAACCCATTGAATCCAGTTATCATTTTTAATGCTGTATTTTCAATAAAAAGGAGTGCCTAGATTGTTTACCAAATAGGACAAGTTGGATGAACAGGCTGTGGTATCTAGTAACAGAACTTTTACTTTTTATTTTTTTAAGCAGATTGTCCGTTTACTTTGATTAATTGCTAATAAGTTAAAAAAATAATAGAAAAATAATAGTGAAGGACGTTCTTTTGGGCATGCTAGGGCCGATTTCGTCGATGTCCTTTATAATTAACTAGCGGCCCGCCCTCGCTTCGCTTCGGTGTAGAGCTGAGGTGTAGACTACAGTTTTTGTTCTCAGGCTTGTATTTTACACAATGGCATTCATCTATGATTCTTCTTATACCTGCATGCAAAGTCTCAGCCAGATCGGTTTAAAATTGACAAAGTTTCATACAAACTTTCATTCCCTGTTTTATCCCCTTGGGGGTGGAATTGATCAAAATCCTTCCTTAGCGGATGCCTACGTCATAACATCTACCTGCATGCCAAATTTCAGCCCGATCAGTCCAGTGGTTTGGGCTGTGCGTTGATAGATCACTATGTCAGTCAGTCACCTTTGAGTTTTATATATAGATACATACAAACATGACCCTGCTAGGACATTGCAAATACTAAATAAACATAATTATCAGACTTATTATGTTAACAAAGCTGGAGCTCGTTCGCGGGTGGTTAGCGGGTTCCGCTGCGATCGTTGAAGTTAAGCAACTTTCGCAGTGGTCGGTCATTGGATGGGTGACCAAAAATCTTCTATCACGAGTTCCTTCGTGCTTCGGAGGGCACGTTAAGCCGTTAGCACCCGCCAATCTGCACGGGGGCCGCGTGGTAGGTCATGGCCCAATCTCCTCATTCCATCCATAGGGAAGGCCTGTGCCCCAGCAGTGGGGACATTAATAGGCTGATGATGATGATTATCACTATGTCAGTCAGTCACCTTTGAGTTTTATATATATAGATATATTGTGTAATGTCGTTATAAGTTCATAGAAAAGTTTACAATTTTATTTTATTCTTTTTAGCGCATTTAATAAATACTTGTGGGAGGCAGAGGCAGAACTACGCTCTCTCTCCCACTCCCGTGAGATCCGTGAGTTGCACAAGATCATTGGAAGACAATGCCCCTAATACTCCGTGGTATCCTCATCGGGGCGGGTCTGTTCCTGGACAATCAGCTAGCGGGTTGGAAATCGGGTGCTCTGACCACGCCCGCACTCCCGAGACGCATTGGGAGAACTGAGCTCCTCAAAATGCATGTTGGGTGAATGGTGCAGGAGCATTGTCTTCGTGGTAGAATCCCTAACGGGGACCCCGCGGCTTCGCATTAAGCAGTGTAGAAGGTATTCGCAGGACTTTTTTAGCGGATATTATGCTGTAAAGCGCCCGTAAGAGTTGCGGGGTCCTCGGTTGTCAGCCGTCAATGTAGTCAACGTAGTGTAGGACGTCCTCAGGCACGATGGAGTGACGATTTGCGCAAGGTGGCTGGCAGGAGCTGGATGCGAGTAGCCCAAGATCGATCTGAGTGGCGTGCAATTGGAGTGGCCTATGTCCAGCAGTGGACTATGATAGGCTGTTGATGATGATGATGATGACGGTGGTCAGCCACTGAGGGGTCCGTAAGACTTGCGGGAGTCAGGTGTGAGGTCCGTTCGGCGGTGTGCCTTTTCTTCGCATTATAGGTAACCCACAATGTCAAATGAGGGCCGCGGTAGCATAATTGGTCAGTGCATTCGCCCGGATTGCGAAGGGTGCGGGTTCGAGTCCCGTCTGCTGCCTGGTCCGCGTGGAATATTTTCTAGTTATATTTTCTTTAGATTTAAACATCAAGCAGTAACATGCTTTAAAATAATAGAAATTATAACAAAAAGGAGTTTAATATCTTACAAAATCTGACTACCAGAGAATTCATAACCAAGACTGGTTTTCGTAAACGGACATTGAGATGTGAAAGAACTACGTGTGGAATTCTCGAAATGTTTTGATTATGTGAGAAAAGAAAAAATATGTGTCTAATACTTATTAATAATCTACCTGATAGAAGAAGAGTAAAAGTTAGTCACCATCCCTATAAACTTTACTTTGGTATACCTACAACACAAGACTATTTGCAAATACTCCACTCCCTGGATTAGGAAGCATTCCACGTCCGCCGCCGGTCCGGGACCGGATAAGCGGTGTCCGGCCGGATCGCAACGTAAACAGTTATAATCCGGCGCCGGACGGTACGTGCTCACACTATCGTCACCATATAGCTTGACGCAGTGACGTCACTCTATCGACACTCATGTCTATGCTTCCAGATAAATAATTTAACAGCCTAGCATATCGGAAGTCATCTTTGAGATATTGATGTCGATTTAAATTTGACAACAGTGTATCCTTGTCATTCTCTATATAGAATGAAAAGGAGAGACTGATGTTAAATTTAGTTTTAAGTTTAGAGAATCACGCCAGAATCGGCACCATTTTGTAAGTAAATCCATTTTTTTATCACTTGTTGGTAAGTGATCACATTCAACCATAGGCATTTGTAACACTCGGAGTATCACAAACCCGATGCCGGCCTTAAAGACCGGAGTACGCTCTTTTTTTAAAGGCTTTTGGGTCTTAATCTTGCGGAAACATTGCTGGCAACAAGATATTCCACAGTTTTGTCGAATCCATATAAAGAATACTAATCACGTCGGGGTCACCAGGTTAGGAAGGCCAAAGGGGAAGATCTTCCTCCAAGCTGGGTGTTGGTAGCTCGGGAGCCGCGGCCCGACTGATATAAGTCGGGCATCGTATATATGAAGAGTTAGCCTCCGAATTTCATTTGCGCGATGTAGGCTTCCATACTATTAAGATCGCAGTGCAGGTAACGCCATCTCTTGAGGATGGTGAGTAATGATTTCCTCCATCCATTGTATATATGTGGGGCATGTAGATGTCGCCGCCACAACATGTGTCCACTTATTATCTGGCTGGAAGGCCTAAGTGCGATAACCATAAACCTAGAACATACTAAATGGGTGAGTCGAGGCGGTGCCGGGTGTCTCCGATAAGCGGTGACATTAATTCTCACTGGCGTTCCAATTCGAGCGGATAATCTGCTTTGCTCTACCTCTCATATCTAATGAAATCATTAACATTAGCAAGGTGTGGCGTCTGTTAACCTACGTTTTGTCCCGCGTGTTACGTGACGGTACGGTGGAGTCACAAGTCATTGGGGTATCTTTGATGGAAGGGCCCCCGCTCACATCACCCCGCCACCTCCGACGGTACGTGCGGGCGTTGTAATCGAATCCTTGTAACGTCTGCCCTCTTTCGGGAGAATATAATTGCTTTATCTCTACTCGAAGCTGAAATACCTATAGTGATTTCGTTTAGTAGCCATACTAGCGGCCCGCCCTCGCTTCGCTTCGGTGTAGAGCTGAAGTGTACACTATAGTTTTTTTTCTCAGGCTTGTATTAAACACAATGACATTCATCTATGATTCTTCTTATACCTGCATGCAAAGTCTCAGCCCGATTGGTTTAAAATTGACAAAGTTTCATACAAACTTTCATTCCCTATTTTATCCCCTTGGGGGTAGAATTGATCAAAATCCTTTCTTAGCGGATGCCTATGTCATAACATCTACCTGCATGCCAAATTTCAGCCCGATCCATCCAGTGGTTTGGGCTGTGCGTTGATAGATCACTATGTCAGTCAGTCCCCATTGACTTTTATATACATACTAGCTGACCCAGCGAACTTCGTACCGCCCTAAAAAAATAGGGGTTGTCCAGCGGACAAAATTGTGAATCTAAACCATTCTCAGATCCCCTTGAACACACACAAAAAATTTCATCAAAATCGGTCCAGTCGTTTAAGAGAAGTTCAGTGACATACACACTCACAGAAGAATTATATATATAAAGATATACATAAAAACGGTCATTTTTATTACCTGTATTTATAATCAAACTAAAATTCTCATATTTACGTTATATAATCGGAATGATCCGAACTGCTAAGCTATCAGGAGTTACACGTGTTATTGTGAGTCAACCATAAAAGATAGACATATGCTGTTGCGGGATATTTTTTAGATTATAACGTTGGACAACATCGATTTCGTAAGTTTCGAAATAAAACAGCTTTGCGTGGTGGATCCGTAATTTCTTAGCTGTCGTGTATTTATAAGGGAGGTTGTGTTACTTGTGAAGCGTAATGTAGTATCGTGTATTTTACTACCTACCGATATTAGGGCGACGCCTACTGACTGAGACAAGCCAGGGACGTATGTTGCGCTCGTTTGTCAAACGCTCATGATTTATCCCGTGTGATGTCGCTCGCGACGAAATGTAGGGCTGACACTTCTTATCTTAAACAGATACAAATACTTAAAATTTCATATCACCCGGGGCTATTGTAGCCGGGGGGCAAATGAAGCTGTTTTAAAAAATGGATGCGTGTAACTTATGTACGCGCGTGAGAAGTTATACTTCTTTAGCATCATTAAAAATATTTTTTAATTGCATGCAAATAATTAATAATTACAATAAAATAATAAAAGGACTGGAAAAGGATAGTTAACACAGTCAATTAAGTTCAGTTTTAATTTGAAAAATTAAATAAATATTCAAAATATTCAATTAAAATCACTACTGAATTTAAGTTATTAGTCCATATGTAATTAGCACTTGTAAGTAACTAAAACACGTTTTGTCTATATAGAAACTAGAAACATGTGGATAAATATTATAAATATGAAAACAGTGATCAGAGGCGACGAGCGTGCCAACATTGTTTTTGACAACGCGATCATCATATGGAGCTCCGTGGATCGTTCAAAGTACCTTTCGAACAGATGTCTAATAATGGTGGATTATTAACCACTAAGTGGTTAATAATCCACCATTATTAGACACTAACATTCATAACGCGCCCGCGGCCAACTTCATGGTGTTACTATTGTGTTACAGTGATGCGCGCGCATCTTAAAATTTCACTCTCATAATTTTTTCATAACGCGGCTAAAGAAGTATAACTTCAAAAGTATAACTTCAATAACCCGTTACTGTTTTGTTTTTAAAATAAGTTACGTCTTTGACGCTGTAGAGTAACTTTTGTTGACAGTTATATAAATAGATTTCGCCAATGACACGAAATAGTCGTGAGTTGTTTGAAACAGCTACATTTGCCCCCTTGCTACTATTGCCCCGGGTGTTATACCTCTAAGCATAATTTGCGACTATGGATAATCTTTGTTACCTAGTAATAAGATGTTTATTTTTTGTTTTTTACCAATTTTTTCCGTATTAGTTTTACGCGGCGAGGCTGAAAACAGTAGTGTGGACTTACAAGTACACAAGTTTTTATTTTTTGTTTAATAAAAGGCTTTGATATCTACATGAGGTAATATGTATTAATTGCATAAACCACAATAAACATGAGCAAACATATTTTTCCATCCAAATCCGGTAGAGCGTGCAGAAACCGTTTTCTTAAAGATTTGTTAATTGTGCCCTAAATTTAGATAGATAGATAGATAGATAAACACTTTATTACTCACACATACACAATTAAAGGGTTTACAAAACAGATAGTCAACTATGGTGGGTAAAGGCGGTCTTATCGCTGAAAGCGATCTCTTCCAGACAACCTTTAAGTCGAAGGATAGTTTAACAGAGATAGAAGAGTAATGTGCCAGCAAAATATAAAACAAAATAAAATAGAAATAACATTATATATATTATATAAAATACATACAAATAATAACACCTACATACATATATATATATACATAAACAATAATATGCTATGCTTATAGGCACTGATACAAACATAACATAACATTAATAGAATAATATATACACATACACTACACATATAAGTTATGTTTCTGGCTTATTTATTTAGTAAGTTTTTTGCAGTTATGTTTTTAGCATCATAATATATACTAGTTATTTCAACTATTTACAATGTTATTTCCTTTCTAGGAGTCTAATTTACATTTAGAGCGTGCCAAAAAGGTTCGTCCGCGAATAATTGATAATGTTGGTGGGTATATTATAACGGGTGCTAGTACGTATTTACAAAGAATCACCATTTGCGATTCCTAGAAACTGTCAGTTACGCTGTCACAGTGTTAATGCGTTCAATCATCGGCATACTGACAAAAAACCGAAAACATGACAAAAAATCTAATATATAAAATTCTCGTGTCGCGGTGTTTGTGGTTAAACTCCTCCGAAACGGCTTTCCCGATTCTCATGAAATTTTGTGTGCATATTGGGTAGGTCTGAAAATCGGACAACATTTATTTTTCATCCCCCTAAATGTTAAAGGTAATCCACCCCTATTTTCTTTTTCAATTTTAGATATTTTTTTTTAATTTTTTATGATACATCCTACACAAATACATACAACCCTAAATTTTCACCCTTCTACCACCAACCCCTATTTTTTTATGGCGGTACGAAGTTCGCTGGGACAGCTAGTCTAATATATAAAATTCTCGTGTCGCGGTGTTTGTGGTTAAACTCCTCCGAAACGGCTCGACCGATTTTCGTGAAATTTTATATGCATATTCAGTAGGTCTGAGAATCGGACAACATCTATTTTTCATCCCCCTAAATGTTAAGGGTTAAAACCACCTTTAATTTTTTTTTGTACAAAATTTAAATTTTCCCCCTTCTACCACCAACCCCTATTTTTTTATGGCGGTACGAAGTTCGCTGGGTCAGCTAGTAAAAATATATAATTAAAACTTGGAATTGAAGGCACTTTTCAAATGAGTGAGTGAAAAAATAATTAATATCATTAATCAATATACTTTACGAAATTTCAGCCCCTTTCGTCGCCTGGTGTCCTTCTCTACAATAGTGATGACAGCTTGACTGACAAAGAAAATAATTTACTTAGTAACTTACAGTCATCATCATTATCATCAGCCTATTAATGTCCCCACTACTGGGGCACAGGCCTTCCCTATGGATGGAATAGGGAGATTGGGCCATGACCTACCACGCGGGCCCAGTGCGGATTGGTGGGTGCTCACGACTGCAGATGCAGCCGGGACCAACGTGCCTTCCGAAGCACGGAGGAGCTTGTAAATGTAATATGTATATGTACATACCTGTATATATTGTATATTATATATATACAGATCGAGCTAAATAAGTTTCACTCCAGTCGAGTACTCATAAGCAAACTCGTTTTTTTTACAAACCAGGGTTACATTACCTAAATATAAAAAATAAGGCTATGTGAAACACTTAAGCCAGAAACATATTAATGTGTCGTGTCGTGTCGTGGCGCGCCAGAAGCGCATCGGTTTCATACATTTACTATGGTTAGAGGAATATTTACTTATCGTGTCGTGTCGACGCTTTAACCTGTCTATCTCTCTCTAACCAATAATAAATGTATGAAACCGATGCGCCACGTCACGCTACGACACGTTAATATGTTTCTGGCTTTAGTGTCACCGCACACGGGCCACACACCACAGCCACAAACGCCGTCACGGCAAGCTAGAACCGGCTACTAAAGTGGCTGAAGCGCGCGACAGTGGCCAACTAGGGTAAGGGAGAGAGGGGAATCGTGCGAGTGACGTGTGGCGGCGTTTTGTATCAGCACATTAAGTGGCCGGTGCGGGCCACAAGAATGCGACGATTTGTAGCGTGTGGCGGCCACCGGCGTACCGTGTGTGGCGAGTCCATATAAAATGTATGAAAACTACAAGAAATATGCCGGTGGCGGCGTTTTATGGTTTTGGTCGGTGGCCCGTTTCAAACTCAAACTCAAACTCATTTATTCAGTCTAGGCTGTTACAAGCTCTTGTGAAAGTCAAACGCTACGCCATCGGTTCGTAAATCTACGGCGGAAGACCTTGTACCGAGAAGAACCGGCAAGAAACTCAGCAAGGGCTATTTTTTTCTCCCTGTTTTGTTTCATACAGTGTCGTCAATTGAAAGATGACATTAAAAACTAAAAAAATGTGTTGATGTCATATTTCATCACATTAATATTATTAATTAACAATAAGTTAACGCGCGACACTTAGAATGTTTCACGTACATAGTGGTATCATAATACCATATCACACCATTGTTGACAGCCCTCGCTGGATCGGTCTTAAAGGATTACCATTTGTCGCCGGCGGGAGGCGCGGGCGTCGGTCGTCACAGATTATACGTGGCGCGCGTCGCTCATATTCATATTTTTCACGTGATAACAAATGATAATTTGTGCAAAGTCGTAAACAGCGGATCACTGATGAATCGACATGCATGATTTTGTAAAAGAATTATTTCTTATCATTCTATTTCATAAAAGGCATTTTATGAATTAGAGTGAGAAAGGTATTAAGTGATAATAAGTGTATCTGATGAGGAGCTTTATGGCGCGTTCGGCTGCGATCGTTGAAGTTAAGCAACTTTCGCAGTGGTCGGTCATTGGATGAGTGACCAAAAATATTCTATCTCGAGCTCCTCCGTGCTTCGTAATGCACGTTGATCCTGGCTGCATCTGCAGTCGTTAGCGCCCCCCAATCCACACTGGGCCCGCGTGGTGGGTCATGGCCCAATCTCCCTATTCCATCCATAGGGAAGGCCTGTGCTCTAGCAGTGGGGACATTAGTAGGCTGATGATGGATGATGAAATGTATATATATATCATGATAATTAATTTGAATTCCCCATTGGGTAAGAACATAAGATACTCTTTTCTATGTGTGATACAAAGAAAAAAAAGAAAATTTAAGACAAGTAGGGCTTAGCGGATTTCCCGCTCAGGTCGGAGCGCCCGTCTGGGGAAGTAACCTCCATCATAATAATCATAGTCAAAATCCTTTATTCAGTTTAGGCTGTTACAAGCACTCATGAATGTCTAGAAGCTACGCCATCGGTTCGTAAATCTACGGCGGGAGACCTTGTACTGAGAAGAACCGGCAAGAAACTCATCTTCCAGAAGACCACAGTAAAATAACACTACTTTTTGATGGTGTTGTGCTTCTGTGGCTGAGTATGGTTCCAGGGCTCCACGGGGTAGGGGATGGGGTCAGGGTAGGCAAAGGCACTAGTTTTTTTTTTTGAAGTTATACTTCTTTAGGCGCGTTATGAAAAAATGATGAGAGTGAAATTTTAAGATGCGCGCGCATCACTGTAACACAAAATTTTAATGCGTTACTTTTGTGTTTACCGCACATTAAGAAAATCTACCAACAAAATAGAAATAGAATCTCTATTTAGTGGGTGCTAACGACTGCATTGTGAAGGCCTATCAAAAGTATTTATTAATCTGGAACAACGGAACCAAAGCGCGATTCAGGAGACTACAGCGCCATCTCTTGACCATTGGTGTAGTAGAACCAAAAACCACATCTTTATTTTTTGTAGTAAAGTAACAGTTATAGGTATTCATATTTATAATATTTATCCACATGTTTCTAGTTTGTATATTCGGAATACGTGTTTGAGTTTCATACAAGTGCAAATCACATATGTTCTAATAAATTATATTCAGTAGCGATTTTAATTGAATATTTTGATTATTTATTTATTTTTTCAAATTAAAACTGAACTTTATTGACTGTGTCCTTTTCCAGACTTTTATTAATTTATTGTAATTAATTATTTGCATGCAATTAAAAACTAATTTTAAACGATGCCAAAGAAGGATAACTTCACACGCACCCATTTTTTTTTTTTACAGTCAATAGGCTTACGCTTGACGGCCACGCGCCTGATGAAGAGCGACGCAGCAGCCTAAGGTGGGACGCGCTTGCCTAGAAGAAATCGATTCACTCGCGACTTGAAGAGCCCCAGATTATAGGTGACTGGAAACAGAGATTCCGGCAAAGAGTTCCACAACCTAGCTGTTCTGACTATATAGGTGGAAGCAAACCGTTTAGTACGAGTTTGTGGGACCTCTACGGTATATCTGTGGCGTTTTGCCGTCTCTCTGGTGGTTCTGTGGTAAAAAGGTGAAGGTGGAATTAAGTTTTGTAACTCCAAAGCGCACTCTCCGAAATGTAACCGGTAAAAAACCGATAAAGAGGCAACTTTTCACCTGTGTTCAAGACTTTGGAGTCTAGTCTCGAATAATTTGTCGTCACCGATGAGCTTCTTTGCACGCCTCTCAATGCACTCCAGACACTCTAGCTGATATTTTGCAGAACCGTCCCAAAGGTGCGAACAGTACTCCATGCACGAGCGAACTTGTGCTTAGTTATAGCTTTAGTATCGCAAGTGTATATATGCTACGACGGCCTCTTACTCTCAGGCGGGCCATATGCTTGTTTGCCACACAACTATGTAATATATAAACGAGCTCCGTGGCCGAGTGGTTTGTACGCCGGGTTTCATGGTGTCGCCGACTCGAGAGGTCCCGGGTTCGAATTCCGGTGGGGGCAGATGTTTGTGTGATGAATACGAGCATTTGTACTCCAGTCATTGATGTTTAATATGTATTTCTATATTAATATACTTATATCTGTACAGTATATGTATTCTTATCCGTTACCCTGGCATCCCATAACACAAGCCTTACAGTGCTTACTTTGGGGCTAGGTTAATTGGTGTGAGTGTTGGAAATATTTATTTATGTAATTGTCAAATCCTCAACAAACGAAAGCGTCTCTCCCTTGCCTTTGAACATGTTTAAATTTTTCTCGAGGCGAGAAACATTAGGCAAGCCTTACCCTTTCAACATTTTTTTAAAAGGGTAAGAAACAAATACGGGTCTGAGAATTCCTCACATATTTTATACTAGCTGTGCCCCGCGGTGTTACCCGCGGTTTTTTAATTAACAATAAATTTATTTCGTCCCTTTCTCAGGGGACGATCGCATCCGATGAATCCTGAAAGACCTTCCCGGCCAGCGACAGTTCCAACGGTTTTTTCTTTCCCCTCGCCTGGAAAGGACTTGTGCTAGCCAGAACCGCCTGGCATTCTACATACTTACTTAATCGCTTAAACAAACACATATATAAATTTCAACTTTACAGAATAAAGTTTATTTTTGAAGTTATACTTCTTTAGCCGCGTTATGAAAAAATTATGAGAGTGAAATTTTAAGATGCGCGCGCATTACTGTAACACAAAAGTAACATAATGAAGTTAGCCGCGGGCGCGTTATGAAAAAATGATGAGAGTGAAATTTTAAGATGCGCGCTCAACACTGTAACAGAAAAGTAACACCATGAAGTCGGCCGCTAAACCGCACATTACTCGTAAGTCTCGAAAAAAAGCTTCCAACAAAATAGTAATAGGATCTCTTAGTCGCACATGTTGGGACGCTCGTCGCCTCTGATCACTGTTTTCATATTTATAATATTAATCCACATGTTTCTAGTTTCTATATTCTTAACACGTGTTATAATGTTATACAAATGCGAAATTTATATGTGCTAATAAATTTTATTCAGTAGTGATTTAAATTGAATATTTTGATTATTTATTAAATTTTTCAAAATAAAACTGAACTTTATTGACTGCGTTGACTATCCTTTTCCAATCCTTTTATTATCTTATTGTAATTAATTATCTGCATGCAATTAAAAACTATTTTTAATAATTCCAAAAAGAAGTAAAACTTCTCATGTGCGTACTTAAGTACACGCACCCATATTTTTTATGTATATATTACACACCTTCCGGTTCACCTGGCGGGTACTTGTGCTCATCATAAACCTGGCAATTATTTTTTAAACTAAAAAATGAATAAACTTAATTTTATAAAAATTTCAAGCTTACAGCAACAAGCTTTTTTTAATATATTTTTGACAATTTCAAGAATATAGGGCTTGATGACGTGCAGGGCTGAGGAGTGCCAGGCGATACTTACCGTACTAAGCATGCTATGGCTCATCACCATAAGAATATCTAGCCTTACAGACAGACCGTTACTCGGAGGGTTCAGTAGCTCTTGGTCTATAAGTTACAAATGCTCGTATTTATCAAACTAACATTTTTCCCCATCGCGGCACACAGACAAGAACCAGGTTTCACGGCGTATATACCAGTCGGCCACGGAGGTCGCCCAAATAACAATAACAGAAATATATATCCTTTCCCTGACATACGTGTTTACCAACACGATAAGTATTCGTTCGCGTCAATAAAGCTAGTTTTATTAGAAGAATTTGCATGAACGGTTAGTTTTGCGAGTCACTGTGCGATATCAAGTCGTACTATTGCGAATAGTTTTTATTCAGGATTTATTATGTAGTCATTGTGACTTTCGAAATCTTTTGTGTGACTCACCTAATGATTAAAACATATACAGCTTGGCGCTTATTGGCTATTGATAAATTCAAAGTTTTTTTTTTCTAGTAAAAGAAAATCTTTAGATAATTTAACATCTAGCAGTTAAATGCTTTTAATAAAAACATAACTATTGATAGGTTTTCAAATTTCATCATCTCCATAATCATGGCGCTTGCAATGTACCGAAACATCGAAGACTCATAAAAAAACAAGGTACATGGTTAGAATCCGTTAATAGCCATTATCTTTAAAACAATATTTCATCATCGTTGATTACTTTGAAATAATATTTTTGTAAATCCTAGCGCAAAGAACACCAAAGTGTATCGTTATGTCGTGAGTAAAGCCTAGTTGTGAATATAACTAATTCCAAAGGTTCATAGTCGTTCAGATTCAATCTGTATTTTTTTTATGTATGGAAAATGCCTTCAACCACCGAGGGAGCGAGAAGAAGGTATCTTGGACTCCTCCCTGCTGAAATGATCAGGGCTCTACCGAGCGCCCTGAACAGGGCCAGTAGTGTAATAATAGTTTCCATAGTGTAATGTCGTACGGAATTTTATTGTGGGGAAACGCCGCCGACATTCAAACTATTTTTGTGCTGCAGTAGAGAGCTTTTCGATCAATTTATAATCTTAAAGTTAAGGATTCCTTAAGAGATAGGTTAAAGAATTTGGTATAATGATGGTTGCATCACAATACATATACGAAAATTTACTACTTGTAAGAAAAAATATTAATTTGTTTCTTAAAAACAGTGATGTTCACACAATTAATACAAGAAACCAAAATAAACTAACTTTACCTGCTACTAGGCTTCATAAAATCAATAATTCATTTAAAGGTCTTTGTGTTCGCTTATACAATAATGTCCCAAGTAATATCCAAGAGTTAACCATAAATAAATTCAAAGATAGTATAAAAAAAGCACTTATTAAAAAAGCTTATTAGAATGTGTCTGATTATATTACAGACAAAAATGCTTGGGTTTGAACTGTACCAATCACTCCAACAGGTTTTCTATATTAAATAAATCATGATTGTATTGACGTTGTAACAACATAATGATTTGTAAATGTTGTTACGCAGCAAAAAAATATGTCCAATAACGAGTAGTAGGGAAAAAAATGTTTGGACGATTCAAAAGTGTTCTACTATACATCCAATTTGAATAAAGATATATTGATTTCTGATTTCTGAGTAAAAAACAGACAAGACTCCTGCATCAGTCACCTAGCATACATTCTAAGGACTGCGGTTCCCCCAATGCATGCCGCGAAAACGGGTGTGGTAATAGCACCCGATTTCCAACTTGTCACGTACCCGCAAGCTGATTGTCCATATAAGGACCCATTCCGATGAAGATGCCCCAGAGCAGATTCAATATGTTCTATAAGAATATTAGGGTGTGACAAAATTTTAATCCTGGTGGATCTCGCACAATTCACCCGAGGCTCAAAAAACGGACGGTTCAATGCCATGCTTACGAGAGAGGCATAGCGATTTGTCAGAGCGCCCGTCTGGGGAAGTAACCTAATCCTTGGCCTAGCCATGGTCAGCAAAAGAACTCCCTCTAACATTATTCAAAAGGAAATTGTTTAAATTCCTATTAAGAAAGTGCTTTTACAAAGTCAAGGAATACCTTGAAAATAAAATTGGTGATTTAATTTAATTGACATTCTTTGACATTCATACTAATTGATTTATATCTTTATTTGGCTTATTATTAATATGTATTATCATTTTTCGTATATAATGTTTGTTTATTGATCTTTTCATCTGACCGGTTTTAATTCATATACATAAATTAATAAAGTAAAAACGGTACCTATCTAATTTTAAAACTCGATCCAAATATTGTTTTAATTACCTTTTAATTATATTGCATGTAATGAAAATAAAATAAAAGAAATGGATAATCACATGCCTTAGATGAACTGTATTATATTATATTTAAGAACTTATTGTACTCTATTTTTGGTGATTTAATAAAATTCAATTCAATTCAATTCAATCCTTACAGAAGATCAACGGGTCGATAATGCGTCAAAGCAGAGAATAATACTCTAGGATAGCACGCCAGGTGACGCCAGCTCGAGGGAATTATGCGCTGTGTTTCATACCTTTCATGACAGATTGAAGTAAATATTGTTTACTATGCGTTTCAAATAAGAATAGAAAAGCTAATGACCTCCATCTGTCAAATGTCGCTTGAAAAGTACGGTTTGCAAAAAAATCTTGGAACATTTTTTTTAGCACTGAGCTAATCTATAATATAAATATGAATCGCTGAATGTGTTGCTTAGCGCAAATCTCGAGAGCAGCTGAACCAATTTCAATAATTCATGTTTTAGAATATTCCTTGAAGTACGAAGATGGTTCTTACGCAGAGAAAAAAATAAAAATATGCCTGAAAATGTCCAAAAACAACACTTTTCTATACTCCCATACAAACGATTCGTAATAATACTCAAAAGTCAATTTGAACTTTACTACCATATCATAAATTTCAAATGTTAGTGGAGAGATTCTGGGAAGGCAAAACAATTGAGCGACGTGATGTCATTAGAAGTTTGGAAAAGGCAAATATACCGTTTTCAGTTTTTTTTATAATTACTTATTATGAAAAGTTATTAAAATCTACACTACAGCTCTACACCGAAGCGAAGCGAAGGCGGGCCACTAGTCTTAGAGTAAATACCAAACATATGTAAACAAAAGAAGGAAATAAATCATACATATGAAACGTATAGAAAATGAGTCCTGCAAAAACTTTAGTTTTATTATAAAAAAGACCGTTTTTATTTTAAGTTGTCGTTTAAAACCTACAATAATAGATATTATATTTTATAGCCGAAAGCATCAGTGATGATAATAACTACTCCGTCAGTAGTACAGAGATGAGCGGAATTAAAGAGCTAGATTTTGGTTAATGCTTTTTCTCACTCAGTCTTAATAAATAAATATTAATAAAAATCTGATTTTTTTATGACTTAACCTTGTTAAATAAGTTTTGTTAAAGAAAAACGTTTTTGCTTACTCTACCTAACTGATTTGAATTGACAGCTATGACGTCAATATGGCGCCCAGACGGTCCTATTCTTAGTTGAACCGCATTATACATGCAGATTGCCGGTTCTCCGTTTCGAAACAGGTGTCAGCGTGCGGATTATGACCGCTACAAACCGGTCTAAACTGAACGCGATACGATTGGTATGCAGAGTCGGTACACATTTCGCCTACCACAAATATTTTATCGGTAACTATTGTAATCTATCTTTCGCACACAAATATACGTCCTATCGTTAATTTAACAAAAGGAACAAGAAAAAGATGGTGTGGTTTTATCGTTTCATATATTATATTCACAATGCAAGTAATAAATAATAATAATAATAAATAAATATTTCCAACACTCACACCAATTAGCCTAGCCCCAAAGTAAGCACTGTAAGGCTTGTGTTATGGGATACTAGGGAAACGGATAGAATACATATACTGTACATATAAAAGTATATTTATATAGAAATACATATTAAACATCCATGACTGGAGTACAAATGCTCGTATTCATCACACAAACATCTGCCTCCACCGGGATTCAAACCCGGGACCTCTCGAGTCGGTGACACCATGAAACCCGGCGTACAAACCACTCGAACACGGAGGTAGTCGTCGCAAGTGAAACTTTAAAAATCATGAATAATCAAAATCCTTCCTTGTATGAGAATCAAACCCGGGTAGACCGCGTAGCAGGCGAGCTTTCTACCACTGAAACACCAATACTTGGTTGATTAAGGTCTATTTTTTTTGGAACGAAGTTCCTTACGGCAGTCTTGGACGGGATAGGGATTTTGCTGCGCGACCGAACTGAAAAAAATGTGATAGTAAAACCATAAGAAAAATCCGTGGAAAAAAAGTGCGTGGAATAAAACCGTTAAATGAGAAATGCGCAGGCGCGACAGTCGCATACACAAGCGAGTTTGCAATTTGTGTCGATTCTACATTAGCCGAAGGAACTTCGTTCCTACCTGGTGTCCCAAAACACCATATCATTATTTTAATAACAATTAAAATGTAATGCGCCATGATAATGATGAGCGAGAAAACCGGCCAAGTGCGTGTCGTGTCAAGCGCAGTGTAGGGTTCTCTAGTTGACCGTCGTTACCACAAAACTTAAATATCAGGAAGGGTATGTATGTTTCAAGTATATAAACGTAACGGCGCGATTCAGGAACCGTAGCCGTTGGTATTTTTCAAAGCCAGGTTTTATGCTTTATAAACAAGCAAGCAAGAAAACATTCAAAATCTAAAGAAAATATAACTAGAAAAAATTCCACGCGGACCAGGCAGCAGACGGGACTCGAAACCGCACCCTTCGCAATCCCCGGCGTCAATCAAGTGCATTCGCCCGGATTGCGAAGGGTGCGGGTTCGAGTCCCGTCTGCTGCCTGGTCCGTGTGGAATTTACTAGTTATATTTTCTTTAGATATAAACATCAAGCAGTTACGTGCTTTAAAATAATAAAAATTATAACATCAAAATGATTTAGATGGAGTAATCCATCTAAGAGTAAGTCATTTTCAAAGTTTTCGTCGAAGGATTTTTTATGAGGTAAGATTGTTTTAAATACATAAATCAAACGACTAGTACTCTTAAACTAACCAATCTATCTTTACCGTTATAATTTAACTAAGAAGTTCATGACAAACACTATTACCATGAATTTTCCCAAATTTGTCAAGTGAATAGTTTATCTTTTAGAGGAGGGGGGGGGGGGGGGGGGGGGGGGGGGGGGGGGGGGGAACACCCTACTCGAACAAAAATTTGTACTTTATAGTTTAATATTTTGCAAACGGATCCCTCAATCAATTCTAAGTCATTTTGAAGGACCTATTCAACGAAACCGCACATGATGGAATAGATGATGAAAAAAAAGTTATCCTACTTTACATGTAGCTATCACATTTTCTTTTTCCAAATTTTATTCACTTAGATGGAGAATTCCATTTAAGTTTATTCTACCACTTTGTCGGCGTTATCGATATACATATCTTCACAAAATTACAGCTTTCTAGTGGTAAAAGTCTCCAAGCAAAACCGGGGATGGACAGATAGACGGACATGACGAAACTATAAGATTTCCAGGACTACGGAACCCTAAAAATGTGTGCTGATGTAATAAAAGTTTCACATTAACATACTTCAAAATACAATATGACCGTTTAATTGACCTCAATGGAGGAGCTTGAAGGAGCAGTGCTTATAAAGTTTGGTATACTGCTGTGGAAGTTACCTTCGCAATTTCAGGCTATGACCAGAAACTATACCACCCATCCCATGCTATGTTGTTGGTGACCAAGCACATTGAGCCGTTAGTACTGGCTGTATCTGCAGTCCTGAGCATCCACCAACCAAAGGTTTATATGGTGGATTATTACCCGTTGTCCCTATTCCATTTAAAGAGAAGATCTGTGGCCCAGCGGTGGGGACGTCAATGGGCTAATGGTGAATGACTTACTTAATCAAAATATATAGCTATTCATTAAAGCCTTAGGGGAGCTTGATGGCGCAGGTGGTTAGCGCGTTCGGCCTCTTTTTTTTGTTAACGCAGGCAAAACCTCTGTTCACAGACGACGACGCCTCTAAGAGATACTCCGCCGAACGGACCTCACACCTGGCTCCCGCAAGTCTTACGAACCCCTACAGTGGCTGCCCACCGAGGACCCCGTAACTCTTACAGGCGCTTTACGGTATAATATCCGCTAAAAAACCCTGCGAATACCATCTACGCTGCTTAATGCGAAGCCGCGGGGTCCCCATTTAGGTATTCTTCCGCGACGCCGTACCCAGCAGCTTCCCGGCCTCGCCGGGGCTCCACGGCAGGGGTCCGCTGCGGAGGGCTACTTGGGCGTACCCGTGTAGCTCACTCCGCCGCCTACCCTATGCAAGACAGGACTGCAAGAGGGGGCCGCCGTTCCCGGGGGAGCGGTAGGGGGAGCGTAGTTCTCCCCGTCCCTCTCCCTTTGCTGGCGATGCAGGGGCAGGTACCCCCTCACCCGGTCGCCCACATCTTCCCGCCCCTTCTCCTCGGAGAAGAGGGGGGAAGCGCTGGCGGCAGAAGTCGGTGGGGAGTCCAAGCGGCCCAGGCTACTCGACTCAATAACCACTTTGTCCGGGGGTTTGCCCCTGGTAACTGGAGGGCTCACACCTCCGGCTCCCCATGACTTGGTCAGCCGGCCCACCACTGTCCGCGCACACTGCAAACCGAGACGGAGCATGTCGCCGCCTTGTGTCTCGTCTTCCCGCACCTGAAACACAGGCCACTGCGGTCTTCCCTAGACGGGCTAGGTGCCCGGTCACTGGTCATTGTCCCCTAAACAAACACCTATACACAATAAGAGTGACCGATCAACAGGCACGACTTCTCCAGTCGCCAGCATCGCTTCCGGAAGCTTGCAGCAGTCTGCCAAGGCTGCTTTCCTTCTGGACTAAATTAGGCTGGCTGGAGTAAACGGGAATATTTCATGACACGCACAATGGTCCAATAATTAGGACTTAGTGAGGAAACCGCCCTGAAAAACTAATGGAGTCGGTCTGCGATTGTGGAGGTTAAGCAACTTTCAGCGGTCGGTCATTGGATGGGTGATCAAAACTTATTATCTGGAGCTCCTTCGTGCTTCGGTAGGCTCGTTAAACCATCGGTCCCGGCGCATCTGCAGTCTTTAGCACCTACCAATCCGCACTGGATCCGTCTGCGGGGTGATAGTCCAATCCCCCTATCCCATCCATAGGAAAGGTCTGTGCCCCACCAGTGGGAACATTCATAGTTTGATGATGGTGATTTAAGTTTCCACAAGATACAATTGAAATCACATACGATAATAACAAACCATTTTGCGTTCCATGGTATTAAGGAATCGTTGATTCAAATTAGAAGACAAGATATTTCTATTCTAAAAATAGATGTTTTGATAAAAGTTAAAGCACTTACAAAGAGAAATATTTATTTACTTATCTCTGTCTTAAAGAGGCAACGTCCAAAACAAACCAAAAGATGACTGTTGACTTTGAGAAGAAAATGAGATAGATGTTATCCGAGCACTAAAACGCTCCAGTCCGTCTCGCAGACAACGGTTTCATACATTTTATATGTTTTAATCCGTTTAAGCTGCGCCGTGGCGGACGCGAATAAAAATTAAAACGTTGTTTTTACAATGCTAGATTTTAAAAGAGCTTACCGCGACTTACTTACTGATCGGCGAAAATGCGATTGAGGTTATCTTATGTCCAATCATTCGCAAGAAAATTACACCACAAAGAGATCAAACTTTATCCACCTTATTAATGAACGAAGACTTAGCTTGGATTAGTTTGCTCAATGTTGTGTCTCTGTTTATTGAATGACAAATCGACGGCGAAGTGCCAATAACACCTAACTGTTAAATTCTAAAGTTTACACAAACTAAAAAAAACGTTTAATTTCTTGATAAGTTAAAAAATAGTTAAAATATTTTTTTTTGGAGGAGCTCGATGGCGCAGGTGGCTAGCGCGTTCGGCTGCGATCGTTGAAGTTAAGCAACTTTCGCAGTGGTCGGTCATTGGATGAGTGACCAAAAATTTACTATCTCGAGCTCCTCCGTGCTTCGGAAGGTACGTTAAGCCGTTGGTCCCGGCTGCATTTGCAGTCGTTAGCACCCACCAATCCGCACTGGGCCCACGTGGTGGGTCATGGCCCAATCTCCCTATTCCATCCATAGGGAAGGCCTGTGCCCCAGCAGTGGGGACATTAATAGGCTGATGATGATGATGATTTTTTTTGAATAATAATAATGGATGCTTTATATAATTTATAATAATAATAATAAACATTTATTTCAGACTTTAAATCCATATAAAAGTGTTAGTAACAGACGAAATCTTATTCTAGTGTTAGTAAATGAAAAAAGTACAATCGAACACAAATAACTATATAATACATTCGGATTCCGGTGAGACTCGTCTGTTATTTATAAATAATTGTAATGACAGACTGGCGAATGTAGCTTAAGCCAGTGTCGCAATAGTGGGGAGTCCCATCGGTCAGCCAGTGCGCTCAGGACACTGTTGGAGCTGTCGCGCACACGCGCCCACAGCGAGGCGCAGCGCTTTCTAATGATCGTGTAAAAGCAATCAATACGCGCCTCGGCAAACATAGACGACGCACTGCAATAACGCGGCAGACCGAACAACATCCTGAACGTGTTATTATATTGGACTCGCAGTGCGCTGTTTGTCCGCTGCGTAAAGTTCACCCAAAGACCGCACGTGTAGAACGACTGACAATAAGCTTTGAAAAGCGTCAGTTTGACTCGTTTACTACACTGTGCAAATCTGCGGGCCAACATGTTACAGCGGACACACAGCGCCCTACGTTCCCTCCCTATATCTACTGAGTCCGACAAGTTGTCAGTGACCCAATGGCCCAAATACTTGAATTTGTCAACTTTTTTAAGTTCAGTGCCCCCGAGTGTAACGGAAGGTACACTGCGCTGACACCCTGCCGTCCCAGCTCGAAATACCATGAACTCACTTTTAAGACAGTTGTATTTGAGTCCATGAACCTCTGCATATTTTTCACACATATGAAGCAGCTTCCTCAATGCACCAATCGATGGGCTCAGCAGCACCATATCATCAGCGTAACTAATATTATTAATACAAACACCACCGACGTAGCATCCAATATAGGTACTGCTGAGCTCCTCGATTAGACTGTTCATGTACAGGTTGAAAAGTTTGTGCGAGCTTAACCCCCCCTGTCTCACCCCGCATTGCAACCTGTACCTGTCCGACTGCGAACTAGCCCACTTCACATAGTTGCTCTGATTGTCATACCAATATTTAAAAATGGATATAACTTCAGGAGGCAGCTTAGTATCACAATACAGTTTTTTCCACAATAGGTTGTACGATACTAGGTCGAACGCTTTCGACAAGTCCAAAAAACAAGCATAGACTGGGGTTTTTCTAGCTGTGTAGTACTGTACAGTCTGTTTGAGACCAAAGATGGCACTCTCTGTGGACAGACCCGGCTTAAAACCAAACTGAGCATCGTGACTCCTAATGTGCTCACCTAGTCTTTTATCCAACAGACTATCCAGCACCTTGGCTATAACCGTCGCTAAAGATATAGGTCTGTAATTGGACAAGTTGGAAGCATCTCCCGTTTTGTTTTTTATAATGGGCACTACAAGTGTGTACATCAAATCTTCGGGTAGGTAACAGTGACTCATACAAAGGTTAAAAAACATCGAAAGAACTCTAGGCAAGTGCACCCCTGCGTACTTCAGGTGCTCGATGCTGAGATCATCGTGACCGGGAGACTTACCTCTAACCATTGCCTTGATTGTAGAGGCGACCTCTCGCGCAGAAAATCTAACGGTTAAGTTCCCGACAGGACGACACCCAGCACCGAACTCATGCGAGTCCCCCAAAAGGGGAGAATCTACTTTAAAATGCTTTCGGAAGGCATTCGCTATATCAGTCGGTTCATAAATACCATCTACGCTCACAGGAAGACTCTGCTTTGGATTCAGTTTTTTGGTATTATTCCAAAATTTTACGAAATTTTTATCAGTGTGATTCTGTGCGATAATATCTAATTTAATTTGATTCTGATGCTTTTGGCAATATTTTAATTTAGCTTTGAAGTATTTTTTAGTGGCTTTCATGTTATCGTAAAAAGAACCAAAATTAGGTTTTCCATATTGTACCCAAGACTGGTACCAAAACCGAGCCTCCCTATGAGCGGCACTCACGTGTTTATTCCAACCAGTTATGTATTTATGTTTTTTATTTTTCTTTACAATATAGCTACTTGTAGCGGACTCTTTTAGGATACATATAATGTTACGGTACAAATCTGTTATTTTTACTCTGTGGTTGACATCTGATCACTTTTTATCTGCACATTTACAAAAATCAGCAGGAAAGTCTAATAAACGTAATTTTCTATTACATGCATCACTATATATTTGTATTTGATAATTATCTCTTTCCCCCCAACGAACTTTATTACAATACGGTGTGGAGGCTACAAGTTTTGACTTGACTTTATTTAAATTGCACTCAATTAACAAAGGATAATGGTCAGACCAATAAACATTATTACATAAAACCGAAGCATTGTGTACAATGTGACAATGCGAGAACCGTGTGCATCGCTAATATACGTATAGGTATCACTAGGCAAAATTTCCATGTCAACACACGACCACGACTGTTCAGAGCAAAAGTTTAAAAGTTCATGTGAAAATTGCTCACCGGGATGCGCATTGAAGTCCCCGAGTACGAATACTGACTCGATGTTGTTCGTCTCAACCAAAGCACTTATTTCACCCATACACTCTGTGAATTCCGTAAGATTCAACGCTGTGTCTGTAGGCATATACACAGAAATCACTAACAGCGACTTACTACTGTCGAGAAAAACTTTAACAGCCGTCAACCGCACACTATGACATTCCACTACTGACACACTCGGGAACACGGACTTCCTCCACAGTAGTGCAACTCCGCCAAACGGCCTCCCTCTGAGTATATCTTTAGATGTATCTACCGCAGATTTTCCAGTAAAAGCGAAGTCGTCATCTATGGTCCCCAGGTATGGCAGATCATGAGGTAAAAGCCACGTTTCTTGTAGAGCAATAATGTCAGCTGTCCGGCACAGACCTCTCAAGCAGTCAATCGAACGGTGTAAATTTTTACAGTTAAAAGAAATGATCTTAGTTGTAGCAGCCATTATTGTTGATTAGATTTATTTGGCACCTTATCACTCCGGTATCTTCTTTTGAAGTCTACAAAACGTCTAAATGCAACCCCTTCCGGCCAAAATTCGTCATTCATAAAAACGGACATTTTGCTTTTTGGGACGAACACTTTATAAGCATCATATTCTTTTGACGTCTTCATATTCATTTTTTCCAAGTCGACCGGCACTTCAGTTTTATCTCTTATGTAACTCATAATATCCGTCTCTGTTACATCCTTGGAAATGTTGTAAATATACAACGGAATCCGAACATCTGCCGCTTTAAAGTTGATATTGAAATCCACAACTGCCTTATCTTTATTACCAATAAATCTGTTTTTCAATCTCTTCTTTTGTACCAAGATCCACTCTTCCTTATTTATTTCTTGTTTCCATTCACCTTGTTCTAAAACTTGAGAATACGATTTTCTATTATTGATACGTTTGTGGTCATTATAGCAGGGCCCGGCCGTCGGTAATGCAGTCGCAGGTACTGTCGACGCATGACTCATAAGGCCTCTCGCCGGCACCGGGTTGTTTACAAATTCAACTACTCTGCTCTCAGCTGATTCGGCACCGTTCAATGGCGGCGCTGCGCTAAGCAGCTGTACGGGTGTTGAATTATTTTCATTTCTACCTCCCTCCGTCGTCCGTTGATGATAATGGATTTTTGAATTTGGTGAAAGTGAGTCTGTAACTGTCTTCCCATCCCGTTTTCTGTTCTTCATTGGCTTCGACAAGGACTCGTATAGTAGCCGTTTTGCAGTCATAATATCACATTCAGAATACGCAGTAGCACAGATGCGGCTGATGCTTTCCTCATCCATAATATCAATTTTATTACAAATGAAGGCAAGCACTTCATTAATTACAATATTACAAGTTACACACTTCACTGTTTTAGACATTTTGCTATAACGTCAACTCGTTATCCACGACCGTACGCAAGCGCGTGCGACGCGTCACTGCGTTATTATTATGCTGTATTCATATATGTTATGATAGTATAGTAGGTATTCGGTTACATAGGAGGTATTTACTCTGTACTTATATTTTTTTTGTGATAATGATGTTATGATATTTAAAAGGTAATGAAATTAACAAAAGATCGACATTTTTAATCAAAACTTTTAGTTAGTGAATAAAATAATTATAAACAATCTAACAAAGCTATAAGTGATTTTACTAACATAAAAAAATTTAACGGAACAATTTAACATAAGATAATCATCATCCTAACTCATTATTAGGTATCCCCAAGTATATTGAGGTCGGCATCTGACATTATATTTGAATTCAAGTCCTGCCAATGCATGGAAGTCTCTACGCTCTCTCGGTTTTGGTAAAACCACTCCCAAACATATCTCTTATGTGTCACCTGATAAAGCTCAATAAGCATTTCTCGTCTGTTCCTTCTCTCCCGTTTCTTCTGTTTCTGTTATTGCTTCCATGGCACCTTCTGCAAAAGATTCATTCTGCTTTCGTCCAGTCACCGAAGAGGAGGTTCGTAAAATTGTGCTCTCAATAAAATCCAAAGCAGTGGGTTGTGATGACATCGGGAGGACTATGATCATGTTTATACTTGATTGTATACTTCCCAGTCTGAATTTTATTATAAAATTTTCTCTTTCTTCTAGTACCTTACCTTCCATCTTGAAACATTCTATTACTATCCTTATTTCCAAAATCACCTCACTATCATCTCTAAGCCATTATCGGCCCATTTCAATCTTACCGTTTTTTTTAAGACTTTAGAAGTTGCCGTACATATTCAACTCTGTTCTTTTATTTTTCGTCATAGGATGCTTAGTCCTCTTCAGTTCGGGTTTAGACCCGGCCACAGCACAACCACTGCTCTCCTTAATATCCTTGGTGACGTTCGCTGCGGCATGGAGAAATCGCGGTTGACAGTAATGGTCCTAATTGATTTTTCCAACGCCTTCAACATGGTCAACCACGACATCCTCCTTGCAATGCGGTAAGGACCTGGTTCTCTTCCTATCTTCGTGGACGCCAGCAGGCTGTTCGTATTGATAAAAGTATATCTAGCTTTCGCGATATTATTGGGCGGTATTCTTTCTCCTCTTCTTAATTCACTTTTTATTAATTTCCTTACTACCTTGATTCAATCCTCTTACCATTTGTATGCTGACGATCTCCAACTCTACGTTCAAGCCGATAAACATAATCTAGACTCTGCTATCAGTCGCTTAAATTCTGATCTACAAAGAATCTCTGACTGGTCCAACTCCTATGGTATCTTTTTAAATCCATTGAAACGCCAGGCCATTATTTTAGGTAGTTTCAATTGGCTTTGCTTGATTCAAGTAACTTGAGCTCGATATTGTACAACGGTAGTGTAATCTTATATATATCTTCCTGGTGTTAAAAACCTAGGTTTACTTATCGATGCTTCTCTCAGCTAGGGAGAACATGTTAATGAGGTTAGTCGCAAGGTAATTAACACACTTCAAGCACAAAGACACACAAACACACTCATTTGAAGGCAAAACAATAGGGGTGATGACGGGGTACAGTAAACGAATTTCTGTTTAGTCTGTCAGTTAGATGATCAAAAAATTAATGGACACGTATTTTTTCTTTGGGCAATCAACCAAAAAATGACAAAGTTATAGCGCGTCAAAGTTTGGGAGTAGGGGCTCGTGACGTCACTTTTGAGTGAATTTTCACTTATAATATTGTACTCAAACGTGACGTCATACGACTTTTCAAATCAATATATCTCTGTAATGTTTATATTATGTGAAAAAAGAAAAAATACGTGTCCAATACTTTTTGATAATCTACCTGATAAACGAAGAAAAAAAATTAGTCATCATCCCTATTGAGTGACGTGATGTCGTAAAAGTTTGGAAATGGCAAATATACCATTTTCAGTTTTTTTTTTTTATAATTATATGAAGAGTTATTTTAGTCCACACTACAGCTCTACACCGAAGCGAAGCGAGGGCAGGCCACTAGTAAATAATAAAAATTGTAGCGTATAAGCATCCTGAATATTTCAGCATCCTTTATTCTACCAAACTTAAAAAAAACTTGAAAAAGTTGTGACAATGGTACTGAATTTTGTCTGTTTCACTTTGTTGTCCGTCCGTCCGCCCGTCCGTCTGTCAAGACCGTTTTTCTCAGGAACGCGTGGAGGTATCAAACTGAAATTCATATTTAATACATATCATGTCTACTGTCCCTTGGAGCTGTGATAAAATTAAACTTCTAAGCAAAAGCAATCAAAAGATACAAACGGTTATGCCGCAAAATTTCCGCGAATTTTCATAAACTCAGGGTCTTCCCGTGAACTTAGAACCTTGAAATTAGGTACGAAGTAATATCTTATAGTACAGATAAAGGAAAAATTGCGAAAACCGTAAATTTTTAGTTACATCATGAAATAAAAAATATTTTTGTAAATTTTAAAATTACTACCTCTTTTCTCATGAACTAAAACAGGGTTCCAAGATTTTTTTGCAAATCGTACTTTTCAAGCAACATTTGACAGATGGAGGTCATTGGTTTTCCTATTCTTATTTGAAACGAACTATACATATTTTACGGAAGGCATGCACACACACACACACGCGCACGCACACGCACAGACACTACACCAAAGACACACAAACACACTCATTTGATTGTGACACTTGTTGATGATAAATAAATAAGTATATTATTATAGAAATACATATTATATATCCATGACTGGAGTACAAATGCTCGTATTCATCACAGAAACATCTGCCCCCACCGGGATTTCAACCCAAGACCTCTCGAGTCCGCAACACCATGAAACCCGGCGTACAAACCACTCGACCACGGAGGTCGTCATAAAGTGCGAATAGAACTTCACTTGTAGGATTTTGCTAATAATATTTTACAATAATGAATAAATTTACAATACAGCCACTATATGCAAACTATACTTATGTGATAATTGATTGTATAGTAAGATCGAAAAATACACAAGGCTGACACACATTAACAAAGCACTATTTGAAAATCACGCTTGCCCTAAGTCTGAACCTAATTTTAACTATGCTGTATGCTGTTAATAAATAAAAATCTCTTATCTATTAGACAAGTTCGTCCGTCTGTCTGTGGTGCTGTTTCAGCGGCCAAACCGTAAGAGATAGATAAAGAGAATATTTAAGTTATAAGTTAAGAATAGTCTGATAAGACTACAAACCGGATTTGAGTAACGTAGCACTTCCGGTTTTCGAGAAATCAGGTTTTGGTGAACATTTGGTTCACTGGTTTGCTAGTTTAATAAATTACGTTGATCTCCTAATCTATTTATTTAGTATGAGAGTAGAAAAAAAAAAACAGTTTTCATGAACATAATCCTCCGTTTTCAAGGATTTACAGCAGCTAACCAAATAAAGCGCTGTGCCCTACCGAGAGACAGCACTGCAGCAGAGACGCAATAACAGCGCAATATTCATAAAAAGATGCTCCCTCACTTGCGCTCCGGGTGGACCACACTTCGAGGCAAATTAAGATCATTCCTATGTCACTATAAATAAAGTCTAACGCTATGTGCAATGCTGCGCTGCAGGCAGAAGCAAATGTTTGACGTTCACAGATGAATAGCGAGATTATACTCCTCGCGAAACTCTAAAAGGATTCTTGTAACCAAATGTAATAAATATCTTATGAAAACCATAACAGACATCTTAGCAGATATGATGTGAGGGAATAAAATACCTAGTAATAGAGGTTAATACTTCATCATCATCATCAGCCTATTAATGTCCCCACTACTGGGGCACAGGCCTTCCCTATGGATGCAATAGGGAGATTGGGCCATGACCCACCACGCGGGCCCAGTGCGGATTGGTGGGTGCTAACGACTGCAGATGCAGCCGGGACCAACGGCTTAACGTGCCTTCCGAAGCACGGAGGAACTCGAGATAGAAGATTTTTGATCATCCATCCAATGACCGACCACTGCGAAAGTTGCTTAATTTCAACGATCGTAGCCGAACGCGCTAACCACTTGCACCATCGAGCTCCTCCAAAGTTAGTTAAAACTTTATTGAAGAAAATATTGTACAGGTACTTATCCAGACAGAGTACGAAAAAGAAACGCAGATTAGTATGAAAGTCATGTCCTATTTACTGAAGGGCAGGTTTTTGCAATTTTACTCTCGTATATTTATTGGTTCTGACTTATTATGTAAACAAGTATAAGCTTTTATCCGAAGTTTGATTGTTAATCATAAATCGGAGTAGCTGAGAGGTGAATAGAAATGTAGTGAGAAGTTTTGTAATTCGCGCAGAGATTTCATTTGTTTGCATTAATAATTCGGATGAGTCGCCCACGCACGTCTTGTTCACTCCTTCCTACAACTTGATAAGTATAAGACACTTCTTAAAATGTAAACTTTAGGATGAGAAATTACCTAAATGAAGACCACAACTACTGGGATGAAAAAAGTAGAAAATCAAATAAACTGATGAAGATTATTGGATGAGATCCGCATCCAAGAAGATTGTCTAACGTTAACAATCTTTTTTTATACACTCACACTGGTCACTCGAGTAGATCGTTATCAGTGAACAGTTTTTTATTACATTTGTTACAATAATTTGATACTTTTTACACTAAAATAAAATTTCATCCCCATCATCTTGATGCGTGACTATCTACAACCGTGCGTTTTTGTCGATTTTTTTTACCACGTGCGACAAAACTGTGGAATATGTTGTCGCCAGCAGTGTTTCCGGACCAATACGACCCAAGAACCTTCAAAAAAAGACCGTACTCCTTCCCCAAAGGCCGGCATCGTGATGATGATTGTGATACTCCTGGTGTTGCAAGTGTCCATGGGCGACGGTGATCACTTACCATCAGGTGAGCCGTCTGCTCGTATGCCCCCTATAACATAAAAAAAAAACTATTTAATACCACAGTTTGAGCTAAGATCGACACAGCGAAGTGTGACGGCAGGAGGGTTACCATATCTCAAGATTTGGCCATATAAGGGATAAATCTAAAGAAAATATAACTATTTTTTCTAGTTCACTCGGTCCAGGCAGCAGACGGGACTCGAACCCGCACCCTTCGCAATCCGGGCGAATGCACTGACCAATTATGCTACCGCGGCCCTCACGGACCGCGTCGAAATTCTTCTAGCCATTCTTAAGCTGCAAGGCAGCGCCATCTCTTCGCATTATAGGTAACCCACAATAAGGTCTCGAGAAAGAGAAATATCATAATCTAAAGGAATTAGAATTTTATATGAAATTGTGGAGAGTCGATGATTTAGACCTTATCGAGATCACTAAGACCTCATCGCACAGCGAGAGGTGGTGTGTGGAGACTTACCTGAGTTTATACAGCCCTGCTCTGTTAGAGATCCCGTCGATTCTTCCCATAACAGGATCTTTCGCCGTATATTTGCGAACCGATGGCATAATAAAATAAATAAATAAAAATAAAAATCATTTATTTCAAGACATTGGTCTCATATAATTATGTTAGTAACAATTTTTCTTAACCTATGTTAGTATTTTATTACAATTTCTATCATCATTATAACATATACATATAAACATAATTAAATCATAACATCCTATAGAAATAATTAAAATAAATAATTCCAGAATTAAAATAATTAAAAATTAATTAATTTTTACTGCACCCTCCCCTCGGCCTGGTCACCAAACATGTAGTTTGATGAACTGACCGAGCAGAGGGGAGTCCATTCTATTTGCTAACATACTCAGGACTCTGTTACAACTTCCCCGCAGCCGATGCACCAGTGACGCGACTTTTTTACGCATAATAGCATAAAAGTCATCAGTGCTTGCGTCCGTAAACATGCCAGATGCACTACACTATATTGTCTAGCTTGTGACATATTAAACTGAATAAATGATCTTAAGTTTTAATTTAGAGTCTATAGTTTTTGAGGGAAATTTTACAAATCTCAGAGATTTTCAAAGGAAATTAGGCTGTTTGCCGAACTTATAATTTTGTTATCTAGTAACCCTGGTTTCTAGGTGGTGACGTAAACGCCCGACGGACGTGCGACGCGTGCCGAGCCGAGCCGAGCATGAATAATGCACGCGAGGGACGACGACAGTTTGATACTTGGCGCCGCGCACCTGCGTTTCTCTACTCAGTTTTTAATTTTTAAATGCGAATGCGACGAGCGACGGATGTTCAACTGCAGTTTGGCAGGTAGTTTTTGTATGCGTTAAAGTTATAGTTAATGAAATTCGCTTTAGTATAGGAATTAAAGTAGGTGACTTTAAACATTTTCGTGTGGAGATCAACTGATAGGTATAAGACGCTTTTTAGTTTAACAGAGAATGGACTGGCTGGACTAGTGTTGCCGATCGATAGTCGACTATCGATGATTAATCGATAGTCTATCGATAGCCAACCAATCGTATGACAATCGTTCGGCGTATCGTTAGTATCGATACTATCGATAGCAGAGAAATAAGCCAATACTATCGGATGAGTTAAATACTATCGATAGTATTGTAGTTCGTTAATAAAAAACTGTCGATAGTATCAATACTGTCGATTTTATTTGCAACCATACTATCGATAGTTGAACAATTTGCAATAGTATTGTTTACAATTTTCAGGTATTATAGTCAATCACAAACTTTAGTCTAGAAGAATCGCTAGAATCGATACTATCGATAGTATTGTTGCAGATAAAATCAACACTATCGATAGTATCGATACAATCAATAGTTTGTTATTAACGAACTACAATAGTATCGATAGTATTGCACTCATTCGATAGTATTGCCTTGTTCTGAGCTATCGATACTATCGGTTGTATCGATTCTATCGATAGGCCTATCGATAGGGTACATGATTTTCGATGTAAACTGTCGATAGTTTTAATATCGATAGTTCGGCAACACTAGGCTGGACGTTACCTGTTCAACTTAAAAGTAAAACTGTTTAGATACATGTAAGGGGGACGAAGCGATCATTTGGCCAATAATTCGTATGGTTTGCAGCATCGCTTTGTTTCTTTTTTGTCAGTTTTCAATTACTCGACTAATTTTTACGATCTCCGTGGCCGAGTTTCAAGGTACGCCGGGTTTCAAAGTGTGCCCTGCTCGAAAGGTCCCGGGTTCGAATCCCGATAGGCGCAGATGTTTGTGTGATAAATACTGGCATTTGTACTCGAATCATAGATATTTTATATGTATTTCTATATAACTAATATAGTAATAATGCAGTATATGTATTCAATCCGTTACCCTAGTATCAAATAACACAAGCCTTGCAGTGCTTACTTTGGGGCTAGGTTAATTGGTGTGAGTGTTGGCAATATTTATTTATTTATTACTTGCTAGTTTCGCTCAGTCCGTTCTGTGTCTATGTACTTTTTTTTTATAGATAGGTCCGACAAATGACTCCACCCCACCTGATGTTAAGTGAAGGTGAAGTCCAGACGCGAAGATAGCTGATACAGCAGTTCTACCTGCCACACCAGCCATCCTCACCCTGCCGGCCTGCAAGTTGCTTCTTCACGCCTCTTTTAAAGCATCCCAGGTTGTAAGAGGGAGGGAACACGTGAGCGGGCAGAGCATTCCATTTACAGATAGTGCGACAAAGAAATGAGTCACTAAATTTCTTTTTCATTTCTCATTCTCGGAAAGTGGTGTTGTTTTGATCTGTTTGTTGGGTGGAAAATGCTGCTTCCCTCCCTAGAGATGGAAAAACTCATACAAATTACTTCCCGCCTAAGGGCCGGAATGAACTTTAAAAATAGAACTACTGTCAGGTGTGAAGAGTTTTATGTAAAAAAATGGTTGCCTGTAAAGTCGGTTTTACGGGCGAAGATTTTACGTGACAACGTCTTTTTCTCGGTAGAATATTTATTGATATGAATATAATTAAATTGCACAATAGGAACAAGGAATTGAATGAAAATAAGAATTGCACAAATTTTAACTATAGAAATATATTTTGTTTACTAAAACATTGTACATGTAAACTTAAACTTAACACGAGAGACTCATCGTAACGTTACCGAGCGTTACACTTTTTCATAAGTGACTCCCAGCCGCAACCTAATTTAAGACGTTGTCACGTCAAAAAAAATATATGATGCCATGTGAGTTTCTAGACAGCCAGTGTGGAATAAGCCGCAACAATTACGCTGTTCCATATTTAAATTTAAAAAGTCGACATAAATTAGCGGGATACTAAACTGTTATGTATCTGTGACGGAATAAAAAAAAAACTTATAAGTAAAACAGAGCAATCTAAATTTGAATATTAAAAATGAGTTTAAGCGATTCAGAAATGTTGACACCGTATTCAATTAAAGACGAGGCAAATTGTGTTATAGAGAATCTTTTGCCAGAAATGTCAAAAGAGGATATATGAATACATACAATGATCTTATAAAGTGGCGAGCAGAGAAGAATATAAAATCGTTTTCCGAAAGTGTATTTCTTCTTCACTTCTTCTTCAAACTTCCAGGGAGTATCCGCCATGGAATCCATCGTTTGATGAAATAACAGAGTCTCCTACTTTTACAGATATCCAAAACAGCCAAATTTCTAATAGTATATCAAACAGCATAAACATTCCAAATAAGAGTGTAATTTTAATTTCACTAATGTCCTAATATGACAATTAATTTTAAATAGCTACTTCTAATTTTATTGTACCTATATTTGAATAAATATTTTTGATAAACAACTAGTTTTATTTTCCTCATATTCGAAATGAAAAGTACAGTGTTTAACTCGGGTAAAAGAATCAATTCCTACTCGGACTATAGCCGGTCTAAATACCTCGGGAATTGATTCTTTCCACCCTCGGTTAACAATCTACTATTACTTCTCTTCAATGTATGTAGAGTATGGTCACGATAAATTTATTGCATAACTATTGAAATAAGTTAAAGATAAGATAAAGATAGAGATAAAACAGAATAAGATAGAAATAAGAAATAAGAGAGATAGTAGATTAGTGATCTTAATTACAGATCTGCAATGACACATATAAGATAAAACTGCAAGGACAACTATCCGGTGATGTGGCGATAAATCATGCAGCGGCTGGCAACACGCGCGGTGATTAATCATGGCTGCCGTGACGTCACGCTGCGGCCGCCGCGACAGCGCCGCGCGGACCAAACCCAGCGGGACTTATGCGGCTTCACTGACGCGTGCTGAAATACCGCCTCTAATTAGAAGACATGCCTACTGTAATAATGTGTCGTGCAGATGCATTCACGCCGGACCACCCACACCATTAGTCTATACTATTTATGGAACGAATGGCACTGAGCTTTCCCACTACTACCATTGGTGGTACAAATGATACCAATGTATCCCATTAGTACCATTATAGAAAAAAAAATACGTGTGGCACTCGGGGACTGCCGCGGTAAAGCTATTGCATAGCATTTTTTAACAATTTACGCAATTATATTTATTTAAAAATAATAAAAATTATAACTATAATTGCTATTTCTTCTTTCAAATGTTTAATACTTGTAAAAGTATTCATTTGACATTGTGGGTTTACCTATAATGCGAAGAGATGGCGCTGCCTTGCAGCTTAAGAATAGCTAGAAAGAATTTCGACGCGGTTCGTGAGGGCCGCGGTAGCATAATTGGTCAGTGCATTCGCCCGGATTGCGAAGGGTGCGGGTTCGAGTCCCGTCTGCTGCCTGGTCCGCGTGGAATTTTTTCTAGTTATATTTTCTTTAGATTTAAACATCAAGCAGTTACATGCTTTAAAAATAATAAAAATTATAATTATATTTATTTATTTATGCAGTATTTTTCTCTGATATTAATTCAAGTTTTTTCTTTGATATTAATTCTAATAGACTTTTCGAGCGTGGTGACCAATAAGGAAACATTTCTTTATTTTATTGATAAATAATAATAATAAATATTTCCAACACTCACACCAATTAGCCTAGCCCCAAAGTAAGCACTATAAGGCTTGTGTTATGGGATACTAGGGTAACGGATAGAATACATTTACTGTACATATATAAGTATATTTATATAGAAATACATATTAAACATCCATGATTGGAGTACAAATGCTCGTATTCATCACACAAACATCTGCCCCCACCGGGATTCGAACCCGGGACCACTCGAGTCGGCGACACCATTAAACCCGGCGTACAAACCTCTCGGCCAAGGAGGTCGTCAAATTGAATAAACGAAAAGTTAATATTGTTTAAAATATTTTTATAATGTGCAAATGCATCTTGTTGTGGGAGACAATAGAAGTCCACTGTTCTTAGAAAAAATGCGATATTCGTTTTTTTCTACAAAGATAACTTTTGTTTGTCAATTGTAACACAAACGTGTAGGCGGTTTTTGCTTTAGTTGCTTTATTGGGAACAATAAATATTCACAATGTACGAATTTTAATTAGTACGCAAGTAACGCCAGGTGTATGTTTTTTCATGGTACCAATATCAGGCCATCGTGTGGTGGCGGTTTTTTTTTCTTTAGTAAGGTATACCATCGATTTGCAAGTAGAATAGATATTGCAAACTTATCATGTTTTATAAAAATATAATCTCTGTGTTGTGATATACTTTTAGTGGATAACGGTGTTGGTTGTGTAATGACATCAATGCATTTATTAGTGTTACTACATTACGTACAATATCGCACAGTTGTTTGTTATCCTAAATAAATAAAAATAAAAAAATGTGTGTGTCAGCTCCGACGCACGACCGGAGTTTACACTCTAAAAACGATTGTCTTTGAACAGACACAAAACAAAATCAAGTCCGAAGAAGTCGGTTACAAGTAGAGATACCTCAGGATTCGTCCCATGGTTTCGACTATCATAGGTTCCATGTCACACATTTTATCATCTAACATCAGCGATATTCATCATATATTTTATTATGTATTTCTGGAAACACACAATTTCAAAAATATCACACACTAGTCATCATTTTGTAAATATGTATTATAACTCCATCTGTACTGAAAATCACTATTCCAGAGTGCTGGACACTTACCGGCATTTCTCTATATTCTGTTATTTATTTGTTTTCATTAATTTTGCTCCGATTTTATCTATTTTTGTTTATTTATTTTATTGACATTTGTGACAACTTAATGTTTTTTATCCGTTGCCATGGCTAAAAGTGAAAGGTGCGCAGATGAGGTTGCGCACAAAAAAGTAACGAGGTCATTAATGTCATTCATCGATAGATTTTTCTCATACCGGGCCCGTTATATATGCAAATCGATTCTTAAGGAGTAAACTCCAAAAATCAGATTAAAGATTTTATTTTATGACCTACTTAGATCGAATAAAACGAAATGAGTAACCATTACCATTCAAATAATTCTGGCAAATGATCGTAAATTTCGACAAAAGCGAATGCCGTGTATGCCTGGTGTCCGGTTGCTTTATCTTTAGTGTAAATACTCACATTATTTGTTTTGGAACTAAATTCTTTTTCGGACGATATAGAAGATGGGGGCTTCGCAAAAACTTACGTCACAACCTAGCGAAGCAGCTACCTAGGTCGGCGACCACTGACGGCGGTGGCTGTGGACTTGGTTTAAAGTTTATAGTTTGAGGCAATCGGGATATCGGGCCATGACCCACCATGCGGCCCCAGTGCGGATTGGTGGATAAGATACTTTTTTTATGGAATAGGGATTGGGCCATGACTAGCCACATATATAAATATAAACTTCTTTTCTTAAATAACCTAACATAAGGCGGTGCATAACGTATGGGGGAATGGAGTAGTACACGAATCCCAAACACACATACGCACACGCCTTATGTTAGGTTATTTAAGAAAAGAAGTTTCATATTTGTTTCTTAGGTTTTCACGCACATCACTCGTTAAATAAAACTAGTTTTTACCGGTTAATGCACGAAACTTTATTTATTTATTGACGTTTCGTAGCCTTTACAGGCTACGACATCAGTCAGACGTCAGAATTCTGACGACGTAGCCTGTAAAGGCTACGAAACGTCAATAAATAAATAAAGTTTTTTTTTATGTTATAGGGGGCATACGAGCAGACGGCTCACCTGATGGTAAGTGATCACCGTCGCCCATGGACACTTGCAACACCAGGAGTATCACAAATGCGATGCCGGCCTTTAAGGAAGGAGTACGCTCTTTTTTGAAGGTTTTTGGGTTTCGTGCATTAACCCGTAAAAACTAGTTTTATTTAAAGAAGTTTCACTTCAGATGTGTGGTCCGTGCACACATTTTTTTTTCAAATTATGAACATTGTTTACAAAGTCAGTTTCAACTATTAATCACATAATGTTTCAACCAGAGGTCAGTCTTGGCAAACAGTGAACCGTCCAACTTTGTAGACGAACGGCTTTCGCAAACAATGGATTTACGATTTTAATCTTAGCTTTTAACAACTATGTAGGTACATAATTTTCTTAACGATTCTTGGCTGTTAAAATCAAATCCCTTTTGTAGTTGAAGGTTTTTGGTTTAATGAAACAAAGAAAGAAAATGTTTTATTCAGTGATACAAATTAGTAAATGAGAACACACCTTATAGATAAATATAATAAACTAGCTGACCCGGAATCTATAATATCCTCCATATAAAAATGAATCCTTATTTCCCTGGTCTCGCCATACCTGAGACCTTTACTAATTTTTATTAAATAAAAAATTTATAAAAAATTAAAATTAAAAAAAAAATTAAAATTAAATTATTTTTTTCCGTAAGAACCTTGTACAGAGTATTAGAAAACTACAAAAAAAAATCAGCCAAATCGGTCAAGCGTTTTCATGTTATGTCCTGACAACGGAAAACGGGTTTCATTGTTATATATCGATGGTATAGCTCACAGATGTGGTATGTGCAATAAAGTAACTTTTACACAATAGCGTTTTTAAAGTTTGGATATCTGGTATATTTAGGCGTTAATAGTTGTAGCGGCTATATTTAGATGTACCTGTAAACAAGTTCATTGGCTAACATAATATATGTAACTAGAGGAATTAAAATAAAATTTGAATGATTAAGTTTGAATTAATTACCTATGGGTGTGCACTTACCCCTTCTGTGTACTTCTTTATTGTACATACCACATTTGACTGCTTTTGATATTAGGTTTTTAGAGAAAAGAAAAACCTTTTTATAATGTATTAAAAATTATTTAATTCTAATTTTTTTTCCAGTCAAACTGCCGCACTCAAACACGCCAGTTAAATTTAATTGACAATTAAATATCTTTCCTATTTATTTTATACTAGCGGATCACCCGCGTGGTACCCATTCCTGTGGGAATATCGGGATAAAATATAGCTTATGTTAATCAGGGATACTGTAGCATTCTAAAAAAGAATTTTCGAAATCGCTACAGTAGTTTTTGAGTTAATTCAGTACATACATACAAATCTTTCCTCTTTATAATTATTAGTATAGACTAGACATAAATAAGAGACAGAGATTTAATTGTCAATTTAAGTTAACTGGCGTCTCTCGAGTGCTGCAGTAAATCTTGGAAGCATAGCATTAATCTGTTGCATTATTAAACTCAATAAGATTATACAAATTTAAAAAAATATGACAGAACGTCAGGGTTGCCAGTTTAGGTGTCAAAATATGCAAAGTGCCACATATCACATTTGTACAATTAAGTTGTAAATTGCTTGTGAAAGCCGAATGAGGTAAGGGCACATGCAACAATTGACTGCTACAACATTTTAATTTGTAGTGAATATATCACACTTAGTACATTAGTAGATCATAACCGGACCAACATACGCTCGCCACATTTGTGCACAATAAAATATAAGTTACAAGAGCAAACTCTGTGTACTTAACTCAATTTTCAATAAAAACGTACTTACCACATCTGTGAGCTATACCATCGATATATAGAATAAGTCTAAACATTTGCGTCACTAAAAAGGCAGTCCACTCAGCATGTGTCGGATGTCGTAGACTGTCCGACGCTGGTCTTCCGTGGTTACCTTGAAAGGTAGGGACGAGAGTACGAGTAGCCACTTAGGTAGAAAAATTTAATTAAATGAATTATTAAATGTTTTAAGCTTAATATATTCGGTACTAGGAAGTTGCTGACTATAAAACTTACTACATACACATTATATGTAATTATTACACATGAATGTAAATTAGCACGGCAATCAGCGAACAACACAGCAGTTTCCTCGAGTTGGAACTTCGTTTTTCTGTAATTCTAGCAGATATCTTTTAAAATTACGTTTAAAGGTTACGATACTACAACAGCCTAATGATGCCTCTCTTAAAAATTTTATGTAAAACATTTAAGAGTTATTCTTAGTTATTATATCTACGGCACTTTAAAGATAATCGTATGATAAATCAAGACTTCAATACCCTACCATGATTCATATCAAAAATATTGTATTATATGTACATCGATAAATATTATCAAGACAGGCAGATTTAAACGCTGGTTGCCGATATTGATACAGTGCCCACGAATGCTACTTGTTGGGAAAGGACAATGTTAAAATTGGCCTAAGAATCAACACCAATTTGGCATTTGTAGATTGTGAAGGACACTTCCAGTTAAGTAAGCTAAATTAAAAAGTTAATAAATAATCTGAGACAGTAAATATGTGTATAATCTATGACTAAACAAAACACTCTTTCTTCCTAATGCCGGCACTTCACTTGGCTATTCGTATTTGCTATTTAAAAACATGACATCAGTCTGTCCTTTTCATTCCTTATTAAGCATGACAAGGACAAACTGTTGTCAAGTGAAGGGCCGGCATGAACTTGATACTCTGTGGTTGTGGTGCAGGCAGTTTGCATTCATTGTAATCTGTGGCATTCGTGCATTCTCGTCAAAGAGTACTTTTTATATACGGAAAATTCTCGTTTCGGATTACCTGTTGTGTGTGTTTATTTGCGATTATTTTTCCATTAATTTAACTTTTACTATTTCGGATATCTAAATGCCATCGATGTGACCAAAAAGCAGAGACCTTATTACCAAGTGCTAGTGAATCTGTGCCTCAACATCCTGAGAGGATCATACTGCCAAATTATTCAAGAGCACCTTATATACATTCATGCTGCATATTTACACAATATACATGTATTAAACAAATAAATACAATATGATACAATTAGATGAAAAATAGTCAATAAATAATAAGAAGCTAAAATACAGTTTTTTATTTATTTTATTCATGATTCCTACCTAACCAAGTTTTTCCTAATAGTAATTCTTTAAAATCGCACCGAATAAAATGAATTACTTGTAATATTAATTCACTTCAGACTGAGTTCATACTAAGTTCGTAGGTTGACCTATGTTTCATTGAATATTAAACATAACCACAAACAAAATTTAGTTTTCCTAATAATTTAAGTTCTCAGAAGTGCCCGTCAATAATCTTTGTTTTTGCAGTTTTTTTGCATTTACTTGCGATTTCGAACCTAGAAAATAATATTTCATGATTGTTGGTTCTTAGGCTAACTATGTATGGACGCAGAACAATGTCCTTTGCGTATTTTATTACAGATATTTTTATTGAAGTTATACTTCTTTAGCCGCGTTATGAAAAAATTATGAGAGTGAAATTTTAAGAAGCGCGCGCATCACTGTAACACAAAAGTAACATAATGAAGTTAGCCGCGGGCGCGTTATGAAAAAATCATGTGAGTGAAATTTCGAGATGCGCGCGCATCACTGTAACACAATAGTAACACCATGAAGTTGGCCGCGGGCGCGTTATGAATGTTAGTGTCTAATAATGGTGGATTATTAACCACTTAGTGGTTAATAATCCACCATTATTAGACATCTGTTCGAAAGGTACTTTGAACGATCCACGGAGCTCCATAAGATGATCGCGTTGTCAAAAACAATGTTGGCACGCTCGTCGCCTCTGATCACTGTTTTCATATTTATAATATTTATCCACATGTTTCTAGTTTCTATATAGACAAAACGTGTTTTAGTTACTTACAAGTGCTAATTACATATGAACTAATAACTTAAATTCAGTAGTGATTTTAATTGAATATTTTGAATATTTATTTAATTTTTCAAATTAAAACTGAACTTAATTGACTGTATTAACTATCCTTTTCCAGTCCTTTTATTATTTTATTGTAATTATTAATTATTTGCATGCAATTAAAAAATATTTTTAATGATGCTAAAGAAGTATAACTTCTCCATGCGTACATAAGTTACACGCATCCATTTTTTTTTAAACATTTCGCTGCTGGATTTAGACAACTAAAGATAATTTAAATTTTTGAAAGGTTAGAAATTCGAAAGGCTGATGCCTGGACCGAGTAAACTTTGCGTATGTTGGAGGTAGGGTTGCCAGATGCTGGTTTATCAATTCCGGGACATCCCCCCCCCCCTCTAGAAATAAAATATCACATAATTTTTATTATTTTAAAGCATGTAACTGCTTGATGTTTAAATCTAAAGAAAATACACCCTTCGCAATCCGGGCGAATGCACTGACCAATTATGCTATATACATTGTGGGTTACATATAATCCGAAGAGATGGCGCTGCCTTGCAGCTTAAGAATGGCTAGAAGAATTTCGACGCGGTCCGTGAGGGCCGCGGTAGCATAATTGGTCAGTGCATTCGCCCGTATTGCGAAGGGTGCGGGTTCGAGTCCCGTCTGCTGCCTGGTCCGCGTGGAATTTTTTCTAGTTATATTTTCTTTAAATAAAATATCACATCAAAATAAATGTCAGTGACGAATGCCTTTATGACATGCTTCTGTCGCCCTCGCAGGTAGGTGTGACTATAGTAATATTGTGAAAAAAAACTGGTATTTGGGATTCCGGGACAATAACGTCTAATTTATAGTAATATAAGTTATTTACGGGATTGTTACCATGTACCTTGTTTTTAGCGAGTGTCTGGTATTTCGGCACGGTTGCAAGCGCCATGATCACGAAGTCATGGCCCTTGCAACAGTGCAAAAACAAGGTACATGGTCACAATCCCGTAAATAACTTATATTACTTTAATGTTAGTGACCATGAAAGTTTAAAAACAATATAATAACGTCTAATTACTGGACACTGGACATGGATAATTCCGGGACAATCCCGTATTCCCCGGCCATTTGGCAACCCTAGCTGGAGGGCAAATCCATTCAGAGCTTTGACAGTACAACCGTAACTTTAGTTTACTTATCAGAATAGCATAGTGTAGCATGGACTGATTAAATTCAATAGCTAAACTACTTAATCTTAAGAAAATGTAACTAGAGAAAATTCCACGCGGACCAGGCAGCAGACGGGACTCGAACCCGCACCCTTCGCAATCCGGAAAATAATAGTAAAAAAATTTACTTAATCTTCCCTGATATTGAATGCCTATTCCAAATAGTTTGTTCATTTCATCCCCATCATCTTGATGCGTGGCTATCCACAACCGTGCGTTTTTGTCGTCATTTTTTACCACGTACGACAAAACTGTGGAATATGTTGTCGCCAGCAGTGTTTCCGGACCAATACGACCCAAGAACCTTCAAAAAAAGAGCGTACTCCTTCCTTAAAGGCCGGCATCGCATTTGTGATACTCCTGGTGTTGCAAGTGTCCATGGGCGACGGTGATCACTTACCATCAGGTGAGCCGTCTGCTCGTATGCCCCCTATAACATAAAAAAAAAAACAAATTATCAGATTTGGCAAGAGACTCTTAAACTGTCTAAATGAACGTTCCCAAGCGGAAATTACCGGGTAGTTAGCACTTGTACTACAACGCCTTGCTTGCCTTCGCGACGGAGTGAAATGGGCACAATAAGTCTTCGTAAACAATTGTAAACTGCAAAGTATCTTTTGGTTTGTTTTTATACAGTTGAGCGCGGTTTTTATGCAGTTTTTTATACAATTGACCCGATGACCCGTCATCGGGATGTCATCATCATCATCATCATTAGCCTATTAATGTCCCCACTGCTGGGGCACAGGCCTTCAATATGGATGGAATAGGGAGATTGGGCCATGACCCACCACGCTGGCCCAGTGCGGATTGGTGGGTGCTAACGACTGCAGATGCAGCCGGGACCAACGGCTTAACGTGCCTTCCGAAGCACGGAAGAACTCGAGATAGTAAATGTTTGGTCACCCATCCAATGACCGACCACTGCGAAAGTTGCTTAACTTCAACGATCGCAGCTGATCGCGCTAACCACTTGCGCCATCGAGCTCCTCGGGATGTCAACGAGGGTGAAATTATGAATGAATGAACGAATGATAATTCAAATTACAATTAATTAAAACTATTACATAATAGTACAAAACGGCGGCCTTATCGCTAAGAAGCAATTTCTTCCAGGCAACCGTAAGTTAACTGGACTGTTACATAAAGAGTGGGAAGTAGATGGTGTCATTTAAAGTGCAACTACCATTAATAACACTTATAAATAATTATGTACAACAAAACTAAAATAAAATACAAATACATAAACATAATATCTTAATATATATAAATCTCGTGTCACAATGTTTTTCCTCAATGGACTCCTAAACCACTGAACCGATTATAATAAAATTCGCACACCATGTGCAGTTCGATCCAACTTGAGAGATAGGATAGTTTAAATCTCAAATTATAGTCGCAATTTTAATTTATTGCAAATTATTACTTTTGGGCGGTACGAAGTTCGCCGAGTCAGCTAGTATATATATATAAACACACTAACACTTTAATCATACTTTTAATGTTGTGACGACCTGCTAAAGTGTCAAGTAATGTTCTTTTAACATTTTTTTAAAACAAGCTAATGTTTTAGCACCTCAGATTGTTTCTGGCAAGGCATTCCACAAACGAGCAGCCTGAACTACAAATGACTTGTCCATAAATTTCGTGGAGTGCATTTGAATCTCGAGTGTTAAATTCTCTGACGATCTCAAAACACGACGAAATTATTTCTTTATGAGTTCAAGATGATGAAGAAGACGACGGACTTGCTGTGGATTAGCGACTATATTAAATGTAATTGTGGCTGTTCGATCCGCTAGTTACATATTAAGTTATCAAAAATACTTTATTTTCTTTAAGTCAAGTTTTTACTTCCCCCAGGCGAGCGGCGATTCGAACAGTAAATTCAGTATCCCACATTCCTCCTTTTTTCTACTTTAGATCTTGTTTTTTCGGAGTTAACTCCTTAAGAATCGATTTGCATATATATAAGGGGCCCGGTATGAGAAAAATGTGAGGAGTGAAATCTATCGATGAATGACCTCGTTACGTTTTTACTGTCTACGCTGTAGCAGCCGTAGTGCTACACCGTAGCACAGTATCGTAGCGTACCTTTATTTATGCACATCTGAAATAGACTATTGTAAAAAGTTTAATGTAAAATATTTCGTCGATTAATTATAATAAATGTATATGAAATGAATAAATATATATTTATATATATTTCATTAATTTGTTAATTTACCCTTTCATACAGTATCAATCTTTTTTAAGTTAAATAAACTCTTTTTGCGTCTGGTTAGACTATCGAACTTAAGAAGTAAACTCCAGTCGTGCGTCGGAGCTGACACACACAATTTTTTCTAATATCCCACATCCGTTGTGTGTCATAAATTACTATGTTCTGAGAAATTTTATTTCACATCGAACCCACTGATAACTCGTTTAACCCGATAACACAACTGAATAACCCCGCTAATACAAATGGAACTCAAATTACTTATTTGTCAATACAACTTTTTTCAGTTTCTAAGAAATCAAAGAGCAATCGAGACGGGTCCCAGTTAAAGCCTTAATGTCTAACTTTTAACTCCTTATGAGACCACTGTAACGTTCGTTAACGCCCGGGGGGGGGGGGGGGGGGGGGCTGACGAACGGGCTGTGTCATTGGAAGCTAAAAATTGAGTTGCAAGTCATTCTTGCTTGTTGCAATTTCTAACGTTTTTATTTATCTTTTATTGTGAAGTTTTGATTTTCATAATAATTAGTGCTGGTGCATCCCATACTAGGTAAGTTGAGCAAATATAGTCACAGAATGTAGTTAAACGCAAATATATTGTAATAGTGCTTTAATTGCTTTTATAATATTTAGTTAAGTAACCGTTATTATCCATTTTGTTTGTACTCATATGTAGTTGATTTGCAGTATACGATGTTTTTAGTCATATTATTTAGCCGACTTAGATTTATTGCTATGTTTGATAAACACGTACATAGATATTGTTTAACGATTGGGGGATAAAGCCGAGCGCGTCCGTGGGCTTTAGCTCTAGATACCCACACGTGTCCCCTGGGTAGCGCCAAATGCTCGGCACATCACCGGTGGTAGGTTTCGACCGTGGCTGGTAACCACCCTCTAGGCAAAGCCGAGCCGCCAAACGACTTTCATCGTGTTTCGGCTCGATGCCTGGTGTTGCCGTTTTTAGGGGGGGAGTCCGAGCAGTTGCGATGTACAGCTTGCCGGCTTCGGTGTTGCGTGATTGCTGCGCTGGGTGGCTGATCGCGGAGGGTAGCGGGATCCTAAGCACGGTTCTCCGCTGGCCGACCGCAGGTAGTAGGGGGCCCAAGTAGTAGGAAAGCCACCTACGAAAGGCTGCCCCGCCAACTCGCGAAAAATCCCAAGGTGCGCCATCGTGCCGGTTGGCGACCGGATGCGAGGGCCCGATGGACACTTTTGGGGGGGTTAGGGCGTCCCCGCGCGCTCCAGCTCAGTCACCGGTCAGTGTGGCGTCATAACTGCATCGCTTGGCAGTAGCTTAGCAGAGTCTCGCTCATCTGTCCCTTTCCTGCCTGTTCACTCTCTACTTATGAAAAAAAAAATGAACGTCAAAAGAAAGAAACTGGTGAAACAGCGGATGCACTCCCTCGCACTAAAAGTGCACCTTGCTAACGTCCGAGGATTGCACTCAAATATCGATAGTGTCCATCACCACCTTGAGACCGATAAACCACATCTGCTGTTCCTCACGGAGACTCAAATAAGATGCCCGACTGACGCAGCTTACTTGCATTACCCAGGTTACATCCTGGAGCACAATTTTAAATCGCGCGCTGGCACCTGCGTGTATGCTCGTGATGACATCTGCTGCCAACGTCTCCGCAACCTTGAGGATCCCAGTTTCTCTACATTATGGGTGCTGGTGAACACAGGTATAGAGCAAATACTCTATGCCAGTGTTTATCGGTCGCACACAGAGAACATGGAGACAACCAGGTTTTTTCAGTACCTCAGCGCCTCCGCTGAAACAGCCCAGCAAAGGTACCCGAGTGCGCAGCTAGTCGTTCTGGGGGACTTTAACGCACACCACCATGAGTGGTTGTTCCCGTTCCAGAAAACCGACCATGCCGGGAGATTAGCGCACACATTTGCTATGTCGCTAGGTCTCTCCCAGCTTGTGAAGGGCGCTACACGTGTACCCGATATTGATAGCCACACACCAAACTGCCTGGACCTTCTGCTGTCAACAGACCCGGACCGTTACTAGGTGGTAATTTCGTCTCCTCTAGGGAGTTCCTACCACTGTCTGGTGAAGTCCGTATCAGTCTACTCTCCAAGCGACCCGGAACCTATCGGAACTAGGCGTGTTTGGCGATATGGTTCAGCAGACTGGGATGAGATGCGGCATTTCTTTGCATCTTATCCTTGGCGTCGCACCTGCTTTTCTTCGGACGACCCGACTTGCTGCGCGGATGCCATTGCTGACGTGGTGCGTCAGGCTATGGAGTACTTTATTCCATATTCTGACGTACCACGCCGGTTTAGCGCCCGCCCTTGGTTTGACGCGGACTGTGCTAAAGCAGAGGCGCTTAAGCATTTTGCGTATCGCTCCTGGGCGGATGCTCGAGTCCGCAAATCACCAAATGTTCGAAGTCTGAAGAAGGCCTTTAACAGTGCCGCCAAGTCCTGTAAAGGTGTTCTCCGCAAGGCCCGCTTCGATCACATTGGCCGTATAGGAGCCAAATTAGCCTCCTTTCCATCCGGAAGCAAGGCTTTCTGGTCCCTAGCCAAAACAGTCGAAGCCAATTTTTGCCGGTCGTCGCTGCCGCCTTTAATTAAACCTGACGGATCGCTGGCTCACACCTCCAAAGAGAAGGCTGACTTGTTTGCCTCTATATTTGCGAATAACTCACAGCTAGATGCTGCTGGCGTAAACCCACCTAAGCTTCCTCAGTGTTCTTCTGCCATGTTGGAAGTTCGCATCCATCAGAAAGAGGTACTAAAAACGCTAAGCACTCTAGACGTGAATAAAGCCAGTGGGCCCGATGGCATTCCAGCTATTGTCCTGCGGAATTGTGCCCCTGAGTTGTCTCCTATTCTGACTCGCCTATATCGCTTATCCCTTGAGATTGGCCAAGTTCCGAAAACCTGGAAGCTTGCCAATGTCCAACCAGTGCCCAAAAAGGGTAGTCGTGCCGACCCTGCCAACTATCGACCTATTGCAATCACCTCCATACTCTGTAAGATTATGGAGCGTGTATTGAACAACCGTCTCCTCGCTTACCTCGAAGATAACGATCTCCTCAGTGACTGCCAATTCGGTTTCCGCCGTGGGCGATCTACTGGGGATCTTCTTGTGTATGCTACCCACTTATGGAGTGAAGCCATAGAGAAACGCGGCGAAGCTCTCGCCGTTTCTCTTGATATTTCTAAGGCTTTTGACAGGGTCTGGCATGCAAGTCTCATTGGCAAGCTTCCTTCATATGGAATCGCTGTCGGACTTTGCAACTGGATTGCAGATTTTCTGAGGAGCAGATCGATACGAGTGGTCATTAATGGCACATCGTCGGATCTGCTTGGTATTAATGCCGGTGTCCCCCAGGGATCTGTCCTCTCCGCAACTCTATTCTTGCTGCACATCAATGATCTGCTCCTAACTCCTGGTATCTTTGGGTATGCAGATGACAGCACAGTTTCGGGGAGATATCTGCCTGATGTGAAGTCTGATGCAGATGTCCGATCATTAAGGGAGTCTCTGGGGTGAAGCCAACTTGGTTGGGTTCAATCCCTCTAAAACACAGGCCTGTCTCTTCTCGACGAAACGGAGTCCATTCCATCTGACTCCGACTTTCCGAAATGTCTCCGTGCCGGTTAAAGACCATCTCGAGCTCTTGGGTATGGACATCTCATCCAGCCTCAATTTCGGTCCCTACATCGAGTCCATTGCTAAAACCGCTGCCAGAAAACTTGGAATACTTTCTAAGGTCAGGCGATATTTTATATCTGAGCAGCTCCTTAACCTTTACCGAGCCCAAGTTCGCTCCTGCTTGGAGTACTGTTGTCACCTTTGGGACGGATCTGCTCGGTATCAGCTGGATGCACTGAACTCGGTGGAACACCGTGCGAAGAGACTCATAGGCAATGACGCTCTCGTTGAGGCTAATCTTCAGAGCCTTGACCACCGAAGACGTGTAGCTTGCCTTTCGGTGTTTTATCGGTTACATTTCGGAGAGTGTGCGGAGGTATTACATAATTTGATCCCCCCTTCCCCTTTCCACCACCGGACGACCAGGCGCGGCGAGGGCTTCCACCTTTATGTTGTCGAAGTTCCTCCCATTCGCACGAAGCGATTTGCTTCGGCCTTCATTATACGAACGGCTAGGGAGTGGAACTCCTTGCCGAGGTCTGTTTTCCCGGACCAATATAACCTGGACATCTTCAAGGCCAGAGTGAACAGGCATCTTCTAGGCAGGCGTGTACCATCCTAGGCCTCATCATCGCTTTCCATCAGGTGAGATTGTGGTCAAACGCATTGCCTATTTAGCATAAAAAAAAAACGATAATAAAAAATATATTTCTTATTAAAATGCCATTCAGTTATTTGTAACCGATTCTGATCTTTGATAACTGCCACTATACCCCAGAATAATTTAGAAGGCATATTACCCCGTTAACGTGCTAGCTTATATTTCCCGGCTTCGCCTACGATGAACCGTTATATTTTCAAATAGTGGCAGAATCGGACTTCGCTTTTTTTTATGCTTATATTGGCACTTAAACTCTTCAGGAACTACGTACCGGTGTCTTGATCCGTGAAAACCACTAGTTGAGGGCTGACGGAGGTCGACGAAGATCAGACCTAGACGCTGCACCTCACAGGGGAGTGCCGCTCCAGTGAATTCTCTGGCTCCAACCTCCAACCTACCTACGACCCTGGTTTTTGTATAAATAACTTATTTTCTTGTAGTATATTGTATAGTAATCTTAATTTGTCGTTTTATTTAGTGCAATCCTAAATAAACCGTGAAACCACTTTTATTTGATTTTAGGTAATGCGATTAAATTGATATGCGCTATTTAGAAGTGGTAAAAGAAATTAAAATTAGACGATTTAGCTTCCAATTGGAATTCAAACTAAAAACTCATATTGGCGTAATGTAGGCCGGCTTTGTTGGTAGAAGTAAAAGTAAAATTGCAATAATTTCCAACTTTGTGTAACAAAATATAAAATAGAAAAGTAGTAGTAGAAGTACGTCTCTCCGTAGCCTAGTTTACGTCTCTCCGTAGCCCAGCTTACGTCTCTCCGTAGCCTAGCTTACGTCTCTCCGTAGCCTAGCTTACGTCTCTCCGTAGCCTGGCTAACGTCTGTCCATAGCCTTCCGTGCGTCTTTTTGTTCACTTTCGTTCAAATTCTTTGTAGTTGCGAAAGAGCAATAGAGTGACAATTCTTTCATATTATTGAATAATATTAGTATAAATAAACAAAGTCTTTCTTCTCGTCTTCTTTTTTCTGTGATTACTTAAATAAAAATATAAATTGTGTAAAACTAATTCCTATAATAATATTTTGTGTCTAAAACAAACTAAGCAAAAAAAATGCTTCACATAGTTCTTGGATTCTTGGAAACTGCAAACCACTATTTAATAAAAAAAAAACTTCCATTGCCCTGCATCTACATAAAGGAAGCATGTTTCTTTGTCAGTAATCACATCAAGTGTATGAAGGCCAAAGGGGAAGATCTTCCTCCGAGCTGGATGATGGTAGCTCGGGGGCCGCGGCCCGACTGATGTTGGTCGGGCATCGTATATATGAAGAGTTAGCTTCCGAATTCCATTTGCGCGATGTAGGCTTCCATACTATTATGATCGCAGTGCAGGTAACGCCATCTCTTGAGGATGGTGAGTAATGATTTCCTCCATCCTTTGTCTATATGTGGGGCATATAGATGTCGCCGCCACAAAGTATTTCGAAAAGCGCGTAGAAATGAGCAATATGACACATGAGATGTCAATATAGAAACTTATTATATCAACCTCTTTGCCACGCATATATTTACAGAGCTAATGCTTATAATATGTTAATATGTATGTATAATAAATTACCCGACAATTTAAAATCAGAAACTTGAACAATGTTTAAAAATAAGTTGACTAAATGATTACAAACAACATGTTAATAATAAGAATATTATATGAATACTAGCTGTCCCAGCGAACTTCGTACCGCCATAAAAAAATAGGGGTTGGTGGTAGAAGGGTGAAAATTTTGGGTTATATTTATTTTTGTATGATGTATCATAAAAAAAATATCTAAAATTGAAAAAAAAAATTTAGGGGTGGATTACCCTTAACATTTAGGGGGATGAAAAATAGATGTTGTCCGATTCTCAGACCTACTGAATATGCATATAAAACTTCACGGAATTCGGTCGAGCTGTTTCGGAGGAGTTTAACCACAAACACCGAGACACCAGAATTTTATATATTAGACTAGCTGTCCCAGCGAACTTCGTACCGCCATAAAAAAAATAAGGGTTGGCGGTAGAAGGGTGAAAATTAAGGGTTGTATGTATTCTTGTATGATGTATCATAAAAAAATTAAAAAAAATTATCTAAAATAAAAAAAATATTAGGGGTGGATTACCCTTAACATTTAAGGGGATGAAAAATAGATGTTGTCCGATTCTCAGACCTGCCCAATATGCACACAAAATTTCATTAGTTATTAGGGAAAGCCGTTTCGGAGGAGTTTAACCACAAACACCGCGACACGAGAATTTTATATATTAGATAACGACAGATGACTGCAATATTTGCACACCTGCTTGGAGGCAAAATACATAATTATGTATTTCTATCAAATGTATCAACTTGAGAATTGTGTTTTAGCAAAGAAATTTTTACTATTATTTTCCGTTAGCCTAGTTCCCAAACGCAAGTTTACTTTACAGTGCTTACTTTAGGGTAAGGCAAACTGATGTTTAAAAAAACAAAGCCTAGACTCAGGGTCCAGACTCAGCAATATATTAAAATCCTACGCCATAGATAGGTGATCGAGTCAGCAAGGAGACCAGATTATCGAATGAATATAGTTCGAGCAAAACTAGTTTTTTACGGATGAATGCATGAAACTTTATTTATTTATTGACGTTTCGTAGCCTTTACAGGCTACGTCGTCGGAATCAAATTTTTTTCAATAAATAAATAAAGTTTCGTGCATTAAACCGTAAAAAACTAGTTTTATTTAATGAGTAATGTGCGTGAAAACCTAAGAAACAAGTAGTTCGAGCAGTTCGTTGCCGTGGACATCCATCAGTATCGTAGCACATGGCAAAAACTACAGCAGATACATGAATGGATTATATGCGGCGCATCCGAGGTATAGAGTTATAATTATCCAGAGTTAACTGTAGCTCACGAACAGGTGAGCAAGTTAGCAATGGGACCACAGCATCGAATGAACGCAGCTCGAGTACTCGATCAGCGCGGCTGCCGTGGACTGTACATTTATCAGAGTCGATGCACATGGGACAAACTATACCGGATCAGCGAACGGATTGAATACGGTACATCCGAATTAAAGAGTTTTAATTGTTAAGAGGAGGAGCTCGATGGCGCAAGTGGTTAGCGCGTTCGGATGTGATCGTTGGAGTTAAGCAACTTTCGCATTGGTCGGTCATTGGATGGGTGACCAAAAATTTACTATCTCGAACTTCTCCGTACTTCGGAAGGCACGTTAAGCCGTTGATTCCGGCTGCATCTGCAGTCGTTAGCACCCACCAATCCGCACTGGGCCTGCGTGGTGGGTCATGGCCCAATCTCCCTATTCCATCTGTAGGGAAAGCCTGCGCCCGCATGATGATGATGATGATGAATTGTTAAGAGTTAAATGTCACCCATCGACAGGTGATCAAAACAGTGAGAAGACCACATCATCGAATGAACACAGTCCGATCAATCGAGGCTCATCGATCAGCTTATCCGTTTTGGGAACCCGTCAGTGTCGAAACACACGGGCCAAACTACACCGGATCCAGGAATGGATTGAATGCGGCACATTCGAAGTATACAATTATAATTCTCAAGATTTGAATGTACCCCATCGACAGGTGATCCAGTCAGCGCAGAGAACACATTATCGAATGAATGCAGTCCGATCAGTCGAGGCTCATCGGTCAGCACATCCGCTTTTGGAATCCGTCAGTGTCCAAACAAACGGGCCTAACTACACCGGATCCAAGAATTGATGGAATGAGGCACATCCGAAGAATAAAGATATAATCGTCAGAGTTAACTGTAGCCCATAAACAGGTGATCCAATCAGCTATGAGACCACATTATCGAATGAACGCAGCCTGATCAGTAGAAGCTCATAGATCAGCACATCCGCTTTGGGAATCTGTCAGTGTCGAAACATACGGGCCTAACTACACCGGATCCAAGAATGGATTGAATGAGGCACATCCGAAGAATAAAGATATAATTGTCAAGATAATAGCTATTAACGGGATTGTTACCATGTACCTTGTTTTTTATGAGTCTCCGATATTTCGGCACTGTTATTGTGTGTCGGGAACAAGTGCGAGTGAATAGTGAGGATGTGACCAGTGGTAGGGGTATCGAGCGCAGTAAAAGACGACGTCAGAGGGTAGACCGATATGTCTGCCAATAACATGTACCCGCAATTACTTCAGTTACTCCGTGATCATGGCGCTTGCAACAGTGCCGAAATATCGGAGACTCATAAAAAACAAGGTACATGATAACAATCCCGTTAATAGCTATTATGTTAGTGACCATGAAAGTTTAAAACAATATATAATTGTCAAGATTTGACTGTAGCTCATAAACAGGTAATCCTATTAGCGATGAGACCACATCATCGAATGAACGCAGCTTAAGCACTCGGGCGCATCGATCAGTACAGCCACAGTAGACATCCATCAGTGTCGAAGCACGTGGCACAAAGTACACCGGATCTAGGAATGGATTGACTACGGCACATTTAAATAGGTTATATGGTAAGCTAACTTTCTTACTCCAATAAAATTATCGATTTATTTTACGAAGTTTATCCTTAGAATATTTCAATTTAATTGTTTTTTTCCAAGTTCATAAGGCGGTCTAAAATACCGAAATTTCAAGTTTTAATATTATGATTAAAATATATTTAATTGGAGTTTACTCCTTAAGAATCGATTTGCATATATAAGGGGCCCGGTATGAGAAAAATGTGAGGAGTAAAATCTATGGATGAATGACCTCGTTACGTTTTTACTGTCTACGCTGTAGCAGCCGTAGTGCTACACCGTAGCACAGTATCGTAGCGTACCTTTATCGCCTACGACGACAAGGAAACCGCGTCGGTGTACCACCGCGCCATTCGTTGAACACAAAACCATTGAGCTTTAGAAGCAAAAGTGGATATGGCATTTACAGTATCAATCTTTTTTAAGTAAAATAAACTCTTTTTGCGTCTGGTTAGACTATCGAACATAAGGAGTAAACTCCAGTCGTGCGTCGGAGCTGACACACACAATTTTTTTCTCCATCGTCTGTTCTCAGATTCAGTTATATTGATTCCTGGAATTAATCGGGGGAAACCAGGGTGGGTTATCTGTTTTCTTGTCATATTTCATTTATGTGAGTCAAGTACCGTTTTACTTGAAAAATTCCACCCGGCTAGGCAGCAGACGGGATTCGTACCCGCACCTTCCGCTATCTGGTCGGATGCAAACAATTATAGTTATACATATTTATATTTTTAGCATTTGATTGCTAAAAAAATATATATTTCTCATTTCAAATGCTGAATACTTGTAAAAAGTTCGAGTCCCGTCCACTCCCAACCGCGTGTAGTAAAATTTTTCTTTAGAATTTAACATCTACTCGTAGCAGCTAAATGCTAAAAAAATTAAAATATAACTACAACTGCTATTTCTTCTTTTACATGTTTAATATATGTATATGTATTCGTTTGACATTGTAGGTTAGGAAAGGCTAGAAAGAATTAGACACGGCCATCAGGGCCGCGGCAGCATAAATGCTCAGAGCATCCGCCCGGATAGCGGAGGGCGTGGGTTCGAGTCCCGTTCGCTGCCTGGTCCGCGTGGATTTTTTTCTAGTAAACTTTTCTTTATGCTTAAAAATAAACAAAAACATAAAATCGATTCGATCTAGCACGCTTCCCTTCCTACCTCCTGGTACCTTCAATCTCACAATGTTCAAGGGCGGCGGCACTCTTTATCAAGATTTCAATTTGAGACCTTGTACCGGCCAATATCCTCGGACACGCAATAAGTGGGAGCGCGTGATTGATCAGTACAAGGTAAGGGTTCCAGCCCGAAGTAGTTCGAAATGAACAAGAGATTTTCCTGCAACTTAAGTGAAACTAGCAAGTTTACCCGACTGAATGTAAGTACGCCGGGTGAGAAGGTCGAAAGCGATTAATAATGCGCAAAGTTTCTTTTTTGTATAGATTTACTTTATTCTGTAGTAAACTGAATAAACTATTGGTTCTTGTAAAGTAAGGCGCTTTACAGACGACGGGGCCGGGCGGGCCGGTCAATTTCGCCGCGAATAATAGCACAAAGTGATTTCTATACTTCAAACGCACACAGAGGGCAAAAAGACCGCGCCTTGGGTGCCCGGTGGGCACTAGTGGCGCGGCATGTCCGCGGCTGCCCGCCGTGGATCATATAAACCAGTTTATATGCAGTAACGCAGACGGCGGCGCGGGGCGGCTAGCTCACTCCGCGCCACGCGCTTTTTAGTGATGGACTATTCACTAGAACGAACGTCCTGAACTGACTGCCTCTGCCCGTCGTGTGCTTTGTGTACGTGGCGCGGGCAGCCGCAGACATCGACGGGCAGACGCGGTCTTTATTGCTTCGCGGACAAAAAGCCCGCCCCGCCCCGTCGTCTGCTAAGCGCCTAACTCTCCAACTGAGATTTATGTTATAAAAGCACTTATTGAAAAAGCTTATCACAAAGTGTCTGATTATATTACAGACAAAATGCTTAGGTTTGAACTGTTCCAATCATTCCGACATTATTCTAAATAAATCATATTGAAGTTATACTTCTTTAGGCGCGTTATGAAAAAATGATGAGAATGAAATTTTAAGATGCGCGCGCATCACTGTAACTTTAGCGACCAACTTCATGCGTTACTTTTGTGTTTACCGCACATTAAGAAAATCTACCAACAAAATAGAAATAGAATCTCTATTTAGTGGGTGCTAACGACTGCATTGTGAAGGCCTATCAAAAGTATTTATTAATCTGGAACAACGGAACCAAAGCGTGATTCAGGAGACTACAGCGCCATCTCTTGACCATTGGTGTAGTAGAACCAAAAACCACATCTTTATTTTTCGTAATAAAGTAACAGTTATAGGTATTCATATTTATAATATCAAAAGTATTTATTAATCTGGAACAACGGAACCAAAGCGCGATTCAGGAGACTACAGCGCCATCTCTTGACCATTGGTGTAGTAGAACCAAAAACCACATCTTTATTTTTTGTAATAAAGTAACAGTTATAGGTATTCATATTTATAATATTTGTCCACATGTTTCTAGTTTGTATATTCGGAATACGTGTTTGAGTTTCATACAAGTGCAAATCACATATGTTCTAATAAATTATATTCAGTAGCGATTTTAATTGAATATTTTGATTATTTATTTATTTTTTCAAATTAAAACTGAACTTTATTGACTGTGTCCTTTTCCAGGCTTTTTATTAATTTATTTTAATTAATTATTTGCATGCAATTAAAAACTAATTTTAAACGATGCCAAAGAAGGATAACTTCTCACGCGCCTATATAAGTACACGCATCCATTTTTTTATAATATAGAAAACCCGTTGGAATGATTGGAACAGTTCAACACCAAGCATTTTTGTCTGTAAATTTTAAAAATAAATAAATAATTGTATTGACGTTTTAACAACATATTCATAAGTAAATGTTGTTACAATATACTTTTAATATTGTGGTGTTTTTTTCGCTCGTTTTTCGCAGCTACAAAACAAATAATAATAAATAAATATTTCCAACACTCACACCAATTAGCCTAGCCTTAAAGTAAGCACTGTAAGGCTTGTGTTATGGGATGCTAGCGTAACGGGTACAATACATTTACCGTACATATATAAGTATATTTATATGGAAATAAATATTTTACATCCATGACTGGAGTACAAATGCTCGTATTCATCACACAAACATTTGCCCCCACTGGGATTCGAAGTCCTCTCGAGTCGGCGACACCATGAAACCCGGCTTACAATCGGCCACGGAGGTCGTCGTAATGTATGAAATCGATATTGGACATATTTCGTATGTCCAATATCGATTAGCGAGCGATAGGGAAAAAAAATTTTTGACGATTCAAAAGAGTTGTACTATACATCCAATTTGAATCTCTTATCTATTAGACAAGTCCGTCCGTCCGTCTGTCTGTGGTGCTGTTTCAGCGGCCAAACCGTAAGAGATAGATAAAGAGAATATTTAAGTTATAAGTTAAGAATAGTCTGATAAGACTACAAACCGGATTTGGGTAACGTAGCACTTCCGGTTTTCGAGAAATCACGTGATTTCTATATCTTGGAAACGATAAGAGATAGTCTGGTTTTGGTGAACATTTGGTTCACTGGTTTGCTAGTAAAGATTATAATTTTCCTCCAGTTTACAGTGACCACTGTAAAATAACACTATCTTTTGGTGGTGTCGTGTTTCTATCGATGAGTTAGATTCCTGGGCTCCACGGGGTAGGAGATTGGGTCAGTTTAAGCAACGTTGCGAGTATTTTTTTGGTATCGTAAGCGTGTATGGACTATGGTGGCCGCTTACCACCAGGCGGGCCAAACGCTTGTTTTCCATCCTTTGTGCGACTTCCGTGGTAGAGTGAATTGTGCACTGGTTTTCAGGATCACCTACTCGTAGGTCATGGCTTCGTTTTCCAATCTCGGTATGGAACACGTGAGCCGGCAAAATATTCCATATATGAAGAGGACAAAGGCAATATCCAAAAATTAAGCGTCAATAAATTTAGAACTTCCATTAAAAGAGTTCTTATTAATAAAGCCTATTATAACGTGTCTGATTATATTTCAGACAAAAATGCTTGGGTTTAAAATGTTGCAAACGTTCCGGCAGGCTTTTTCTATAATTTTGATGAAGATGAAATTATTTTGTGTTGACTTCGTAACAATATAATATTTGTTTTCTATTGTTTAAGCATATAACTGCTACATGTTTAATTGTGGGTTACCTGCAATACGAAGAGATGGCGCTGCCTTGCAGCCTAAGGCTAGAGAAAATTCTACACGGCCGTCAGGGCCCCGGTAGCATAATGGTCAGTGCATTCGCCCGGATAGCGAAGGGTGTGTTCGAGTCCCGTCTGCTGCCTGGTCCGCGTGGATTTTTTTCTAGGGAACTTTTCTTTAGATTTAAATATAATATTTTGTAAATATTGTTACATAATTATTTAACGCTGTGAAGTTCTTTACGCCAGTATTTCTCCACAGCAAAAAAAAATCCTTAACTAGTGGTAAGGGAAAATATTTACGATTTAAAAGAGTTGTGTTTTGCGTCCAATTTAAATAAAGATTTTTGACTATTGGACTCGACACTAAACATCGGGTGGAGTGAATTTATTTGTCGGACCCATTAAAAAGGAGCGTGGATAGTGGCAGAACCATAAACAATGTTCTATATTTATATTTGCCCACGTTGAGAATATATAGGCTGCAGCAAGTCAACACTTATAGTCTATATTCACTTTGGCGTGAGACAAAATGTTAACAAAGAATCTGAGGTTCTAAAACTTTTATAATGTCAGAAAGTACCCACTAGTCAATGATTACGTATAATTTATGTTACCTATATTTAATTAACAACTTTAAACTTAATAGAAAAAGAAATAACAACAAACTCAACAAATAAAACAAGGAAATAACAAAAATTTAACAAATATGCACGCTCGCGTCAACAGGTTGATCGGGAGAGTAAAGATGGCTGACGTAAACCAACCGATTACAAAACACAACACAGCAAAGTAAAATACTTATGTCTATGTCTACTCTTAAACTTTAGCGTATTAAAATACGTCATACGTTTGGGAACGATTGTATTTTTAGGTCTTTTTCCATGTCAACTTAAGTTGTTAAAATACTTTTATCAGCAAAATAATCATATACGAATTTATTATGAGTATGTACGTTAAATATGTGTTCGCCCCTCTGGGATGGATCGGCTAAGTACCAACTTGAGGTGTTGGAGGCAATTGAGAAACGAGCGATAAAGCTCATTGGAAATGACGCGCTTTGCCGGGCAAAGTTACAAAGCCTGGAACACCGACGCAAAGTTGCCAGTTCTATCGGTTGCATTTCGGTGAGTGCGCAGAGGAATTACATGAGCTAATTCCTCCCGCCCCTTTCTACTACCGTCGAGCAGGGAAACGGCAAGGCGACATCGATTCACGGTGGCAGTTCCAAAGACTCGCACTAAGCGATTCGCGTCTAGCTTCATCGTGCGGACTGCCAAACTGTGGAATTCCTTGCCTGAGCCCTTGTTCCCCAAGCACTACAATCTAGCGGTCTTCAAAGCAAGAGTGAACCGGTTTTTATTAGGTAAGCGCGCTCCATCGTAGACCATAATATTGCTTTCCATCAGGCGAATTATGGTCAAGCGCTTACCTATTACCGAATAAAAAAATAAAAAAATAAATATTTTCTTATTCATATGTATGCTTTTAAAATCATTAATTTAATTTTTCCCTGCATGTCCTATGTAAATAGTATTAAATCTTTACTTTTGTCAAACGTGACCTTAAAAAGTATCCTTTTTATAATTTGTTTACATTTTGTCTCACGCCAATGTGAATAGACTATACACATTTGTAACAAGTAGGAAAGTAAGGAATATTCCTTACTTAAAAATAGAAACACAGTAGAAAAATAAATTTCGAATAAAGAGAGCTTCCCAAAGAATGTGTCTATATTATAGATTACATACGACGCAGTCCTTTGTGAGCTCGCCGAATATGCATTTGTCGAACAAAATGTGGCCGAAGATTTTCCATTACGGTAGAAAATGCACTGTGGTGCACTGTGTAAAAGTGGTGGCGGTCCGTAGCACTTACTGAGAAAACTGAATTTGTTGCGTTCATTGTGGAAACGGCTCAAAGGAAATCCTCTCTACTGAGGGGAGCGATAGAAATCAGCCTATTGCGATTTGAACTTTAACGAAAAAGGTTTTCACACCACTGTATAGACAGCAAAACGCGAGTAGAATTTCCCAAAATCGGTAAATTTTGTAAATATTGAGAATTTTCTTTGAGACTTTGAGTTTTGAATAATTTTATGTAACAAAAAAAAATGATTTACAATATGTAAATTAAAAAATTATAATTAATGTGAGTGTCTTTGTCCCATTCGGTGTCGAGACCCTTGGTCCGTGGGGTCCTAGCGCTATGAGGTTTTTAAGGAAATATCAAAGAGGAGGTCGACATGACTAGAGATCGAAGAGTTGGCAGCCACCTCGGACAACGAATTAGTCTAGCTATTCAAAGGGGGAACGCTGCCAGTATCTTCGGAACCTTGCCTAAAGGGACTCCTTTTAGTAATTAATATATTTTAGTTATTATATTATATTTTTTAAGGTTTTTAGTTTAAGGTTCATTGTTCCTGTATATATAAATATATGATTGTGAAACCGAGTACTAACTTCATCGTTCAGATGTTAAAGAGCGCTTAAAAAATAAAATTAATGTGAGTTAATGGTCGTTTGATTTGTAGCTCTCAGTATAAGGTTATTTTACAATACAATCAATCTCTCTTATCTATTAGACAAGTCCGTCTGTCTGTGGTGCTGTTTCAGCGGCCAAACCGTAAGAGATAGATAAAGAGAATATTTAAGTTATAAGTTAAGAATAGTCTGATAAGACTACAAACCGGATTTGAGTAACGTAGCACTTCCGGTTTTCGAGAAATCAGGTTTTGGTGAACATTTGGTTCACTGGTTTGCTAGTAATGAAATAAAGCGAGCCTCCTTTCCACACACGCAGCAAGCAATTACATTTTACAATGGTATCTTCTATCGTGTGCTAGTGCGATTGGCTTGGTCGGTTATTTTATCATCACCATCATCAGAGTATTAATGTTCCCTGTGCTGGGGCATAGGCATAAAGCATTTGTGAATAGGCGCGTGTGTGAATAGTCTATTTGACAAGTCTTTGAAAACGTTTATACGTTATTTATCAGTGTAAAGTCACCCTATAAAAAGTGGATGTATATAATTCTGTTGCTTGTATCAATCATCATTAGCGCACTGCTGGGGCACAGGCCTTCCCTGTGGATGGAATAGGGAGATTGGGCCATGACCCACCACGGGGGCCCAGTGCGGATTGGCGGGTGCTAACGAAAGCCGGACCAACGGCTTAACGTGCCTTCTGAAGCACGGAGGAACTCGAGATAGAGGATTTTTGGTTACCCATCTGATGACCGACCACTGCGAAAGTCGCTTAACTTCAACGATCGCAGCCGAACGCGCTAACCACCTGCGCCATCGAGCTCCTCAGTAATTTTATGAAAAAGTAATTTCAGAAACATTTAATTAGACATCACCAAGGTATTAACATCCTCACTGCTGGACGCAGACCCACTTCGCCACGCAATAACAGAAACCTACGACTTGCCGTGCCTTCCGATGCACGGAAGTCTAAATAATGAATTTTTGGTCACCCAGCCTATGATCGGTCATTGCGAAAGTGGCCTAACTTCTACGATCACAAACCCAAGGTCACCACAACCATCTCGACCTCCTCTTTGGCTTAAAAAAATAATAAAAATGACTGCATCAGTATGTTTACCTATCTATTGCAGTATATCCAATATCCCCTCCAATAAAAACTCCCCTTTTTATTCTGAATAATGCGCTATAAAATTCCACAGCCAACGGACCCAGTGTTTCTCTAGCATTTGACTTGCATTTTGTTGACACGACGGCAATTCGCGGAATGCATGACGTGAAATGACGGTGCTATCATCAAACCGTTCGCAAATACTTTAATTTGCTTCATATTATTTTTGGTCGTAACTGCGAGAGCATTATTTTTGTTAGGACACTGATTTAGACTTTTCCTTAGCAATATCAAAGATTCCACAGCAAAACCTCATTGAATACTAAAATAAAATAAAAAGAATACAAAAGAAGGAACCGAAGGAGACACATTTAAAGCGCCAGCTTTTATCTTTTAGGTGTATGTAGTAGAAGCCAATCAACGGTATAACTCATTGGGAATTATCCCAGAAATGAGATGCTACTTAATGCATTTTACTCGCAAGCTGCATTTTTGATGCAACGTCAACGCTAAAAAGCAATAAATGACATGTAGGTATTTGTATAATAGAAGAATCTGATTAGAATTTAATGACCCTAGACATTCATTTTTATTTTTTACTAGCGGCCCGCCCTTGCTTCGCTTCGGTTTAGAGCTAAAGTGTAGACTACAGATTTTGTTCTCAGGCTTATATTATACACAATCACATTCATCTATGATTCTTCTTATACCTGCATGCAAAATCTCAGCCCGATCGGTTTTGAAATTGATTATTTTATCCCCTTGGGGGTAGAATTGATCAAAATCCTTTCTTAGTGGATGCCTACGTCATAACATCTACCTGCATGCCAAATTTCAGCCCGATCCGTCCAGTGGTTTGGGCTGTGCGTTGATAGATCACTATGTCAGTCAGTCACCTTTGAGTTTTATATATATAGATTTATTTATTGTGATGAAAACAACAAAAAGCAACTTCATTTATCACACATTTTAAATGATCGTCAAAACAAATCATACAACATCAATAATGTCGGCACCGTCAAATGGAAGTTATGCAATAAAATAGACATACAATGATCTTTTTTTATAAATCTTTTAGCAACGCCGCAGCTGTTGATCCACAGATTTTAATGTTACTGTGTCACAATTTTAAACATTCACATTATAAATATAATATTTTAGGGACAAAAAGTTAAACCAAGTTTTCCTACTATCTTTATCCCGTCATTTAACCACAGTAACCACCACCTGTAAACTGTGGGGCGATTCTGTATAATAAAATCTCACTTCCGAATTCGGTAGCTGCCATTTTAGAAATGAGTTTGATATGCATTATGCCATTACACGGCAAAATGTCGCTATGTCTGTAGAAGCAGCTAGTAATAGATATTTCACATTTGTCAGAAATCCGAATAAATTCAATCGTAAGTGAGATTGCATCTTACAGAATACTTATGCAGGTCGAAACGTCAGGTTAAAGAAAATACCAAAATCTTTATTTGGTGCGAGATTTAGCCAGTAAACATTATATTTACGTATCATGTCACATTTCAATTCAATGCTGTTCATTGTTCATCACAACTTCCTTTAATAATGGTCAGTGCATTCGCCCGGATAACGAAGGGTGGGGTTCGAGTCCCGTCTGCTGCCTGGTCTGGGTGGATTTTTTCTAGTAATATTTTCTTTTGATTTTAACATCGAGCACTTACATGCTTAAAAAGGTAAATTTAATAAATCAAAAAACCCGACAGCTTAATTAAACTTCAAATAAAAACTGAAAAGAAAAAACAAGTCCAGTAGTCTATAATTGAAAGTCAAACGAACTTACCTGTAAGTGACGTTCGACTTATATTATACGATGTGATTCGCCCGAGAGATTACATTGACACACTTGTAGTAGCACGCATTATGTGCTGCCATCGTACACAATTTTAGAGCAACATTAACCTTTGCCTAAAAAATATAACAAAAAAAAATATAAAATATGCGTTCGCACTGGGGGTAACTCCACATATTCATACACGTTTGGACTAAAGCGGTCCATTGGTTCTTGCTATTTCGTGTGACCATGGGTAAGATCTAGATATCTTCATAGAATAGCTGATCAGGGACAGGGAGGGTGTGTAATCTCTCGGGCGAATCACATTGTATAATATAAGTCGAACGTCACTTACAGGTAAGTTCGTTTGACTTTCAATTATACTTCTGTGATTCGCCCTTCGAGATTACATTGACACACTTGTAGATGTTTAAAGCTACACGAAATAGCTGACTTTTAGATACTAATGTAAATTAATATAGTAACACTTGATTTGAGAATACTATTATTTAGCTCTAGAAGAAGAAGAAATACTATTATTTAGCTCTAGATAGGTAATTTAAAAATCTATTTAAAATGTTTGTAAAGAGAGCGAGCAAAAAAGGCCGAGTTATTTTTGGATACTTCTCTATTGTAAAATTTCGCACTTGTCCAATCCGCAGTTTTCTTCATAAGCTGTATACTAACTTCTGGCTTAGTATCAGGTAAAGTAGCAGCACGTATCGTGCTATAAGAAGGTGATTATGTCTATTCCGCTGTCTGGTAGAGTTGCAAAGATACAGCGACTCGAAGTCTATGAACTAAATAATAATATTAGTAAAAAAATAAAAACACATTCCCATTGCCTCTTCACTGCTGAAACATTGAAATAGTATTCCAAGATTTTTGGCTAGACATATTGAAGGTACATCGTTATAATAAAGTCAGTAAATGATAAGCTCGATTTATAGTTGAAGACTTAATCTTATCAGTGATATTTAATTTTGAAACTTTTATTAGTATACAAATTAATATTTGACTTGATTATAAATAAAATAAGTATCTTATGAGCAATAAAAAGAGCCAAAGAGTTATTACCTATTATTAAAAAAAACAGCTTTATAAAATGCTATCACATGGGTCCAAGTTTCCTCTTTAAATAATTATGCACCCTACTTGGGATTCAAGTAGTACTAGTAGTACCCGTGACAGTATATTTTGGTGACAGGGTACGAAATTTATAAATTTCTTCACAAAAACCATTTGACAAGAATATTGTTCATAATTTCTGAATTTATTTTAATAATGACATAACCGATTTTGTGCTGTCATTTATGCTAATTTTCTTTTTCTTATTGAGATATCCCAGACCACAGCGTTTCAAAAAATAGTACATAATTTTATCCACAAAAACAGTGACATTGTTTCAAACGAGCATTGTATTGTTACAACCTGCTATCAGGTATTGATGCTAACATAATATCCGCGACGTCCAGAGAATAACCTTGTTTTATGAACGGTATCCTAATAGTACTGTGACCACCAGGGCAGTTTGTGTTCTTCATCCTTTTCTAATTAATCGTCACGCAAATAATTATATCTGTGGCTGTGCTAATGTTTTACAAAATTACTGATTTTCGTCATTAGCAAGCTCCCACCACATCAGCGTGTATTATACTTAACTCTGCAAGCGTATCATATTATTATTATCTTTGGAGCTAATATTAGATGCAAGGAAACAGTTTTTTTTTTTTTTTTGCTGTCAATTATCCCTGCTTAAGCTGTGTGAGGAAACTGAATGCTTGTCTATTCGGTGAGATTATATATGCGTAGGAGTATTTCGTAGTCTTTTATGTCTTTTGCAAATATTTTAAGACCAAAAATGTTTCTCTTGTTTCGACCGCTGTCCACAGGCAGTCTGATTTGAGCAAGTATATCTGATTGTCTCCCGAACGTATTTGGTTGTCAGACCCATCAATATTACATGGCGAAGATTTGCCTAGTAAAGAGGTTGATAAATCTATGTATTTTTGCTATAAAAGGATGCAGTTGAACTAGGTGTATTACGTACCCACACTTTTTTCTGTTAATCGTAAAGATTAATGACTCCAATATAAACTTTTGTGTATTCGTAATCTTGTTTACATTGCGCAAATATTGCAGTTTGAGTCGCATAAATTTTTAAAAAATATACGTCACAATATTTAAGCCGAAAAAGGTAAAACTTAGAGCTTTCTGTAGATCAAATCGTAAAATCGTCTTTTAAAACTAAAGAACACACAAGGCGGTATCTCATGATTTTTTTTCATTTGCAGTTCTATAACCCTCAAGCTTAGTGTGTTATAATCAGGTATAATATAATTATTTAATGCCTTTCGGTTTCGAAAAAGGCCTTTTTTTTTTACTGGTACATTTTTAAATAAGAAAAATACTGACAAGAATTGACCCTCATAGGGATCAAACACCACAATGATTGTGCCGACACTTATACAATGATCTCCTACTAATAGGTATTCAATTCATTTGCTTTAAAAACCGATTTTATTTAGAGAGCAGTTAGCAAAGGCCAAGAAACTGCCGGATGTCCGAATACGTAGTCCGGACACCCAGGAAGACAAAAGGATCATTAGTGAATTTACGCCAATAATTATATGTGTATTAAAAGAATGTTATCTACCAGCCTGAGTATTCCCAGTGCTCCTGGTGTTGATTCTAGCGGCGCAGGGAGCAGGCTGGAAACACTGGCGGTGCTGGTGGGTCCTGTGGTATTGATGCGGCCGGACCTCAGCTGCATGCGCTGAGGTGCCGGTAGTGCCAGCATAGGTGGTGAGCCCCTCCAGTTTAAAGCTTCCGGAGTCGAGTGGACGCTTCCACAAACTTGTGTTTTCGTAGCGGTTTTGACTTCGTTGATATCGCAGGTAGTCACCATGTCATAACTCTTCTGTTGGGGAATCCTCACAGAAACTTATCGAAAAAGCTGACTCGATACATTTCGTGCCAAATACTTTGAATCTGTGATAAAAATGGAGGCGACACGTATTTTAAAAATTACGTCATTCAAAATATTTGTTTCAAAGTAACACATTACTTATTTTCATTTCTTCGTAATATTGAAATACCGTGTAAATACCGTTCAACGAAACAGCAATTGTTGGGTTAATTTACCCTAAACTGTGGCCAGAGAAACAGCTCGCAGGATGCTGGGCACTCGACACAAAATGTTTTTTGCGAAAAACGCAAAGGTGAGTTTAAGTTCTGTTTCTCGTTAATTGCAGGTTCAATAGGTAGTTGCAATTTTTCGCATTACAGTGAACACTCCTTGAGTTTACTTAACATATTATTTATGTATTATTGCGAAGGAAATGATTCCAAAAACCATTCGCATCATAGTTAACACTACTTTCCACAAGTTAACACAATTAAAAGTGTATTTTCATGAATTTAATAATACCAAAAGGCATTTGCATCATGTTTTACGTTGCACAATTTGTTCAATGTTATTTACTTCAATAGTGTCCGAGTATGTGACAGAAACAGTCCCATGTACTGCTCGCATCACGAAATAAGTCATAGGATTATATTTGATGTCATTACTTCTGTAATGTCGAAGTACGTGAAGGAAACAGCCCCATTGTGCTGTTCGCATCACTAAACATGTTAAAGGAATATAGTTTACAAATGCCCAATTAACGAGTAGTAATTTTGATGTACACGAAGGAAACAGTAATTTTATTTAACATAGGTATAACTTCCATATTTTTTGTGAAGGAAATAATCCCAAAAAAAAATATTCACATCACACAGTGAACACTCCTTAAGTTTACATAACATATTACTTATGTATTATTGTGAAGGAAATGATCCCAAAAACTATTCGCATCACAGGCAACACTACTTACCACAAGATAACACAATTAAATGTGTATTTTCATGAATTTAATAATTCCAAAAGGCATTTGCATCATGTTTTACGTTGCACAATCTATTCAATGTTATTTACTTCAACAGTATCCGAGTACGTGATAGAAACAGTCCCATGTACTGCTCGCATCACGAAATAAGTCATAGGATTATATTTGATGTCATTACTTCTGTAATGTCGAAGTACGTGAAGGAAACAGCCCCATTGTGCTGTTCGCATCACAAAACATGTTCATGTTAAAAGAATATAGTTTACAAATGCCCAATTAACGAGTAGTAATTTCGATGGACATGAAGGAAGCAGTAAATTTTATTTAATATAGGTATAACTTAAATATTTTTGTGAAAAAAATAATCCCAAAAAAATATTCACATCACACAGTGTACACTCCTAAGTTTACATAACATATTACTTATGTATTATTATGAAGGAAATGATCCCAAAAACCATTCGCATCACAGGCAACACTACTTACCACAAGTTAACACAATTAAAAGTGTATTTTTATGAATTTAATAATTCCAAAAGGCTTTTGCATCATGTTTTACGTTGCACAATTTATTCAATGTTATTTACTTCTATAGTGTCCGAGTACGTGGCAGAAACAGTCCCATGTACTGCTCGCATCACAAAATAAGTCGAAGGGTTATATTTGATGTCATTACTTCTGTAATGTCGAAGTACGTGAAGGAAACAGCCCCATTGTGCTGTTCGCATCACTAAACATGTTAAAGGAATATAGTTTACAATCTAATAATTCTCTTTACAAGATGTAAATAGATTTTTGGAAGATGATGATTCCATCGGATTATAGCAACTAGGTACTTGGTATTGTTTAATTTCACCTTGAACTTTGTATTTTTAAAGATTTATGTAATGTAAGTACCTCTGAGTGTGAATCCAACAAACTTCTTTTTGGTTTTAATTTTCCACCTTGTGCAAATCTTTAATATTCAGATATTTAAAGTCCTGTATACACTTTTTTCGCAAAATTACGTGCACGATGGCCGCGACACAAAACGTGTATGAATATGTGGAGTTACCCCCAGTGCGAACGCATATTTTATATTTTTTTTTGTTATATTTTTTAGGCAAAGGTTAATGTTGCTCTAAAATTGTGTACGATGGCAGCACATAATGCGTGCTACTACAAGTGTGTCAATGTAATCTCGAAGGGCGAATCACAGAAGTATAATTCTGTTAATAAGGAACAAAGCTACTTTAACAGCCGGGACCCATTAGATATTCAAGAATACATAATATTTTTCAATAATGGGTCTCAACTGTTAAAGTAGCTTTGTTCCTTATTAACAGAATGCGCTGAGACGAATCGATTGATGTATGAATCATCAAAATCGAGCCAGGCGTTTGGTCTCTAGTGTGCCACAAAGGGACAAACATACATATATAGACTGTTAAACACTATATTGTTTTACACTTTCATGGTCACTAACATTACAGATATTAACGGGATTGTTACCATGTACTTTGTTTTTTATGAGTCTCCGATATTTCGGCACTGTTGCAAGCGCCATGATCACGAAGTAACTGAGGTAATTGCGGGTAGATGTTATTGGCAGACATATCGGTCTACCCTCTGACGTCGTCTTTTACTGCGTTTGATATCCCTACCGAATAGTGAGAATGTGACCAGTGGTAGAGGTATCGAGCGCAGTAAAAGACGACGTCAGAGGGTAGGCCGATATGTCTGCCAATAACATCTACCCGCAATTATTTCAGTTACTTCGTGATCATGGCGCTTGCAACAGTGCCGAAATATCGGAGACTCATAAAAAACAAAGTACATGGTAACAATCCCGTTAATATCTATAATGTTAAACACTATACCCTGTCTGCGCTCCGCGCTTCGCGCTCTTGCATTGCGCAGTCGGGTAAAAAATAAAAAGCATTCCTTTAAGATTTTAAAATTATCGAGAACACGTTGTTCGATTATTTTCGAGCGATTCATTACGCCGACCCGTGGTCCCGTGGGCCCCTCGAGTGGATCGTCCCTTGAGGAAATGCACCGGATTTCATTATAAGAATAGAAAATTTAAGTCTTCATCTCACCGCATGCACTTCTGTCTGTCTGTTGGAATATTCGAAATACCACCCTCTGGGGAAATACAGACATCATTGCGATATATATTCTCAAAAGAGTGCTCCATTTTATAAGGCAACATTCTGTGTAGTACCATACGATTCGATAAGTATCAAATAATAAACCTAACTTTCGTTCAGAACTGTGCTCGTATAACTAGAAAATAAATAACTTCGTTCTGTATATAGAACCAGAGCAACGTAGCAATTTGTGATATTTCCAATGTATTTATGTCACCTTTGGGACGGATCTGCTCGGTATCAGCTGGATGCACTGGACTCGGTGGAACACCGTGCGAAGGGACTCATAGGCAATGACGCTCTCGTTGAGGCTAATCTCCAGAGCCTTGACCACCGAAGACGTGTAGCTTGCCTCTCGGTGTTTTTTCAGTTACCTTTCGGAGAGTGTGCGGAGTTATTACATAATTTGATCCCCCCTTCCCCTGTCGTCCACAGGACGACCAGGCGCGGCGAGGGCTTCCACCCTTATGTTGTCGAAGTTCCTCCCATTCGCACGAAGCGATTTGATTCGGCCTTCATTATGCGAACGGCTAGGGAGTGGAACTCCTTGCCGAGGTCTGTTTTCCCGGACCAATATAATCTGGACATCTTCAAGGCCAGAGTGAACAGGCATCTTCTAGGCAGGCGTGTACCATCCTAGGCCTCATCATTACTTTCCATCAGGTGAGATTGTGGTCAAACGCATTGACTATTAAGCATAAAAAAATGTACATATTTACTGTAATATTAAACAGTGGGCCCATGGGGTCCAAGCGATTGATCCTTGTTTAAGGAATTATCAAAGAGACACACCGAAGTGACTGGTCACAAAAAGGCTAGCAGCTATCTTGGTCAACGGATCAGCCTTGCCATTCAAAGTGGCAATGCTGCCAAAATATTGGGCACCATTCCTGACGGCGGCGCTGGAGGTGAATATTTTTTTTCATTTTGTAAATTGGATATTATTAATAAGTAGGTTAAGGTAATTTGTATTAAAATTTCATACATAATGTAGTTTTTAAGTTTTTGTGATTTTATTTTATAAAAAAATTTAATTAAGAAAAACTTCACATTATTCTTGATACAATAGACATTTTCAATAATTTATAAGGATAATGTATGTTGTATTTTCTGCAATGAACACAACATTTAAATAGTATAATGATACACCTTCAAAGATTTTTTGCAGTAAAATTATACTATTGAATTTTTTTCACTCTCAAATAAAAAGAAAACTTAAATTCTGAACAACATGATTTTTGATTTTATTTTTTTAAGCATTTAACAGCTAGATGTTCAAATGTAAAGAAAAGTTTTACTAGAAAAAAAATCCACGCGGACCAGGCAGCGGACGGGACTCGAAACCGCACCATTCGCAATCCGGGCGAATGCACTGACCAATTATGCTACCGCGGCCCTGATAATATAATATGTTTTTTTTTGAAGTTATACTTCTTTAGGCGCGTTATGAAAAAATGATGAGAGTGAAATTTTAAGATGCGCGCGCATCACTGTAACACAAAATTTTAACATAATGATCGCTTTAGCGACCAACTTCATGCGTGTGTTTACCGCACATTAAGAAAATCTACCAACAAAATAGAAATAGAATCTCTATTTAGTGGGTGCTAACGACTGCATTGTGAAGGCCTATCAAAAGTATTTATTGATCTGGAAGAACGGAACCAAAGCGCGATTCAGGAGACTACAGCGCCATCTCTTGACCATTGGTGTAGTAGAACCAAAAACCACATCTTTATTTTTTGTAATAAAGTAACAAAAAGTATTTATTAATCTGGAACAACGGAACCAAAGCGCGATTCAGGAGACTACAGCGCCATCTCTTGACCATTGGTGTAGTAGAACCAAAAACCACATCTTTATTTTTTGTAATAAAGTAACAAAAAGTATTTATTAATCTGGAACAACGGAACCAAAGCGCGATTCAGGAGACTACAGCGCCATCTCTTGACCATTGGTGTAGTAGAACCAAAAACCACATCTTTATTTTTTGTAATAAAGTAACAGTTATAGGTATTCATATTTATAATATTTATCCACATGTTTCTAGTTTGTATATTCGGAATACGTGTTTGAGTTTCATACAAGTGTAAATCACATATGTTCTAATAAATTATATTCAGTAGCGATTTTAATTGAATATTTTGATTATTTATTTATTTTTTCAAATTAAAACTGAACTTTATTGACTTTTTCCTTTTCCAGACTTTTTATTAATTTATTGTAATTAATTATTTGCATGCAATTAAAAACTAATTTTAAACGATGCCAAAGAAGGATAACTTCTCACGCGCCTACATAAGTACACGCACCCATTTTTTTTATTATTACAATGAAACAACTTTATTAAAACAAGCACATTTAATTTAATAATAATAAATAAATAATTGTACAATATCTGGCTTACATTACATTTTATAAATGTAGGTGTCCACAATAACTTTGGATTATATCTCTATAAAAATTTTAAAGTTCCAACATTATAATTAAGTGTTAATCTTTACACTATAATATAATTTTGAAATGAGAGATTTAATCTTCATTTTGTGTACCATATTTTATCTATTAAAAATGGAGTCTGTTCCCTACTTATATTAATGGAAGAGTTCTATTTCGTTACACGAAGTAAGGGGTGAATTATAGGGAACCTAACATTGGCGAATGCTACACGCTCGATATTTAACGTGATATTTATCTAGTAATATTTCCTTATGGTAGCCATACACACTACGAGAAATCGTTACGATCAGACTGTACAGTTCGAACGGAACAGTTTATCGTACGTGGCGTACGTACAGGAAACTGTGCAGTTTTATAAGTTACACGCTACGATTTATCGGTACCGTTCGGACTGTACAGTCTAATCGTAACGATTTTTCGTAGTGTGTATGGCTACCATTATACTACATACACGATACGAATCGCGTCAGTACGACAGTAAATTTCATTGAGCACACTCGTACGTTTCGTATTTCAATATAAATAAAGCTATAAGTGATAATATAAATAAAGATTGCGTTGCTATTATATTAGCGATAGCATTGAAAAGACGTACAAATCGAAAAAAAGTGGACAAAATATTGGTTTCAAGATAGAGAAAAATATACACATATGAATTTATTAAATCAGATTCGGGAATACCAAGAAATGGATGACTATGAAAATGATTTTCGCATACCCGACGCACGCTTTGAACATCTGCTGGAGTCAATTACACCATACTTGATTTAAAAAGATACATCAATGAGAAAGGCTATTACTGTGAAAGAAAAGCTAGCTCTGACTTTACATTATCTGTGAACAGGGAGATATTTTAAAAATAATTAGATTTTCAGAAATAATGTCATATGAATCTGTGAGTCAAGCAATTATAAGTAACCTACTTGTGAAGCAATTACATAAATGCTTTTGGTCGTTTGTTTGAGGTACGTGGGCGCTGCCGCCTCAATATGCGCGTCCTCTTCCATCGCTGACAAAATTAATACTGACGCAATAAATATCGATTAGAGATATCACTAACCCTGATAATTACAGTTTTTACTAGTTTCTGGGTTAGGGGTCCATTTCTTCAGACTTTTATATAAATACCCGTAGACTTTTTTAGCATATACTTTAAATGTAAAATGTTGAAGGTTGTGAATAAATGATTATTATTATTATTATAGAGACTAAACGCTCGATATTTATCAACTTACTTGATGCAAATCGTAGATTTTTGGATTTCTAGAAATCCAGCGATCCGTATCACGATAGGTGATATTCTATACTAAAGACTAGATAAATATCGAGCGTGTAGCAATCGCCATTAGGCGGTGCTTAAGTTATATGGGAATGTAGCACCGCACACATCACTCATATACAATATATACATATACTAGCTGTCCCAGCGAACTTCGTACCGCCATAAAATAATAGGGGTTGGTGGTAGAATCGTGAAAATTTACAGTTGTATGTATTTTTGTATGACGTATCTTAAAAAAAAATACCAAATTAAATTTTAAGGGTGGACCACCTTACATAGATGTTGTCCGATTCTCAGACCTACTGAATCTATATATATAAAACTCAAAGATGACTGAATGACATAGTCATCTATCAACGCACAGCCCAAACCACTGGACGGATCGGGCTGAAATTTGGCATGCAGGTAGATGTTGTGACGTAGGCATCCGCTAAGGAAGGATTTTGATCAATTCTACCCCGAAACGAAGCGAGGGCGGGCCACTAGTATGCATATAAAATTTCACGAAAATCGGTCGAGCTGTCTCGGAATAGTTCAATTACGCACACCGTGACACGAGAATTTTATGTATTAGATATTGCCGTGTGTGACACTCGTGACGCTTCCTTTCATCTTTTCCATAGGATATTTCCATTAACACCCCGTCCCAAAAGAAGATTCACTCCAATAAATATTTCCAACACTCACACCAATTAGCCTAGCGCCAAAGTAAGCACTGTAGGCTTATGTTATGCGATACTAGGGTAAGGGATAGAATACATATACTGAAACATAATATATCTAACATATAAAATTCTCGCGGTGTTTGTGGTTAAACTCCTCCGAAACGGCTTTCCCGATTCTCATGTTTTGTGTGCATACTAGGTAGGTCTGAGAATCGGACAACATCTATTCTTCATCCCCCTAAACGTTAAGGGTAATCCATCCCCTAATTTTTTTTTTCAATTTTAGAGAATTTTATTTCTTTTATGATATAGCATTAGTAAATATATATAACCCTGAGTTTTCAACCTTTTACAATCAACCTCTATTTTACCATCGCCATTTTTATTTTTAGTAATGTTATATATAAAATTCTCGTGTCACAATGTTAGTTACCATACACCTCCGAAATGGCCAGACCGATTTTTATGAAATTTTATATGCATATTCTGTGGGTCTGAGAATCGGCTACTATCTATTTTTCATATCCTTAAGTGATAATGGTCGTCCACCTGTAACGTAGTGTTCTGAATCCTACAATGCGTCTTCGCGCCAAAATACAAACTATTGGGTATTGTAACGTAGTGTTCTCATATGGGTTAGGGGGAATGTTATCCCAGGAAATTGATAGAACACTACGTTATACACCACTAAAATTGTTTTGGACAATATTAACATTTTTATTATGTGGTATTAAAAAATACATACAACCCTAAATTTTCTCTTCTAGCACCTGTCCCTATTTTTATGGCGGTATAGCTGGGTCAGCCAGTATAAGTATATTAATATAGAAATATATATTAAACGTCCATGATACACATCTGCTCCCATCGAAAAGTTATCTTGCAAGTACTAACAAGGGTTAAATTATAACATGTTTAATTTGTTAAATAATGGAATGAATGTGAAGTTACCATAAGCTTTAACATTTTCTCAATACACTGTGATCTCTTAATTAAGAAATTTAGATTAAAGTTTAAAGTCAGTTTGACATTTTTTACACTTTCAGGTAACTTGGCCTGTGGTATATCAGATATCTATTTAATTGATAAGATGATCATAAATGATGGTTTTCTTCAATACGTGTATCTTAACACATTCCTTGCGATTTTATTTAGTGTCGCCGCACACGGGCCACACGCCACGGCCACAAACGCCGCCACGAGAAGCTACAAGCGGCTACTAAAGTGGCTGAAGCGCGCGACAGCGGCCGACTAAGGCAAGGGAGAGAGGGGTGGGTGTCGCGCGAGTGACGTGTGGCGGCGTTTTGTATCGGCGCATTAAGTGGCCGGTGCGGGCCACAAGAAGCGAGCAACGACGATTTGTAGCGTGTGGCGGCCACCGGCGTACCGTGTGTGGCGAGTCCATATAAAATGTATGAAAACTACAAGAAATATGCCGGTGGCGGCGTGGTGGTGGTCGGTGGCCCGTGTGCGGCGACACTTAGACATAGATTAGTTTTTAATGGTACCAGTGATTAAAAAGAAAAATTTATGAAATATCTTATTATTATAATTTATTGAACTTTACGAAATTGGCACTGATTTTAGTTTTCATAAAATGCAAAGGCATTCTAGGATGGATTACAATACTTGGCACTTAAGTTAGATACGCTTTAGTCATTCTTAGGCATAAATGGTATATGATTTACACAGTAAGTATATCATTTATTAATTTTATACCAAATTTATTGTTTTATCAATGCCTACTTATTGAAACACCCTCAAATGGGAAAAACTAGTTTTAATATTTTGTTGTGTGACCATCAATCAGGTTCACACAAAAATTATGTCTTGAGCGACTACAATTATTAAGGCATATGCATTCCAAGTTTTAAATTAGTATTCTCTTGGTTTTATTAGATTTCATTTCTCGAATTTTCCACTTTTTACTGTATTCACTAAACTCATGCTTTCACATTAAAATAGGCCTAAAGACATTTTTTTGTTATTAAACTTTTTAGGCAGGCCAAATCCAAATCATTTATAAGCTCAAATATTGTGTACAATTAAGGTGTTACATAAGTAAAACAAGTTTCAACGGAAAGTTTTACTAGAAAAAAATCCACGCGAACCAGGCAGCGGACGGGACTCGAACCCGCACCCTTCGCAATCCGGGCGAATAGACTGTCCAACTATGCTACCGCGGCCCTCACGGACCGCGTCGAAAATTTTCTTAGCCTTAAGCTGCAAGGCAGCGCCAGCGCCATATCTTCGCATTGTAGGTAACCCACAATGTAATAATTGGTCAGTGGTCAGTCATACTTCTTTAGGCGCGTTATGAAAAAATGATGAGAGTGAAATTTTTAGATGCGCGCGCATCACTGTAACACAAAAGTAACAGCATGAAGTTGGCCGCGGGCGCGTTATGAATGGTAGTGTCTAATAATGGTGGATTATTAACCACTTAGTGGTTAATAATCCACCATTATTAGACATCTGTTCGAAAGGTACTTTGAACGATCCACGGAGCTCCATAAGATGATCGCGTTGTCAAAAACAATGTTGGCACGCTCGTCGCCTCTGATCACTGTTTTCATATTTATAATATTTATCCACATGTTTCTAGTTTCTATATAGACACAACGTGTTTTAGTTACTTACAAGTGCTAATTACATATGGACTAATAACTTAAATTCAGTAGTGATTTTAATTGAATATTTTAAATATTTATTTAATTTTTCAGATTAAAACTGAACCTAATTGACTGTGTTAACTATCCTTTTCCTGTCCTTTTATTATTTTATTGTAATTATTAATTATTTGCATGCAATTAAAAAATATTTTTAATGATGCTAAAGAAGTATAACTTCTCACGCGCGTACATAAGTTACACGCATCCATTTTTTTTTTTCATTTAAACATCTAGCAGTTAAATGCTTAAAAATAAATAAAAATATAAGTTCCATCGGGTTAGAAGCATTGGTTTTATTTATTTATTGACGGTTCGCATCCTTTTTAAAAATCTTCAAGTGATATATCCGAACGCTCAATAAAAGTCTTTCGAAGGTAGCTCGGCAAAGTAAATGAAAAATCATTATTCCGACGACGCCAATTCCAGCAAAGGATACAAAACGTCAATAAATAAATAATATCAGTGCATCTAACGAGTTGAAACTTGATTTATTTAAAGAGTGATGTGCGTGAAAACCTAATAATCAAATGTGTTACATAAGTTTTTTACATAAGTGAAAATGTCTAGTATAAAAGTCAATAACTTTATGAATTTCATTTTAATTTTTCATTCTGTTTCTTTTATAGTAAAAAATAGTTTAATGATTGATTGACTGATTAAGTTGCTACAGACTGATTAATTGGGATTTCAGTGATGTCAATACAATATTCTGAGAAACAAATTACACAATAGATTAGATAACAATCTATTTAATCTCATATTCATTAATGTTCAGTCAAATATGTTCTAAATATATTATTTCATCATCATCATCAGCTTATTAATGTCACCGCTGCTGGGGCACAGGCCTTCCCTATGGATGGAATAGGGAGATTGGGCCATGACCCACCACGCGGGCCCAGTGCGGATTGGTGGATGCTAACGACTGCAGATGCAACCGGGACCAACGGCTTAAAGTGCCTTCCGTAGCACATATATTATTTGTATAACAAGAAATAAAAACCAGTATAAATAAAATGAAAACGACCAAGCAACAAGTCGAAAAGTCCAAAGTTTAACATTTTTCAATATCTACCATTTTTATGCTGAGCGAATAGAAAGTTGGCCATGACGCAATCTGCCTATTTCATCCATTGGGAAGGCCTGTGCCCTAACAGTCGACATTAATAGGCTGTTGATGATAATGATGATGATGATAATGATAAATAGAAAGTTACACAAACTATGAACAAACTAAATACCGGATGGCAAGCAAAAATGTCAATAGCTTTAACGATGCATCGGACTTATGAAGAGACAGGTTTTTGTTGACAGTAGCGTGAAATAAATAAATAAATATTTCCGACACTCACAGCAATTAACCTAGCCCCAAAGTAAGCACTGTAAGGCTTGTGTTATGGGATGCTAGGGAAACGGATAGAATACATATACTGTACATATATAAGTATATTTATATAAATACATATTAAACTTCCATGACTGGAGTACAAATGCTCGTATTCATCACACAGACATCTGCCCCCACCGGGATTCGAACCCGGGACCTCTCGAGTCGGCGACAGCCATGAAACCCGGCGTACAAACCACTCGGCCACGGAGGTCGTCAATCGTCAGGAGGAGTTATATAGCATGTTCGGCCTATTAATCACTATAGCATGCTCAACCTATCGGCTGATCACCAATGCGCTGGACCGATCAGATAAAAACTGCACTGACCGGTTCACTCCACTGCGGGTGCGGCCGCAAGAAAAACATTTAGCATGTTACACAAATTTCAAGTAGTTTTGACGTTTTTATAAAGTTATAAATTTTTACAGCAATATGATGTAACATTGGTGGTTGAGGTCATGTTTTGTAAAACATTTATATTGCAATGTTTCCTTGCAATACTGTCCAACGACGTAAGATCATGTGGACGTGGTATAGAATAATGAAAGTTATTTAACATTTTTATATGATCTGGGCACACTTTTACAGGGGAATTTACATAGTAAACTTTACGCAAATTTCGCTTTACAACCGTTGTTTATATTTGATATTCCTTGTAGTTCCAATTCCAAGTTTTATTCAGACTGTTGTCACCGAGTGCTCCTGACGCGCCATGTGTCTCCGTCGGATTTGGCTGCAAAATTTCACATATTAAAATATTGTTTCATGAATTTTATATCAGGTGTTGTGCTCGTGTCAACGAGAAGGTGAAGTATTATATGAGAAAATGTTCATGGAATGAGAACAAACAATTTCTTTAGTTTTTGGAAAGGATATTTACCGTAGAATATGTCAACAAAATATATTATGTTTTTATGTTTTGAAAGTGAAACTTTTATGACATCGCTAGATTTTTCTCCTTCGTCTTTAACATGTCGCATTACGCTTTGAATTGTTATAGAAAGACTAGATCAACAAGTTTAGGTGCTTCAGTGATAGTGGAGAGCTCGCCACCTACACAAAAAATCAAGAGGTTCATTTCTGGGATGTAGTATTGCATTGTTTAACAAAGTTCCCCAAGATCTGATTGAGCTTCCACTAACCAAATTTAAATCTCAGATCAAGAATGATTATCTAAATGATCGTAATGCATGGACATAGTGTTTCTTGTACTTTGTTATTTGATGGGTATGAGTCAGTTTTTGTAACACTAATATGGTAACTATTTAATGCCGCTTCCTATATACTAAATATAAAATTTATTGTTAACCTAAAGGATGTAATGGAAGGTGACTTCAGAAGTATCTCGCAAGTCATTTTTCAACTTGATGACTCTGTATATATCAATACAGGGAGAAAAAAGCTGCCCTTGCTGAGTTTCATGCCGGTTCTTCTCAATACAAGGTCTCCCGCCGTCGATTTACGAACCGATGGCGTAGCTTCTTGACCTTCACAAGTGCTTGTAACAGCCTAGACTGAATAAATGACTTTTCATTTCATTTTACACAGGCGGCCCAGGTTTTATACCTAGCTGAAAAAGGACTTTTAATTTTCTGGAAAAAAAATCATATCCGTACTCGTCCCGCGAGACCGCTGTTCGGGGACTGCCCCTGCTATACTTTTTTGTGTAGAAAAAAATGTGGTTTTAATTTTTATTATTTTTAAAGCATGTAACTGCTTGATGTTTAAATCTAAAGAAAATATAACTAGAAAAAATTCCACGCGGACCAGGCTGCCTTGCAGCTTAAGAATAGCTAGAAAGAATTTCGACGCGGTCCGTGAGGGCCGCGGTAGCATAATTGGTCAGTGCATTCGCCCGGATTGCGAAGGGTGCGGGTTCGAGTCCCGTCTGCTGCCTGGTCCGCGTGGAATTTTTTCTAGTTATATTTTCTTTAAAATGTGGTTTATTTCAGCTGGGCATCGAACCTCGGCTCGTGTAGGTGCCGAGCTCTCTACTACCACTGAACCAGTGGTAGCAGTACAATGCCCAGAAAAAGGACTTTCTTTTTATTTTCTACTTTTTGTAAGCCAGGAAAATCAGCTATGCCCAATCTTTCTTAAATATAATAATAACACTGAAAGTCAGTATGAGATTAACACCGGTAATTACATCGAAAAATTAATATTATTACTTTCGTATGCTACGAATCACGCCAGGGGACATTTTCAACCTAATTTCAACAATTTATTAAAACTTAATGAAAAATATTATGATTAGAGGAGCTCGATGGCGCAAGTGTTCAGAGCGTTCTGTCTGAGATCGAGGAAGTTAAGCTACTTTGGCAATGGTCGGTTATCGGATGGGTGACCAAAAAAAAAAAATGTACAATCTTGAGCTCCACCGTGCTTCAGAAGGCACGCGTAGTGGTTGGTCCCGGCTGCATCTGCAGTCGTTACAATACTGGCCTAATCTACCTATTCCATCTATAGGGCAGGCCTATCAGTGGTGACATTAAAAAGTTAATGATGATGAACAGCTGTGGCAAGAATCTTAAGAATATTACCTTCCAAAAAAAACACGTGGACCAGGCAGCGGACGGGACTCGAACCCGCACCCTTCGCAATCCGGGCGAATGCACTGACCATTATGCTACCACGGCCCTATTAGCCGCGTCGAAATTTTCCTAGCCTTAAGCTGTAAGGCAGCGCCATCTCTTCGCATTGTAGGTAACCCACAATTTAGATTTAAACATCTAGCAGTTAAATGCTTAAAAAATAAAAATATTACCTTCCGTTTAAAACCAGGGCTTTCACAGATGACTCCATTAAGTATACTGGTTTTAAAACCAGGGCTCTCGTGGTAGACTCCATCTTGTGCGCTGGCTTTAAACCCAGGGTTCTCAGCGAACACTCCCTCGGGGATACCTAATATAGGAGACAATATTTGTATTTATGCTGTATGACACGGTAATCAAAACGCGAGTTGGTATCTTTTTGGCATAGGCTTAGGTACTACGTATTGTATAGAATACCTACATTATACAGATTGCCGGTAACAGATAAAGTTATTCAAGTTTACTATCTTCCACTTTATACAGATTGCCGGATATATATATATATATATATATATATGTATACTAGCTAACCCAGCGAACTTCGTACCGCCATAAAAAATAGGGGTTGGTGGTAGAAAGTTAAAATTTAGGGATGTATATATTTTTGTATGATTTATCATAAAAAAATTAAAAAAAAATTTTCATCTAAAATTGAAAAATAAATTAGGGGTGGATTACCCTTGACATTTAGGGGGATGAAAAATAGATGTTGTCTGATTCTCAGACCTACCCAATATGCACACAAAATTTCATGAGAATCGGGAAAGCCGTTTCGGAGGAGTTTAACCACAAACACCGCGACACGAGAATTTTATATATTGGACTAGCTGACCCAGCGAACTTCGTACCGCCATAAAAAAATTGAATTAAAAAAACATTGTCCAGCGGACAAAATTGTGAATCTAAACCATTCTCAGATCCCCTTGAACACACACAAAAAATTTCATCAAAATCGGTCCAGTCGTTTAAGAGAAGTTCAGTGACATACACACTCACAGAAGAATTATATATATAAAGATATACATTTCCTAGGTACTACTTTTTGCCCGGGGCGTCTAGGCAATGTAGGAAATATCATAAATACTACTTTCCATTTTATACTTTGCCTAGATAATGTATACAATTCGTAGGGATTTTAAAGAGTAACTGCTGGTCCACCGGTAATGAAGGCCCCTAATAAATAAAGAGACAGTGTTTATAAACTGGTTTTCGTGCTCCGTAAGAGACTTTACCTTAGTAACTAGGTGATACATGTGTCAGCAGTAGGTGTGAGCGTTCTAAAGACGAACCGGTTTCAAGGACCGTTTTGTGTTCCGCGACGATAGAACCGTTTTACGTTTCGTATCAAAACAGTCTTCGTCGAACAACTAGTCCTCGGATTGTCTACACGCTAATATGTACTTTATGATGAACTGAATACAGTCTATAATAGAACGCAATGATATGAGGCCGTTTCGTTCTATGATAAATTAAGCTTTGAGTTTTCAATAATATAATCTTTATTATTGAACAATTAAAGTCGATTATCGTATAACACTACATTTATTTCGATGTTTCGTCGTCGCGTTCGCAGCAACGAAACGAACGTTAACAAGATTTCATTTAGTTCAGTTTCGTTGTGTTACATTCGTTCGACCGTCGCGTGTCGTTTCGTTGCGTTACCCAGTCGCAACCAAAACCAGTTGCGAACGAGAACCGTTTCGAGGACTAGTTTTCATTTAAGTGAAAACGGTTGCGTTTCGTCGTCAGAAAATTTGAGAACGACCCACCGCTAGTCAGCAGTATCGTCAAGCAGCCAAAACATGTCAAAAACAGAACAACACCTGCGGCCACTGCGATGAATTAGGTCACGCCATTAATAAGTGCTCGAAGAAAGCGAACCACCAAAATGTGCAATATGTCTGCATTCTAAAAAGCTGGGCTATCATAAAATAAATAATAAAATAATAAATCGTTTATTTTCTCATCACAAACATTTTGGCATCGATAACAATTTTTAAATAGTTCATTACATTAATGTTTGTGTGAGACTGATGCCGGTGCTAGGTACGGTATACCTGTGTTACAGGTCATCAGGCTCTCACCACCTCGAATAGCCAATGTTTGTTAACAGATATCATGATTAATTAACAAAGTTTACTAATTTTAATTGACACAGGTTAAACAAAGGGTGTATTTGTATGAAATTCTATGCAGTATGTGTGTGTATTTGGTGTGAGTGTGTGTGTAAAATAAAACGGGCGATGCTGACTGTCCTGCCAAAAAGATGGCCGAAAAACGCTATGTTAACTATTTAGATTATGAAGGAGCCTGAGGGCGTCACTTGTTACTTATATTTTAGAACTTTTCATGTTTTCATTTAGTATGACAGAATTGTAATTTAAACCTAATTATTAATGCGAACGCAATATGCATGTTAAATATTTATTTAAGAACAAATGAGCGGTATTGACCAAGTTTACAACTCTGCAATGACGCGGAATTTTGCATGTCATACAGAATTAATGGTATGTAGATTTAGAATTTTTGATTTTGCAATTTTTTCATTGTGCTATTGATTATTTAAAGTAGTGGTGATATTTTAGTCTGAAACGCAGGATATTCCTAGTTCAGGCTATGCATTTTTCTTTACTCTTTGTGTTTTTTCTTAGATCTAAGTCACTTATATGTAAAAATTAATACTGAATAATAATGTGAAATATTATTGTATTTTTATTTGTTATTAATGTGTAAAATAAGCCGATTTGGGCCTGCATTCATTCTAACCAAACCTTAGGAAAGACCTTCTGGCCCCCTCTCTTTGGCGGGAGAAGCTAAGGCGCGTTATGGTAGCCATACACACTACGAGAAATCGTTACGATCAGACTGTACAGTTCGAACGGAACAGTTTATCGTACGTGGCGTACGTACAGGAAACTGTGCAGTTTTATAACATACACGCTACGATTTATCGGTACCGTTCGAACTGTACAGACTGATCGTAACGATTTCTCGTAGTGTGTATGGCTACTATTAGACTTCTCCCTAAACCTGTGGAGCCGTGCAATGTACGGGCGGTTGTCAATCATCCGCCCACGCACTGGCACAGGCTCGCCGGGTGTACACTCATCCTGACCCGCCGGCGCCTTCGCGAATACTGTAAACCTAACCTAGTCTACCTAGTTCGATATTAAATGACAGACGGATTTTCTAATTCTAGTTAGCTATATCTATATATTTGTTACGCCAAAGATCGAAAACGCTCAGTGAGCGGAAAAATAGCTCACAACGCGTTGTGGTCACAGTAAAACATCCACATCGCGAAATTCGTGTTATGGCTATAATGAAAACGCGCACGACGCGTTGTGGCAATCACAGAAAGACCAAATAGCGAAATTCGTGTCGTGGCTGACATGCTATTCGATCTTAACGCGTTGAGGCAATGAGGAAAAGCCATGACGCGTATGGAATATTATTTAATTACGAGGCACACTACTTTCCGATATGGATCCTACTAGGCCTAGGCTGGAAACGATATGGTAGATGTCTTTAGGAAATATTTTATAAAATCACTGCATAGCGTGTTTGTCATTATTAAATATATTATATAATTATATTAATTAAAATAAAACGATATTTGTTAGTTATTCAGAATACTTTATATTTAAAAAAATCAACGTATTAAGTAATAAATTACTGAACACAAAATATTAATCAATTGTAGTTTAATAATTAACTTACAATAATTAGGGATTTTAATTTTTTTATGACAATTTAAAATTCTTTCAAGTAATAAAAATATTTAACACAAACATAAATGTTTATTGATCACCAATAAACAAGAACAATGTACTTAAATCAATTACTTATATTAGAAATTACTATAATTGTGAAAAATAAGTATTTGATTGCTATTTATTTTTACAGGAACTATTACTGTGGTATTTTGAGTTGCATTTTATAGCGACACTTGCACTTTTTATCAATACATTATCTTTTGCAGTGGCACATTATAAACCCTTCTTTACTTCCAGATGATAACATAGATGCTGAGCGAAGTGTTAATGACGAAGTTGAGGGCTCATCACAAAAGTTAATGAAGTTGGTTTCAGAAAGTGTAAACTCATTACGAGCATAAAGTCTATCGAATGTACCTTCCCTGTTTCCTAACTGGTAGAGACCTGATGAATTAATGATCATAACAACACACATAACATTCCTGGGTGCTGCACGTCCTCTATCAACTTACAACCTGTCCGTCGTGATATGGTTAAAATAATGAATGCTCAGAACGCGTCATGGCTTTTCTTCATTGCCACAACGCGTTGAGATCGATTAGCATGTCAGCCACGAAACGAATTTCGCTATTTGGTCTTTCTGTGATTGCCACAACGCGTCGTGCGCGTTTTCATTAGAGTCATAACACGAATTTCGCCATGTGGATGTTTTACTGTGACCACAACGCGTTGTGACCTATTTTTCCGCTCACTGAGCGTTTTCGATCTTTGAGCGTAACATATATAAAACTCAAAGGTGACTGACTGATATAGTGATCTATCAACGCACAGCCCAAACCGGGCTGAAATTTGGCATGCAGGTAGATGTTATGACGTAGGCATCCGCTAAGAAAGGATTTTGATCAATTCTACCCCCCAAGGGGATAAAATAGAGAATGAAAGTTTGTATGAAACTTTGTCAATTTTAAACCGATCGTGTTGAGACTTTGCATGCAGGTATAAGAAGAATCATAGATGAATGTCTTTGTGTATAATACAAGCCTGAGAACAAAAACTGTAGTCTACACTTCAGCTCTAAACCGAAGCGAAGCGAGGGCGGGCCGCTAGTATATTTATATATTGTAATCCCGGGAAAGGACATAAGATAGTTTTTATCCCAGAAATCATCCTTCAAGGGAGAGGTAAAGGGGTTGGGGGAGTGGAAGTTTGTATAGGAAACCCATTTTTTCACGCAGACAAAGTCGCCGGTACCCGCGTAGGATTTCATACCGGCTTGCGGCACCTGCGGGTGGAGCTGCAGCGGCTCGTACTCGTCGGACAGGCCGCTGTCCGGGGACGCGGGCCCCTGCAGATGGTTCACGTAGCCCTTGGGGCCGACGCGACTCTTGCGCACGCAGTAGTCGCCGGTGAACGGGTTCTGGTAAGCTACTACGGTACTGTGAACAAGAAATTAAGTTAAGATAGATGACACATTTTGAGCATTTACTAGAAGGTCGAGGAGCTCAAAGGCGCGCAGGTGGTTAGCGCGTTCAGAAATGCTTTACGCATCCTTCGACCACTGGGGGAGCGAGAAGAAGGTATGTGGGACTCCTCCCTGTTTATTTCGGCCAGCTCTGTGGTCGGGTGAAATAAACAGAGCCCTACCTATTTGCCACTAAAAACCAGACAATACTCCTGCACCGTCACCCGACACGCACTATGAGGACCGCGGTCCCCCTAGTGCATGCCGTGAGAGCGGGTGTGGTCGCGGCTCCCGTTTCCGAATGGCCGCGCACCCGCCAGATGTTTGTCCGCGAACGGACCCACCCCGATGAAGATGCCCCGGAGCATCAGGGGCATCGACATCCTGAGAGCTTGTGCAACGCGAGCCCGGCGATTGTGGTAGATTAACAACTTTCGCAATAGTCGATCATTTAATGGGTGACCAAAAAAATTCTCGAGCTCCTCCGTGCTTCGGAAGTTCAGCCGTTAGTCCCGGCTGCATCTGCAGTCGTTAGCATCTCACAATCTGCACTGCATAATCAATAGGGAAAAACCGTGCCCCAGCAGTGAGGACATTAAACCAACTGATGATGTGTGTGTGATGTCGAAAACAAATTTTGAGAAGAAGAAGGTTAGAGGTAAACATTTTTGAGCACTTGCTGTAAAGGAATTAGCGGTCACTTGCTAGGTGAAAGTATTTATATGGTAATTAGCTTAATTGCTATCATAATATCTAGTTTTGTGCGAGTCCCCGTTATATAGGCAAGTGCCATGATCACACCGCGATGAGTTGCATTTCGGCAAGTGCCATGATCACACCGCGATGAGTTGCATTTCGGCAAGTGCCATGATCACACCGCGATGAGTTGCATTTCGGCAAGTGCCATTATCACACCGCGATGAGTTGCATTTCGGCAAGTGCCATGATCACACCGCGATGAGTTGCATTCCGGCAAGTGCCATTATCACACCGTGATCACTTGAATTTCGGCAAGTGCCATGTTCGATCACACCGTGATCAGATGCGTCTATCGTAGCTACGAGCACTCGGTGATTATGGCACTTGAAAAGATGGCGCTGCCTTGCAGCTTAAGAATGCTAGAAAGTATTCGACACTGCCATCAGGGCCTCGGTAGCATAATAGTGCATTCGCCCGGATAGCGAAGGATACGGATTGGAGTCCTGCCTGCTGCCTGGTCCGCGTGGATTTTTTTCTAGTAATATAGTCTTTAGATATAAATATAGAAGAGTAACATGCTTAAAAATAAAAATTATAAATACAGGCCCGTGGTAAAAATTTATGGGTCATTTGAACCACCAGAAAACCTATTTAGAAAGATAGAAGGACATTAGATAATAAGATTCAGCACTATGTCGTCACTGGTAAGCTGTCCCACTGAATGCAGGTGGTAATTCAAAAGTACAGATAAGAGGGAGTACATTTTGGTCATTTATTTTTGTACGGCATTCTTACCATTGATAGATCCATGAAATCCACAAAAATAGTGCACCACAAAGTCGTTATACTAGTAGTCTTTCATTGAGACACCCATTTTTCTTCTTGACTTCTTGCCTTCACATTCATAGGATTAAGAGAATAGGCAGTAGAATAATTCTAACAAATAAAGTTTAGTTCCAACTCATCTAATAGCAAAGAACTTGTCTAATGTGCACAATATTAATGAGAACCGCAAACCTATTATGTAATGTGGTCCGTGTCAATTAAACAGTTACAAATGAAGCCTCAAAATGATTGAGTACAGTAACATGCAATTCGAGTGGGCATTTCAAAATAGATCAATTTGTCGATTCGAATTAATAGGTCGTATAGAGTTAGATACGGTTTAATTAAACTATAAGCTTAATTTCATACGATTGGACCTAAGAATTTAAAAACTATCTCGAAGAATATTTCATGCAGGTGAAATATTCCTAATAATACCCACATAGGTTAGTTTAACGGCATAGTGGATTCCCGCTCGAATTGGAGCGCTCGTCTGGGGAAGTAATCATCAACTTACAGGTAGGGATGTCGAAAGTTGAAAAAAATATCGATATATCGATATTTTAAAAAATATCAATATCGGCTTCAATATATCGCGAAAAAAACATCGATATATCGATATATCGGAATAAATTTCCCAAAAATATCGTACAGTAGCTCACGAAATATGACACGCGGAATAATAATGGAACGAAAATTATCTCCCTACAAAGAGACGCTATTTTCGAATGATGACATGGACAATACTAAATACAGCACACATCATAGATATGTTGAATATCATTAATCTGAGATCCAGTTATGATTTTTCCAGATACGAATTTAGTTAGATCGTGATATGCCGCTAATAATTAAAAAAATATCGTTTTTGATACGAATTTCGATATTGGTTATTTTGTATCTATATATCGATATATCGAATCAAAATATATCGTCAAAAAATATCGATATATCGAACAAAAAATATCGATATATTTTCAAGAAGCCTACTTACAGGAGGTCCCAGTAAAATAATACTACTGTGGCGGCGATATCTACATGCCCCACATAATATAATGAACATAGAGGAAAGAGTCACTCGCCTCCTTAAGAGATGGCGCCACCGGCGCTGCGTTCACAACGTATGGAAGCCTACATCGCGCAAGAGAAATACAGTACTGTAGGAAGGCCAAAGGGGAAGATCTTCCTCCAAGCTGGGTGATGTTAGCTCGGGGGCCGCGGCCCGACTGATGTTGGTCGGGCATCGTATATATTGAGTGTTTGGCTCCGAATTTCTCTTGCGCGTTGTAGGCTTCCATACGTTGTGAACGCAGCGCCGGTGGCGCCATCTCTTAAGGAGGCGAGTGACTATTTCCTCTTTGTTCATTATATGTGGGGCATGTAGATGTTGCCGCCACACTACCTTTTGGTGGTGTTGTATTTCTGTCGGTGGGTAAGGCTCTAGAACTGAAGGTAGGAGATTGGGTAGACAAAGGCCAGAGTGATATTTTTGGTATCGCAAATGTCTATATACCCGCCAATCCGCACTGGGTCGGAGTGGTGACTCATGGCCCAATCTCCCTATTCCATCTATATGGAAAGCCTGTGCCCCAGCAGTGGAACATTAATAGGCTGATGATGATGAAATTTCAAAGGCTTTTGCTCCCGCTGTAGCAAACCGATGGCGTAGATTTTTGACATTCACAAGTGCTTGTAACAGCCTAGACTGAATAAATGATTTTTGATATTGCTTTGGTCGTCGATTACTTTTCACATAATCGCATAAAGTTTTTGAGCGTCGTCATCACATACTCACCAAAGTATGGAACTTAGTATGGAGCCGCGAACAACTATAAAAAAAAACACCGACGAATAAAGAACCTACTCTTTTTTGAAGTCTGGTGAAAGATACTCTTCTGTTATTATTTATTCATCATCTTCATCATCAGCCTCTTAATGTCCCCACTGCTGGGGCACAGGCCTTCCCTATGGATGGGATACGGGGATTGGGCCACGACCCACCACGCGGGCCCAGTGCGGATTGGCGGGGGCTAACGACTGCAGATGCAGCCGGGACCAACGGCTTAGCGTGCCTTCCGAAGCACGGAGGAACTCGAGATAGAAATTTTTGATCACCCATCCAATGACCGACCACTGCGAAAGTCGCTTAACTACAACGATCGCAGCCGAACGCGCTAACCACCTGCGCCATCGACCTCCTCTATTTTATTTTATTATTAATATAATATATTTACCGCAACTGCTCACTGCTCTCGCCATCATTTTTATGTGAGAATAATACTCTAGTCGGCCTCAGAAGTAACTCGATCTGTGAACAATTAAAACACATTATCTTATCGTAAGTACAGGTCACGCCACGTAACTCTAGCGCTGAACAAAACGCGTCAGGGATAGCTGCGCACTGGAGAGACAATAGGCACAATGCTCGCCCACCCGCGCACCTCGTTTCCCCCCAACACATCTTAATTTTTACTTCTGCGCAATAACGGTCAGCGCTGGAGTTTCATGCCGCGACTTTAGGGATGATGACGGGGTACAGTAAACGAAATTCTATTTAGTCCGTCAGTTAGATGATCAAAAAATAATGGACAGGTATTTTTTATTTGGGCAATCAACAAAAAATGACAAAGTTATAGCGCGTCAAAGTTTGGGAATAGGGGGCTCGTGACGTCACTTTTGAGTGAATTTTCACCTATAAGTGTACTCAAACATGACGTCATGCGACTTTTTAAATCAATATATCTCTGCAATGTTTATATTATGTGAAAAAAGAAAAAATACGTGTCCAATACTTTTTTAAAATCTACCTGATAAACGAAGAAAAAAAAATTAGTCATCATCCCTATTCTTATTTTTTTCACTACAAATATTATAGGGCGATCAGATGGCTCACCTGATGGTAAGCGATCACCGTTGCGAGTGGTACTGCTTTTTGTGAGTGTGTATGCTGTTCGACGCACATGACCTTTACAGCGTCACTGGGTTTGGGGACGGCGAGATCCTGAGGGGACCTCAAGCCGAGAATTGGTGTGCCTCTAGAGGTATTCCAGGCAGATGGCATCGCCCCATAGGGGGGAGTTTCCTCTCCGTCTGGAGCCTCTAGACTACTCGAACCTGAGGGGTCGGCTCAACTAGAGGACGTCTCTGAGACTCCGACCTCGGCTCTAGTTAGCCGTTGTCGTGAGGGGGCGTGGTACTATGAACTCTATCGCAAACATCTATATACCATTGCAGCCTTACCTACAGGCGAGCCATATGCCTATTTGCCAACCATTTGAAGCCATAAAAACATGTTGGCCGAGCGTAGGCAAACTGATACAAGGCAAGTGCTACCCTCTACACGTTGGGCAAGTTTGAAGCAGACCAATGCAAGTGGCCAATAAAGACGAGCTTTGTGGAGCTGCCCATACGTTGGTGCGTTATCAGTACCCCTAGCACGAACCATTATCGAATTCGAATAGTTTGCGAGTCCGAAATGTCATTGTCAAATTTTGCATGGAAACTGGAACAGCGGCGCCATAACGGACGTAACGAGAACAAAAAATCAGTACACATTTGACACTGACATTTCGTACTCGCAAACGTTACGAATTCGGTATTGGTCCTTGCTAAGGGTACTGTTAAATGTTGGCAAGCGACAGCGAGTGCCGACAAACTACGCCAAATAAGATCTATACACGCTTTCCTTTATTCGGCAAAATAGGCAAACGACACCGAGCGATGACAAGGCAAGACATATATGCTGTCGATATTGACCTTCGCTTGGCCAACATATTTAGGAGGTTATAGCTATTAACGGGATTGTTACCATGTACCTTGTTTTTTATGAGTCTCCGATATTTCGGCACTGTTGCAAGCGCCATGATCACGGAGTAACTGAAGTAATTTCGGGTAGATGTTATTGGCAGACATATCGGACTACCCTCTGACGTCGTCTTTTACTGCGCTCGATACCCCTACCACTGGTCACATTCTCACTATTCATTCGCACTTGTTCCCGACACACAATACTCACAGTGTCAGATCGCGGAACGACACTTTTTTGATTTTTGCGGTTTTTACACATACGAAACCACTGGATTCCAAACATTTGACAATTTAAACCAATCCTCACGATTGAAATTCTTGTGTTTGGTTATTTCAATCGCTTCCCTGACCAATCTCGGTATGTAGTGGCGTTCTGTCGAAATAATTTGTGGATTATAGAGCTCAATCCAGTGATTAGCACCCGAATCAATTAAAGGTAACAATCCCGTTAATAGTTATAATGTTAGTGACCATGAAAGTTTAAAACAATATATTTAGGAGGCTTAACTTATTAAGAAATAACCTCCCGAGCTCATCACATAACAATAATTACACAAGGATCATTATAAGTAATCAATGCGATTGACAGCACACTCATCAAGAACAAACGCGAGCCAAACTCCACGCAAAGTGATTATCAGTTTTAATTGGGATATTGAAAACTTCCAAAAATTGCGAAATACTCGTAACAGCAAGATTAACTCGGGACTTTCCGACGTTCCGGCCAGATGCGTGAGACGTTTGAATAATGGGCCTTTCATTGGTGAGACTTAGTGGAATCTTCGCCTTGGAAATTTTCTAATTGCGCGGTATTGAGTAGAAAGATATCTCGTGCCTACTGTATTCGTGTTCAATTTGAGGATAATTAGCATTTGATTGTCAGGTTCTGAAACACACGATGGCGTAGGTTCTAAAAAAACTAAGAGTCTAAGGTGCACGATGGCGTAGGTTCTAAAAAGACTAAGAGCCTAAGGTGCACGATGGCGTAGGTTCTAAAAAGACTAAGAGCCTAAGGTGCACGATGGCGTAGGTTCTGAAAAGACTAAAAGCCTAAGGTGCACGATGGCGTAGGTTCTGAAAAGACTTAAAGCCTAAGGTGCACGATGGCGTAGGTTCTGAAAAGACTAAGAGCCTAAGGTGCACGATGGCGTAAGTGGTTGATGCGTTCAGCTGCGATCATTGTTGTTAAACAACATTCGCAGTGATCAATAGATGGGTGACCAAAAATTTACGCCGATGTTCCCGGCTGCATCTGCAGTCGTTAGCAATACCAATTCGCACTGGGCCCGCTTGGTGGGTCATCACCATGTCTCCATATTCCCAACAATATTGAACTGTAACTTGTTCTCCGAAAATATATTTTTTGCACTCAAAACATGGCATATTATGTAACATAAAAAAATCTGAGTAAAAAGTATGCATACGCGGTCTTTATTGGTCAAAAGCAATGTCTTCCATTTAACCAATAAGAGACAAAATTTTATAAGCAATCATACTTTATTTTTAAACAGGAGTCTAACTACAGTTTTTCAATAGTACCTAACATAGTTCTTTTTAGTACGTATTAAAGATGGTGTCGAAGTCAAATCGTGTCGATCGAGGTTATGTGAACGTGACCATACGTTACCTGACCGGACCGATGTAAGGCAAGCACTCGATACACGCAGTAACCGCAAGTGAAAAACGTCAAGATCAACTGAAAACAAATGAAACATTTAAGTTTTGTAGCAATCTTTATAATTACTCTTGGCGCAGCGCACACCTTTGATTAAAACAAAAAGGGTAGATACGGCACTAGTCTCACAAAAGTGATCCGCACCAATTGTGGTCCACGACCCTAATCACTTTAGTCACAACTTGACATGCAAACGACGTACATGTGAACGCCATAAAGAAATATTGATAATATTTTGTGTTTATATGATAAAACAATGCCTAAGTATGTTTTTAAAAAGTGCTTAAATTGCTCAAGAACTAAAAATAAAACCCACGGCATCACTTTTCATTCGTAAGTACTATAAAATATTTTTTTTCATAAAAATTGCTGTTTGTTTTAAATCTTATTCGGTAATGACGTCGAGTACTGGTCGCGTGATTGGTCGGTAATGCAGTGACGCGGATCTCGCCGTCCCGTTCGCGCTGCCGTGGGATCAGTTTTTGTTTGATGCAAGTATGAGCGTACCGTATCTACCCTTTTTGTTTTAATCTAAGGCGCACACAGAGTTAGACGATTTTTGGTCACCCATCCAATGACCGAACACTGCGAAAGTTGCTTAACTTCAACGATGGCAGACGAACGCGCTAACCAACCGCGCCATTGAGCTCCTCCCAAAAAGAGAAAGGAGCGTACTACTTAAAGGCCGGTATCGCATTTGTGACACTCCTGGTGTCGCAGATGTCTGTAGATGATCATCAACATCATCAACAACAGCCTATATTAATCCACTGCTGGACATAGGCCTCTCCAATTGCACGCCACTCGGATCGATCTTGGGCTACTCGCATCCAGCTCCTGGCAGCCGCCCTGCGCAAATCGTCACTCCACTGTGCCTGAGGACGTCCTACACTACGTGTCTATGGATGACGGTGATCATTTATCATCAGGTGAGCAGACAGCTAGTTTGCCCCCTATAATATATAGAAAAGTATATTACCCCAACCCATCTGATTTTAAGTGTAAGTGGAATTCAGTCACGAAGGTAACCGAGGGTCTAAGATGATTCTTTACAAAATTATAAACAATAGAATAGACTCGGCCCCTTTATTAGAACTAATTAAATTTAAAATACCACGAACCTCCTCACGTTCTAAATCTATATTTTATATTTCACCTTCTTATACTAATTATGCTGGAAATACGTTCATGCGGCGGGCTACTAGGTACTACGATGGTTTTTTGGGAGATGTTGATGTGTTTTTCCTATCTTTGAATATGTATAAAAAAATGGTGGGCAAACATGTAATGCGATGAGCGAGGGCTCGGAGTATTGGTCTGTTAAGTCAGAGACCAGCACCTGTGTTGGTGATTGATACTGCAGATTGGGGGTTTGTCCCTTCGTTTATTGCATTATACTCGTTTAGTCTAAAACGGGCTAAAATAGGGTAGTCTGGAAAAAACTCTCACGGCGAACGCGCGGTCGTTTTGTCTATATACTTAGGCTAGCCGCTGAACGGCGTGGTGCTCGGGCCGAGTTTTATGCAACGGAATTTGCATCTTGAATTTTTGTTTTTCGGTATTTAAATTACACGATCAGCAGTGCGTTTAAGTAGTTTTGTTGGGTTCACTGTGGACAAAAGGAGTTGTGCAGTGCTAATTGGAGGAGCTTTGCGGACAGCGTACTGGACCCAAGGATGGAGCACTCAAGCTCGCCTTGGAACACCACACCGGACTTAGGTTCTACTTATCACTCATAACACTAAACATACAGTACACCTTGATTTCATTTAGTTTGCATTAACACTATTCAAATTGTCTAGGTGCGCCTCATTAATCCTCAAGTGAGTTATAGTTTAGGTTTGCTTTTATGTGTTATGTTATATTGTGAACTTTAAGTAAGTTTGCATGCTATTGGTTTTTCGTATTTTAGATATAATTGTGATAAATTTATTTTCAAGGGCCCAGCACGATCTTTATTCTCAACAATACCATTTGGCTCAATAGTTGTACTGAATTTCTTTCTTCTATTAAGTTCATTATTATATAAGTTAGGTCATATGTTATGGAACTGTTAGGTCAGTTTGTTACGATGAAATTGTTCATATTATATTATGTATGACTGTTTGTTCCTTATTAAATAAATAAATAAATGATCCGAAAACAATAATTAAAGTTCTGGCAGTTCATTGCCTCGCCCAAAACTACTCTATCAGTAAATGGGATTTGTGCGTAGAATTTGAGTGCCTCTAGAGGTATTCCAGGCGGATGGTATCTTCCCACGGGGGGAGCCTCTCCGTCTGGAGCCGCAGGCCAAACGCTTGTTAGCTATGCATTTAACATAAAAAATGTGTCGTTATTATGTCTTAAAATTACTTAAAACAGAAGAACATTTATTTGGATTGTGTAAGTAATTTTTCGTTTTTTGGACATAGGATATATAGAATAAAGGACATGGTAAAGTTTTGTATGAGTGACTGCCCTGGCAATGTAGAAATACTATACTTAGTAATTTGTAATGGTAAATGGCTGAATATTTATAATTTCTATTAAAAAAGCTTCAGGAACTTTTGATAAAGTCACAATCTTGCAAATTATAAAAACTTCTACTATGTCATTACCTTACTACAGTTGATACAAGATGTTGCCAATTATTTATAGAGGCATCAATGTCGAATTTTCTTTGAATCTTTTTTCCCATTTCTCTGATTGACTCTTCACAAAAAGTTTTTTAAAGCAAAAATAAATACAAATAATAAGTAATCATCGGCCTGACAGGAAATCTGTGAAGTTTTATTTTGTCCATTTGTAAATATTAAAGGATTAATTATCATACAGCCTTATCTCAAGCTTGATCAGAATCATAAAATCTATTATTTTAGGCCTTCAATGATTTGTTATAATAAAAATTAGGGCCAGATATGTCACAGTTTGAAGGAGTTTAGAAATAATATTGTTAATTTCGATATACTTACACAAATATTTTTTGTGTACATTTATTCTTCATTTATTTTGTAAAACGGAACATTTTGCTTTTGCAACAGATGTTTAGTATTTGATATACTAAATCCTTTATCTCATTTTTTGTATCAGCCCTCTCGCTCTCTTCCGGCTGTGTCTGTAAACCGCGTCAAGTGTTCTCCCACATTAATATTCATTTATATAAGATTAACGTTATATTAGTATACAAAACTTGTGTATCTAAACTATTTTCAACTCATTCAATAAATACAGTGATTTTGGTGAGAAACGTGGTTTTAATTAAGCTATACCAAACAACAGACATGAAGTCAATTTTTATACTTTTCAATATCTGATTATTTCACGAAAGTTGTATGAGAATAATAAACACGTAATAATTAATAAAAAAATTAAAAAGTTACGGGCTAGTGCGAAATATTTATACACGTTAAGGGCAGTTTCTTAGAGCCATGTCCTATCAGATTTTATGAAATGTATTCTAAGGATAAACCTTAGAAAGGCAAGAAAAGGTAAGTATGCAAAAAAAACATAGAAAACGATTCCTCGTGTCCGTCTGTTTATGTTACTAGATGTTTGTTATTTGGAGGCAGCCATTCAAATAATTTCTAGGAAACAACAACAAGTAAAAAGTTATAGGTACAAAGACTTTCATTTCAATCGTGGCTGAGATGTTTCACAGAAAAATATGCTCATGTAATTTTTCATACACCCACGATATGGATTTATTCTAGTGTGGGAGTAGCAAACCGACCGAAACACGAAAACATCAAATGCATTGGCACGGATATAAAACGAAATGAAAATTGATTAAGTTTGTTCAACGTTTCTGTATTAGGTACATATTTAATATTTTTGAAATAAATATTTTGTATTTAAGAACCTAATAATAAAATTATTATCGTTGATCGTTACGTCGTGGTCATCAGTTCGTAGCATTCGCAGCCCTTCGTAGCTTCAAGAGATCCCATAAATTTTGCTATAGATTTAGTCTAATTTCCGTGCTTCGGAAGGCACGTTAAGCCGTTGGTCCCGGCTGCATCTGCAGTCGTTAGCACCCATCAATCCGCACTGGGCCCGCGTGGTGGGTCATGGCCCAATCTCCCTATACCATCCATAGGGAAGGTCTGTGCCCCAGCAGTGGGGACATTAATGGGCTGATGATGATGATGATGATGATTTAGTCTATAACGCGTAATTCTTTTAGACAGGTTCCTTGCATGCTAGGTACAACTTGCATGCAACTTGAACGAACTTGCTTACAAGCTACAAGTCGCGTGTATAATAGGTTGTATGTTTTCATTCAAGTGAAGCGAAAATTTAACGTTAGTAATTTGCATGTTTCACGTTAATAACACGTTTAAATGTAACCTACTCTATTGGGAACATGTCCACTTGTACAGAGCTTCCCACGGGGAAAGTATATTAAATATTGAAGATACGATATTTTACTGAAAGAAGACATTATTGTATTTTTAATTAGTGGCCCGCCCTCGCTTCGCTTCGGTGTACAGCTGAAGTGTAGACTGCAGTTATTGTTCTCAGGCCTATATTATACACAATGACATTCTTCTTATACCTACCGCCGCCGCGACCCGTGTCGAGCGCGGCAACCGTTACACAAAAATAATCCTTATAGCATGATTCAGTATTCACGTGCGACGGCGCGATGGCTTATTTCATGTATAAGTTTGGTGTTTCTATACCGATTTCTATGATTCTTTTTTTATTGAATAGGTAATAATGTTAACTTTTTTAAATTAGGGATGAGTGAGAGTATTATAAACGTAAGAGTAAACAAATATAATCAGAATGCTCCGAACTGCTAAGCTATCAGGAGTTACACGTGTTATTGTGAGTCAACCATAAAAGATAGACGTATGCTGTTGCGGGATATTTTTTAGACAATTTTATGTAAAATATTTCCGTCATACATGATTTCTATGTAACTTTAACCATTAAGGCTGCACACGCAACGGAAGCTAAAAAAATGGAGTAACTTCTACCGTTTTCCCAACATTACCCTTCACTACTCTGCTCCTATTGACTGTAGCGTGATGAAAAGTATACTATAACCTGCCCAGGAGTATGAAGAATAATTTTACCAAGTTTCGTTAAAATCCGTCGAGTAGTGTTTGTTTCTATAAGGAACATATACACAGACAGACAAAAATTTTACTGATTGCATTTTTGGCATCAGTATCGATCACTAATCACCCCCTGATAGTTATTTTGAAAATATATTTCATGTACAGAATTGACCTCTGTACAGATTTATTATAAGTATAGATAATAAACAGAACTGCATACTCATTTTTTTTAAATCGACTGCTACAACAGGGTTTTTCTAAATTCGTGAAATTTGAAAAAAAATCCATGCCATATTTAATGATAACCATCGAAAGGTTTATTCATAGGAATTATTTTTTCGTAATAAACATAGCAGTCCAAATGAAAGTAAGATCATTAAATGATGATACTAAAATTTCGTTAAGGAAAATTTCCTCTTACATTTTCCGTGCTTCAAACGGCTAATGTTAAAATTACAAAGTATTTACTAACTAGTACCTAGTGCTCACTTAATAATACAGGATTTTTAATTATAAGTACACGTAAAAAGCGTTCGGGAAGGTACGAAATATATTCGCGTCCAAATTACCTCAGTGTCTCAAGACAAAAGTCTTTGACCAATGTGTGTTGCCAGTGATGACCTACGGAAGCGAGACGTGGTCCTATACTGCGGGTCTCATGAGAAGGCTCAAGGTCACACAGCGAGCAATGGAGAGAGCAATGCTCGGTGTTTTCCTACGCGATAGAGTCAGAAATGAGGAAATCCGTAGGAGAACCAAAATGTCGCTCGAACGATTGCTCTGCGAAGTGGCCGTGGGCGTGACACGTAGCAAGAAGAATCGATGGCCGTTGGGGCGGAAAGGTTCTGGAATGGCGACCACGCACCGGACGACGCTCTGTGGGTAGGCCCCCCACAAGGTGGACCGACGATCTTGTGAAGGTCGCGGGAGGCCGATGGATGCGAGTGGCGCAGGACCGATCGGTGTGGAGATCCTTGGGGGAGGCCTAAGCTCAGCAGTGGGCGTCATAAGGCTGACATGATGATGACACGAAAAAATAATAAAGCGATACTTATACAAACCTTGAACCTTGAACTTGAATTATTGAAAAATAAAAAAAAACAAATTTCGTGATTTTTCTTTCATCTCTTATCTATTAGACAAGTCCGTCCGTCTGTCTGTCTGTGGTGCTGTTTCAGCGGCCAAACCGTAAGAGATAGATTAAGAGAATATTTAAGTTATAAGTTAAGAATAGTCTGATAAGACTACAAACCGAATTTGAATAACGTAGCACTTCCGGTTTTCGAGAAATCACGAATTTCAAACGAAACCACACAAAATCTCCGAAGTTCTCAATTAATTAAATACTTTTTTTTTTGAAGTTATACTTCTTTAGGCGCGTTATAAAAAAATTATGAGGGTGAAATGTTAAGATGCGCGCGCATCTGTAACACAAAAAATTAACACCATGAAGTTGGTCGCTTTACTTGGACCAACTTCATGTGCCGCGCTGCCCCAGTATTTGCGACATTAATAGGCTGATGATCATGAATGCACCTAGGTTCAACTGACATGTTTGCGACACGTATGCAAGTGGTAGATATTTTTCAACCTTTGTTATCATTTTTTTTATAGATAGGTCCGACATATTCTCCACCCCACCTGATGTTAAGTGACGGTGAAGTTCAGACGTAAAGATAGCTGGTACAGCAGTGCGACCAAGAAATGAGTCACCAAATTTCTTTGTACGCATATTATTTTATATAATATATCTCCAAACATATCAGACTTATTACTTATAAAAAAAATCACACAATAATCTTAAATAATAAATCGTGGACTTTAGTGACGCTAACTTTAAACCTAATTCTGTATGACAGATACAGTTTACACACATATTCTTGTTGTCAAACGTGTCAACATCCTTTTTAAACCGGCTCTAGACAAAAATTTTGAAAAAACTTAAGGTCCAATTGCAACCAATGTTCGTCGTCATATAATCGTTTTACGCCTCATTCTATCTCTCTATTTAACCATAAACAATTGACAAAGATGGAATGATACGATAAACACAAATTTCAATTAAGAACTTCGATGCAAGTACGCCTTGTCTAATCAAACTTTGGATTCTTAAGTACTACTTCTGTCAACCTTTGTAGTGACCTCAAGTTGTTACTCACCAAAATAGACAGCAAAATGTAGTCAATATTCACAACCGTAGTCATGTCAACACTTCACTTTACCATTTCCACTAAACACAATACAAAATTTGATCGCTCGCATCACTGTTTTCGGAAAAGTTGTTGTTTTTTGTACACGCATCTTGTGATTGCACATATTAGGGCGCATCGCTGACTCCTGGTTGGATTTTGGACACGACGAACGTTTCTTATTGGCCGATATTCGCCGAAGTGAGTTTGCTGGACCAATAACTGTGTATTTTGTAAGAGGTATGGAAACTCTGCAGTGGTGTAAACAAAGAGTAGGGACCGATGTGAACTAGTTTAATGCCTATATGATGGAAGCTTCTTCGAAATAAATCAAAGGCTAACAAATAATGTGATTATTAATAACCAACTTAGAAAAACACTAATTTGGTAAGTAGGACTAACAAACAATAACATTACTGGATCTGAATAAAGTTTATGCATTATGTAGTCTATTTTATTTCTGACTTACTTTTGTCTTTGCGATATCTTCCGATTCCTTTGTTTATTCAAAAGTATTTTGAACCAGCAGTAAGCACGCAGGCAGCGCGCAGCTAACTTCACATCTATATAAACTCAGGTCCATCCACATCCCATCCCATCCCATCCCATCCCATCCCATTCCATCAACATGGAACCAACAACAGAGCTGGTGCGGCTTGTGAAGCGGCTGAAAAAGCAAAAGCATACAAATACAGGGGTCTAGGCTCCGAATTTTTATGTTTCGAGTTGCCATACCAACTATGCTAGAGAAACCTTTTTTAGACGGACATGTAATTTTTACAATAAGAACTTGAATGAAGCAGATACATATTTTCAGTGAATCACTTTACAGCTTCAAAAGGAAAGTAAGTGAATTATTGTTTAAATAGTTAACATGTGCGGCGGCGATGTATATCATATGTTTATAGTTATCCGTCACTTTTATGCCGCTTGAATATAATAATTGTATATCAATTAATAGTACTTTAGGTCTATTTGTAAACATTAATTGTAAAATTGTTTGTATAAGACTGTTTGTTACCTGAATTAAAATATAAAAAGAAAAAGAAAAATAAAAAACGGGTGTGCGATGACCACACGACTAAAGTGAAACTTCTTAAGCTCCATCTGATATACATGTATGTACTTATACATATACCATTTACTAGCTATAAAAGAAAGAGAGAAAGAAAATGTGCGCGCGCACTGCTTTCTCTTGCTTACCCCCACTCAACTCCCGTTAGCTTCACCCGAACACACTTTCCGTAACGCGTAATGCATTCGCCAGCTTAGCCCCCAAGTCAAGCGTGCGTAAAGAAGTTTTACTTCAAATAGATATCAGTGTGGATAATCTGCTATCACTACAAAATACTTTTCTTCTCCTTTTGTAGCTAAACGGTACGTCTGTATCGCTCGTACTCTTTGGGCGGGCCGCCTCGCTGGCGCCGGCCGGCGCGACGTCGAATCCCCGCATCCCGGCGACCTATTTAGTCTTGATACAGTTCATACTCAAAGCATAATCTGAACCCCATGTGAATGGAATGGAAAATTTACGCAATACATTGTGTATATTAAACCTGCCTCCTATCATCAGCCTATAAATATGTCAAGACCACACAAGGGCGGATCCAGGGGGGGGGGGGTCATGGGTAACGATGTAACGGTCTTGAATTTTGACAAACCGGATTGAATCGGTTAGCAATACATGCAAATCGGTTTCTGAACCGAACCGCCAAATTTTCAGTAAACCGCGGTTTGAACCGTTTGACGAGTTGACGAATGAAACTTACGAAACAACAGGTGTTAATTTTTTTTTAATTTTACATATTTTGTTGATATTATAACGTGCAAATATTAAAAGGTAATTGTAAAATAACAATTAAAATGTCAAACCGGTTTATGAAGACGTTAACCGATGCATCTCGGTCTATGATCAAACCGGTTTGAACCGGTTTGAAAAGTCGAGTTGTTACATCTCTAGTCATGGGGGTCATGACCCCCCCCTGGGCTGGGCACAGATGGACCAAACCCAGGGGGATTTTATTTAAGTACTTTCAATATTTAATATACCACGACTATATGACCCCCCCCCTGGCGCCAAAGCTGGCTATATGACCCCCCCTGGCGCCAAAGCTGGCTATATGACCCCCCCCCCCCTGGCGCCAAAGCTGGCTATATGACCCCCCCTGGCGCCAAAGCTGGCTATATGACCCCCCCCTGGCGCCAAAGCTGGCTATATGACCCCCCCCCTGGCGCCAAAGCTGGCTATATGACCCCCCCTGGCGCCAAAGCTGGCTATATGACCCCCCCCTGGCGCCAAAGCTGGCTATATGACCCCCCCCCCAGCGCCAAAGCTGGCTATATGACCCCCACCCTGGCGCCAAAGCTGGCTATATGACCCTCCCCCCTGGCGCCAAAGCTGGCTATATGACCCCCCCTGGCGCCAAAGCTGGCTATATGACCCCCCCTGGCGCCAAAGCTGGCTATATGACCCCCCCTGGCGCCAAAGCTGGATCCGCCCTTGAGACCACATTAAAATAATACTAGCTTTTGGTGGTGTTGTTTCTGCCGGTAAGGGTTTCTGAGCTCCACGGGGTGGGGAATTGGATCAGGGTAGTCAACGGCGCGTGTGAAAGTTTTGGTATTACAAGCGTGTATAGTGGCCGCTTACCGTCAGGCGGGCTATATGGTTGTTAGCCACCCTTTTAACATAAAAAAACCATTGATGCCGAGTGCTTTGTACGCCGGGTTTCATGGTGTCGCCGACTCAAGAGGTCCCGGGTTCCAATCCCGGTGGGGATAGATATTTGTGTGATGAATACGAGCATTTGTACTCCATTCATGGGTGTTTCATATGTTTTTCTATATTATTAGTTATTAGTGTGTGTTACTTTTTTGTGTTGTTTGTTTACGATAATTTTTCTTTTTCTTGTATTTTTTGTTCTCAAAATCTTGTATCTGCTGTCTCGTTGTTTGTGTCAAAATAAATGTATTTTCTTTCTTTCTTTCTTATTATACTTATATATTATGTACAGTTTATGTATTCTATCCGTTACCCTAGTATCCCCTAACACAAGCCTTACTTTAGTGCTTATTTAGGGGCTTTTTAAGAAAAAACTTGAGGAGCTCGATGGCGCATTTGGTTAGCGCGTTCGGCTGCGATCGTTGAAGTTAAGCAACTTTCGCAGTGGTCGGTCATTGGATGGGTGACCAAAAATTTTCAGCTACGGCTAGGCAACGCCTCGCTTACGGCTCGCCGACCCCTGGCTGTTAGCTCTTTTGTTCAATCAGTCATAGAGAATCTACGGAGTGGTTACTACGGAGATACGCAGGCTAGTCTACGGTGAGTTGACCACGCATTTCGGGAGTTTGACCCGAGCCGAGGGGATCATGTTACAATTCCGATTAATGTGCGTTGCAGTAGAGTTTCATTCCTAAAATAGAGTATTGAGATAAAGCCAGGTCATATTTAGAAGCGATTGGGTTTTAAAGATTGTTCAAAAAATTCATAAACAATAATGAAATAACCAAAAGAAATAATTAATTTACCTTAAAATAAGTTTAAAGTGTCTATAAAAACATGTCTCCTTAAGAAAGGTTACTATACTGTTAAAGATTTCATAAATGATGTCACCTTGGGCTTAATATAACAGATTTGGTTGAAAATTGTTTAATCGCCACTTCTAAATTTAAAAGTAGTACCTAGCTATACTTAACTTTTGTTAATTAATAATATTAATGTGATGGAAGTTGACATCAACTAATGTTTTCAATTTTTGATGTCATCTTTCAATTGACGACACTGTTTGAAACAAAACAGGGAGGAAAAAATAGCCCTTGCTGAGTTTCCTGCCGGTTCTTCTCGGTACAACAAGGTCTCCCGCCGTAGATTTACGAACCGATGGCGTAGCGTTTGACTTTCACAAGAGCTTGTAACAGCCTAGACTGAATAAATGAGTTTGAGTTTTGAGTTTTTAAAGGTTGCCAGCATGGCGCACATGAAAGTTACCAAACTAACCTGGGATACCTGCTCTGGATACTAGACGCCTGGCGGCTTAGAAAAGCGGCCATCTTTCTATTTGAAAATTATATATTGTAATATTTGTTTCTTAAGTTTTCACGCACACCATGCGTTAAATAAAACTATTGACCAACGGATGCTGTTAGTTTATTTTTGTTTGCATGATTTAACATAAGACGGAGATAGAAAGCCTTTCTGAGTTGGATTCGCCAGTTCGTTTTGGAAAGGTCTCCCAATTTTGGTACTAGTAGTAGTTTACGGTAGTTAGGGTCAAATAAATAAATAAACTCAAAATTATAAAAAAATGTATTAAATCATCATCATCATCAGCCTATTAATGTCCCTACTGTTGGGGCACAGGCCTTCCCTATGGATGGAATAGGGAGATTGCGCCATGACCCACCACGCGGGCCCAGTGCGGATTGGTGGGTGCTAACGACTGCAGATGCAGCCGGGACCAACGGCTTAACGTGCATTCCGAAGCACGGAGGAACTCGAGATAGAAGATTTTTGGTCACCCATCCAATGATCGACCAATGCGAAAGTTGCTTAACTTCAACTATCGCAGCCGAACGCGCCAGCTAGCTTCTCACCCTACCTCTGTTAAACTTTTAATATTTGTTCTCTCTAGTATGGCAGGACAGAGAGAATAAACTTGTCCCAAAACAACAAATACACTATTTAAATGTCGTTTCGTTGCCCGCGTTCGTATTTTTGTTTCTAAAACTTTATGTGTCCCTTCCCGTGTGCCAACACAGGTATGTTTACCGACGAGAAATAAACTACAAGGTCGTTTCGAGTTTGACAGAACGGCAATTATGGAAAGGGATACTTGTCAAGAAGACATACGGTTCAAATTTGCTCGGTGAATTACGTTTAGGAGGAAACCCTTTTGGATGAGGTATCCGCTGCTGTTTTGATGGTTCGGGAAAACTTTACCGCTGGTTAGTTTTCAAGATATTTGAGGTGGAGTTGGACAAGGTTTTGTTTGCGATACGAACTTGTGACTTGGAGAACTGTTTCGGGAGCATTTCGTTAAGCAAAAAATGGTTGCCTGTAAAGTCGGTTTTACGGGCGAAGATTTTACGTGACAACGTCTTTTTCTCGGTAGAATATTTATTGATATGAATATAATTAAATTGCACAATAGGAACAAGGAATTGAATGAAAATAAGAATTGCACAAATTTTAACTATAGAAATATATATAATACGTCAAAAAAACATATTACAATGCATTGTGCTTGTGAATACCATCGTAGCATGCAACCACGCTACGACGATTCGTAGCAAACTTGCTACACGGCTACGGGGTTCCAGCATGCTACGAGACTCATCGTAACGTTACCGAGCGTTACACTTTTTCATAAGTGACTCCCAGCCGCAACCTAATTTAAGACGTTGTCACGTCAAAAAAAAAATCTTTTGTTTGTATTCGAGTCCAATAGGAATGTGGAAGTTTGGATGTTTGTTGATTTTTTTGCTGGGTACTCTGTCGGGGATGTATGGATTGGGTTGACGTGTGATACAATCGACAATACATCAGCAGAAACAAGTCTAATCTTTATTAATATAAAACTCTTTGTCAATGTTAGATAAGCTGCCGCGACTGCTTATGTATACATCATCATCATCATCAGCCTATTGATGTACCCACTGTTGGGGCACAGGATTTCCCTATGGATAGAATAGGGAGAATGGGACATGACCCACCACGCGGGCCCAGTGCGAATTGGTGGGTGCTAACGACTACAGATGCAGCCGGGACCAACGGTTTAACGTGCCTTCTGAAGCACGGAGGGGTTCGAGATAGTAAAATGTTTGGTCACCCATCCAATGACCGACCACTGCGAAAGTTGCTTAACTTCAACGATCGCAGCCGAACGCGCTAAACACTTGCAGATTGGCGGGTGCTAACGACTGCAGATGCAGCCGGGACCAACGGCTTGATGTGTCTTCCCTACTATCTACTAAAGTTTTAAAGAGGATACCAATATCTAAAAAAAGTCTGCGATACCATATGTCTAACTATTAGAGTTATGTCACAACTAGAGGTCCCCGGCGGTTTCACCCGCGTTAATTTGAAGAAAAAGGTTTATAGTGAGTCAAACTTAAAATATGGACATAGACTGTCGTGGATTTTTTTACAGAACTTTTAAAGGGGAAGAATTCCGTTATACATGATTTTTGTGTAACTTTAACCGTTTACCCAGCGCACGCAACGGAATTTCACAAATGGAATATTTTTACCCGTTTTTGCAACATTTTTCATCAATGCTCCGCTGCTACCCACTGGAAAGTCCGCGGCAACCAAAGCGGCCACTCCCCCGACAGTCCAAGCGGCGCGAAGCGAAGCGTAAAATGTCGGTCATTCCGGACTTTTAGTTAGAAGTGCCATTTTCTCGCTAAATAATGAAGCTAGGACCAAACAAAAAATACTACCGTAAAGCTGATTAAATAAAGAATCCATTACAGAATATTTGGGTCTCTGTAACTCAAAAATCAATTAACTATAGCGGGTAAAACTGACAAAAACATCAATTAAAAATAAACTTTTAAAATTAAACGCTTTTTTCATAATGTTCATTTGGAAAAAGTTAAATTTCGTTGTACTGAAAGGATAGGAAATTTAACTACCTTTTTAATGGTACCAAAATCTTTTTTTTATTCAATCTGTATCACTTTCAGTAAAGCAAAATCTAACACCCTGTCGACTCCTCACCCACCACGGCTTCGGCCATTTCGGGCGACGGAAATATTCACAAGATGGCCGCCGTTCCTAAGGCTCAATACGGACTTTAATGCGTAGCAGCCGAGTTGGTTACTTCTAAATAAAACTAATTCAATATTTTATATTTTTTTTATTTTTAATAAATATACCTACTATATATATGTATATTATTTATGTATATATATATATCTAATATATAGAATTCTCGTGTCACGGTGTGCGTAATTGAACTACTCCGAAACGGCTCGACCGATTTTCGTGAAATTGATATGCATATTTAGTAGATCTGAGAATCGGACAACATCTATTTTTCATCCCCCTAAATGTTAAGGGTGGTCCACCCTTAATTTTTTTTTGGACCAATTATTTTGTTTTTGTTTTTTTATGATACATCATACAAAAATACATATAAACATAAATGTTCACCCTTTTACCAACAACTCCTATATTTTTATGGCGGTACGAAGTTCGCTGGGACATATATTATATATATATATATATACTAGCTAATATATAATATATTTTGTCTTCATGCAGATGGTCAGGATGTTGGTTGCTTTCTCCTTATTGGGCCGGCCTGTCGCAACTGTCATTAGGTGCAAAATCTGAAATACAGTTATATATTTACTAAAATTAGAAATGCAAGAAAAAATCGCGCCCACACAGAAAAAATGATGAGCAAACAAACCACCTCTTATAAGCAAATGAGTCAAAGTAGACCACAAAACATAGTTAAGAGTAAAAAAAGCTTGTTTTTAAGTTTTTTTATTTTTAGTTATCGATGGACATAATCAAGAACTTCAAAAACCCCACATATCTAGCTAGTTTTTTTTATTTGATACCCATATTATAGGAAAGCATAAAAAACTTAGCAGTATAAAAAAGCGGTATTGAATTAAGTTAACGTCACTTTATTTATCGAATTATTCTCAGCAAGCCCTTTCATTTGATACCCATATTGTAGCAAAACATAAAAAAACTTTGTCCGCCATATTGGATTTAAAGTGACGTCACTTTATTTATCGAGTTATTCTCAGCAAGCCCTTTCATTTGATACCCATATTGTAGCAAAACATAAAACTTTGTCCGCCACATTGGATTTAAAGTGACGTCACTATATTTATCGTGTTATTCTCAGCAAGCCCTTTCATTTGATACCCATATTGTAGCAAAACATAAAAAAACTTTGTCCGCCATATTGGATTTAAAGTGACGTCACTTTATTTTTTGAGTTATTCTCACCGAGCCCTTTCATTTGATACCCATATTGTAGGAGTGCATCGAAAATAACCAGTCCGCCATCTTGTATGTTCCGAAATATTGCATGTAGAATGACGTCACATAGCTCACCATGCATTATCATCCAAACTAAACGTGTGTACAAAATTTCAGCTCAATCGAATGAAGACAACTGCTTCAAAATTGAGTTGCAGGATTCCAACCGAACAAACATACATACCATCACACATAGCAATTAAAAAAAAATTCAATATATTTTCCAAAAAGCACTTTTGGTAATAATTTTCGTTCCCAATCTAAAAATTTACAAACGAACAAACAAACTACCACATAATTATAAGCACACACTCCAGATAAAAAAAAACAATTTAAAATTGTATCTGTACCGACCCTTATTTACTAACAGTACATAGTAGCTATTACGTCATCGGTGATTAATTGGTAAACAATGAACAATACCCGTCACAAAATACATGAATCTCGTGCTAACTTACATGTTTACTTGATTTTAACTATTGAAATGGGTTATTTAATTAATAACGCGACGTAATTTATCAATAATCAATAACAATTTATTATTTAACTATTAATTATACGCCATTGAAATCCGCCGAATGTTTATTTTTTTCTATCAACAAATCTTCAGGTTAAGTTTATAATTTTCAGATCATTTTGCTCGTGATAATCTTTTGAAAATATGAAAGCCTGTATTATCACAATTATCTGGATATATAAAATAGCAAAGATAAATAGGTACTTACGGCATTATTTAAGATTAAAAACTCCAATATTTCACATAAATTCCGGCTAAACGTCACGGAAAAAAGATGACAGTTTAATATTTTTTTAATTTTTTTCCAAATCAGATTAAGCGGGTCTCTCACTACTAGGAGGTCACAGATTAAATAATCTGTCCAAATAAAGCATCCATGAGCAAGGCAAAGGTCTTTTTAGGCGTAAATTAAAAACAAAACAGCGAGCGGCGCGGGAAATTGATATTGGCTACTAGAGCTGCCACGGACTGTTGAGGTCTTTCTGCGACCGGCAGCTCTAGTAGCCATGGACTGTTGAGAGGGTCGTAGCCTGGTAATATAATATAGCCTTTAGCGTTCCTCGATAAATGCACTGTTCAATACAAAAAGATTTTTTCAAATCAAGTCAGCAGAGTAATGTTTCTCGGTACAACGGGTCCTAAACTACGCAACGAAATTTATACTTGGAATGGAAGGTTTATAATTATTATGAAGAAAGTCATTGTGTATAATACAAGCCTTTGAACAAAAACTATAGTCTACACGACAGCTCTATACCGAAGCAAAACGAGGGCGGGCCACTAGTCAGATATAAATCTTTATATATATAATTCTTCTGTGAGTGTGTATGTCACTGAACTTCTCTTAAACGACTGGACCGATTTTGATGAAATTTTTTGTGTGTGCTCAAGGGGTTCTGAGATTGGTTTAGATTCACAATTTTGTCCGCTGGACAACCCCTATTTTTTTAGGGCGGTACGAAGTTCGTTGGGTCAGCTAGTATAATATAATTCCGGTAGAAATAAAAAGAGAAAGCAACATAAACACATTTAAAATAAAACTCAAAAAACAGCATCTGATCAAAAAAGCATACTATTCGTTAAATGCATTTATGAATGGAATGATAAGTGAAGCCGTCACGGAAAGTTCATGGTTCATGCCAAAATGACTCTTAAATCCGAGAGCATAAGAGAAGCTTATGCAAAGAATACAATTGAAACCAATGGAATTTAATGTCTATATGTAGCTCAAAACAAATTTACTAGCGCGATGAAAAGAACTAGCGCGCCATCGATTTTCATACATATTAACTACAATTTCCAAGTTTGTTTTATTTCTTATTTAGTGCTCTTATAATTAATTAGGTAATTTTATATTTCAATTTATATTACTATACATCTAGAAATCTTATAAATATAAAACTCAAAGGTGACTGACTGACATAGTGATCTATCAACGCACAACCCAAACCACTGGACGGATCGGGCTGAAATTTGGCATGCAGGTAGATGTTATGACGTAGGCATCCGCTAAGAAAGGATTTTGATCAATTCTACCCCGAAGCGAAGCGAGGGCGGGCCACTAGTGACCTATAAAGCTCACTAACTTGTTTGTTTGAAACTATTTAATAGCTGTCTAGATATAGGTTTTATAATTGAAACGCCCTGTCAGGGTCACGTAGCATGTTCAAATAATTGTTTAAGATCCTGTACTGTAGTACACGTGCAACTAAATAAATATTTTCCGACACAACCGTCAATTGTTTGAGTTTTTTGGCATCGCAACCGTTTGAAGGCTATGGTGGAAGTTTACTATTAGGCGGGCCATATGCCTGTTTGCCATCCTTTTACAACAATATTATGTAAATACCCTAGATACACCAACACTAACAAAATCGTGCCCGAAACCTGTCCAAAAGGTACTTTGGACGATCCACGGAGCTCCGTAAGATGATCGCGTAGTTAAAACGCATACGTCAAAGAGTTATGACAGTTCGAAATGCGAGCCAGTTCATTTTTACGTTTTAATGCTAAATGCGGAAGAATATAGACCTTATTTATTTCATTCTATGCGCAATTCTGAATGCGCTGTTAGCAGGTACGGAGACAGCTATATTACCGACCATGCATTTGAATATCAATATATTTTCTATGAAATCAGTTTTTAATAAATTTTAGAACAAATTTTCTTCATATGCGTTGAATTAACAAATACGAGTATTAATTAGATACCTGACGAGAAAACGAAACTACATACTATAAGTATTTTTTTTTCACATTTTTCCAGGGAACTCTGCGGCAACTTGACTTTTCAACGGTCCGCACGTGACTATGAACCAAGAAGTGCTTGAGTTGTGTTCAAGCACTTCTTGATTGGGACACATTTTGAGCGGGCGTGGTGTATCTATGGTATTTAATATTGTTGTCCTTTTAACATAAAAAAGACAGTCTTCTATATGTACTACGAATAACATTCTTATTGAAACGTTGGTAATAAAACTGCAGTTGAAAAAAAATTGTTCACACAGTAATAGCATTCACTGTAAACTACGTTCCGTATCGCAGAAGCAAACTGCTAAACCAACTAATAACAAACTTGAGAGACTAAGCTATCTGAAATTGATCGCAACTTGAATCGAGCTCGCAGATTTTATCAGTTTTATTGTTAACCCTTACCTGTTGTTATTAATTGCTTGTTAGTTGAACTTTCGTGTTTGGGTCGAGATATGTTGGCAACATCGATTTCAATGGGAGGACGACATCAAAAGAATAGCGAGAAAGGAAGACACATGATCGCATTCTATGGCAGGCTTTAGGGGAGGCCTATGCTGGAAAGCAAGACAATATTCGTGAAACTGGCGTCGATTATTAAATTTTCTTCATTTAAAAAATAAAGGCTATTATTATTATTATGTAGGCAACATATTTAAGTTGCTTAACATCAACGATTGCAGCCGAACGCGCCAACCACCCGCGCCAACGAGCTCCTCCACATTTACCTAATTCATCATCATCATCAGCCTATTAATGTCCCCACTGCTGGGGCACAGGCCTTCCCTGTGGATGGAATAGGGAGATTGGGCCATGACCTACCACGCGGGCCCAGTGCGGATTGGCGGGTGCTAACGACTGCAGATGCAGCCGGGACCAACGGCTTAACGTGCCTTCCGAAGTACGGAGGAACTCGAGATAGAAGATTTTTGGTCACCCATCCAATGACCGACCACTGCGAAAGTTGCTTAAATACAACGATCGCAGCCGAACGCGCTAACCACTTGCGCTATCGAGCTCCTCTCTTTTTGTAGTATTTTTTATCTAATTACTACAAAAAAAGTTAGACATACGTTCAACAAAAGATTAAGAAAAATATACGTACAAAATTTTCTTAAATACGGTTTGTGTTTAATTTTTTTGTAGTCACACTGTCACATTCTGAACGTTTCATTCCCTATTCCTTTACTCGCTGGGAATAATCTAATCATAGAACATATTACGGCTTTATGTTGAAACAAAAAAAAATTCACACAAAGCTTAGACAATAAATTGGCTAGAGGATCTATATGAGAAAAAATTAAAGAAATCGATATAATGACTGTTGCATTACAGTATGTTTAAGAAAATTTAATGTATTTTTGAAAAAATATTAAATTATTTCGTATAAATACAGATAAACACTCAATACTAGAATTTTAACCAATTACAAGGCTCCAAAAAATCAATAATTCATTTAAAGGTCTTTGTTTACTCTTCTACGATAAAGTCAGTATTAAAAAATGAAACGTCAATTTTAAAGCTACTATTAAAAATAATACTTTGAAGTTTTTTTCACCAGTATTTACAGCTAAAAAAATGTCCTTAGCTGGTGGTAGAAAAAAATGGGACGATTCAAAGAGTTGTACTGTACAATACAATTTGAATAAAGAATTTTTGAGTTTCGAATAATTATCTTTAGGAATCGAATAAATCTCTATAGGTTTGAGCAAACCGGCATAAGTGTCGTATTTATTGCGAATATATAAGTTTAACACATTGTGCCGCTCGGGCTCAAACAAACGGCACGCGACGCGACAGTCCGCGTGTCCAGGTAAGAGCAATGTTTTAATATAATTCGTCCATAGCTCACCCGAATCTGTTGCAATAAAATAAAAAGCCCTGCGCCAGAGGGTGCGCGGAAAGGTGAATCTCCCGAATCATTAAGAGATAAGTTTAAAGAATTTGGAATAATGACGGTCGCATCACAATACATATACGAAAATTTATTACTTGTAAGAAAAAATATTAATTTGTTTCTTAAAAACAGTGATGTTCACACAATTAATACAAGAAACAAAAATAAACTAACTTTACCTGCTACTAGGCTTCACAAAATTAATAATTCATTTAAAGGTCTTTGTGTTCGCTCATATAATAAAGTCCCAAGCAATATCCAAGAGTTAGCTATAAATAAATTTAAAGATATTATAAAAAAAACACTTATTAAAAAAGCTTATTACAAAGTGTCTGATTATATTACAGACAAAAATGCTTGGGTTTGAACTGTTCCAATCATTCCAACAGGTTTTCTATATTAAATAAATCATAATTGTATTGACGTTGTAACAACATAATGATTTGTAAATGTTGTTACATTAGACTTTTAATGTTGTGGAGTTTTTTTCGCTCGTTTTTAGCTAAAAAATATGTCCATAACGAGTGGTAGGGAAAAAAAAAATTTTGGACGATTCAAAAGAGTTGTACTATACATCCAATTTAAATAAAGATATATTGATTTCTGATTTCTGATTTGAGAAGTCGTATTGTTCACGCTCCAAGGATGTCCACGGCGCAAGTGGTTAACACAGTGGTCGGTCATTGGATGGGTGACTAAATTTAGTAAATAAAAATTTAGTATCTTGAGCTCCTCCGTGCTTCGGAAGGCATGTTAAGCCGTTAGTCCCAGCTGCATCTACAGGCGTTAGCACCTACCAATCCGCACTGGGCCCGCGTGGTGGGTCATGGCCCAATCTCCCTATACCATCCTGAATGTATTTCGTCAACGTCTATAATACAATATGCATGATTGTTAATTTCTGCTGATATGATAATCAGATCAAATTGTGGCGGCGACATCTATATGCCCCACATATATACAACGGATGGAGGAAATCATTACTCACCATCCTCAAGAGATGGCGTTACCTGCACTGCGATCTTAATAGTATGGAAGCCTACATCGCGCAAATGAAATTCGGAGGCTAACTCTTCATATATACGATGCCCGACTAATATCAGTCGGGCCGCGGCCCCCGAGCTAACATCACCCAGCTCGGAGGAAGATCTTCCCCTTTGGGACAGACGGCAAAACGTCGAGTCAAAGGTCGGGTTGCCAAAGGAAAGCCCAGTAGTGAGGGCATTAATAGGCTGGTGATGTGTGATTTTTCACCGTCACTCCGATTAACGCATTGGTATGGTTGTTTTAGTTATCATTGTTAACTGATAACCGTTTTAAAGACATTAATGAAATTCAATGGAATTTATTTACTGGGTTTTATTTTTCGTGAATGTGTTTTTTTTCTTTATATTTTTTTTTATTCGGTAATAGGTAAGCGCTTGACCATAATTCGCCTGATGGAAAGCAATATTATGGTCTACGATGGAGCGCGCTTACCTAATAAAAACCGGTTCACTCTTGCTTTGAAGACCGCTAGATTGTAGTGCTCGGGGAACAAGGGCTCAGGCAAGGAATTCCACAGTTTGGTGTGTGGGTCGTGCACTTTTGAATTTTCCAATTTTTTTAGCTCCAATTTTTTTACAGATACGAAATGCACCTCCGTCCACAGTCTCTGCGGCAGATAGAAGTGACAAAGCGGCGTCGTTGCGGGGGAGCGAAAGATTTTTATTTGTAACCGTTTGTATCCGCGGGACGCGGGACCATATGGGTAGCACAGAAGGTATTCTACATACAAAGTGCGCTTGAGCAACGCACACATGAACACCGTTCACGAACACGATATCTCGGACCACTTAGGACCAGTGCGAGCGCGAGTTCCATCCGCTTGATACTTTATATAATTTTTTTGTGCAAAAATCGAACAACAAAAAACAATTATAGCTATTAACGGGAGGAGCTCGATGGCGCAAGTGGTTAGCGTGTTCGGTTGCGATCCTTGAAGTTAAGCAACTTTCGCAGTGGTCGGTCATTGGATGGGTGACCAAAAATTTACTATCTCGAACTCCTCCGTGCTTCGGAAGGCACGTTAAGCTGTTGGTCCCGGCTGCATCTGCAGTCGTTAGCACCCACCAATCCGCACGGGGCCCGCGTAGTGGGTCATGGCCCAATCTCCCTATTCCTGTAGGGAAGGCCTGTGCCCCAGCAGTGGGGACATTCATAGGCTGATGATGATGAACGGGATAGTAAGACATATCGGTCTACCATCTGACGTCGTCTTTTAGCAGGGTAGACCGATATGTCTGCCAATAACAGCCTACCCGCAATTACTTCAGTTACTCCGTGGTCATGGCGCTTGCAACAGTGCCGAAATATCGGAGACTCATAATAAACAAGGTACATGGTAACAATCCCGTTAATAGCTATAATGTTAGTTAGTGACCATGAAAGTTTAAAACAATATAACAAAAAAACAAGTTATTATATCTGTTCAGTATATGGTTGTTTTAATTCTACATCACCTATTAATGTCGTTTCTTTTTATTTGTCATATAACAATAACATTAAAATATTTCCTTCCTTCCTGTTTCACTCTCGACAATAAATCTAGATACGAGTGCCACTACCGCGATGCTTTTTGTCATCATCATCATCATCATCAGCCTATAAATGTCCCAACTGGGCACAGGCCTTCCCTGTGCGGGGCTATCGATGGAATAGGGAGATTGGGCCATGACCCACCACGCGGGCCCAGTGTGGATTGGCGGGTGCTAAGAACTGCAGATGAAGTCGGGACCAACAGCTGAACGTGGAACACGGAGGAACTCGAGGTAGAAGATTTTTGGTCACCCATCCAATGACCGACCACTGCGAAAGTTGCTTGACTTCAACGATCGCAGCAGCTAACCACCTGCGTCATAAAGCTCCTCCGAGGGACCGTCCTGCTACAAAATAGAGATTACCTTCTGTATTATCTATTTTGTAGCGGGACGGTCGCTGCGAGTACCGCATACCGCCCGGTCCCGGGACCGCAGATGTTACACGGAATAGTTCCAACGAGTAAATATCCATAACAGCAAGTAAGAGTATTGTAGGTACAACTTTAAAAGTTTACGACCGTTTTGAATAGCATCTGTTTAAGGCAAACGTCTTTTGAGATAGGAAATGAAATTTTGCTGAAAATCTATTCTGTATTGTTTATTTCTATTATTCTTAAATCTAGGCTGACGCTGAAATTAGCTTTCTTTTATAAACCAAATGTTGAAAAAAGTTGTTATTAAACAATATATTTAAGGTACTTAATTGGAAAAGGATTAATGCTGTATTACTTAAAATCGCTTTTTCCTAAATAAGCCATTATTTTCTCGTAATAAGTAATTAAAAAATGGTCATTGTGGGTTATCTGTAAGAGATAGGTATATACCATTGCGGACTTTTCTGTAGACCTTTTTAAGGTGTACAATACTGTAGTACATTATTCTGATCTATCTCGTTGGGTTCAGCCAGCGTTTGCAATGTAAGCGCAAAAAATGTGTTTATTTACGACCTTACATTAAAAACCTCTAAAATTATCAGAGTTTCTCTACTATATTATGCATGTATTATATATGTAAACGTTCCTCTAGAATCAATCTATCTATTAAAAGAAACCGCATCAAAATCCGTTGCGTAGTTTTAAAGATCTAAGCATACATAGGGACATATGATATAGGGACATAGGGACAGACAGCGGGAAGCGACTTTGCTATAAACTATGACGTGATAGATCGCTTTCGTTCTTACTTTATTGGTACAAAGGAATATTCAATTCAAATATCATTTATTCAGTTTAGGCATTTACAAGCACTTGTCAAAGTCGAAAACTGCGCCATCGGTTCGCTAATCTACGGCGGGAGACCTTGTACTGAGGAGAACCGGCAAGAAACTCAGCAAGGGCTGTTTTTTCTCCCTGTATTATATACAGAGTCGACAATTCGAAAAATGACTTCAATATGAGATGACTCATGAAGTTTGACAATGCAAGCCGAACAGATTATTTGTGGATGCTAGGAATTCTGATTTAGATATATCCAACTGCTTAAAGTTTCTTCCCCCGTATGAAGTAGCATTTCAGTCAGCCATCCTACGACCGATCATTGCCAAAGTTGCTTTACTTCTACAATCACATACTGAACGCTATACAGCTTGCTGTTTGCAATAATCAACAACAATCTTGCATCGGTGCAATGGTCGGAACATAGTTTGATTAAAGGATCACCTGTTTCACGCATGGACGATATCAGTGCATGCCTCACTTACTAGAACAACCACAACGGTACAAGGGATACGAAAATACAAACAAAATAAAATATACACAAAGAAAAAACGTAGGTCAAAGCTGATTTTCAGTAGGGATGTCGAAAGTTGAAAACAATATCGATATATCGATACATCGATATTTTAAAAAATATCAATATCGACTCGATATATCGCGAAGAAAACATCGATAAATCGATATATTGGACCAATTTTCCCAAAAATATATTTAGGTCAGCCTAGCACAGTAATAATAACAATACGCATTATTAAAGAATTATCAAAGTACCAAATTGTCGCTACACTACTTGACAGTACAGTATCTCACGAACCATGACACGCGGAATAATAATGGAACGAAAATTATTTCCCTAACAATAGACCCTATTTTCGAATGATGAAAATGATTGCAGGGCCTCTCAGTTGCCATCTTTTGTAAACAAGACTAGACAGTCACACACTTCCACAGAATATAATGGAATTCAGCACAACTAATTCACCAGCGCAACAGATTTACAAATCATAGACAATACTAAATACAGCACAGATCATAGATATGTTGAATATCATTAATCTGAGATCCAGTTAAGATTTTTCCAGATACGAATTTAGTTAGATCGTAATATAAAAAAATATCGTTTTTGATACGAATTTCGATATTGGTTGTTTTGTATCGATGTATCGATATATTGATTTAAAATATATCGGCTAAAAATATCGATATATCGAACAAAAAGCATCGAAATATCGATATATTTTCAACAAGCCTAATTTTCAGCTTCTATTGGAACGCCGTCTGTGTAACCACCACATTCCTTTCCCCACCAAAACGGTTAACTAGAGCCGAGGTCCGAGTCTCAGAGACGCCCACTAGTTGAGCCCTCAACTTCGAGACGTCTAGAGGCTCCAGAAGGAGAGGAGACTCCCCCGTGGGGTGATGCCATCCGCCTGGAATACCTCTAGAGGCATCCGCCAATTCTCGGCTTGTGGTCCCCTTAGGATCTCGCCGTCCCAAAACCCGAGGATGCTGTAAAGGTTATATATACCAACTACAGCCTACCGCGCTAGCTATCGAAGCTTTTAAATATTTTATCATCATCATCACCAGCCTATTAATGTCTCCACTGCTGGGGCACAGGCCTTCCCTATAGATGGAATAGGGAGATTAGGCCATGACCCACCACGCGGGCCCAGTGCGGATTGGCGGAAGCTAACGACTGCAGATGCAGCCGTGACCAACGGCTTAATGTGCCTTGTGAAGCACGCAGGAACTCGAACTCGGATAGAAGTTTTTTGGTCACCCATCCAATGACCGACCACTGCGAAAGTTGCTTAACTTGAACGATCGCAGCCGAACGCGCTAACCACCCGCGCCATCGAGTTCCACTATTTCAACGAACCATATTAATAAAACGACGTATTTCTGTGAAAACTGACAACGGAAGATTTTATTCAAAAATGTCTACTCATTATACAGAGAAACCGTAGACTACAGATTATTTGATGTTACCATAGATATTACAAATATCGCACCCCCAGTGGAACAAAGGCATAAGTGAATTTACGTTGAATCATCGATTTTATCATATTTGAAAAGTTCGTTTGACGATACATATGCTAAATTTTTTTCATATTTTTCTTGTTAAATTTGACGAATTAATACAAGAAATTAATTTTGAGATTTTTTATTATATCACATTTTTTCTTAAGGATTAAAAGATTATTTGATATAACGCAAAGAATAAATTAAGAAATATGACGTATTACTTAATATTACGTTTATCGCTAAAATTTAATGTAAAAAATAAAAAGTAATAAATATTATGATTTAAATGCGTTTGTTTTTTTTACATCGCTAGTCTTGTATATACGATTATGTTTTTATTCGTTATATTAACTGGGTAAGGAAATTATCTTAAATGCACTTACTTAACCAAAAAGAAATAATAATAGCAGTATGACTGTTTACATCTTATGAACTTAAAATAAATTAGAATAAGAACTGTTACTGCTTTCTTCCACTAAAATTTTTTCTTTGCGCCGAAACATAAGAATACATACTTCGGTGCGGCTGTAAAATAATGATTACTTCTTTCTTCTTTAATTACATCCCTTGAGTTAACCAAAGTATTTTTGTCTTTAATCCAAACTTTGTATCCTTCATTTTCATTATATCCTACTAGAATTCCTTTAACCGCCTTTTTGTCTTACTTTTTTCTTATACCTTAGGAACATGCACATAACAGGTACTTCCTATTATTATCCTTAAAAGACCAATTCTGGGTTTCTCGTTAAACCACGATTCGTAAGGTGACTTGTCATTCACCGTTGGACCAGTGCGATTCAAGATATAGAGTGATGTGTTTACTAGTTCAGCCCATAGGCCTTGAGGAAAACCTCGCGCATTTATTATAGTTCTAGCTGCTTCAACAACTGTTCTGTTTTCTCTCTCGCACGCATTCTGCTGAGGAGTATGTGGCATTGTCACTCTGTGTTTGATGCCATTCGATTCTAATATAGTTTTAACCTTCTCATTAACAAATTCCCCTCCGTTGTCTGTAAAAAGTTCTTTGACTCTATGTCCTGTTGCTTTTATCTCAGCTAACATAAGTTCCAACTTTTTATAGACTTCTAATTTTTCTTTCAGAAAATAGACGAATCTGAACTGAGAATAGGCGTCTTTGAAAACTACGAAGTATCTTAGTTTCGATATCGAGTACATGAAGGATCCACAAACGTCTGCAAAGATAAGTTCTCCTGGTTTTATAACACTTTCTCTAGTACCAAATTTTAGTCTGTGTGCTTTACTATACATGCATCCTTTACAAACTTCTCTCTGCAGTAGTATCTGTTTTTAGCTTTTTTCCAATTTCTCTGCTTAACACCTTTTTCACGCGAGCTTTATTTTGGTGAGCGAATTACTCATCATAAAGCTGTAGAATGTCCCTTGCGTTCAGTACATTAATCTCCGTTGTTTTATCTTGTGAAACATTTCTTAGTCGAAGCTTATAAAGTCCACCTTGTTTCTGTTTATCTCCAACCAACAGGATTTTGTTACCAATCAAAAATTTACATTTTGTAGCTTCTGACGTGAAGATGCTATTTACGAGCTTTTCTTGGGCTGATAGTACTGAGAATAAGTTTTTTGTGATCCCTGTTACAGTACCAAACATCATTGAGAGTAATCAATTGCTTGTGGCTTCCTAAATCTGTTTGTACATTAATAGTTCCTTTACCAATCGCTTCAATGGCTTGTTCATTAGCTGCCGTTACAGTATGTGATCGATCAAAATACTCAAAAGTCTTGAATACGTGTCTTAGGTTTGTAACGTGATTTGTAGCTCCATTGTCTACAAACCAGCTATTTTGATATTCAATACTGATAACTTTATTATTGAATAAAGGAATTGAATAAATTATAACACTCGTTGTACCACAGAATCATAGAGAATATATTTAAAAAAAAAAACCACAGACTATACGTGCAATATTAAGGTTGAATAAATGGAAAGGCGGGAGATTTAAATATTAGTTCAACACTCCTGCCAAATTCAAGCCTTCCATGTACTAAATTAATTACAACAGTAACAACATAGTAAACACATCAACTTAAATTAAAGATTACATAACATATCAATAGATAACATTCCAATTTCGTCTCTCAGATATTGAAATTTATCTCTAGGTAAAGCCTTAGTTAGAAAGTCAGCAAGTTGATTGCTTGTTGAAACATATTGTAGATCAATAACTTTGGCATAATACTTTTCTTTGATGAAATGATATTTAGTGTCTATATGTTTGCACCTCTTGTGAAAGTTTATGTTTTTAATAACACTTATTGCACTTTGATTGTCTATATTTATTACTATGGTTTGTTGCTTGAATTCGCCCAGGTCACATAACAATTGTTTAATCCAAATAGCTTCTTTGGTGGCAGCACAGGCTGCCATAAATTCAGCTTCTGTTGTAGATAGAGCGACAGTGTGTTGCCTTTGACTGGACCATGTCACGGCAGCTCCATTTTTAATGAATATGTATCCAGTCGTTGACCTTCTGGTTGTGATGTCATTGGCATAATCAGCATCACTGTAGCCAATTAGCTCTGAAGATTTTGATGCTGATAGGTAACATAGACCAAAATTTACAGTATCTTTGAGATACTTCAAAATTTTCTTGACAGCTGTCCAGTGAGATTCATTATAGCAGTTCAAAAATCTACTCACCAAGCTTACAGCGAACATTATGTCTGGTCGACTCACTATGGCAACATGCATCAGGGAACCAACTGCTTCTCGGTAAGGAAGATTCTTGTCAGGCTGGTGCTCACTTTTTTCTAGCTTTGAATGAGGATCAACTGGAACGCTGTTGGGGTTGGCATTTTCCATATTAAATTTATTTAATAACTGTTTAATATATTTAGATTGATGTATAAAGACGTATTTGTCAGAAACCTGAATGTCCATTCCAACAAAATTTCTAGGTGGGCATATTGTCACATCAAATATCGTTTTCAAATCATTTGTTACAGTTTGCAGAACAGACTTAGATTTTGACAATAGAAGCCCGTCATCCACATATATACAGAGATAACACTTTGTTCCTTTGATATTTGCGACATAGACACATTGATCTGCTTTACTATTTATGAAACCAAATTTCTGAAGTACAGAATTAAATGTAGTATTCCAGCACCGTGGTGCTTGTTTGAGACCATACAGTGATTTTATTAATTTACATACTTTTTTGGGTTCATATATTAGACCTTCAGGGGGATACATATATATGTTTTCTTCTAGTTCCCCATACAGAAAAGCTGTCTTAATATCAAGTTGAAGAATTTCATAATCATTTTGAGCAGCAAGAGATAATAATAAACGTATTGAATCATACCTGACAGTGGGTGAAAATGTTTCTTTATAGTCGATACCTTTCGTTTGTGCATAACCCTTTGCACATAGTCTGGACTTGAAGCGGGGACCCGTTGGTTGCTCTTTGACTCTGAAAACCCATTTAGAGCCAATGATGTTTGTATTTTCAGGTTTGTTTACCAATATCCATGTACCATTTCTTCTATGGGCTTCAAGTTCCTCTTCAATAGACTTTTTCCATTTTTCAGCATTCTCACAACTAATAGCTTCTTTGTATGTTTCAGGGACTTGCTCAGGTACTAAGCATTCATCATAGCAAAGGTAAGTTTGCTCTTTATTTCTATTTCTAGGTCTCAATGTTATGTTGCTTCGGGAGGGAGTGTCAATCTTACCATCTGGTAAGTATTCATCTGAATCTGAGTTGTTTTTAACAGTATTGTATGAGCTATCTGAGCTATAGGATTCTTTTCTGCTTTCTTCATTGGACTCATTTGACATTAAACTTTCTTCATTACTTCTGGGATGTATATCTAATGTTTTATTTTCTGTTTCAGACAATTCGAGAGCGGCATAGTTTCTCTTCACAGTGGATTCAAGAAATACAGCATCCCTGCTCTTTATAACTGTTCTAGTATTTGGTATTATGAACCTGTATCCTTTTGTGTTCTCGCAGTAGCCAATAAAAATCATCTTCTTTGCTTTTGGATCCCACTTTTTGCGTTTTTCTTTTGGCAGGTGGACCATAGCTTCACACCCGAACACTTTCATATGACTGATATTTGGTTTATGACCAGACCAAACCTCTTCAGGGGTTTTAAACGATAAGGATCTAGTTGGAGATCTGTTTATGATATATGCAGCAGTTTTTATAGCCTCAGCCCAGAAAAACTTCGCCAAGCCAGCATTCAGGATCATACACTTTGCTCTCTCGACTAGAGTCCTATTTAGCCTCTCTGCAGCACCATTTTGTTCGGGAGTATAAGGTGTTGACGTCTGATGTTTTATTCCAGCATTTATTAGGAAGTCAGAGAATGGTTTGTTGACATATTCTAGGCCATTGTCAGTCCGAATACATTTGAGTTTACATTCAGTTTGATTTTCAGCTTCAGTTTTGAACTCTTTAAATTTTGACAATACCTCTGTTTTGTTGTTCAAAATGTACACAGATACCTTTTTGGAATAATCGTCCAAAAATGTTAAGAAATATTTAGCCCCTCCTAATGACTGTGTTTCCATGGGGCCACACAAGTCAGAATGCACCAGTTCCAATAGCTTTGAGGAATGTGATCCTTGACTCTTGAAAGGCAATCTTGTTTGCTTGCCCTCTTTACATGTTATACAAGTTACATTGTTCATTTGTTTATCAGATAATGTTAATCCTTCAGAACAATCTTTCATTTTCTTCAGGGTGTCAAAGTTCAGATGACCCATCCGTTGGTGCCATAAAAATATATCATCTTGTTTAACATCAGACATGCATGCATAATCAGTATTCATGTTCAGCCGGTACATGTTGTTGGTTCAGTATAACACAGCCTTTAGAATCAAATTTAACTTGACCACCATTTTCTGTAATTTGATGTACAGATATTAAATTCACTGCAAGTTCTGGTACATACAAGACATTTGTAAATAAAATTATGTTTGACTGATTTTCTCCATTCAATGTATTCAAGGTCACATCACCAGAGCTACTCACTGAAAGTGTTTTGTTATTAGCAACTTTGATGTGCTCTATAGGTGGTGAGTGTTCATTTTGAAGAAGGTTTTGATGTCTTGTCATGTGCATGGTTGCCCCAGAATCAATATACCATGCAGAGCTGTTGTTGTCAAATGGAGTGACAAATGCGGCAGCATATGAACTATTTGATTTAGCAACCTTTTCTTTCGGTTTTGACCTGCATTCTGGACTCTTGTGTCCATATTTATTACACTGAAAACATCTAGGACCTTTGTTGAACTTCTTTTTCATATTCTTGGTTTGAGAACCATGAGCAGATGTAAAAGCAGAGTTACTGTTTTCAGATTTTACTTCTTGGAGTAATTTAGATTTAACAGAGTCTGCGCTTATTTTCATCCCTGAGCTTTCTATAGCGAGGATCATTGGTTTATAATGTTCAGGTAACCCGGAGAGTAAAAGTGTTCCAAGCCACTCATCATCAACTTCGAATCCTATATTTCGGAGTTTGTGCGCTGTAGACATTATCTTGCTCACGTATTCGTCTATATTTTGGCAACTAGAGAGTGTAGTTGTACAGAGATCACGTAGTAGGCCAACTCTGCGTGTAAGCCCTGAGTCGTCGAAAGCGCGGGACAGGTTTTCCCACACTTCTTTTGCTGTTTCTGCCTCTTGGACATGTACGAAGTTGATACTGTCGACAAGTAAAATGATTTTGGATTTTGCTTTTATGTCCTTTTTTCGGTCAATTGGTTCCTTGTTGGGATTTTCAATACATTCCCAAAGCTCTTCATGTTGGAGGTATGTTTTAACAGCAAACCGCCAGGTACTGTAGTTTTCTCGGCCTGTTAGTTTTTCTATTAGTGCCAGAGGATTGCTACTAGCCATGATAATTGGTATTCTTTACAACTTGACGATTTGTTAAAACAGCCACGCTGCTTTTAGGTTATGTCGGTACACTGCCGGCTCGAAACTGTTTATAATTAGAGTTTATGTATTATTAAAACTTTGCAAACACTTTTCTTTACAACTGGGCTATACTGGGCCCATAACCTGATAACTTTATTATTGAATAAAGGAATTGAATAAATTATAACACTCGTTGTACCACAGAATCATAGAGAATATATTTAAAAAAAAAAACCACAGAGTATACGTGCAATATTAAGGTTGAATAAATGGAAAGGCGGGAGATTTAAATATTAGTTCAACAAATACCATTACGTTCATGTTCACAGTTTCATTTAATTTCGTGTCAGATGTTGTTTTCGGCGGGCGTCCATCAGCTTTCCACTTATGGCATTGTTTTACCTTATGGCCGATTTCACCACATAAATGACATTTATTTTTCTGTTTGTCATATTTAGGAATCCTCTGTGTTTTGGATGGTCCTTGAAGAGTCAGTGCATCTCCGCAGTTCTCGGAACCTTTTGAAGATAATGCTCTTTCGTGAGAACATAGCTGACTGGTTAATCTCTCTATAGTCCTCTCTTTACTTGATAATAACAACCAACTAGATTTAAAGGCGAAGAATTCTTCCGGTTAGGTATCCAATATCTTTTTTTTTCCGTCAGGAAAATGCGTGACGCATACCCCGCCACCTGGGCGTGGCAACGGGGTTATGTGGGACTCCTCCCGACCCGTCCTGCCCGTCCGCTCAGCCAGTCCTGGGACTAGCTCAGCGAACGCCCAGGAGGGAGGGGCCCTACCCACTAAAAACCTGACGATGCCCCACACCTCACTCGGTCCACGGTCCCAACCAGTGTGGTTGAGACAACGGCACTAGATGAGGTCACGGGAACCCTTACGGAATCTTCCGCGACCTCACCAGTGAGCGTCCGAGTCAAACGGACACATCCCTCTCCCCCCGGAAGAGGAGAGTGTTGGGGATGCCCTGGAGCAATCCAATATCTTGCAAATGAGGAACATATCGGGTAAATCAGCAGTAATTCCTTCCGACTTCTTCATTTCCATAGACAGCTCTTACCACATGTTCTTTAATTTTGACAAATGGGTCGCCATGTCGTCGTTTGGATCCTTCTTATGTCCGAATAATTTCATGCAGAGATCATAGGCTTTATCTTCTGTTACGCCATCAAATAATCGGTGCAACTCTTGCCAAACCTCTCTTGCAGTAGAAAATATCATTACCATCTAAAGATTTTTGATCTCATTATTGCTTAAAGAAGACATTTTATTTGTATTTTTATTCGTTCATTATTTGAAAACAAAAGGTGCTGGCAATGTGTAACATACCTTAATTTGTTAAGAACAATGGGCAAAAACACCCAGCTGCGCGAAAGATGTATGAAAAATTACCTTTTTTTATTATGACACCGTAAAAAAATATCGTGGTAGTCAAAAGATAAGACACATAATTAATCTACTTTTAGGATCTACGTACTTTAACGGATAATAATTCAATAATAGGCATTTTAAATTTTACAAAGTACAATTGAGCTATACGGCATATTTAAGTAGCTAAACAAATTCATTTAATTGTTTTGTTCCTTTGTTTTATATTATTAGTAACCATAATAATGTGCCATATCGTACTATACAACCGACAAAGCCTAGCGACCATCCTTCGCTTGCACTTATTCAGATACCTCAAAACGGTTTACGAGGGTTGAGGGACTTCCAGTTGCAACTAGTCGACTCGTCTTACTTCGTTGTATCTGTGCGCTCCCTGTCACTTGACTGATTTTTATCAAACACGCTTTGGACATTGGGACACGATTATCGGTTTTCTTAATTAGCATGGATGAACTGGGCTCATGTTTTCTTCTATGCGTCGACAAATTTGTATGATTTATGGTCGCTCCGTTTTACGTAGACAATTTACTACAATGAACAGACTGTTTGAAAAAAAGCCAACCCATGCGGGGATTTTTGGGTTTACTCTAACACGGCAGAATAACATAAGGAATAATATACCTGAGCCCTCTATGTAGGGTTGAACTAACTAAATTAATTCCCTTGTTTCATTAATGTTCGCTCGTTATAGTACTTGTACCTATTTAACTTAAAATAACTAAATACCCCCCGGGATGGAATTTTATGCGCTTTGGGACAGATGATCACGACTTTAATACCTTTCAAACAAATGTAGTTTAAGCCGTGGCGGACGTGGGTGCTGCGTCCATACATTTTTGCCCAATGTCCTTTTGCTTGTTACTTTAGTTTTTAATTGAGAGAACATAATATTTTGTTGTACGGACCCGAGAAAAAACTTATTTTGTTAATTGTTACAAGTCTTAACAAATTATCTATTGTTTATATAAGAATTTATAAAAAAAATCAATAGTGGTAGTAATCTTCACCCAAACTCCACATTTCTGAATTATTATTGTGCAATTGTATTGTTTATAGTACGAACTTTAATTGTAACCAAAACTACAATTAGTATTTTGCCTGAAATAAAAATTAGTCAATGCAAAAAATCCATTGCCTTTTTTCCCTAAATAAAATGTGTTAATATGCAACTAACTATTCTATAACATATGATGGAATAAGTTATTATTATTGTTTACTTAAGTTATCTTAACAAGCCCTTAAATTGAAAAAAGTGGTAAGTATTGCTTATACATTTCAAAAATAATTTTAATAAAGGAAATAATGCAGTAATCTTACTTATACTAGCATAAGTGTTCGTATGCACAAGTTCATTACTGCTTTAATACAACATACGTTTTGAAATACATTTTACTTTTCTGGCAAAGTCTGGCATAAATTTTGATACTCAGAATCCTTTATTTTATTACATTCTGAAAAGTAGCATAATAATTTATTTTAACAATTCCTAATAAACTATAATCATTAGCACTAACTTAAATACAAAACGCAGTGCAACATTTTTTCTCCTTTTTTTTGATATATGAATAATAATTCTTCTACGTTTGGAAATAAAGTAAATATGCACAAAAATACAGTTTTTTCGCCATACTGAAAAATCAGCATTTCCGTCTTATGCCTTTTTTCCCCTGAGGGTACGATATCTAACACATACACTTACTCGTTCCTTTGTTAACTTCATACTCACCAACAAAAATGGAATAATGTGTCTAGCATGATTTTTTTTTAATGATTTAACAGTATTATCGCAAGTGGTCCTTAATTTAGGCACTAGGTTAAAATTATTCAAAACCACTTCCTCAAACGGCCGATACGCATTACCGGAAACCACTATCTGTAAAATACATTTTGTTTTCCCGCCGACCTACACTGTAAATAAATTTGTCGCCATCGCAACTTCACCCATTAACATAAGCGACGCGAACTCGCTCGTGCAAGCGGAATTACTCATTCGATTAATTAAACCGCTTGGGAGTTGACCGATTCAGCCTGTTTATTTTTAAACACGCACAATTAAAGTTCTGTTGACGCATCAAGCTTTCTCATGACATCGGATAAAAGTTATATCGTGAAGATAAATAAATCTAGTTATAATTTTTATTATTTTAAAGCATGTAACTGCTTGATGTTTAAATATAAAGAAAATATAACTAGAAATAATTCCACGCGGACCAGGCAGCAGACGGGACTCGAACCCGCACCCTTCGCAATCCGGGCTAATGCACTGACCAATTAAGCTAGCGCGGCCCTCACGGACCGCGTCGAAATTCTTCTAGCCATTCTTAAGCTGCAAGGCAGCGCCATCTCTTCGCATTATAGGTAACCCACAATGTCAAATGAATACTTTTACAAGTATTAAACATTAAGAATTTCGACGCGGTCCGTAAAGGCCGCGGTAGCATAATTGGTCAGTGCATTCGCCCGGATTGCGAAGGGTGCGGGTTCGAGTCCCGTCTGCTGCCTGGTCCGCGTGGAATTTTTTCTAGTTATATTTTCTTTAAATAAATCTAATCTCGAGACTTCACTTGGCTCTTTGTGTTTGTTATTTGTAAACTTGACATCAGGCTGTCCTTTTCACTCCTTATTTATTTAAACAGCATTGCCATACATATGCAAACGGCGGACTTAATGCAATAGGCATTCTCTACCAGTCAACCTGAACGAGTGTTAGAGACAAATGGTATGCCTTATAAGGCATCATAAAGACAGACTGTTGTCAAGTTTACAAGTAGCAAATATAAATAAACAAGACAGTGAAGTGCCGGCCTAATGTATAAAAATTCTTGACATATTATTTGTTATCGAACTCCTCCGAAACGCCTCTCTTCATTTTGTTTGTAAAGAACAATTTCAAATGAGATTTATTTACAAACTAGCTGCGCCCCGTGGTGTTACCCGCGGTTTATTAGGGATATTTTCCCGCTTTAAAACGTAATCTAATGTTTTAATCCAGGGTGTCCAGGGTAACTCCATACCAAAGGAGATTGCTCAGTTTCCATACATGTTTGGCCTAAAGACTAATAATCATGAAAAAAAATTTCCTAGATTCGAAATTATATATAAATTAGTGTAGAAACGAATATTATTGACGGACACCCCTGAGAACTTCTATATAATATATATATATATATATCTTTATATATATAATTCTTCTGTGAGTGTGTATGTCACTGAACTTCTCTTAAACGACTGGACCGATTTTGATGAAATTTTTTGTGTGTGTTCAAGGGGATCTGAGAATGGTTTAGATTCACAATTTTGTCCGCTGGACAACCCCTATTTTTTTAGGGCGGTACGAAGTTCGCTGGGTCAGCTAGTATATATATATATAGATACAGCTACGTGATTAAAGTAGGTTGTGCTTGCTCTGCAGATGGGCAAGATACGTACGTACGTGACTCGAAGATGTAGTTTTTGTTGCATTTTGTAATCTAGGTAAATTTCATATTCAAGATTGCTTGTCGATGGTTTAGTTATCGAGTTAATTAATGAAACCATTATATCCTGGAATAATTCCATAATAGTTTACAGCTTTATTTCTGATATGCCAATGAACATCAGTGTCCATAACCAAACAAAAATGAATCCTAAGTTACGTCTGAAAAGAGTTTAAATTACATTTTCTCGTAGGAAAACTTAAGTTGGGATGCCCTTTCCTTTTAGGGATGTGATGGGACGTAAAATATCGATGATACTTTTTATTTACGGAAAGATATTTATATAGATATTGTATATTATCTAATGAATAATGAAAACCATGCAAGTGGAGGACATTTGCTGTATTATAAATGCCAATTGTAACCTTACGCTAATAATGGCAAATTTGTAAGGCTTAAGTAATAAAGTTATTTAGCTGGAGCTTTCTACAACCTAACCTTGCAAACCAAAAAGAAAATTACTTTTAAATCCTCTAAGTATCTATCCCACCAAAAACATTCTGTAAAAAATAACGAAGTCTCGATGGAGCTGCTTGTTTATCTCTAAAAGGTAATAAAATCTAGACAAAGTCATGCCAAGTCTAAGGTTCCTTACTGCGATTTCTTTATTATTATAGTTTATGTTGTGTGACTTGGCCGTCGAAGGGTACACAAGGGTACAAAACCAGGTGCTACATGACTACATTCGGAACTTAAAATCCAAAATTTCAAGTCTGTACGTCATTTACCTACAGACTTGAAATTTTGTATTTTAAGTATGTTATTATAGCTTACTAGATGACGAAAATTTCAGCGTTATGGTCTTATCCAGAGGTTCTTAAATAGGGGCCTGAAAAAGCGGCAAATTGGTTCCAGTAAAGGATGGTACGGCAGTGTTTGCTTCGCGCTCGACTTGGCGGGGCACTGTCGCTTCCCCCGATAAAAGGTGTCGAGTTGACGAGTTGAATAATGATTTTATTTACTTTCTCGAGCTTCCTTCAAAGACTTTCAATCGCTCAATAAAAGTCTTTAGAAGGTAGCTCGACAAAGTAAATAAAATAATTATTCTGACGACGCATCCTGTAAAGGATGCAAAACGTCAATAAATAAAGTTGAAACTTGTTTTATTTAATAAGTGGTTGTGCGTGAAAACAAAACCTAAGAAACAAATAAATATACTTATTATAGAAAGAGCATACATACGCGTACCTACTTAATCAAATTAAATTATCTACTTATCGATAAAAGAGTGTCGATTCTGGTATGATTTTCTGAACCTAAAATAAAATTTTACAAGAGTGTATCCATGTCATTCTCTAAACAGAACGAAAATGAGAGACTGATGTTAAATATAGTTTTAAGTTAACGGAATCACTACCGGCCGGCCGCGACTTCGTTCTCGTTAACTGTAGATTTATGAAAATTCTTCAGGACACTTTTCCAGGATAAAAAGTATCCTACACCTCAATCCTGGTCATAAAATATATACGTACCACACATCCAAATCCGTTCAGTAGCCTTTCACATTTATATTATTAGATATACAGAGGTTATTCTTTAGATTTAAACATCTAGCAGTTAAATGCTAAAACTAAATATATATATTAGTAGAATGCCAGAATCGACACCATCGTCATCCCATCACTAGTGTGCGGTGGATCCCGGCCGACTGCGGCAGACGCTTAGCCATGAATAATGCAGGCTGGTCCGGCGAGGATAATGTTTGGATACCTTGCACTCGTTAAAGCTGGATGAAGAGCCAGTGTTCACTGCAAGATGTTACTGAGAGCCACCTTGTTAATATGCGACTCGGTGTCCTGAACGTTTAACTCGCCTAACCAACAATTGTAGATTTAAGGCTTAAATTAAAAGCTCTTTAGAAACGTCCTCTAATGTTTTTCCTACCACTTGTTTAGAATGTATTTGAGCTGAAGAGAAGAACGGGTACAAAATCATAGTTTGTCTTTATGCTAATATACCTAGTCAGGTCATAAATTCTGTCACATGTTTAATATAAAATAATTGAAACAAGTTTATTCATTATGTAACCATTTATATACCAAAATGAACTTAACGAAACATAGATTCTTATGACAATAAAGTTTATTCAAAATGACCTCCGTGATTTTGTATACAGGCCTTACAACTGCGCGGCCAGTCGTCTATCGCAGCACGAACGAGGTCCATGTCAATATCGGCGGCTGCCTTGAGTGACTCCAAATTGGGATGAGGCTTTGAGCACGCATTTTCCTCCGAGTGTTGCCATATCTTGTAATCTAACGGACTCAAATCTGGACTGCTTCTTTGGCTGGAAAATAAATTACTTACTCTAAACAGCAACAAAACAAAATATGGTTGTTTCACTATTGATAAAAGAACACAGCCGAGTACTGACTTTCGTATCAGGATACATAAGTGTGGTACTCCTAGAAGTTTTAACTGTACCTGCCCGATCATTGAGAAACCTGCACATATAAAATATCTAGGTATTTTAATAGATCAAAATCTGATATGGCATACTCATATAGAACAATTCCTGTTATGGGTTAGAAAGCTCATTTGGCTCTTTAAAAACTGTACAAGCCAGTGTGACCACGTACACCTTTTAGATGTTGATAGATTGATAGTTGTTTGTAGTAGGTACGCAGGTAAAGAAGTCACCAAAGATAGATATGTAATTATATTTATTGCAACCGAACGTAAATACAGATAAAATAGTTAGTGATAGGTGATTCTTTGCTTGACTGTTTCGAATGCGCGCTTTTAACGTACTCGTGTAATTAATTTATGATATCAATAATATTATTAACTATTATGACGCGCGACCCAAAAGTAGGTACCGGTAGGAGACCGTACAAAAACATTGCGATATTTGCAGATAAAGCACTTCTAAATAAAGTATATGTCTTATTGGCCCAGCCTATACTGTGTTATTGCATTCCTATTAGGGGTGGAGCAGTAAAAACAAAGTAATTAGATTTAGAAAGAGCACAAAGATCCCTGCTTAAAATAATGTACTTCCTGTCATTTAGAGTCCCCACTGATAAACTGTACAAATATGCCGACATAATAAATACTAGCCGTGCCCCGCGGTTTCACCCGCGTTTTTCTCGTTTCCGTGGAAATACCGAGATAAAATATATAGGTACCAACTCTTAACATCTTACACACGTGATAACTTTTAAACGAAATATCCGATGAGATGAAACAAAAAGTATTCTACTTCTACATAAATACTCTTGATAATGTCGTAATGCTTAATTTCGATAAAGATTAATATTACGATACATATTTAACGTAGTTTTTTTTTTCTTCAGACGATTTAATAATTATTTTGAACACAAAATCGGTTATTGTGATTAAACCAGGTTTTTGTAGGTCTTAATGGGATCTACACACCCGTAGTACATCATTTTGTTCTATTGTCAATAGTTTTTGCAGCGCACGCAAAAATAGGTTTTCGATTTTACACCTTGTGTTACAAAATAGCAATTTTATTACGGATCCCTAATTTTGAAAAAAAAATTACCTATAGCCTTCCTCGATAAATGGACTACCCAACACTGAAAGAATCATTCAAATCGGACCAGTAGTTCCAGAGATTAGCGCGTTCAAACAAACAAACAAACTCAGCAGCTTTATAATATTAGTATAGATAAGAAAATTATATATACTCACTTTATACTAAAAGTACACAAATCCTTAAACTATGATCCCAATATACTCAAGAAAAGAATAAAATATGCTGTTATACCTATAAAACCGGCAAAATCTAGTTTCGCTAGACGACAAAATTGTAGACAAAATGCTATTCTGTACAACATGGTAAATCAAGAACTTAATATTTATCCAATGACTCGTTATAACTGCAACACGATACTCATTGAATGGCTCAAAACTCTAAATTATACGGAAATAGAGGGTCTACTCCAAACTTCAACAGAGTAATATTCAATGAAAAATAAAATAAAATATTATTATTGGTTTATTCCTATACTAACATACATACTCTTCGTTCATATACACACACAAAGTACAACACACACACACACACACACACACACACACACACACACACACACACACACACACACACACACACACACACACACACAAAACTCACCCTCCCTACAACTATAGTTTTAGTTTAATGAAAATTCTTCTTTTAGCTTAATCTTGTAACGGTGATGAAAGAGCGGTGCCTCCTGCTACAGGTATCGCTATACTTAAAAGGAGTGCACCAACAATGTTATTAGATAATAATAGGTTAAGTTAAAGAGAATAAACATTTTTTATTTTATTTTATGCTTTGCCAATACTATTTTAAGTATTTACGATGTCGTCCCGCATACTGGAGTGATAATGAAACAAAGACATTGAATTGGTTCAAAAAATTTACAAATCTTTCTGTTAGTTTAATTTAAAATATTACATTCGAAATTCTTTTGTTTTGCCCTGAGCCTAGCTTTTTGTAGCACTTAGTATGACGAGCGATAAAGCGCCAAAGTACATACTTTAGAAATTTTAGTAAGTGCTAATGAAATTTTATTTCTACGCTGAAAAGCACAATCACAGCTGGCAAATTGTAAAAGTGTTCATTTGTGTGACCAGCACTAAAATTGTATTGTATGCTAGCTGTGCCCCGCTGTGTTACCCACGGTTTATTTGGGATATTTTCCCGCAGTAAAATCTAGCTTATGTGCTAATCTAGGGTGTCAGCTATCTCCATACCAAACGTATTAAAATCGCTCCAGCCGTTTAGACGTGAAGAAGTAACAAACATACACACTCACACTCACAAAATTTCGCCTTAATAACATTTTAGTGTGATTGTATTAAAAACATGCTTTAATGTATTTGCTTGGTTTTATTGAGGTTTCATAGACCTGACAAGAAACCTATATAGTTTCATCATGTCCGTCTGTCTGCCTGTTTGTCCGTAGTTTTGCTACAATGCACGTAGCACGACACGCACTTGGCCGGTTTTTTTTAATTTTAGACAGTTTCATTATGCTTTCAACTTGAATGACAATTTATTTATTTTATAATTAATACAACAGTATTTTTCCTTTAATATTCTGGCATAAATTTTGTCATATTACGCATTGACGCATAGCTCTCTCTCTCTCTTATATTCTTCACAGATTCCATTAAAATGTGTTGATATCATCAACTTTGTTACATCATTTACAATTGGCGAATCGGCTTTCTTCATCTAATGTACGAATTTTCTAGATGGACCAGATCGTAATTTGTGAGCAAGAACAACATAATATAACTATTCGGTTTGGGTTCTATGAACCAAGTATGGCAAAAAGACTTAAATATAAATTTTCAATTGAGTGCCTATATTTATCGATCATTTGGCTCGTCGTCAGTCCGTCAGTCAATTTGTCGCGTCACACCAATTTAACTTGTTAAGGTCACAGCTCATTAGAGCCACCCGGCACTGCCTCGCCACGTGACATCCACGCATAGTCGACGAGCAAACTCAGGCGAACGCTGCTCAACGTCAGGCGGGGCCACGAGTGGTGTCCTCGTGTCTGCCTGGTGCCTCGGTGTCAACCAGTCAACGTAGATGGTCGGCGGGTGAACGCTGCACCGCCGCGTTGTTGACTTCGCGTTCAAACTCAAACTCAAACTCATTTATTCAGTCTAGGCTGTTACAAGCTCTTGTGAAAGTCAAACGCTACGCCATCGGTTCGTAAATCTACGGTGGGAGACCTTGTACCGAGAAGAACCGGCAAGAAACTCAGCAAGGGCTATTTTTTTCTTCCTGTTTTGTTTCATACAGTGTGTTCAATTGAAAGATGACATCAAAAACTAAAAACATGTGTTGATGTCATATTTCATCACATTAATATTATTAATTAACAATAAGTTAAGTATAACCAACAATTTCCGACCAAATTAGCAAAGTAAAACGACTTAGTCTATTATATTAAGCCCAAGGTGCCGTGGTCAGTGAAAATTAAGTAGTGTGTTAGAGTACAACACTTGGTTTACACGTGTGTTTTTCATAATGTTTAGTTTAAAACCGTGAATTGTTTCTAAGCTGTCGCGCTTAATGTAGAAAAAACTGAAATGCCTTGTAAACTGGCAGGGCAGTGGGCGTTCCACTCAAGAGCAGCGCGTTTACAACTAGCAGCCAGCACTCGGCAAGCGTGCGAGCAGCGGGTGATTACCGAGTTGTTAACCCGCCACCCGCGCGTGGACAGCGAGTGAGGCGATCCGGTGACGGTACGGAGTTTCTTTTTTTTTATTTATTTAAAAGGTCTTCCAACATTTGTTATCACTTACATAAAATAAATTTAAACATTTGCGACTTATTACATGAGTGTAACAAACATTTATAGGAAAACACCACATGCAATTTTTTGCACAGTTTGTTTGGGTTCCGGTGGTTATTCTTCGGAGAATTACCAGAGAACATTTATTGGAGTAAGATTAGTTAGATGGTTAGCATTTTAGCATAATGGATGTTTGTTTTTCACTATTTGCACGAAAAACATTGGAGAATTTGATAACTTACATTTTATTGCGTAATTAAAATACATTTGGGTGTTAGTATTGTCTTGTTTATTTGTATTAGTTGATTTCATAATGTTAGATTAGATTAGTGTTAATTTGAATAAAGTGTAGTTTTAGGAATGGAGTTTATAGTGTGAGTTATTTGCTGTTATTATATTTGAGTGTGTTTACGATGGTTTTACATAGATCGATAAATGCATGATTTCTTTTAAATGGTCTCAGTTATGGTATAAGGATCGATTTGATGGTATGAGCAGAGGCGGATATGCTCGGCCCGCTCACGTGTGTAGCGGGGGCATTCCCGTATTAAGTGCTTGGAGTTTGGATTTTATTCGAGTCACAGTTGCATTTGTCGGTTGTGGCTATCTTGAACCGATGTAGGTACTGACGGTGATAACCGTGGCCGGTGAGTATTTGTATGAGGTGGAAGGACGGCTCGACATGAGTGAAGAGCTCCGTTATCAAGATCAGTTAGCAGATTTATTGTTTGGGTGTCAGTAGTTGAGATTTTACATCGGTCGTTGTGAGTGGTTCTATTTACATTACGTGTATTCAATTTGACGTAGCTTATTGGGAACTGGGCAAAGTCAGGGCGTTTGTGGCTGTTTGCGGTGCTTTTAGCCGCGGTGTCAGCTGCCTCGTTGCCATCAAGACCGACATGTGCCTTCACACGCGCAAATTTCACGCAGCCAGTGTGTAGATGACTGAGACAATGTATATTAGCAGCAAAGTTATTGGTAGTATTTCTGTCTTCCAGGACTTGGAGAGCTGAGTGGCTGTCAGAGAGTATAACGGCGGACGTAATTTTATGGTCGTCTATCCAGTGAATCGCCTGTTCAATGGCGATTAATCCCGCCTGGAAAACAGAGCAACTTTTTTTTTAGAATTTTAGTTTTTTAGTTATGGGTTGTGAGTGAGGTTGGTATATGACGAAAGCAGCGCCAACTTTGCCATTTTCTAGTTTGCTTCTGTCGGTGTAGATTTTCGTTGCCTCAGGAGAGTAAAACACGCTACTGACATGCCTGCCGCAGGGACAATCTAGGGTGCACGGCGGTCGGCCCAATATCGGCTTGTCTCTACACACATGCCTGTTATTCAGTGTTCGGGCGTATGTTGAGCTAAACACACGCGTTGATGATGGTCCCAGTGTTATCAAAAAATATGTTACCGTAAAAAAGGAAATACTGGGTGAAGAATTGGCAACAGAAAGAAATGTATTGTAAATAAGTAATGTTTATGATTAAAAAAAAAGACGGGACTCGAACAAACACCCTTCGCTATCCGGGCGTATGCACTGATCAATTATGCTACTGCGACCCTGACACGCGTATCGAATTCTTTCTATCCTTTGTTAAGCTGCAAGGCAGCGCCATCTCTTCGCATTATATGTAACCCACAATGTCAAATGAATAAATACCTTTACAAGTATTAAACATTTAAAAGAAGAAATAGCAATTAAAGTCATAATTTTATTTTTGAAGTTATATTTCTTTAGGCGCGTTATGAAAAAATGATGAGAGTGAAATTTTTAGATGCGCGCGCATCACTGTAACCCAAAAGTAACAGCATGAAGTTGGCCGCGGGCGCGTTATGAAAAAATCATGTGAGTGAAATTTCGAGATGCGCGCGCATCACTGTAACACAATAGTAACACCATGAAGTTGGCCGTGGGCGCGTTATGAATGTTAGTGTCTAATAATGGTGTGAGGTAGCCGTGGGACGCCCTGTATATATATATATGACGGCGAACCCATAAGGTTGCGATCACCAGATACACCATTCTCTTCGTTCATTTTGTTGAGACACGAAATAACACCACAGACAGCTAATCAATATCTTCTTTAATGATTTAATAACTTTACTAATCACAAATATTCGCAGATTGATTGGATGGGAACGGATGTCTTTCGTGAGAACACTCTAGCTTGCACGCGCTAACCGAACTGACTAATCGACGTACCCCCGCCCCGACGTAACAATGACATTGACGTATTGTGAGTTTGACAACTGACAGGCTGAATGTTCTCACGAGCGACATTGACATTGACGTTTCGGGAGTTTGACAAGTGACAGGTTGAATGCTGTCACGAGCGACATCTAACTATCAGTGTAGATAACGTCTTGTTGTGGGTTACGCGTTGCGACACGGCCGTCCTGCGCCTTACACGTCCTCGTGTAAGTGTTCTGAAACAGAAATTATATCTGGGTACATTTTTTTGCTCGGCCATGCCTGACCACGCGAATCGAGGTCAGGTAACATAATAGTCAGACATCGCTGAGACAGCGGCTTCACTTAACCAGTGGCATCCCTTAACCAGGGGCATCCCTTAACCAGGGGCATCACTTAACCAGCGGCATCCCTTAACCAGGGACATCCCTTAACCAGGGGCATCACTTAACCAGGGGCATCAATTAGCCAGCGGCATCCCTTAACCAGGGGCTTCCCTTAACCAGGGGCATCACTTAACCAGGGGCTTCCCTTAACCAGGGGCATCACTTAACCAGCGGCATCCCTTAACCAGGGGCATCACTTAACCAGCGGCATCCCTTAACCAGGGGCATCACTTAGCCAGCGGCATCCCTTAACCTGGGGCTTCCCTTAACCAGGGGCATCACTTAACCAGGGGCTTCCCTTAACCAGGGGCATCACTTAACCAGCGGCATCCCTTAACCAGGGGCATCCCTTAACCAGCGGCATCCCTTAACCAGGGGCATCCCTTAACTAGGGGCATCCCTTAACCAGGGGCATCCCTTAACCAGGGGCATCACTTAACCAGCGTCTTATAGGAGTAACAAGAACTACGAATACGAACCTATTCTATCAACATCAAAGTTTAATCAGTCTGGTTTAAAGTCAAATCACAAGTATCGGTCAAAGAACTAGTTAAGTCAGTGTCGTTTTCAACATCATCTTTGTCAGACTCAGGGATTTCACCTAGGGGCATCTTACGAAGCCTGTCGTGAGCGTATTTGTAAGTCCGGTTGTTATTCAGCGCCCTAAGCACATACCTATCGCCCTCTAAAACCTCAATGATACGAAAGGGACCTTTATACTTCGGCTCGAGTTTGCACTGGTTGCGTTCTTCGTTTTGTAGAAGAACAAAATCGCCTATTGAAAATTTTCGGACTGCAGCTTTTGTGCTGTCAAACCTAGTTTTATCATATTCGGAATTTTTGTGCATAAGAGAAATAGCTCGCTCACGTACGGCATCAATATCAATCTCAGGTTCGTTATCATTTGAAAACAAGAGCTCTAAGGGCCTAGATATCTTCCCGATTAATAGCTCAAGAGGACTTGATCTAGTGACTCTGTTAATCGTACAATTAAGAGCTAGCTGGACCTCTGGCAACGCATCCTGCCACGACTTTTCTCTGCTAATTTCGACCGCGGTGAGCATGTTTTTGAGTGTGCTCATAACTCTCTCAACCTGCCCGTTAGCACGCGAACTACCTGTTGCAATTAAGTGTAGGTCGATACAATGAGACTGGCAGAAATCTTTAAATTCATTGCTAGCAAAACAGCGGCCCTGATCCGCTATGAGACGCTTAGGAGCACCAAACAAGGAAATGCTATGCTTAAGAGCCCTAATACTGTTTACAGAGTCAATGCGTAAAGTGTGTTGTAACAAAACAAATTTCGTAAAAGCGTCTATCAAAACGAACACATATTCTTTTCTATCGTTCTTGCCGCTGAGTTTACCGGTTGCATCGACATGTAAAGTATGCCATGGTATAGGGGTCTTAGGAATCGGATGCATCTCAGTTTGAGTTTTGCCAGAGTGTGATTTGGATATTTTGCACGTCACACAGTTGTCAACAAATTTACGAACAAACTTCGACATATGATCAAACCAGTACATGTCATAAACCTTTTCCAATGTTTTTTCCCACCCTACATGCATGAGAGATTCATGGGCGGAGTTTATAACTGACCAGCGTAGAGCTCGGGGGACGATTGGAAGCCATCGAGACCGATTATTGCGCTGAACCTTTCGGTAAAGTACCCCAGATCTAATCTCATAAGTCTTAGCAACTTCTTCGTCAATGCTATGGTCGTTGAGACTTTCAATCAGCTTTGTGATCTCAGGATCACGCTGCTGCTCGGCATGCAACCAGTTATCAGGCAAACTTGTAAGATCTACGCGTTTGTGCTCGATTTTATCGAAAGGTTCAATTGGGAGGGGGTTTCTGGACAAGAAATCGGCATGACACATGCGTTTTCCATCTCTATACACTATCTCAAAATCAAAGGCTTGTAAGAAAGCCCACCATCTATGCACAAGCGGGGTAAGATCAACTTTATTGCGAGAAGACTTTAGGGAGTTACAGTCCGTTACTACGGTGAACCTATTTCCGTGTAAGTAATGCCGGAAGTGCTTGATAGCATTCACAACCGCGAGTGTCTCTAACTCATACGAGTGGTACTTAGACTCCGCAGCTGTAGTGCGCTTACTGAAATAGGCAACCACAAACTGTCTGCTGTCCTTGGTCTGCAACAATATAGCACCATAACCAATGGCACTAGCGTCAGTGTGAAGTTCGATTGGGCAATCAGGGTCAAAAATCATTATTACCGGTTCTTTAGTCAGTATCTTAATAATTTCCTGCCTAATGATCTCATATTCGGGCTTCCACTCGATGTTACCCTTGCCGGGGCTAGTGAGAGTGTTAAGTGGAGCCATTTTTTGTGCGAAACCCGGTATGAACTTCCTGAAATAGGACGATAGACCTATGAACTGCCGCAATTGCGTAATGGTTTTAGGGGGAGGCAGGGCAACTAAAACCTCAATCTTTTTAGGTTTCGGACGAATCTCACCGCAACTAACTACGTAGCCAAGGTACTCTACCCTTTTGTTCATGAAAGAACACTTCTTTAAATTGAAAGAAAACCCCTTTTCGGTTAAGACTCGCAAAGCAGTACGAATTCGCTTTAGAGATTCGCCAATATCCGAATTTCCAACTATAAGAATGTCATCCATATAAACGACTGCATAGGAATTGACAAGAGAGCCTAGTGCTTTAGTAACAGCCCGTTGAAACTCTGAGGGTGCATTACGAAGGCCAAAAGGCATCGTCACGTATTCATAATGGCCTTCTGGGGTTATAAACGCTGTCTTTTCAATCGAATTATGATGGATGGGCAGTTGGTGAAAGCCACTAGCCATATCTAAAGTGGTAAAATAGTAGCAACCATGAAGACGATCTATCTGATCTGAAATAAGTGGCAAAGGAAATCGGTCAGGTATGGTGTTGCCGTTTAGTTCACGGTAATCGACACACATACGATCCGTGCCATCCTTCTTCTTCACCAGGAGTATGGGGCTAGCAAACGGAGATGAACTCGGACGTATGACACCACAGGCAAGTAATTCATCTACCTTTTCACGAACCACACTACGCTCTTGAGGACTGAGCCGGTAAGGACGTCGATAAACAGTCTTACACGGGTCGATCAGTCTAATTTCCACAGGGTCAGTATTTGCAGGACCTGATGGGGTACCATAAACAAAGTGGTCCTTAAACTCGGTCAAGATATCTAACAATTTAGATTTGTACTCCAAAGGAATATCTGTATCGATATTTTCAAAATTAATATCACTAGGAGCAGCTGTACACGCGTTAATAATCATTTTTTTAATAAAAGTCACTTTATCGAGGGTAACACAAACTTCTAACCCATGTGATAACACTTCCTGTCCAATCATTATATCATGCAACAAAAAATCATCTGGTAAAACATGAAATAGAATGTTGAGATTAATATTGTTATAATAACTTCAGCCATTACTTGACAAGTACTGTAAACGCTAGGTTGTCCGACTCCAGTCATTTTAACCAAACCAGTAACACGGGTACCTTTAAACTTAACTGAAACTGATTCTTTAATTAACGAGCACTCTGCTCCTGAGTCAAAACGAAATGAAAAGAACTCACCGGAGTGTTCTAGGGTTCCCACAGGAGCGCTGACAGTGACGGCGTCTATGCGCCGTTCTGTAGGCTTGGTTGTTGACGGGGGAGCAGCGGTCTTCATATCGGCGTTAGTAGCTCGAGGACACCTTGAGGCGTAGTGGCCAACATCTTTACAATTGTAGCAGGTTACATCTGGGGCAGCCTGCTTCGAACCGGTTGCAGGCTTGCTCTATTCACCGCGAGGCATTCCAGAAAAGCGATTATCTTTTTTGAGGCGGCACACAGAAACATGATGTCCTGATCTTCCACAGTGTGCACATTTAACAATGGGGGACGTCATAAGCTTACGTTGCTTTATGTCAGGCTGGTCACTATTGTAATCACTGGTTGGAACCTTTCTCTTCATGTAAGACAGTGCTCTAAGCTCTTGTTGCATTTTAGTTCTGTTCTCAATCTCGGTAGTGAAGGCGACGCGGTTAACGCGAGGTTCTATTTGGGCTATATGGGCCATCACCGTAGAGATAGCGATTTGTTCCGTACTCAACTTCTTCCAACGAGACATTAAAATATTTAGTTGACTGGCAGCATAAGTAGCAAGGCACTCACCTTCCTTAGGCTTGCTGTGTTGGAGATTGATAAGTGTCGAGGCAGCTGTTTCCGAAATGTCATAGCGAGCGGTGAAAGCTTCTTGAAAATCCTTCCACGTCATGCCTGGGAAAGAAACTTGAGATAGCCAGGCCGAGGCCTGTCCCTTCAATGCCTTGCTCAACGCTATCATCAAGGGCGCTCCAGTTAGAGGCTCATCTGCCATACACATATCTGCCGTCGATAGCCAAGCACGTGCGTCAACACTTGTTTTTTCGGGATCAAATGTGGGTAGGTGTACATTACCGCTCGGCGTCGAACCTTTCATGGCTTGAATAAGAGCAAGGAAGTTTTGATTTTGTTGTTCCAATAACAATTTCCACTTGTCGTCATTATTTTCCATCGTGGGCTGCACGGGGGAACGTGGATCACATCCCACTTCTGATGACGGCGAACCCATAAGGTTGCGATCACCAGATACACCATTCTCTTCGTTCATTTTGTTGAGACACGAAATAACACCACAGACAGCTAATCAATATCTTCTTTAATGATTTAATAACTTTACTAATCACAAATATTCGCAGATTGATTGGATGGGAACGGATGTCTTTCGTGAGAACACTCTAGCTTGCACGCGCTAACCGAACTGACTAATCGACGTACCCCCGCCCCGACGTAACAATGACATTGACGTATTGTGAGTTTGACAACTGACAGGCTGAATGTTCTCACGAGCGACATTGACATTGACGTTTCGGGAGTTTGACAAGTGACAGGTTGAATGCTGTCACGAGCGACATCTAACTATCAGTGTAGATAACGTCTTGTTGTGGGTTACGCGTTGCGACATATATATATATAGTCGTGTGGCACCCGTAACGCATTTCCATTTCATCTTTTCCATAGGATTTTTCCATTTACACCCCGCCCGAAAAGAAGTTTCACTTCAAAAAACTTTTGCAACAAGTGCATCTTTGGATTGATGCTATCGACATGGTGAAGCTAGTGTACATATTTCATGAAGATACATTTTATATGAACAGTGCAGCCAGGTCCATTTTTAAAAATCGGGAGAACTTTTTCATTATTCGTTATAACCACACTAAAGGTCACAGCTCATTAGACCTACCTGGCACTCGAACAGCACCGCCTCAACTCGTTCGGTTAATATTCTTCGTATGAATTGGTATACGCTCACAACATCAACTCCGTACCGTCCGCCCTTAAAATCTACAAGACCCTATACAAATTTGTTCGCCCCACTTGGGGCATTCACAGTGACAACATAACTACCATTAACAATCAAGTTATCCAACCGATTATAACATACGCTGCCGGTATTTGGCGAAACGCAGTTAAATATAAAAAAAATGTGCAATAGACTAGTTTCCCTACAACGCGGCTTTGCCATCAAAACGATACGTATATATCGAAGAATCTCCACAAATACAGCAATAGCACTGGCTCAATTTGTACCGCTGGACTTAAACGTACAAGAAGTCTGCATTACCGAACGTACTAACTTGACTATACGTGTCCTTATCTCCCGGAAGATATTGTACTCCAAAAACCTACAGCTCCACATAAACTGGAACATCCAGCAAACCGACGATCTATTACATTCTTCAAGGCATGTACGCAAGCCAAAATCGACAAAGCTTAAAGCGCCTACTGACTTGCCTGCCGCAGGGACAATCTAGGGTGTAAGAGTGGGGATGACCTTAAATTGCCTCCTGAATTGTGATGTGTGTAGGCAAATTGGGACAATTTTCAAAATCGGGCCTGCGGCAGGGCGGCAGGAGCGCGCGACCACCCTTGCTCACTAGATTGTCCCAACCGCCCTGCAAGTTGCCGCGTGTGTAGCGCGATTGGGCCAATTTCTCAATCAGTCGGTTAGTAGCTGTCACACGCAGCGCACGTATTTCGATCAAAATGGCGGCAGATCATAATGAGCATGAAGTTAGGACACGAGTGATCGAAGTATATAAATACCGGCCCCACATGTGGGATAAAAAAAACAAACATTATTGAAGTTATACTTCTTTAGGCGCGTTATGAAAAAATGATGAGAGTGAAATTTTAAGATGCGCGCGCATCACTGTAACACAAAAAATTGCACTAACGACTGCATTATGAAGGCCTATCAAAAGTATTTATTAATCTGGAACAACGGAACCAAAGCGCGATTCAGGAGACTACAGCGCCATCTCTTGACCATTGGTGTAGTAGAACCAAAAACCACATCTTTATTTTTTGTAATAAAGTAACAAAAAGTATTTATTAATCTGGAACAACGGAACCAAAGCGCGATTCAGGAGACTACAGCGCCATCTCTTGACCGTTGGTGTAGTAGAACCAAAAACCACATCTTTATTTTTTGTAATAAAGTAACAGTTATAGGTATTCATATTTATAATATTTATCCACATGTTTGTAGTTTGTATATTCGGAATACGTGTTTGAGTTTCATACAAGTGCAAATCACATATGTTCTAATAAATTATATTCAGTAGCGATTTTAATTGAATATTTTGATTATTTATTTATTTTTTCAAATTAAAACTGAACTTTATTGACTGTGTCCTTTTCCAGGCTTTTTATTAATTTATTGTAATTAATTATTTGCATGCAATTAAAAACTAATTTTAAACGATGCCAAAGAAGGATAACTTCTCACGCGCCTACATAAGTACACGCACCCATTTTTCTTATATATTTTTTTAATTAGTTTTCATTTTTTAAGTATGTGACTGCTCGATGTTTAAATCTAAAGAAAATATTACGAGAAAAATAGAAATATTTTTTTTATTAATTTTTTCGTGTAATATTTTCTTTAGATTCAAACATTGAGCAGTTACATGCTTAAAAAAATGGATGCGTGTAACTTATGTACGCGCGTGAGAAGTTATACTTCTTTAGCATCATTAAAAATATTTTTTAATTGCATGCAAATAATTAATAATTACAATAAAATAATAAAAGGACTGGAAAAGGATAGTTAACACAGTCAATTAAGTTCAGTTTTAATTTGAAAAATTAAATAAATATTCAAAATATTCAATTAAAATCACTACTGAATTTAAGTTATTAGTCCATATGTAATTAGCACTTGTAAGTAACTAAAACACGTTGTGTCTATATAGAAACTAGAAATATGTAGATAAATATTATAAATATGAAAACAGTGATCAGAGGCGACGAACGTGCCAACATTGTTTTTGACAACGCGATCATCTTATGGACCTCCGTGGATCGATCAAAGTACCTTTCGAACAAATGTCTAATAATGGTGGGTTATTAACCACTTAGTGGTTTATAACCCACCATTATTAGACATCTGTTGTAATGGTGGATTATTAACCACTTAGTGGTAATTAACCACTTAGTGGTTAATAATCCATTAATTTTTTGTGTTACAGTGATGCGCGCGCATCTTAAAATTTCACTCTCATCATTTTTTCATAACGCGCCTAAAGAAGTATAACTTCAATAATGTTTGTTTTTTTTATCCCACATGTGGGGCCGGTATTTATATACTTCGATCACTCGTGTCCTAACTTCATGCTCATTATGATCTGCCGCCATTTTGATCGAAATACGTGCGCTGCGTGTGACAGCTACTAACCGACTGATTGAGAAATTGACCCAATCGCGCTACACACGCGGCAACTTGCAGGGCGGTTGGGACAATCTAGTGAGCAAGGGTGGTCGCGCGCTCCTGCCGCCCTGCCGCAGGCCCGATTTTGAAAATTGTCCCAATTTGCCTACACACATCACAATTCAGGAGGCAATTTAAGGTCATCCCCACTCTTACACCCTAGATTGTCCCTGCGGCAGGCAAGTCAGTAGGCGCTTTAGCTTTGTCGATTTTGGCTTGCGTACATGCCTTGAAGAATGTAATAGATCGTCGGTTTGCTGGATGTTCCAGTTTATGTGGAGGTGTAGGTTTTTGGAGTACAATATCTTCCGGGAGATAAGGACACGTATAGTCAAGTTAGTACGTTCAGTAATGCAGACTTCCTGTACGTTTAAGTCCAGCGGTACAAATTGAGCCAGTGCTATTGCTGTATTTGTGGAGATTCTTCGATATATACGTATCGTTTTGATGGCAAAGCCGCGTTGTAGGGAAACTAGTCTATTGCACATTTTTTTTATATTTAACTGCGTTTCGCCAAATACCGGCAGCGTATGTTATAATCGGTTGGATAACTTGATTGTTAATGGTAGTTATGTTGTCACTGTGAATGCCCCAAGTGGGGCGAACAAATTTGTATAGGGTCTTGTAGATTTTAAGGGCGGACGGTACGGAGTTGATGTTGTGAGCGTATACCAATTCATACGAAGAATATTAACCGAACGAGTTGAGGCGGTGCTGTTCGAGTGCCAGGTAGGTCTAATGAGCTGTGACCTTTAGTGTGGTTATAACGAATAATGAAAAAGTTCTCCCGATTTTTAAAAAGGACCTGGCTGCACTGTTCATATAAAATGTATCTTCATGAAATATGTACACTAGCTTCACCATGTCGATAGCATCAATCCAAAGATGCACTTGTTGCAAAAGTTTTTTGAAGTGAAACTTCTTTTCGGGCGGGGTGTAAATGGAAAAATCCTATGGAAAAGATGAAACGGAAATGCGTTACGGGTGTCACACGACTATCCATACTAATATTATAAATGGGAAAATGTGTTTGTTTGTTTGTTTGTTTGTCTTCTCTTCACGCCTAAACCGCTGAACCGATTGTGATGAAATTCGGTATATGTATAGCTTGAACTTATGAGACTGCTATAGGCTACTTTTTTTAATTTATGTATTTGAACTTACATAATTTTCAACTAAATTAATCATTTTCATGGTTGGTCCCGATAGAGATGGCGCTACTGTCACGAAGACAGATTAAATTTGAAATGTGGAAGTTGCTATCTTAACATAATAATACGAGATGGCACCACTCGTGTTCAATACCGAGTATTTTGTGTTAGTGTTTCATTTATTAAATCGAGGTAGTTTTACGCAATTTCTTTCTAATCTCATTTTTAAAATTAAATCTAGCAAATACTACTCTAAATTTATAATATAAAAATATCATTTTCGAGTGATTATAGATAGAGATGGCGCTACCATCTCGAATACCAACTCAACCGAGTAGTCTCTCTTGAAATAATATTTTCTGAGTAACTTATCAGATGGCACCACCCGTCTTTAATATCGAGAATTTTTAATTGCTAAAAATGTGAGTTGTGATATTGCGTTTTTTCAGATCGCGCTATTTATGAACATGACTTTTTAATATTTATTGTTAATTTTAACGTCATGTAGGTAGATATTTTAATTAAAACAATATTAGTAAAAAACCGACTTCCTTCAGTGTCCTAATATCTTACCAAAAAATCTTATAAACATCAAATAGATATTAAATAATCAGCTGTTTACAGTAGACAGATACTAAATAAACAGCTGTTATGATTTATTTTAGTCCCTTAATCGAGTATTATCCAATAATTTTCAAGTGGATATTGATCCTGGATGTTGAGTAGAGGTAGGCGCTACCAACTCGAATAACAATTCGAAAACCAAGCTGTTGCGTGTGAAACTGAAGAGATGTCGCTACCCGAGTCGAGTTTACTTGCACTAAAAATCTGATGTTTTTCGGATGGCGCTATTCATGAACATTACTTTTTTTTATATTTATTGTTTTTAATAGTATTCTGTTATCTGTGCTATTAGAGAAGAATCAAAGTGATGGTGTTAAGTGCTTACTATTTCAGCAGGTAAGCAACAGCAAGCAGTAGTATGACGTCCGACACGTTACAGCCTCCTTGTTTAAGTAAACTCTTTGCTTTTGCAATGCCTACGGTTGGCAGTTATATTAAAAAGTTAATGTTATGATTTTAATTTGAAATAAGGAATCGTCTGTCTTTTGATAGAAGGTTCCATTCTAGATTAGATCTTCAGGCACCAAGAACTTCCTCTCGTATTTAGATAAAAATTCTTTATAATCGCCTGAATGATAAAATAAAATAAATAATTTATCTCTATCAGTATTTTTCAATTAACGTCTACGCTCCCAGGTCCTATCCCTTCTGGGTAGAACTCTATATGGTGGACGCGCCGGGTAGGCTTCAAGTACCGCGAGTGAAAAATAATTTTAAATCAAGAAAGAAGTAGTTTTATGAAGATGGAGACCAGGACCACATTCGACGGAAAAGGTGATGTAACCGATTTCTTTCGTCAATTTCATATCATCGCCGCCATCAATAATTTCAACGAGGATACAAAAAGAGTTGTGTTGTCGGCATATTTAAGTGGACCTGCATTGTTATTTTATAAAAAAATTAATGAGTCTTGTGAGAATTTTCAGATTTTAGAAAAGAAAATATGTGAAGAATTTCCAGCATCGATAAATGCGTTGGAAAAAATTTTCTCACGAAGACAAGGCTTGTCAGAAGAGCCATTGACCTTTTTTTATATATTGGATGAGCTGGCCACAAAAGCGGGAGCTGTCATCGATGACAAATGCTTCATTAGACAGTTCTTGAAAAATGCGAATTTTAATACAAAAAATCTTTTCGCATTTCAGTTATATAGTGATAAAACACATTTGAGAAATGTTTTACGACAAGCGCAGGATATTTTTGGGGACGAAAGCGTCGACATTAGTTGGAATCTGCCGATCCAACCATCGTTTGTTACACCAATGACAAACTTCGAAGCGGCGAAAATTTCGCCTATAATAAGGCATGAAGAAGAACAAGAGAAGGAAATTAACTTCATTTCCTCCCAAAGTGTCCTTTCTCATCCCATTGTCCCTCCCGAACACATGATTCCCCGCACTTTTTGTTCCAGCAACATGAACAAAAAGAAAAAATCAAAGAAGAAGCATCCAAAGAAAATTTTTTATGAAGAAAATGTTATGACGATGGCTGATGGACAAGATTTTCATTCCCAACCGTCAGAAAACAACAATCAGCATACAAGTGAGTCCAAACCTTTAATTAATATAACGTGTCGTGATAAGGAGTTTGTAGGGCTCATTGATAGTGGTGCTGCAGTGTCTGTGGTGTCGAAGGACACAGTTAATAGAATTCATCAACGAATTGATGAAAGCGATATGAAGTTGAAAGCTGTCGATGGTAAAGAATTGTCTGTTATAGGGAAAGTTAACCTTAAATTATTGATAGACAATGTGTTATTTATTCACGATTTTCTTGTGGTAGAGAATATTAGGCATAACCTCATCTTAGGACAGGATTTCTTACTTCGAAATAATGCGATAGTAGACTTTTATAATGAACAATTAATAATCAAACATATTAAGTGCAAGTTTAAAAGACAATATACACAAAAGAATAATGAAAGGAATAGTGATAATTCGGTGTATGATGAAAATTTATATTATTCCGAATAGGTTGATAGTATTATAATAATGTGTTACTAATGAGATTTTATTTCAGTTTATTGTTTATATGAATGTTTTAAAGCAATAGTGGTATGTAAATAAGGTTCAATACAATAGTCATTTTAGAATTTCATTTCAAAAGCATATTAAATATAACTTTGTCATTTTATTAGAAATTTTTTTTCAATACACATATTATAAGGAACTTTTACACATTTTGTTTATGACAGATCAATGGGTAGTTTCATTAAAGTATTTTCATTTCTTTTAATTGTTAGTTTTAGTGTAATTTGTTGAGTAGGTGGATTATAGATATGGTAATAACCATAAGAATGATAGGTAACAGGTTCGATTCTCTGTTCAAATTATTCAATTGACTTTGAATATGATCATTGATAGGATTAATTCAGTATTAGGATAGAATATATATAGTTAGTAATGTATAATAGGATAATATAGGTCCATAAAGAAAATTCCCTTATTATAAAAAAGGAAACGGGTTCGATTCCCTGTAAGGTTAAAAAATAAATAAATGAATAATAATGTTAAATTTTGAAAATTTATCCAACTATGGAAAAGAGACTATAAAGATATATCATCAAATGTTTTCTTGAATATTAACTTACCCGACTGAAGAAAAATGGTGTAAAGAATTTTACTAATATTTTCTTGATTGTTTTATGTACTACCACATGATGCGGACTTCCCGAGAGAGAGCAGGCTGGCGCTCATGCAGACGTCAGCGATACTGACGATGATCCACCCTGAAGATGATGAAGACACCCTCTACGAATTCGCGTCGTTTTCGTTTCAATTTGGTCGCGTCGCGTTCGTCAAAATCGTCACTTGTAGTAGTTTGACTTGGAGGTAGGGAACCCTTAGTATTCCATGGGAATTGGGTTTAATCTTGTTTGATGCTAGATGTCCTTACCCAAAATTTCTATTACGTTTGCGCATCATGGGTGTCTAATAAAGTACAAGACAATAAAGTGGTGGACCACGTCTGTATCTTTATTAAAGATGTACGAAAGTAAACATTAATTATAAATTCTTTAGGTTTTGCTCAAATCCAGTTCAATGTTTACGAATCTTAGGAAATAGTTTGAATTTCGTTTCGTACATCTACTTAGTATGGGAAGTAATGAAGTTTCAAAATATAAATTTTCTTGATATTTCATGGTTTAATAAATGGGATAGGGTAAAGTTTTGCTGATAGATGGGATAAAAAAAAAATTGCTTGGGTAATTTAAGTTATAGCTAGGGTTAGCTTTGTTTTTTTGTTTTTGCCGACTGATGTCGATGTAAAGTAAAGTAAAGTTAAGGTTAGGAGGGAGATGTGCGAGGGATTTTGTTAAGGTTTTGCTCCCGTAAAGTCTTTGCAATAAAACTTTGCAAACAGTTAGGGTTCTTTTCCCGTAAAGTTTTTTTTTGCAAGTTTTGCAAACTTATTGTGAGGGCTAGTCTGTAGTAAAGGCCACCTCCCAGTTGTATTTATGTCCTTAAGCAGGTAGGGATTTTAGATAGGACCGTCGAACCCTCTCGATGTAGTAGGTAGGAAAAAAAAATTTTGTTCGATCATCTGGTATGACAAAACAATTTTTTTTTTAGAGGTGCCGGAGGGATGTGACGTCCGACACGTTACAGCCTCCTTGTTTAAGTAAACTCTTTGCTTTTGCAATGCCTACGGTTGGCAGTTATATTAAAAAGTTAATGTTATGATTTTAATTTGAAATAAGGAATCGTCTGTCTTTTGATAGAAGGTTCCATTCTAGATTAGATCTTCAGGCACCAAGAACTTCCTCTCGTATTTAGATAAAAATTCTTTATAATCGCCTGAATGATAAAATAAAATAAATAATTTATCTCTATCAGTATTTTTCAATTAACGTCTACGCTCCCAGGTCCTATCCCTTCTGGGTAGAACTCTATAGTACCTACCTACCTTGATTGATTTTAAAGAAATACGATTTACCAAGGTACCATATCTGTTTTTGTTTTCCTTTGTGATTTGGTTTTGTTGTGCATTAAATGAATTAGGTAGGTATTTTGGTAGTTTCTTCGAATGTATAAAATTGACTCACTGATAAAAATTATGGAAAAACACATAACATCGTGTACAGTAGCGTACTTAAATAGTACTGCTATGGGTTTAAAATAATTAAACCCTTTATTCTAATAATACTAATGCTTTTACATTTTGAAGTTTTATTACGTACTATCCGTAGCAGTAGGTATTACGTATTATTATGAGAGTGTTTGTTTTGTTTATCCTTCCTCGAAGCCTAAACCACTTTGAAATTTGGTAAGTATATATAGTGCAGTCATTGAAGCATTATTGCTCCGATTTTTTTTACTGTGAACCGAATTGCATACAATTTTGGAATTAGGTTCATCTTACCCTTAACTTCAAAAGTGAAAATGATGGTTGCCACCCCTTCTCGGGGGTGATTTTTTTCAAAATAAGTATTGTAATAAATTTTAAGCAAAAAATCATCTATAAAGTTTTTCAAAAAATCCAATACTTTTCAAGTTATTGGCAATTGAAAATTCGAAAGTTTTTCCCGTTTTTCATCGGTTTTTTGCAAATATCTCCAAAAATGTAAGTTTTATCGAAAATTTTATAAAAAACAAAATTGTAGCAGGTAAAACAATGAACAATTTTGTTTTTTATAGAGTATTCTAAGTGCAATATTAAGCTAGATATTAAAGATCAAAGCCGTTTTTTATTTTGTCTGAAATTTAATCGATGTGGTCAATGCCATCTAGCGGCGAGCAGATGCATTTTATGCATTCTAATACAAAATCTTTTTATGTCATACCAAAGTATTTTTTTGTGATTTTTTCAATTTAGTGGTTGTTTGCAAGGGTTGTAAGATTTTCAAGGGGTTGAAAATGATTTTAATATGGGGTAATTATGTTAGAAAATACTTTACAATTTCATCCTTTACTATTAGACATGTTTTCTAGCTAGAAAATGGCTCAATGTCAATTTTTCCATTAAGGGGTTGTTTACACCCCTTAAAAATAATAGGCGGAGTTCAGATCATTTTCACTTTTGAAGTTAAGGGTAAGGTGAGCCTAATTCCAAAATTTCATGCAAAACGGTTCACAGTAAAAAAATTCGGAGGTAAGACCGTATTTTTCGCTTCAATGACTGCACTAATAGGTTGAAGCTTTGGGTTGCTATAAGCTACTTTTTTACTCACTATGTCAAAAGATGATGATAGCCTCAAATAGGAAAACCACGCGAGCGTAGCCGCGGGTAACAGCTAGTATATATATATATATATATATAACATGCTATATATATATATGTCGGAGAGCGGCTATTCACTTTGTCACTAGCATTCACAAGTTTAGTGGGCGTCATCGGGGTTTAATACAGGCACAAAACCAAACAATCACTCAATCACTGTTCGTACAATTTAATTTGTTATTTACGTATTTTTAATTACGTAAGTAATGTCTTTTTATCATCATCATCAGCACACTGCTGGGGCACAGGCCTTCCCTATGAATGGAATAGGGAGATTGGGTCCATGACCCACCACGTGGGCCCAGTGTGGATTGGCGGGTGCTAACGACTGCAGATGCAGCCGGGACCAACGGCTTGATGTGTCTTCCCAAGCACGAAGGAACTTGAGATAGCATATTTTTGGTCACCCATCCAATGACCGACCACTGCGAAAGTTTCTTAACTTCAACGATCGCAGCCGATCGCGTTAACCACCCGCGTCATCGAGCTCCTCATGTCAAATGGAATCAAAGTGACGAGTTAAAATTAAATCAAACTTACGCATAAGATGTCTTTGAGTACGGCTAAAACAGATTTACTAAATCAGGTTTTTCTGAAGTTTAGAATTCTGGTTACCTAGTTCCGTACGGTTTTTTTACCAAAAGTCCATTGTAATTAACTGAGGATATTAATTATAATAAATAACATGAAAACACCCCATAGACCGATTGTATTGGATACAGATCCATTAATTATGCCCAGTCTAGTTACAAAAGGTGAGGTCGTAGTGTGAGCGCAAAAACAGTTTATATTTATTTATTTTATTTTGCTCGGTGGATAGACTGTTTGAAAAACTTTATAAATAACATTTAACGCTTTCAGCTTTTTACAAGTCAGAAAACTTATATTTTTTATTATTTTATCTTTAGATTTAAACATCAAGCAGTTACATGCTTTAGTAACTGCTTGATGTTCAAATCTAAAGAAAATATAAATAGAAAAAAATGCACGTGGACCAGGCAGCAGACGGGACTCGAACCCGCACCCTTCGCAATCCGCAATCGCATTGAACTTTTTATCAGAATTTGTGGATAGTTTTCCCAATGTTGTGTTAATTAAATGGAATTCCGTATAATGGTGTTTAGTTGAACACTATAAACGTAAAATATTTTTTTTAATTCATAACACACGCTGTACTATAACACCGCTATCAGTGGGGCCACCAACTATTTCTAAAACAATGTAAACATTAATTACTAGGTTATTGATTTGATTACAACCGAAAAGGTCCGGCTCATGGTTTAATGGAGGATTCACTTAATAACATTTATTTGATTACATCGAATCATTTCAAGCTATGCGAATAGATTATTTAGTAATATACTTTAACTCAAACTCATTTATTCAGTCTAGGCTGTTACAAGCTCTTGTGAAAGTCAAACGCTACGCCATCGGTTCGTAAATCTACGGCGGGAGACCTTGTACTGATAAGAACCGGCAAGAAACTCAGCAAGGGCTGTTTATTTCTCCCTGTTTTGTTTCAAACAGTGTCGTCAATTGAAAGATGACATCAAAAATTGAAAACATGTGTTGATGTCAACTTCCATCACATTAATATTATTAATTAACAAAAGTTAAGTATAGCTAGGTACTACTTTTAAATTTAGAAGTGGCGATTAAACAATTTTCAACCAAATCAGCAAAGTAAAACGACTTGTCTGTTATATTAAGCCCAAGGTGACTTATCATTTATGAAATCTTTAACAGTATAGTAACCTTTCTTAAGGGGACTTGTTTTTATCGACACGTTAAACTTATTGAAAGGTAAATTAATTATTTCTTTTGGTATTTTATTATAGTGACATATACCTTAACCCACAAATGAACCAAGAACCTTTTGGAGTCTCAACGGTGGCAATTTGAGTTTATCTTTATTTCTGGTGATGAAATTATGTACATCATCGCGCCTCGTATATAAATTTATGTTCTGATGCACAAACAATATACAATTGTAAATGTATTGAGAGGCAACAGTCATTATACCTATTTCTTTAAATTTATCCCTTAGAGAAGTTCGAGATCCCAAGCGATAAATAGCTCTTATAGAGCGTTTTTGAAGAATAAAAACTGTTTCAATGTCAGCGGCCGTGCCCCACAATAGAATGCCATACGACATAATGCTGTGAAAATAGCTGAAGTATATTGTCCTAGCAGTGTCGACATCTGTAAGCCGTCTTATTTTATCAATTGCATAAGCAGCGGAACTAAGTTTACCGGCTAGTGTTGTAATGTGAGGGTTCCATTGAAGTTTGTGGTCTAGTGTTACGCCTAAGAAAACGGTAACGGTATAATAACTGTCATTCACCGTATTGTGTCAATAGTCATTATCATTTATTCAGTTTAGGCTGTTACAAGCACTCATGAATAGAAGAAGAGAAGCTACGCCATCGGTTCGTAAATCTACGGCGGGAGACCTTGAGAGCTTATACTGAGAAGAACCGCGAAACTCAGCAAGGGCTGTTTTTTTCTCAAAATTTACAGAGTCGTCAAATTAAAAAATGGCTTCAGAGATGATTCATGAAGTCAGTGTCGTCTGCTGCTTATTCCAAAACCTCTTTTAGCGTGTCAAATGATGGCCAGTTAGGATATCGTCTATCTTTTAGCGTTGCCATCCTTTCGGATAAAACTGAACAGTATTAAGCTTGTCCGGGCAATTTTGATTGCGCCCAGCCCGTCCGGCTTTAGCTAGACTTATTTTCTATTGACGTAAGCAAGCTGCACACACCTTGCTAAATATACAAATGAAAAAATGACAATACCAATTAAAACTTTCTTTTAAAATACATATGTTTTATTTGAAATATTTTTCAGAAATCCTTTTTTTGGCATCCGTCCGGCCGTGAGACCCAGAAGTCTGGCTTTTTTAGCGGGTCACTTATGATCCCGTTTATTCGAATTTCTGCCATATGTCAAATATCTAATAGTGGCTGCTTCTACAGACATAGCGACATTTTCCCGTGTAATGGCGTAATGAACCCACAAGAAAGAGCAGTGGTACCTGTTTGGACAATATCGGTCATAATATTAAAGGCGCTAAGGCAGAGGTAGTTGAACTAGCTCTGTCTGATCATTCAGCTCAAATATTAATGTGTCCCATGAAGAAAACATACACTCTAAATTCGTGGCAAATTAAACGTCGAGATTACAGTAAAATTAACCTAAATAATTTTAATAATTGCATAGCAAACCTGACTTTAAATGATGTACTTTTAACTGACAACGTTGATACAGCTTACAATTCTTTTTTTGACATTTTTAAATGTTTATATGATTTATGCTTTCCGATTAAAACTATAAAAAAACTATTTAAGTTAGACCCAAATGGCTTTCTAGAGGAATCAAATTACGTTGTAAAAAAAAGGGAGAACTCTTATGGCAATATAGGTTGAATAAAAGTCCTGATGCTAAAGCAGCCTTGAAAGGATATACGTATAGATTAAGAAAAATAATTTCACTGACACAACGAGCACAGGATGTTCAGCACATAAGAACTCTGAAAGTAAATCTAAAGCCTCTTGGCAAATAATAAATAAAACCAAAAACAGTAGTCCGAAGAAACCCATCACTAAAATAAAAGTAGATAATAGCTATGTTACACAACCAACTGAGATAGCAAATGCATTTAATGATTGTTTTATTAATGATACTTTATATAATAGCAATTATACAAATAAGATAGAGCTATCGAGCATAAAAAGTAATTTAAAAACAATATTCCTAGCACCTGTTAAACCTAAGGAAGTGTATAGAGTAATTATGTCATTAAAAAATACAACAAGTAGGCTTTGATGGATTCTGTACAAAAGTAATAAAGCACGTAGGTCATTTAATAGCAGTGCCCCTAAGTCATGTTATAAATCTTAGCTTTGACACAGGCGTATTCCCGAAAAAACTAAAACAAGCTATTGTTAAACCATTATTTAAAAAGGGTGACAGAGAAAATATATCAAATTACCGCCCTATAACACTTGTATCAATATTATCTAAAGTTGTCGAAAAAATTATTTACAAGAACAGATACATTTTTTTTTTGAGAAATATGACATATTTATAATAGAACAAAACGGATTTAGAAAAAAAGTGTATGTAAATACTGCAATCTTTGATTTAGTAAAGAAAACTGTAATAACAATGGATAAGACAAGGCCATCATGTGCTGTGTACATGGACATGACGAAGGCGTTTGATCGGTAGATCACAAGTTACTACTTTACAAGCTAGAAAAATGTGGAATTCGTGGAAACTGTCTTAAACTTATAAAATCATACTTAGAAGACCGAGATCAATATACTGAATTAACACAAATATGTGTCGCTACCAGGGAAGAAAAGAAATATATCTCAAAAAAACAAAATTGTTAAATATGGCGTACCTCAAGGCAGCGTACTAGGGCCATTATTGTTCTTAGTTTATATTAATGACATCATAAACTGTACTAGGCATCCTATGATATTATTTGCTGACGATAGTACCATTTTTATTGAAAGAAATGAAAACATTGACTAAAGTAATGACATATCTGGTGCTGTGACAAACGTAATAAACTGGTTAAACAATCAATCTTATAATTAATTTAAAAAAGACAAACATAATGCATTTTTCTCAAAGAAAACCTACTCTTATCCCTGACATTGAAATACAAGAAGTAAATGTCCATAGAACAGACACTGCTCGATTCTTGGGGATTCATATTGACAAAAATATGACCTGGGAATCTCATTCCATAGATGTTTGTAAAAAATTATATAAATTCTCATATGCCCTGTACATGTTGTCTAAGTCAGTTGATCCAGTGCAGATTTGTTAACTGACGACTGCAGATGCAGCCAGGACCACGGCTTAAAGTGCCTTCCGAAGCACGGAAAAGCTCAAGGTAGTAAATTTTAGGTCACCCATCCAAAGACCGACCGCTACCAAAAGTTGCTTAACTTCAACGATCACAGCCGAATCCGTTATCCAGTTGCGCCATCGAGCTCCTCCTCTTATTCTAGGAATCACCCCTTTTTGGGGATGAAAAGGGGATTGGAAGTTTTTTACGGGCAACCAATTTTTTCACGCAGTCGAAATAGCATGCCACTCGTATCATTCGAATTATAACAAGAGGGATTTATTTGGTATAAATTCTGTTTTACAAAATATTCACGTGTTACACCTGTAGGCCTAGCTTTTGATAAAACTGTTTTCAAATATTGGATTACTGCGTCTCGTGTGTTGTGCGGACGTGACAATGTTCATTAATGTGCTAGCTCCGCGTGATGACTTACAAAATGGTAATATACCATACATATATTAATACTAGCATTTGCCCGCGGCTTCGCTCGCTTTATATTTGATTTTGTTAAAGGATTAACCTCTTGATCTTGGTTCTCTGTACAAACTTTGAACGCCCGTTTTAACGCTTTAGTTTTGGAAAATCCTTTGTTAGCGCACGCCTTCATGATAATAGCTATCATCAGCATCAGCCTATTAGAACTAGTTTAGCCGAAAAAACTAACCAAGTATTAAGTAGTCGGTTATACAGGGTGTAAAAAAACCTATAACGAAGTCGAAGGCCACGTATTGTCCAATCATGACGATATTTTTTTTCTTCTGGACCATACCTGGGAAATTTATGGTTATGGAGATAATGAAGGTCAAAGTCTCGACTCACTTACACACACGTACACACATACACACAGGCACATTTTTTGCGTAGCGCCACAGTAGCGCGCTGCGCTATACATTGCGTACTAGAAAAAAAGGTTTTTTAACTTAAAAATACAAATATTTCCCAGGTATAAGATTTTGTAATATGACTTATTTGGGTGTACAGAATGCGTAGTTTAAGTCTTTGTCATAGGTTTTTTTACACCCTGTATAATAATATAAATAGGATTTTGAATATTTATCCACTTAATGTATCTAAATGTAAACAGTTATTAACATCTTGGCTACGTACACTAAGTTACAATGTCACGGAAGACATATTAACTGCAATGAGAGCCTTATCAAAGGGGATTAATATCTTAATAAGTAGATAATCTAATACATTCTAAAATACCTTAATTAATTGACTGTACTTAAAACATAAACATTCTGAAAAATAAACTTACCACTACATCAACAAAACACATAAACACACACAACACGCCCATATACATACACAGACACACACAAATACATACACACAATTACATACTTACAAACACACACACATATACATATACGGTCTTCTATTTTGTTATTAGATATGTATGTATTTACCGTTCAAGATGTAGGTAACTAGTATTAAACTGTAGACTATTTTATTAAGGGAAAAAAATGTTTATTACCATTTTCTTTTATTAACGTTTTCATTGATATAGATTAAATTATTCACACGTCATTGTTTTGATAACAAGTCGGAGGCGCCGGTACCGCCGGTACCTGCAATAAAGTGTTTTAAACTAGTGCAGACATCAAGGTCACAACCTTATACCTATTGTTAATATTACAACACTGCTTATGTGTAAACTAAATGTATAACAATTTAAAAGATATAAATGTTTATTTATTTATTATTTATTACTGTCCCCACTGATGGGGCACAGGCCTTCCGTATGGATGGAATAGGGAGATTGACCCACCACGCGGGCCTAGTGCGTATTGACGGGTGTTAACGACTGCACATGCAGTCGGGACCAACGGCTTAACGTGCCTTCCGAAGCACGGAGGAACTGGAGATAGAAGATTTTTGGTCACCCATCCAATGACCGACCACTGCAATACTTGCTTTACTTCAACGACCGAACGCGCTAACAACTTGCACCATCATGCTTCTTGAGATAATAGCTATATGTGTGCCAAATTTCACCGCAATCCGTTCAGCGGTTTGAGCTGTGCATTGATAGATCAATGAATCGGTAACGGATGCCTTTTATAATACACAGAAGATATAAAATGCGCCCGCGTCTGTCTGTCTGCATGTTAGCGACGATCTCAGAACTACTGACATCAATTCGTTATTTTTTATATATAACTAGCGATCGCCCGCGAACTTGTCCGCAATACTCTCACTTGACGCAATCTCCTTTGATGTCAGATAAGAAATTAAGTGTCCTTTGATTGAAATAAAAATGAGCAAAAGAAAGAAGTACATAGTGTAACGACTTTTTCTATTTCAAAGTAAGCTGTAATCTTAGCTAACGGTATTTGTTTTGCGCATGCACTAGACTAGCGTGGTGGGTCATAGCTTGTCGTTCTTCCTAATCCATCTATAGGGAAGGTCTGTGCCCCAGCAGTGGGACATTATAAGGCTAATTTATGAGTTACACTCTTATGTGTGAACTAAGACTTAGCCCCTGCGCACACCAGAAGAGGTGCGCGGCAAATTCACGGCAAACATGGAACAATACGTGGCCACGCGAGCCGGGGCGCTCTCCGCTCCGTGGCTCTAGGCCGTGTTCATAGTCGCCGCGCGCCGCTCCGAGGCTCTAGATCGTGTTCATAGTCGCCACGCGCCGATCCGAGACTCTAGTTCGTGTTCATAGTCGCCACGCGCCGCTCCGAGACTCTAGTTCGTGTTCATAGTCGCCACGCGCCGCTCCGTGGCTCTAGGCCGTGTTCATAGTCGCCGCGCGCCGCTCCGAGGCTCTAGATCGTGTTCATAGTCGCCACGCGCCGCTCCGTGGCTCTAGGCCGTGTTCATAGTCGCCGCGCGCCGCTCCGAGGCTCTAGATCGTGTTCATAGTCGCCACGCGCCGCTCCGAGACTCTAGTTCGTGTTCATAGTCGCCACGCGCCGCTCCGTGGCTCTAGGCCGTGTTCATAGTCGCCGCGCGCCGCTCCGAGGCTCTAGATCGTGTTCATAGTCGCCACGCGCCGCTCCGAGACTCTAGTTCGTGTTCATAGTCGCCACGCGCCGCTCCGTGGCTCTAGGCCGTGTTCATAGTCGCCGCGCGCCGCTCCGAGGCTCTAGATCGTGTTCATAGTCGCCACGCGCCGCTCCGAGACTCTAGTTCGTGTTCATAGTCGCCACGCGCCGCTCCGTGGCTCTAGGCCGTGTTCATAGTCGCCGCGCGCCGCTCCGAGGCTCTAGATCGTGTTCATAGTCGCCACGCGCCGCTCCGAGACTCTAGTTCGTGTTCATAGTCGCCACGCGCCGCTCCGTGGCTCTAGGCCGTGTTCATAGTCGCCGCGCGCCGCTCTGTGGGTGTAGGCCGTGTTCATAGTCACCGCGTGCCGCTCTGTGGGTGTAAGCCGTGTTCATAGTCGCCGCAGTCAAACTATGACCTAGCAAATTTCGAAGTTACAACTCTTAAGCGTAATCAAAGACTGAAATTTAGAAAAGTCACCCTTAAATAGCTTCTTGTCATTTACAATCAGCCAGAGGATAAATTTCGATTCCTTTCTGTTTATCAAATTACAACCGTCGTTACTATAATGTGAACAAGACACTGCGTATCTAGTTCAAGCTTATTTTTCGTTTATTTCTAAGGGCGTAAATAAATAACACCAAATTACCCTGTACCTACGTAAGTACTTATATGAAGAAGTCGCTTCCTTTTTGATATTCTAGACGCTTTCCTAGAAATTCAATGTTTGATTATGTTTCCTTCTAAGAAACGTGAGCGGGTCGCGGAGTTGTTAATTTGTTTACTCATCATAATGTCAACACATACGAGCCAACATACTTTGGGACGCTTCGTACGTTCTGAGAGTCAACCTTCACCATTAACGGTTTGATATTATTAAAATTGTTTTTTTAGGGATTTGAAGGGGTTATCTGATGTAAGTAACCTTTTGCTATGGTATTTTAAGATTTTATTTTGTACGTTCGTTCTGTACAATGAATTATTTATGTAACAATTTTACTTTTCTAACAAACTTATTGTACCGTTCTAAAAGAATTAGCTAAATAGTCCAATTAGTTAAGAGGATAGAATGGATCATATCGTATAGGTAAATCCCTCTTTGAATATCTAATGGGTTTTTCTTGATTTACCTCTTCATAAATTTAAAAAACACGTTATGAATTGCTCATTTAACAATGGATATTATACTGTTAAATAATATTTGAACGAGAAAACGGCTCCTTGTAATCTTACCAGATTTTTCCAAAAATTTTAATAAAACTGAGGGGTTGCAATAAGAGTTTAGAAGAGAGATTTGCACTTACTCGTTCCTTTCATATACTTTCTCAATTTTTCTTTAGTAAATAGTTTCTTGCTATTTTTGGGACTTTTCTTTATACTTATTGTGAGTAAATGAGTTGATTGTTTATTGTTACCTCTTTGACATTATGTAATGGAAGATGACCTCAATACACGATTGCAAGTTTGATGTCAGCTTTCAATTAGACGACACTGTATAAAATGAAACAGGGAGAGAAAAAAACAGCCACTACTGAGTTTCTTGCCAGTCCTTCCCAGTACAAGATCTCCCTGTAGGTTTGCGAACCGACGGCGTAGTTTTAACACGACTGCGCAAGGCAAGAGCGCGAAGCACGACGCGCAGACAGGGTATAGTGTTTAACAGTCTATATATGTATGTATGTTCCTTTGTGGCACACTAGAGACCAAACGCGTGAACCGATTTTGATGATTTATACATCAATCGATTCGTCTTAATCATGGGAGTGCTACTAAAGATATGATAATAATCAAAAATCAATATGGAGACAACTGGGCGCCATATTGTGAGAAAGAAAAAAAAATAAGTTGCCGAAATATGTCGAGTGGGGTATCATTGTCTAGATAATCAAAAATCATATTTAGGTCCTTTACACCATTTTTCATTTTATATAATGATTGTTTAGGATCTACAACGATTTAAAATTGTATTTTAACGACGCGCTTTTAATTTCAATTTTACGTTTGTATGGATCTTGTTACTCTTTCACTCAAATAATACCCAATGGATTTTAATAAAACTAACCAATTATATAGCTTGTACATAAAATATAATAATATGTGTCACGTGAGATGGAAAAATATTTTCCATCTGCGAGCCATTTTGACCTGCACTGCAAAAACAACAAAAGATAAATGAATATAAAATGTATGGTGGAATTGTATCTCTTATATAATTCTACAAAAAAGTCCGGGACGCATATAACTATTTTTAATGCGTGAGCCATTATAGCTAAAATTGTGAATCAAAAATGAAATATTATTCGAAATAAATTTCCAAAATGAACATATCGTATAAACAAATTATTTTTTATCAAAACAAATACTTATATCGCTTTTGATATTTAAAGACGATAAAATTTCCCTTTTACTCTGTGTAATTTTGACAAATATTTAAAAAGTTACAACGATAACAAAGTGATAGCGCGGTGTACTATGCAGGAGTACGAGTATATTGTGGGAATGGTAGGAAAAGTGATGAATTTTGGTGTTTATAAACATAGATAAAACCTAGGAAGAAAAGAAAAAAAAATGGGCTACTGACAGTATCTAATCCTATGCGAAGTATTTACAGTAAAACTACGATAATGTTCCTTCTTATTAAATTATGAAAAATAAATTATGATAATAGGTGTTTATAATTTTTGAAATTTAATGAAAACTCAGAATTAACCGATTTTCAAAGGTTATTTTAACGATATTACTTCATGTTACTAAAGGGTTACTGAACATAATGAGAAATAACCTATTATTCGCTAGTTGGTATATACCTAATAGTATTTATGAATCAGCTCGCGATGATGTTGGTTTTGTAATTATAAACAATAATTCTGCAAAATTCGAAGCAAATAATTTTATAGGTAAATCACCCCTCCCATCACCCTACTCCTATAAATATTTCGATAATGTAGCTTAGAACAAACGTCCCATCTATTTCTATAGGGAAATTCATCGTAATTATTGATTTAGCTATTAGGGCATGGAAGCGTAAAAAACAAACTCACTTTCGCATCTATAATATCATATTATGCTAGTACAATACTTATGACCTGACTATGTATATATCTATGGTATGATATGTAAATACGGTAAAACTTAAAACTAACTTATGAAATATGACCATACCCAGTATAGGGGTAGAGAAACACAATAAATAAAAAAAATCTTAAAAACTAGATAAAATTTCACCGATGCAGGCGATGGAGAGAGCAGGGTGTCCTTCACCCTTCAGTGATTTCCGCTTTCGAAATTGTTCAGTAGTTTTTTTTTTGTGTTGGGTTAGGTTGGTTTTTTTTTCTATAGCGGTATCCCCGATTTGTGTCAGGTCTTTATTTTCTTTTTTGTTTTGTTTGTTACTATTTTTAGAGTTTTTAAGTCATGCTTGCTCTTTTGCATTTGTGCTCTTTCTTTTGCACTTTCTTTCTTTTTTATTCTTTACATTAATCTTATTTGCTAATACATGTTTGCTTTTTGTTTTGTAATTACATTTTAATATATTTAACTAATTTACACACACTGATTTATTATTTCTAACACATTCTTAATTATCCATTACAATATTTTATTATCTTTTTACATTTTGCCTTATACATATTTTAAATTTTCCATTTTCTATTTTACATTGTTCCCTTTTCGGGTTCTTATTATTTCTATATCTTTTTTGGCTTTCTATAATACATATTGACAGTGTATATATTATAGGTAATTTACCTATGTTAATCGTCTTTATTTCTTTCTATGACTCTTCTTACTATACTCTTGCTAAATTTAATAAATATTTCCCTATCTTTGTTTTCTACCATAATTTCCCTTAGGTTTTCCTTTCTAAGTTCTGTGTGTAGTGCTGTTTGTGCGTCGTGTCTTTCTCTGTTGTAAAGGGGGCATTCTAAGAGGACGTGAAAAATGTCCTCTTGGGTGTCTGGGTCACATACGCATCTCGGGGTGTCCTTCTTTTTGAACCTATGGAGGTAGGCGGAGAAACCTCCATGCCCGGTGAAGATCTGTGCAGCTATTCTAGCCATTTCTATCTTTCTTACCACACCGAAGGCACTCTCCCCGCAAGGAAAGAATGCCTTCGTTGTGGCCGCCGTGTTTTCGCTCCTATACCTGCTGTCCCATTTTGCTTTCGTCACTGCGCGTACATGTCGCTAAGAGATGGGACAGCAGTCATAGTGCGATTTGCACTTCAACCCGAGGGCCGCTCCCTTCGCCAGCTGATCCGCTCTCTCGTTTCCGATCACCCCGACGTGGGCCCTGATCCAAAACAGGGACACGGTTTGTCCGTTGTCCCTGAGTTGGACCAGGTTGCCCTGAATCGCCTTGGTGATCGGATTCGAGGAGTCTGGATCAGTTAGCGATTGGAGAGAGGACCTCGAGTCGCTGAGCACGGCGGCTTCCTTCCATCCCTTCCCTAATACGCACTCCATGGCTTGGAGGATAGCATACAGCTCAGCTTGGAAGACTGTACAGTATGGCTCCAGCTTAAACTTTCGGGAAAGGACTTCTGCCTGCCCTTTCCAACAGGTCAGGGTGGCTCCCACTTTTCCCTCCAGTTTGCTGCTATCTGTATAGATCTTCACAAAACCTTCTGCCAGTTTGCTATCCTCCTCCTCGTTCTCCAGATATTCAAAACCTATCATTCTGCTGCTACCGGGGTGGTCCGATTCCATGAAGGGCACCCTTTCCCTCGCTTCGCCTCATAAAGCTGGGATGCTTCATGGACCCTTAGGTCCAGCGGAAGCAGCCCCGACAATATTAAGGCGGAGTTGAGCGACACCGTCTTGTAGCATTTTGCAATCTTCTGCGCGAACCCCCTCTGTACAACTGAGAATTTCTTTTTTGTAATTATCTTGTCAGCTTCCTTTTGCCAGACGCTCGCGGCGTAAAGGATGACCGGTTCTATCACTGCAATATAAATAGTTCTTATTATTTCCGGTTGGAGACCCCAAGTCGTTTTGGCTGCTTTTTGTATGCCTTTATATATGTTTATGGCTTTTCCGCATACGTATTTTATATGCTCATTGAACGTTAACTTACAATCTATTTTTAGGCCAAGAATTTTTATTTCGTTTACTATTTCTATTTGGACCCCCCCCCCCCCCCCATGGTCAGTACCGGCGCGTCGAATTTAAGCTTTTTGGTGATGACCATGGCTTTGGTTTTATGCGCCGCAAAGTTCAGCTTATTCGACGCGCCCCATCTCCTGACCAGGGATAGTCCTACATTGGCCTTTTCTTCTACTGACTTTGAGTCTCCACCATCCACTACTAATATGATATCATCCGCGAATGCCTGGCAATAAATGTTGGCGTCGGTGAGCTCGTTTAGGAGAGGGTCCAGCAAGATGTTCCAAAATAAGGGGCCCCCTATGGACCCCTGTACGCAACCCTTGTTAGTGGGTTTGCTGAACTCCTCTTCCGCGTATCTCACCGTCACCATTCTGTTATCTAGGTAGCTGCTTACTAAAGGACAATGGCGAAATATTTGTTGAAGTAAATCTTTAGCGTCTATAGATGTCATTATCAGAAATGTTAATAAAATAATCTCAAAAGATTTATTAAACAATTGAGGAGGGTTGTCTAAGTCTGGATTTAAACACTTAAAAAAGAGAAACACTATTCTTGGCACTAGGCTTGGCTTCATGGTTTTTGAGCCATTTATTTTAAGTGCTTTTAGTGATGAAATCAACTTTAAATATGTTGTTCGTATGTTTTGCATAGCTTTACGCTTAAACTGTATTTAATTATCTATCAAAAATATCGGGAAACATTATTTTTCTATATTATACTGAAACCATAATGAATAATCTCCACAATACAAAAAGAGTATGGCGCCAATTCTAACGCAAAAAACTATAACTGTCACTGTCATGCTTGTCATCGAATTGTTGTTGTTGTTGTTGTGATTGTTATCATTATCGTTGCTTATGCATAAGTGTATGTGTTGCAAAGATTTAAATCGGCGTATTGTGTTTTTTTTGAGATTTGTTTTTTTTATGTGACGTGGACTGCATTTGGACTTTCGTAATCTTTCCTGCGACTGTTGAGTAGTGCTTGCCTAAAACTTCCGAATCTGATATTTCGAACGATTTCTTGCTGTGGATTTTGGGCACGATTCTGTCCCATACTGCGGATTTTATTTCATTGTATCTACTATCTACGATATTGTGATCAAAGATGTGAAATAAAAAATATATAAAAAGTGTTTCATATTTAATTAATATCCAATTAGTACACTATTAGAAATCTTTTTTTATACTTTATTATTGCTGTGGGCCTTTTCATATTGTTAAGTACTTCTTGCAACACAGACATTGTATTGGAACTCAATAACCCTTGTCTGTTAAGTATTATTAAGTATTTTGACGCGGATGGTCAGTACCTACGTCCAGTGACATACATACATACATACATTATAAAATACATTTTTTTGTCACTAATCTACAGGACTGGTATACTTCTATAGTTTCGTTCCACGTATTTTTTTATTTTGATATAAAAATACTCTTGAAATTACTTTTATAATTCGTTTTTATATTACTTGGTATGACATAACCTCCAAAACTTCAAAGTAGAATATCTATAAATCCAGACTTCCTATAATAAAAGAAATAAGACGAATCAAATCTAGAACCTAAACTCTATCATTTAATATGCAATTCATATATAGACGCAAAAAAATTTTTCAACAAAAATTTGTATGGGAGTTCGCCATTGTCCTTTCTTAAGTTGATTGGACAATTCATATTTTTTAATTGGCAGTGGATTCGCGGCCACCACGCATTGTCGAAGGCCCCCTCTATGTCCAGCGAGATCAGGGCCAATTCTCAATTCTCTTCTCCACCAATTTGCCTCTGATTCGCCGGACCATATCAAAGAGGGAGTCCTCCGTACCGCGCTGCGGCATGAACCCGTACTGCCTCGGGTTTAGTTTTGGCAGTATGTGCCACTTCAATCTACGCACTAACATTTTTTCTAATATCTTACCTAGAACTGGCAGCAAACCTATTGGCTTATATGACTTGGGCTCCTGATAGTCGTCTTTGCTGGGTTTCCTTAACATGATAACTGTTGCTTTTTTCCATGCTTTTGGGAAGTGGGCCAGGGCTAGGCACTTATTGAACATCGCGAGAGCTACTTCGCTATCTGCTTTAACAGTCGCCTGTGTTCTGGTTCTGCCTATCACCCTGTATATGCCTTCCCACATGGTTTCCCGGTCTTGTTTTTGACAGAACTCCTTCCAACTCTTTACCCTGGCTATATTCATCTCTCTATCATACTTCTCTTTTGCGTCCATGTATTGCTCGACCACCCATGTTTTCCGACTTGGTGCTGCCCATTTTATTCTCTTTTTCATTCTATTCTTTTCTTTCTTCATCTTTTCTAACTCGTCGGACCACCACACAATCTTGATTTTATTATTTACCTTTTTTGGCCTAATATGTTTTGTACAATTTTGTTCCATTGTTTTAGTATATGTATCTATTAAGCTTTCTAATTTTTCTATTTCATTTATATTGTCTATTTCGGTTTTATTAATATTATTTTCTCTAAATAGTTTTTGGATGTCTTTTCGATACTCTATCCAATTTGTTTTTTGGGTGTTGTATTTTCTTGTTGTGTTTGTATTATTGATGTTTTCTAGTCTAATTTAAGGTACGATTGTATTATGGTCCGACGTTGTTATATCATCCCTCACCTTCCACTCCAGCACCTTGTCCAGCATGTCGGTCGAGCAGAACGTTACATCCACACTGCTCTTATATTCCTTTCCTCTTCGCCATGTCTGGAAGGTAGGTCTGTCGCCTTCATTTAATATATGGAATCAAAAGTCATTTATCGTTCCTAACATCTCCTCTCCCCTATCATCGCTTCTTACACTCCCCCACCATTCGCTCCACGCATTGGCGTCTCCTCCTATCAAGATTTTATTTGTTCCTAATTTTCGTATGGCGCGTTTTATCTGAACCATATACGGGCCGATATCTTTGTCCGGCTCGAAATAGTAAGAGATCACACCGAGTTCCCATTCTTGCGTTAATATTTTTATTACCGCTATGTTGTTTGTTGTGAGGTCGGGATATTGTTCGATTTTAATGTCTAAGTTAAATATGGCTATCGCCGCTTTATTTGTTTTCCCGACCTCTGGTGCTGCCAGGAGCAGCTCGCTTGTGGCGTTTCTGCTCCTTTGGAGGTTTGCCTGGAGGACGCCATATGGCTCATCTCCCTCTCATCTCCCTCTCTAGTCCTGTCTGTGACCACCTTAGCAATACGCTATTCTCGATCTTGCTATTTTTTCCCACATTTGTGTTTGTGGGCAATCTGGGCTGAAGGTATTGTGTTGTCTTCCCTTGCTTTCTGATTTTTTGCAGTTTATGCAATCAGGGGCACTACTCTTGTTGGGGCACGCTGCGAACAGGTGGTCGCCCCCGCAGTGGCAGCAGCTGTCCGATGGCTCCTGGCAGACCCGCTTGATATGGCCGAAGCCCAAGCAGCGGGAGCATCGGATAATCGGGGACTGATCCTCTACACGGGATAAACCCCACTGCAGTTGGATAGCCACCGCTTCTGTCAACTGCTGCCACACTACGGGTGCCACCTTTAGGACCACATGGGCCACATGTGGATTCCTAGTCCTTTTTTCATATATTGCCTCTATTTGCAGTTCTACTTTTTTTTTTTTTTTTTTTTTTCTGCCCCATTTTGTTGATGTGCCTCCTTATCGCCTCTTCTACCTGCTCTTTTTTCTTTTCTCCCATTACATGTTTTACTATTATTAGCGGGTTTTTATTTATAGCTGTTTCAATTTTTAGGCTTTTATTCTTTTCTAGCCTTTCCTTCAGTTTCCTAGCTTCCTCCTTTTTCGCACATCCTATTACCACTTTTTGCCCCCTTACTTTCTTTACTCTTCTCACCTCGTTCCACTCCCCGTCACCGTCGACCGACTTTCTGACCTGCTCAAATACTTGCTCACTTGTCAGCTTTTCGTCGGTCGACGCGACTATTATGGAGTGCAACGAGGTGGGAGTCATCCTTGCTTCCTGTGCGTACGTTTCCTTTCTTACTTCACCTATCGCCTCACTATTTCCCTTATGTTCGTTCCTTTTTCTAAGTCTGTTTTTTTTTTTTTTTATGTATGATGTAGGGCACATGTCGTAACTTGGGGCCGTTTTCTTGTGGGCGGCTTCTTTGGCCAGCTGGTCTGCTCTTTCGTTGCCCTCTGTTCCGACATGTGCTCTTATCCAGTAAAGTTTGATGTTTTTATTATTACTTAGCTCTTTTGGTTAAGTTGGGTTGGGTTGGGTTTTTTTTTTTTTTTTTTTCTCCACAGACTCGAGGTCCGTGCCTTTGGCTGTTTGTTCTTTTTTAAGATTGATTGTATAGTTATTGCTCCACTTTTTAATTTTTTTTTGCGCTTGCTCTTTTGCGCCTCTTATTCTTTTTAAATAAAATCTACATGCAACATGCTTATAAATTTACAGTCTTGGTTACCTTACTATCTAGGGTGCACTATTTTCTATTTTAAAGGAGGATGTTTCGACCTGTCCCATTCCATCCCGCGATAGGCGTAGCTGGGATGGGGCAGGTCGATACTTAAGGGGGGGGATAGGGGCTGGGGAGGGATGGTTGGTGGGTTGGTCCCTGGAGTTAACGCTTCCGCGCCTCCAGGGAAGGTGGGTAGGGGGGGGGTGGGGGTGGTTTGGGTGGGGGGAGGCTCTGGAGTTAACGCTTTCGCGCCTCCAGAGCGTTTAATAATTACTACGGTGTGTTGGTTTATTAGTGCTTATGCTTATAAATACTTAATACTAACGTGCAATGTTTTTAGCTGTTTTATGGTTCATTTCATTTCTAATTTTGGTGCGGTTTCTATTTTTTGGCTCTATACATTAATTATTTGCAATGGTAGTTTGTGGTTTTGGCGCTCCGTTGGCGGTCCATGGCAATAATGGTCTTGAGGCCACTATTGCCTGGACCGTCTACGGGGCTTCTGGTCATCCGCCAGACCCGGTGCATTGTCAGCGCTAGCTGTTGCTAGCGCCGCAAGCGGGGTACTGGCGGTTAACAATATTTTTCAGTTTGTTGGTCTGTTACATTTTTTAAAAGGTGCTTAGTGGTATAGTTCAGACTAACTAGGTTAAAGTATAATTTTGTGCATTTAGTTAAGCAAAAATATAATTAAAACATAATAAAATCATAATAAATTCAATATAATTCAGTACGATCCGCCGCCAAGCTTGTTGTGTGACCTTAGGAGTATAATTGAGTTGCATCCCAACTCTTGTGCTCCGTCGGTGGTCCATGGCAATAACGGTCTTACGACCCCTATTGCCTGGAGGTTGGGTTGGGTTAGGTTAGGTTAGGTTAGGTTAGGTTAGGTTAGGTTTCCGCCCTCTTTGTTAGGGGTGATATCCTCTCGGAGTGGGTGATCACGTCAGGCCTGGTGGTGTTAAACCGGGGAACAGCCTTAACTTGTGTGAGGAGGAGAGGAGGTTCTATCGTCGATATCACCTTCGCGACTCCCACCCTAGCCTCACGCGTCGAAGGGTGGCAAGTCCAGAGCAACCAGGAGACCCTGTCAGACCATAAATATATCTCCTTCAGAGTATCTCCTACTCTATCTGGGACCCAGGCTCCCCGGCATCACGGGCAAGCAGCTCGATTCCCAAGATGGGCACTAACGCACTTAGACGTAGATATGGTCGGAGAAGCTGCACTAGTGCAAAGCTGGTGCACTCCGCCCTCGATAAGCGATAGAATCGTCGACGAGCAGGTGGCTCACTTTAGCAAATCGATGGCAGCGGTGTGCGATGCTTCTATGCCTCGCGCAGGAACACGTAGGCCTAACAAGAAGCAGGTTTATTGGTGGTCAGCTGAGATTGCTGCCCTTCGTGATACCAGTAACAGAGCCAGGCGGGCCCACAAACGATGCCGAAGACGTAGGCATACGGAGGAGGAGGAAGAGCATCTCTACGCCACCTATAAACAAGCCAAAAAAGATCTCCAGGTAGCCATTTCCCGTGCGAAGGTGGAAGCCAGGAAAGAGTTTCTGGAAGAACTGGATGGAAATCCGTGGGGGCGTCCGTATAGAATGGTACGCAATAAACTTAAGCACGGAGCGCCTCCGACGGAAGACTTTGAACCTGAGCTCTTAAACAGAGTCGTTTCAGGCTTGTTCCCGAGTCGAGTTGAGTTTATCCCGCCCGCTATGACACCGCTATCGGTCGAACAAGGTCACGCAGATAACGCACCTTTGATTACGGAGGCAGAGTTTGATTCAGCCGTCGATCGGCTCCGAGTCAAAAACAAAGCTCCCGGCCCCGATGGAGTGCCCGGTCGGGTTCTTGTTTTGGCCTTAAAGCATCTTGGAGTGCGACTGCGTGACCTTTTCGATTCTTGCCTACGCTCAAGAACCTTCCCAAGCCGTTGGAAGAGTGGCAGATTATGCCTTTTGCGCAAAGAGGGTCGTCCTCAAGATTCGCCGGCGGCTTATAGACCCATCGTACTGCTGGATGAGGCGGGCAAGCTTTTTGAGCGTGTGCTCGCAGCCCGCATCATCCAGCACCTCGAGACAGTAGGACCGGATCTGTCCAAACATCAATACGGATTCCGCACTGGACGGTCCACAATAGACGCCTGTCTTGAACTAAAAAGGCTAACCGATGCTGCGGTAGGGCGCGGGGAGAGAGTGTTGGCTGTATCGTTAGATATTGCTAACGCATTTAACACCCTCCCCTTTGCTTGTATTATTGAGGCTATGCGCTTCCACGGCGTGCCAGCCTATCTTACTGCAATCGTGGGAGACTACTTACGGGGGCGCGAAGTCACATTTATAGCGCCTGATGGTAGTCGTGTAGTGCGAGAAGTAAGCTGCGGTGTTCCACAGGGGTCTGTACTCGGTCCGCTCCTGTGGAACCTCGGTTACAACTGGGTTTTACGAGGTGAAATGATGCCCCAAACGAGTATCATCTGCTATGCTGATGATACTCTCGTAGTTGCATGGGGCAGTGATTTTAAAGAAGCGACCCGTAGAGCCAGCGTCGCGACAACACTTGTTGTTGGGCGGATCAGGCTGCTGGGTCTAGAAGTGGCTCTAACCAAAACTGAGGCCATGTTCTTTTACGGCCGCTGCAGGCGGCCACCCGCAGATTCTGCCGTTCTGATAGACGGAGTAAGAGTGCATGTGGGGTCCAAAATGAAATATCTGGGCCTCACTTTAGATAGTAAATGGTTGTTTACGGACCATTTTCGCCAGTTGGGACCAAAAGTCACAGGTGCTGCGATGGCTCTTAGCCGGCTGCTGCCGAACCTAGGGGGTCCCGATACCACGTGCCGGCGACTCTATGCGGGCGTTCTCAAAAGCATGGCACTCTACGGTGCACCAGTTTGGAGACATGCCCTCAATCGGCAAAACAAAACCTTGCTGCGTAGACCACAGCGAATAATTGCGGTGAGGGCCATCCGTGGATACCGAACGGTGTCCTTCGGAGCAGCGTGTTTATTAGCAGGGTTCCCGCCTTGGGAACTAGAAGCTGAAGTTCTTGCAGCAGCCCACGACTGCAGATCACAAGCTAGATCCCGAGGAGAGCGACCTACTCTAGAAGAGGTCAGAGCCACTAGGCGTTCAGCGCAGGAGGTCCTCATGGCGAAATGGGCAGAAGGCCTGGAGAGCCCAGAATATGGCGCCCAGACTATTGAAGCCGTACGCCCCGTTCTAACGCAATGGGTTGGCAGGCGGCACGGCTCTCTCACCTTTAGGCTGGCACAGGTGCTGACGGGACATGGTTGCTTCGGCAAATACCTGTGCCGCATTGGCAGGGAGGCGACTCAGCGATGCCACGAGTGCGGGGCGGCAGAAGACTCAGCGCAGCATACCCTGGAGGTGTGCGCAGCCTGGAGCCAGCAGCGCAGTGCTCTTACTGCGGAAGTGGGAACGGACCTCTCCCTGCCCAGCATAGTCAAGGCTATGCTGGGCAGCGACAGGTCCTGGGAAGCCGTGGCCTCCTTTTGCGAAGAAGTTATTTCGCAGAAAGAGGCCATGGAGCGGATCCGCGAGAATGATATCCTGGCGGATCAACTCAGGCGCAGACGATTAGGGGGAAGGCGACGGCGATACGCCCATCTCCTACCTCCTTAACGTAGCCAGCGGGCGCAGACAGGGTAGTTTGCGCTCGCATTGCACGGCATCGTTCGTCTGGGAGGGACGCCCCGAGTGTGCGGGGGCATCCCTCCACACGTGAGGAAGCCCGGCGTAAGCCGGGCCCCGCCGAGACGGTGTGGTGAAGTCCCATACAAGGATCTCACGCCGTCATATTCGGCAGAGCGGGCACACCCCAGTGTTTTAGTGGGTATGCCCGCGGGCGCTCACCTGGCCATAAGGTTAGGTTAGGTTTCGCCGCACTGCGTTCTTTGCGCAACGGCGAAAAAAGAGGCAAACCATCCAGTCGGCAGCAGAGCCTGCAATGCTTCGCCGCCCGCGAAACAAAAAGGGCCAAAGAAGAAAACCTCACCTACTCGCCAGGCACTAGCCACGGTCGAGGAGGAGATGGAGGTCGAGGCCATCCCGTGATGATGGCTGCCCGGAGAGGAGAGCTTGGAGGACAAGGGTTCAGTCCATGTCCACCTTGCTTTGAGAGCCGGGCGGCGGTAGGAGGGACTACCGTCGCTCGTTTAGGGCTTTCGTGGTGTTCGGGCGCGTCAATGTTCCGGCGCGCCCTCGCCGAGGGAGGGAGCTTCAGCTCCTTTAAAGAGGGGTCCGTAAGGACATCGTAGGGCGGGGCCGTGGTAGAAATTGGCAAAGCCAGACCTCACGGTTTTACTCGCCCATATGCGTGCGTGACGGAACATCTTGGGGTTTTAGCCGGTAGGAGTCCGGCATAACCCCCCGTCTCCCTCTCGGCGGGGGGTATCCATGATGGATTTCCCCAAGTAAAAAAAAAAAAAAAAAAAAAAAAAAGGTTAGGTTAGGTTAGGTTTTTTTTTTTTTTTTTTTTTTTTATAAAAGCACCCGCCATCGCGGTGTTAATTGCTTTTTCTGCGGACTCGAGGTCCGCACCTTTGTTAGTGTGGGTATTTTTATTTGTTTAGGTATTCGCTCCATGTTACATAAAATTCTTAAAAGCTAAAAAACAAAAAATATTAAAATCGTGATCATCCAATAACAATAAAAATAAAAATAAAACAATATGAAAACAAAACAGAACAAAAACAAATACAAAACGAAAAAAAAAAAAAAAAGAACGCATCTTTGTGGAATTTCATGCAGTTTAATTATGGTAAGATTGATGATAAAGCTGCTGTACAATATTAAAATCTATTCTGGTGTAGTGTGTTCTGTCGGTGGTCCAAGGCTATAGCTCCCTTAGCTATTGCCTGGACCGTCGACAGGACTTTTGGTTGTTCCACCGGCCCGGTGCATTGACAATGCTAGCCATGGCTAGCATTGCAAGCGTGGTACCGGTGGATTCTTAGTTTATTCGTCATATTCAGTATGGAGTTTAGCTTTTTAATCCACATCAATGCTTAAATTAACTTAAAATGGATATCTAAAGTAAAATCATAGTAAAATTATAAAACAGAACAAAAACAAAAAACAAAACAAAACAAAAGAACGCATCTTTGTGTAATTTCATGCAGTTTAATTATGGTAAGATTGATGATAAAGCTGCTGTAAATATTAAAATCTATTCTGGTGTAGTGTGTTCTGTCGGTGGTCCAAGGCTATAGCTCCCTTAGGGTGCTATTGCCTGGACCGTCGACAGGACTTTTGGTTGTTCCACCGGCCCGGTGCATTGACAATGCTAGCCATGGCTAGCATTGCAAGCGTGGTACCGGTGGATTCTTAGTTTATTCGTCATATTCAGTATGGAGTTTAGCTTTTTAATCCACATCAATGCTTAAATTAACTTAAAAATGGATATCTAAAGTAAAATCATAGTAAAAATATAAAACAGAACAAAAACAAAAAACAAAACAAAACAAAAGAACGCATCTTTGTGGAATTTCATGCAGTTTAATTATGGTAAGATTGATGATAAAGCTGCTGTACAATATTAAAATCTATTCTGGTGTAGTGTGTTCTGTCGGTGGTCCAAGGCTATAGCTCCCTTAGGGTGCTATTGCCTGGACCGTCGACAGGACTTTTGGTTGTTCCACCGGCCCGGTGCATTGACAATGCTAGCCATGGCTAGCATTGCAAGCGTGGTACCGGTGGATTCTTAGTTTATTCGTCATATTCAGTATGGAGTTTAGCTTTTTAATCCACATCAATGCTTAAATTAACTTAAAAATGGATATCTAAAGTAAAATCATAGTAATAATATAAAACAGTATAAAACTAATTTTCTTAATCTTATGATGGCATCTTGGATTTCGCAGTACTTTATTGATGGTAATGATGTAATATTAGTCTAGTCCGGTTTTTTATCTACTAATCCTCTCTGATCCTTACTTAGCTCTGTCTCGTCCGGGTTATCGTAGTCATGTCCTGGTTTTTTGAGGATAAGGGAGTCCCTCACCGCGATGTCTCCGTTCCTCATCGCTTCTTTGAGGTTGTACTCCCTTATCCTGCCGTCTGTGGCCCTCTCTACACTGATAATAAGGCGCGCGATCGTGTCGCCTTCTACCGTATCAGTGTAGTAGACACAGGATCTTTTGTGTCTGGTGAGGGCTACGACAGCGTGAGGCACACTCCGTGTAAGTGTAGTGCTCAGCTGCTTCGTACACACCACAATGACGTCCTGGTACGTTAGCCCCTGCGCCTCATGGATTGTCAGGGTTTGAGATCCCGAAGACGTACCGTAGCCCCGACCGAGAAGTTTCTTTTTCTCGGCCTGAGAGTGGGCCAGGTATAAGGTGTTATCCTTCTTCGGGATCTCAACTCCTGAGTATCCTCTTATCGCGAGGGAACGGACCAGGTCGCTGGAAGAGTATATGCCTCCATACACCTCTCTGAGCGCATATGCTACATCCAGCGGATTCCGGTGTGTACAGAGCAGCTGGGTTGGTGTGGTGTGTAGTGCTTGTGTTGGTGTAGTGTAATGTAAGGGGAACAAGTTGTTGCGGTCGATATAGGGCAGTTGGTTTATGTCTCCGATTATGAGGACCTCCTTGACACGCGTGAGCTGGACGGCCATCACTATCGCCCCGAAGTGGTTCATGAGGGCCTCGTCCACCAGAAGGCGGTTATACGAGGTCCCCTCGCCCACTCCGTTGGCTAATAGTGACGCCATAGATCGTACCACAGCTCTGGCCAGGTGTTTGCCAACGCGTGCCCCTATCCTCGTCCTCAAATCTTTGACCGCCTCGATGGTGTTGGTGATCACAAGATCTGTGTCCGGCCGAAACTGCCCAAGGATCCATGTGGTCTTCCCGCAGCCTGCAGATCCGCAGTCGCTCCAAGTCCACGGGGCTTGATCCCGATGACAGGGCTCCTAAGATGGCTTCCGCCTTCTCCAGAACCCTGTCCTCGAGCATTATCCTCGTGCACTCGGCTACAACGACTACGGATCCCACGGATGGCGCGTGGAAGACGATCCTGTTGCTCGCCGATGTATCGCGCCCCACAAATCCAACCCCCCCGCAGTATGCTGACATGTACGACCCCGACATTTCGCCGTGCAGAACACGGCCACTGTCGTTGTCGCAAATGGCAGCCCCTGTTTCCTCCAGTTTCGCTCGCAGCCATCCCAAGTTGCCACTCTCGTAGGTTTGGAGGATGGACTTACATTCATCCTCTTTCACCTTCCGAGTGGCCCTTGTTATGGCTGCGAACTCCCTGAGGGAGTTGGACATGCGGCCGGCGCGATCCCCGGCGGGCCCATATGTGGGAGCCTCGACCAGACCCATATCGGCCTTGGTACGCGCAGATGGTGTTCGCGCTGTACCAGATGTTGATGGGCCTGCGATCACCAATGAGGCTTGCCTTGTCGACTGTTCCCCTGTGTGTGTGGTGGTGTGTGTAGTAGTGTGTGTATGTGTTTGTTTGTAAGGGGAAAGCGCGCTTCAAGATGGCGGAGATTAGGGGATGATGGTGTTTCCCCTTTTTCTCCGCCCTCCCCCGCTGTGCCAAGACCAACGCATGATCCGCGTCCACTTTCCGCTGGAGTTTCTCCGAGCCGCTGCTCGGGGTGACTCCAGCGGTTTCCCCAGTTAGATCAGCGACGACGGCGGTCTGCCGGCTACGGGGCACCAGATGACTGAGGTCCTGGCCTCGGTCCTCGTAGACCACGATTTCGTGGATCCTCGAGGCGGCCAGGGCCCCTAAGTGGTCCTCCACTTTGCCCTTTTCGTAGCCAACAACCATGGCGTCGACGCTGATCTTCCTGGGGGCGGACGCTTCAGACGCGGGCTCGTTCTCCATCGCCGACAGGACCTTACCCACCAAACTAAACCCGGTGGTGGCTCTCCCGAGGTCGATATAGTATAGTAGTCGAATAGCGCGATGACCTTGTTGGCCTTCCGCACTATTCGACATCGTTCACCGAGCACTTCCACCAGGTACTCGCAAAACACCGCTGAGAACACACGAAAAATTATTTCGCTCCTCTTTTAAAAATTCTTTAAAGTGGTAAATCCAGTAGCAATTGTCAAGTGCGATACACCGTAACGTGCGGAGCGACGAGACCTACCCGTCGGTGAAGGTCCCAGCAAAATCAGTGCAGTGGTCGAAAAGTTATTAACCAAAAAGTGTAAAGTGCACGTGGTAAAAGTCGAAAAATCGAGTGTTTTTCATCTGTGGTTTCTACACCACAAGGAGTTTCGCCCGGTGCGAGGCGTCGTCTGACGCGCAAGGGCGCGCCCGATCTTTTGGGAGTACGACCGGGAGGACAGCGAGAGGGACTACGGCGTTATTCTCCAAAAAGAGAGTAACCTAAAAACACGTGGTCCCACTTCTGGACAGACCCGGGAAATTCCGAAGGCGCGGGAAGACGGAGGACCTCGCGGCGAACCCACCAACACCTCGAAATCGGAAATCGGCCACGAGATCGTCGAGATAAGTCGTTTTTAAGTAAAGAAAAACTTTTGGGACAGGATATCTCCCTTTTTTGCCAAGGGAGACGCACCTTTTCCAAAGCTGCGAGGGTAGAAGCCATAAACATCTACACACATACAAAAAAGCTCCCCTCAAAACCCAGTGCATCGGGAGGTATCCTGACCCAAAGTTTAGGGTAGATTTTTCCCCCCCGGTTATCTCGGAGATCATTAGCTGCAGAGACCCAGATTTTTGTGAATGAGTGAGGGCCTTCACAAACTCTCGCTCCCCACGTCTATTTGATTTTTATTTTTTGTATTTTTATAGTTAGTAAGGTTTTTTCACATATTCTGCTCCTATACGGGGTAGAATATTAGTTTTTAAGTTTTTTCTGTGTGTCATACTTTTTAGATATAGTAAATCACCCCATACAAAGCCAAACTAGAAGGCGCTAGCGGCAAAAACGCAAGTTTACCTTTCGGCGGCCATTTTGTTTTCACAGGGTAAAATCTTAAAAGTGCCGTAACTTGCCAAATTCTGCACCTACGGCTGCGCGGTTTTCACAGTTGGGGATCGCTTACCATCATCTAAAGGCCCCCATACCCCAAATCACCAGGGGAACATCTACCCCCCAAACCTGAAATTGGGTACCTCAGAGGGTAGATAAATACCAGCCCAATACACAGCAGAAAACCCCGTCTCGCTACGACCAGTATCTCCGGAGATATAAATTTTTAAAACTTTGGCCGCCATCTTGGTCGGCCATTTTGTTTTTAGTTTTCGGCCCATAACTCCGGAACTACTGGTCGTAGAAACCCCATTTTTGGGGTTCCAAGATCCAAGCGCACTTGCCCAGGCCGCCGAGGGGTGAAATCCCACTTTCGGGGGAAGAGAATTCCACCTCGTCTTTTCCCGCTCCGCGCGACAGGGCTCGTCGAGCCGATTCAGGGAAACCCAAACAGTGGGTTTCTAGCGCCAATAACACCGGAGGGACAGCTTTCCAAAGTTCCGTCCGCCATCTTGGTTCGCCATCTTGGAAAACTTTGGAGAGCTGCCACACCCGAACTATTGGAGCTGGGAGCCCCGAGTTTTCGCCCTTAGTCATCCCCCGGCCCCCTTTACCATCTAGGCAGGGTAGAAATACCCTACCTCTACCCCGGGAAAATTTTTCGAAAAGTCTTCGACGCACTACCCCTGGTTAGGTTAGGTTAGGTTAGGTTAGGTTAGGTTAGGTTAGGTTAGGTTTAATGGTGTGCGTATACCCGTCAGTGCGCAAATGCGGTATCTCGGCCTTACCTTAGAGTCGCGGTGGAACTTTACACAGCACTTCACGCGCCTGTGCCCAAAGTTATTATCGACGGCTGGTGCCCTAGCCAGACTCCTCCCAAACCTGGGCGGACCGAGTTCGACCTGCCGACGCCTTTACACAGGGGTTGTACGGTCTATGGCCTTATACGGTGCGCCTGTGTGGGCGGAGGCCCTGTCTATCGAAGCCAAAACCCTTCTGCGAAGACCGCAGAGGGTGCTGGCAAACAGGGTCATACGCGCATACCACACTGTATCGTATGAGGCTGCGTGCGTAATCGCAGGAACCGCCCCCTGGGACCTAGACGCCAAAGCATTGGCACAAGTCTACAGGCTGTCAGCAGAAGTCCGTACAGATGGTTTACGCCCGGCGCCCGAGATAATAGGGCGATGGCGCGAGAGGGCCCAGAGCGCCATAATGCAGAAATGGCTGCAGAGGTTGCAGACTCCCACCGCAGGCCACTGGACAATAACGGGAATCCGGCCTTACCTGGTCGAATGGATGACCCGGCGACACGGCTCCTTATCTTTCCGACTTGTGCAGGTGATGACTGCCCATGGGGCTTTCGGCCACTACCTGCACAGGATCGGAAGAGAGCCGGATACCCGCTGTCATCAGTGCGGGGCTAGTGACGACACGGCGCAACATGCTTTAGAGGCTTGTGGGGCTTTTGACGCTGAACGGCGCCAGCTCGTCGCTGTTGTGGGGCGGGACCTCTCGCTGCCGACTCTGGTGAGAGCTATGGTCGACAGCGCGACGTCCTGGGAGGCGGTCGCCTCCTTCTGCGAGCAGATAATGTTACAGAGGGAGGCCGAGGAAAGGGCTCGAGAGGAGGATCCCTCTGCAGACCCAATCCGCAAGCGAAGAGTCGGGCGACGGAGGCGCCAATATGCCGCTCTCCAACCGCCGAGTCGGGGCGGTGGGTGCTAGAATGGGGCTCTAGCATCCACCATCATCACCATTCCGCCCTGGCGCTGAGGAGTTGCCCATGAGTACTCGATGGGCAACTTCTTTTCCCGTGGAGGCCTGCGAGGTCAAGTACTGTCCGCTGTGCGAACGCCTGCGCTATTGCGCTTTCTCGTGCAGTAGATAATAAGCACATGAAGAGTACAGTAGGTTTTAGTGGGTAATCAGAACCCTGGAGTCCCACATAACCCAGGAACGGCCCCATATCGTTGCTGGGTATGCATAAAGCATTTCCTACTATAAAAAAAAAAAAAAAAAAGGTTAGGTTAGGTTAGGTTAGGTTAGGTTTTTTTTTTTTTTTTTGAAACCTGCTGTTGTGTCAGGTTTCAGCGATTTCCTCTGACATAATCAGAGACTTTTTATATCTGATTTGTGTTTTATAACCTGTTTGTTTATATTTATTTAGGTATTCTGTAAATATTCTTTGTATATGTTATGTCTATTATTTAACTTTTATTTCTGTCGATTGCTGTTTTTACTATTTTAACTATGTATATCAGTAAATCGTTTCTCATGGTTTTGTCTTCTATTATATGTTGTAGTGTGGTTTTGTTTATTTTGTACTTTATTTTTGTTTCCAGGTTCATCCGTTCCAGTCTATGTTTGGGGCATTCTACTATGAGATGGATGGCGGATTCTTCTACTCCAGGTTCGCATATACAGTCCGGGCTGTCTTTTAATTTGAATTTATGTAAATAATGTGCAAATCCACCGTGACCTGTGAACGCCTGGCAGAGTAGGTGACTTGGTTCAATTTGTCTTACTATCTTATATGCCGTGCGGACATCCGGGAAAAAGAGTTTTGTCGTTCCCGCGGTTTCACCTTCGTCATACCTTTGCTGCCAAGCGTAGAGCGACTGTTCCCTAAGTAATCTTTTGATGTGTGAAACTGGACATAGATCATACACTGGTGCTGTTTTCTTATGTGCCGCTTCTTTGGCTAAAGTGTCTGCTCTTTCATTTCCTTCTATGCCTATGTGTGCTTTGATCCATGCCAGTTTCACAGTTTGATTTAGGTGCTCCAATTCTTCTAGATTACTTTTTATTTGAATGACTAACGGGTGTAGTATTTTTGTGTTCTCTAAAGACTCTAAAGCAGATCTAGAGTCACTTAATATTGTTGCTTCTGCGAACTTGTTTTTCTTTATTAATTCCGTGGCCATTAAAATGGCATATAGTTCAGCCTGATACACCGAACAGTAGTCTGCCAATTTATATTTGCCTGTTTTTAGTTCTTTTCCATCCTTCCAGATTGATATTGCTGATCCAACTTTATTTTCAATTTTACTACCGTCTGTAAATATGTGATGTCCTCTTAATTTTGTAAGTATTTCTGGTCTGAATTTCTTAATGATTTCAAAGTTGAAAGAAGTGTTTTTGGAAGGATGGGGTAAATATGCGTGTGATAGACGTATCTCGATTTCTCGACCTGGTAATTCGTCTATACATCTCGATCGTTTTGCGACGTAGATTTCGGCAGCTTCTTTTATGCGTAGATCCAGTGGTAGGAGTCCAGTTAGGATAAGAGCAGAGTTTAGAGATGCTGTTCTATACGTTTTTGCGATTTTTTGTGCTATACCTCTCTGAACAGTGTTTAGATGTTTCCTTGTTTGAATTTTTTCTGCTGCTGGCACCCACACGCTGGCCGCATATAAAATAATTGGCTCGACCACAGCGGTATATATAGACCTTACTATTTCGGGATTCAACCCCCATGTAGTTTTGGCCATTCTTGAAAGTTGCTTATGAATGTTGATGGCTTTTTTGCAGACGTTTCCTACATGAGAGTTGAACGTTAGCTTCGTGTCTATTGTGACTCCTAAGATTTTTATTTCTTCAACCGGAGAAATCGGCTCCCCTTCCATGTGCAGAACAGATAAGTCATACTTCAGCTTTTTAGTAAAAGTCGCAGCGTGGGTTTTTTCAGGTGCGAATTTTAATTTGTTGTTTATTCCCCATTGATGCACGTGTCTGAGGATCCGGTTGGCTTGGTTTTGAATCTCGATTCCGCTGTTGCCTTTGAATATTAACACTATGTCATCAGCAAAAGCTTGAACCTGTGCCCCCATAGTTTCCAGCTCCTCCAGTAGAGGGTTCAATAGTAGGTTCCAAAATGTGGGTCCTCCTATTGAACCCTGTACGCATCCTTTCGCTGTGCTTAATTCGCAACTGTGGTTAGCGTAGTTCAGGCAGATTTTTCTGTTCTCAAAGTAGTTATCTATTACTCTTCTGATGTTTGTGGGACAGCCTTTTTCCTGAAGTCTAAGTTTTATTATAGGCCACCATGCAGCATCGAAAGCTTCTTCAATATCTAGTGATATAATGGTCACTATCTGTTTTTGAGCTATTCCATCATTCACTTGTGTTATCAAGTCAAAAAGAGAGTCTTCCGTGCTTCGCTGCGGTGTGAACCCGTATTGTTTTTTACTCAATTTTGGGAGCACGTAGTATCTTACCCGATTGATAATCAGCTTTTCGTAAATCTTACCTAATACGGGCAATAGTCCTATTGGCCGGAAGGATTTAGGTTGAGTATAGCTTGCTTTCCCTGGTTTACGCAAGTTTATTATAACTGCCTTTTTCCATGCCTTCGGAAAACAGGATAATTCAAGACATTTATTGATTAGAGACAGGTAGATGTCCACGTCTAGTATTATTGCTTTTGTACAAATATCTGCGGTTAGTCCATCTTCTCCTGGAGCCTTTGTGGGTTTAAATGTTTTAAGTACTTGTTTTAATTCTATTGCTGTAAAAGGAGGGTCTATAATGCTGTTTTCGTCTAAATTGTTAATCTCTTGAGCTTTTTTCCTAACGTGTTTATGTATTTCGCTGTCCTCTTCTTCATTGTCTTCCGGAAAGAAAGATTTGGCCATCCATTCTGCTGACTCAGCGGGGCTCAGTACTTTATCTTCCTTTATAAGTAGTTCGTCTTCTTGAAACTTTTTTGCTGATTTTATAATTCTATATATACTCTCCCACATAGACTCTTTTTCTTGCCTACTGCAGAAATTTTTCCAGCTGCTAGTTTGCGCCTTCGCTACTTCCATCAGGTATTTTTCTCTCGCTTCCAAGTAGTCTTTTATTACTAAAGACTTCCTTGATTCGGCTGCGCATCGAATACGTCGCTTTTTGGTGGTCATGTCACTTTTAAGGTCTTGCAGTTCCTCATTCCACCACGGGAGCTGTCCAGCTTTCATTGCTCTTTTTCTTGGTATAGAGGCTTCGCATGCTATCTTAATACAGTCTGTATATTCTTCTATTGTTTGCTCTAATTCATCTTTGCTTTTTATCCTTTCTAATCTTTCTTTACTTAGTGTCTTTCTTGTTATAGCTTTTAAAAATTCTGTATTAAATTTCGACCACTTTGCTTTCTCAGTTTTGTAGATTCTTGTGCTTTTCCTATTTACTATTGTGTTTATACTTCCTATTTCTAAAGTAAATGTGATGGCATTGTGATCGGAACTTGTAATTCCTTTGTCCACTTTCCAGTGTTTAATTTTTGGAATAAGTTGTTCTGTGCATGTCGTCACGTCTACTATGCTTGTGTATGATCTTCCTTCTCTAAATACCTCGAAAGTTGGCTTATCTCCCTCATTAAGAATGTGTAACTGTTTTTCTTCCAGGTACGCTGCCAGTTCTGCTCCACGGTGGTCTTCGACTGCGCTGCCCCACCAAGTGCTCCACGCGTTCACATCGCCTCCTAGCAACACTTCGCATCCATCCAGTTCTCCGAGGATTAGGGTAAGATCTCCAAGGTACGTATCCAGATTTTGATCTGGTTCAAAGTACACCGAAACAAGGGCCACTTTGCAATTGTTTGTTCCTAAAATAATTGTTGTTATATTTTCAGTCTGCAGTTTTGGGTTTATTTCTATGTTTAGGTTATTATTGAAGACTATGATTGCTGATTTTACGGGTTTGATTCTGTTTTGTGTCTTTTGGATGACTCTTGTTCCGGTGTACTTTTTCATTTCGCCTGATGATCCTACATACGGTTCCTGGACAAGTGCAATACAAGCCTTTCTGTTGATCGCTTCGCTTATTAGGTCCTGCGTAGCGATTCTTGCTCTTTGTAGATTGGCTTGTATTACGAGATGCTTCGTGCCTTCTTCTCGATTTATATTAGCATTTGTTACAGTTGAGACAACCTTAGCAATAGGCAATAGCCTGCCGCGCTAATGCATCCCATTTCCTACGGATTGGACATGTATTGTCGAAAGCGTTATGATTTGTTTTTTCCAGCTTGGCTTCTCCGCAGTTTTTGCAACTTGGTTTTTCGTGCTTATTCCATTTTGGACAGTCAGCCTTCATGTGAGCCTCTCCGCAGTGAGAGCAAAGATTTTCTGGCTCTTTGCAGAGTTTCCGGCCATGGCCGTAGCCCAAGCACTTTGTGCACTGTACCAACGGTGATTGGTCCTCTATAACGCATTTTTGGAGATCGACGAATACCAAACCTGTGGAGGTTAGGTTTTGCCAAATCTTAGGCGAGACTTGTAGGACGATATGGTTCTCGAGTGGATTTCTGGCCTTTCGGCGATAGCGGAGTTCCATGCGAAATTCTTCAGCGGGAATGTGTTGTAGTACATTCTTATTCTGCCTTTTTATAGCATTTATTACCTCTTCATCTGAATGGTATGATAGTACATTCTTGATTATTACAAGCGGGTCTTTATTTTTAGCGGCTTCAACTTTCAACTCCTTGCATCCTTCCTCAATCTTTTTTGTGATCATTTCAATTTCGTCCTTGCTGGAACAGCTAAGAACTACTTTTTGGTTTTTTGCCTTGCGGACTCTTTCCACATGAAGTCCACTATTTTTTGCGTCTACGGCTGTGCGAATTTTGGTAAGGACTACTTCGCTGGTGTCTTTAGCATCTTCTGAGGAGATGATTAAGCTATGCGTGGGATTAGGGTTCCGTTTAGGTGCGGTTTGTATGGGCACTTGAATTGTTTGTGCCTTGGACGTTGCCGCTATTTCCGCGTAGGTTTTCCTATCCTCTATCAGTATTTTCTTTATCTCTATCACTTCTTGCAATATCTTTCCATCATATCGCTCCTTTCCTTTAACAAAATTTTCCTTATGCTTTTCTGTGGTATCTTGTCTTTCCATTTCTTTTATAATTTTATACATCCCTTCTAGACTATGAATAATCGTCTCTTTTATTGTTCTTTTCAGGTTTCCGGATAGTTTCATCTGTTCCATGGCTGCGTCGAGCATTACTTTTGCTTTCCCCGAAGGGGTTTCCGCGGCCGTGTCCATTGCCTGGTTTATTACCTCCGTGAGGTTTCGGCACGCTTTCGGCTTCGGGGATTCAGTAAGCTGTGCCATTTGAGGTGTTTCTTTATTTTTACTAGGTGGGGTGCGAGTTGTCATTGTTTTTGTAAGTTATGTTAAGGTTAGGTTAGGTTAGGGTTAGGTTAGGGTTAGGTTTAGAAATTAGAAACCTCGTAGATTCTTTTTCTTTTAACTAAAATTTATGATTTAAACGTTATTGGAAACCTTAGAAATCCTAATATTTTTCAGTTACTTTAATAATTGAATAGTCTCAATATTTTAGTTACTACACTAAAATAATCAAATTTTATGAAAAAAATTTTAAATTTACTATTGAAAAAATACTTAACTCTAGATATTAATAAAAATTTAAACTAGAATAGGTAGTGCTACCTCAACTTAATAAATCTAAAAAAGAATTATGAATATTAAACGAACAATAAAGGAGTTATGAATTTTTAGAAATTTTATACAAAATCACCTGTACAATTTTAGTGACTGGGTGTTTATCGCTCACTTGGATACCAGATGTGTACCCAAACGAGAGCAAACTAATGTGATATTAAAAAGTAAACTAAATTGAAAAATGAAATTTATATGAATTAATAAAAATTTGAAAAATTCTTGTCCTATGCAAAAGACATCAACGCGTGCAATGTTTACATTAATTTTACGAAATTTAGTATGAATTGCTACAAAAAGTGAAAAAACTTAATATTTTGAAAACTATTGAAACTAACTCTATTTTTAAAACGGATTAAGGTCAAACAAAAAATCTAGTATGTGCCTACAAATTTTTAGGAGAATCGGGGTATTCTTAGCAAACGAAAAAGGGCTCCGGTTAGGTTAGGTTAGGTTAGGTTAGGTTAGGTTAGGTTTTTTTTTTTTTTTTTTTTTTTTTTTTTATTCTGTTTTAGTCACATTATTACAGTGGTCTGGGTTATTTAGTTTGTGTTTTATTTGTTTTGTTTCATTTATTTGTCAGACCCAGTCCCGGGGTGACGCTATTCCATACGTCCCCGGGGGCTGGAGCTGAGGGATGGCTGCAGCGCTGCTCCTCCTTCGTCTCCTTTTCGAGCGGCTGCTGCACAAATGGATGGAGCACTGTTTCCCCCAGCCCTGGTTCTGCGAGTAACACCCTGGTGGGAGGGGGCGGGGCAGGATGAGGGTCTGCCATAAAGGTGGAGAGATTTGGTGCCGGTGAAGCGAGGTGCAGAGAATGGGCCTGGTCAGCGGTGACAGGTAGGTAGGCTCGCCCGGTGGAGTCGCTCAATTCGCTCCCAAATCCGGATGGCCACGCGGTTTTTCGTCACTACTGTTCCCGTCGCAGTTGGGCCCATCCCAGTCCCTAGTACCGGCCGCAGTTCTCCGACGTCTGGCGACCATTGCCCTTGCCCCTCCCATTACTGGGATTGTAACTAGCTTGCAGGGTAGGGGGGGTGCAGTGTCCATGCTCCTGTTAATTCTCCAATGTACATGTTTTAATCTACGTATTTATCTGTATTCGTGCATATATTTATAAAGCTGTCATTATATGTATCCATATATATTTTTATCTAGTTGTCATTATATGTATCCGTGTTTATATTTATCTACTTGTCAGAATTGTAAGCTTTAATATTTGTATAGATATGGATAATTAATTTAGTGAGGGATTTGATGAGGACAGGTTTATCTAAGTTAGCTGCAAATGAGAAGGGGGGTCTGTCTAAACTACGAGCTAATTCGGCATGCGAAAATCGCTGACGGGCAAACCGTGGGCATGACTCCAGCAGATGAGTAGGGGTTTGGGGTGTTGACGGGTCACAGGGACACGAATCGGAGGAGATGATTTGAAAACGAGCAAGGTAAGAACGGTGCGCCCCATGGCCACTCAAGAACTGGGTGAGGTGAAACGAAGTGGCTACAATAGCGCGATAGTCCGCAATTTGCTTTAACTCCGGGAAGATACCCCGGGTTTGTGACCCCTGGGTAGCGCTGTGGTATCGTTCCTGCCATTCCGTCATTACGAGTTCTTTGGAGCGCGCTTTCGGGTATGAGGTGGGAAAAGCCCTATATGTGAAAGTCGTGTGAGAGGAGGCGGCCTCACCAGCAGCGCGATCCGCCGCCTCGTTACCGTACACCCCAGTGTGACCCCTGACCCAGCAGAATCTGATTGATTCCGGTGAGCCGGTGCTATGTATGGTTCTATGGATTGCGGCGATGGTGGGGTGACAACTACTGCGGCGTTGGATCGCCTCCAAAGAGGACTTAGAGTCTGAGATGATGAGTGCGTCTGCATATTCTCTCTCCCGCGCCAGCTCGCATGCCCTTGCTATAGCCAGCAATTCCGCCTGGAATACAGTACAAGTGTTATGTAATTTGTATTTTCTGATGGTAGTGGTCGGGTGGCGGTCCGGGTCCACGCACACTAGTGCTGCTCCCACGGATCCGTCCTCCAGTCGGCTACCATCAGTAAATATTTGAACTGTGTTCTCCCTGCATGCCCTGTCTATGTCATTCTGCGTAGGGGTGATTAAGTAATTTGGGGAGATTCTGTTAGCCGGGTGCAGAAGTTTCGCCACCGCCACCGGCGCTTCCCACTTAAGGTTATCAGGCAGGTATGTAGTGGTCCCCGTGATCCTCACCAGCTCCACCTCGCGGGCGCGCTTCACCTCTAAGTCCAGTGGGAGGAATTGTGCTAGTGCCAAGGAGGCGACAGTCGAGATTGTGCGGTAACCACGTATGGCCCGGAGGGCGAACCCTCGCTGCAGAGAGCCTAAAGTCTTCTGGACCTCTTTTTGGTCCGCGATATGGCCCCAAACACATGACGCGTATGTGATGGTCGGTACAATTACATATTTGTATATGGCTTCAATGTTTTCTGGGTGCGCCCCCCAAGATGGTCTCGTGAACAGGGAGAGGCGATTAAATAGTCTGAGAGCCTTGTCAGTCACAAACTTCAGATGCTTTTTGAAGATGAGGCGATGGTCGACAATGACCCCTAGATACTTAAGTTCTGTCGAAAATGGGATATGCACACCCTTCATGTGAAGCCTGATATCTGCTGCCCTCCTTGAGAAGGCCAGTGCTTTGGTCTTTAGTGGGCCGAAGTTTAGTTTGACGCTCTGCCCCCAATCCGATACAGTGTCCAGAGCGGCGCAGGATGCCTCCTGCAGTGACGATCTATCTTTGGCGGAGACAATGAGCAAGACGTCGTCCGCATAAGCCTGCAGATAGCATCCCGCGGGCAAGGGCATGTCGAGGAGCTGGTCAATGATAAGATTCCAGAGAGCTGGCCCGCAGGCCGAACCCTGCACACAGCCTCTCTGGGTGCGTCTAGTCTCACTCACCCCGGCAAACTCCAGTAGCACCTCGCGATCGTCCAGGTAGCTGTCAACAAGTCGAAATATATTGGCCGGGCAGCCTACCTCCCTGAGTCTGTGAAGAATAGCTGGCCACCAAGCTCTGTTGAAAGCCGCCTGGATATCCAACGAAATTGCAACGCAGAGCCGCTTGCAGCGGCGCGCTTCCCTGATCTTCTCAATGGCTGCGTGAAGAGCGTGGCCTGTAGAATTATTGCGCCGGAACCCAAACTGTTTGGGGTTAAGGTGGCCTGCCACTGCCTGGTGGTGTATGATCCTGCCTACAAATAGTTTTTCCAGGACCTTGCCCAGCACCGATATAAGTCCAATGGGTCTATGGTCTTTCAATGAGGTCTCGCCCTCAGCACCGGGTTTCGGTATCGTCTTGACCACGGCACGCTTCCAGTCCCGTGGGAAGTATCCCAACGTGAGGCACCTGTTCATAAGGCTGAGGAAGAGCCCCGGGAAGTTGATGATGGCACATCTGCAAATGTCCGAGGTCAGTCCGTCGGGACCTGGAGCCTTCTTGTGTGATATGCCCTCAATTGCCTCCAGAAGCTCTCCCTCAACGAAGGGTGGGTCAGAGTGGGTGTCAGGGACGCGATGTCGCTCCTCTCTTATGCCTGCCTGAGCTGGAGTGTCCTCCTCACACTGGTCCTCCGGAAAGAAGTGGTCCAGAAGACGTGACGCCGTTTGTCGATTGTCCGCCACGACTGATCCGTCGACCCACATGGAGGCAGGGGGCCTCCTGGGGGCGCCCGACCTAAGAAGTTTGTTCGTCAGGCTCCAAACATTCTCACTAGTCTGCGATTCACAGAATCTCCTGAACTGGGATGTGGCCTCTCTCCTGATGGCCTCGGTGTAGTCCGCCTTAAGGTCCGCATGCTGGTTAGCCAGTCGTTCGCACTCGGATTCTGCAACCCCTTCCTGCCTAGCTCTGTGGAGATTCTGATGAGAGCGGCCGATTTCCTTCTTGAGACGGGACAGTTCCTCAGTCCACCAGGGCTTCTTGAGAGGGATCTTCCTTCCTCGTCTGATGATCGGAAATGCCGCTTCCGCGGCTCGTTGTATGACTGAGGTTAGTTCCACAACAAAGGCGTCAATCCCCCACTGATCCAGTTGGTCGATCCTCTCGCGCTCCAGGTTAGAATCCATGATGTAGTTGGTCAGGGCATTTTTGAAGGCACTCCAATTCGCATTTTCAGGAATCTTATACCGGTAGGTAGAAGATTCCTGGGTGTTCTCAAGCGACTCGCGGTTGACCAACAAATAGTACTCAATGAGCCTGTGACTGCAGGACGCTAGTGCATCAGGCTTCACCTGCCAGTCCCTGAGCATATCGGTTACACTGCCGGAAGAGAAAGTGAGGTCGATGATGGAATGGCGAAGTCTGCCGTGAGTGATGGTTTCAAATGTGTGGACGTCCCCCGTGTTATGACAGATGAGGTCATGTTCGTTGATGAGGTTGCATAGATCCTCGCCTCTCCTGTTTCTTCTACCTGTTAAATCCCACAGGGGATGCCACCCATTAAAGTCCCCCCCAATGAGGCACCGAGGGTTATCCGACTCATGCAGAAACCTCGCCAGCTGCGCCAGTGTGTCATGCGGGTCCTGTTGAGGCTCGATGTACACCGAGATCAAATATTGTGGCTGATTGTTGACCGTAACTTGCACTATTACCAGGTTGGGCGTAGAGAATTGCTCAATGAAGATGGCCTGTAGTTTGTCTCTGATGGAGTCCTTGATAAGAATGGCAGCCTTAACCCGCCTGTTGGTCTTTAGATCCTGGAAGATACTTATGCCAGGAGAGTTCTTTACGAAGGTGCCACTACCGGTGTAGGGCTCACTAATCAGAGCAATGTGCCTGATGGGGTCGTGGAAGACGTTGAAGAGCTCTTCCGAGCTCGCGATAGAGCGGTCCAAGTTAGCTTGGATTATGCCTAGCCTAAAGTTGGGGTTCCTTACAAACTCAGTCATAGTCTATTTTTTCCAGAACACGTGAGAGCATGGCTTGGTATCTGGGGCATTCCTGGTTGAAAGAGGAGTGTTTGGTGGAGTGATCCAATTTAAATCTCAGGTTGTGGCTACGGCAATTAACGCAAGTTGGGGGTGCTTGAGCGAGTGGGCAGCTGTTCTTTGTGTGTATAGTGTGATCGTCTTTGCCACAGTGGGCGCAGATTTCCTGGCCGGGGCATCTGGCTGAGGTGTGACCGAACTGGGCGCACTTTCTGCACTGCATGAAGGGGACAAAATTTTCACAGTGCACCCTCTGAAAGCCGAGGCGCACACGGTTCATTGATATGAGGGTCTTCCACAGCCCGGGAGAGGCCTCAATAACGGCATTGAAAAGATGGGGGTTCCTATTGCGACGCAGAAACCGAACCTTCAGCCCATCCTTTCGATCGCCAGAGTCAGCTAACTCCGGGTTGTGGTCCCAGATTTCGTCAATGACTTCATTCTCTGGTACGTCCTTAGTGATTCCCTTAAGTATAATGAGAGGCCGACGCTTCCTTTCGGGTTCTGACCTAGAGTGTCCACTGGCATTGATCAGGAGGTTAATTTCCTCCCTATGCTCCGCCTGTTCAAACTCTACCCTGAACTTACCCTTGGACAGCTTCCTTAGGTTAGTCGGGGTGATCTTCTTCGTCGTCTTCCTGAGCGCGTCTTTCACGGCCGAAACTGCGACCTCCCTGGTGGGGTCCTCGATCCCCGGGAACGAGATGACAAGGGCATGTCCCTTGGGGCGTGAAGCGGAAGCAGCTGCTCCGGCCGCGTCAGGACCACGAGACTGAGAGAGGTGTGAGGTGCCGTTTGATAGCCTAGGTTGTTTAGTTAGGACCTTAGCGTAGGAGGAGGAGCCTCCACTGAAGGCCGGGGAAGCAGCGCTGAATCGCCCCATCTCGGAGCGGACTGCCCGGGCAACCGCTTTCTCCACCAGTGCGGGTATGCTCACGGAGAGGTCTGCGCCATGCGTGGCCGGTGGACCGCCTCCTTCTCCAGGACCAACGGCCTCACAACTGCACCCGACTGCAGGTGCACCCCCTTTGTTGGCGATTACGATATTTCGGAGCACCGTAGCTGCCTTAACCACATTCACCACAACCCTGTCCTTCATGGCGCGCGTAACGCTTTTCTCCGACGCCAAAATCTCAGGGATGCTCTCGAGGAGGCTGTGCAGCTCCTCATAGTGCTGGGGGTTGGTAATGCCTTCTAGATCTTGTTCTGTCAGTTTGGGTAGTTGGTTTACCGCATCGGCGGCCGCTTTAGCTCTAGCGCTACGAGTGACTTTCTTCACCTTGGCAACTGGATTGAGCTGCTGAGAGGCTCCAAGGGAATCAGTCCCCTGAGATCCCAGGCTGCCCGATGCAACATAGGGTCCAGTGACGTCCGACTCCTCAGACATGCGTAGGGGAGGGGTGGCGACTACCGGAGTCAAAACGACAACCGGATTTAACCCGGTGACTGCAGGGCGTGAAGCTACAGCTTCTCGACGTTGTGCCACCTCCATCTCCACGCCGCCAGTCGAAGGACGACGCGTAGGCGAGCGGCAGATAGGCATGACGCTCGTAATTGCTATTTTCTAATCAAGGACCAAACCGGGCACGTGCAAGTGCCAAACTAGCCTATTATAGTATATTACTGCATAAAAGAATCAAATTCGTCGCAAGAATGAAGAAATATGAGGTTAGGTTTAACAAGGTTAGGTTAGGTTTAGCAAGGTTAGGTTAGGGCAAAATTTTCTATATTAAAAACCTCGTAACTTTTTAATCTTATAACCTAGAATTATGAAATAAACGGTGGTAGAAACCTTAGACTACGAGAGATTTTTCGAGTTTTGGAAAAATAAATCTATGTTAATACTAAACTTTTTACACAAAAATTAAAAAAAATAAGTTAAAAATTTTAAACTTTCCAAATTAAAAATACTTAAAACTAGAATTTATTAAATTTTGCAACTTTAAGTGATAAATCTTATTAAACTAAACTAGCTTAAAAAAGAATTATGAGAATGTGACTATAAACAAAAAAGTTATGGTTGTTTAAAAAACCTAAAAAGAAATTTACAAATTCACTCTTAAAAAAATTATCTCTGAACGTTTATCGCTCAGCTTAGCACAGAATATGCGCCTAGGTGAGACGAATCTTATGCTTTAATTAAATCTAACCTATGACTAAAAATGAATTTACTACGAATTATTTAAAAAATTACAATTTGTTAATCCTATACAAAAGACATCAACGCGTGCTTTGTTTACATGAATCTTAGGAAATTTACTACCAAATGTTAGAAATTGACAAAAATTGAAATATTTCGAAAACTATTAAAGCTGAGTCTATTATTTAAGCGGAATAAGGTGAAACAAAAATTCTAAAATGTGCCTACAAAATTTGAAGTGATTCGGAGTATTCTACCTGATCGAAAAAAGGCTTGGTTAGGTTAGGTTAGGTTAGGTTAGGTTTTTTTTTTTTTTTTGTTTATATTCGTTTGTTCTCTTTATTGCTGATATGGTTTGGTATATTTGGTTTATGTTTTATTTTTTTGTTTTTCAGTTGTTTGTCAGACCCAGTCCCGTGGTGACGCTATTCCATACGTACCCGGGGGCTGGGGCTGAGGGATGGCTGCAGCGCTGCTCTTCCTCCTTCTTCTCCTCTTTGAGCGGCTGCTGCACAAATGTATGGAGCACTGTCCCCCCGAGCCCTGGTTCTGCGAGTAACACCCTGGTGGGAGGGGGCGGGGCAGGATGAGGGTCTGCCATAAAGGTGGAGGGATTTGGTGCCGGTGAAGCGAGGTGCAGAGAATGGGCCTGGTCAGCGGTGACAGGTAGGTAGGCTCGCCCGGTGGAGTCGCTCAATTCGCTCCCAAATCCGGATGGCCACGCGGTTTTTCGTCACTACTGTTCCCGTCGCAGTTGGGCCCATCCCAGTCCCTAGTACCGGCCGCTGTCCTCCGACGTCTGGCGACCATTGCCCTTGCCCCTCCCATTACTGGGATTGTAACTAGCTTGCAGGGTAGGGGGGGTGCAGTGTCCATGCTCCTGTTAATTCTCCAAAGTACATGTTTTAATCTACGTATTTATCTGTATTCGTGTATATATTTATAAAGTTGTCATTATATGTATCCATGTATATTTTTATCTAGTTGTCATTATATGTATCCGTGTTTATATTTATCTACTTGTCAGAATTGTAAGCTTTAATATTTGTATAGATATGGGTAATTAATTTAGTGAGGGATTTGATGAGGACGGGTTTATCTAAGTTAGCTGCAAATGAGAAGGGGGGTCTGTCTAAACTACGAGCTAATTCGGCATGCGAAAATCGCTGACGGGCAAACCGTGGGCATGACTCCAGCAGATGAGTAGGGGTTTGGGGTGTTGACGGGTCACAGGGACACGAATCGGAGGAGATGATTTGAAAACGAGCAAGGTAAGAACGGTGCGCCCCATGGCCACTCAAGAACTGGGTGAGGTGAAACGAAGTGGCTACAATAGCGCGATAGTCCGCAATTTGCTTTAACTCCGGGAAGATACTCCGGGTTTGTGACCCCTGGGTAGCGCTGTGGTATCGTTCCTGCCATTCCGTCATTACGAGTTCTTTGGAGCTCGCTTTCGGGTATGAGGTGGGAAAAGCCCTATATGTGAAAGTCGTGTGAGAGGAGGCGGCCTCACCAGCAGCGCGATCCGCCGCCTCGTTACCGTACACCCCAGTGTGACCCCTGACCCAGCAGAATCTGATTGATTCCGGTGAGCCGGTGCTATATATGGTTCTATGGATTGCGGCGATGGTGGGGTGACAACTACTGCGGCGTTGAATCGCCTCCAAAGAGGACTTAGAGTCTGAGATGATGAGTGCGTCTGCATATTCTCTCTCCCGCGCCAGCTCGCATGCCCTTGCTATAGCCAGCAATTCCGCCTGGAATACAGTGCAAGTGTTATGCAGTTTGTATTTTCTGATGGTAGTGGTCGGGTGGCGGTCCGGGTCCACGCACACTAGTGCTGCTCCCACGGATCCGTCCTCCAGTCGGCTACCATCAGTAAATATTTGAATTGTGTTCTCCCTGCATGCCCTGTCTATGTCATTCTGCGTAGGGGTGATTAAGTAATTTGGGGAGATCCTGTTAGCCGGGTGCAGAAGTTTCGCCACCGCCACCGGCGCTTCCCACTTAAGGTTATCAGGCAGGTATGTAGTGGTCCCCGTGATCCTCACCAGCTCCACCTCGCGGGCGCGCTTCACCTCTAAGTCCAGTGGGAGGAATTGCGCTAGTGCCAAGGAGGCGACAGTCGAGATGGTGCGGTAACCACGTATGGCCCGGAGGGCGAACCCTCGCTGCAGAGAGCCTAAAGTCTTCTGGACCTCTTTTTGGTCCGCGATATGGCCCCAAACACATGACGCGTATGTGATGGTCGGTACAATTACATATTTGTATATGGCTTCAATGTTTTCTGGGTGCGCCCCCCAAGATGGTCTAGTGAACAGGGAGAGGCGATTAAATAGTCTGAGAGCCTTGTCAGTCACAAACTTCAGATGCTTTTTGAAGATGAGGCGATGGTCGACAATGACCCCCAGATACTTAAGTTCTGTCGAAAATGGGATATGCACACCCTTCATGTGAAGCCTGATATCTGCTGCCCTCCTTGAGAAGGCCAGTGCTTTGGTCTTTAGTGGGCCGAAGTTTAGTTTGACGCTCTGCCCCCAATCCGATACAGTGTCCAGAGCGGCGCAGGATGCCTCCTGCAGTGACGATCTATCTTTGGCGGAGACAATGAGCAAGACGTCGTCCGCATAAGCCTGCAGATAGCATCCCGCGGGCAAGGGCATGTCGAGGAGCTGGTCAATGATAAGATTCCAGAGAGCTGGCCCGCAGGCCGAACCCTGCACACAGCCTCTCTGGGTGCGTCTAGTCTCACTCACCCCGGCAAACTCCAGTAGCACCTCGCGATCGTCCAGGTAGCTGTCAACAAGTCGAAATATATTGGCCGGGCAGCCTACCTCCCTGAGTCTGTGAAGAATAGCTGGCCACCAAGCTCTGTTGAAAGCCGCCTGGATATCCAACGAAATTGCAACGCAGAGCCGCTTGCAGCGGCGCGCTTCCCTGATCTTCTCAATGGCTGCGTGAAGAGCGTGGCCTGTAGAATTATTGCGCCGGAACCCAAACTGTTTGGGGTTAAGGTGGCCTGCCACTGCCTGGTGGTGTATGATCCTGCCTACAAATAGTTTTTCCAGGACCTTGCCCAGCACCGATATAAGTCCAATGGGTCTATGGTCTTTCAATGAGGTCTCGCCCTCAGCACCGGGTTTCGGTATCGTCTTGACCACGGCACGCTTCCAGTCCCGTGGGAAGTATCCCAACGTGAGGCATCTGTTCATAAGGCTGAGGAAGAGCCCCGGGAAGTTGATGATGGCACATCTGCAAATGTCCGAGGTCAGTCCGTCGGGACCTGGAGCCTTCTTGTGCGATATGCCCTCAATTGCCTCCAGAAGCTCTCCCTCAACGAAGGGTGGGTCAGAGTGGGTGTCAGGGACGCGATGTCGCTCCTCTCTTATGCCTGCCTGAGCTGGAGTGTCCTCCTCACTCTGGTCCTCCGGAAAGAAGTGGTCCAGAAGACGTGACGCCGTTTGTCGATTGTCCGCCACGACTGATCCGTCGACCCACATGGAGGCGGGGGGCCTCCTGGGGGCGCCCGACCTAAGAAGTTTGTTCGTCAGGCTCCAAACATTCTCACTAGTCTGCGATTCACAGAATCTCCTGAACTGGGATGTGGCCTCTCTCCTGATGGCCTCGGTGTAGCCCGCCTTAAGGTCCGCATGCTGGTTAGCCAGTCGTTCGCACTCGGATTCTGCAACCCCTTCCTGCCTAGCTCTGTGGAGATTCTGATGAGAGCGGCCGATTTCCTTCTTGAGACGGGACAGTTCCTCAGTCCACCAGGGCTTTTTGAGAGGGATCTTCCTTCCTCGTCTGATGATCGGAAATGCCGCTTCCGCGGCTCGTTGTATGACTGAGGTTAGTTCGACAACAAAGGCGTCAATCCCCCACTGATCCAGTTGGTCGATCCTCTCGCGCTCCAGGTTAGAATCCATGATGTAGTTGGTCAGGGCATTTTTGAAGGCACTCCAATTCGCATTTTCAGGAATCTTATACCGGTAGGTAGAAGATTCCTGGGTGTTCTCAAGCGACTCGCGGTTGACCAACAAATAGTACTCAATGAGCCTGTGACTGCAGGACGCTAGTGCATCAGGCTTCACCTGCCAGTCCCTGAGCATATCGGTTACACTGCCGGAAGAGAAAGTGAGGTCGATGATGGAATGGCGAAGTCTGCCGTGAGTGATGGTTTCAAATGTGTGGACGTCCCCCGTGTTATGACAGATGAGGTCATGTTCGTTGATGAGGTTGCATAGATCCTCGCCTCTCCTGTTTCTTCTACCTGTTAAATCCCACAGGGGATGCCACCCATTAAAGTCCCCCCCAATGAGGCACCGAGGGTTATCCGACTCATGCAGAAACCTCGCCAGCTGCGCCAATGTGTCATGCGGGTCCTGTTGAGGCTCGATGTACACCGAGATCAAATATTGTGGCTGATTGTTGACCGTAACTTGCACTATTACCAGGTTGGGCGTAGAGAATTGCTCAATGAAGATGGCCTGTAGTTTGTCTCTGATGGAGTCCTTGATGAGAATGGCAGCCTTAACCCGCCTGTTGGTCTTTAGATCCTGGAAGATACTTATGCCAGGAGAGTTCTTTACGAAGGTGCCACTACCGGTGTAGGGCTCACTAATCAGAGCAATGTGCCTGATGGGGTCGTGGAAGACGTTGAAGAGCTCTTCCGAGCTCGCGATAGAGCGGTCCAAGTTAGCTTGGATTATGCCTAGCCTAAAGTTGGGGTTCCTTACAAACTCAGTCATAGTCTATTTTTTCCAGAACACGTGAGAGCATGGCTTGGTATCTGGGGCATTCCTGGTTGAAAGAGGAGTGTTTGGTGGAGTGATCCAATTTAAATCTCAGGTTGTGGCTACGGCAATTAACGCAAGTTGGGGGTGCTTGAGCGAGTGGGCAGCTGTTCTTTGTGTGTATAGTGTGATCGTCTTTGCCACAGTGGGCGCAGATTTCCTGGCCGGGGCATCTGGCTGAGGTGTGACCGAACTGGGCGCACTTTCTGCACTGCATGAAGGGGACAAAATTTTCACAGTGCACCCTCTGAAAGCCGAGGCGCACACGGTTCATTGATATGAGGGTCTTCCACAGCCCGGGAGAGGCCTCAATAACGGCATTGAAAAGATGGGGGTTCCTATTGCGACGCAGAAACCGAACCTTCAGCCCATCCTTTCGATTGCCAGAGTCAGCTAACTCCGGGTTGTGGTCCCAGATTTCGTCAATGACTTCATTCTCTGGTACGTCCTTAGTGATTCCCTTAAGTATAATGAGAGGCCGACGCTTCCTTTCGGGTTCTGACCTAGAGTGTCCACTGGCATTGATCAGGAGGTTAATTTCCTCCCTATGCTCCGCCTGTTCAAACTCTACCCTGAACTTACCCTTGGACAGCTTCCTTAGGTTAGTCGGGGTGATCTTCTTCGTCGTCTTCCTGAGCGCGTCTTTCACGGCCGAAACTGCGACCTCCCTGGTGGGGTCCTCGATCCCCGGGAACGAGATGACAAGGGCATGTCCCTTGGGGCGTGAAGCGGAAGCAGCTGCTCCGGCCGCGTCAGGACCACGAGACTGAGAGAGGTGTGAGGTGCCGTTTGATAGCCTAGGTTGTTTAGTTAGGACCTTAGCGTAGGAGGAGGAGCCTCCACTGAAGGCCGGGGAAGCAGCGCTGAATCGCCCCATCTCGGAGCGGACTGCCCGGGCAACCGCTTTCTCTACCAGTGCGGGTATGCTCACGGAGAGGTCTGCGCCATGCGTGGCCGGTGGACCGCCTCCTTCTCCAGGACCAACGGCCTCACAACTGCACCCGACTGCAGGTGCACCCCCTTTGTTGGCGATTACGATATTTCGGAGCACCGTAGCTGCCTTAACCACATTCACCACAACCCTGTCCTTCATGGCGCGCGTAACGCTTTTCTCCGACGCCAAAATCTCAGGGATGCTCTCGAGGAGGCTGTGCAGCTCCTCATAGTGCTGGGGGTTGGTAATGCCTTCTAGATCTTGTTCTGTCAGTTTGGGTAGTTGGTTTACCGCATCGGCAGCCGCTTTAGCTCTAGCGCTACGAGTGACTTTCTTCACCTTGGCAACTGGATTGAGCTGCTGAGAGGCTCCAAGGGAATCAGTCCCCTGAGATCCCAGGCTGCCCGATGCAACATAGGGTCCAGTGACGTCCGACTCCTCAGACATGCGTAGGGGAGGGGTGGCGACTACCGGAGTCAAAATGACAACCGGATTTAACCCGGTGACTGCAGGGCGTGAAGCTACAGCTTCTCGACGTTGTGCCACCTCCATCTCCACGCCGCCAGTCGAAGGACGACGCGTAGGCGAGCGGCAGATAGGCATGACGCTCGTAATTACTATTTTCTAATCAAGGACCAAACCGGGCACGTGCAAGTGCCAAACTAACCTATTATAGTATATTACTGCATAAAAGAATCAAATTCGTCGCAAGAATGAAGAAATATGAGGTTAGGTTAGGTTAGGTTAGGTTAGGTTAGGTTTCCGCCCTCTCTTTGGAGAGGGAAGCGACTGTGCAGTGTCGCTACCGGACGCGTCCCCCGGGTTGTGGATAGGGGAACGCCCTCCAGATATGGGGGGTACCGGCTTCGGCCGGCGCGGACAGCAACTGCACGAGGTGGGGGCGATTCAGCCCATGGCGCGCTCGCGCGTGTTAGAGAGGGGGCAAGTGTCCCAGGTTCTGGGTCGGCGTCCCAGACGTTTCTGGGTAGCGGCGGCGCGGATCGACGTGGGCGACGGGTCCGCTGGTTCGCTTACACCGGACAGCGGATAGGCTTCGGCCACCGTCGGCCAAACCGTTACCCCACATTGAGTGGGGCCGGGGGGAGGCACTTAACCGTGTCTCCTGCGAGGAAGACCAACCTCAATAAAAAATCCTCAAAGTCCAGGCATTGGGACACGTGATGTCGGGGCGCCCGCTTTTGCGGGTGGCTGGTGGAGTGCATCAGCCCATTAGCGCCAACCTCAGATACCGCCCGACCTCTGAGTGTATTAGGGTTACCCAGGTGCAGGGGGCACCGCCTGGGTGGACATTGTAGATCCGCCATACTCGTGGGATAAGTTATGGAGACACTTAATTTTAAAAATCTTTTTGGTAGTAAGGGCGAGAAGTCCGGAGAGAAGGAGGGAAGTAAGGCTGCTGCTTCAAAGCAGTCTGATAAGGCAACAACATCTGCCGCAGAGGAGAGAGAAATGGAGGCTCGTTTTAAGCGACCTGAGGTAAGGACACCTGTGGTCCGATTGACGCGCACGCCTTTACCATCTATGGCAGCGTCTGATAGAAGCAGGAGCAGAAGCGCTTCCTCTTGCATATCGGACACGAGTGAGTCAGAAGATTCTATATACCTAGAATCTCAAAGTGGGAGAAAACGATCGCGTTCTAAAGGACTTTGTGCGTCGGGTGACCAAAGCTCTGAAGTAGAGGGTAAAAGAGCAAAGGCTGCATCAAGTGCTACCAAGCGTTTGGAGCGTTTGGAGCAGCCGCTGCTAGCAGAGTCGGAGATCACTGAAAAAGCGAGGATGGTTCTACCTCCGCGAGACCCGGATTTGGAGATTATTAGGGTGGATTGGCGAGAGGTGCCGACCACCGATATTTGCCAAAGGTTGCGAGAAACTGCCGATGTCATCAGGGAAGTAGCCACAAAATCGGGCAACCTAAAAGGTACCTACATACGCACTCTGAAAGACGCGGCTGAACACATTCGGTCGGCCATGGTGGAAATTCCCACCCGTAGTGGTTCCGACGAGTACGCGAAGTTGGAAGCTAGTTACAAGTCGCTTCAGTCTGACTTTTCGCGAATGCAGTCGGCTTACTTGCGTTTGCGGAAAGACAACGAGAATCTGCGCGAGGAAATGGGAGCACTGAAAAACGAGGTTGCTCATATGAAAACGGCTCCTCCGTCGGCCCCATGCCCAAATTGCACGGGCCACGGTGATGGTCACCGATCTGCTGAGACAGAGAGGATCCTGGCAATCATGAATGCTAGGTTTGAAGGGTTACAGGACAGACTGCTACCGGAGCCACGTCGGCGTCCTCCGCTTGCGGCTGACAAAGCAAGCTCAGGAGCCCAGCTTCCGGCAGCTAAAACACCTGCTGCACAAGGCCCCGCCCCTATTTTATCTGGGGGGCAAAAGGCCAAGCAGAAGAAGAAAAGTGGGAAACAAATGAGGGAAAAAGTAGTGTCGTCAGCGCCTACTACGGAAGCTGAGCCGCGTGTTGCTCCACCCGCACAAGAAGAACAGTGGACTACAGTTGGGAAAAGAGGCAAACCAGTGAAGGAAGCTACAGCTGCGCCTGCCCCATTAAAGAAATCCATGGGGCAAAAGAAAAAGAAAAAGCAGCCGAAATTGCGCCCACCAAAAACCGCCGCAATATCATTGAAACTGCGGCCTGAGGCGGAAAAGAATGGGGTTACATATGCCCAAGTTCTCTCACAGGCGAAGAGTCAGCTCGATCCTGTTCAGTACGGTGTGGCCGGCGGCCTGAAAATAAAAGTGGCTGCCACGGGTGCTCGTATTGTGGAAGTACCGGGTACCGATAGCGGAGAAAGAGCCGATCAAATAGCTTCTAAGCTGAGAGACATAATCGGCTCTGAAATGGTCGAGATTTCCAGACCTGTCAAATGTGCGGAGGTTCATATTACGGGTCTGGATGACACGGCGTCGACCGAAGAGGTCATAACAGCAGTAGCAAAAGTGGGGCAATGCCAACCGGAAGCTGTTAAGTGTGGCGAAATACGCCGAGGCCACACAGGTCTGGGTGCAGTTGTTGTGAAGTGTCCGGTGACAGCCGCCAAAAAGATTACTGAAGGCGGCAGGTTAAAAGTGGGTTGGATCTCAGCGGGTATAAAACTGCTCCCTCCGAGACCCATGAGATGCTTTAAATGTCTCGAGGTAGGTCACGTTCGAGAATCGTGTACGGAGGAGGTCGATCGGAGCGACCTATGTTTTCGGTGCAGCAAGCCCGGACACAAGGCTGCCCAGTGTGATGCTACGCCGCATTGTATACTCTGTGCGGCGGCAAACAAAGTGGCAAATCACCCTATGGGAAGCAAGGTCTGTAATGCTTCACAACCGGCTAAGACGAGGAATAAAGGGCCTAAGAGGAAGACTCCTCCTACCCACCAACCATCACTCGTTGAAGGGGAGGAAATGGAGGTTGCGGTCGCGGAAAGTCAGCGACTGCGTGAAGAGCTTGGAGGATCAAGGGAAAAACCCAGGTCCACCCTGCTGTGAGAGCCAGGCGGCGGTAGGGGGGACTACCGCCGCTCGTTTGGGGCTTTCGAGGTGTTCGGGCGCGTCAATGTTCCGGCGCGCCCTCGCCGAGGGAGGGAGCTTCAGCTCCTTTAAAGAGGGGTCCGTAAGGACATCGCAGGGCGGGGCCGTGGTAGAAATTGGCAAAGCCAGATCTCACGGTTTTACTCGCCCATATGCGTGCGTGACGGAACATCTTGGGGTTTTAGCCGGTAGGAGTCCGGCATAACCCCCCGTCTCCCTCTCGGCGGGGGGTATCCATGATGGATTTCCCCAAGTAAAAAAAAAAAAAAAAAAAAAAAAAAAAAAAAAAAAAAAAAAAAAAAAAAAAAAAAAAAAGGTTAGGTTAGGTTAGGTTAGGTTAGGTTAGGTTAGGTTAGGTTAGGTTAGGTTTCCGCCCTCTTTTTGGAGAGGGGAGCGACTGTGCAGTGTCGCTACCGGACGCGTCCCCCGGGTTGCGGATAGGGGAACGCCCCCCAGATATGGGGGGTACCGGCTTCGGCCGGCGTGGACAGCTACTGCACGCGGTGGGGGCGATTCAGCCCACGGCGCACTCGCGCCTCAGTTGTGGGGGCCCTTCTTAGGGCCAGTGGACTTTCTGTCGGCGGATGGCTTGCCTTCAAGGCTCGCGGAACTTTTTGTTCATTTGACGTCGGGTTCTTACCCAGAGGAACCTCGGTTCGTAGGATGGCGGACAGTGTTCGCGGGAGTGTTCTGACGCTCCACGTGGTAACCCCACGCCCGGGTTTTACCAACCTGGTTTTTGGGAGGGGCTTGCCTTTGTTGGTCGGCCCAGCGGCCGCTTCGGTGGCGTGGGATGGCAGTCCTGTAAGGTCTGCGTGCGCGGCGGCCCCGTGGCTACGGTTTGTGGCCGCTGGGGATGGGCTCTGGCCTACCGTCGGGCAACCTGGAATCCTGTGTGTGTGTGTCGTTGCCATGTCTAGCGGCACATGCACAGGACCAGGGGGGCTTGCCTTTACCGGCTGGCCCTGAGTGGAGCATACCACGTAAAAAAAACCCCTCAGTTCCCGCTCAGCGGGTTAACTGCCACTGGGACACCACGGTGGCAGACGCCTTAAGGTGGTGGCTGGGTAATGCCACCAGCTAGTGGTCAACCCTGGGGTACCGCTCGCCCCCCCAGGTGTATTAGAGTTACCCGGGTGCAGAGGGCACCACCCGGGCGGACATTTTAGTTCCCTCATGCTCGTGGGATAAGGATGAGTACTGATAATAAAAACCCAAACCCAATAGTTAAACTAGATAGATTAAGTTTTAGACGAAGTGGAAGCAATCGCCCCTCCGTGGGCAACGTTGAGGCTAACGCACCACCTGCTGGTCGCGTTGAGCGAGAAAAAGAGGAAGACCCTAGCAGTGGTATGGAACCGATGTCGGATTGTTCGATATCCAGTACAGAAACGCTAGGATCCCAAGTTGGTACAGCCAAAGCTGCTGGAGTCGGAACAACGGTAGCTGGACGCAAGCGCACCCGGAAGTCCAGGGCTGCTGGTGCAACCTCCCGATCAGATTCCGAAGGTGAACTTAGTGACAAATCGGTCTCAGCACCCAAGCTAAAGCCGAAGTGTGCAGGCCGCGGCAGAGGCCGCCCGCCTACAACGGGCGAATATGTAGGCCTAGCGAAAGCGCAAAAGGCCCTTAATGAGGCCAAGATGGAGGAGCTGCGGCTCCGGGCCGAGGAAAGCATGGCCGAGGAACTTGATCGGCGAAGCCTGCGCTCAGGTTCAGCCCACTCAAAATACTCGGACGCTGCTATGTCCGCGGACGAAGGCCCCCTAGCCTCTCAAATCTTTGAGGCTATTAATAAGGACGCCAATTTGGTTCGGAGGGTTGCCAAAACATCCGGCAACCTCAAGGGCACATTTCAGAAGGCCCTTCACGATGCCGCGGATTCAATTGTCCAGAACACGTTGGCAATTCTTCGTTGCACCGAATCTACCGAAACCGCCAAACTAAAGGTGGATAAGAAACGGCTGCAAGAAGAAGTTGTTGAACTGCGCAAGGGGATAGAGGAGCTGCGCGCAGAAGTTAAGGCACTCAGGGACGGCCACACTACCGTGATACCTTCCTCCGAGTCATCGGCACTGCCACCCCTGCAGGCAAGCGCGGCGAACATGCCGTCGCTATTTGAAGAATGGTCGCGTCGAATGGTTGATACAATTGGCAACATGATCAACTCTCGACTTGAGGTCCTAGAGCGCGACAATCGCATATTGATGGCAAAGATTCTGAGACCTCCACTAGCCTCTGACAGGCCCAAGGACAGGTCGGTATCCAGATCTTCTCAACCGTGGTCTGCGGCTCCCGCCGCATACTCTGAAGTCCCTCCACCGGAGATGCCTACTCCTCCCCCTCCACCAGCTGGTAAGGGCGGAAAGAAGGCCAAGAAAAAGAAAAAGACCACAACAGCACCGGCTAATACCGCTGCCGCTGGCCCTATTCAATCCACCCCTGACAAGGTTCCAGTCGCGCCCAAGCCCAATAGTGAGGAATGGGTCACTGTGGCAAAGCGCCCCAAAAAGAAGGCCCAAACAGCTGCATCCGCGGCTCCTACTCCCAGCGCTAAGTCGAGCGCCCAGAAGAAGGCTGCACCTAAAAAGGCGAAACTTCGAGAACCCCGTTCAGCGGCGGTGGTACTCACCATCGATTCAGAAGCTGCGAAGGATGGTCTCTCTTACGCAGATATCATAAGAAGTGCGAAATCCAAATTGAATCTGGAAGAACTCGGTCTCTCGGCAGCAGGCTTCAGAATCAGAGAGGCCGCCACTGGGGCTCGTATTTTGCAAGTCTCCACTGAGAAATCGGCTGCTGAGAACCGAACCAAGGCCAGCCAGGTGGCCGAAAAGTTGCGCGGCGTCCTCCCAGTGGAGGTCAAGATTTCAACTCCCTGCAAACGAGCAGAAGTTCGACTATCGGGATTGGACGACTCGGTCGTTGACGAAGAGATCAAGACAGCTATCGTAAACAAGAGTGGTTGCTCCTCTGGTGACATAACCATCGGCAAGATCCGGATTGGTCCTGATGGTCTAGGTACGGTACTAGTGAAATGCCCTGTGGCTACCGTCAAAACTCTGGTTGATGGAGGCCGACTCCTTGTTGGATGGAGTTCGACCCGAGTGCAGGCACAAGAGCCCCGGCAGATGATCTGTTTCCGCTGCCTGGATGTGGGGCATACTATACAACGGTGTCCATCAGAAGTTGACCGAAGCAAGCTCTGCTTCAGGTGTGGCAAGCCCGACCACAAAGCCACAGGATGTAAGGCCGCACCTCACTGTGTTTTATGCGAAAACACCAAAAGGCCGGCCAACCATATCATGAGGGGACAGAGCTGCAAAGCTCCGATACCCCCAAGAGGAAGAAAAGCGGTCCCCGGGACCCAGACCGCCAGCCAAGATGAGCCAGTCCGGCCACCCGTCGAAGACATGATAACGGACCCACAATGTTAGCACGCCCTTACAAACTACTACAGGGCAATCTCAACCACTCTCGCGGTGCGCAGGATCTCCTGATGCAAACCATGCCAGAGTGGTCGATCGATCTTACAGTAGTTGCGGAACCATACTTTACTCCGCTCAACCCTAATTATGTCTCTGATTTGGACAACTTGGTGTCCATAATCAGATCGTCATCCTCAAGGTCCCCGCCCCTGAACATCTTGGAGCGGGGTCATGGCTACGTCGCTGCGAAATGGGGAGAAATTGTACTAATCGGAACTTACTTCTCCCCAAATCGCATCCTCTCCGAATTTGAGACCTTCCTCGGATGTGTACACGCTGCAATGCAACGAGCAGCGTCGCAACATGTCGTTGTGCTGGGGGACCTAAACGCGAAGTCTTCTGCGTGGGGTTCACCCAACACGGATGCGCGCGGCTCTACTGTAGAAGAGTTTTTGGCCATTTCTGGCCTTTTATCCCTCAACCGTGGCTCCATCAACACGTGCGTGCGACAGCAGGGGGGGTCTATAGTGGACGTAACGTTCGCTACCCCTGCTATCGCCGCGCGCGTGAACAACTGGATGGTCCACGTGGACGCCGAAACACTCTCGGACCATAGGTACATAACGTTCGAGGTGTTTCCTTCCGCAACACCCGGAAACAACCGCTCGGCTCGGGCAAATCTAACCCAACCCTTTCCTCGATGGTCCCTCACCAGGATCAACAAAGATTTAGTTGAGGAATCTGCCCTTTTGGAAGACTGGCTTTCCCAAAACGCACCAACATCTGCGGGGGTAGACGAAGAAGCTCAAAAGTTTGGGGAGTCAATGACGAGGATCTGCGACGCATCAATGCCGCGTACTCAGCGTCGCCCACCCAAACGTGAAGTCCATTGGTGGTCGCAGAGCCTCGCCACCATGAGACAGACTTGCATCACTCGCCGCCGTATCTACACAAGGTACCGAAGTAGGCGAACGGGCAGGAGCGAATCGGAGGAGTCTCGGCTTCATGCCGCATACAAAGAAGCTCTCCATACCTTTAGAGTGGCCATTGAACAGGCGAAAGAGGAAGCCCGAGAAAGTTGGCTCGCGGAGCTTGACGCGGACCCCTGGGGTCGTCCCTATCGAGTAATGCGGGACAAACTTTGTTGCCAGGGCCCCCCAGTGGCGGAAACGCTGGAACCCCAGCTCCTGGACTCGGTGATAGCTGCTCTGTTTCCTGCAGAGGTGGCACAGACTGCTCCATTAATGGCACCTGCTAGGCAGAATCCAGATGACAACGGTCCTCCTCCTCCTATCACAGACGGAGAGTGGGACATAGTCACCAGTAAGCTCCGGGCCAAAAATACGGCCCCAGGTCCAGACGGAGTTCATGGTCGCGTTCTCGCACTCTCGCTCTCTGTCCTTGAAGACCGACTGAAGGGACTTTTTGACCGTTGTTTTCAGTCAGGCCAATTTCCATCTGTGTGGAAACGGGGCCGTCTAGTTCTTTTACAAAAGCCGGGTAAGCCAGCTGACGCGCCTTCTGCGTACCGGCCAATTGTCTTGCTTGACGAGGCGGGTAAGCTCTTTGAGCGGGTCATATCCACCCGCATCGTCAAGCACCTTAACCAGATAGGACCAAACCTGGCTGATTGTCAATTTGGCTTCAGGGAGAATCGCTCCACTGTGGACGCGATCCTCCGTGTCAAGACTTTTACGGACGAGGCAGTTTCTATGGGCAGGGTTGTTATGGCGGTGTCGCTGGATATCGCCAACGCTTTTAACACCCTGCCCTACCGTGTCATTGATGAGGCGCTGCAGTACCACAATGTGCCCTCCTATATAAGGCAAGTTGTCGCACATTATTTGCGGAATAGGCTCATAATATGCCAGAATCGAGACGGCGCTCTCGTATGTCGGATCATGGCTTGCGGTGTTCCTCAGGGGTCGGTCCTCGGCCCACTCTTGTGGAACATCGGCTATGACTGGGTGTTGAGAGGCGCATTACTTCGCGGTCTTAATGTCGTCTGCTATGCAGACGACACCCTGCTCCTCGCCAAAGGTGAAAATTACACCGAGGCTGCCCGATTGGCCAACGTTGGCGCGACAATTGTCATCGGGCGTATCGAGAGCCTAGGGCTCAAGGTAGCGCTTCACAAGACCGAAGCGCTGCTTTTTCATGGTCCCCGCAAAAGGCCCCCTGCAGACGCGCACCTTAGGATTAATAATGTCCATATCAAGGTAGCGCCAACCATGAGATATCTTGGACTCCTACTCGACCATAAGTGGGGGTTCAATGAACATTTCCGCCGCCTGTCCACCAAACTCACGGGGGCAGCGGCGGCGCTTAGTAGGCTTCTTCCCAACCTTGGAGGCCCCAGTGTTGCATGTCGACGACTGTACACTGGGGTTATAAGATCTATGGCCCTTTATGGGTCTCCCGTTTGGGCTGACACGCTGTCCCCTTGTAATGCGGCTCTTCTCCGCAGGGCACAGCGTATTATTTGCGTGAGAGCGATCCGCGGGTATCGCACAATCTCCTGCGATGCCGCATGCGCCTTGGCGGGTACCCCACCATGGGACCTCGACGCCAGGGCCCTAGCCGATATATATAGACGCAGCTCCGTACTGCGAAACGAAGGAGTTCGCCCCCCGCCAGATATGGTAAGGCGCTGGAGAGACAGAGCGCAGGCTAAAACGGTTCGAGATTGGCTGCGGCGGATGGAAGTTCCCGCCGCTGGCCACTGGCCCATTGACGGAATTCGGCCAAATTTGGCAGAGTGGTTGTCCAGAAAGCACGGCTCTTTGTCCTATCGGATGACCCAGGTGCTGTCGGGGCATGGATGCTTCGGCAGCTACCTTCATCGAGTCGCCGGTAGGGAATCGAATCCCTGTTGTCACGAGTGTGACTGTATTTTAGACACAGCGCAGCATACGCTGTTGTCCTGCCCAGCATGGGCGACACAGCGCTCGGCCCTTGTGGCCGTAATCGGCAACGACCTCTCCTTGCCGGCCGTCATTCAGAAGATGGCCGGAGATGAAGTGTCGTGGACCGCTGTCACGACGTTCTGTGAGGATGTGATGGCACGGAAAGAGGTAGCGGAAAGGGCGAGGGAGGAAGATCCTCTCGCTGACCCGAACCGCAGGCGTAGGCTAGGCCGGCGGAGGCGGCTCTATGGGCTGCAGCAACGACCGCCCTAGTCGGGGATGCTGGGGGGCGAGTGGGCGTTCGTCCTCGGCAAACACATCCCTTGAATGAGAGGCTCCTAGGTTCCTCTATAAAAGATGAGTCCGAAACATGGACAGGCTATTGGCTGTGGTCAAGATGGTGTGCGAATAGCTTCCTTGACCACTACCATTATTGATAGCCTAGTGGAGCCGCGTCAGTTTTTAGTGGGTAGGCCCTTCCAGTCCAGGTCGATTAGCGATCTGGATTGCACTCTGGGGGGGAGAGTCCCACATAACCACGGGGTCAACCCCACTGGCCTCGTGGTATGCGTAAGGCATTTTCAAAAAAAGGTTAGGTTAGGTTAGGTTGGTGCCAGGTCGGATAACCTCCTCGTGTGCCCGACTCATTGTTTCTCCTTCACATACGTGTGGTGGAGCGACAATGGGGACGGGACGGTGCACCCCGGGCGTCTACGCACAGTTTCTCTCCGGGGGGCCTGTGCGTAGGTGGCGGATGATCCGACAGTGTAGGGACCCACACCGCTCTCTCTGACTAGCAGAGGGTTGCAGGTAGTGAGGCTAGGTAGGGTAGGAAGACCTTGGTCACGCTAGGTAGGTAGGAGTAGGCCTAGGTGTAGGAGTAGGAGTAGGTGTTAGGTAGGAATGTGATCAAGGTCGGGGTTTGTTCCTGTATGGCGTATAGCTTTTCTGGCGTCCTGAACGTATTTCAGGTAGCGGCAGAGGAGGGGGTATAATTGTGTTACAAGGCCTACTTTCTGTGGTTGGAGGCTTCGGGCTGGCGTCCCAGTCATATACTGGGTAGCGGTAGCACGATTCGTGGCTCGGCCGGCGTCCCGGATATTCTGGGTAGCGGCGGCGCGAGTGGGGGCGGCGGATTTGTCTGGTCGCTGTAGCTGCGATCAGCGGATGGCTAAGGCAACCGTCGGCCAAACCGTAATCTCACTTTAGTGAGACCGGGGGGGCTGCCCTTAATTGGGTGATCCCGTGAGGAGCAAACCTCTTTAAAAAACCCTAATTCCGTACTTGTCGCGGGTCAGGGAATGAGTGGCTGGTGGGAGACCAGTTCCGACGCGACCTCTGGAGGTGAGGACCAGCGGCCCCTCACCTTCATAACCTTACGCTTACCCAGGCACAGGGGGCACTGCCTGGGTGGACCGTTTTTCCCCCATACTCGTGGGAACAAAATGGACATTGACAAAGCAAAAACAAATTCTGATAGAGAGGGAGAGGATAAGGAAGGAAGGGAGGTGGGAGTAACAGACTCCAGTTCTGGGACAGAGGAAGTGGGGAAGCACAAGGGGGGAAGGACACGGAAGCGAAAGCGGCTTCAGTCGAATAGGCTGGTCACTTCTGGGGAAGAAGAGGACCCTGCGCAACCCAGGGGCAGGGGACGTCCGCCGACAACGGGGCAGTACGTTGGCCATGCTAAAGCAAAACGGGAGTATATGGAGGCCAGACAGCGTGAGCTGGAGCTCCAAGCCGAGGAGGAGGTAGCCGAACTAGCACGGCTAACGCGTGAGAGGAGGGAAAAGCGAATCGTCGAGATCTCGTCCTCTATCTCGGAAGAAGCAACGGCAGAGGCGATAAATCAGCAGGTCAAGGAAGACGTCGCTGTCATCCTGAAGGTGGCTGCTAAATCTAAGAATTTAAAGGGAACATTTACTAAATCCCTAAAGGAGGCAGCTACATCCATACAAGAAGCTGTGGGAATCCTTCGTACGCGGACTGCGACCGGGGAGACCGAGAAGTTGATGGGTGAGAATCGTCAACTGCGCGAGGAAGTCGCGGACCTGAGGAAAGAGGTGGCTGACCTAAAGACTAAGATGGATCAGCACCGACAGGAGCAGCGGACGTCGGTAGCGGCTTCTCAGCAAATCTCCACACAGGAGCTACTGAGTGAAGTAATGCAACAGGTGGGAGTGATGGTGTCAACCCGGCTGGAGAGTTTGGAGAAGAGGCTTCCACCGGTGGAACGTTTGAGACCACCATTAGCGGCAGATTTGGCTGTAGGCGGAATCGTGAGGTGTAATTCGGCGCCATCATTACAGCGCAAGAGAAATAAGAAGGGAGCAGGGAGGACACCAGCTCCGCCACCAGTGACCGGAAAACCTACAGCAGGTGGATCTATCCAGCCGGGAGGAACCTCACTGAATAGGCAGGAGGCAGCGTGGAATCTTGTGGTAAGTCGTAACCAAAAGAGGAAACAAAACAACGTAGCGACACGGGCTGGAAATGCAGATAGATTGGCGGGACTGACGGCCGCGCCACAAGGAAGGGCGAAAGTAGTGAAGCCCAAACTTCGTCCACCTCGGTCTGTGGCGGTGGTAGTCACACTGGATCCGGAGGCAGTGAAAAATGGAGCGACATATGGAGCGGTACTTACTAAGGCGCGTCAAGACATTGATCTTGATGCGCTGGGTATTGATCGCTCCAATGTTCGGTTCAGGGAAACAAGGACAGGAGCCCGGATAATAGAGTTGGGAGGGACTAATGACGATGGGAAAGCGGACTTGTTGGCTGAAAAGCTACGAGCCGCGTTAGAAGGAAGTGCTAGAGTCGCCAGACCATTGAAGTGTGCAGATCTGCGTATCTCGGGCCTGGATGATTCCATTATGAAGGCGGACGTACTCGCGGCGGTGGTAAAGAAGAGCGGTTGCCCCGCGGAAAACGTTAAGGTAGGAGAGGTACGGCGTGGCCCTACTGGTATGGGTACCGCGTGGGTGCAATGCCCAGTGACTGCTGCGAAGATGCTAGTGGAAGCTGGCAGACTGATGGTGGGCTGGAGTTCAGCGCTAGTTTCTGCACTGGAGCCAAGGCCAATGAAGTGCTTCAGGTGTTTGGAGGTGGGGCATACTCGTCCTGTATGCACGGCGGCGGTGGACCGTAGCGATCTATGTTATCGCTGCGGTCAACCCGGTCACAGAGCGGCAACGTGTATGCAGAAGCCACACTGTCCAGTGTGCGCGGAGGCGGGCAGACCGGCAGATCACATCGTTGCCAGCAAGAGGTGTCCACGGCCTAAAAAGAACAGGCTCATGACCCAGGATGCAACCGCTTCCACAAGTGTTGTGGAAGCGACGGCTGGAACGGAAATGGAAGTAAATAATGGATAGAGCATGCCATTTTAAATTTCTACAGGCGAATCTAAATCACTGTGCTGGAGCGCAAGATCTCCTGCTACAGTCAATGGCGGAATGGTCGACGGATGTGGCTGTGGCTGCTGAACCATATTTAGTTCCACCTTCTCCGAAATGGTTCGGGGATAGTCACGGGCTGGTAGCAGTTGTGTTCGCAGAGACAGGACTTTCCTGCCGTCCGGTACTATGGAAGCGCGGCCAAGGATATGTCGCAGTGAGATGGGCGGGCATGCTGCTTGTAGCAGTGTATTTTTCTCCGAACAGGCCTCTGTCAGAGCTGGAAGAATACATGGACCATCTAGGAACCGTTGTGGGCGATGTGGCCCCTGTGCCGGCTTTGGTGATGGGGGACTTTAATGCCAAGTCCACATTGTGGGGCTCCCCCTTCACGGATGCAAGAGGTGAAATGGTAGGGGAATGGGCGGTGAGCTCTGGAGTCTGCCTTCTAAATCGGGGCAACACATTCACGTGTGTAAGGCAACAAGGTGGATCCATTGTGGACCTGGCATTTGCCTCTCCGGTAATTATGGATAGGGTACGGGATTGGGAGGTCGTGCTTAATGTTGAAACCTTGTCGGACCACCGCTATGTTAGATTTGGAATATCCTCTGATCGGGCTGGTGACAGAAGTCGAGGCGTGCAAGCTATTTTCCCTCGCTGGTCACTGAAAAAGCTGAACCGTGAGCTACTGTTGGAGGCAGCCATTGTCCAAGCGTGGTTCTCTGATCCTGGAGCCATGGAGCAAAGCATTGACGAAGGTGCAGAGTGGTTTGACAAGGCACTAACAGCTGTCTGCGATACAGCCATGCCACGTGCTAAGCGGCCACCCCCCAAGAAGGCTGTCTACTGGTGGACACAGCGTATTGAAGATCTGCGCAGGGAGTCTATATCTGCTCAACGTGCATACACAAGGCACCGTAGGCGAAGAAGGCGAAACGAGTCGCTGGAAGCTGAGTTGCTGGAAGTGTACAAGGCTGCGAAGAAGCTCCTGCAAATTGAGATCAGTCGAGCGAAGTCCGCAGCGAGGCAGGAGATGCTAGAGAGCCTGAACCGCGATCCCTGGGGTCGTCCGTACCGCGCTGCTAGGGCGAAGCTGCACAATCGTGGTCCTCCTATCATGGATACTTTAGAACCCAGGTTGCTACAGCGCATTGTTGGGTCTCTTTTCCCAGAGCAGGTGCGGTTTGTGCCACCGCGAATGGCATTTCAGCGAAGGGAGGCTGGATCTGGGAGAGAGGTGCCTTCAATAACCCAGGATGAGATGGAAGCAGCGTTCGACAGGCTCAAAGCCAAAAACACAGCACCGGGTCCAGATGGAATTCCTGGCCGAGTGTGGGTTGCAGTGTCTGGAGTACTCGGCGAAAGGTTTCGGAAGCTGCTAGATGCGTGTCTCACAGGGGGGAGATTCCCGGCAAGGTGGAAGGTAGGTCGACTGGTTTTGCTGAAGAAGGAGGGGAAGCCGGAGGACTCGCCTTCAGCCTATAGACCCATTGTTCTGCTGGATGAAGCGAGCAAGCTCTTTGAGCGGATACTGGCTGCTCGTTTGGTGCAACATCTCACCATAGTAGGTCCAGACCTGGCGGATTGCCAGTATGGCTTTCGGGCGAGGCGGTCTACGATCGATGCCGTGCAGTGCGTTCGGAAGATTACGGAGGAGGCTGCGTCAGCTGGTGAAGTTGTGTTGGCTGTGTCACTAGACATAGCCAATGCTTTTAACACCCTGCCCTATGGCTGTATTGACGAGGCGCTCCGATTCCACGGGGTTCCCTTATACCTGCGTCGGGTGATATCCGATTACCTACGGGGAAGGTGCATTGTATATCAGGGAGGAGACGGAGAACTGCACCGGAGGTATGTTTCGTGCGGTGTTCCACAGGGTTCTGTCCTGGGACCGTTCCTGTGGAACATCGGATACGACTGGGTGTTGCGGGGTGCGCTGTTGAGAGGGCTGCGGGTAATTTGTTACGCGGATGACACCTTAGTCACTGCCAGGGGACAAGACTTCCGCGAAGCGAATTTGCTGGCGACAGTTGGGGTGGCGCAGGTTGTCCAGCGCATAGAGCGATTAGGGCTAAAAGTCGCTCTTAATAAAACTGAAGCGTTGTACTTTTGTGGCCCACGAGTGCGGCCGCCCAGTGAGGCCTCTCTGGAGATCGGCGGAGTCAGGGTAGAAATCAGGCGAGAAATAAAATACCTGGGGCTGGTCTTAGACTCAAGGTGGCGTTTCGACCAACATTTTAAACGGCTCTGCCCTAAGTTGATTGAAGCGGCTGGGGCTCTTTCTCGCCTACTCCCAAATCTAGCGGGCCCGAAGACCTGTGTCAGACGGCTGTACATGGGAGTAATTAGGGCGATGGCGCTGTATGGTGCACCTGTGTGGGCTGACGCTTTGAATGCACAAAGTAGAGCGCTTCTTCGCAGGCCACAGCGATTAATGTGCATAAGGATGATACGTGGCTACCGTACGGTTTCCTTTGAGGCGGCCTGTGTTTTGGCAGGGGCTCCGCCTTGGGACCTGGAGGCTGAGGCATGGTCAGACGTCTACAGTCGTAGAACTCTGGTTTTGAGAGATGGTGGTCGACCGGCGCCTGAAGAGGTGAGGCAGTGGCGAGTAGACGCCGAAGAGGTAGTGGTGCAAAAGTGGTTGGAGCGGTTGGAGCAACCTACAGCGGGGCATAAGACCATTGAGGCGGTGAGGCCGGTCCTCCGAGATTGGCTTGGCGGTAGGCGGGGGCTACTTAGCTTCCGCCTTACGCAGGTTCTCTCGGGGCATGGGTGCTTCGGGAGATATTTGTTTAAAGTTGCAGGTCGAGAGCCAACGGCGGTGTGCCATGAGTGTGGGGTGCCGGAGGATACTGCGCATCATACCCTGGCTGAATCTCCTAGGTGGGAGCAACAGAGGAGTCGGCTGTGTGCGGTCGTTGGGGCGGACCTGTCTCTGCCAGCTGTGGTTCGAGCTATGGTTGGGGGGCGGATAGCATGGGAGGCCATGTTTTCCTTTTGCGAGGATGTGATGCGGCAGAAGGAAGAAGCGGAGCGACGAAGGGAAGAGGACGCAGCCGCGGACTCGATACGTAAGAAGCGCGTTGGAGGGAGAAGGAGGCGATACGAACGCCTCCTTCTCCTTCCGACTTAGGCCGCGGATCGAAGGCACGGGAGAGCCTTCTATCTGCATTGCACAGCCTAAGTTTCGGTGGAGGGAGCGTTTCTGAATGCTCCGGAAACGACTCTCTAACGGGTTAGTGTCCAGATGGGACGATCGTGGGGGCAGGCTATGGTCGCATGCTCCGGCATTTCCCATGGTTTGCCTCCATTTTTGCGACGCGTAGGAGCATCGTTGGGTTTTTAGTGAGTAGGCCCCCCGAGCAGCCATTGGGCCAGCCCGCAAGTCTGGCCGAATGGGTGGACGGGGGGAGAGTCTCACATAACCTCGTCGCTCTCCCGGCGGCGGGGTATGCGTAAAGCATTTTCCCATCGTCAACCAAAAAAAAAAAAAAAAAAAAAAAAAGGTTAGGTTAGGTTAGGTTAGGTTAGGTTAGGTTAGGTTAGGTTAGGTTAGGTTAGGTTAGGTTTCCGCCCTCTTTGGAGAGGGAAGCGACTGTGCAGTGTCGCTACCGGACGCGTCCCCCGGGTTGTGGATAGGGGCACGCCCTCCAGATATGGGGGGTACCGGCTTCGGCCGGCGCGGACAGCAACTGCACGAGGTGGGGGGCGATTCAGCCCATGGCGCGCTCGCGCGTGTTAGAGAGGGGGCAAGTGTCCCAGGTTCTGGGTCGGCGTCCCAGACGTTTCTGGGTAGCGGCGGCGTGGATCGACGTGGGCGACGGGTCCGCTGGTTCGCTTACACCGGACAGCGGATAGGCTTCGGCCACCGTCGGCCAAACCGTTACCCCACATTGAGTGGGGCCGGGGGGAGGCACTTAACCGTGTCTCCTGCGAGGAAGACGAACCTCAATAAAAAATCCTCAAAGTCCTGGCATTGGGACACGTGATGTCGGGGCGCCCGCTTTTGCGGGTGGCTGGTGGAGTGCATCAGCCCATTAGCGCCAACCTCAGATACCGCCCGACCTCTGAGTGTATTAGGGTTACCCAGGTGCAGGGGGCACCGCCTGGGTGGACATCGTAGATCCGCCATACTCGTGGGATAAGTTATGGAGACACTAAATTTTAAAAATCTTTTTGGAAGTAAGGGCGAAAAGTCCGGAGAGAAGGAGGAAAATAAGAAGGCTGCTTCAAAGCAGTCCGATAAGGCAACAACATCTGCCGCGGAGGAGAGAGAAAAAGAGGCTCGCTTTAAGCGACCTGAGGTGAGGACACCTGTGGTTCGATTGACGCGCACGCCTTTACCATCTATGGCGGCGTCTGATAGAAGCAGGAGCAGAAGCGCTTCCTCTTGCATATCGGACACGAGTGAGTCAGAAGATTCTATATACCTAGAATCTCAAAGTGGGCGAAAACGATCGCGTTCTAAAGGGCTTTGTGCGTCGGGTGACCAAAGCTCTGAAGCAGAGGGTAAAAGAGCGAAGGCTGATTCTATTGCTTCTAAGCGAATGGAACAGCAGCTGCTGACAGAATCGGAGTTAGCTGAAAAAGCGAGGAGGGTATTACCTCCCCGTGACCCGGATTTGGAAATTATTAAGGTGGACTGGCGAGAGGTGCCGACTACCGATATTTGCCAAAGTTTGCGAGACACAGCGGATGTGATTAGGGAGGTCGCCACAAAATCAGGCAACCTAAAAGGAACCTACATTCGCACACTAAAAGACGCGGCTGAACACATTCGTTCGGCTATGGTGGAAATTCCTACCCGTAGTGGGTCGGATGAGTACGCGAAGTTGGAAGCCAGCTACAAGTCGCTGCAGTCAGACTTTACGCGGATGCAGTCGGCTTATTTGCGGCTGCGGAAAGGTAATGAGGACTTGCGTGAGGAAATGGGGGCATTGAAAAACGAAGTGGCTCGCCTTGGTAAGGCACCTGCGGCCCGATGCCCGAACTGCACGGGTCACGCCGATGGTCACCGATCGGCTGAGACGGACAGAATAATTGCGATCATGAACGCTAGATTCGAAGGTTTGCAGAAACGGTTGGGACCGGAACCGCAAATGCGTCCTCCGCTCGCCGCAGACAAGGCGAACACTAGGGCACAACTTCCGGCTACCTCAAAGCCGATACCTTCAACATCCAGGAGAGAGAGTTGTGTGGCGGATATTCCTGCCACTCAAGGCCCAGCCCCTGTTTTATCTGGGGGGCAAAAACAAAAGGGCAAGAAGAAAAAGAAGTCGCAGCCTGCACAAGCAGCAGCGCAACCAGAGGGACAATGGACTACTGTTGGTAAACGGGGCAAACCGGTAAAGGAGGTTCCTTCAGCTCCTGCCCCAAAGAAAAAGGCGGCAAAGAAGAAAAAGCAGCCTAAGTTGCGGCCGCCTAAAACGGCAGCCATAACCGTTAAGCTGCGGCCAGAAGCTGTAAGTAAAGGAGTGACGTACGCCCAAATTTTGTCGCAGGCCAAAAGTCAGCTCAATCCGGAGGAGTTCGGCGTAACAGAGGGCTTAACTATAAAAGTATCTGCTACGGGTGCCCGCATACTAGAAGTGCCGGGCGCTGAATGCGGTGAGAGTGGTGAGAAGGCAGACAAACTTGCCTCCAAATTAAGGGAGCTGGTCGACCCAGAATTAGCCGATATTTCCAGGCCTGTCAAATGTGCGGAGCTGCGCATCACGGGCCTGGACGACACGGCGTCGGCTAAAGAAGTGGTTGCAGCAGTGGCAAAAACAGGGCAGTGCCAGGCCGAATCGGTCACATGTGGAGAGATCCGCCGTGGCCGTACTGGAATCGGTACTGCAATCATCAAGTGCCCGGTGGTCGCCGCCAAAAAGCTCATTGCAGGCGGCAAATTGCGTGTGGGTTGGATATCGACTGGGATAAAGCTCCTCCCGTTGAGGCCTATGAGGTGCTTTAAGTGCCTGGAGGTGGGGCACGTCAGAGAGATGTGCACAGTAGAGGTAGACAGGAGTGACCTATGCTTCCGCTGTAGCAAGCCGGGGCACAAGGCCGCCCAATGTGATGCATCGCCGCACTGCGTTCTTTGCGAAACGGCGAAAAAAGAGGCAAACCATCCGGTCGGCAGCAGAGCATGTAATGCTTCGCCGCCCGCGAAACAAAAAGGGCCAAAGAAGAAAACCTCACCTACTCGCCAGGCACTAGCCACGGTCGAGGAGGAGATGGAGGTCGCGGCCATCCCGTGATGATGGCTGCCCGGAGAGCCTGGAGGACAAGGGTTCAGTCCATGTCCACCTTGCTTTGAGAGCCGGGCGGCGGTAGGAGGGACTACCGTCGCTCGTTTAGGGCTTTCGGGGTGTTCGAGCGCGTCAATGTTCCGGCGCGCTCTCGCCGAGGGAGGGAGCTTCAGCTCCTTTAAAGAGGGGTCCGTAAGGACATCGCAGGGCGGGGCCGTGGTAGAAATTGGCAAAGCCAGATCTCACGGTTTTACTCGCCCATATGCGTGCGTGACGGAACATCTTGGGGTTTTAGCCGGTAGGAGTCCGGCATAACCCCCCGTCTCCCTCTCGGCGGGGGGTATCCATGATGGATTTCCCCAAGTATAAAAAAAAAAAAAAAAAAAAAAAGGTTAGGTTAGGTTAGGTTAGGTTAGGTTGGGGTGCTAGGTCAGACAACCTCCTCGTGGTGCACCCTGGGCAACGTCGGCTTGAGCGGAACCCATGCTCGCCGGCGGCTAATGGTCTGGCAAGTGGAGCCGTAGAGTCGGGCTCGGAGGATGGCGCCTTCAAGGTGCGTGGGCCGCATTTGCGGTCCCTTTTGGTTTGATGCCTTGGCATCTCGCTGAGTGAGGGAGGCGTTCACGCCCATCGTAAGGGCGGTCGTGGTGCAAACTTCGCGCCACTTCCGGCCGACCCGGAACCCCGCACGTGGTGTGGGGCCGGGGACCGCCACCTTTCGAAGTGGGGGTTGCGAGGAGAAAACCTCTACAAAAATCACAAAGACGTGGCCAGGTAGGGTTCCCTCGCCCGGAAGAGGGACTTCGTATTATGATTATGTTGCCTATGTTTTCGAGTGTTCTGTCATGCGATCCCGCTAACACCGGGCGCCCTGGGAAAGCTGCTACCCAGGGTGTGAAATCTGTCCGTAGCGGCCAATGCGCTCCGGTTGGCCACCGGCGCCAGGAGATATCCGGGTCTTCTGGTGAGAAGTTTGCATCCGAGGCGTATGTTGGAGTAAAAGGCCCTTCTCAGGGCCAACCCAAAGGCCCTTCTCAGGGCCAACCCAAAGGCCCTTTTCAGGGCCACCCGAGAGGCCAGGTAGGGTCCCCCTCGCCCGGAAGAGGGGAAAATCGTATGGAAATGTTGGATAATTGTGTTTATGTTTCGTCATGCGCTCCCGCTGACACCGGGCGCTTCGAGGTAGCTGGGCCTCGAAGTGAGAAATTTGTGACTAGCGACCAATGCGCTCCGGTTGGTCACCGGCGCCAGGGGGATTCCGGTACCCCTGGTGTGAAGTCCCCTACCGAGGCGTTCGCAGGAGTTAGGTTTCCAAAAGGTCCTTTTCAGGGCCAACCCAAAGGCTCTTTTCAGAGCCAAGCTGTAGTAAAAGGCCCTTCTCAGGGCCAGTCCGAAGTAAAAGGTCCTTTTCAGGGCCAACGAGAGATTGGAAAAGGCCCTTCTCAGGGCCAACCAGAGGGAAAAGGCCGAGTTTGCCACTCGGCCATTATTACGGTGCATCCAGGCTCCATACTCCGGTTGAGAGGTGGAGGGGATAAGGAGACTGGAATGACGCTCCGCAGTAAGGGTAAAGTGGTGGTGGATGTCCCGGAGCAAACTTTGGATCCTCCGCCTTCACTAACACCTGTCGCAGAACCAGTAGCAGCGCCATCACCCGCTACTGCAACAACACCAACTGCTGCCGATCCAATAGCGGAAACACCGACTTACACTGTGGTGACACCACCTGCCGTTGAAGCGGCCACATCACACAGCGGTGAACCAATAGAGTGGGCTCCTAAGAAGTCAAAAGCCAAGGCGACCAAAGTTCCTGTCGTCAGATTGACACGCACGCCGATACCGGTAGCATCGTCAAGCGGAACTTTAAAGGGAGGAGAAAAAAGCCCATCTTGGACGTCCATGATGTCGGCTTTGTCGGAAAGCTGCGAGACAGACTGTAGAATATCTGGTACTAAGAGGCACCTGGGCTCAAACCCTTGCTCAGACTCCGAGACGGATTCGGAAGTAGCTGGTCTCCATCAGGTTGGGCTGGATAAGGCCAGAGATCAGCTGCGCCGCATGACAGCGAGTGACTACCTGAGAGACAATGATCGTCTAACCCGTGAGGCTTTGGATTGGACGCTTGAGCCGGAGCCCGAGCTCCCGAAACGATCAACAGAGCCCCCACCAAGAGCGGAGGTACTGAATGCTGATGCACTGCGAGTAAGAGCGATGCAACAGATTAACAGCATCAGGGAAGTGTCTGCCAAATCTGGCAAACTAAAGGGCACATGCCAGAAGGCGCTAAAAGAGGCTACAGCGGCGTTAACAGACATCGTTGAGACTTTTACGGCCAGAACAATCTCCGAGGAAACAAAGCGACTTTTAGCGGATAACGCTCGTCTCAACAGAGAACTCGAGATTGTCAAAGAGGAATGCAAAGCGTTACGCAATGCCTTTGAGGAGCGGAACCGCGCTTTGTATGAGGCACCACCACCCGCCACCTCTGAGCCAGCACTGACGGCAGGCTTAATAGCGGAACTGCAACGGTCGCTCAGCGCTCGGTTGGATAGCCTAGAAAAACGTCTCCCGGTGGCATCAACTGAAACGAAAAAGAAGAAACAGGCAGCGCCTCTAACTTCGACACTGACGTCCACAAAGGCTGCGCCTACATCAGTCACGATCCCGGCCCCGGGCACTTCAACTAGTGGGCCCAATAACGAGGAAATCCAAGCCAAAGCTGCTCCACCTGCAGAAGCCTGGACCACAGTGACACGGAAGGGCCGCAAGCAAAAGCCGGCTCCACAACCTACTGGTGCCCCAATAGAAGCATCAAAGGCAGCGACGACGCAGCAAAAGGGTGCTAAAAAACCCAGAAAACGCCGCATAAGGCCGCCAAGGACATCAGCAGTAGTGATAACCTTGGAGCCCGAGGCTCTTGAAAAAGGCGTCACGTACGCTCAAATAGTTGACAGGGCAAAACAGGAGATACAGCTCCCGGATCTCGGGATTGATGGAGTTCTGTGCAAAACTGCGGCGACAGGGGCCCGAATCTTTTCTATACCTGGAGCTGAGAGCGGGAACAAGGCAGACACCCTCGCTGAAAAGCTGAGAGCCGCCCTCTCAGGGATCGCTAAGGTTGCCAGACCCGTAAAATGTGTTGATCTTCGTGTTACGGGTCTGGATGACACGGTTCAGGAGAGGCACGTCGTAGACGCAATTGCGACAAAAGGTGGATGCCCTCCTGATCAAATAAAAGTTGGGCAAATTCGCTTCGGTCCAGGCGGTGCCGGCGCAGTGTATGTTAAGTGCCCCGCAAGCGCAGCGAAGGTAATCACCGACGCGGGTAGGCTTCTTGTTGGCTGGAGTTCGGCTCAGGTGAGAACACTGGACCCGTTGCCCATGCGTTGTTTTAAGTGCATGGGTATTGGTCATACCCGGCAACGGTGCCCGGTGCAGGAAGACCGCAGCAGTCTTTGTTTTCGTTGCGGAAAACCGGGACACCTGGCCATTAGTTGCAACGCTGCATTCCATTGCGCAGTATGCGAGAATGCGCGATGTCCCAGTGGTCATCGCATGGGGGGAAGTAAGTGCAACCCTCCCCGTCTCAGAGGTAAAGGTGTCCTTATAGCCCGGACCCCTGCCCACGTTGGCAATTCTTTGGAGGTAGAGACACGGGAACAAATCATCAATGAATAGGCCCGGTTATCTCAACTTTCTTCAGGGGAACTTAAATCACTGCGCCGGTGCGCAGGATCTCTTCATACAAACTATGGCGGAGGAATCTGTTGATGTCGCAGTGGCCTCAGAGCCCTATATAATACCACAACAACCTAACTGGGCGGGAGATCTGGCAAATTCAGTAGCCATCTCAGTGCCGGTTGCTTCCCCTTCTCCGCTAGTCATAAAGGAAAAGGGGCTAGGTTACGTTGTTGCGATATATGCTGGAGTTGCTGTAGTCGGCGTATACTTCTCGCCAAACCGTCCGGTACCCGAATTCGAATCTTTCGTGGGTCTTTTGGGGCTGGTTGTCAGAAGGCTCGCACCGACACCAGTAATTGTTCTGGGTGATCTGAACGCAAAACACGCAGCGTGGGGCTCTCGAGTCACCGATGTTAGGGGTGATATCCTCTCGGAGTGGGTGATCACGTCAGGCCTGGTGGTGTTAAACCGGGGAACAGCCTTAACTTGTGTGAGGAGGAGAGGAGGTTCTATCGTCGATATCACCTTCGCGACTCCCACCCTAGCCTCACGCGTCGAAGGGTGGCAAGTCCAGAGCAACCAGGAGACCCTGTCAGACCATAAATATATCTCCTTCAGAGTATCTCCTACTCTATCTGGGACCCAGGCTCCCCGGCATCACGGGCAAGCAGCTCGATTCCCAAGATGGGCACTAACGCACTTAGACGTAGATATGGTCGGAGAAGCTGCACTAGTGCAAAGCTGGTGCACTCCGCCCTCGATAAGCGATAGAATCGTCGACGAGCAGGTGGCTCACTTTAGCAAATCGATGGCAGCGGTGTGCGATGCTTCTATGCCTCGCGCAGGAACACGTAGGCCTAACAAGAAGCAGGTTTATTGGTGGTCAGCTGAGATTGCTGCCCTTCGTGATACCAGTAACAGAGTCAGGCGGGCCCACAAACGATGCCGAAGACGTAGGCATACGGAGGAGGAGGAAGAGCATCTCTACGCCACCTATAAACAAGCCAAAAAAGATCTCCAGGTAGCCATTTCCCGTGCGAAGGTGGAAGCCAGGAAAGAGTTTCTGGAAGAACTGGATGGAAATCCGTGGGGGCGTCCGTATAGAATGGTACGCAATAAACTTAAGCACGGAGCGCCTCCGACGGAAGACTTTGAACCTGAGCTCTTAAACAGAGTCGTTTCAGGCTTGTTCCCGAGTCGAGTTGAGTTTATCCCGCCCGCTATGACACCGCTATCGGTCGAACAAGGTCACGCAGATAACGCACCTTTGATTACGGAGGCAGAGTTTGATTCAGCCGTCGATCGGCTCCGAGTCAAAAACAAAGCTCCCGGCCCCGATGGAGTGCCCGGTCGGGTTCTTGTTTTGGCCTTAAAGCATCTTGGAGTGCGACTGCGTGACCTTTTCGATTCTTGCCAACGCGCAAGAACCTTCCCAAGCCGTTGGAAGAGTGGCAGATTATGCCTTTTGCGCAAAGAGGGTCGTCCTCAAGATTCGCCGGCGGCTTATAGACCCATCGTACTGCTGGATGAGGCGGGCAAGCTTTTTGAGCGTGTGCTCGCAGCCCGCATCATCCAGCACCTCGAGACAGTAGGACCGGATCTGTCCAAACATCAATACGGATTCCGCACTGGACGGTCCACAATAGACGCCTGTCTTGAACTAAAAAGGCTAACCGATGCTGCGGTAGGGCGCGGGGAGAGAGTGTTGGCTGTATCGTTAGATATTGCTAACGCATTTAACACCCTCCCCTTTGCTTGTATTATTGAGGCTATGCGCTTCCACGGCGTGCCAGCCTATCTTACTGCAATCGTGGGAGACTACTTACGGGGGCGCGAAGTCACATTTATAGCGCCTGATGGTTGTCGTGTAGTGAGAAAAGTAAGCTGCGGTGTTCCACAAGGGTCCGTACTCGGGCCTCTCCTGTGGAACCTCGGCTACAATTGGGTCTTACGAGGTGAAATGATGCCCCAAACGAGTATCATTTGTTATGCTGATGATACTCTCGTAGTTGCATGGGGTAGCGATTTCAAGGAGGTAACCCGTAGAGCGAGCGTCGCTACAACGCTTGTCGTTGGGCGGATCAGGCTGCTGGGACTAGAAGTGGCTCTAACAAAAACTGAGGCCATGTTCTTTTACGGCCGCTGCAGACGGCCACCCGCAGATTCTGCCGTTCTTATAGACGGAGTGAGGGTGCATGTGGGGTCCAAAATGAAATACCTGGGCCTCACGTTAGACAGTAAATGGTCGTTTACGGAACACTTTCGCCGTTTGGGGCCAAAAATTACAGGTGCTGCTATGGCTCTCAGCCGGCTGCTGCCAAATATAGGAGGCCCCGATACAACATGTCGGCGACTCTATGCGGGCGTTCTAAAAAGCATGGCGCTCTACGGCGCACCAGTTTGGAGACATGCCCTCAATCGCCAAAACAAAACCTTGTTGCGTAGACCACAGCGAATAATTGCGGTGAGGGCCATTCGAGGATACCGAACGGTGTCCTTTGGAGCGGCATGTTTATTAGCGGGGTTCCCCCCTTGGGAACTAGAAGCTGAAGTGCTTGCAGCTGCCTACGACTGCAGAGCACAAGCTCGGTCTAGAGGAGAGCGACCTACCCCAGAAGAGGTGAGGGCCACCAGGCGGTCAGCGCAGGAGGTCCTCATGGTAAAATGGGCGGAAGGCCTGGAGAACCCAGAATATGGCACCCAGACAATAGAAGCCGTACGCCCCGTGCTACCACAATGGGTCGGCCGGCGGCACGGATCTCTTACCTTTCGGCTGGCGCAGGTGCTGACGGGGCATGGTTGCTTCGGCAGATACCTGTGCCGAATCGGCAGGGAGGCGACTCAGCAATGCCACGAATGTGGGGCGGCAGAGGACTCAGCGCAGCATACCCTGGAGGTGTGCGCAGCCTGGAGCCAGCAGCGCAGTGCTCTGACTGCGGAAGTAGGAACGGACCTCTCCCTGCCCAGCATAGTCAAGGCTATGCTGGGCAGTGACAGGTCCTGGGAAGCCGTGGCCTCCTTTTGCGAAGAAGTTATTTCGCAAAAAGAGGCCATGGAGCGGATCCGCGAGAACGATATCCTGGCGGATCAACTCAGGCGCAGACGATTAGGGGGAAGGCGACGGCGATACGCCCATCTCCTACCTCCTTAACGTAGCCAGCGGGCGTAAACAGGGCAGTTTGCGTTCGCATTGCACGGCATCGTTCGTCTGGGAGGGACGCCCCGAGTGTGCGGGGGCATCCCTCTACTTGTGAGGAAGCCCGGCGCAAGCCGGGCCCCGCCGGGACGGTGTGGTGAAGTCCCATACAAGGATCCCACGCCGTCATAATCGGCAGAGCGGGCACACCCCAGTGTTTTAGTGGGTATGCCCGCGGGCGTTCACCTGGTCATGAGTTGTGACCGGCTGAACGCACGTGGGAGAGCCCCACATAACCTCGCCGCACACCCAGCGGCGCGGTATGCATAAGGCTGCATTTCACTGGGTCAAAAAAAAAAAAAAAAAAAAGGTTAGGTTAGGTTAGGTTAGGTTAGGGCCAGAGGACTTTTTCTGGTCGTGGTATGGCGGACCTACAAGGTTTGCGGAACTTTTTAGTTCTCTGTGGCCTAGTGTGGCGTAGTATGGCGAACAGTGTTCGCGGGAGTGCTCTGACACTCTACATGGTGGTCGTTGGACCTCGGTTCAGACGGTTTCTGGACTGTCGTGCGGCGGGGATCCCTGTATGACAGGACTCCGTCGGGCAACTTGGTATTCTCATTGAGAGGACCAAGGGGCTGGGCCACTGAGGCCTCGCCCGAGAGGAGCATACCTCACTAAAAAACCCCAAGCCGAAGCTTTGAGAGCGTGGTGATAGGCTGGATGGCCAGTGGGGGACTGGTCCCTAGCGCTAGGCGTGGAAGGGAGATACGAGAACCTGACTCGTTAAAAAAACGGACAATCATTATGGAAGCAGCTCTAAAAACAAAACAACCCCAGGAGGGTACCGTCGTTGACAGAGAATCCCTCCCTTCGGCTTCGGCCGTTGGCAGGCCCCACGTATCTGGGGGGGGCCAGAACTGCTCCGTGCTGGTTGGCACGCGGTCATATGATCCCGCTGACCACGGGCGCTCGCCGCTTCCTCGGGCGGCCAGTGTGAAATTGGCTACGAGTGTCGATGACAGGAGAGGGCTTCGCTCTAGGAGAGAAAGCGAATTGGAAGACGAGTTGGTTTCTGACTCGACAGTCAGAAGTTTTGAATCGACCAGGTCGAGGAGTAGGTCGAGGAGTAGGTCGAGTAGGTCGAGGTCGAGATCTAGGAGTAGTGGTGGCCGTCCGGTCACTCTGAAGTTTTGGCGGAAAGATCGTTGTAAGGAAAAGAGCAAAGATGATCTTAAGCGCAAGAGAACCGCGAATGATGATGGTACAGCCAGTGATGAAACCACCACATCAGCCAAGGTTAAGGCCTCCGTAGGCAAGGGGAGAGGTCGCGGTCGCGGTCGTCCACCCACTACGGGTGAGTATGTCGGTCTTGCGAAGGCCAAGGCGGATCTGGCAAGGGTCGAAAGGGAAGCCCTAAAAATTCAAGCGGAAAAGGAGCTGCTAGACGCGGCAGTCTGCGCTAGGGTCACCCGTTCTGCGCCGGCTGCGGATAACGCGGTTGCAGGAGTGGAAGAGGACATTGAGACGGCCAAGACCATTGTAAGCAAGGTTCTGGCCAGCGTCGAAGTTGTCGAGAAGGTCGCTACCAAATCTGGTAGTTTAAAGGGCACTTTTGTGAAAATGTTGAAGGATGCTGCACAGGCTATAAAAGATTGCACGATTGAGTTGGCTCAACGCAACGCGTCTGATGACACCACGAGGCTAGAGCGGATCGTCGCTCGCCAAGAGAAGGAAATGGAGGAGCTCCGTAAAGAGCTGATCGCATTAAAAACCAGTATGGCACAGCAGGTCGCTACCATGGCTTCATCGCGGTTGGATGATGCCTGTTACATGGATACGAGTCCTCCTCCTCAGACCGCATTGGAAGAACTGGAGGCTCGCATAATGAACAATGTGACCGCTCGTATAAACGCACGGATGGAAGGCCTAGAGCCACGCCTTAACCCGGCTCCAAGTTATAGACCGCCATTGAAGCATGATGGCAAAAAGAAGGACGCGGCAGCCTTACAAAAGCAGGCACAAAACACGACGACCCCGTTGACAACGGTCATGGGACCTCCGCCAGTGCCCCCTGTGAAGGCCAAAGTAAAGGGCAAGAAGGTTGTGCCCGCTCCAGCTCAGGACAGTCAAGAGGTGAAGCGGCAAGAGAAGCAGATTCCACCTAACACCAGGCGGAATCCCAATCGCAAAGATAGGGAAGCGCGGGACAGCTCTATCTCGCAGCCGAGACAACCCCTCCCATCTACGTCTACTCCTGCAACCGTCGAAGGAGAATGGACGACTGTGGTTAAGAGGGGCGGAAAGGGGGTGAAGAAGAAAAATCCCGCGAGTGAACAGAGGCCCACTCAAACACAAGGCAAGACCAAACAGCCTCAAAGTAAAAGTAGAGCCAGACCTCCGCGCACCGCAGCTGTCGTTCTGACGCTTCAGCCAGGTGCAGTGGAGAAAGGTGTCACCTATAGCTCGGTGCTTGCACAGGCGAAGGCCAAAATCGATCCGGCCAGTCTGGGGATCGAATTCACAACATTCCGCAGAGCCATCACCGGGGCCTCTATCATCGAGGTACACGCGGAAGAAAATAATAAGAAGGCTGATCTCTTAGCTGAGAAAATCAAGGAAATATTTAGTGACGAGTTACTCAGAGTGTCCAGGCCGTTCAAGTGCTCTGAGTTGATGATTAGTAGTCTGGAGGACTCGGTCACGGCAGAAGAGGTCGCCAAGGCCATTGCCAATTTGGGGGGCTGTCCGGTCGATCAGGTCAAGGTCGGCACAATTAAGCAGACCAATTATGGCACGGGTGCAGTGTGGGCGAGTTGTCCGGTGGCAGCAGCGAAGAAGGTAATTGAAGGCCGGCTGCGTGTGGGATGGTCCTCTACCAGGGTTAAGTTGCTACCACCTCGAGATATGCGGTGCTTTAAATGTTTGGAGACTGGTCATGTCAAGGAAAGGTGCTCGGCTTGTGTAGATCGCAGCCAGCTGTGTTACAGGTGTGGTCAGTCGGGCCATCGAGCGGTGGAATGCGACAAAGACTTTCACTGTACCTTATGTGAGGAGGCCGGTAGAAAGGCCGATCATAGGCTGGGGAGCAACAGATGTTCGGCCCCCAAGCGCAAAATGAGAAGAGGACAGGCTGCGCCACGCAAAACTGCTGCGCAACAGCCTCCCAACCCACCGAACGGGGTAGAAGAAGGAGAGCCGATGGAAATTGCCCAAAATGCCTAGTACCATTAAGTTTCTACAGGCCAACATCAATCACTGCGCTGGAGCTCAAGATCTGCTCATTCAGTCATCGGCGCAGTGGTCGATTAACGTGATGGTTGTAGCCGAACCGTACATGGTTCCCACCAGGGACGACTGGATGGGAGACATTGACGGCTTGGTCGCGGTTGTGGTGAATCAAAGACTCGACACGACCTCTTTTGTCAGAGATTCGCTGAAAGGTCACGGGTATGTAGCTGCCCTATACGGTGACATAGTAGTCATAGGAGTTTATTTCTCTCCAAATAAACCCCTAAATGAATTCGAGAGTTTCTTGGTGCAGCTTGATTCGGTTATTGGTTGGTGTAGGTCACACGAAGTCATTTTAGCTGGTGACCTGAATGCCAAGTCGACAGAATGGGGATGTCCATCGTCGGATGCCCGAGGCGTTCTTGTCGAAGAGTGGTTGGTGGCACACGGTTTGGTCACTCTAAATTCCGGCAGTGTCGAAACATGCGTTCGTGCAAATGGCGGGTCCATAGTGGACATTACGTTTACAAGCCCCAACCTGACACGACGCATATCCAATTGGAGGGTCCTGGTTGGGGAGGAAACGCTTTCGGACCATCGTTACATTCGGTTCGAAGCGTCCTCCCCAAGATCAGATTCGGTTAGTCGTTCGAATGTGGAGATTGGGCCCAGGTGGGCAATTAAAAGAATGGACAGGGACGCTTTAATCGAGGCTTCGTTGGTTGAAGGTTGGTCACCAATCCCAGAAAATCCGGAAACTGAAAGCGAGGCTGAATGGTTTAGTACTGCTCTCACTCGCGCCTGTGACGTGGCAATGCCTAGAGTTAAGGCACTGCCCCCTCTGCGACAAGTGTATTGGTGGTCTGCTGAGCTCGCTGACCTACGTGAGACCTGCGTAGCTGCCAGACGCCAATACACCAGATCCCGCAGGAGAGGTAGACGACGAGGTGAAGTGGAAGAAAACCGCCTCTACACCGCTTACCAAGACGCCAAAAAGGCGCTGAGAGCTGCCATTGCTGAGGCAAAAGAAAGAGCTTGGAAGGAGCTCCTCGACTCCCTTGCACAAGACCCATGGGGCAGGCCATACAAGCTCGTTATGAGCAAGCTTCGTCCCTGGGTCCCACCTCTTACATCCAAAATGGACGAGGAGGTGCTGCAAAGAGTGATAGAGGCGCTCTTTCCCCCTAGAGGTGACCAACGACCTCCGCTTGGTATACAAAGACCGAGTGCAGACGCAAGAACTGAGGAAGTCCCGGAGGTGACGGAGGGAGAGCTGGGTTCCGCTATTTTGAGGCTTCAATCTAAGAACAAGGCCCCTGGACCAGATGGCGTTCCTGGGTGTGCCCTAGTGATAGCCTTGAAAAACGGACTGGAGTACCGATTCCGCAAGCTACTAACGTCTTGCTTGCGGGAGATGTGTTTCCCACAGACATGGAAAACTGGAAAACTGGTGCTGTTGTCTTCAACAGCACCAGTTTTCCAGTTTTCCATGTCCTTCTTAGGAAGGTCGGCCGGTGGACTCACCATCTGCGTACCGGCCGATCGTTCTCCTAAATGAGGCAGGGAAATTATTCGAGCGAGTAATAGCTGGCCGCCTCCTTCAACATTTGGAGGAAATCGGGCCGAATATTAGTGACAACCAGTACGGCTTCAGACAGGGGCGGTCAACTATAGACGCCATCTCCAAAGTAAGAACTTTGACAGAGGAGGTAACAGCAAACGGGGGAGTGGTACTGGCGGTGTCTTTGGACATCGCCAACGCTTTCAACTCCTTGCCGCACTGTTGTATAGAGGAGGCGATGGCATGGTTCGGTTTTCCATTGTATCTGCGGCAAATAATCATGTCCTACTTGTCAGGCCGCAAAGTTGTCTTCCCTATGGCGACTGGACGGGGTGAAAGAGTGGTGTCTGCCGGTGTTCCACAGGGTTCGGTCTTAGGACCGCTCCTGTGGAACATAGGTTATGACTGGGCCATCCGAGGTTCGAATCTAAGAGGGGTCAACGTGTTTTGTTATGCGGATGATACCCTAGTCACGGCTAGAGGAGACAATTTACAGTCGGCTGCGACCCTTGCCGTGGCTGGGGTATCCCAAGTGGTGGACCGTATTAGACGACTGGGCTTGAGAGTTGCAATGGAGAAATCGGAAGCCATTTGTTTTCATGGGCCCCGCAAATCTCCACCTGCCGACTATAAAATCCGAGTGGGGGAAGTTGATATAAAGATCGGAAAGACCCTAAAATACCTAGGTTTGGTCTTAGATGGAAGATGGACATTCAAGAGCCATTTCGAACAGCTGGTTCCCAAGCTCAGACGAGTATCCCTGGCTCTGTGTAGACTCATGCCGAACTTGGGGGGAGCAAGCACAGTTTGTCGCCGCCTTTTTGTAAACGCGGTTCGTTCGGCGGCCCTATACGGGGCACCTATTTGGTCACGAGCCCTAACGTCTCGTAGCAGAAACCAACTACTGCAGGCACAGAGGGTTACAACATTAAGAGTAGCGCGAGCATACCGCACCGTATCGGGGGAGGTGGCATGTTTGCTGGCCAGATCCCTACCCTGGGACATAGATGCAGAGGTTTTAACCAGGGTGTACGAACAGACTGCAGAAGCTAAGCAAAGCACAGGCTGCGTTCCTCTTCCAGAGGTTATTGAACGATGGCGGACCGACGCCCAGGAGACAGGAACCGATGAATGGTCAAGAAGGCTCGAGAGACCAAGAGCGGGACACCGTACAATCTCTGCGTTCCGTCCAGTTCTGTCTCCCTGGCTTGAAGGGCAGGGGGGGCTCGCTCTCTTATCGCATGGTGCAGATGCTAACCGGACACGGATGTTTCGGCAAGTATCTGCACACAGTCGCGAGACGTGAGCTGACCCCAGTGTGCCACCAGTGCGGCGCTGCAGAGGACTCCGCTACACACACACTAATGACGTGCCCGACATGGGCGAGTGAAAGAGCCGTTCTGAAGGCTGTAATTGGTATGGACTTGTCGCTGCCCACCGTAGTCAAAGCACTAGTTGACAGCGAAAGTGCACAGAGGGCCCTTTACACCTTCTGTGAAGCGGTGTTGAGCAGGAAGGAAGCCGACGAGAGGTCCCGAGAAGAGGACCCGTCGGCTGATGCGCTCAGAAGAAAGAGGACCGGCAGGAGGCGCCGCGCTTTTGTGAGCGCGCTGGCCCCGTAAGACCAGGGCAGGTGGCGACGCGCTTTTGCGAGCGCTCTGGCCCCGTAAGACCAAGACCACAGGGCTGTTGACGGGCCGACTTGGGGGAGTCCGCTCGTCAACCTTAAGCTACTGAGCAGGACGACGTTCACTTGTGCTCAGTGAACGTCGTGGAGACGCCATATGCACTTATTGTGCGGGGAAGAGTCCACAGATGGACAAACGCTGCACAGGGGAAAGGGAAAAGGGAAACTGTTGCCCTACCCTGTCGTAGTGAGAGGCGGAGCACGGGGGGAAGTTTTAGTGGGTAGTCTCGGCTTTTACCATCTTGGCCGAGGAGCCCCACATAACCAGGCGTCACCCCCAATGGCGTAGGGTATGCGTAAAGGCATTTTTACCCCTGCCAAAAAAAAAAAAAAAAAAAAAAAGGTTAGGTTAGGTTAGGTTTTTTTTTTTTTTTTTTTTTTTTTTTTTTTTTTTTTTTTTTTTTCTTTCCACAGACTCAAGGTCCGTGCCTTATTAAGTTTAATTTTTTAGTGGATCTATCTTTTTCCGCTCTTTAATCTTTTCTTTTGCGCTCTAATTTTTTGCGCTTATATATATTTCCATGCCTTAATTCTATTACAATTCCTCTGTGTGTGGAGCTCATTGGGATAATGGTGAGGCAGGGTATGGGGTAGTAGATTGGGTTACGCCATCCTTCCTCCAGCAGCGCTCTTACGCTACTGGAGGGAGGGCGGGGCTAAGGAGAGGTTGGAGGGGGTTCCTCCCTGGAGTTAACGCACCCAGGTGCGCCTCCAGGGTGGTGGAGAGGGGGGGAGGGGAAGAGCTCTCCCGGAGTTAACGCTAATGCGCCTCCGGGGTGTGTACTTATTTCTATAGTGTTTAATTACATGGGCTTTGTGGTTATAGTTACCATCAGTGCGTAAATTTTTACTTAACCTAAGTGTAAATCTAAATGTGGTTTACTTAAACTAAACATGATTCTACTTGCAGTTATTTGATTGGTAAGTGTAAACAGTATACAATATGAACACACGTGAAAACAAACTAAAACAGACTAAGACAATATGAAACAAAATGAACAAAATAAAATGAAATAAAAAGAATCAAACCAAAAACACACTTAAAAGAAACTATACAGGCAAAAACTCAACAATCTGTAACTGTAATTCAATTGATAGGTTAATTTGTCTAAACTATAGTAAGATTATTTGACGTCGATCGATTATCAGTTCGGCTTATTTCTATTTCTATTTCTATTTCTATGACCGGGATCGATTTGATGGTGTGTTAATGATCCATCGGCGCTCCAAGTCAGTAGTGGCCGTGTAAGACACTACTGTCCGGAGCGCCGGTGGGCATTTTGGTATCTGACCGGTGCCTGAGCTTTGACAACTCTAGCTCGCGCTAGAGTTGCAAGCCGGCACCGGCCGTGTTTTCGACCCCGGTATATAGTTTATTGTTTTAACATAATCGAAATACAACATAACTTAAAACAAAATAGAACAAAATAAAACAGAACAAATCAAATAAAAACAAACAAGGCAATAAAAAATAAAACAAAAGAATTAATACTAACAATGCTGGGAGAATTTTTGCTGTGTACAATTTTATCGGATATTTACTTGTAATAAGTTTATATCAGCATTGTTTTACTTATCAGTTCTGGCCTGTGGCTGCAACCGGGATCGATTTATGGTGTATTAATGATCCATCGGTGCTCCAAGTCAGTAGTGGCCGTATAAGACACTACTGTCCGGAGCACCGGTGGGCATTTTAGTATCTGACCGGTGCACTGAGCTTTGACAACTCTAGCTCGCGCTAGAGTTGCAAGCCGGCCCCGGCCGTGTTTTCGACCCCGGTATATAGTTTATTGTTATAACATAATCAAAATAAAACATGAATTAAAATAAAATAGAACAGAATAGAACAGAACAAATCAAATAAAACAAACAAGGCAAATAAAATTAAATAAAGCAAAAGAATTAAAACTAACAATGCTGAGAGAATTTTTGCTGTGTACAATTTTATCGGATATTTACTTGTAATAAGTTTGTAATAAGTTTATATCAGCATTGTTTTACTTATCAGTTTTGGCCTGTGGCTGCAACCGGGATCGATTTATGGTGTATTAATGATCCATCGGTGCTCCAAGTCAGTAGTGGCCATATAAGACACTACTGTCCGGAGCACCGGTGGGCATTTTAGTATCTGACCGGTGCACTGAGCGTTGACAGCCCTAGCTCGTGCTAGAGTTGCAAGCCGGCACCGGCCGTGTTTTTCGACCCCGGTATATTGTTTATTATTTTAAACAAAGTAAAGTACAAGACAAAACAAAATACAAAAACAATATAAATAAAGCGAGTTTAGATTGACAATGCAGGTAGAATTTTCCTGGATCTCGGTTTTGCAATTTGTTGACGAATTTAAACAATAAAAGTACGATAAAACAATATAAAACAATATAAAACTATTTTTCTTAACCTAATGGCATCTTGGATTTTCGTGGCATTTCATGTTATGATAATAATATTGTAAAGTATAGTATATAGTATTGGTCTAGTCCGGTCTCTCACTTTCCACTTCCTGTTTGGTCTGTCTCGTCCGGGCTCTCCACATCACATCCTGTCTCATCCGGGTTTTTATATACCTGTCCAGAGTTTTTGAGGATAAGGGAATCCCTCACCGCGATGTCTCCGCTTCGCATCGCCTCTTTGAGGTTGTACTCCCTTATCCTGCCGTCAGTGGCCCTCTCTACACTGATAATAAGGCGCGCGATCGTGTCGCCTTCTACCGTATCAGTGTAGTAGACACAGGATCTTTTGTGTCTGGTGAGGGCCACGACGGCGTGAGGCACGCTCCGTGTAAGTGTAGTGCTCAGCTGCTTTGTACACACCACAATGACGTCCTGGTACGTTAGCCCTTGCGCCTCATGGATTGTCAGGGTTTGAGATCCCGAAGACGTACCGTAGCCCCGACCGAGAAGTTTCTTTTTCTCGGCCTGAGAGTGGGCCAGGTATAAGGTGTTATCCTTCTTCGGGATCTCAACTCCTGAGTATCCTCTTATCGCGAGGGAACGGACCAGGCCGCTGGAAGAGTATATGCCTCCATACACCTCTCTGAGCGCATATGCTACATCCTGCGGATTCCGGTGTGTACAGAGCAGCTGGGTTGGTGTGGTGTGTAGTGCTTGTGTTGGTGTAGTGTAATGTAAGGGGAACAAGTTGTTGCGGTCGATATAGGGCAGTTGGTTTATGTCTCCGATTATGAGGACCTCCTTGACACGCGTGAGCTGGACGGCCATCACTATCGCCCCGAAGTGGTTCATGAGGGCCTCGTCCACCAGAAGGCGGTTATACGAGGTCCCCTCGCCCACTCCGTTGGCTAATAGTGACGCCATAGATCGTACCACAGCTCTGGCCAGGTGTTCGCCAACGCGTGCCCCTATCCTCGTCCTCAAATCTTTGACCGCCTCGATGGTGTTGGTGATCACAAGATCTGTGTCCGGCCGAAACTGCCCAAGGATCCATGTGGTCTTCCCGCAGCCTGGGACTCCGTTTATCCATGTGATCCGCAGTCGCTCCAAGTCCACGGGGCTTGATCCCGACGACAGGGCTCCTAAGATGGCTTCCGCCTTCTCCAGAACCCTGTCCTCGAGCATTATCCTCGTGCACTCGGCTACAACGACTACGGATCCCACGGATGGCGCGTGGAAGACGATCCTGTTGCTCGCCGATGTATCGCGCCCCACAAATCCAACCCCCCCGCAGTATGCTGACATGTACGACCCCGACATTTCACCGTGCAGAACACGGCCACTGTCGTTGTCGTAAATGGCAGCCCCTGTTTCCTCCAGTTTCGTTCGCAGCCATCCCAAGTTGCCACTCTCGTAGGTTTGGAGGATGGACTTACATTCATCCTCTTTCACCTTCCGAGTGGCCCTTGTTATGGCTGCGAACTCCCTGAGGGAGTTGGACATACGGGCGGCGCGATCCCCGGCGGGCCCATATGTGGGAGCCTCGACCAGACCCATATCGGCCTTGGTACGCGCAGATGGTGTTCGCGCTGTACCAGATGTTGATGGGCCTGCGATCACCAATGAGGCTTGCCTTGTCGACTGTTCCCCTGTGTGTGTGGTGGTGTGTGTAGTAGTGTGTGTATGTGTTTGTTTGTAAGGGGAAAGCTGGGACACGCGCTTCAAGATGGCGGAGATTAGGGGGTGATGGTGTTTCCCCTTTTTCTCCGCCCTCCCCCGCTGTGCCAAGACCAACGCATGATCCGCGTCCACTTTCCGCTGGAGTTTCTCCGAGCCGCTGCTCGGGGTGACTCCAGCGGTTTTCCCAGTTAGATCAGCGACGACGGCGGTCTGCCGGGTACGGGGCACCAGATGACTGAGGTCCTGGCCTCGGTCCTCGTAGACCACGATTTCGTGGATCCTCGAGGCGGCCAGGGCCCCTAAGTGGTCCTCCACTTTGCCCTTTTCGTAGCCAACAACCATGGCGTCGACGCTGATCTTCCTGGGGGCGGACGCTTCAGACGCGGGCTCGTTCTCCATCGCCGACAGGACCTTACCCACCAAACTAAACCCGGTGGTGGCTCTCCCGAGGTCGAATAGTGCGATGACCTTGTTGGCCTTCCGCACTATTCGACATCGTTCACCGAGCACTTCCACCAGGGGTAGTGCGTCGAAGACTTTACGACGCATGGTGGTCTTTAAGGTACTGCCGTTCATCAGGAGCCCGAGTCCCGGCGAGATGTAAACGTTGGTCTTGGCTTCCGAGTTGCAAAAGGCAAGACCTACTCTTTCTGAACTGTTGTCCATGAAAGAGTAGATCCCCCTGACGCGTATCCCAGGTGTCCCCTTCTCGCCACACGAGACTAGGTCGAATTTGTGTATAGTGCTTGTGTGTTGTGTGGGGTGTGTAGCTGTTACTAATTGTGTGGCGAGTGTGTTTGTGTGTGTGTTAGGAATATTGCTATTCCTGTGTGTGGTGATTGTCGCCACCTCCTGCATAAAATGGAGGAGGTGGGGCCGAGATGACTTTTCGGCCATTAGGTCCCCTACAGTGTCTGTAGACAGCGTGCGGTTTGTCATGCACTCCAGGTTGTAACGCAGGGCAACAAAACGCGGGCAGTCGAAGAGAAGGTGCCATACCGTCTCCTCCACGTTCGGGTCACACTCGCAACCAGGTTCCTCCCTCAGCCTAAACCTGTGCAAGTATGACCCGAAGCCGCCGTGTCCCGTCAAAAGCTGGACCTGATGGTGCGTCAATTCCGTTTCCCGGACGATCTTATAGGCAGTCTTCACGTCCGGGAAAAAGATCTTTGTGACAGCTCCACTCTGAGAGGAGTCGTAGCGGTCTTGCCACCTAGCTATCGACTCCTCCCTGATCCCTCTCTTGACGACACACAGCGGGAGGTCGGCATAATCCGGGGTGGTCTTGTCGGATTGGGCTCCTTCCTTCGCCAGCTCGTCCGCCCTTTCGTTGCCCCGCGTGCCGATGTGTGCGCGGATCCAACAGAGGTCAACATGCCTTCCGGATGCACAGATCTCAAGCAGGTCCTCCTTTATAGCCTTCGACAAGGGGTGCTGGATCTTTGGGTTCGAGAGCAGTTCAAGCGAAGATCTTGAATCGCTGAGGATGGTGGTATTCCTCGAACCGCTCTCTTTGATCCTGCGCACCGCCTTGTGAAGAGCGAAGAGCTCTGCTTGAAAGACTGTGCAGTACGGATCCAGGCTAAAGGTGTTATAAAAGGTCTCGACATCCCCTTCCCACCACGTTAGAGCCGCTCCCACGCCCCCCTCCATCTTGCTCCCGTCAGTGTATACCACTGCTCCGGAGCCATGGAGGGAGGCTAGGGTGCTCTCGGTGACGTTCTCGAGAAGCTCATACGTAGGTGTTATCGTATGAGCAGGGTGCGGTAGTTCAGACGGTGGCACCCTTTTCTCAAGGCGTCTATCCGGTGGTAGGAAGGAAGTGTCGTGGCCCTTTTTAGCCCGGTACAGCGCTGCAGCCTCTTGGATCCGGATGTCAATAGGCAACACACCAGCCAGCACCAGCGTAGATGTTAAAGACGTGGTGCGGTAGGCCTTGCAGATCTTGATAGCAAAGGCCCTCTGGAGTGCATCCAACCGCTTCTGGTTCGTCTGGAGGTGAGTCGCTGAACTCCAAGCGCTGGCCCCGTACGTTATTATAGGCTCAATTACCGCGATGTAGATGGTACGTATTATGTCCCTATTCAGTCCCCACGTCACCCTCGCCGCGCACGCGAGCTGTTTGTAAATGTCCGTGGTCTTTTACAGACGTTGGACACGTGCGCGTTGAAGTTAAGACGTCGGTCGATGGTCAGACCGAGAAGGCGGATCTCGTCAACCAGACCTATTTGGACTCCGGCCATCGTTATGTGGGGGGGTCTGAACTTCAGCTTCTTGGTAAGCAGCATCGCGCAGGTCTTATGCGGTGCGAAGTTCAGCTTGTTGGAAACCCCCCAGCGATGGATTTTGTCCAAAGTCTGGCTGACGGCATCCTCCATCTCTTCTGGGGACTGCTCGGTAAACATTAATACGACATCGTCGGCAAAGGCCTGGCAGTACACTCCCTCAGAAGACAGGATTTCGAGTAGGGAGTCGAGGATGATGTTCCAGAGGACCGGGCCGCCCGTTGAACCCTGGACGCACCCTTTAGTGGTCCCCCTCTCGCTCCTTTCCCCGGCGTAGTTGACGATAACGCGCCTGTCTGTGAGGTAGGACTGCAACGTACGGTAGATGTTGTACGGACAGCGCTTGCGCAGCAATTGGTGCTTAATGGCAGGCCACCACGCGTTATCGAAGGCGCCCTCTATGTCCAGTGATACAAGTAGTACGGATTTACTCCTACCTACTTCCTTCCGCACTTGCTCCACCAGATCATAGAGGGCGTCCTCGGTACCGCGCTGAGGCATGAAGCCGTACTGCCGCTGGTCCAAACTTGGGTAAATGTGCCATTGCAGTCTCCTGATGAGAAGCTTCTCGACCGTCTTCCCTAGGACTGATAACAGTCCTATGGGGCGGTAGGACTTAGGTGCTGTGTAGTCCTCCTTGTTCGGCTTCCTCAGGATAACCACATGCGCAGTCTTCCACGGCCTCGGGAAGTACGAGATTTGCAAGATCTTGTTAGCTATCTCTATAAATACTTCCTTTTGGCCGCGGATCGCCCTGGCACATATGTCCGATGTTAAACCGTCCGGCCCCGGCGCCTTCTTTGGGTTTTGCTCCCTCAGAATCGCCTCGATCTCGTGGGCCGTGAACGGCGGATCATTTTCACCCAAGCTCGTGAGCATCTCTGCATCACTCAGGTCTACGCTAGATCGTATTTGCGCTTGCTCTGGGGTATCGTCATCCGCCGAGTCATCAGGATAGAAGGTTGAAGCTAAGAGGTCCGCGGACTGACTAGGTGGTAGTGTCCGTCCGTCTGGTCCTCTCAGAAGAAGGTCCTCGCTTCTTCCTCCCGTTCTCCTGATCACTCGGTAGATCCCGTCCCACAGGCTCTCTCGATCCTGAGTGGTGCAGAAATCCTTCCAGCTACTTGTTTGGGCCTCCTGCGCCTTTTGGGCGTAGGTGGCCTTGGCCTGATGGTAAGCCTGCAGTACGTGTTCCATGCGCACTGGGGCAGCGTTTCGGATTCGCCGTTTGCATCGGAGGACCTCCCTCTTGAGGTCCTCGATTTCCGGCGTCCACCAGGGGGGTTTCGGCCTGTCCTTCCTCTTCAGTATCTTAGGGATAGTACCTTCGCAGGCTTCCCTAATGGATGTTGTATACCTGTCGATGATGGACTCCATTTCCTCCCCCTTCCCCACCGATCGGATGCTGTCGACTGTGACGCTGTTTGTCTCCAGGGCAGTGTGTAATCGTCTGTCGAAATCTGACCACTTCGCTTTAGCTGTGTTGTACACTCTGGTTGTGGGTATTGGGATCGGCAAAAGCTTCTCCCCCACTTCCAGAGCGTACGTTATAGCGTTGTGGTCCGATGTTATTAGATTTCGACAGACTTTCCACCTTTTTATCTGCCCTAGGAGGGACGTTGTGCAAACAGTCACGTCGACATGGCTGGTACGCATCCGATCGCCCCGAGGCTCTTCGAACGTCGGGGTGGTTCCGGTATTGAGGATGTGCAGCTCCATCTCGCTGAGGAAGGAGTTGTAGGCCTCGCCTCTCTGGTTTTCCGCCACGCTGCCCCACCAGTGGCTCCACGCGTTGACGTCGCCCCCAATAAGAATCTTTTGCGTCTGGGCCCGGAGAGAAGTAAACATCGAGCGCGTTCGCTCGATGTTGCTCTCTATGTCCAGGTTTCCCTCAAAGTAGACGGAAATCAGTCCAAGCTTTAGTCCACCAGAAGCCAGCAATACAGCCACCTCCGTTTCAGTCACAGTCTGAGGGTCGCTTATGACCCTCAGCTTGTCACTGAAAACGAATATTACTGCTTTTACCGGCTTCTGCCGATTAAGGGTGCACTGGATGACTTTAGTGCCAGGATATTGCTTTACCACGCCTTTTGAACCCACATAGGGTTCTTGGGCGAGGGCAACGTCAATATGCCTGTCCTCTGCTAGATGTAATAGCTCGGTCGTGGCCTGCTTGGATCTTTGGAGGTTGATTTGTATAAAATTCAACCTCGTTCCGCCTACTTGGAGGTCCTGGACATGGTGGTCGTGGGGGCCCTTAGCAATATGCTACTTTGTCCCTCGCAATGCCATCCCACATTGCTCGCTCAGGACAGTCGTCACTGAACGAGAGATGGTGGTGGTCGGTGTCACGTTTTGCCCTCTTGCAGTTGATGCAAGAGGGTGGGACCCCATTTTGCCGGTCCCGGCATTCGGTCCAGGAGTGCGCCCGTCCGCAATAATTGCAAAGCTGGGCGCCCTCCTTACACAAGTTTTGTGTATGACCGAAGCCAAGACACTTCGCACACTGGACGAGGGGGGATTGGTCCTCTACCGGCCTCTTTTCGAGTCCGATGTGGACCGCCCCCGCATCCAGCATGCGTTTATGGAGTTCCGGTGACACCTCCAATATGGGGTGGCACTGCAGGGGATTTCGCGCACGCTTCCTATAGCGTACCCTTACGGACTGCCGATCTCCCTCAAGGCCCTCGAACAACTTAGGGTTCTGGGCCTTGAGGTGATCGGCGATGTCCTGGTCCGTGTGGTACGCCAGGAGATTCTTGATTCTTACCAGGGGCGAGGCCTTCGCCACCTGCCTCACCTCCAGCGAGCCATTGGTCTTTATCCGCTGCCGGATGAGCCGAAGATCGCCCTGGTCACTACAGCTAAGGACCACCTTCCTGTCCTTAGCTTTGCGCACTTTGTCCACCCTTAGGCCAGTTTTCTTTAGGTCGAGCGTTTTGGTGATCTCCTGGATCACCCCGTCCCCGGTCTTGTTGGGGTCGGTGCTCGTGATGATGACCGTGTGCCTTGGGGGTGGGGCGGCTTTTGCCGCCTGCGCATAGGTCCTTGGGCTTTTCTTCGGCTCCTCCGGCCTGCAGTGTTTAAACTTGCTGTTCCAGACTTCCAGCGTGGACCTCAGCTCTTTAGCGCCTCCCGCCATTTCGGCCACTTCATCCCTGAGGGGAGTAAGTAGCCGATCGATGGTGGCGGTCGTCTCCGTCAACGCTATTTCCGAGCTGAGGTCCACGCTGGGACGCCCCTGAGGCCCGTTTGCCAGCACCACATCCCTTACCTCCTCCATCCCTTCTCTGAGCCGCCTAGCCTGTACTAGCACCGGGGCCACGGACTCCGCTATGGTCTCGGCGACCTCCTCCTTGGTAATCTGGGTCTGCCTATTGAGGGCATGGCGGATCTCCGCCATGTCCTCTTTCATCCTCGAGATCTCACTCTGTATCTCGAGGAGCACGGCGTCCCCTTTTCCCTCTGAGGTTCCTGTCGCCGATGTCGCGGGTGGTGGTGAGAGGACTGCACTAGCCTGTCTGCTGGAGCTGTCCAGCTTTAGGTAGTGCAGCTCCGTGGCCAGTGCTGCAATTTGGGCGGAGATGGCTTTCAGTTCGGGGAGGAGGGTGTCCGGTGTCTGGGATGGTGGGGCTGGGTGGGGGTGTGTAAGGGTGTCCGGGGCTCTGGACTGGGGCTTCTCGCGGTCCTGGACCTCGAGATGTATGGCCTTCACTGTGGTGATCAAGCCATCCATCTCGAAGTTCAGCCACGTTTGGACCCCGTCCACTGCCTTCCGAGTCCCGGACCACGCCTCCTTCGCCTCTTCCAGGCGCGCCTCGTGCCTTTCACGGAGCTCGCGAATCTCCCTGTTATGGCAGCGCTCTATCCGAACTAGCTCCCTCGCCGCCCGAGTCCGTTCCACCTCCAGGTTGTGCCTGTGGCGGTTCCTGGAATCGGCCAGCGATAGAACCAGTTCGAACAGAGCTTGGAGGCTGTCGACGGCGGTGTTGCGGATCTCTTTCTTGAGATTCCGCGCGCTTTCGACAGCCTCCTTGCCCGTCAGGAGGCACTCGCGAGCCCGCTCAGTTGCGAGGTCCTTACACACCCCCACATGGCGACCGAACTGTGGAAGGATGCTGGCTCTTCGCTCCGAGTCGGGTGTGCCCGCATCGGTCCACTCGGAGGTCGCCGTGCTCCCCTCCTCCCATTTGTCGACGTCCCCTTCCTCCTCCTTCTGGGACGTCGTGGACCACACGATCGAGTAGTGGTCCGTTTTGGGGTTTGCGGTGGGGGGCAGCGACTCCTTCGGATCGGTCGCCTCGGGGCTTTCCTTCTTCGCAGGGGCGTCTGCTGTAGGGGGTGTGTTCATGTCTGTGTCCGTGTTTGTGTCTTGTTTGTTGTGTTGGGTTTCTGTATCCCCTATGTTCGGAGCCCCTTCGGATGGTGGGGAAGAGGACATTCTGGGTGGGGGGGTTTTAGTCGGTGTTTGACTGGGCAGGGTGGCGTCCAGGATGGACACGTCCGCCAGCGGTCTGAGGTCGTCCATGTTGGTCTTCCTCGCCGCTGCCTGTGCGCTCCTTATGGACGCCCCCCTGCGTAGTCCTCCAGAATGATATTTTATTTTAATTTCCTCATGTTTGATTGTTTTCCCCAGCTCCGAGGGGCCCCGAACATAGGGTCTATTTTTTAAAATATTTAAGATGAGTGGTGTCTTCTTTTTAAGTTTGTGGATTCCTTGTAGTTGTGGTTTTGTCGGGTTTGTCTGTGTGTGGGTTGTTGTACGGTGTTGCTGTGATGTGTTTTGCTGTTGTGTAACTTGTGATGAGTGTTCAGGTGTTGTTTCTGTGTGTGTGTGTATCTGTGTAGATGTGCCGGGTTGTGGTGAGTTGTGTTTTTGCGGCGTTTCCTCAGGGGTTGTGGTGGACTTGGGGGACTTGCTTTTCTGACGCCTCGGTGGTACTGGCGGGGTCCCCGGCAAGTCCTCCAACCTTGTGGAAGACGCCGCAATGTCTTGTTCCATGTGTGTTTCGGTGGATGCCTCGTGTTCCGGTTTTTGTGACATTTTGGTTATTTTAGATAATTTGTTGTAAAAAGGTTGTGATGTAGACTTGGGTGGTTGTATTACTAGTAAGTTGTCTGAATTAATTGGTTTTATTATTTAGAGAAAAAATTTTGGTGAAAAAACGAAAATCCGAAAAGTTTTGAAAAAATACCACGAAAACCCAAGATGGCGGCCCCACTTCCGGTCCAATTCGGTCCGCTCCCGCTCAGCCCGAGAGGCCTCCCCAAGACCTTTCCAGAGAGCCCTCGCTCGACTCTGTGCGCTCGATACTTTGGGAGCTATTCCCAAGGTAGTTAGTGGGAGCTGATGGTAGCTCGAGGGTATAACCCTTGTAACTCCCGAAGTATCGACCGCCCAGAATCGGGTTTTCGCGCTAGTCGGTGGATGTTGATCCGGCCCGTCTGTTCCCGGGTAAATTGAGAAAATTTTCCCGGGGTAGAGGTAGGGTATTTCTACCCTGCCTAGATGGTAAGGGGGGCCGGGGGATGACTAAGCGCGAAAACGCGGGGCTCCTAGCTCCAATAGTTCGGGTGTGGCAGCTCTCCAAAGTTTTCCAAGATGGCGAACCAAGATGGCGGACAGAACTTTGGAAAGCTGTCCCTCCGGTGTTACTGGCGCTAGAAACCCACTGTTTGGGTTTCCCTGAATCGGCTCGACGAGCCCTGTCACGCGGAACGGGAAAAAACGGGGTGGAATTCTCTTCCCCCGAAAGTGGGATTTCACCCCTCGGCGGCCTGGGCAAGTGCGCTTGGATCTTGAAACCCCAAAAATGGGGTTTCTACGACCAGTAGTTCCGGAGTTATGGGCCGAAAAGTAAAAACAAAATGGCCGACCAAGATGGCGGCCAAAGTTTTAAAAATTTGTTTCTCCGGAGATACTGGTCGCAGCGAGATGGGGTTTTCTGCTATGTGTTGGGCTGGTATTTATCTACCCTCTGAGGTACCCAATTTCAGGTTTGGGGGGTAGATGTTCCCCTGGTGATTTGGGGTATGGGGGCCTTTAGGTGGTGGTAAGCGATCCCCAACTGTGAAAACCGCGCAGCCGTAGGTGCAGAATTTGGCAAGTTACGGCACTTTTAAGATTTTACCCTGTGAAAACAAAATGGCCGCCGAAAGGTAAACTTGCGTTTTTGCCGCTAGCGCCTTCTAGTTTGGCTTATCACAAGATGATTTAATGTATCTAAAACTAACAGTGAAACGAAAAAACTTAAAAACTAATATTCTACCCCGTAGAGGAGCAGAATATGTGTAAAAACCTTAATAACTATAAAAATACAAATAATAAAAAATAACTTGACGTGGGGAATGAGAGTATCTGGTGGTTTACTCTCGGTGAAAAAAGTCCAAGTCCCTGCAGTGAAAGATCTCCGAGATATGCCGGGTGGAAAATTCTACCCTAAACTCTGAGCTAGGATACCTCCCGATGCAACGGGTTTTGAGGGGAGCTTTTTTGTGAATATATTGGTCTGTAGGGCTACTACCCTCGCAACTCGTAAGAAGGTGCGCCTCCCTTAGCAAAAAAGGGAGATATCCTACCCCAAGAGTTATTCTAATATTAAAATGGGCTTATCTTTGTAGTCTTTTGGCCGATTTCCGATTTTAAGGTGTTGGCGAGCTCGCCGCGAGGTCCTCTGTCTCCCTGCACCCTTGAAAGTTTCCGGATCTGTCACGAAGTGGGACCACGTGTTTTTAGGTTACTCTCTTTTCAGAGAATAACGCCGTAGTCCCTCTCGCTGTCCTCCTGGTCGTACTCTCAAGAGATCGGGCGCGCGCTTGCGCGTCAGATGACGCCTCGCACCGGGCGAAACTCCTTGTGGTGTGGGAACCACAGGCGAAAAACACTGAATTCTTTGACTTTTACCACGTGCACTTCACAGTTTTTGGTTAATAACTTTTTAACCACTGCACTGAATTCGATGGGACCTTCACCGACGGGTAGGTCTCGTCTCTCCGCACGTCACGGTATATCGCACTTGACGATTGGTACTAGATTTACCACTTAAAAGATTTTTTAAAAAAGGAGCGGAATAATTTTGCGTGTGTTCTCAGCGGTGTTTTGCGAGTAACTGGTTAGGTTAGGTTAGGTTAGGTTAGGTTAGGTTAGGTTAGGTTAGGTTAGGTTAGGTTAGGTTGGACTGTGCAGTGTCGCTACCGGACGCGTCCCCCGGGTTGTGGATAGGGGCACGCCCCCCACATATGGGGGGTACCGGCTTCGGCCGGCGCGGACAGCAACTGCACGACAATCTCGTAACCCCGTACGTAGTGCGGGGCCGAGGGCCGCTAGTCTCTTCGGAGGGTGGGGGCCGCGAGGAAGAAAACCTCTCTAAAAAATTACCCAGTGGGGGTCTCGGCTGGCGTCCTGGGTAGCCCGGGTAGCGGCAGCCGAGCTGGGGGAGAGCTCGCAACCCCGCACTGAGCGGGGCCGAGGGCTGCCACTCTCTTCGGAGGGCAGTGGTCGCGAGGAAGACAACCTCTATAAAAAATTACCCGGAGTGGATCGGCTGGCGTCCTGGGCATCCCGGGTAGCGGCAGCCGATCAGTGGCCGACTTGTCGGCGGTGGATGGCAGACAGTGTTCCGCGGGGACTCCGGTCCCACGTGGCGATGCCACACCCGAGCGTAACTGCTCGGTTGGCGGGGCTTGCCTTAATTGGCTGGCCCAGCGGCCGTTTCGACGGCGTGGTTTGCGGACCTCCAAGGTCCGCGTGCGCGGCGGCCCCGTGGCCACGAGGGTGGTCACTGGGGATGGGTTTCGGCCTACCGTCGGGCGAGCTGGAGACCTGTGTGTGTGTGTCGTTGTCACGTCTAGCGGCACCACACAGGACCAGTGGGGACTGCCTTTGTTGGCCGTCCCTGAGAGGAGCATACCTCGTTAAAAAACCCCAAAGTGTCGGGTCTACCCGTTAACTGGTATTAAAGTGCAAGCGTGGTACCAGGCGCCTTATGGTGGTGGGCTGGGGAAGTCCACCGACTAGCGCTTCCACCCCGGGGCACTACCCGCCGCCCCGGGAGTATTAGGGTTACCCAGGTACAGGGGGCACTGCCTGGGTGGACCATTTATTTCCCCCACACTCGTGGGAATAACAATGCAGACATCTAATACAAAAAACAAAAATTTAAAGAGTGAGGAGAAGAGGATGGAAGGAGTTGTGGAGGGTCTGGAGAGACCGGAGAAGGAGGATGTTGGAGAGAAAGGAATGGGTTTCGCACAGCCGGAGGAAAGAATAAGGACCAGGAGCAGGTCTGGTCAGGTGCAGCCGGAGGGGTCACGCAGTAGCTCAGTGACCCTGACGTTCGGTCCCGACTGTCAGTCATTAGCCGGGTCAATGTCCAGCCTACGGGCTGAATCGGAGGCGGAGTCAGCTGCCGAATCAACGGCCGGTCCGGCAAAAAGCCGTAAGAGGCGGTCGGTGGCGTCCAGCTACCTAAAGGACGCCTCGACAGTGGTGGCACCTGCGCCCAAAGTGCCCAGAGCCAAGGGGGGCAGAGGAGGCAGAGGTGGCGCTCTGACGCATAGCGTCGGGATATCCCAGGCGCGGAGAGAGGCCAGGGAGATTGAGCCGGACTCTGAATCGGAATCCACTCTAACGGAGGCATACACATCTGCCGCCAGTGACGGAGAGGCCGAGCCTCGTAACATGACAGTGGAGGACTTGGTGGCGGAGGCCTCGAAGAGGGTTGGCGAAGTGACAGAGGTCGCGAAAAAGGCCAAGAATTTAAAGGGGACCTGCAAAAAGAAATTGCGCTCCAACGCAGGCTCCCTGATGGCCGTGGTCCGCGCCTTGGCTCAAAAGGACACGGCAGAAGAGATGCGTCGACTGCGGGCGGACAACAAGCGCCTGCAGGACGAGCTCTCAAAGGTCCGCCACGAGCTGACAGCTCTGAGGCGGGCCTTCTCGGAGGCCGGTGAAGGGCGCCGCAAAAAGCCGGCGGCGCCCATCATCCTAGACACCCCGGCGGGAGTGGGAGGCGGAGGCAGCGGAGGGGAGGACCTTGCTGGAGCACTACAAGAGATGCACCGCTCTCTTGCCCAGCAGATGTCCAACATGCTCCAGGCAAGGTTGGAGGGCCTGGAGGTGGATGGGCGGCTCCTCCCTGCAGCGGAGAGACCCCGCCGGCCGCCATTGGCAGCTGATGCCAAGGCCGCGGGCTCAAAGCCACCTAAGACGGCACAGACGGTTGGGGACGGTAAGGTAGCCCCAACCACGCTTGCCCCGGCCGCCAACATGCCCAAAAAGGCGAGGGCGAAGGCGGCAAAGGCGGCAAAACCAAAGGCAGGCACTTCGGCTCCTCCTCCTCCAGCGAGGAGTGAGAAACAGGTGGCAGCACCGCCGGTGGTTGAGGGCGCCTGGGTGACCGTCGCCAAAAAACCCAAAAAGCCCAAAAAAGCAGAGGCGGCACCGGTGGCAACCCAGAAGGGCAAAAAGGCAGCCAAGGGTCCACAAGGGCCAAAGGGCCCCAAGGTGCCAAAGGCGCCTAAAACCCTGGCGGTCGTGGTGGCTCTGAAGCCGGAGGCGGTGGCTCAGGGAGCCACTTACAAGGACGCCCTGACCAAGGCCAAGGCATCCGTAGACATGGACGAACTGGGCATCGGCCCGTCGAAGTTCCGGACTACGGTGACGGGAGCGAGAATTATCGAGCTCCCGTCCGGAACAACGGTGGCCCAGGCCGACACTTTGGCGGCCAAGGTGGGCGAGGCCTTGGGCGATACAGCCAGGGTGACCCGCCCAACAAAATCAGCAGACGTCAGGGTGTCGGGCCTGGACGATACTGCGACGCCCGAAGAAGTGCGGGCGGCTCTGGCCGACAAAGCCGGTTGCCCCCCCAATACTATCAGGGTGGGGGAAATATCATCCGGCGCCAGGGGGGCTGGCTCAGCAATTGCCTCCTGCCCCGTGGAGGCCGTGGCCAGCTTGGTCAAAGACGGGAGACTAAAGGTGGGCTGGAGCGCAGCCACGGTCCGGCTACTGGAGCCACGCCCTATGCGTTGCCATAGATGTCTGGCACTGGGGCATCCAGCAGCCAAGTGCCCCTCTAGCAAAGACCGCAGCAATCTCTGCTATCGCTGCGGCAAAGAGGGGCACGTAGCCAAGGCCTGCAAGGCCCCACCGCACTGCGCGGTGTGCGCCGACAGGGGCCTGCCAGCCGGGCACCGAATGGCGGGGGCCAGTTGTAAGCCCCCTCCCGTCAAGGGCCACCTGCCGAAGCCGGCAGCGGCTCCTCGGGCCGCACCAGAGGCGGCCCCCCGCGCCACGCCAGAGGCGACCCCAGCAGTAACCCCAATGTCCGTCAACGATGCCCAGTAGGACATTGGGGAAACTGCTCCAGGCGAACCTCAACCACTCCGCCGGGGCACAGGATCTCCTGTGCCAGACGATGGCGGAGTGGGGGGTCGACCTTGCGGTGGTCTCCGAGCCGCACCGTATCCCCCCGTCCGACAAGTGGATGGGGGCTGCGGATGGCTCCGCTGCCATCGTGGCGGCGAGTGCGGGCCCTTCCCCGGTGCTGGTGGAAAGGGGGGAGGGGTATGTGGCGGCACGATGGGGAGAGGTGGTGGTGGTGTCCACCTACTTCTCCCCCAACCGCAGCAGGGCCGACTTTGATCGGTTTCTCGCTGCGGTTGAAGGGGTCGTGCACCGCGCGGCCCCTCGTCAGGTGCTGGTGGCCGGGGACCTCAACGCGAAATCGACCGCGTGGGGGTCCCCCCGCACCGACGTAAGGGGTGGTATACTGGAGGCCTGGGTGTTCGCCCTGGGTCTCCAGATCCTCAATCGAGGAACCACCCCTACCTGCGTCCGGTGGCAGGGCACGTCACTTATTGACGTGTCCTTCGCCACCCCGCCGCTCGCGGCCCGTATCCGGGGCTGGCGGGTGGAGGCGGATGTGGAGACCCTATCGGACCACCGTTACGTCCGATACGAGGTCTCCACGGCATCCCCAGGGGCCCAAGTAGGCCCACGTGCGGGTGGCTCGTCGTTCAAACGATGGGCGCTCGCACGCCTCCAGCCGGATGTGGCGGAGGAGGCGGCGACGGTGCGGGCCTGGGCAGGGGTCCCTGACGCCGTCGCGGGGGATGCCGACGGCATTGCGGACCTTTTCGCGGACGACATCAACGTCGTCTGCAGCGCCGCCATGCCGAGGGCGCGGGTTGGCCCACGGAGGAGTGGGCAGGCATACTGGTGGACGCAGGAGCTCACGATCCTGCGTGCCGCCAGTATGAGGGCCAGGCGCGCCTGCCAGCGATGCCGCAGGCGCGCCAGACAAGCGCCCGGTGAAGAGGAGGTCCTCCGCCGGGCGTACAATGAGGCCCACACGGCCCTGCGTAGAGCTATCTGCAGGGCCAAGGTCGCTGCCTGGGATGAGTTTTTGGCCATCCTGGACAGCGACCCCTGGGGGAGGCCGTACCGGACGGTGAGGGGGAAGTTCGCTTCGGCGGCCCCCTCCACGTCCGGTATGGAGCCCGCGCTGGTGAGGAGGGTGCTGGGGACACTTTTCCCAGACCCCGGGCCCTTCGAACCCCCCAGGATGCTGCCCCCCGGTTCTGCTCCGGGGGCGTGGGCGGCTGGCCCCCCCGTGTCCGATGGAGAACTGGACACGGTGAGGGACCGGCTCCGGAGCCGCAATAAAGCTCCGGGGCCGGACGGGGCCCCGGCCAAGGTAATGGCCATTGCCTTGGGCCCCCTGAGAGAGCGATTCCGCGCGGTGCTAGACACATGCATCGCGACGGGTCGCTTTCCCAGGCGCTGGAGAGTGGGGCGGCTTTGCCTTCTCCGCAAGGAAGGCCGCCCGGCAGACTCTCCAGCAGGCTACCGGCCGGTGGTGTTGCTCGATGAGTCCGGGAAGGCTTTTGAGAAGATTCTCGCCTCCCGGATCATCGAGCACATCGAGGGTGAGGGGCCGGACCTGGCGGACTGCCAGTTCGGCTTCCGAACCGGCCGGTCCACGATGGACGCGGTTGGCCGTCTCAAGAGGTGGACTGAGGCGGCCACAGCTCGGGGGGAGGTGGTGATCGCGGTGTCCTTGGACATCGCGAACGCGTTCAACACCATCCCCCACGAGTGCATAGAGGCGGCGCTCGAGTTCCACCGAGTGCCCCTCTACCTCCGCGCCCTCGTCCGGGACTACCTGCGAGACAGGTCAGTCCTGTACGAGGACGCGGAGGGCCGCGTCCAATCGTGGCCAGTGAAGGCAGGCGTACCCCAGGGTTCCGTATTAGGTCCCCTCCTATGGAACCTGGGGTACAACTGGGTCCTGCGGGGTGAGCTCTTGCCGCGCATGGATGTCGTCTGCTTTGCGGACGACACTCTAGTAGCGGCGAGAGCGAGGGGGTGGGAGGAGGCGGTCCACCTTGCGTCGGTCGGCACCTCCATGGTCGTCCGACGCATCCGCCTCCTGGGACTGGAAGTGGCCCTCGAAAAGACGAGGGCCATGGCCTTCCACGGTCCCAGACGCAGGACCCCGCCGGGGCTCCGTGCCCGGGTAGAGGGGGTGTGGGTTCCGGTCGAGATGCACCTTAAGTATCTCGGCCTGACCCTAGACCCCCGATGGAGCTGGGAGGAGCATTTCAGGCTCCTCGCTCCCCGGCTGTGCGGCGTCGCAGCCGGACTCGGTCGCCTCCTCCCCAATGTGGGGGGGGCCGAAGGCGAAGTGCCGTCGGCTTTATCACTCCGTGATAAAGTCGATGGCGCTGTACGGGGCCCCGGTCTGGGCTGAGTGCCTCTCGTCCCGCACGAGGGCCCTCTTGCGAAGACCGCAGAGGGTCATCGCGACCCGGGCCGTGCGGGCTTACCGCACGGTCAGCCACGGGGCTGCCTGCGTCCTAGCAGGTACGCTCCCGTGGGAGGTTGATGCCCTGGTACTATCCCAGGTGCATCAACACCGGGTCGCGGCGAGAGAGCGGGGCGAGCGACCCGTTCTAGAGGAGGTAGAACGGGTCCGCACCGAGGCGCAGGGGGAGGCCCTGCGCCGATGGGTGGAGGCACTCGCCAACCCAGCCGCTGGCCACCGGACGATCGAGGCGATTCGTCCGGTGTTGGAGGAGTGGGTAGGGCGCCAGCGGGGCACCCTCACCTACCGCCTGGTGCAGGTACTGACCGGACATGGGTGTTTCGGTCACTACCTGCACCGAGTCGCCCGTCGGGAGGAGACGCCGCGGTGTCATCACTGCGCCTCTCCCGACGACACGGCCGAGCACACGTTGATCGTGTGCCCGGCCTGGCGAAACGAGCGCCGCGATCTGATCGCGGCGCTCGGCGGAGGAGGCCTCTCGCTGCCAAGTATGGTAAGAGCCATGCTTGGTAGCGAGAGAGCCTGGAGGGCTGCCGCCTCCTTCTGCGAATCTGTGATGGCACAGAAGGAGGCAGCGGAGAGGGAGCGGGAGGAGGACGCTCTAGCCGCCCCTCTCCGGCGTAGACGGGTGGGCCGAAGAAGGCAGGCAGCGGTGACTGCCGGTCTTCGACGGCCCTAAGGTGGCCTGGGCGCGGCCTGACCAGCCGCGCGCCCTAGGTGCCGCTCCGGCATAGGCCACCACGTCTGGGGACTGCCTAGTACCCTAGCGCAGTCCCCCTGAGGCGCGTCGCCCGGTCCACTCGTTGGGCCGGGCCTGCCCGGGGGCGGGCTCGGAGCTGTGGCGCACGCAGGTGCGTCGGCCCCGAGACGCCCCCACATGGGCGTAGGAGGGTACCGGGGGGTTTTAGTGGAGTAGGATCAGTGTGGTCTTCCGCACTGGTCCTGCTTGAGTAGGGTCGGCACTGTTTCCCGTGCCGGCGAGTCCCACACACGCCGTGCGCCTAGTCAGCGTCACGGTATGGTGCGTAACTGCATTTCCCCTCGTCACAAAAAAAAAAAAAAAAAAGGTTAGGTTAGGTTAGGTTAGGTTAGGTTAGGTTAGGTTAGGTTAGGTTAGGTTAGGTTAGGTTAGGTTAGGTTAGGTTAGGTTAGGTTAGGTTAGGTTAGGTTAGGTTAGGTTAGGTTAGGTTAGGTTAGGTTAGGTTACCCGACGACGAGGCGGAATGTCGTCGGGTGTACAAGGAGGCCAAGAGGGCCCTAAGGGTCGCCATAGTCGTGGCGAAAAGGGCGTCCTGGGAGAGCTTCATAGCTCTCCTAGATCAGGACCCCTGGGGGCGGCCCTACAAGGTGGTGCGGGGGAAATTCTCCGCCAACGCCCCCGCCACCTCGACCATGGAGGAGGGGCTGCTGGACCGGGTATTGGGGACTCTGTTCCCTAACCCGGGTCCGTTTCAGCCCCGGAGAATGCTCCCTCCTGGGGTCCTCTCTGAGGAGCCGATTCCACCCCCCCCTCCCGTGTCAGACGCGGAGTTTGACGCGGTGAGGGACAGGCTCCGGGCCAAAAAGACGGCGCCCGGGCCGGAGGGGGTTCCACCTAAGGTGCTGGCCCTCGCCTTGGGGCCCCTGAGGGAGCGGTTCTTGGCGGTGCTGAACCTCAGCATCGCCGCGGGCCGCTTCCCCAGGAGGTGGAAGCAGGGGCGGCTCGTCCTCCTTAGAAAGGACGGCCGCCCAGCAGACTCCCCTTCGGGGTATAGGCCGATTGTGGTGCTCGACGATGCCGGGAAATTCCTCGAGAAGATCCTGGCTCACAGAATCGTCGAGCACCTGGAGGGGCCGGGCCCGAACCTGGCAGAATGCCAGTTCGGGTTCAGGCGTAACCGGTCCACAGTGGAGGCGGTGGCCCTTTTAAAGGGGTGGACCGAGGCGGCCACTGCGCGGGGTGAGGCTGTTATTGCGGTGTCGCTAGACATCCGCAACGCCTTTAACAGCCTCCCCCACGAGTGTATCATGGAGGCACTCAGGTTCCATCGAGTGCCTCCATACCTGTGTGCCATCGTGGAGGACTACCTACAGGGCAGGGTGGTCCTCTACGAGGGGCCCGACGGGCGCATCCGCTCGCGGGCCACGGCCGCAGGTGTACCCCAGGGTTCAGTGCTGGGTCCACTGCTCTGGAACCTGGGGTACAACTGGGTGCTGCGAGGCAGCCTCCTACCAGGAATGGAGGTTGTCTGCTTCGCCGACGACACTCTTGTCGCGGCGAAAGCAAAGGAGGTGGAGGATGTGGTACGCCTAGCGTCGGTCGGCACATCGATGGTCGTCCGACGCATCCACCTCCTGGGCCTGGAAGTGGCCCTCGACAAATCGAGGGCCATGATGTTCCACGGCCCACGTCGCAGCACCCCTCCGGGGCTCCGTATCCGGGTGGAGGGGGTCCGAATACCGGTCGAGGGAAGTATGAAGTACCTCGGCCTGGTGCTGGATCCCCGATGGAGTTTCGAGGAGCATTTTAAGCTCCTCACTCCACGGCTGTGTGCCGCTGCAGCCGCACTCGGCAGGGTCCTCCCGAACGTGGGGGGACCAGGTGCTGCGTGCCGTCGACTGTATCACGGGGTGATACGGTCGATGGCACTTTACGGAGCTCCGGTTTGGGCTGAGTGCCTCAAACCCCGCTCGAGGGCCCTCTTGCGACGTCCGCAGAGGGCCATCGCGACCCGGGCCGTGCGAGCGTACCGCACGGTCAGCCACGGCGCCGCCTGCGTCCTCGCAGGCGCGACGCCGTGGGACCTCGATGCACAGGTTCTGGCAGAAATGCATCGAGGTCGGGTCGAGGCCAGGGAGCGGGGTGAAAGACTTGCCCCAGCAGAGCTGAGGCAAGTCCGTTCCATCGCCGAGAGCGAAGCTCTGCGGCGATGGGATGAGGCACTCGCCCATGTTAGCGCCGGCCACCGGACGATCGAAGCCATTCGTCCGGTGTTGGAGGTTTGGTTGGGTCGCCGGCGCGGCGGCCTCTCGTTCCGCATGGTGCAGATCTTGACCGGGCATGGATGCTTCGGTCACTATCTGCACCGTGTCGCACGTCGGGAGGAGACGCCGCAGTGTCATCATTGCGGCGCTCCGGACGACACGGCCGAGCACACCTTATTGGAGTGCCCGGCCTGGCGACACCAGCGCCGCGAGCTCATTGCGGCGCTGGGATGCGGAGCCCTCTCGCTGCGGAGCATGGTGGAGACCATGCTCCGCAGCGACAGGGCATGGGAGGCAGTCGCCTCCTTCTGCGAGATAACGTTCTCGCAGAAGGAGGCGGCTGAGAGGGAGCGGGAGGATGATCCTCTGGCCGCTCCCTCCCGCCAAAGGAGGACGGGTAGGAGAGGACGGCGGCGCGCCCTGGCTGCGCCCGTCCCATGACCCTACCCGTGGGGGTCCCTCGCTGACCGGCATGGCGCTGGCCGTGCCGGCCACCGACGGACCCCGTGACGGCAGCCCCCCCTTGTAGTTCTGTCCTGCAAAGAGGGGGGCGGCGGAGGGAGCTACACGGGCACGCCCAAGTAGCCCTCCGCAGCGGACGGGGGGCGGTACGGTGGGCACTAGGCCGCGTACTCAGCCCCCACGCGCGGGCCTACCCGCGCACGTCTGCGGGGTCCCCGTGATACCCCGGGAGACCCCTGCCGTGGAGCCCCGGCTAAGGCCGGGAGGCTGCTGGGTGCGGAGACGTGGAGAATCCCTAAACGGGGACCCCGCGGCTTCGCACTAAGCAGCTTAGAGGGTATTCGCAGGACTTTTTTAGCGGATATTATACCGTAAAGCGCCCGTAAGAGTTGCGAGGTCCTCGGTGGGCAGCCACTGGGGGGTTCGTAAGACTTGCGGGAGCCAGGTGTGAGGTCCGTTCGGCGGTGTGCCTCTTAAAGGCGCCGTCGTCTGTAAATAGATTTTTTACCTGCGTATTAAAAAAAAAAAAAGGTTAGGTTAGGTTAGGTTAGGTTAGGTTAGGTTAGGTTAGGTTAGGTTAGGTTAGGTTAGGTTAGGTTAGGTTAGGTTAGGTTAGGTTAGGTTAGGTTAGGTTAGGTTAGGTTAGGTTAGGTTAGGTTAGGTTAGGTTAGGTTAGGTTAGGTTAGGTTAGGTTAGGTTAGGTTCCGCCCTCTCGTTGGAGAGGGGAGCGACTGTGCAGTGTCGCTACCGGACGCGTCCCCCGGGTTGTGGATAGGGGCACGCCCCCCATATATGGGGGGTACCGGCTTCGGCCGGCGCGGACAGCAACTGCACGACAATCTCGTAACCCCGTACGTAGTGCGGGGCCGAGGGCCGCTAGTCTCTTCGGAGGGTGGGGGCCGCGAGGAAGAAAACCTCTCTAAAAAATTACCCAGTGGGGGTCTCGGCTGGCGTCCTGGGTAGCTCGGGTAGCGGCAGCCGAGCTGGGGGAGAGCTCGCAACCCCGCACTGAGCGGGGCCGAGGGCTGCCACTCTCTACGGAGGGCAGTGGTCGCGAGGAAGACAACCTCTATAAAAAATTACCCGGAGTGGATCGGCTGGCGTCCTGGGCATCCCGGGTAGCGGCAGCCGATCAGTGGCCGACTTGTCGGCGGTGGATGGCGGACAGTGTTCCGCGGGGACTCAGGTCCCACGTGGCGATGCCACACCCGGGCGTAACTGCTCGGTTGGCGGGGCTTGCCTTAATTGGCTGGCCCAGCGGCCGTTTCGACGGCGTGGTCTGCGGACCTCCAAGGTCCGCGTGCGCGGCGGCCCCGTGGCCACGAGTGTGGTCACTGGGGATGGGTTTCGGTCTACCGTCGGGCGAGCTGGAGACCTGTGTGTGTGTGTCGTTGTCATGTCTAGCGGCACCACACAGGACCAGTGGGGACTGCCTTAGTTGGCCGTCCCTGAGAGGAGCATACCTCGTTAAAAAACCCCAAAGTGTCGGGTCTACCCGTTAACTGGTATTAAAGTGCAAGCGTGGTACCAGGCGCCTTATGGTGGTGGGCTGGGGAAGTCCACCTACTAGCGCTTCCACCCCGGGGCACTACCCGCCGCCCCGGGAGTATTAGGGTTACCCAGGTACAGGGGGCACTGCCTGGGTGGACCATTTATCCCCCATACTCGTGGGAACAACAATGGATGTCTTAAATAATAAAAAACAAAACCAAGAAGTGAAGAGTGAGGAGGAGAAGAGAAAGGAGAGGATTGGAGAGGGCCTAGAGAGGCCGGAGCAGGAGAAAGCAGAAGAGAGAGGAGTGAGTGCTGCACCGCCGGAGGATCGGCGAACGACCAGGAGCAGGTCTGGTCAGGTGCAGCCGGAGGGTTCACGTAGGAGCTCAGTGACCCTGACGTTCGGTCCCGACTGTCAGTCCTTAGCCGGGTCAATGTCCAGCCTACGGGCTGAATCGGAGGCGGAGTCAGCTGCCGAATCAACGGCCGGTCCGGCAAAAAGCCGTAAGAGGCGGTCGGTGGCGTCCAGCTACCTAAAGGACGCCTCGACCGTGGTGGCACCTGCGCCCAAAGTGCCCAGAGCCAAGGGGGGCAGAGGAGGCAGAGGTGGCGCTCTGACGCATAGCGTCGGGATATCCCAGGCGCGGAGAGAGGCCAGGGAAATTGAGCCGGACTCCGAATCCGAGTCCACCCTTACGGAGGCGTATACATCCGCCGCCAGTGATGGAGAGGCCGAGCCTCGTAATATGACAGTGGAGGACTTGGTGGCGGAGGCCTCGAAGAGGGTAGGAGAGGTCACGGAGGTCGCAAAGAGGGCCAAGAACTTGAAAGGGACCTGCAAGAAAAAACTAAGGTCCAACGCGGGTTCCCTGATGGCCGTGGTCCGTGCCTTGGCGCAGAAGGATACGGCGGAAGAGATGCGTCGACTGCGGGCGGACAATAAGCGCCTGCAGGACGAGCTATCTAAGGTCCGCCACGAACTCACAGCGCTGAGGCGGGCCTTCTCGGAGGCAGGTGAAGGGCGCCGGAAAAGGCCGGCGGCGCCCATCATCCTAGACACCCCGGCGGGGGTGGGAGGCGGAGGCAGCGGAGGGGAGGAGCTTGCCGGAGCGCTGCAAGAAATGCACTGCTCCCTCTCCCAACAGATGGCCAACATGCTCCAGGCAAGGCTGGAGGGCCTGGAGGTGGATGGGCGGCTCCTCCCTGCAGCTGAGAGACCCCGCCGGCCGCCATTGGCAGCTGATGCCAAGGCCGCGGGCTCAAAGCCACCTAAGACGGCGCAGACGGTTGGGGACGGTAAGGTAGCCCCAACCACGCTTGCCCCGGCCGCCAACATGCCCAAAAAGGCCCGGGCGAAGGCGGCGAAGGCGGCGAAGGCGGCAAAAGCCAAGGCAGGCCCGTCGGCTCCTCCTCCTACAGTGAGGAGCGAGAAACAGGTGGCAGCACCGCTGCCTAAGGAGGCAACACCCCCGGTGGTTGAGGGCGCCTGGGTGACCGTTGCCAAAAAGCCGAAAAAGCCCAAAAAAGCGGAGGCGGCACCGGTGGCAGCCCAGAAGGGCAAAAAGGCTGCCAAGGGTCCACAAGGGCCAAAGGGCCCCAAGGTGCCAAAGGCGCCTAAGACCCTGGCGGTTGTGGTGGCTCTTAAGCCGGAGGCGGTGGCTAAGGGAGCCACTTACAAGGACGCCCTGACCAAGGCCAAGGCGTCCATAGACATGGACGAGCTTGGCATAGGCCCATCAAAGTTCCGCACAACAGTGACGGGAGCTAGAATTATTGAGCTCCCGTCCGGAACAACGGTGGCCCAGGCCGACACTCTGGCGGCCAAGGTGGGCGAGGCCTTGGGCGACACAGCCAGGGTGACCCGCCCAACAAAGTCAGCAGACGTCAGGGTGTCGGGCCTGGACGATACTGCGACGCCCGAAGAAGTGCGGGCGGCTCTGGCCGACAAAGCCGGTTGCCCCCCCAATACCATCAAGGTGGGGGCAATTTCCTCCGGCGCCAGAGGGGCTGGCTCGGCAATTGCCTCCTGCCCCGTTGAGGCCGTGGCCAGCTTGGTCAAAGACGGGAGGCTAAAGGTGGGCTGGAGTGCAGCCACGGTCCGGCTACTGGAGCCACGCCCCATGAGATGCCATAGGTGCATGGCACTGGGGCATCCAGCAGCCAAGTGTCCCTCTAGCAAAGACCGCAGCGGCCTCTGCTATCGCTGCGGCAAAGAGGGGCACGTAGCCAAGGCCTGCAAGGCCCCACCGCATTGCGCGTTATGCGCCGACAGGGGCCTGCCAGCCGGGCACCGAATGGCGGGGGCTAGTTGCAAGCCCCCTCCCGTCAAGGGTCGCCTGCCGAACCCGGCAGCGGCTCCTCGTGCTGCACCAAAGGCGGCCACCAGCGCCACGCCAGAGGCGACCCCAGCAGTAACCCCAATGTCCGTCAACGATGCCCAGTAGGACATTGGGGAAACTGCTCCAGGCGAACCTCAACCACTCCGCCGGGGCACAGGATCTCCTGTGCCAGACGATGGCGGAGTGGGGGGTCGACCTTGCGGTGGTCTCGGAGCCGCACCGTATCCCCCCGTCCGACAAGTGGATGGGGGCTGCGGATGGCTCCGCTGCCATAGTGGCGGCGAGTGCAGGCCCTTCCCCGGTGCTGGTGGAGAGGGGGGAGGGGTATGTGGCGGCACGATGGGGAGAGGTGGTGGTGGTGTCCACCTACTTCTCCCCCAACCGCAGCAGGGCCGACTTCGATCGGTTTCTCGCTGCGGTTGAAGGGGTCGTGCACCGCGCGGCCCCTCGTCAGGTGCTGGTGGCGGGGGACCTCAACGCGAAATCGACCGCGTGGGGGTCCCCCCGCACCGACTTCAGGGGTGGTATACTGGAGGCCTGGGTGTTCGCCCTAGGTCTCCAGATCCTCAACCGAGGAACCACCCCTACCTGCGTCCGGTGGCAGGGCACGTCACTCATTGACGTGTCCTTCGCCACCCCCGCCGCTCGCGGCCCGTATCCGGGGCTGGCGGGTGGAGGCGGATGTGGAGACCCTATCGGACCACCGATACGTCCGGTACGAGGTCTCCACGGCATCCCCAGGGGCCCCGGTGGGCCCCCGTGCGGGCAGCTCGCCGTTCAAACGGTGGGCGCTCGCACGCCTCCAGCCGGATGTGGCGGAGGAGGCAGCGACGGTGCGGGCCTGGGCAGGGGTCCCCGACGCCGTCGCGGGGGATGCCGACGGCATGGCGGACCTTTTCGCGGACGACATCAATGTCGTCTGCAGCGCCGCCATGCCGAGGGCGCGGGTTGGCCCACGGAGGAGTGGGCAGGCATACTGGTGGACGCAGGAGCTCACGATCCTGCGTGCCGCCAGTATGAGGGCCAGGCGCGCCTGCCAGCGATGCCGCAGGCGCGCCAGACAAGCGCCCGGCGAAGAGGAGGTCCTCCGCCGGGCGTACAACGAGGCCCACTCGGCCCTGCGTAGAGCCATCTGCAGGGCCAAGGTCGCTGCCTGGGATGAGTTTTTGGCCATCCTGGACAGCGACCCCTGGGGGAGGCCGTACCGGACGGTGAGGGGGAAGTTCGCTTCGGCGGCCCCCTCCACGTCCGGTATGGAGCCCGCGCTGGTGAGGAGGGTGCTGGGGACACTTTTCCCAGACCCCGGGCCCTTCGAACCCCCCAGGATGCTGCCCCCCGGTTCTGCTCCGGGGGCGTGGGCGGCTGGCCCCCCCGTGTCCGATGGAGAACTGGACACGGTGAGGGACCGGCTCCGGAGCCGCAATAAAGCTCCGGGGCCGGACGGGGCCCCGGCCAAGGTAATGGCCATTGCCTTGGGCCCCCTGAGAGAGCGATTCCGCGCGGTGCTAGACACATGCATCGCGACGGGTCGCTTTCCCAGGCGCTGGAGAGTGGGGCGGCTTTGCCTTCTCCGCAAGGAAGGCCGCCCGGCAGACTCTCCAGCGGGCTACCGGCCGGTGGTGTTGCTCGATGAGTCCGGGAAGGCTTTTGAGAAGATTCTCGCCTCCCGGATCATCGAGCACATCGAGGGTGAGGGGCCGGACCTGGCGGACTGCCAGTTCGGCTTCCGAACCGGCCGGTCCACGATGGACGCGGTTGGCCGTCTCAAGAGGTGGACTGAGGCGGCCACAGCTCGGGGGGAGGTGGTGATCGCGGTGTCCTTGGACATCGCGAACGCGTTCAACACCATCCCCCACGAGTGCATAGAGGCGGCGCTCGAGTTTCATCGAGTGCCCCTCTACCTCCGCGCCCTCGTCCGGGACTACCTGCGAGACAGGTCAGTCCTGTACGAGGATGCGGAGGGCCGCGTCCAATCGTGGCCAGTGAAGGCAGGCGTACCCCAGGGTTCCGTATTAGGTCCCCTCCTATGGAACCTGGGGTACAACTGGGTCCTGCGGGGTGAGCTCTTGCCGCGCATGGATGTCGTCTGCTTTGCGGACGACACCCTGGTAGCGGCGAGAGCGAGGGGGTGGGAGGAGGCGGTCCGCCTTGCGTCGGTCGGCACCTCCATGGTCGTCCGACGCATCCGCCTCCTGGGACTGGAAGTGGCCCTCGAAAAGACGAGGGCCATGGCCTTCCACGGTCCCAGACGCAGGACCCCGCCGGGGCTCCGTGCCCGGGTAGAGGGGGTGTGGGTTCCGGTCGAGATGCACCTTAAGTATCTCGGCCTGACCCTTGACCCCCGATGGAGCTGGGAGGAGCATTTCAGGCTCCTCGCTCCCCGGCTGTGCGGCGTCGCAGCCGGACTCGGTCGCCTCCTCCCCAATGTGGGGGGGCCGAAGGCGAAGTGCCGTCGGCTTTATCACTCCGTGATAAAGTCGATGGCGCTGTACGGGGCCCCGGTCTGGGCTGAGTGCCTCTCGTCCCGCACGAGGGCCCTCTTGCGAAGACCGCAGAGGGTCATCGCGACCCGGGCCGTGCGGGCTTACCGCACGGTCAGCCACGGGGCTGCCTGCGTCCTAGCAGGTACGCTCCCGTGGGAGGTTGATGCCCTGGTACTATCCCAGGTGCATCAACACCGGGTCGCGGCGAGAGAGCGGGGCGAGCGACCCGTTCTAGAGGAGGTAGAACGGGTCCGCACCGAGGCGCAGGGGGAGGCTCTGCGCCGATGGGTGGAGGCACTCGCCAACCCAGCCGCTGGCCACCGGACGATCGAGGCGATTCGTCCGGTGTTGGAGGAGTGGGTAGGGCGCCAGCGGGGCACCCTCACCTACCGCCTGGTGCAGGTACTGACCGGACATGGGTGTTTCGGTCACTACCTGCACCGAGTCGCCCGTCGGGAGGAGACGCCGCGGTGTCATCACTGCGCCTCTCCCGACGACACGGCCGAGCACACGTTGATCGTGTGCCCGGCCTGGCGAAACGAGCGCCGCGATCTGATCGCGGCGCTCGGCGGAGGAGGCCTCTCGCTGCCAAGTATGGTAAGAGCCATGCTTGGTAGCGAGAGAGCCTGGAGGGCTGCCGCCTCCTTCTGCGAATCTGTGATGGCGCAGAAGGAGGCAGCGGAGAGGGAGCGGGAGGAGGACGCTCTAGCCGCCCCTCTCCGGCGTAGACGGGTGGGCCGAAGAAGGCAGGCAGCGGTGACTGCCGGTCTTCGACGGCCCTAAGGTGGCCTGGGCGCGGCCTGACCAGCCGCGCGCCCTAGGTGCCGCTCCGGCATAGGCCACCACGTCTGGGGACTGCCTAGTACCCTAGCGCAGTCCCCCTGAGGCGCGTCGCCCGGTCCACTCGTTGGGCCGGGCCTGCCCGGGGGCGGGCTCGGAGCTGTGGCGCACGCAGGTGCGTCGGCCCCGAGACGCCCCCACATGGGCGTAGGAGGGTACCGGGGGGTTTTAGTGGAGTAGGATCAGTGTGGTCTTCCGCACTGGTCCTGCTTGAGTAGGGTCGGCACTGTTTCCCGTGCCGGCGAGTCCCACACACGCCGTGCGCCTAGTCAGCGTCACGGTATGGTGCGTAACTGCATTTCCCCTCGTCACAAAAAAAAAAAAAAAAAAAAAAAAAAAAAAAAAAAAAGGTTAGGTTAGGTTAGGTTAGGTTAGGTTAGGTTAGGTTAGGTTAGGTTAGGTTAGGTTAGGTTAGGTTAGGTTAGGTTAGGTTAGGTTAGGTTTCCGCCCTCTCCTTGGAGAGGGAAGCGACTGTGCAGTGTCGCTACCGGACGCGTCCCCCGGGTTGTGGATAGGGGCACGCCCCCCAGATATGGGGGGTACCGGCTTCGGCCGGCGCGGACAGCTACTGCACAAGGTGGGGGCGATTCAGCCCGTGGCGCGCTCGCGCCTCAGTTGTGGGGTTCCTTCTTAGGGCCAGAGGACTTTTTCTGGTCGTGGTATGGCGGACCTTCAAGGTTTGCGGAACTTTTTTTGTTCTCTGTGGCCTAGCGTGGCGTAGTATGGCGAACAGTGTTCGCGGGAGTGTTCTGACACTTTACATGGTGGTCGTTGGACCTCGGTTCAGACGGTTTCTGGACTGTCGTGCGGCGGGGATCCCTGTATGACAGGACTCCGTTGGGCAACTTGGTATTCTCATTGAGAGGACCAAGGGGCTGGGCCACTGAGGCCTGGCCCGAGAGGAGCATACCTCACTAAAAAACCCCAAGCCGAAGCTTTGAGAGCGTGGTGATAGGCTGGATGGCCAGTGGGGGACTGGTCCCTAGCGCTAGGCGTGGAAGGGAGATACGAGAACCTGACTCGTTAAAAAACGGACAATCATTATGGAAGCAGCTCTAAAAACAAAACAACCCCAGGAGGGTACCGTCGTTGACGGAGAATCCCTCCCTTCGGCTTCGGCCGTTGGCAGGCCCCACGTATCTGGGGGGGGCCAGAACTGCTCCGTGCTGGTTGGCACGCGGTCATACGATCCCGCTGACCACGGGCGCTCGCCGCTTCCTCGGGCGGCCAGTGTGAAATTGGCTACGAGTGTCGATGACAGGAGAGGGCTTCGCTCTAGGAGAGAAAGCGAATTGGAAGACGAGTTGGTTTCTGACTCGACAGTCAGAAGTTTTGAATCGACCAGGTCGAGGAGTAGGTCAAGGAGTAGGTCGAGTAGGTCGAGGTCGAGATCTAGGAGTAGTGGTGGCCGTCCGGTCACTCTGAAGTTTTGGCGGAAAGATCGTTGCAAGGAAAAGAGCAAAGATGATCTTAAGCGCAAGAGAACCGCGAATGATGATGGTACAGCTAGTGATGAAACCACCACATCAGCCAAGGTTAAGGCCTCCGTAGGCAAAGGGAGAGGTCGCGGTCGCGGTCGTCCACCCACTACGGGTGAGTATGTCGGTCTTGCGAAGGCCAAGGCGGATCTGGCAAGGGCCGAAAGGGAAGCCCTAAAAATTCAAGCAGAAAAGGAGTTGCTAGACGCGGCAGTCTGCGCTAGGGTCACTCGTTCTGCGCCGGCTGCGGATAACGCAGTTGCAATGGTGGAAGATGACATTGAGACGGCCAAGACGATTGTTAGCAAGGTTCTGGCCAGCGTCGAAGTTGTCGAGAAGGTCGCTACCAAATCTGGTAGTTTAAAGGGCACTTTTGTGAAAATGCTGAAGGATGCTGCACGGGCTATAAAAGATTGCACGATTGAGTTGGCGCAGCGCAACGCGTCTGATGATACCACGAAACTGGAGCGGATCGTCGCCCGCCAAGAGAAAGAAATGGAGGAGCTCCGCAAAGAGCTGATCGCGGTAAAAACGAGTATGGCACAGCAGGTCGCTGCCATGGCGTCATCGCGGTTGGATGACGCCTGTCTTATGGATACGAGTCCTCCTCCTCAGACCGCATTGGAAGAACTAGAGGCCCGCATAATGAATAATGTGACCGCTCGTATAAACGCACGGATGGAAGGCCTAGAGCCACGCCTTAACCCGGCTCCAAGTTATAGACCGCCATTGAAGCATGATAGCAAAAAGAAGGACGCGGCAGCCTTACAGAAGCAGGCACAAAAGACGACGCCCCCGTTGACAACGGTCATGGGACCTCCGCCAGTGCCCCCTGTGAAGGCTAAAGTAAAGGGCAAGAAGGTTATGCCCGCTCTACCTCAGGACAGTCAAGAGGTGAAGCGGCAAGTGAAGCAGATTCCACCTAACACCAGGCGGAATCCCAATCGCAAAGATAGGGAAGCGCGTGACAGCTCTATCTCGCAGCCGAGACAACCCCTCCCATCTACGTCTACTCCCGCAACCGTCGAAGGAGAATGGACGACTGTGGTTAAGAGGGGCGGAAAGGGGGTGAAGAAGAAAAATCCCGCGAGTGAACAGAGGCCCACTCAAACACAAAAGTCCAAACAGCCTCAAACTAAAAGTAGAGCCAGACCTCCGCGTACCGCAGCTGTCGTTCTGACGCTTCAGCCAGGTGCAGTGGAGAAAGGTGTCACTTATAGCTCGGTGCTTAGAGAGGCGAAGGCCAAAATCGATCCGGCCAGTCTGGGGATCGAATTTACAACATTCCGCAGAGCCATCACCGGGGCCTCTATCATCGAGGTACATGCGGAAGGAAATAATGAGAAGGCTGATCTCCTAGCTGGCAAAATAAAGGAGATATTTAGTGACGAGTTACTCAGAGTGTCCAGGCCGTTCAAGTGCTCTGAGTTGATGATCAGTAGTCTGGAGGACTCGGTCACGGCGGAAGAGGTCGCCAAGGCCATTGCCAATTTGGGGGGCTGTCCGGTCGATCAGGTCAAGGTCGGCACAATTAAGCAGACCAATTATGGCACGGGTGCAGTGTGGGCGAGTTGTCCGGTGGCAGCAGCGAAGAAGGTAATTGAAGGCCGGCTGCGAGTGGGATGGTCCTCTACCAGGGTTAAGTTGCTACCACCGCGAGATATGCGGTGCTTTAAATGTTTGGAGACTGGCCATGTCAAGGAAAGATGCTCGGCTTGTGTAGATCGCAGCCAGTTGTGTTACAGGTGTGGTCAGTCGGGCCATCGAGCTGTGGAATGTGACAAAGACTTTCACTGTACCTTATGTGAGGAGGCCGGTAGAAAGGCCGATCATAGGCTGGGGAGCAACAGATGTTCGGCCCCCAAGCGCAAAATGAGAAGGGGACAGGCTGCGCCACGCAAAACTGCTGCGCAACAGCCTCCCAACCCACCGAACGGGGTAGAAGAAGGAGAGCCGATGGAAATTGCCCAAAATGCCTAGTACCATTAAGTTTCTACAGGCCAACATCAATCACTGCGCTGGAGCTCAAGATCTGCTCATTCAGTCATCGGCGCAGTGGTTGATTAACGTGATGGTTGTAGCCGAACCATACATGGTTCCCACCAGGGACGACTGGATGGGAGACATTGACGGCTTGGTCGCGGTTGTGGTGAATCAAAGACTCGACACGACCTCTTTTGTTAGAGATTCGCTGAAGGGTCACGGGTTTGTAGCTGTCCTATACGGTGACACAGTAGTCATAGGAGTTTATTTCTCTCCAAATAAACCCCTAAATGAATTCGAGAGTTTCTTGGCGCAGCTTGATTCGGTAATCGGTTGGTGTAGGCCACACGAAGTTATTTTAGCTGGTGACCTGAATGCCAAGTCGACAGAATGGGGATGTCCATCGTCGGATGCCCGAGGCGTTCTTGTCGAAGAGTGGTTGGTGGTACACGGTTTGGTCACTCTAAATTCCGGCAGTGTCGAAACATGCGTTCGTGCAAATGGCGGGTCCATAGTGGACATTACGTTTACAAGCCCCAACCTGGCACGACGCATATCCAATTGGAGGGTCCTGGTTGGGGAGGAAACGCTTTCGGACCATCGTTACATTCGGTTCGAAGCGTCCTCCTCAACACAAAGATCAGATTCACTTAGTCGTTCCAATGTGGAGATTGGGCCCAGGTGGGCAGTTAAAAGAATGGACAGGGACGCTTTAATCGAGGCTTCGCTGGTTGAAGGTTGGTCACCAATCCCAGAAAATCCGGGAACTGGAAGCGAGGCTGAATGGTTTAGCGCTGCACTCACTCGCGCCTGTGACGTGGCAATGCCTAGAGTCAGGGCACTGCCCCCTCTGCGACAAGTGTATTGGTGGTCTGCTGAGCTTGCTGACCTACGGGAGACCTGCGTAGCTGCCAGACGCCAATACACCAGATCCCGCAGGAGAGGTAGACGACGAGGTGAAGTGGAAGAAAACCGCCTCTACACCGCTTACCAAGACGCCAAAAAGGCGCTGAGAGCTGCCATTGCTGAGGCAAAAGAAAGAGCTTGGAAGGAGCTCCTCGACTCCCTTGCACAAGACCCATGGGGCAGGCCATACAAGCTCGTTATGAGCAAGCTTCGTCCCTGGGCCCCACCTCTTACATCCAAAATGGACGAGGAGGTGCTGCAAAGAGTGATAGAGGCGCTCTTTCCCCCTAGAGGTGACCAACGACCTCCGCTTGGTATACAAAGACCGAGTGTAGACGCAAGAACTGAGGAAGTCCCGGAGGTGACGGAGGGAGAGCTGGGTTCCGCTATTTTGAGGCTTCAATCTAAGAACAAGGCCCCTGGACCAGATGGCGTTCCTGGGTGTGCCCTAGTGATAGCCTTGAAAAACGGACTGGAGTACCGATTCCGCAAGCTACTAACGTCTTGCTTGCGGGAGATGTGTTTCCCACAGACATGGAAAACTGGAAAACTGGTGCTGTTGAAGAAGGAAGGTCGGCCGGTGGACTCACCATCTGCGTACCGGCCGATCGTTCTCCTAAATGAGGCAGGGAAATTATTCGAGCGAGTAATAGCTGGCCGCCTCCTTCAACATTTGGAGGAAATCGGGCCGAATATTAGTGACAACCAGTACGGCTTCAGACAGGGGCGGTCAACTATAGACGCCATCTCCAAAGTAAGAACTTTGACAGAGGAGGTAACAGCAAACGGGGGAGTGGTACTGGCGGTGTCTTTGGACATCGCCAACGCTTTCAACTCCTTGCCGCACTGTTGTATAGAGGAGGCGATGGCATGGTTCGGTTTTCCATTGTATCTGCGGCAAATAATCATGTCCTACTTGTCAGGCCGCAAAGTTGTCTTCCCTATGGCGACTGGACGGGGTGAAAGAGTGGTGTCTGCCGGTGTTCCACAGGGTTCAGTCTTAGGACCGCTCCTGTGGAACATAGGTTATGACTGGGCCATCCGAGGTTCGAATCTAAGAGGGGTCAACGTGTTTTGTTATGCGGATGATACCCTAGTCACGGCTAGAGGAGACAATTTACAGTCGGCTGCGACCCTTGCCGTGGCTGGGGTATCCCAAGTGGTGGACCGTATTAGACGACTGGGCTTGAGAGTTGCAATGGAGAAATCGGAAGCCATTTGTTTTCATGGGCCCCGCAAATCTCCACCTGCCGACTATAAAATCCGAGTGGGGGAAGTTGATATAAAGATCGGAAAGACCCTAAAATACCTAGGTTTGGTCTTAGATGGAAGATGGACATTCAAGAGCCATTTCGAACAGCTGGTTCCCAAGCTCAGTCGAGTATCCCTGGCTCTGTGTAGACTCATGCCGAACTTGGGGGGAGCAAGCACAGTTTGTCGCCGCCTTTTTGTAAACGCGGTTCGTTCGGCGGCCCTATACGGGGCACCTATTTGGTCACGAGCCCTAACGTCTCGTAGCAGAAACCAACTACTGCAGGCACAGAGGGTTACAACATTAAGAGTAGCGCGAGCATACCGCACCGTATCGGGGGAGGTGGCATGTTTGCTGGCCAGATCCCTACCCTGGGACATAGATGCAGAGGTTTTAACCAGGGTGTACGAACAGACTGCAGAAGCTAAGCAAAGCACAGGCTGCGTTCCTCTTCCAGAGGTTATTGAACGATGGCGGACCGACGCCCAGGAGACAGGAACCGATGAATGGTCAAGAAGGCTCGAGAGACCAAGAGCGGGACACCGTACAATCTCTGCGTTCCGTCCAGTTCTGTCTCACTGGCTTGAAGGGCAGGGGGGCTCGCTCTCTTATCGCATGGTGCAGATGCTAACCGGACACGGATGTTTCGGCAAGTATCTGCACACAGTCGCGAGACGTGAGCTGACCCCAGTGTGCCACCAGTGCGGCGCTGCAGAGGACTCCGCTGCACACACACTAATGACGTGCCCGACATGGGCGAATGAAAGAGCCGTTCTGACGGCTGTAATTGGTATGGAGTTGTCGCTGCCCACCGTAGTCAAAGCACTAGTTGACAGCGAAAGAGCACAGAGGGCCCTTTACACCTTCTGTGAAGCGGTGTTGAGCAGGAAGGAAGCCGACGAGAGGTCCCGAGAAGAGGACCCGTCGGCCGATGCGCTCAGAAGGAGAAGGACCGGCAGGCGGCGACGCGCTTTTTCGAGCGCGTTGGCCCCGTAAGACCAAGACCACCAGGCTGTTGACGGGCCGACTTGGGGGAGTCCGCTCGTCAACCTTAAGCTACTGAGCAGGACGACGTTCACTTGTGCTCAGTGAACGTCGTGAGACGCCATATGCACTTATTGTGCGGGGAAGAGTCCAAAGATGGACAAACGCTGCACAGGGGAAAGGGAAAAGGGAAACTGTTGCCCTACCCTGTCGTAGTGAGAGGCGGAGCACGGGGGGAAGTTTTAGTGGGTAGTCTCGGCTTTTACCATCTTGGCCGAGGAGCCCCACATAACCAGGCGTCACCCCCAATGGCGTAGGGTATGCGTAAAAGCATTTTTACCCCTGCCAAAAAAAAAAAAAAAAAAAAAAAAAAAAAAAAAAAAAAAAAAAAAAAAGGTTAGGTTAGGTTAGGTTAGGTTAGGTTAGGTTCTCGGTATCCCGCGGGGAGTTCCTCCGGGCCATAGAACACCTGCAGCAGGCGCTGCTCAATCAGGTGGGAAACATAGTGTCGGCCCGCCTGGAGGGGCTTGAGGTGGATGGGCGGCTACTGGAAGCGAAGAGCCACAGACCGCCCCTAGCCTCCTCCAAGATTTCGAGCCGCGGCCGGGAGCGGCAGGCCCCAGCGGGGAATACCACCCTCGCCCCGCCAGCCAACCTCCCTAAAAAGGCCAGGGAGGTCAAAAGGCCTGGGCCAGCACGACCGCCTATGGCGCCTCCGCCGCCTCCGCCGCCTCCACCGAAGCAGGCCCCAATGGCAAAGGGCCCTAAAAAGAGGAAGGAGGCGCCAGCCCTTCCCGCTGACCAGGACAAAGAGTGGGTCCTGGTTGAAAAGGGGAAGAAAAAGAAGAAGGCCAAAAAGACGGCCAAGGCCCCAGCCAAGGGGGCCCCCAAGAAGAGGAAGGCGCTGCGGGCCCCGAAAACTCTGGCCGTAGTGCTGGCCCTAAAACCTGAGGCCATTGAAAAGGGCCTCACGTATGGTCAGGTCATCGCCCAGGCCAAGTCCAGTGTCAGCTTCGCTGACCTGGGCATAGGCCCAGCGAAGTTCCGTACGGGCATTACGGGGGCCCGTATAATAGAACTTCCAAAGGAAACCTCCCCAGAGCAGGCCGACAAGCTGGCCAGCAAGATCGGGGAGGCCCTTGGCGATGCGGCCAAAGTAACCCGGCCGACAAAGACGGCGGAGGTCCGGGTCGTCGGAATCGACGACTCGATTAGTGCCGACGATGTGTGCCAGGCGCTGGCGAAAGTAGGTGGCTGCCCGGCCCACCAGATAAAGGTGGGCAAGGTACATACGGGGGCTCGGGGGACTGGTGCAGCCTTTGCATCGGTCCCCGTGGAGGCAGCCAAGCGCTTGGAGAAGGCCAAGCATGTAGAGATGGGCTGGAGCTCTGCCACAGTGCATCTCCTGGAGACAAAGCCCATGCGCTGCTTCCGTTGTATGGGGATTGGACACCCCATACAGCGATGCCCCTCCGCAAACGACCGCAGCAAGCTTTGCTACCGCTGCGGCTCCGAGGGGCACCAGGCGTCGGGCTGCACAGCGGCGCTTAAGTGCGCCATCTGTGCGGAGGCCAAGCGGCCCGCAAATCATAGGATGGGGGGCCGAAATTGCAATCCCCCGCCCGCAAAGGCCCGCACAGAACGGGTCAAGGCAGCCGAGGTCCCACGACCTATACCTCCGCCAACATCTGCACCGGCGGAGGTGACGGAGGAGCCAATGGAGACGAGTAATGCCCAGCTCGACCATTGAGCTCCTCCAAATTAATGTCAACCACTCCGACGCGGCGCAGGATTTAATGCGCCAGTCAGCGTCGGAGTGGAACGTGGGACTGGTGATTGTGGCGGAGCCCTACTTCATTCCGCCACAGTCACCGGAATGGTTAGCGGACACCGTTATGTCCGCTGCCATCTGGCGGCCGCCCGGCAGCCCAGGCCCCTCCCTGATTTTCAAGGAGAGGGGTGCTGGATATGTGGCTGCCAAGTGGGGAAGAGTCGTAATCATATCGACATACTTCTCCCCCAACCGCAGCCGGGCCGAATTCGAGGTCTTCCTGGCGGCACTGGAGGGAGTGGTGCTGCGGGCCGCCCCTCTACCGGTCCTTCTGGCGGGTGACCTTAACGCCAAATCTACGGCGTGGGGTTCACCCGCCACTGATGTGAGGGGTGGCGATCTGGAGTCCTGGGTTCTGTCCCTGGGGCTCCAGACCCTCAATGTGGGCAATGCGCCCACCTGTGTCCGGTGGCAAGGCACGTCAATAGTCGACGTGACCTTTGCCACCCCCTCCCTAGCTGGCCGCATATCGGGCTGGCAGGTGGAGGAGAAGGAGACCCTATCTGACCATCTATACGTCAGATACCGGGTCTCCTCAACATCCAGCGGGGCCCGTACGACCGAGGGCCCCGCCGTGAGCGCGTTCACAAAATACGCGCTCACGAAACTCCGCCCCGAGTTGGTGACGGAGTCGGCGATGGTGCGGGCGTGGGCCGATGCGCCCCCCCACCTCGCCGGGGATGTTGACGGCATGGCGGAGCTATTTGCAGACGACATGAAGGTCGTCTGCGGCGCCGCCATGCCGAGGGCACGGGTCTGCCCCAGGAGGAGGCAGACATACTGGTGGACGCAGGAAATAGCCGAACTGCGTTCCACCAGTCTGAGGGCTAGGCGCGCCTATCTGAGGTGTCGTAGGCGCGCCTCAAGCACACCCGACGACGAGGCGGAATGTCGTCGGGTGTACAAGGAGGCCAAGAGGGCCCTAAGGGTCGCAATAGTCGTGGCGAAGAGGGCGTCCTGGGAGAGCTTCATAGCTCTCCTAGACCAGGACCCCTGGGGGCGGCCCTACAAGGTGGTGCGGGGGAAATTCTCCGCCAACGCCCCCGCCACCTCGACCATGGAGGAGGGGCTGCTGGACCGGGTATTGGGGACTCTGTTCCCTAACCCGGGTCCGTTTCAGCCCCCGAGGATGCTCCCTCCTGGGGGCTCCTCTGAGGAGCCGAGCCCACCCCCCCCCTCCCGTGTCGGACGCGGAGTTTGACGCGGTGAGGGACAGGCTCCGGGCCAAAAAGACGGCGCCCGGGCCGGAGGGGGTTCCGCCTAAGGTGCTGGCCCTCGCCCTCGGGCCCCTGAAGGAGCGGTTCTTGGCGGTGCTGAACCTCAGCATCGCCGCGGGCCGCTTCCCCAGGAAGTGGAAGCAGGGGCGGCTCGTCCTCCTTAGAAAGGACGGCCGCCCGGAAGACTCCCCTTCGGGTTATAGGCCGATTGTGGTGCTCGACGATGCCGGGAAATTCCTTGAGAAGATCCTGGCTCACAGAATCGTCGAGCACCTGGAGGGGCCGGGCCCGAACCTGGCAGAATGCCAGTTCGGGTTCAGGCGGAACCGGTCCACAGTGGAGGCGGTGGCCCTTTTAAAGGGGTGGACCGAGGCGGCCACTGCGCGGGGTGAGGCTGTTATTGCGGTGTCGCTAGACATCCGCAACGCCTTTAACAGCCTCCCCCACGAGTGTATCATGGAGGCACTCAGGTTCCATCGAGTGCCTCCATACCTGTGTGCCATCGTGGAGGACTACCTTCAGGGCAGGGTGGTCCTCTACGAGGGGCCCGACGGGCGCATCCGTTCGCGGGCCACGGCCGCAGGTGTACCCCAGGGTTCAGTGCTGGGTCCATTAGGGTTCAGTGCTGGGTCCACTGCTCTGGAACCTGGGGTACAACTGGGTGCTGCGAGGCAGCCTCCTACCAGGAATGGAGGTTGTCTGCTTCGCCGACGACACTCTTGTCGCGGCGAAAGCAAAGGAGGTGGAGGATGTGGTACGCCTAGCGTCGGTCGGCACATCAATGGTCGTCCGACGCATCCACCTCCTGGGCCTGGAAGTGGCCCTCGACAAATCGAGGGCCATGATGTTCCATGGCCCACGTCGCAGCACCCCTCCGGGGCTCCGTATCCGGGTGGAGGGGGTCCGAATACCGGTCGAGGGAAGTATGAAGTACCTCGGCCTGGTGCTGGATCCCCGATGGAGTTTTGAGGAGCATTTTAAGCTCCTCACTCCACGGCTGTGTGCCGCTGCAGCCGCACTCGGCAGGGTCCTCCCGAACGTGGGGGGACCAGGTGCTGCGTGCCGTCGACTGTATCACGGGGTGATACGGTCGATGGCACTTTACGGAGCTCCGGTTTGGGCTGAGTGCCTCAAACCCCGCTCGAGGGCCCTCTTGCGACGTCCGCAGAGGGTCATCGCGACCCGGGCCGTGCGAGCGTACCGCACGGTCAGCCACGGCGCCGCCTGCGTGCTCGCAGGCGCGACGCCGTGGGACCTCGATGCACAGGTTCTGGCAGAAATGCATCGAGGTCGGGTCGAGGCCAGGGAGCGGGGTGAAAGACTTGCCCCAGCAGAACTGAGGCAAGTCCGTTCCATCGCCGAGAGCGAAGCTCTGCGGCGATGGGATGAGGCACTCGCCCATGTCAGCGCCGGCCACCGGACGATCGAAGCCATTCGTCCGGTGTTGGAGGTTTGGTTGGGTCGCCGGCGCGGCGGCCTCTCGTTCCGCATGGTGCAGATCTTGACCGGGCATGGATGCTTCGGTCACTATCTGCACCGTGTCGCACGTCGGGAGGAGACGCCGCAGTGTCATCATTGCGGCGCTCCGGACGACACGGCCGAGCACACCTTATTGGAGTGCCCGGCCTGGCGACACCAGCGCCGCGAGCTCATTGCGGCGCTGGGATGCGGAGCCCTCTCGCTGCGGAGCATGGTGGAGACCATGCTCCGCAGCGACAGGGCATGGGAGGCAGTCGCCTCCTTCTGCGAGAACGTTATCTCGCAGAAGGAGGCGGCTGAGAGGGAGCGGGAGGATGATCCTCTGGCCGCTCCCTCCCGCCAAAGGAGGACGGGTAGGAGAGGACGGCGGCGCGCCCTGGCTGCGCCCGTCCCATGACCCTACCCGTGGGGGTCCCTCGCTGACCGGCATGGCGCTGGCCGTGCCGGCCACCGACGGACCCCGTGACGGCAGCCCCCCCTTGTAGTTCTGTCCTGCAAAGAGGGGGGCGGCGGAGGGAGCTACACGGGCACGCCCAAGTAGCCCTCCGCAGCGGACGGGGGGCGGTACGGTGGGCACTAGGCCGCGTACTCAGCCCCCACGCGCGGGCCTACCCGCGCACGTCTGCGGGGTCCCCGTGATACCCCGGGAGACCCCTGCCGTGGAGCCCCGGCTAAGGCCGGGAGGCTGCTAGGTGCGGAGACGCGGAGAATCCCTAAACGGGGATCCCGCGGCTTCGCACTAAGCAGCTCAGAGGGTATTCGCAGGACTTTTTTAGCGGATATTATACCGTAAAGCGCCCGTAAGAGTTGCGGGGTCCTCGGTGGGCAGCCACTGGGGGGTTCGTAAGACTTGCGGGAGCCAGGTGTGAGGTCCGTTCGGCGGTGTGCCTCTTAAAGGCGCCGTCGTCTGTAAATAGATTTTTTACCTGCGTATTAAAAAAAAAAAAAAAGGTTAGGTTAGGTTAGGTTAGGTTAGGTTAGGTTAGGTTAGGTTAGGTTAGGTTTCCGCCCTCTCTTTGGAGAGGGAAGCGACTGTGCAGTGTCGCTACCGGACGCGTCCCCCGGGTTGTGGATAGGGGCACGCCCCCCATATATGGGGGGTACCGGCTTCGGCCGGCGCGGACAGCAACTGCACGAGGTGGGGGCGATTCAGCCCATGGCGCGCTCGCGCGTGTTAGAGAGGGGGCAAGTGTCCCAGGTTCTGGGTCGGCGTCCCAGACGTTTCTGGGTAGCGGCGGCGTGGATCGACGTGGGCGACGGGTCCGCTGGTTCGCTTACACCGGACAGCGGATAGGCTTCGGCCACCGTCGGCCAAACCGTTACCCCACATTGAGTGGGGCCGGGGGGGAGGCACTTAACCGTGTCTCCTGCGAGGAAGACGAACCTCAATAAAAAAATCCTCAAAGTCCTGGCATTGGGACACGTGATGTCGGGGCGCCCGCTTTTGCGGGTGGCTGGTGGAGTGCATCAGCCCATTAGCGCCAACCTCAGATACCGCCCGACCTCTGAGTGTATTAGGGTTACCCAGGTGCAGGGGGCACCGCCTGGGTGGACATCGTAGATCCGCCATACTCGTGGGATAAGTTATGGAGACACTAAATTTTAAAAATCTTTTTGGAAGTAAGGGCGAAAAGTCCGGAGAGAAAGAGGAAAATAAGGCGGCTGCTTCAAAGCAGTCCGATCAGGCAACAACATCTGCCGCGGAGGAGAGAGAAAAAGAGGCTCGCTTTAAGCGACCTGAGGTGAGGACACCCGTGGTCCGATTGACGCGCACGCCTATACCATCTATGGCGGCGTCTGATAGAAGCAGGAGCAGAAGCGTTTCCTCTTGCATATCGGATACAAGTGAGTCGGAGGATTACGCGTATCCGGAATCAAAGAGTTTAAAACGATCGCGTTCTAAAGGGTTTTGTGCGTCGGGTGAACAAAGCTCTGAAGCGGAGGGTAAAAGAGCGAAGGCTGGTTCTATTGCTTCTAAGCGAATGGAACAGCAGCTGCTGACAGAATCGGAGTTAGCTGAAAAAGCGAGGAGGGTATTACCTCCCCGAGACCCGGATTTGGAAATTATTAAGGTGGACTGGCGAGAGGTGCCGACTACCGATATTTGCCAAAGTTTGCGAGACACAGCGGATGTGATTAGGGAGGTCGCCACAAAATCAGGCAACCTAAAAGGAACCTACATTCGCACACTAAAAGACGCGGCTGAACACATTCGTTCGGCTATGGTGGAAATTCCTACCCGTAGTGGTTCGGATGAGTACACGAAGCTGGAAGCCAGCTATAAGTCACTGCAGTCAGACTTTAAGCGGATGCAGTCGGCTTACTTGCGGCTGCGGAAAGGTAATGAGGACTTGCGTGAGGAAATGGGGGCATTGAAGAATGAAGTGGCTCGCCTTGGTAAGGCACCTGCGGCTCGATGCCCGAACTGCACGGGTCACGCCGATGGTCACCGATCGGCTGAGACGGACAGGATAATTGCGATCATGAACGCTAGATTCGAAGGTTTGCAGAAACGGTTGGGACCGGAACCGCAAATGCGTCCTCCGCTCGCCGCAGACAAGGCGAACACTGGGGCACATCTTCCGGCTACCTCAAAGCCGATACCTTCGACATCCAGGAGAGAGAGTTGTGTGGCGGATATTCCTGCCACTCAAGGCCCAGCCCCTGTTTTATCTGGGGGGCAAAAACAAAAGGGCAAGAAGAAAAAGAAGTCGCAGCCTGCACAAACAGCAGCGCAACCAGAGGGACAATGGACTACTGTTGGTAAACGGGGCAAACCGGTAAAGGAGGTTCCTTCAGCTCCTGCCCCAAAGAAAAAGGAGGCGAAGAAGAAAAAGCAGCCTAAGCTGCGGCCGCCTAAAACGGCAGCCATAACCGTTAAGCTGCGGCCAGAAGCTGTAAGCAAGGGAGTAACGTACGCCCAAATTTTGTCGCAGGCCAAAAGTCAGCTCAATCCGGAGGATTTCGGCGTAGCAGAGGGCTTAACTATAAAAGTATCTGCAACGGGTGCCCGCATAATAGAAGTGCCGGGCGCTGAATGCGGTGAGAGTGGTGAGAAGGCAGACAAACTTGCCTCAAAAATAAGGGAGCTGGTCGACCCAGAATTAGCCGATATTTCCAGGCCTGTCAAATGTGCGGAGCTGCGCATCACGGGCCTGGACGACACGGCGTCGGCTAAAGAAGTGGTTGCAGCAGTGGCAAAAACAGGGCAGTGCCAGGCCGAATCGGTCACATGTGGAGAGATCCGCCGTGGCCGTACCGGAATCGGTACTGCAATTATCAAGTGCCCGGTGGTCGCCGCCAAAAAGCTCATTGCAGGCGGCAAATTGCGTGTGGGTTGGATATCGACTGGGATAAAGCTCCTCCCGTTGAGGCCTATGAGGTGCTTTAAGTGCCTGAAGGTGGGGCACGTCAGAGAGATGTGCACAGTAGAGGTGGACAGGAGTGACCTATGCTTCCGCTGTAGCAAGCCGGGGCACAAGGCCGCCCAATGTGATGCATCGCCGCACTGCGTTCTTTGCGCAACGGCGAAAAAAGAGGCAAACCATCCGGTCGGCAGCAGAGCGTGTAATGCTTCGCCACCCGCGAAACAAAACGGGCCAAAGAAGAAAACCTCACCTACTCGGCAGGCACTAGCCACGGTCGAGGAGGAGATGGAGGTCGCGGCCATCCCGTGATGATGGCTGCCCGGAGAGCAAGCCAAGGAGGACAAGGGTTCAGTCCATGTCCACCTTGCTTTGAGAGCCGGGCGGCGGTAGGAGGGACTACCGTCGCTCGTTTAGGGTTTTCGGGGTGTTCGGGCGCGTCAATGTTCCGGCGCGCCCTCGCCGCCGAGGGAGGGAGCTTCAGCTCCTTTAAAGAGGGGTCCGTAAGGACATCGCAGGGCGGGGCCGTGGTAGAAATTGGCAAAGCCAGATCTCACGGTTTTACTCGCCCATATGCGTGCGTGACGGAACATCTTGGGGTTTTAGCCGGTAGGAGTCCGGCATAACCCCCCGTCTCCCTGTCGGCGGGGGGTATCCATGATGGATTTCCCCAAGTAAAAAAAAAAAAAAAAAAAAAAAAAAAAAAAAAAAAAAGGTTAGGTTAGGTTAGGTTTTTTTTTTTTTTTTTTTTTTTTTTTTAAAAGCACCCGCCATCGCAGGGTGTTAATTGCTTTTTCTGCGGACTCGAGGTCCGCACCTTTGTTAGTTTGGGTATTTTTATTTGTTTAGGTTATCGCTCCTTTTTACATAAAATTTCTTAAAAGCTAAAAAATAAAAATAAAAATATTAAGATCGTGATCATCCAATAACAATAAAATTTAAAATAAAACAATATGAAAACAAAACAGAACAAAACAAATACAAAACGAAACGAAAGAACGCATCTTTGTAGAATTTCATGCAGTTTAATTATGGTAAGATTGATGATAAAGCTGCTGTACAATATTAAAATCTATTCTGGTGTAGTGTGTTCTGTCGGTGGTCCAAGGCTATAGCTCCCTTAGGGTGCTATTGCCTGGACCGTCGACAGGACTTTTGGTTGTTCCACCGGCCCGGTGCATTGACAATGCTAGCCATGGCTAGCATTGCAAGCGTGGTACCGGTGGATTCTTAGTTTATTCGTCATATTCAGTATGGAGTTAAGCTTTTTAATCCACATCAATGCTTAAATTAACTTAAAAATGGATATCTAAAGTAAAATCATAGTAAAATTATAAAACAGAACAAAAACAAAAACAAAACAAAACAAAACAAAAGAACGCATCTTTGTGTAATTTCATGCAGTTTAATTATGGTAAGATTGATGATAAAGCTGCTGTAAAATATTAAAATCTATTCTGGTGTAGTGTGTTCTGTCGGTGGTCCAAGGCTATAGCTCCCTTGGGGTGCTATTGCCTGGACCGTCGACAGGACTTTTGGTTGTTCCACCGGCCCGGTGCATTGACAATGCTAGCCATGGCTAGCATTGCAAGCGTGGTACCGGTGGATTCTTAGTTTATTCGTCATATTCAGTATGGAGTTTAGCTTTTTAATCCACATCAATGCTTAAATTAACTTAAAAGTGGATATCTTAAGTAAATCATAGTAAAATATAAAACAGAACAAAAACAAAAACAAAAAAAAACAAAACAAACACAAAAGAACGCATCTTTGTGGAATTTCATGCAGTTTAATTATGGTAGGATTGATGATAAAGCTGCTGTAAATATTAGAATCTATTCTGGTGTAGTGTGTTCTGTCGGTGGTCCAAGGCTATAGCTCCCTTAGGGTGCTATTGCCCGGACCGTCGACAGGACTTTTGGTTGTTCCACCGGCCCGGTGCATTGACAATGCTAGCCATGGCTAGCATTGCAAGCGTGGTACCGGTGGATTCTTAGTTTATTCGTCATATTCCGTATGGAGTTTAGCTTTTTAATCCACATCAATGCTTAAATTAACTTAAAAATGGATATCTAAAGTAAAATCATAGTAATAATATAAAACAGTATAAACTAATTTTCTTAATCTTATGATGGCATCTTGGATTTCGCAGTACTTTATTGATGGTAATGATGTAATATTAGTCTAGTCCGGTTTTTTATCCACTAATCCTCTCTGATCCTTACTTAGCTCTGTCTCGTCCGGGTTATCGTAGTCATGTCCTGGTTTTTTGAGGATAAGGGAGTCCCTCACCGCGATGTCTCCGTTCCTCATCGCTTCTTTGAGGTTGTACTCCCTTATCCTGCCGTCTGTGGCCCTCTCTACACTGATAATAAGGCGCGCGATCGTGTCGCCTTCTACCGTATCAGTGTAGTAGACACAGGATCTTTTGTGTCTGGTGAGGGCCACGACAGCGTGAGGCACACTCCGTGTAAGTGTAGTGCTCAGCTGCTTCGTACACACCACAATGACGTCCTGGTACGTTAGCCCCTGCGCCTCATGGATTGTCAGGGTTTGAGATCCCGAAGACGTACCGTAGCCCCGACCGAGAAGTTTCTTTTTCTCGGCCTGAGAGTGGGCCAGGTATAAGGTGTTATCCTTCTTCGGGATCTCAACTCCCGAGTATCCTCTTATCGCGAGGGAACGGACCAGGTCGCTGGAAGAGTATATGCCTCCATACACCTCTCTGAGCGCATATGCTACATCCAGCGGATTCCGGTGTGTACAGAGCAGCTGGGTTGGTGTGGTGTGTAGTGCTTGTGTTGGTGTAGTGTAATGTAAGGGGAACAAGTTAACACGTTAGAGCCGCTCCCACGCCCCCCTCCATCTTGCTCCCGTCAGTGTATACCACTGCTCCGGAGCCATGGAGGGAGGCTAGGGTGCTCTCGGTGACGTTCTCGAGAAGCTCATACGTAGGTGTTATCGTATGAGCAGGGTGCGGTAGTTCAGACGGTGGCACCCTTTTCTCAAGGCGTCTATCCGGTGGTAGGAAGGAAGTGTCGTGGCCCTTTTTAGCCCGGTACAGCGCTGCAGCCTCTTGGATCCGGATGTCAATAGGCAACACACCGGCCAGCACCAGCGTAGATGTTAAAGACGTGGTGCGGTAGGCCTTGCAGATCTTGATAGCAAAGGCCCTCTGGAGTGCATCCAACCGCTTCTGGTTCGTCTGGAGGTGAGTCGCTGAACTCCAAGCGCTGGCCCCGTACGTTATTATAGGCTCAATTACCGCGATGTAGATGGTACGTATTATGTCCCTATTCAGTCCCCACGTCACCCTCGCCGCGCACGCGAGCTGTTTGTAAATGTCCGTGGTCTTTTTACAGACGTTGGACACGTGCGCGTTGAAGTTAAGACGTCGGTCGATGGTCAGACCGAGAAGGCGGATCTCGTCAACCAGACCTATTTGGACTCCGGCCATCGTTATGTGGGGGGGTCTGAACTTCAGCTTCTTGGTAAGCAGCATCGCGCAGGTCTTATGCGGTGCGAAGTTCAGCTTGTTGGAAACCCCCCAGCGATGGATTTTGTCCAAAGTCTGGCTGACGGCATCCTCCATCTCTTCTGGGGACTGCTCGGTAAACATTAATACGACATCGTCGGCAAAGGCCTGGCAGTACACTCCCTCAGAAGACAGGATTTCGAGTAGGGAGTCGAGGATGATGTTCCAGAGGACCGGGCCGCCCGTTGAACCCTGGACGCACCCTTTAGTGGTCCCCCTCTCGCTCCTTTCCCCGGCGTAGTTGACGATAACGCGCCTGTCTGTGAGGTAGGACTGCAACGTACGGTAGATGTTGTACGGACAGCGCTTGCGCAGCAATTGGTGCTTAATGGCGGGCCACCACGCGTTATCGAAGGCGCCCTCTATGTCCAGTGATACAAGTAGTACGGATTTACTCCTACCTACTTCCTTCCGCACTTGCTCCACCAGATCATAGAGGGCGTCCTCGGTACCGCGCTGAGGCATGAAGCCGTACTGCCGCTGGTCCAAACTTGGGTAAATGTGCCATTGCAGTCTCCTGATGAGAAGCTTCTCGACCGTCTTCCCTAGGACTGATAACAGTCCTATGGGACGGTAGGACTTAGGTGCTGTGTAGTCCTCCTTGTTCGGCTTCCTCAGGATAACCACATGCGCAGTCTTCCACGGCCTCGGGAAGTACGAGATTTGCAAGATCTTGTTAGCTATCTCTATAAATACTTCCTTTTGGCCGCGGATCGCCCTGGCACATATGTCCGATGTTAAACCGTCCGGCCCCGGCGCCTTCTTTGGGTTTTGCTCCCTCAGAATCGCCTCGATCTCGTGGGCCGTGAACGGCGGATCATTTTCACCCAAGCTCGTGAGCATCTCTGCATCACTCAGGTCTACGCTAGATCGTATTTGCGCTTGCTCTGGGGTATCGTCATCCGCCGAGTCATCAGGATAGAAGGTTGAAGCTAAGAGGTCCGCGGACTGACTAGGTGGTAGTGTCCGTCCGTCTGGTCCTCTCAGAAGAAGGTCTTCGCTTCTTCCTCCCGTTTTCCTGATCACTCGGTAGATCCCGTCCCACAGGCTTTCTCGATCCTGAGTGGTGCAGAAATCCTTCCAGCTACTTGTTTGGGCCTCCTGCGCCTTTTGGGCGTAGGTGGCCTTGGCCTGATGATAAGCCTGCAGTACGTGTTCCATGCGCACTGGGGCAGCGTTACGGATTCGCCGTTTGCATCGGAGGACCTCCCTCTTGAGGTCCTCGATTTCCGGCGTCCACCAGGGGGGTTTCGGCCTGTCCTTCCTCTTCAGTATCTTAGGGATAGTACCTTCGCAGGCTTCCCTAATGGATGTTGTATACCTGTCGATGATGGACTCCATTTCCTCCCCCTTCCCCACCGATCGGATGCTGTCGACTGTGACGCTGTTTGTCTCCAGGGCAGTGTGTAATCGTCTGTCGAAATCTGACCACTTCGCTTTAGCTGTGTTGTACACTCTGGTTGTGGGTATTGGGATCGGCAAAAGCTTCTCCCCCACTTCCAGAGCGTACGTTATAGCGTTGTGGTCCGATGTTATTAGATTTCGACAGACTTTCCACCTTTTTATCTGCCCTAGGAGGGACGTTGTGCAAACAGTCACGTCGACATGGCTGGTACGCATCCGATCGCCCCGAGGCTCTTCGAACGTCGGGGTGGTTCCGGTATTGAGGATGTGCAGCTCCATCTCGCTGAGGAAGGAGTTGTAGGCCTCGCCTCTCTGGTTTTCCGCCACGCTGCCCCACCAGTGGCTCCACGCGTTGACGTCGCCCCCAATAAGAATCTTTTGCGTCTGGGCCCGGAGAGAAGTAAACATCGAGCGCGTTCGCTCGATGTTGCTCTCTATGTCCAGGTTTCCCTCAAAGTAGACGGAAATCAGTCCAAGCTTTAGTCCACCAGAAGCCAGCAATACAGCCACCTCCGTTTCAGTCACAGTCTGAGGGTCGCTTATGACCCTCAGCTTGTCACTGAAAACGAATATTACTGCTTTTACCGGCTTCTGCCGATTGAGGGTGCACTGGATGACTTTAGTGCCAGGATATTGCTTTACCACGCCTTTTGAACCCACATAGGGTTCTTGGGCGAGGGCAACGTCAATATGCCTGTCCTCTGCTAGATGTAATAGCTCGGTCGTGGCCTGCTTAGATCTTTGGAGGTTGATTTGTATAAAATTCAACCTCGTTCCGCCTACTTGGAGGTCCTGGACATGGTGGTCGTGGGGGCCCTTAGCAATATGCTACTTTGTCCCTCGCAATGCCATCCCACATTGCTCGCTCAGGACAGTCGTCACTGAACGAGAGATGGTGGTGGTCGGTGTCACGTTTTGCCCTCTTGCAGTTGATGCAAGAGGGTGGGACCCCATTTTGCCGGTCCCGGCATTCGGTCCAGGAGTGCGCCCGTCCGCAATAATTGCAAAGCTGGGCGCCCTCCTTACACAAGTTTTGTGTATGACCGAAGCCAAGACACTTCGCACACTGGACGAGGGGGGATTGGTCCTCTACCGGCCTCTTTTCGAGTCCGATGTGGACCGCCCCCGCATCCAGCATGCGTTTATGGAGTTCCGGTGACACCTCCAATATGGGGTGGCACTGCAGGGGATTTCGCGCACGCTTCCTATAGCGTACCCTTACGGACTGCCGATCTCCCTCAAGGCCCTCGAACAACTTAGGGTTCTGGGCCCTGAGGTGATCGGCGATGTCCTGGTCCGTGTGGTACGCCAGGAGATTCTTGATTCTTACCAGGGGCGAGGCCTTCGCCACCTGCCTCACCTCCAGCGAGCCATTGGTCTTTATCCGCTGCCGGATGAGCCGAAGATCGCCCTGGTCACTACAGCTAAGGACCACCTTCCTGTCCTTAGCTTTGCGCACTTTGTCCACCCTTAGGCCAGTTTTCTTTAGGTCGAGCGTTTTGGTGATCTCCTGGATCACCCCGTCCCCGGTCTTGTTGGGGTCGGTGCTCGTGATGATGACCGTGTGCCTTGGGGGTGGGGCGGCTTTTGCCGCCTGCGCATAGGTCCTTGGGCTTTTCTTCGGCTCCTCCGGCCTGCAGTTTTTAAACTTGCTGTTCCAGACTTCCAGCGTGGACCTCAGCTCTTTAGCGCCTCCCGCCATTTCGGCCACTTCATCCCTGAGGGGAGTAAGCAGCCGATCGATGGTGGCGGTCGTCTCCGTCAACGCTATTTCCGAGCTGAGGTCCACGCTGGGACGCCCCTGAGGCCCGTTTGCCAGCACCACATCCCTTACCTCCTCCATCCCTTCTCTGAGCCGCCTAGCCTGTACTAGCACCGGGGCCACGGACTCCGCTATGGTCTCGGCGACCTCCTCTTTGGTAATCTGGGTCTGCCTATTGAGGGCATGGCGGAGCTCCGCCATGTCCTCTTTCATCCTCGAGATCTCACTCTGTATCTCGAGGAGCACGGCGTCCCCTTTTCCCTCTGAGGTTCCTGTCGCCGATGTCGCGGGTGGTGGTGAGAGGACTGCACTAGCCTGTCTGCTGGAGCTGTCCAGCTTTAGGTAGTGCAGCTCCGTGGCCAGTGCTGCAATTTGGGCGGAGATGGCTTTCAGTTCGGGGAGGAGGGTGTCCGGTGTCTGGGATGGTGGGGCTGGGTGGGGGTGTGTAAGGGTGTCCGGGGCTCTGGACTGGGGCTTTTCGCGGTCCTGGACCTCGAGATGTATGGCCTTCACTGTGGTGATCAAGCCATCCATCTCGAAGTTCAGCCACGTTTGGACCCCGTCCACTGCCTTCCGAGTCCCGGACCACGCCTCCTTCGCCTCTTCCAGGCGCGCCTCGTGCCTTTCACGGAGCTCGCGAATCTCCCTGTTATGGCAGCGCTCTATCCGAACTAGCTCCCTCGCCGCCCGAGTCCGTTCCACCTCCAGGTTGTGCCTGTGGCGGTTCCTGGAATCGGCCAGCGATAGAACCAGTTCGAACAGAGCTTGGAGGCTGTCGACGGCGGTGTTGCGGATCTCTTTCTTGAGATTCCGCGCGCTTTCGACAGCCTCCTTGCCCGTCAGGAGGCACTCGCGAGCCCGCTCAGTTGCGAGGTCCTTACACACCCCCACATGGCGACCGAACTGTGGAAGGATGCTGGCTCTTCGCTCCGAGTCGGGTGTGCCCGCATCGGTCCACTCGGAGGTCGCCGTGCTCCCCTCCTCCCATTTGTCGACGTCCCCTTCCTCCTCCTTCTGGGACGTCGTGGACCACACGATCGAGTAGTGGTCCGTTTTGGGGTTTGCGGTGGGGGGCAGCGACTCCTTCGGATCGGTCGCCTCGGGGCTTTCCTTCTTCGCAGGGGCGTCTGCTGTAGGGGGTGTGTTCATGTCCGTGTCCGTGTTTGTGTCTTGTTTGGTGTGTTGGGTTTCTGTTTCCCCTATGTTCGGAGCCCCTTCGGATGGTGGGGAAGAGGACATTCTGGGTGGGGGGGTTGTAGTCGGTGTTTGACTGGGCAGGGTGGCGTCCAGGATGGACACGTCCGCCAGCGGTCTGAGGTCGTCCATGTTGGTCTTCCTCGCCGCTGCCTGTGCGCTCCTTATGGACGCCCCCCTGCGTAGTCCTCCAGAATGATATTTTATTTTAATTTCCTCATGTTTGATTGTTTTCCCCAGCTCCGAGGGGCCCCGAACATAGGGTCTGTTTTTTAAAATATTTAATATGAGTGGTGTTTTCTTTTTAAGTTTGTGTATTCCTTGTAGTTGTGGTTTTGTCGGGTTTGTCTGTATGTGGGTTGTTGTACGGTGTTGCTGTGATGTGTTTTGCTGTTGTGTAACTTGTGATGAGTGTTCAGGTGTTGTTTCTGTGTGTGTGTGTATCTGTGTAGATGTGCCGGGTTGTGGTGAGTTGTGTTTTTGCGGCGTTTCCTCAGGGGTTGTGGTGGACTTGGGGGACTTGCTTTTCTGGCGCCTCGGTGGTACTGGCGGGGTCCCCGGCAAGTCCTCCAACTTTGTGGAAGACGCCGCAATGTCTTGTTCCATGTGTGTTTCGGTGGATGCCTCGTATTCCGGTTTTTGTGACATTTTAGGTTTTTTTTAGTTTGTTTGTTGTAAAAGGTTGTGATGTAGACTGGGGTGGTTGTATAGCTAGCAAATTGTTGCGATTAGTGGGTTTTATTATTTAGAAAAAAATTTTGGTGAAAAAACGAAAATCCGAAAAAATTTTGAAAAAATACAACGAAACCCAAGATGGCGGCCCCACTTCCGGTCCAATTCGGTCCGCTCCCGCTCAGCCCGAGAGGCCTCCCCAAGACCTTTCCAGAGAGCCCTCGCTCGATTCTGTGCGCTCGATACTTAGGGAGCTATCCCCAAGGTAGTTAGTGGGAGCTGATGGTAGCTCGAGGGTATAACCCTTGTAACTCCCGAAGTATCGACCGCCCAGAATCGGGTCTTCGCGCTAGTCGGTGGATGTTGATCCGGCCCGTCTGTTCCCGGGTAAATTGAGAAAATTTTCCCGGGGTAGAGGTAGGGTATTTCTACCCTGCCTAGATGGTAAGGGGGGCCGGGGGATGACTAAGCGCGAAAACGCGGGGCTCCTAGCTCCAATAGTTCGGGTGTGGCAGCTCTCCAAAGTTTTCCAAGATGGCGAACCAAGATGGCGGACGGAACTTTGGAAAGCTGTCCCTCCGGTGTTATTGGCGCTAGAAACCCACTGTTTGGGTTTCCCTGAATCGGCTCGACGAGCCCTGTCGCGCGGAACGGGAAAAAACGGGGTGGAATTCTCCTCCCCCGAAAGTGGGATTTCACCCCTCGGCGGCCTGGGCAAGTGCGCTTGGATTTCGGAACCCCAAAAATGGGGTTTCTACGACCAGTAGTTCCGGAGTTATGGGCCGAAAACTAAAAACAAAATGGCCGACCAAGATGGCGGCCAAAGTTTTAAAAATTTGTTTCTCCGGAGATACTGGTCGTAGCGAGACGGGGTTTTCTGCTGTGTATTGGGCTGGTATTTATCTACCCTCTGAGGTACCCAATTTCAGGTTTGGGGGGTAGATGTTCCCCTGGTGATTTGGGGTATGGGGGCCTTTAGGTGGTGGTAAGCGATCCCCAACTGTGAAAACCGCGCAGCCGTAGGTGCAGAATTTGGCAAGTTACGGCACTTTTAAGATTTTACCCTGTGAAAACAAAATGGCCGCCGAAAGGTAAACTTGCGTTTTTGCCGCTAGCGCCTTCTAGTTTGGCTTTGTATGGGGTGATTTGCTATATCTAAAAAATATGACACACAGAAAAAACTTAAAAACTAATATTCTACCCCGTATAGGAGCAGAATATGTGAAAAAACCTTACTAACTATAAAAATACAAAAAATAAAAATCAAATAGACGTGGGGAGCGAGAGTTTGTGAAGGCCCTCACTCATTCACAAAAATCTGGGTCTCTGCAGCTACTGATCTCCGAGATATCCGGGGGGGAAAAATCTACCCTAAACTTTGGGTCAGGATACCTCCCGATGCACTGGGTTTTGAGGGGAGCTTTTTTGTATGTGTGTAGATGTTTATGGCTTCTACCCTCGCAGCTTTGGAAAAGGTGCGTCTCCCTTGGCAAAAAAGGGAGATATCCTGTCCCAAAAGTTTTTCTTTAATTAAAAACGACTTATCTCGACGATCTCGTGGCCGATTTCCGATTTCGAGGTGTTGGTGGGTTCGCCGCGAGGTCCTCCGTCTTCCCGCGCCTTCGGAATTTCCCGGGTCTGTCCAGAAGTGGGACCACGTGTTTTTAGGTTACTCTCTTTTTGGAGAATAACGCCGTAGTCCCTCTCGCTGTCCTCCCGGTCGTACTCCCAAAAGATCGGGCGCGCCCTTGCGCGTCAGACGACGCCTCGCACCGGGCGAAACTCCTTGTGGTGTAGAAACCACAGATGAAAAACACTCGATTTTTCGACTTTCACCACGTGCACTTTACACTTTTTGGTTAATAACTTTTCGACCACTGCACTGATTTTGCTGGGACCTTCACCGACGGGTAGGTCTCGTCGCTCCGCACGTTACGGTGTATCGCACTTGACGATTGCTATTGGATTTACCACTTTAAAGAATTTTTAAAAGAGGAGCGAAATAATTTTTCGTGTGTTCTCAGCGGTGTTTTGCGAGTAACTGAGGTTAGGTTAGGTTAGGTTAGGTTAGGTTAGGTTAGGTTAGGTTAGGTTAGGTTAGGTTAGGTTAGGTTAGGTTAGGTTAGGTTAGGTTAGGTTAGGTTAGGTTAGGTTAGGTTTCCGCCCTCTCTTTGGAGAGGGAAGCGACTGTGCAGTGTCGCTACCGGACGCGTCCCCCGGGTTGTGGATAGGGGCACGCCCTCCAGATATGGGGGGTACCGGCTTCGGCCGGCGCGGACAGCTACTGCACGAGGTGGGGGCGATTCAGCCCATGGCGCGCTCGCGCGTGTTAGAGAGGGGGCAAGTGTCCCAGGTTCCGGGTCGGCGTCCCAGACGTTTCTGGGTAGCGGCGGCGCGGATTGACGTGGGCGACGGGTCCGCTGGTTCGCTCACACCGGACAGCGGATAGGCTTCGGCCACCGTCGGCCAAACTGTTACCCTACATTGAGTAGGGCCGGGGGGAGGCACTTGACCGTGTCTCCTGCGAGGAAGAAGAACCTCAATAAAAAAATCCTCAAAGTCCTGGCATTGGGTCACGTGATGTCGGGGCGCCCGCATTTGCGGGTGGCTGGTGGAGTGCATCAGCCCATTAGCGCCAACCTCAGATACCGCCCGACCTCTGAGTGTAATAGGGTTACCCAGGTGCAGGGGGCACCGCCTGGGTGGACATTGTAGATCCGCCATACTCGTGGGATAAGATATGGAGACACTTAATTTTAAAAATCTTTTTGGTAGTAAGGGCGAGAAGTCCGGAGAGAAGGAGGGAAGTAAGGCGGCTGCTTCAAAGCAGTCTGATAAGGCATCAACATCTGCCGCAGAGGAGAGAGAAATGGAGGCTCGTTTTAAGCGACCTGAGGCAAGGACACCTGTGGTCCGATTGACGCGCACGCCTTTACCATCTATGGCGGCGTCTGATAGAAGCAGGAGCAGAAGCGCTTCCTCTTGCATATCGGACACTAGTGAGTCAGAAGATTCTATATACCTAGAATCTCAAAGTGGGCGAAAACGATCGCGTTCTAAAGGGCTTTGTGCGTCGGGTGACCAAAGCTCTGAAGCAGAGGTTAAAAGAGCGAAGGCTGCATCAAGTGCTACCAAGCGTTTAGAGCAGCAGCTGCTAGCAGAGTCGGAAATCACTGAAAAAGCGAGGATGGTTCTACCTCCGCGAGACCCGGATTTGGAGATTATTAGGGTGGATTGGCGAGAGGTGCCGACCACCGATATTTGCCAAAGGTTGCGAGAAACTGCCGATGTCATCAGGGAAGTAGCCACAAAATCAGGCAACCTAAAAGGCACCTACATACGCACTCTGAAAGACGCGGCTGAACACATTCGGTCGGCCATGGTGGAAATTCCCACCCGTAGTGGTTCCGATGAGTACGCGAAGTTGGAAGCTAGTTACAAGTCGCTTCAGTCTGACTTTTCGCGAATGCAGTCGGCTTACTTGCGTTTGCGGAAAGACAACGAGAATCTGCGCGAGGAAATGGGAGCACTGAAAAACGAGGTTGCTCATATGAAAACGGCTCCTCCGTCGGCCCCATGCCCAAATTGCACGGGCCACGGTGATGGTCACCGATCTGCTGAGACAGAGAGGATCCTGGCAATCATGAATGCTAGGTTTGAAGGGTTACAGGACAGACTGCTACCGGAGCCACGTCGGCGTCCTCCGCTTGCGGCTGACAAAGCAAGCTCAGGAGCCCAGCTTCCGGCAGCTAAAGCACCTGCTGCACAAGGCCCTGCCCCTATTTTATCTGGGGGGCAAAAGGCCAAGCAGAAGAAGAAAAGCGGGAAACAAACGAGGGAAAAAGTAGTGTCGTCAGTGCCTACTACGGAAGCTGAGTCGCGTGGTGCTCCACCCGCACAAGAAGGACAGTGGACTACAGTTGGGAAAAGAGGCAAACCAGTGAAGGAAGCTACAGCTGCACCTGCCCCATTAAAGAAATCCAAGGGGCAAAAGAAAAAGGAAAAGCAGCCGAAATTGCGCCCACCAAAAACCGCCGCAATATCATTGAAACTGCGGCCTGAGGCGGAAAAGAATGGGGTTACATATGCCCAAGTTCTCTCACAGGCGAAGAGTCAGCTCGATCCTGTTCAGTACGGTGTGACCGGCGGCCTGAAAATAAAAGTGGCTGCCACGGGTGCTCGTATTGTGGAAGTACCGGGTACCGATAGCGGAGAAAAAGCCGATCAAATAGCTTCTAAGCTGAGAGACATAATCGGCTCTGAAATGGTCGAGATTTTCAGACCTGTCAAATGTGCGGAGGTTCGTATTACGGGTCTGGATGAAACGGCGTCGACCGAAGAGGTCATAACAGCAGTAGCAAAAGTGGGGCAATGCCAACCGGAAGCGGTTAAGTGTGGCGAAATACGCCGAGGCCACACAGGTCTGGGTGCAGTTGTTGTGAAGTGTCCGGTGACAGCCGCCAAAAAGATCACTGAAGGCGGCAGGTTAAAAGTGGGTTGGATCTCAGCGGGTATCAAACTGCTCCCTCTGAGACCCATGAGATGCTTTAAATGTCTCGAGGTAGGTCACGTTCGAGAATCGTGTACGGAGGAGGTCGATCGGAGCGACCTATGTTTTCGGTGCAGCAAGCCCGGACACAAGGCTGCCCAGTGTGACGCTACGCCGCATTGTATACTCTGTGCGGCGGCAAACAAAGTGGCAAATCACCCTATGGGAAGCAAGGTCTGTAATGCTTCACAACCGGCAAAGACGAGGAATAAAGGGCCTAAGAGGAAGACTCCTCCTAGCCACCAACCATCAGTCGTTGAAGGGGAGGAAATGGAGGTTGCGGTCGCGGAAAGTCAGCGACTGCGTGAAGAGCTGGGAGGACCAAGGGAAAAACCCAGGTCCACCCTGCTGTGAGAGCCAGGCGGCGGTAGGGGGGACTACCGCCGCTCGTTTAGGGCTTTCGGGGTGTTCGGGCGCGTCAATGTTCCGGCGCGCCCTCGCCGAGGGAGGGAGCTTCAGCTCCTTTAAAGAGGGGTCCGTAAGGACATCGCAGGGCGGGGCCGTGGTAGAAATTGGCAAAGCCAGACCTCACGGTTTTACCCGCCCATATGCGTGCGTGACGGAACATCTTGGGGTTTTAGCCGGTAGGAGTCCGGCATAACCCCCCGTCTCCCTCTCGGCGGGGGGTATCCATGATGGATTTCCCCAAGTAAAAAAAAAAAAAAAAAAAGGTTAGGTTAGGTTAGGTTAGGTTAGGTTAGGTTAGGTTAGGTTAGGTTAGGTTAGGTTAGGTTAGGTTAGGTTAGGTTAGGTTAGGTTAGGTTAGGTTAGGTTAGGTTAGGTTAGGTTAGGTTAGGTTAGGTTAGGTTAGGTTAGGTTAGGTTAGGTTAGGTTTCCGCCCTCTCGTTGGAGAGGGGAGCGACTGTGCAGTGTCGCTACCGGACGCGTCCCCCGGGTTGTGGATAGGGGCACGCCCCCCATATATGGGGGGTACCGGCTTCGGCCGGCGCGGACAGCAACTGCACGACAATCTCGTAACCCCGTACGTAGTGCGGGGCCGAGGGCCGCTAGTCTCTTCGGAGGGTGGGGGCCGCGAGGAAGAAAACCTCTCTAAAAAATTACCCAGTGGGGGTCTCGGCTGGCGTCCTGGGTAGCCCGGGTAGCGGCAGCCGAGCTGGGGGAGAGCTCGCAACCCCGCACTGAGCGGGGCCGAGGGCTGCCACTCTCTTCGGAGGGCAGTGGTCGCGAGGAAGAAAACCTCTATAAAAAATCACCCTGAGGGGATCGGCTGGCGTCCTGGGCATCCCGGGTAGCGGCAGCCGATCAGTGGCCGACTTGTCGGCGGTGGATGGCGGACAGTGTTCTGCGGGGACTCCGGTCCCACGTGGCGATGCCACACCCGGGCGTAACTGCTCGGTTTGGCGGGGCTTGCCTTAGTTGGCTGGCCCAGCGGCCGTTTCGACGGCGTGGTTTGCGGACCTCCAAGGTCCGCGTGCGCGGCGGCCCCGTGGCCACGAGTGTGGTCACTGGGGATGGGTTTCGGCCTACCGTCGGGCGAGCTGGAGACCTGTGTGTGTGTGTCGTTGTCACGTCTAGCGGCACCACACAGGACCAGTGGGGACTGCCTTTGTTGGCCGTCCCTGAGAGGAGCATACCTCGTTAAAAAACCCCAAAGTGTCGGGTCTACCCGTTAACTGGTATTAAAGGGCAAGCGTGGTACCAGGCGCCTTATGGTGGTGGGCTGGGGAAGTCCACCGACTAGCGCTTCCACCCCGGGGCACTACCCGCCGCCCCGGGAGTATTAGGGTTACCCAGGTACAGGGGGCACTGCCTGGGTGGACCATTTATTTCCCCCACACTCGTGGGAACAACAATGAATATGTCTAAAACTAAAAACCAAACCAATGTGAAGAGTGAGGAGGAGAAGGAGACGATGAGAGTGGGTGAGAGCCTGGAGAGGCCGGAGAAAGAAGAAGTAGGAGGAAGTGGAGTGAGTGCTGCACCGCCGGAGGAGAGGCGAACGACCAGGAGCAGGTCTGGGCAGGTGCAGCCGGAGGGGTCACGCAGTAGCTCAGTGACCCTGACGTTCGGTCCCGACTGTCAGTCCTTAGCCGGGTCAATGTCCAGCCTACGGGCTGAGTCGGAGGTGGAGTCGGCGGCCGAATCAACGGCCGGCCCGGCAAGAAGCCGTAAGAGGCGGTCGGTGGCGTCCAGCTACCTAAAGGACGCCTCGACAGTGGTGGCACCTGCGCCCAAAGTGCCCAGAGCCAAGGGGGGCAGAGGAGGCAGAGGCGGCGCTTTGACGCATAGCGTCGGGATATCCCAGGCGCGGAGAGAGGCCAGGGAGATTGAGCCGGATTCCGAATCCGAGTCCACCCTTACGGAGGCGTATACATCCGCCGCCAGTGATGGAGAGGCCGAGCCTCGGAATATGACAGTGGAGGACTTGGTGGCGGAGGCCTCGAAGAGGGTAGGAGAGGTCACGGAGGTCGCAAAGAGGGCCAAGAATTTGAAAGGGACCTGCAAGAAAAAACTAAGGTCCAACGCGGGTTCCCTGATGGCCGTGGTCCGCGCCTTGGCGCAGAAGGATACGGCGGAAGAGATGCGTCGACTGCGGGCGGACAATAAGCGCCTGCAGGACGAGCTATCTAAGGTCCGCCATGAACTCACAGCGCTGAGGCGGGCCTTCTCGGAGGCAGGTGAAGGGCGCCGCAAAAGGCCGGCGGCGCCCATCATCCTAGACACCCCGGCGGGGGTGGGAGGCGGAGGCAGCGGAGGGGAGGACCTTGCCGGAGCGCTGCAAGAAATGCACCGCTCCCTCTCCCAACAGATGGCCAACATGCTCCAGGCAAGGCTGGAGGGCCTGGAGGTGGATGGGCGGCTCCTCCCTGCAGCGGAGAGACCCCGCCGGCCGCCATTGGCAGCTGATGCCAAGGCCGCGGGCTCAAAGCCACCTAAGACGGCGCAGACGGTTGGGGACGGTAAGGTAGCCCCAACCACGCTTGCCCCGGCCGCCAACATGCCCAAAAAGGCCCGGGCGAAGGCGGCGAAGGCGGCAAAAGCCAAGGCAGGCCCGTCGGCTTCTCCTCCTACAGTGAGGAGCGAGAAACAGGTGGCAGCACCGCTGCCTAAGGAGGCAACACCCCCGGTGGTTGAGGGCGCCTGGGTGACCGTTGCCAAAAAGCCGAAAAAGCCCAAAAAAGCAGAGGCGGCACCGGTGGCAACGCAGAAGGGCAAAAAGGCTGCCAAGGGTCCCCAAGGGCCAAAGGGCCCCAAGGTGCCAAAGGCGCCTAAGACCCTGGCGGTCGTGGTGGCTCTCAAGCCGGAGGCGGTGGCTAAGGGAGCCACTTACAAGGACGCCCTGACCAAGGCCAAGGCGTCCATAGACATGGACGAGCTTGGCATAGGCCCATCAAAGTTCCGCACAACAGTGACGGGAGCTAGAATTATTGAGCTCCCGTCCGGAACAACGGTGGCCCAGGCCGACACTCTGGCGGCCAAGGTGGGCGAGGCCTTGGGCGACACCGCCAAGGTGACCCGTCCAACAAAATCGGCAGACGTCAGGGTGTCGGGCCTTGATGATACGGCAACGCCCGAAGAAGTGCGGGCGGCTCTGGCCGACAAAGCCGGTTGCCCCCCCAATACCATCAAGGTGGGGGCAATTTCCTCCGGCGCCAGGGGGGCTGGCTCGGCGATCGCCTCCTGCCCTGTGGAGGCAGTAGCCAAGCTGGTCAGCGACGGCAAATTAAAGGTGGGCTGGAGCGCAGCCACGGTCCGGCTACTGGAGCCACGCCCCATGCGTTGCCATAGGTGCCTGGCACTGGGGCATCCAGCAGCCAAGTGCCCTTCTAGCAAAGACCGCAGCAACCTCTGCTATCGCTGCGGCAAAGAGGGGCACGTAGCCAAGGCCTGCAAGGCCCCTCCGCATTGCGCGTTATGCGCCGACAGGGGCCTGCCAGCCTGGGCACCGAATGGCGGGGGCTAGTTGTAAGCCCCCTCCCGTCAAGGGTCGCCTGCCGAACCCGGCAGCGGCTCCTCGTGCCGCACCAAAAGCGGCCACCAGCGCCACGATAGAGGCGACCCCAGCAGTGACCCCAATGTCCGTCAACGATGCCCAGTAGGACATTGGGGAAACTGCTCCAGGCGAACCTCAACCACTCCGCCGGGGCACAGGATCTCCTGTGCCAGACGATGGCGGAGTGGGGGGTCGACCTTGCGGTGGTCTCGGAGCCGCACCTGTATCCCCCCGTCCGACAAGTGGATGGGGGCTGCGGATGGCTCCGCTGTCATAGTGGCGGCGAGTGCAGGCCCTTCCCCGGTGCTGGTGGAGAGGGGGGAGGGGTATGTGGCGGCACGATGGGGAGAGGTGGTGGTGGTGTCCACCTACTTCTCCCCCAACCGCAGCAGGGCCGACTTCGATCGGTTTCTCGCTGCGGTTGAAGGGGTCGTGCACCGCGCGGCCCCTCGTCAGGTGCTGGTGGCGGGGGACCTCAACGCAAAATCGACCGCGTGGGGGTCCCCCCGCACCGACGTCAGGGGTGGTATACTGGAGGCCTGGGTGTTCGCCCTGGGTCTCCAGATCCTCAATCGAGGAACCACCCCTACCTGCGTCCGGTGGCAGGGCACGTCACTCATTGACGTGTCCTTCGCCACCCCGCCGCTCGCGGCCCGTATCCGGGGCTGGCGGGTGGAGGCGGATGTGGAGACCCTATCGGACCACCGATACGTCCGGTACGAGGTCTCCACGGCATCCCCAGGGGCCCCGGTGGGCCCCCGTGCGGGCGGCTCGCCGTTCAAACGGTGGGCGCTCGCACGCCTCCAGCCGGATGTGGCGGAGGAGGCGGCGACGGTGCGGGCCTGGGCAGGGGTCCCGGACGCCGTCGCTGGGGATGCCGACGGCATGGCGGACCTTTTCGCGGACGACATCAACGTCGTCTGCAGCGCCGCCATGCCGAGGGCGCGGGTTGGCCCACGGAGGAGTGGGCAGGCATACTGGTGGACGCAGGAGCTCACGATCCTGCGTGCCGCCAGTATGAGGGCCAGGCGCGCCTGCCAGCGATGCCGCAGGCGCGCCAGACAAGCGCCCGGTGAAGAGGAGGTCCTCCGCCGGGCGTACAATGAGGCCCACACGGCCCTGCGTAGAGCCATCTGCAGGGCCAAGGTCGCTGCCTGGGATGAGTTTTTGGCCATCCTGGACAGCGACCCCTGGGGGAGGCCGTACCGGACGGTGAGGGGGAAGTTCGCTTCGGCGGCCCCCTCCACGTCCGGTATGGAGCCCGCGCTGGTGAGGAGGGTGCTGGGGACACTTTTCCCAGACCCCGGGCCCTTCGAACCCCCCAGGATGCTGCCCCCCGGTTCTGCTCCGGGGGCGTGGGCGGCTGGCCCCCCCGTGTCCGATGGAGAACTGGACACGGTGAGGGACCGGCTCCGGAGCCGCAATAAAGCTCCGGGGCCGGACGGGGCCCCGGCCAAGGTAATGGCCATTGCCTTGGGCCCCCTGAGAGAGCGATTCCGCGCGGTGCTAGACACATGCATCGCGACGGGTCGCTTTCCCAGGCGCTGGAGAGTGGGGCGGCTTTGCCTTCTCCGCAAGGAAGGCCGCCCGGCAGACTCTCCAGCGGGCTACCGGCCGGTGGTGTTGCTCGATGAGTCCGGGAAGGCTTTTGAGAAGATTCTCGCCTCCCGGATCATCGAGCACATCGAGGGTGAGGGGCCGGACCTGGCGGACTGCCAGTTCGGCTTCCGAACCGGCCGGTCCACGATGGACGCGGTTGGCCGTCTCAAGAGGTGGACTGAGGCGGCCACAGCTCGGGGGGAGGTGGTGATCGCGGTGTCCTTGGACATCGCGAACGCGTTCAACACCATCCCCCACGAGTGCATAGAGGCGGCGCTCGAGTTCCACCGAGTGCCCCTCTACCTCCGCGCCCTCGTCCGGGACTACCTGCGAGACAGGTCAGTCCTGTACGAGGACGCGGAGGGCCGCGTCCAATCGTGGCCAGTGAAGGCAGGCGTACCCCAGGGTTCCGTATTAGGTCCCCTCCTATGGAACCTGGGGTACAACTGGGTCCTGCGGGGTGAGCTCTTGCCGCGCATGGATGTCGTCTGCTTTGCGGACGACACCCTAGTAGCGGCGAGAGCGAGGGGGTGGGAGGAGGCGGTCCGCCTTGCGTCGGTCGGCACCTCCATGGTCGTCCGACGCATCCGCCTCCTGGGACTGGAAGTGGCCCTCGAAAAGACGAGGGCCATGGCCTTCCACGGTCCCAGACGCAGGACCCCGCCGGGGCTCCGTGCCCGGGTAGAGGGGGTGTGGGTTCCGGTCGAGATGCACCTTAAGTATCTCGGCCTGACCCTAGACCCCCGATGGAGCTGGGAGGAGCATTTCAGGCTCCTCGCTCCCCGGCTGTGCGGCGTCGCAGCCGGACTCGGTCGCCTCCTCCCCAATGTGGGGGGGCCGAAGGCGAAGTGCCGTCGGCTTTATCACTCCGTGATAAAGTCGATGGCGCTGTACGGGGCCCCGGTCTGGGCTGAGTGCCTCTCGTCCCGCACGAGGGCCCTCTTGCGAAGACCGCAGAGGGTCATCGCGACCCGGGCCGTGCGGGCTTACCGCACGGTCAGCCACGGGGCTGCCTGCGTCCTAGCAGGTACGCTCCCGTGGGAGGTTGATGCCCTGGTACTATCCCAGGTGCATCAACACCGGGTCGCGGCGAGAGAGCGGGGCGAGCGACCCGTTCTAGAGGAGGTAGAACGGGTCCGCACCGAGGCGCAGGGGGAGGCTCTGCGCCGATGGGTGGAGGCACTCGCCAACCCAGCCGCTGGCCACCGGACGATCGAGGCGATTCGTCCGGTGTTGGAGGAGTGGGTAGGGCGCCAGCGGGGCACCCTCACCTACCGCCTGGTGCAGGTACTGACCGGACATGGGTGTTTCGGTCACTACCTGCACCGAGTCGCCCGTCGGGAGGAGACGCCGCGGTGTCATCACTGCGCCTCTCCCGACGACACGGCCGAGCACACGTTGATCGTGTGCCCGGCCTGGCGAAACGAGCGCCGCGATCTGATCGCGGCGCTCGGCGGAGGAGGCCTCTCGCTGCCAAGTATGGTAAGAGCCATGCTTGGTAGCGAGAGAGCCTGGAGGGCTGCCGCCTCCTTCTGCGAATCTGTGATGGCGCAGAAGGAGGCAGCGGAGAGGGAGCGGGAGGAGGACGCTCTAGCCGCCCCTCTCCGGCGTAGACGGGTGGGCCGAAGAAGGCAGGCAGCGGTGACTGCCGGTCTTCGACGGCCCTAAGGTGGCCTGGGCGCGGCCTGACCAGCCGCGCGCCCTAGGTGCCGCTCCGGCATAGGCCACCACGTCTGGGGACTGCCTAGTACCCTAGCGCAGTCCCCCTGAGGCGCGTCGCCCGGTCCACTCGTTGGGCCGGGCCTGCCCGGGGGCGGGCTCGGAGCTGTGGCGCACGCAGGTGCGTCGGCCCCGAGACGCCCCCACATGGGCGTAGGAGGGTACCGGGGGGTTTTAGTGGAGTAGGATCAGTGTGGTCTTCCGCACTGGTCCTGCTTGAGTAGGGTCGGCACTGTTTCCCGTGCCGGCGAGTCCCACACACGCCGTGCGCCTAGTCAGCGTCACGGTATGGTGCGTAACTGCATTTCCCCTCGTCACAAAAAAAAAAAAAAAAAAAAAAAAGGTTAGGTTAGGTTAGGTTAGGTTAGGTTAGGTTAGGTTAGGTTAGGTTAGGTTAGGTTAGGTTAGGTTAGGTTAGGTTAGGTTAGGTTAGGTTAGGTTAGGTTAGGTTAGGTTAGGTTAGGTTAGGTTAGGTTAGGTTAGGTTAGGTTAGGTTAGGTTAGGTTAGGTTAGGTTAGGTTAGGTTAGGTTAGGTTAGGTTAGGTTAGGTTAGGTTAGGTTAGGTTAGGTTAGGTTAGGTTAGGTTAGGTTAGGTTAGGTTAGGTTAGGTTAGGTTAGGTTAGGTTAGGTTAGGTTAGGTTAGGTTAGGTTAGGTTAGGTTAGGTTAGGTTAGGTTAGGTTAGGTTAGGTTAGGTTAGGTTAGGTTAGGTTAGGTTAGGTTAGGTTAGGTTAGGTTAGGTTAGGTTAGGTTAGGTTAGGTTAGGTTAGGTTAGGTTAGGTTAGGTTAGGTTAGGTTAGGTTAGGTTAGGTTAGGTTAGGTTAGGTTAGGTTAGGTTAGGTTAGGTTAGGTTAGGTTAGGTTAGGTTAGGTTAGGTTAGGTTAGGTTAGGTTAGGTTAGGTTAGGTTAGGTTAGGTTAGGTTAGGTTAGGTTAGGTTAGGTTAGGTTAGGTTAGGTTAGGTTAGGTTAGGTTAGGTTAGGTTAGGTTAGGTTAGGTTAGGTTAGGTTAGGTTAGGTTAGGTTAGGTTAGGTTAGGTTAGGTTAGGTTAGGTTAGGTTCCCGTGGCAGTGTGGCTGGGTCTGCTATCGGGCGCGTCCCCTCGGGTGGCGGATGAGGGGCACCGGCTTCGGCCGGCGTGGACCATACCCAGCTGTGGAGACCTGGCTGGCGTCCTGGGTATCCCGGGTAGCGGCAGTCGGGTCAAACTCGTAACCCTGCACATAGTGCGGGGCCGAGGGCCGCCGTCTGCAAAGGAACTGTTTCCTTTGGAGGCGGGGGCTGCGAGGAAGACAACCTCTCTAAAAAATTACCCAGTGGTGGTCTCGGCTGGCGCCCTGGGTATCCTGGGTAGCGGCAGTCGAGTCAATCTTATCTCGTAACCCTGCACATAGTGCGGGGCCGAGGGCCGCCGTCTGCAAAGGAACTGTTTCCTTTGGAGGCGGGGGCTGCGAGGAAGACAACCTCTCTAAAAAATCACCCGTGGGGTCTCTCGGCCGGCGCCCTGGGCAGCCCGGGTAGCGGTGGTCGAGTTACCATAGGTTGAGGCGGAAACGCCATTGGTAAGGGCGGTTGTGGCGCGAACTCCGCGTCGCTTCCGGCCAACCCGTAACCCCACACGTGGTGTGGGGCCGGGGGCCGTCGTCCTTCGGGGCGGGGGCCGCAAGGAAGAAAACCTTTATAAAAAATTACCGATGAGGCCAGGTAGGGTTCCCTCGCCCGGAAGAGGGAAAAAACCTATGATAATGTCGTCCTTTGTTGTTAGTTTGTCATGCGCTCCCGTTGACGCCGGGCGCTCTGGGGTAGCTGGGCCCCAGGGTGAGAAATTTGTAACTAGCGGCCAATGCGCTCCGGCTGGCCACCGGCGCTGCGGGATTACCGGGTCCCGCAGTGGTAAATTAGTTACCGAGGCGTTTGGTGAAGTTCTTAGACTCCGAGGCGGAGCGGATGAGGGAGGAGAGGTAGCACCCCCCCCCGCCAAGGTGAACACGGCCCGTAGGGGTAAAAGGAAGGCGGCGGCATCAGGTAGGCCGAGGGCTGATGAACCTTCGTCCATAGACGAAGAGGAGGTGGACGGCAGTCGCTTCTGGCAGGAGATGGGCCGAGGTACGCAGCAGGAGTTAACAAAACTGACGCGTTTGCTATTTGAAGGCCCCAGTCAGGGCTTGTTGGGAGATCGGATCGAGGGGAAGGCGACACGTTCCATTGGGATGCTTGAAGACACGCTGGAGACGGCCTTCAAGAAAGCCGAGGAGGAGAGTTTCCTCGCCGGGAGAGCCCGCCGATACCGCGAGGAAAAGGTACTTTATCGCGAGAGAATGGAGGACGCGGCTGCCGAAGCGGTGGAGCTCCGTATTGAAAACGCCGCCCTAAAGAAGGAGCTGGAGGTGCTGCGCGGGGAGATGCGGGCCCTCCACGATAGGGTGAGCGAGGGCGAGACCAGCAGATCGGGGTGGAAGGAGGCCGTCGAGGAGCTGAAACGCTCCCTTATGATTTCCATAGGGGAGATGGTAAGCACTCGATTGGCCTCGCTGGAAGGGAGATTGCCCCCGCCGGAGAGAATTAGACTGCCCTTAGCGGCGGACCGGCGCGGTGGGGAGGCGGAGACCGCAGCGGTTGGGGAGAAATGGAGCGTTGTGGCCAGCAAAAAGGCCAGGAAGAAGATTGCGAGCCCAGGGGTGGCCCCGATACCAGAGGTGTGTAGGGCGCAGGTGCCAGCGCCAGCGCAGAAGGTGCCAGCTCAGAAGGTGCCAGCACAGAAGGTGCAGCGGCAGGAGAGGAGGAAGGTGAAGCTGAGGGTGCCAAACACCTCGGCCGTGACCCTAAAGCTCACGCCAGCAGCTGAGCAGCATGGGGTCACCTATGCCAAAGTGCTAGACATGGCGAAAGAGAAGCTTCGGCTCCAGGAGGTGGGGATTGAGGGAGGCCTCAAGATCCGCGAAAGCCGAATGGGGTCGAAGCTCCTGGTGGTCCCAGGGCCTGACAGCCACACGAAGGCGGACGCCCTCGCGAAGCGGATCGGCGAGGTGATGGCGGATCTCGTAGAGGTCGGCAGGCCGGAGAAGGTGGCCGACCTGAGGATCTCCGGACTAGACGAGTCCGTCACAACAAGGGAGCTGGCACAGGCGGTGGCGGAAAAGGGGGGCTGCCGGTCCTGTAAGGTGGAGATAGGGGAGATTCTCCCCGGACCGGGAGCCACGGGGTTCGCCAAGGTGCGATGCCCTGTTGACGCCGCAAAAAAGGTAGCGGAGGGAGACATGATTAAGGTTGGCTGGAGCCTGGCACGAGTGATGGTCCTGGGCCCCCCGCCTACGCACTGCTTTAAATGCATGGGCAGGGGCCACGTCGCCGACAGGTGCCCGTCACAGGAGGACCGCAGCGGCCTCTGCTTTCGGTGCGGGAAAGCGGGGCATAGGGCAGCGACATGCTCGGCCCCGACTCGATGCGCTGTGTGCGCGGCAAGTGGTCGGGCGGCTGACCACATCATGGGGAGTGGGGGTTGTGACCCGCCGGTCACAAGGGGCAAACCCCCTGAGAAAGGGCCCTCTGAGGAGCCAGCGCCCGTACGGGTGCCCTCAGAGGGGGGGATGTCCGAGTAGCCTCCGCTGCTCGGACCACCCCGTGGATGGTGTCGCCCGCGATTCCCCCGTCTTCTCCCAGGAGAAGATCCAGGGAGGCGTAGGCGACCGGGAGGGGGGAGAGGGACGGGAAGAACTACGCTTCCCCTTCCGATCCTCCCTTCCAGGAACGGCGGCCCTCCTCATGTGGTTCTGTCCGCAAGGGGAGGGTGGCGGAGGGCTTTAGCTTTCCGCAGCGGACGGGGGGCGGTATGGTGGGCAGTAGGCCGCATACCTAGCCCCCACGCGCGGGCCTACCCGCGCACGTCTGCGGGGTCCCCGAAATACCGCGGGAGACCCCTGCCGTGGAGCCCCGGCGAGGCCGGGAAACTGCTGGGTGCGGGGACGCGGAGATAACCCCAATAGTGGGGATCCCGCGGCACCGCATCAGGCAGTAGTAAAGGTATTCGCAGGACTTTTTTAGCGGATATTATACCGTAAAGCTCCCGTAAGAGTTGCGGGGTCCCAGGTGGGCATCCACTATGGGGGTTCGTAAGACTGGCGGGAGCCAGGTGTGAGGTCCGTTCGGCGGTGTGCCCCTTAGAGGCGCCGTCGTCTGTAAAAAGATTTTTTACCTGCGTAATAAAAAAAAAAAAAAAAGGTTAGGTTAGGTTAGGTTAGGTTAGGTTAGGTTAGGTTAGGTTAGGTTAGGTTAGGTTAGGTTAGGTTAGGTTAGGTTAGGTTAGGTTAGGTTAGGTTAGGTTAGGTTAGGTTAGGTTAGGTTAGGTTAGGTTAGGTTAGGTTAGGTTAGGTTAGGTTAGGTTAGGTTAGGTTAGGTTAGGTTAGGTTAGGTTAGGTTAGGTTAGGTTAGGTTAGGTTAGGTTAGGTTAGGTTAGGTTAGGTTAGGTTAGGTTAGGTTAGGTTAGGTTAGGTTAGGTTAGGTTAGGTTAGGTTAGGTTTTTTTTTTTTTTTTTTTTTTTTTTTTTTTACAGCTGCTCCCCACTTTGTTGCAGGTCTTTGTTTACTTGTTTATATTTGGTGTGTCGTTTCGTATTTTTCTTTTTTTTGCTTTAAAAGCACGTTTATTTTTTCGCGCTTATATATATTTTTTTACACATTTTCTTTTTGTGTTTCTTTTTCTTTTTATCTTTTCAAATCTTTCTTATTCTATTACATTTCTTTTTTCTATTGACTATTATTTCTACATTTATTGGTTCCTTTATTCTCTATTTCTGCTTTATACATTTCCATATCTATTCCTATCTATGCTATTATGCTATTCCCAGATTAATATCTGGTCTTTTGTCTTATTTTCTATTTTTCTTATTCTATTTACATCGTCTATACTTAATCTCTACTTCTTTTTCTTATTCTAGTTACATGAGTTACTTATTCTTATTACAGTTTTCTTTTCTTTGTCTTATAACATATTTACATTTACATTTTATTCACTTACATTTCCTTTCCATTGTTTTTCATTTATATTTACATCTACATTTCTTATTACACTTACGTTTCGCTTTAAAATTACTTTTTCCTTATAGTATACTTTCCTTTTTACATTTCTACCTTTTCCGTTTTTTACCTAATCCCGTTCTTTACGTTTGACTCCACTCGGAGTCTTGGGGTTGAGTAAGTGCTCGCGGGTTCAGCTTCCGCAAGACAGGATTTGCAAATATCATATTTGCAACCTTGTTTGCTTTGGCTGTTCCCGCGCGCACTTTTCAGTTTTCACCTTTCCCTTTGCGTTTCCTCCCAGTGGAGTCCCGTCTACTTTTTGGTCTTTGGCTTTGCTTTGCGTTCCCCTATTGTCTATTTGTATACCTATTACCCTATTTATTTTCCTATTTATTTCTTTAATTTCTGTAACTGTTTTCCTAATTTCGCCCTTAGCAGTGGTACGCGACTTTTGATCTGGCTATCCTATCCCAAATAGCCCTCTGTGGGCATTCGATGCTGAAAGTGTTGTGTGCTGTGTCCTTATTTTTCGCCTTTTTGCAATTCTGGCAGCATGGTGCTTCTTCTTTCTTTGTACATGTGGCGTACTTGTGGTCTCCCCCGCAGTGGCTGCAACTGTCCAGCGGCTCCTGGCAGACCCGCTTGATGTGGCCGAAGCCCAAGCAGCGGGAGCACTGGATTAGCGGGGACTGATCTTCTACTCTGGATGGTCCCCAGCGTAGTTGAAGGGTCCCCGCCTCTGTCAGCTGCAGCCATATTGCCGGGGCCACTCTCAGGACCACGTGTGCCACATGTGGATTTCTTGTTACCCTTTCAAATACTGCCTCTATGTCCTTTTTTTCTTCCTCTTTACTATTCCCTTTCTTTCCTTTTCCTATCATTCTTCTTATCGCCTCAATCACTTGCTCCGTCTTGTTTTCTCCTCTTACATACTTTACTACCACTAATGGATTTTTATTTTTGGCTTTTTCTACTATTAATTTTTTATTCCTTTCCAATTCCTCTTTCAGTCTTTCCATTTCATTCTCCCTAGCACACCCTATTATGACCTTCTGTCCTTTTGCCTTTCTTATCTTTTTTACCTCCATCCATTCTCCTTTTTCATCCACACTCTTTTTCACCTCTTCAATCACTTCTTCACTTGTTTGCGTTACGTCCGTTGATGCTACTATGATGGAATGTAAAGTTTCCATCATAGTAGCTGGCCCTTTTACTCTCTCTGCATACGTATCCTTTCTGATTTCATCCATCTTTTCTTTCACTATCCCTTCTATATCCCTTTTTTCCCCTGTGATTTGTGTCCCTACTTCTTTTTGTCTACTTTCTATTATTTCCATAATGCTGTTTCCCCTTATTATTTCCTTTCTATTTCCTAAAATTGTTTCTTTAATTTTCCCCTGTTCCTCTAGTGTCATTCTACTTTCTTGCATTGTGGTGCTTAGCATGCTTTCTATATCTCCTATATTATCATTTCCTTTTTTCCCTATTTCTTCTATTGTTTCCATTTTCCTATTTCCTGTTATTATTTCTTTCCTATTGTCTAAAATTGCATCCATCACTTTCTTTTGTTCTTCCATCAGGAGATATGCTGTGCTTTCATCGTTTTCCTTATCTAGCTCGAATTCTATTCTTGTTTCTATTCTATCCGTGTATAGCTTTGCCTCTATCGCTGCATCCCTTGCTTCCATCACTACGTCCATAAATTTCTGCAGTTCTCCATCCATGTGATCGTTGTCTCGGTTTGTTATTACTGCAGCTTTATTTATGCCCTCCATTATTTGTCTGCTAAGCTGTTGCTGTTCATCCATCCTTTCTAACGTGCTCTTCGTCTTTCTGGTTCCTTCTTCTATTCTTTCTCTATTTCCCAAAACTATGTCCTGTATATTTTTCAGCATTTCTTTCATCTCTCCTATTTCTTTCCCGTCCATTCTTTCGTCTTTCTTTTCCTCCCTTCTGTCCATTTCTTTCGTTCCATCGTCGTTCTTACTGTTTTCTAATTCTACTACTCTTTTAGCCAGCATCTCTATCCACTCTTTCATCTCTTTCGTTCCTTTTCTTAAAAACTGTTTTCCCTCGCTTGTCACTGATTTGGGTGCCAAATGCTCCAACATTTTGGCACCCAAATCCCTGGCCTTACTTACTAAATTGTGGGGGAATTCCTCCACTTTCTCCTTCCTCGCTGTTTTTTGTGTGCCTTCCGCCGTCATAAGTCGCGTACCTGCTGTCTCGTTTACCATTTTTAATTCTTTTATCTCAGAAGGAGATTCATAAACGTAATCAAATGTTTTTGAATTTCTCGCGGCGGGAATGTGTTTGCCGTTTCTTGCCATTTTAATTTTTTCGAACCAATATGGAGCAGTCTTTAAGACCTGTTTTATCCAAATTTAATTTTTTGATATAAATTAAATTGAAAAATAAAAATAAAAATAAAAATAAAAATAAAAATAAAAATAAAAGTAAAAATAAAAATAAAAATAAAAATAAAAATAAAAATTAAAAAGTAAAATTAAAAATTTGAATTAAATTTGGAATTGAAATTATGAGTCAATAGACGGATTGATAATTTAAATTAAAATAAAATTAAATGGACACACCAAAATAATATAATAAAATAAAATAAAATAAAATTACTAAATTACTAATTCCTAAAACTAAGCCTGCCCTTAAAAAAGGTGCAGGGTGTCTATATCACAGTCAAGCTAAAGATTTAAACGCACACAACAAATTACTATTACTAAGCCTGCCCTTAAAAAAGGTACAGGTTGTCAATATAAGTTTAAAGATTTTGATTAAAATCAAGTTTGAATAAAAAGTAAAACAATAAAATACGATAGTAATTTGTGCAATAAGTGCAGATTTGTCAAATTTTTAGCCTAAGTCTGCCCTCAAAAGAGGAGCAGAGTGTCCTAATTCTAATAAAAACCTAACTAACTTAACCTATATTCAGGCTCAATAGAGTCCTGAATTTTGTCAAAATTCCTTAATACTAATCCTGATCTCAATAGAGATTCAGGAGACTTAATTATACCTTGAAAGGCCCGAGTTCCTATGTGAGAATTTTTGTATGTGAAAACTTAATATTAATTTTCCTAGTCTCTATGTACTCTATGTAGAGACGTTTGGCACTCTATCTGATTGCTAAGAATTTATAAGACCAAACCGTAAAAGTTTGGTCGAAATCGGCCCAGTAGTTTCCGAGTTGCCTTATTTCTTCAGATAGGGGTGGTTTAGGGGTTGAGAGGGGTAGGCGTCGAGATTTGGGTCCCAAGTGAGAATTTGAGTCCCTATATAAAATGTTGTAAGTTTGGGACTGTTAGTTCCTTGGTAACGGGCTATTAAACAAATTCTCCCTTAGGGCGGCGGGGGAAAAATTTCAAATTTAAGGGTTGGTTTTTATGGTTGTAAAATGTCCGGTAAAAAACGCTGATTATTTTTGTCCGAGAAAGTGTATATGCCAAAAGTATAGTTTTTATAAAATTTTGAATTTTGTATGTCTAGTTAATTTATGGGGTAGGGGGTAGGGGGTTGAGACTATGGGGGATTGACGTCTCCCTGGGGGTTTCCACCTGCGACTCTTCGAGTCGCTAAAGGCCAAATTTGGGGTCTAAAACGTCCTACGATGCGTACTTTAGAAGTTAGCTATGTACGTTTGCTTCTTCCGGGAATCGAACCCGGGAACTTCAATTTTTTGTGGTGTTTTTTATGTTGGGGTCGGGTAGTGTTGCTTGAGGAGATACTTTTCTCCCAAGAGACCTAATGTGGGAAATTTCTCCAAGTACCCTTTTTAGACAATTAAACAAGCCCCTGTATATTCCGCCTAAATGTGGGCGTGGCTTATGACGTAGTCCGCCCTGACTAGAAATTCCCCGTTTTCGAAAGTCGTCCCGGACGGGTTTCGACTTCGGAATCCTGTAAAGGGGGATGTCCTCTATCGAAAAGCTCCGGGATTAATTTTCGAAAAACGGGTACTTTTGGAGATTTTTTGGGTTTTAGCCCGAAAAATCCCTCGGTGATTAATTTTCTGTTGTTCTGAAATTAGGGGTTGAAAAATTTATTTTTTGCAGAATTCTTAAAAAGTAATAAATGGGCCACCAGGGGGCACAATTTTTATAATTTTAGGGGTTCGGAATACAAAGATATTAACTAATAAAAAACGTAAACAAACATATACTTATGATTAATGGCTTGCCAACTTAATTGTGCGGTTTTGTTAAAATTTTTTGGAACCTTTGGGGGGTCGGCGCTCGGGCGCGTTTTAAGTTTTCCAAAAAATTTTTAAAACACTTACTCGGGCCTTTCCTAACCTAATTGTACATATATAAAAGTCATTAATTATCACAGATTTAGTATTTTTAAAATTCAATAATCCGTGCTGGGTCCCCGAAAATTGACCGCATAAAAATTTGTAACCCTTATATTTTTTCCGGGTATTAACCCTTATTGTTAAAAAGTAGTTTCCTTGGACCGTCTTGATGGGTTTTACCCCTCGTATAAAATTCGTTCTTGTATAATAGTTTTAACCACTTTTAATTCAATATTTAAGATGAAATTTTTGTAAAAACTAACAATGGGTGAAATTTTTATTTTAAATGCTTATAACTCCGGACGGGGTGGTCCGAAATTTAAAATTCCTCCGTCAAAAATGGTTACTCTTACATAACTATATAAATGCGTAAAAACAATTTTGAAAAAATAAAAGATAAAAAAGTGAGTTTTCAAGTTACGTAATTTTTACAATGTTGTTTTTGCGGTCAAAAGAATTTCTGGGTGCTACTTTGGGAGGGTGGCGCTCGGAAACGCCTGGCTCCTCCCTTAAGATTTTTATACTACTAGATAGAGGGTAGTCCGGCCTTTCCTGTGATATATAATTTTTATTTTTTAATTTATATTTTCATATAAATTAAATCTGTTTAAAATTTTGAAGCAATTTTTATCGTTACTAATTAAGTTTGTTTTAATCTAATTTCTCTAAATACTAAGTTTTTTTTCCAAAGATTCTTTTTTCACCGGATAGCCCGGGTCGAGTTCCTCTAATAATCCAAAAACCAGGTTTTAAAATAGATAAAAACAAGTTGTTATTCAACTTTTATTGTTTTTGATGGTCGTCCCGCTGGTCCTGAAAGTTGAATAACTACGGTGATCTTTAAGATAAAATTCCGAAAAAGGTTTTAAAATGATCGTTAATAAATAGCAAATTTAATTTTGATTTTTAATTAATAGGTTACCACTCTGGTTTTTGTTTTATATGCACTTATTTCTAAACTTAAAATGTAAAATTTTTAGGACCTTATATCTCCCTTCCTATTGGGGGTAGGCTTGTGCTGAAAGCGCTCACTTGTCGGCTGCGACGTCCTCTCCTCGTCTGTGGTGGTTGGGGTGGCGCGACTGCGCTGGTTCCAGTACCTCGTGGTCGGGTGGTTGAGGGACTTTCTTAGGAAAGTCCCTGGATCTTGGCCGGAAAATTCCGGGACTCTGCAGGCGCCTTCCTCTCGTCAATTGTGGACCTCCCACAGTCCGAAAATGATGGGTCGTCGCGATGGTTCCAGAGATATCTTGCTCCAAAGTCTGAGATAACCTTACTTTTACGGTTTTTTGCACTTTTTGGTGGTTTTTTCACTTTTCACACCTAAGTGTGACACACCGTTCGATTCGTCTCGTCGAGACGAATCCACCAATACCAATCACTTTGTATATTGCTCTAATTTTTCCGGCACTTCTATTTTTTAACTGCGGAGCTCAATAAAATCGAACCGTTCGGGTCTAGCGCTACGGGGCAACTGGGTTAGGTTAGGTTAGGTTAGGTTAGGTTAGGTTAGGTTAGGTTAGGTTAGGTTAGGTTAGGTTAGGTTAGGTTAGGTTAGGTTAGGTTAGGTTAGGTTAGGTTAGGTTAGGTTAGGTTAGGTTAGGTTAGGTTAGGTTAGGTTAGGTTAGGTTAGGTTAGGTTAGGTTAGGTTAGGTTAGGTTAGGTTAGGTTAGGTTAGGTTAGGTTAGGTTAGGTTAGGTTAGGTTAGGTTAGGTTAGGTTAGGTTAGGTTAGGTTAGGTTAGGTTAGGTTAGGTTAGGTTAGGTTAGGTTAGGTTAGGTTAGGTTAGGTTAGGTTAGGTTAGGTTAGGTTAGGTTAGGTTAGGTTAGGTTAGGTTAGGTTAGGTTAGGTTAGGTTAGGTTAGGTTAGGTTAGGTTAGGTTAGGTTAGGTTAGGTTAGGTTAGGTTAGGTTAGGTTAGGTTGGGGTGCTACGTCGGAAACCTCCTCGTGTGCCCGGTCCATATCCTGTCCCTGGTCAGTCATGATAGGGGAACGGAAATGGGTCCGGGACGGTGCATCCCGGGCATCTGCGTAATGTCTCCCACTGAGGGTGCTGTTACGGAGTTGTCGAATAGCCGACAATCTCGTAACCCCGTACATAGTGCGGGGCCGAGGGCCGCCGTCTGCAAAGGAACTGTTTCCTTTGGAGGCGGGGGCTGCGAGGAAGACAACCTCTCTAAAAAATGTCCCGGGGTGGTCTCGGTTGGCGTCCTGGGTATCCCGGGTAGCGGCAGTCGAGCCAAACTCGTAACCCTGTACATAGTGCGGGGCCGAGGGCCGCCGTCTGCAAAAGAACTGTTTCTTTTCGAGGCGGGGGCTGCGAGGAAGACAACCTCTCTAAAAAATTACCCGTGGTGGTCTCGACTGGCGCCCTGGGTATCCCGGGTAGCGGCAGTCGAGTCAAGCTCGTAACCCTGCACATGGTGCGGGGCCGAGGGCCGCCGTCTGCAAAGGAACTATTTCCCTTGGAGGCGGGGGCTGCGAGGAAGACAACCTCTCTAAAAATCACCCTGGGTGGGGGGCATAGAGTGGCCCCGGTGTCGGAGGGCAGTGCGCTGCCTGGAGGAGCTCGTAACCCCGTACGCAGTGCAGGGCCGAGGGCCGCCGCCCTTTCCGGAGGGCGGGGACCGCGAGGAAGAAAACCTCTGTAAAAAATTACCTTGGTGAGTCTCGGCCGGCGTCCCGGGTAGCCTGGGTAACGGCGGTCGAGACTACTGGAGGGGCGGTAACGCCGGTTCTGGTGAGGGCGGTTGTGGCGCGAACTCCGCGCCACCTCCGGCCGACCCGTAACCCCGCACGTGGTGCGGGAACGGGGACTGCCACCTCTCGAGGTGGGAGTCAAAAGGAGAAAACCTTTTCAAAAATCATTTGATGAGGCCAGGTAGGGTTCCCTCGCCCGGAAGAGGGAAATCTCGTAATGAATATGTCGACCTATGAGAAGTATTTGTCATGCACTCCCGCTGACACCGGGCGCTCTGAGGTAGCTGGGCCTCAGAGTGTGAAGTATGTCACTAGCGGCCAATGCGCCCCGGCTGGCCACCGGCGCTGCGGGATTACCGGGTCCCGCAGTGGTAAATTGACTACCGAGGCGTTAGTAGGAGTTTTGAGGTTGAGAGGCGGAGCGGATGAGGGCGGTGATGTAGCACCCCTCCCCGCTAAGGTGAATACGGCCCGTAGGGGCAAAAGAAAGGCAGCATCATCATCATCATCGGCGGCACCAGTTAGGCTGAAGTCTGATAGTGAGGAGAAATCCTCGTCCATAGGCGAGGAGGAGGTGGACGGCAGTCGTTACTGGCAGGAGGTGAGCCAGGGCACCCATAAGGAGCTAGTAAGGCTATCGGAGTTGGTCTTCGATGTCACGGATGTGATAGGGGAGCGGACCGAAAAGAAGATGTCCAACTCGCTCGGGATGATTGAAGACACTCTGGAGGCGGCCTTCAAGAAAGCCGCGGAGGAAAGTTTCCTCGCCGGGAGAGCCCTCCGGTACCGCGAGGAAAAGGCGCTCTATCGGGAGAGGATGGAGGACGCGGCTGCCGAAGCGATGGAGCTCCGCGTGGAGAACGCCGCCCTAAAGAAGGAGGTGGAGGTGCTTCGCGGGGAGGTGCGGGCCCTCCACAACAGGGTGAGTGAGGGCGCGACAAGCGGATCGGGGTGGAAGGAGGCCGTCGAGGAGCTGAAACGCTCCCTTATGATATCCATAGGGGAGATGGTCAGCACTCGGCTGGCCTCCTTGGAGGAGAGGCTCCCGCCTCCGAAAAAACTCAGGCCGCCGTTAGCGGCGGACCGGCGTGAGACGGGGATCTCGGTGCGTGAAGAACCGGCAGAGCAGGCGGAGAGATGGAGCACGGTCGTAGGGAGAGGCAAGAAGGCGAAGAGTGTGGCCGCCGACACCATCTCTATGAAGAAGAAGGGGGAGCCCGCGAAGGGCCAAAGGGGGCCAGCTCCTAGGAAGGTGGAGGGGACTAAGATCAGGGTCCCAAAAACGGCAGCTGTTGAGGTGAGGTTGAGGCCTAGGGCGGAGGAGCTAGGCCTCACTCACAGCAACATTGTGGAGATGGCGCGGGCGGCCATTGAACTTCCGTCCGTCGGAATCGACGAGGGCCTGGTCATAAAGACCAGTCAGACGGGTTCCAGGCTTTTACTAGTCTCGGGCCCGGATGGCAGGACGAAGGCGGACGCCCTGGCCAGGCGAATGATCGAGGTTGTAGGTGAATACGCCGAAGTCGGCAGGCCTGAGAAGAGGGAAGAACTTAGAGTGTCGGGCCTGGACGAGTCCATCACCCGGGAGGAGGTCGTTGAGGCGGTAGCGAAGAAGGGGGGCTGCCCCACCAGTGAGGTGACTGCGGGGGCATTGCAACCCGGACAGGCAGGCATGGGGACGACACTGGTCCGTTGTCCTACATGGGCCGCCAAAAAAGTGGCGGAAGGGGCGACACTAAAGGTGGGCTGGAGCCTGGCGCAGGTGAAGGCCCTCAGCCGGCGCACTTACTGTTACCGGTGCATGGGGAAAGGGCACGTAGCCGCAAGGTGCCCTTCTGGAGAAGACCGGAGCACACTTTGCTTCAAGTGTGGGAAAGCGGGACATAGGGCGGCGCAATGCGCTGCCCAGCCCCGCTGCGCCGTGTGTGCGGAGAGTGGCAGACCGGCAGACCACGTCATGGGGAGGGGGAAATGCGACCCGCCGGTAACAAAGGGGAAGCCCCCCGAAAGAATTACCTCTGAGGCGTCGGCACCCGTACGTACCCGTGCGTCAGTGCCCTCAGAGGGGGGGATGTCCGAGTAGCCTCGGCCGCTCGGACCCCTCGCGGATGGTGTCGCCCGCGCTTCCCCCGTCTTCTCCCAGGAGAAGATCCAGGGAGACGTAGGCGACCGGGAGAGGGGAGAGGGACGGGAAGAACTACGCTTCCCCTCCCGGCCCTCCCTCCCAGGAACGGCGGCCCTCCTCGTGTGGTTCTGTCCGCAAGGGGAGGGTGGCGGAGGGCTTTAGCTTTCCGCAGCGGACGGGGGGCGGTATGGTGGGCAGTAGGCCGCATACCTAGCCCCCACGCGCGGGCCTACCCGCGCACGTCTGCGGGGTCCCCGAAATACCGCGGGAGACCCCTGCCGTGGAGCCCCGGCGAGGCCGGGAAACTGCTGGGTGCGGGGACGCGGAGATAACCCCAATAGTGGGGATCCCGCGGCACCGCATCAGGCAGTAGTAAAGGTATTCGCAGGACTTTTTTAGCGGATATTATACCGTAAAGCTCCCGTAAGAGTTGCGGGGTCCCAGGTGGGCATCCACTATGGGGGTTCGTAAGACTTGCGGGAGCCAGGTGTGAGGTCCGTTCGGCGGTGTGCCCCTTAGAGGCGCCGTCGTCTGTAAAAAGATTTTTTACCTGCGTAATAAAAAAAAAAAAAAAAAAAGGTTAGGTTAGGTTAGGTTAGGTTAGGTTAGGTTAGGTTAGGTTAGGTTAGGTTAGGTTAGGTTAGGTTAGGTTAGGTTAGGTTAGGTTAGGTTAGGTTAGGTTAGGTTAGGTTAGGTTAGGTTAGGTTAGGTTAGGTTAGGTTAGGTTAGGTTAGGTTAGGTTAGGTTAGGTTAGGTTAGGTTAGGTTAGGTTAGGTTAGGTTAGGTTAGGTTAGGTTAGGTTAGGTTAGGTTAGGTTAGGTTAGGTTAGGTTAGGTTAGGTTAGGTTAGGTTAGGTTAGGTTAGGTTAGGTTAGGTTAGGTTAGGTTAGGTTAGGTTAGGTTAGGTTAGGTTAGGTTAGGTTCCTTCCCACGAAATGATGGCTCTAACTACAGGCCCCTCAACGTCAGCCAGAGCCAAGGAAAGGAGTCCGATTGTGAGTTGAATTGGACGTTTAGGGATGCCCTGGTGGAGGATCCGGGATCGGGGTCTAGCCGCCGCTCCACCCGCATCGCGGGAAAGAAGAGGTCGAGCGATAGGAGCAGTATGTTTGCTCGACCCTCCGAAATGAACCGGGACCTCTGTGATACCTCCGAGGCGGAGAGGGAGACAATGTCCACGCCGCAGCCATCTAAGGTCCCCAGAACTAAAAAGGGCCGGGGGGGTTACACTCACCACGTGGGTACCTCACAGGCGCGCTCGGAATGGCGCGACGAGTACTCTGACTCCGGGTCCGACACCACGACCGTACAGGAGAAAGGTCGGCGTCGGTCATCGATGGGTTCCGATGATGACTGGGGGGAGATGCGCTCCCCTGATTCGCTCCGTGCCGAAGCGGAGGCAAAAGCTGGTGCCGTCATTGAGGTTGTGAAGAAGGCGGGCAACCTCAAGGGGACGTGTATCAAAAAAATTAAGGAAGACACCAGAGCCCTATTGACACTGGTGAGGGAGGCGACGTCCCTGTCTCCCTCCGAGGAGGTCCGGAAGCTGCGCGCCGAAAATAAACGGCTGCGCGAACAAATGGGGCAAATAGAGGCTGAATTGAAGGCCTTCCGCCAATTCATGACGGAGCGGAGGCAACCGCCGGAGCTGGTGGTGGAGCAGCGCCCAGCGGAGGTAGAGCAGGAGGGCTCGGTATCCCGCGGGGAGTTCCTCCGGGCCATAGAACACCTGCAGCAGGCGCTGCTCAATCAGGTGGGAAACATAGTGTCGGCCCGCCTGGAGGGGCTTGAGGTGGATGGGCGGCTGCTGGAAGCGAAGAGCCACAGACCGCCCCTAGCCTCATCCAAGATTTCGAGCCGCGGCCGGGAGCGGCAGGCCCCAGCGGGGAATACCACCCTCGCCCCGCCAGCCAACCTCCCTAAAAAGGCCAGGGAGGTCAAAAGGCCTGGGCCAGCACGACCGCCTATGGCGCCTCCGCCGCCTCCGCCGCCTCCACCGAAGCAGGCCCCAATGGCAAAGGGCCCTAAAAAGAGGAAGGAGGCGCCAGCCCTTCCCGCTGACCAGGACAAAGAGTGGGTCCTGGTTGAAAAGGGGAAGAAAAAGAAGAAGGCCAAAAAGACGGCCAAGGCCCCAGCCAAGGGGGCCCCCAAGAAGAGGAAGGCGCTGCGGGCCCCGAAAACTCTGGCCGTAGTGCTGGCCCTAAAACCTGAGGCCATTGAAAAGGGCCTCACGTATGGTCAGGTCATCGCCCAGGCCAAGTCCAGTGTCAGCTTCGCTGACCTGGGCATAGGCCCAGCGAAGTTCCGTACGGGCATTACGGGGGCCCGTATAATAGAACTTCCAAAGGAAACCTCCCCAGAGCAGGCCGACAAGCTGGCCAGCAAGATCGGGGAGGCCCTTGGCGATGCGGCCAAAGTAACCCGGCCGACAAAGACGGCGGAGGTCCGGGTCGTCGGAATCGACGACTCGATTAGTGCCGACGATGTGTGCCAGGCGCTGGCGAAAGTAGGTGGCTGCCCGGCCCACCAGATAAAGGTGGGCAAGGTACATACGGGGGCTCGGGGGACTGGTGCGGCCTTTGCATCGGTCCCCGTGGAGGCAGCCAAGCGCTTAGAGAAGGCCAAGCATGTAGAGATGGGCTGGAGCTCTGCCACAGTGCATCTCCTGGAGACAAAGCCCATGCGCTGCTTCCGTTGTATGGGGATTGGACACCCCATACAGCGATGCCCCTCCGCAAACGACCGCAGCAAGCTTTGCTACCGCTGCGGCTCCGAGGGGCACCAGGCGTCGGGCTGCACAGCGGCGCTTAAGTGCGCCATCTGTGCGGAGGCCAAGCGGCCCGCAAATCATAGGATGGGGGGGCCGAAATTGCAACCCCCCGCCCGCAAAGGCCCGCACAGAACGGGTCAAGGCAGCCGAGGTCCCACGACCTATACCTCCGCCAACATCTGCACCGGCGGAGGTGACGGAGGAGCCAATGGAGACGAGTAATGCCCAGCTCGACCATTGAGCTCCTCCAAATTAATGTCAACCACTCCGACGCGGCGCAGGATTTAATGCGCCAGTCAGCGTCGGAGTGGAACGTGGGACTGGTGATTGTGGCGGAGCCCTACTTCATTCCGCCACAGTCACCGGAATGGTTAGCGGACACCGCTATGTCCGCTGCCATCTTGCGGCCGTCCGGCAGCCCAGGCCCCTCCCTGATTTTCAAGGAGAGGGGTGCTGGATATGTGGCTGCCAAGTGGGGGGGAGTCGTAATCATATCGACATACTTCTCCCCCAACCGCAGCCGGGCCGAATTCGAGGTCTTCCTGGCGGCACTGGAGGGAGTGGTGCTGCGGGCCGCCCCTCTACCGGTCCTCCTGGCGGGTGACCTTAACGCCAAATCTACGGCGTGGGGTTCACCCGCCACTGATGTGAGGGGTGGTGATCTGGAGTCCTGGGTTCTGTCCCTGGGGCTCCAGACCCTCAACGTGGGGAATACCCCCACCTGTGTCCGGTGGCAGGGCACGTCGATAGTCGACGTGACCTTTGCCACCCCCTCCCTAGCCGGCCGCATATCGGGCTGGCAGGTGGAGGAAAAGGAGACCCTATCTGACCACATGTATGTCAGATATCGGGTCTCCTCAACATCGCGCGGGGCCCGCACGACTGATGGCCCCGCCGTGAGCGCGTTCACAAAATACGCGCTCACGAAACTCCGCCCCGAGTTGGTGACGGAGTCGGCGATGGTGCGGGCGTGGGCCGATGCGCCCCCCCACCTCGCCGGGGATGTTGACGGCATGGCGGAGCTATTTGCAGACGACATGAAGGTCGTCTGCGGCGCCGCCATGCCGAGGGCACGGGTCTGCCCCAGGAGGAGGCAGACATACTGGTGGACGCAGGAAATAGCCGAACTGCGTTCCACCAGTCTGAGGGCTAGGCGCGCCTATCTGAGGTGTCGTAGGCGCACCTCAAGCACACCCGACGACGAGGCGGAATGTCGTCGGGTGTACAAGGAGGCCAAGAGGGCCCTAAGGGTCGCAATAGTCGTGGCGAAGAGGGCGTCCTGGGAGAGCTTCATAGCTCTCCTAGACCAGGACCCCTGGGGGCGGCCCTACAAGGTGGTGCGGGGGAAATTCTCCGCCAACGCCCCCGCCACCTCGACCATGGAGGAGGGGCTGCTGGACCGGGTATTGGGGACTCTGTTCCCTAACCCGGGTCCGTTTCAGCCCCCGAGGATGCTCCCTCCTGGGGGCTCCTCTGAGGAGCCGAGCCCACCCCCCCCTCCCGTGTCGGACGCGGAGTTTGACGCGGTGAGGGACAGGCTCCGGGCCAAACGGACGGCGCCCGGGCCGGAGGGGGTTCCGCCTAAGGTGCTGGCCCTCGCCCTGGGGCCCCTGAGGGAGCGGTTCTTGGCGGTGCTGAACCTCAGCATCGCCGCGGGCCGCTTCCCCAGGAGGTGGAAGCAGGGGCGGCTCGTCCTCCTTAGAAAGGACGGCCGCCCGGAAGACTCTCCTTCGGGTTATAGGCCGATTGTGGTGCTCGACGATGCCGGGAAATTCCTTGAGAAGATCCTGGCTCACAGAATCGTCGAGCACCTGGAGGGGCCGGGCCCGAACCTGGCAGAATGCCAGTTCGGGTTCAGGCGGAACCGGTCCACAGTGGAGGCGGTGGCCCTTTTAAAGGGGTGGACCGAGGCGGCCACTGCGCGGGGTGAGGCTGTTATTGCGGTGTCGCTAGACATCCGCAACGCCTTTAACAGCCTCCCCCACGAGTGTATCATGGAGGCACTCAGGTTCCATCGAGTGCCTCCATACCTGTGTGCCATCGTGGAGGACTACCTTCAGGGCAGGGTGGTCCTCTACGAGGGGCCCGACGGGCGCATCCGCTCGCGGGCCACGGCCGCAGGTGTACCCCAGGGTTCAGTGCTGGGTCCACTGCTCTGGAACCTGGGGTACAACTGGGTGCTGCGAGGCAGCCTCCTACCAGGAATGGAGGTTGTCTGCTTCGCCGACGACACTCTTGTCGCGGCGAAAGCAAAGGAGTTGGAGGATGTGGTACGCCTAGCGTCGGTCGGCACATCAATGGTCGTCCGACGCATCCACCTCCTGGGCCTGGAAGTGGCCCTCGACAAATCGAGGGCCATGATGTTCCATGGCCCACGTCGCAGCACCCCTCCGGGGCTCCGTATCCGGGTGGAGGGGGTCCGAATACCGGTCGAGGGAAGTATGAAGTACCTCGGCCTGGTGCTGGATCCCCGATGGAGTTTTGAGGAGCATTTTAAGCTCCTCACTCCACGGCTGTGTGCCGCTGCAGCCGCACTCGGCAGGGTCCTCCCGAACGTGGGGGGACCAGGTGCTGCGTGCCGTCGACTGTATCACGGGGTGATACGGTCGATGGCACTTTACGGAGCTCCGGTTTGGGCTGAGTGCCTCAAACCCCGCTCGAGGGCCCTCTTGCGACGTCCGCAGAGGGTCATCGCGACCCGGGCCGTGCGAGCGTACCACACGGTCAGCCACGGCGCCGCCTGCGTGCTCGCAGGCGCGACGCCGTGGGACCTCGATGCACAGGTTCTGGCAGAAATGCATCGAGGTCGGGTCGAGGCCAGGGAGCGGGGTGAAAGACTTGCCCCAGCAGAACTGAGGCAAGTCCGTTCCATCGCCGAGAGCGAAGCTCTGCGGCGATGGGATGAGGCACTCGCCCATGTTAGCGCCGGCCACCGGACGATCGAAGCCATTCGTCCGGTGTTGGAGGTTTGGTTGGGTCGCCGGCGCGGCGGCCTCTCGTTCCGCATGGTGCAGATCTTGACCGGGCATGGATGCTTCGGTCACTATCTGCACCGTGTCGCACGTCGGGAGGAGACGCCGCAGTGTCATCATTGCGGCGCTCCGGACGACACGGCCGAGCACACCTTATTGGAGTGCCCGGCCTGGCGACACCAGCGCCGCGAGCTCATTGCGGCGCTGGGATGCGGAGCCCTCTCGCTGCGGAGCATGGTGGAGACCATGCTCCGCAGCGACAGGGCATGGGAGGCAGTCGCCTCCTTCTGCGAGAACGTTATCTCGCAGAAGGAGGCGGCTGAGAGGGAGCGGGAGGATGATCCTCTGGCCGCTCCCTCCCGCCAAAGGAGGACGGGTAGGAGAGGACGGCGGCGCGCCCTGGCTGCGCCCGTCCCATGACCCTACCCGTGGGGGTCCCTCGCTGACCGGCATGGCGCTGGCCGTGCCGGCCACCGACGGACCCCGTGACGGCAGCCCCCCCCTTGTAGTTCTGTCCTGCAAAGAGGGGGGCGGCGGAGGGAGCTACACGGGCACGCCCAAGTAGCCCTCCGCAGCGGACGGGGGGCGGTACGGTGGGCACTAGGCCGCGTACTCAGCCCCCACGCGCGGGCCTACCCGCGCACGTCTGCGGGGTCCCCGTGATACCCCGGGAGACCCCTGCCGTGGAGCCCCGGCTAAGGCCGGGAGGCTGCTAGGTGCGGAGACGCGGAGAATCCCTAAACGGGGATCCCGCGGCTTCGCACTAAGCAGCTCAGAGGGTATTCGCAGGACTTTTTTTAGCGGATATTATACCGTAAAGCGCCCGTAAGAGTTGCGGGGTCCTCGGTGGGCAGCCATTGGGGGGTTCGTAAGACTTGCGGGAGCCAGGTGTGAGGTCCGTTCGGCGGTGTGCCTCTTAAAGGCGCCGTCGTCTGTAAATAGATTTTTTTTACCTGCGTATTAAAAAAAAAAAAAAGGTTAGGTTAGGTTAGGTTAGGTTAGGTTAGGTTAGGTTAGGTTAGGTTAGGTTAGGTTAGGTTAGGTTAGGTTAGGTTAGGTTAGGTTAGGTTAGGTTAGGTTAGGTTAGGTTAGGTTAGGTTAGGTTAGGTTAGGTTAGGTTAGGTTAGGTTAGGTTAGGTTAGGTTAGGTTAGGTTAGGTTAGGTTAGGTTAGGTTAGGTTAGGTTAGGTTAGGTTAGGTTAGGTTAGGTTAGGTTAGGTTAGGTTAGGTTAGGTTAGGTTAGGTTAGGTTAGGTTAGGTTAGGTTAGGTTAGGTTAGGTTAGGTTAGGTTAGGTTAGGTTAGGTTAGGTTAGGTTAGGTTAGGTTAGGTTAGGTTAGGTTAGGTTAGGTTAGGTTAGGTTAGGTTAGGTTTTTTTTTTTTTTTTTTTTTTTTTTTTTTTTTCAGCTGCTCCCCACTTTGTTGCAGGTCTTTAATTACTATTTATATTTGGTGTGTCTTTTTATTGTTTTTTATTTTTTGCTTTAAAAGCACGTTATTTTTTTTTTTTCGCGCTTGTATATATTTTGAGCACATTTTTCTTTTTGTGTCTCTTTTTCTTTTATCTTTTCAAATTTTCTTATTCTAATACATTTCTTACTTCTATTGACTATTATTTTACATTTATTGGTTCCTTATACTTTATGTTTTTGCTTTATACATTCCTATATCTATTCTTATCTGTACTATTTTGCTATGCTCAGATTAATATCTGGTCTTTTGTCTATTTTTTAAATTTTCTTATTCTATTTACATCGTCTATGCTTAATCTCTACTTCTTTTTCTTATTCTAGTTACATGAGTTACTTATTCTTATTACAGTTTTCATTTCTTTGTCTTATAACATATTTACATTTACATTTTATTCACTTACATTTTCATTCCATTGTTCTTTTCCATTTATATTTACATCTACATTTCTTATTACACTTACGTTTTGTTTTAAAATTACTTTTTCCTTATAGTATACTTTCCTATTTACATTTCTACCTTTTCCGTTTTTTATCTAATCCCGTTCTTTACGTTTGACTCCACTCGGAGTCTTGGGGTTGGGTAAGTGCTCGCGGGTTCAGCTTCCGCAAGACAGGATTTGCAAATATCATATTTGCAACCCTGTTTGCTTTGGCTGTTCCCGCGCGCACTTTTCAGTTTTCACCTTTCCCTTTGCGTTTCCTCCCAGTGGAGTCCCGTCTACTTTTTGGTCTTTGGCTTTGCTTTGCGTTCCCCTATTGTCTATTTGTATACCTATTACCCTATTTATTTTCCTATTTATTTCTTTAATTTCTGTAACTGTTTTCCTAATTTCGCCCTTAGCAGTGGTACGCGACTTTTGATCTGGCTATCCTATCCCAAATAGCCCTCTGTGGGCATTCGATGCTGAACGTGTTGTGTGCTGTGTCCTTATTTTTCGCCTTTTTGCAGTTCTGGCAGCATGGTGCTTCTTCTTTCTTTGCACATGTGGCGTACTTGTGGTCTCCCCCGCAGTGGCTGCAACTGTCCAGCGGCTCCTGGCAGACCCGCTTGATGTGGCCGAAGCCCAAGCAGCGGGAGCACTGGATTAGCGGGGACTGATCTTCTACTCTGGATGGTCCCCAGCGTAGTTGAAGGGTCCCCGCCTCTGTCAGCTGCAGCCATATTGCCGGGGCCACTCTCAGGACCACGTGTGCCACATGTGGGTTCCTTGTTACCTTTTCAAATACTGCCTCTATGTCCTTTTTTCCTTCCTCTTTGCTATTCCCTTTCTTTCCTTTTCCTATCATTCTTCTTATCGCCTCAATCACTTGCTCCGTCTTGTTTTCTCCTCTTACATACTTTACTACCACTAACGGATTTTTATTTTTGGCTTTTTCTACTATTAATTTTTTATTCCTTTCCAATTCCTCTTTCAGTCTTTCCATTTCATTCTCCCTAGCACACCCTATTATGACCTTCTGTCCCTGGTTAGGTTAGGTTAGGTTAGGTTAGGTTAGGTTAGGTTAGGTTAGGTTAGGTTAGGTTAGGTTAGGTTAGGTTAGGTTAGGTTAGGTTAGGTTAGGTTAGGTTAGGTTAGGTTAGGTTAGGTTAGGTTAGGTTAGGTTAGGTTAGGTTAGGTTAGGTTTTTTTTTTTTTTTTTTTTTTTTTTTTTTTTTTTTTTATTCTACCACAGACTCGAGGTCCGTGCCTTTGGCTGTTTGTTATTTTTTAAAATTGATTGTATAGTTATTGCTCCACTTTTTATTCTTTTGCGCTTGCTCTTTTGCGCCTCTATTCTTTTTTTAAATAAAATTTACATGCAACATGCTTATAAAATTACAGTCTTGGTTACCTTATTATCTAGGGTGCACTATTTTCTATTTTAAAGGAGGATGTTTCGACCTGTCCCATTCCATCCCGCAATAGGCGTAGCTGGGATGGGGCGGGTCGATACTTGAGGGGGGGGATAGGGGCTGGGGAGGGATGGTTGGTGGGTTGGTCCCTGGAGTTAACGCTTCCGCGCCTCCAGGGAAGGTGGGTAGGGGGGGGGGTGGGGGTGGTTTGGGTGGGGGGAGGCTCTGGAGTTAACGCTTTCGCGCCTCCAGAGCGTTTAATAATTACTACGGTGTGTTGGTTTATTAGTGCTTATGCTTATAAATACTTAATACTAACGTGCAATATTTTTAGCTGTTTTATGGTTCATTTCATTTATAGTATTGGTACGGTTTCAGTTTTTTGGCTCTATACATTAGTTATTTGCAATGGTAGTTTATGGTTTTGGCACTCCGTCGGCGGTCCATGGCAATAATGGTCTTGAGGCCACTATTGCCTGGACCGTCTACGGGGCTTCTGGTCATCCGCCATACCCGGTGCATTGTCAGCGCTAGCTGTTGCTAGCGCCGCAAGCGGGGTACTGGCGGTTAACAATATTTTTCAGTTTGTTGGTCTGTTACATTTTCTTAAAAGGTGCTTAGTGGTATAGTTCTGACTATCTAGGTTGAAGTATAATTTTGTGCATTTTAGTTAAGCAAAAATATAATTAAATATAATTAAAACATAATAAAACATAATAAATTCTATACAATTCAACATAATTCAGTACGATCCGCCGCCAAGCCTGTTGTGTGACCTTAGGAGTATAACTGAGTTGCATCCCAACTCTTGTGCTCCGTCGGTGGTCCATGGCAATAACGGTCTTACTACCCCTATTGCCTGGACCGTCCACGGAGCTGGTGGTCATCCGCCAGACCCAGTGCGTTGTCGGAGCTGACTTGTGCCAGCGCCGCAAGCGGGGTTCTGGCGGTTTGCGGTGCGTTAAAAACATTCTTGGCTGCGGATGCGCACTGAGTTCATTATATACTATACAGTTGTTTCAAATCAAAATTAAAATTAAACAAATTTAGACAAAATTAAACAAAATTAAACAATTTAAACAAATTAAACAAAATTGAACAAAATTACACAGAATTAAACAAAATTAAACAAAATTAAACAAATCAATAACTTAAATGGCTACAGATATACAATGGTTCTATTCTACTTATTGCTATTACAAATCTTTGTTATGATTTGACCAGTCCGGGGTGTTGTCGTTGTCCGAGTAGTGTCTTGTCCATGATTGTTTTCCTTGTCCTGGTAGTCTGTCATGTCCGAGGGGGGATATGTGGATGGGGGAGTCCCTCGCCTTCTTGGCGAAAGGCTCCCCCGTCCAGAGATCGTCTTTGTCCGTCCGTTGGTTTGGGTCCCGTCCGGTTAATTTTTGGATCATGGACTCGCTCAGTGCGATACCTTCGCTACGTATCGCCTCCCTGAGGTTGTAGTCCCTGATCCTGCTGTCTGTGGCCCTTTCCACGCCGATAACTAGGCGGGCGATCGTATCGCCCTCCACGTTATCGGCGTAGTAGACACAAGATGTTGTGTGTCTTGTAAGGGCCACTACAGCGTGTGGAACGCTCCGTGTGATGTGTGTGGTTTGCTGCTTTGAACACACCACAACCACGTCCCGGTACGTCAGTCCCTGTGCCTCGTGGATGGTCAGGGTTCGAGATCCCGAACAAGTACCATAGCCACGGCCGATCAGTTTCTCTTTTTCGGCCTGGGTGTGGGCTAGGTATAGGGTGTTCGGCTTGTTCGGAATCTCGACCCCCGAGTATCCCTTCCGCGACAGGGAACGCACCAGTCCGGAAGACGAGTATATTCCCTCATAGATTTCCCTGAGGGCATACGCTACGTCTTGCGGGTTGCGATGTGTGCAAAGCAGCTGTGTGGGTGCTATGTGTAGTGAGTGTCGTGGTGTGTTGTGTAGTAGGGGGAACAGATTGTGCCTGTCAATATAGGGCAATTGATTTTCATCGCCGACTAGGAGGGTCTCCTCGACGCGCGCAAGAACGATCGCCATCACTATTGACCCGAAGTGACTCATTAGGGCCTCATCCACCAGGAGGCGGCTAAGGGAGGCCTTTTCGTCAACTCCGTTCGCCAGCAGTGATGCCATCGTCCTGGCACGCTTCCTCGCCTCGGATACACCGATGCGAGGTGCGAGTTTTTCCCTCAGGTCGGCGAGTGCCTCTCTGGTGTTTGTGACAACCATGTCCGTGTCTGGCCGGAACTGCTCCAGGATCCAGGTCGTTTTTCCGCACCCCGGAACTCCGTTCACCCATCGAATCCGTAGCCGCGACCAGTCCACTTTTGCTCCGCTCGAGTCCAGGGTCCTGGAGATGGCTTCTGCCCTCTCCAGGATCCTGTTCTCCAGCAGAACTCTTGTGAACTTTGCAACCACGACCACCGATCCGGCAGATGGGGTGCTGAAGAACTCCCTGTTCTCCGCCGAGGGATCCCGTTCCACAAAGCCAACGCCCTCGCAGTATGCCGCCATGTACGACCCCGACATTTCCCCGTGCAATACAAGGCCGTTATCGTTGTCGTACAGGGCGGCCTCCGCGTCTCTGAGCTCCGTCCGTAGCCATTCCAAGTTGCCTCTCCGGTAGGTTTGGAGGATGGATTTACATGCATCCTCGTTAACCCTCAGAGTGGCCCTCGTCATGGCCACGAACTCGGCAAATGCGTTGACTATGTGGTCCGCATGTTCCCTTACCGGTTTGTATTCTGGAGCAGTTACGCGTCCCTTGTCGGCCAGGGTTCGTACTGGTGTTGTTTGTACGATACCCGAAGTGGACGGTTCGGTTGTCACCGAGGCTTGCCCGCACACTGGTCCCCCTGTGTGTTGTGAGTGTGTGTGTTTTTGTGTGTGTTTCAGAGGGGAGAACCGGGACGCGCACTGCAAGACGGCTTTGATAAGGGGGTGATGGCGTTTCCCTTTGGGTTGCGCCGTCTCTCGCCCGGCCAGGACCAATGCATGCTCCGCGTCCACTTTCTGCTGGAGTTTCCCCGAGCCGCTGCTCGGGGGAACTCCAGCAGATTCCCCCGGAGAATCAGCTCCGACTACGACCTTCGGGCTACGAGGCAGTAGGTGGCTGAGGTCCTGGCCTCTGTCCTCGTAAACCACTATTTCGTGGTTTTTAGAGGCGGCCAAGACCCCAAGGTGGTCGCCCACCTCGCCTTTCTCATAGCCCACAGTCATGGCGTCGACGCTGATCCTCCTGGGTGCGGACGCCTCTCCCGGGGTCCCCCTCCCCATCGCCGTCAGCACCCTGTTCACCAAGCTGAACCCAGTTTCCGTGCTCCCGGCCTCGAACAGTGCTATGACCTTGTTGGTCTTTCGCACTATCCGACACCGTATCCCGAGCACTTCTACCTGGGGCAGCGCGTCGTAGGTCTTCCGACGCATGGTGATTTTGAGGGTGCTGCCGTTCATCAGGAGACCAAGCCCCGGTGAGACGTAAACATTGGTCCTAGCCCGCGAGTTGCAGAAGCAGAGACCCACTCTCTCATGGTTACTGTCCATGAAGGAGTAGATCCCCCTTATGCGCGTCCCGGGTGTCCCCTCTGTGGCGCAGTCCAGTAAATTGAATTCCTTGGTTAATGGGATGATTGATGAATGTGGTGGGATGATTGGTGCTGATGAATGTGGATGTGTGTTCGTGATGATGGTGGGGGGGATCCTACTATTTCGGCCTGAGGCCGTTTCTGCCACCTCCTGGATGAACTTTAGGAGGTGGGGCCGAGATCTTTTGTCGGCCATTACTTCCCCCACGTTGATTTGAGACAGCCGGTCAGCTATGATGCACTCCAGATTGTACCGCGAGGGGCCGAATCTCGGGCGGTCGAATAGAAGGTGCCACACCGACTCGCTGACATTCGGGTCGCACTCGCATCCCGGTTCCTCCCTCAGCTTGAACCGGTGCAAGTACTCCCCGAACCCGCCATGACCCGTCAGGATTTGGATTTGGTGGTATGAAAGATTTGATTCCCGGACTATCTTGTATGCAGTTTTAACGTCCGGGAAGAAGGTCTTTGTTATCATACCACGTGGGGAGGAGCTATATCGATCTTGCCATCTGGCTATAGACTCCTCCCTTATCCTCCTCTTGACGTGTGACAGCGGGACGTCAGCGTAGTCGGGTTCCGTCTTCCCGGCCTTGGCACCCTCCTTCGCTAGTTCATCCGCCCGCTCGTTCCCCTGTGTGCCGATGTGTGCCCGAATCCAGTATAGGCCGACTTGCTTTCCGGCTGCTCGCATTTCAGTCAGATCCTCTTTGATGGTCTTCGCCAAGGGGTGCAGGATTTTCGGGTTAGAGAGCAGCTCTAGCGAAGATCTCGAGTCGCTGAGGATGTTGGAAACCTCTGAGTCGCTCTCCTTTACCCTCCGCACCGCCTTGTGAAGAGCGAAGAGTTCTGCCTGAAATACTGAGCAGACCGGATCCAGGCAAAAGGTGTCATGAAAGGTCTCGACTCCCCCCTCCCACCACGTTAGAGCCGCTCCCACGCCTCCCTCCATTTTGCTTCCATCGGTGTAAATCACCGGGCCGGCGCCATGGAGTGAGGCTATGGTGCTCTCGGAGACGTCCTCGAGAAGCTGATACTGAGGTGTTGATGTATCAGCGGGGTGTGGCTGTTCTGCTGGTGACACCCTTTTCTCGAGTCGTCTATCCGGTGGTAGGAAGGAGCCGTCGTGGCCCTTCTTTGCCCGGTACAGCGCTGCGGCCTCCTGGATTCTGATGTCAAGTGGCAACACACCAGACAGCACCAACGCCGATGTTAATGACGTTGTGCGGTACGCCTTGCTGATCTTGATAGCAAAGGCTCTCTGGAGCGCATCAAGCTTTGCGATGTTGCCCTGGAGGTGGGACGCTGCGTACCACGCGCTCGCCCCGTACACTATGATGGGCTCTATCACCGCGATGTAGATTGTCCGAATGATGTCCCTATTCAGTCCCCACCTCAACTTTGCCGCACACGCTAGCTGTTTGTAAATGTCCGCTGTCTTTTTACAGACTTTGGACACGTGTGCGTTGAAGTTGAGGCGTTCCGGTATTGAGGATCTGGAGTTCCATCTCGTTGAGGAAGGAGTTGTAAGCCTGGCCCCTCTGGTTTTCCTCATCGCTGCCCCACCAGTGGCTCCATGCGTTGACGTCCCCTCCTATCAGGATCTGTTGCGTCTGGGCCCTGAGCACGTGATACATCGAGCGAGTGCGCTCGATGTTGTGCTCGATGTCCAAATCTCCCTCGAAGTAAACGGATATTACGCCGAGCCTAAGCCCGCCAGAAACCAGCAATACGGCCACCTCCGTCTCGGTCACAATCTGAGGATCGTTTATGATCCGCAGTCTGTCCCCGAAGACGAATATTACCGCTTTTACCGGTTTCTGCCGATTGAGGGTGCACTGGATGACCTTAGTGCCAGGGTATTGCTTTACCTCGCCTTTCGATCCCACATAGGGCTCTTGGGCTAAGGCAACGTCAATACGCCTGTCCTCTGCTAACTGGAGTAGCTCGGCTGTTGCTTGCTTGGATCGGCGCAGGTTGATCTGTATAAAGTTCAACCTTGATCCGTCTACTGGGAGATTAAGGATTGGATGGTCGTGGGGGCCCTTAGCAATACGCAACTTTGGTCCTTGCTATGCCATCCCATACTGCCCTTTCTGGGCAGTCCTCGCTAAAGGCGAGGTGATGGTTGTTGGTGTCCCTCTTTGCTCTTGTGCAATTGATGCACTTTGGTGGCTGTTCATTTTGCCGGTCTCGGCACTCGGACCAGGAGTGGGCCCTTCCGCAATAGTTGCAGAGTTGGGCCGCCTCCGTGCACAAGTTTTTTGTGTGGCCGAAGCCGAGACACTTGGCGCACTGGACGAGGGGCGACTGGTCCTCAACGGGCCTGCGTTCCAGACCTATGTGGACCGCGCCCGCCTCCAGCATGCGCTTGTGGAGTTCAGGGGACACCTCGAGTATGGGGTGGCATTGCAAGGGGTTGCGTGTTCTCTTCCGATAGCGCACCCTCACCGACTGTCGACTTTTCTCCAGGCCCTCGAACAATTTCTTGTTCTGGGCGGCGAGGTGGTCGACGATGTCTTGGTCGGTGTGGTACGCCATCAGATTCTTGATCCTAATAAGTGGGTGCGTCTTTTTAACCTGTCGCACCTCCAGGGCACCATCACTCTCAATCTGATTCCGGAGGAGCCGCGCGTCTTCCTTGTCGGCGCAGCTGAGGACCACCTTCCGGTCCTTGGCTTTCCGTACACGGTCCACCTTGAGGCCGGTGGACTTGAAGTCCAGCTTCTTCCTCAGCTCTTCTAGAACCCCGTCCCCGGTCTTATTGGGGTCACGGCTGGTCACAATTATTGTGTGCTCGGGGTTCTTGGTGGTTTTGGCTGCCTGCGCGTAGGTTTTGTTGCGCGGCTTTGCGCTCTCCGCTATCGGCTCCTCCGGCCTCAGATGTTGGAACCGGCTGTTCCAAATCTCGAACGTCTTTTTCAGCTCCGTGGCTCCGCCGGCGATGCCCGCTACTTCCTCCTTTAATGGATTCAGTAGGGTCTTTATGTTCGATGCCGTTTCCGCTATTGCCAGTTCTGTGCCGAGTCCGACGTCCGATTTGCAAGTGGACCCGCTTGCCAACACTAGATCCTTCAGCTCCCTGACACTCTCCCGTAGCTGCCTTCCGTTAGTTATTATTGGAGCCACACTGTCCTCCAGATGGTTTTTAATGTTGTTAATGTCCTGTACTTGCGGAAGACGTGCGAGGGATTGACGGATCTCCGCCATGTCCTCCCTCATCCTGGCGATCTCTGTTTGCATCGCCTGGATGATGGCGTCCTCCACTGCAGTAGTGTTGGGGGGCAGTGTGGGGGGTGGTGAACGGTCCCCTGTGGCTTGTCCCGGCTTTTCAAGCTTGAGATAATGTAGCTCTGTTGCTACCTCAGCTATCTGCCGGGACAGTTTTTGGAGCTCCGGGAGGTAGTTGCGCTCTGGGGTGGGGGTGGCCGAGGCGGGCAAGGCGGCCTCTTTTTTCTGGGCGGGGGCGCGCTCGGACGGTTTATGCTGTTCCTTCACTTCCAGGTGGATGGCCTTGACCGTACTGATCAGGCCATCCATCTCGAAGTTCAGCCAGCTTTGAACTCCGTCCACCGCTTTGTGCGTCCCCGTCCAGGACTCCATGATCTTATTGAGTCTCTTGTCCGCCTCGTCCCTTGCCCTCCTCATTTCCGCGGCGTGGGCCCTCTCCACACGAACCAGCTCTCGCGCTGCCCTCGTCCTTTCTACCTCGAGGTTCACCCTATGGCGATTCCTCGAGTCGGCCAGCGCGAGAACCAGCTCGTAAAGGTTAGAGAGGTTCTCGACGGCGACGGTCTTGATTTCTCTTTTGAGATTCCGTGCACTCTCGAGAACCTCTTTCCCCGCCTGGAGGTACTCCCGCGCAGCGTCCGTGGCCAGGTCCTTGCAAACCCCGGTGTGTTTTCCCAGAGGGGGCAGGATGCTCGCCCTCCTCTCTGGTTCTGGGTCGGGGTCCGTCCAGTCCGACGCACTGCTCCCCGCCTCCCACTTTTCGACCTCCCCTTCCTCCTCTCGTTGGGGGGTCGTTGACCACACCACACTGTAGTGGTCGATCTTGGGGTGGGGGGTGGGTGCGCGGGACTGGAGGGCCCCTCCCGAGGTGGCGCTGTCCGCTTCAGGGGGCGTGTTGGCAATCGGGTCCTCTTTAGGGGGAATTGTGTTTTTCGACTGTGTAGGATCCGATATGTCTGATGATGGTGGTTCGTGATGAGTTATTTCTGTTTCGAGGTCCACGCTGGGAGGGGCTGAATATGGCAGCTCCTCTAGGTCCTCTGGCAAGGGGATTGTGACGTCCCGGAGCGACACGTTGGCTAATGGCCTCAAGTCGTCCATGTTGGTCCGACGGGCCGCCAATTGTGCGCTCCTGATGGACGCCCCTCTGCGTAGGCTGACTGATTTTGTTGCCATTTTTTGCAGCTCCTCCCTTGCCAGTGTGAGGCCTACTTCAGATGGACCTCCGCGCTGGTGTTTTTTCTTTGTTATTCTTATTAGGAATGGCTTGTCGGTCTTGGGTAGGGGCAATCGAGGTAATTTCGATTGCTCCTGTGTCTTAGAATGTGATGGTACTGCCTTGATGTGGATGTGGGATGACTGTTCTTGTGTTTCTGTGCATGCTTGTGATGTTTGTTCGTGTTGTTGTGCTTCTGTTTGTGGGGTAGTGTGTGCTGTGTGTTGTGTTTGTATGTGTGCTTGTGTTTGGGGTGTGTCAGTCTGTGGTGTGATGTGTGCTGCCTGTTGTGTGTGTGCTGGTTTGGGTGTGGAGGCAGCTCCTGGTGTTTTTGTGGGTGAGGGGCTGCCCGTGGTGGGTGTAGTTGGAGTGTTTTGTTGGTTTGGGTGTGTTTTCTGTGTTTGTTCCATTTTGGGTTCCGGTTGGGGGGGATGTGTTCAAATTTATGTGAGGGGGTCCTATTTAGTGAGTGGTTGGCTAATTTGAAAAAATTTTTCCAAAAAGTTAATTTTTGGAAAAGTTGTGCAGGTTTTTGGTAAAATCCAAGATGGCGGCCGTGGGTTTATATTTGGGAGGACGCTATATAGCCCGTCCAATAGGTCTCGCCAAGACCTCTCACCAGACACCAAGCACGACTCCGTGGGAACGATAGTCCCCGAGATATCCCCAAGGTAATTTTGGGGGTTGATGGGGGTGAAAAGGGGTAAACCCTTATATCTCGGAAAGTACACGTCTCCCAGAACCAGGACTTGGTGGGGTTCGGTAGAGGGCGTCTCGAGCTATCCCTTTTTCCAAGAATCTGGAGATGTTATTCCAGGGTGGAAATCGGGATATTTCTCCCTCTGGTGTTTTGAGGGTTGGGGGGGGCAGCTCGGACGTGAAAACCCGGTGTCTCTAGCACCAGTAGTTTAGGAGATATATACCTCCAAAGTTTTTCAAAATGGCGATCCAAGATGGCCGCCAAGACTTTGAAGAGCTATATCTCCGGTTTCACTGGTCCCAGAGACACGGTGTTTCGGGTTTTCTGGGTCAGCTCGGCGAGCTCTATTGGGCGCGCTGGTAAAATCGGGGGGGAGATTTTCACCCCTTGAATGTGAGATTTGATCTCACCGATGTCTGGAGGGGGTCTGGGTGATGTTGTTTCAAAAAAGCGCGGTTTCCCACGGCCGATAGTTCAGGAGTTACGGGCCTTTTCGTAAAAACAAAATGGCGGACCAAGATGGCGGCCAAGATTTAAAAAATTAATATCTCCCGTTCTATCGGTCGTAGGAGAGCGGGGTTTTTTCCTGTGATGTTATTGTCTGATTACCCACCTCCCCAGGGGGCTTAGATTGCTCTAGGAGGGTGGATGTCTGGATTGGCGTTCTGGTGATGGGGGGCCCAAGAGGTGGTAAAATGAGCCTCTACTGTGGTAGTCTGGTGTCTGTAGCACCAAAGACGCCTGAGTTAGAGCCGATCGAAAATTCCACCCTCAAAAAACAAAATGGCCGCCGGGGGGTAAAATTTAAATATAAGCGTTAGGGACCCCGGACTTGGGTCTCAAAATATGTATTTATAGTATCTATTTGTTGTAAAACTATAATCTAACTTATAAACTAATACCCTACCCTGTAGAGGAGTAGAGTAGTACTAAAAATGCTTATAACTAACAAACTGGGTGAGGTAGAAAATTCCCGGTGCAGGTTTTGGGAAGTGCTGATTGGGCTGTGCCCTCTGGTGTTTTTGGCGTGTAGGTCAGTTAAATAGTTTTCGTTTTAGGGGGCCGGGAATGTTCCACCCCGAACTTTCCTGGTGGATATCTCCGGATGCTGTGGGAATCGAGGGGGGCGGTTTTCGCTAGTTGGTGTGGCGGGGTGAGGGCTTCTCACGCCACCAACAAAAACATATGCCTCCCTTAGGCGAAACAGGAGATATCCCCAAAAAAGTCTTAAAAAAACTTAAAACTAACCTAGCTTCCCGGATTTTGCAGCGTTTTCGACGTGCGAAGTGTTGGGGGACTCGTGGCGGTGTCCTCTTGCGATTGGAGTCCTCAGAGTCTGCGCTGTGTGTCGGGATCTTTTGACACGTGTGACCTAGTTATTCCCTTTTCGGGAATAACTCCGTGGTCACAACAGGTAGGCTCTGGGAGGTTTTTTCTTCTTGTGCGGCGCGCAGAGGCGCACCGAACGACACTTCTCACGTGACTGTACGTGCACTGCTCACTGAGTTATTGTCCAAAAACACTGTTTTTACGTTCAATATGTTTCAAAAAACTTCACTTTTTCAGTTATAACTTTTTGTGCACTTCACCGATTTTCGAAAACTTTGCGTAGGCTTGTAGCCTGCACCGAGACGCGTCTTCCGATGTATCGCACTTGGTGATCCGTGCCGGATTTACCACTTTTTTGAATTTTTTAGTGTGGAGCAACGTGGTTTTCCGTGTGTACTGCGTGGCGTTTTGCGAGTAACTCTAAGTAACCCTAAGCAGCCATATTGCCGGGGCCACTCTCAGGACCACGTGTGCCACATGTGGATTTCTTGTTACCCTTTCAAATACTGCCTCTATGTCCTTTTTTTCTTCCTCTTTACTATTCCCTTTCTTTCCTTTTCCTATCATTCTTCTTATCGCCTCAATCACTTGCTCCGTCTTGTTTTCTCCTCTTACATACTTTACTACCACTAACGGATTTTTATTTTTGGCTTTTTCTATTATTAATTTTTTATTCCTTTCCAATTCCTCTTTCAGTCTTTCCATTTCATTCTCCCTAGCACACCCTATTATGACCTTCTGTCCCTTTGCCTTTCTTATCTTTTTTACCTCCATCCATTCTCCTTTTTCATCCACACTCTTTTTCACCTCTTCAATCACTTCTTCACTTGTTTGCGTTAAGTCCGTTGATGCTACTATGATGGAATGTAAAGTTTCCATCATAGTAGCTGGCCCTTTTACTCTCTCTGCATACGTATCCTTTCTGATTTCGTCCATCTTTTCTTTCACTATCCCTTCTATATCCCTTTTTTCCCCTGTGATTTGTGTCCCTACTTCTTTTTGTCTGCTTTCTATTATTTCCATAATGCTGTTTCCCCTTATTATTTCCTTTCTATTTCCTAAAATTGTTTCTTTAATTTTCCCCTGTTCCTCTAGTATCATTCTACTTTCTTGCATTGTGGTGCTTAGCATGCTTTCTATATCTCCTATATTATCATTTCCTTTTTTCCCTATTTCTTCTATTGTTTCCATTTTCCTATTTCCTGTTATTATTTCTTTCCTATTGTCTAAAATTGCATCCATCACTTTCTTTTGTTCTTCCATCAGGAGATATGCTGTGCTTTCATCGTTTTCCTTATCTAGCTCGAATTCTATTCTTGTCTCTATTCTATCCGTGTATAGCTTTGCCTCTATCGCTGCATCCCTTGCTTCCATCACTACGTCCATAAATTTCTGCAGTTCTCCATCCATGTGTTCGTTGTCTTCCTTTGTTATTACTGCAGCTTTATTTATGCCCTCCATTATTTGGCTGCTAAGCTGTTGCTGTTCATCCATCCTTTCTAACGTGCTCTTCGTCTTTCTGGTTCCTTCTTCTATTCTTTCTCTATTTCCCAAAACTATGTCCTGTATATTTTTCAGCATTTCTTTCATCTCTCCTATTTCCTTCCCGTCCATTCTTTCGTCTTTCTTTTCCTCCCTTCTATCCATTTCTTTCGTTCCATCGTCATTCTTACTGTTTTCTAATTCTACTACTCTTTTAGCCAGCATCTCTATCCACTCTTTCATCTCTTTCGTTCCTTTTCTTAAAATCTGTTTTCCCTCGCTTGTCACTGATTTGGGTGCCAAATGCTCCAACATTTTGGCACCCAAATCCCTGGCCTTACTTACTAAATTGTGGGGGAATTCCTCCACTTTCTCCTTCCTCGCTGTTTTTTGTGTGCCTTCTGCCGTTATAAGTCGCGTACCTACTGTCTCGTTTACCATTTTTAATTCTTTTATCTCAGAAGGAGATTCATAAACGTAATCAAATGTTTTTGAATTTCTCGCGGCGGGAATGTGTTTGCCGTTTCTTGCCATTTTAATTTTTTCGAACCAATATGGAGCAGTCTTTAAGACCTGTTTTATTCGAATTAAATTTTTTGATATAAATTAAATTGAAAAATAAAAATAAAAATAAAAATAAAAATAAAAACAAAAATAAAAATTAAAAAGTAAAATTAAAAATTTGAATTAAAATTGGAATTGAAATTATGAGTCAATAGACGGATTGATAATTTAAATTAAAATAAAATAAAATTAAATGGACACACCAAAATAATATAATAAAATAAAATAAAATAAAATTACTAAATTACTAATTCCTAAAACTAAGCCTGCCCTTAAAAAAGGTGCAGGGTGTCTATATCACAGTCAAGTTAAAGATTTAAACGCACACAACAAATTACTATTACTAAGCCTGCCCTTAAAAAAGGTGCAGGTTGTCAATATAAGTTTAAAGATTTTGATTAAAATCTAGTTTGAATAAAAAGTAAAACAATAAAATACGATAGTAATTTGTGCAATAAGTGCAGATTTGTCAAATTTTTAGCCTAAGTCTGCCCTCAAAAGAGGAGCAGAGTGTCCTAATTCTAATAAAAACCTAACTAACTTAACCTATATTCAGGCTCAATAGAGTCCTGAATTTTGTCAAAATTCCTTAATACTAATCCTGATCTCAATAGAGATTCAGGAGACTTAATTATACCTTGAAAGGCCCGAGTTCCTATATGAGAGTTTTTGTATGTGAAAACTTAATATTAATTTTCCTAGTCTCTATGTACTCTATGTAGAGACGTTTGGCACTCTATCTGATTGCTGAGAATTTATAGGACCAAACCGTAAAAGTTTGGTCGAAATCGGCCCAGTAGTTTCCGAGTTGCCTTATTTCTTCAGATAGGGGTGGTTTAGGGGTTGGGAGGGGTAGGCGTCGAGATTTGGGTCCCAAGTGAGAATTTGAGTCCCTGTATAAAATGTTGTTGGTTTGGGACTGTTAGTTCCTTGGTAACGGGCTATTAAACAAATTCTCCCTTAGGGCGGCGGGGGAAAAATTTCAAATTTAGGGGTTGGTTTTTATGTTTGTAAAATGTCCGGTAAAGAATGCTGATTATTTTTGTCCGAGAAAGTGTATATGCCAAAAGTATAGTTTTTATAAAATTTTGAATTTTGTATGTCTAATTAATTTATGGGGTAGGGGGTAGGGGGTTGAGACTATGGGGGATCGACGTCTCCCTGGGGGTTTCCACCTGCGACTCTTCGAGTCGCTTAAGGCCGAATTTGGGGTCCAAAACGTCCTACGATGCGTACTTTAGGAGTTAGCTGTATATGTTTGCTTCTTCCGGGAATCGAACCCGGGAATTTCAATTTTTGGTGGTGTTTTTTATGTTGGGGTCGGGTAGTGTTGCTTGAGGAGATACTTTTCTCCCAAGAGACCTAATGTGGGAAATTCCTCCAAGTATCCTTTTTAGGCAATTAAACAAGCCCCTGTATATTCCGCCTAAATGTGGGCGTGGCTTATGACGTAGTCCGCCCTGACTAGAAATTCCCCGTTTTCAAAAGTCGTCCCGGACGGATTTCGACTTCGGAATCCTGTAAAGGGGGATGTCCTCTATCGAAAAGCTCCGGGATTAATTTTCGAAAAACGGGTACTTTTGGAGATTTTTTGGGTTTTAGCCCGAAAAATCCCTCGGTGATTAATGTTCTGTTGTTCTGAAATTAGGGGTTGAAAAATTTATTTTTTGCAAAATTCTTAAAGAGTAATAAATGGGCCACCAGGGGGCACAATTTTTATAATTTTAGGGGTTCGGAATTCAAAGATATTAACTAATAAAAAACGTAAACAAACATATACTTTTGATTAATGGATTGCCAACTTAATTGTGCGGTTTTGTGAAAATTTTTTTGGAACCTTTGGGGGGTCGGCGCTCGGGCGCGTTTTAAGTTTTCCAAAAAATTTTTAAAGCACTTACTCGGGCCTTTCCTAACCTAATTGTACATATATAAAAGTCATTAATTATCACAGATTTAGTATTTTTAAAATTCAATAATCCGTGCTGGGTCCCCGAAATTTGACCGCATAAAAATTTGTAACCCTTATATTTTTTCCGGGTATTAACCCTTATTGTTAAAAAGTGGTTCCCTTGGACTGTCTTGATGGGTTTTACCCCTCGTATAAAATTTGTTCTTGTATAATAGTTTTAACCACTTTTAATTCAATATTTAAAATGAAATTTTTGCAAAAACTAACATCGGGTGAAATTTTTATTTTAAAAGCTTATAACTCCGGACGGGGTGGTCCGAAATTTAAAATTCCTCCGTCAAAAATGGTTACTCTTATATATCTATCTAAATGCGTAAAAACAAATTTGAAAAAGTCAAAGATAAAAAAGTGAATTTTCAAGTTACGTAATTTTTACAATGTTGTTTTTGCGGTCAAAAGAATTTCTGGGTGCTACTTTGGGAGGGTGGCGCTCGGAAACGCCTGGCTCCTCCCTTAAGATTTTTATACTACTAGATAGAGGGTAGTCCGGCCTTTCCTGTGATATATAATTTTTATTTTTTAATTTATATTTTCATATAAATTAAATCTGTTTAAAATTTTGAAGCAATTTTTATCGTTACAAATTAAGTTTGTTTTAATCTAATTTCTCTAAATACTAAGTTTTTTCCAAAGATTCTTTTTTCACCGGATAGCCCGGGTCGAGTTCCTCTAATAATCCAAAAACCAGGTTTTAAAATAAATAAAAACAAGTTGTTATTCAACTTTTATTGTTTTTGATGGTCGTCCCGCTGGTCCTGAAAGTTGAATAACTACGGTGATCTTTAAGATAAAATTCCGAAAAAAGTTTTAAAATGATCGTTAATAAATAGCAAATTTAATTTTGATTTTTAATTAATAGGTTACCACTCTGGTTTTTGTTTTATATGCACTTATTTCTAAACTTAAAATGTAAAATTTTTAGGACCTTATATCTCCCTTCCTATTGGGGGTAGGCTGATGCTGAAAGCGTTCACTTGTCGGCTGCGACGTCCTCTCCTCGTCTGTGGTGGTTGGAGTGGCGCGACTGCGCTGGTTCCAGTACCTCGTGGTCGGGTGGTTGAGGGACTTTCTTAGGAAAGTCCCTGGATCTTGGCCGGAAAATTCCGGGACTTTGCAGGCGCCTTCCTCTCGTCAATTGTGGACCTCCCACAGTCCAAAAATGATGGGTCGTCGCGATGGATTTAGAGATATCCTGCTCCAAAGTCTGAGATAACCTTACTTTTACGGTTTTTTGCACTTTTTGGTGGTTTTTTCACTTTTCACACCTAAGTGTGACACACCGTTCGATTCGTCTCGTCGAGACGAATCCACCAATACCAAACACTTGGTTAATTGCACTGATTTTACTGGCACTTTGATTTTTTGACTGCGGAGCTCAATAAAAGCGTGACGCTCGGGTCTACGGATGCGGGGCAACTGGGGTTAGGTTAGGTTAGGTTAGGTTAGGTTAGGTTAGGTTAGGTTAGGTTAGGTTAGGTTAGGTTAGGTTAGGTTAGGTTAGGTTAGGTTAGGTTAGGTTAGGTTAGGTTAGGTTAGGTTAGGTTAGGTTAGGTTAGGTTAGGTTAGGTTAGGTTAGGTTAGGTTAGGTTAGGTTAGGTTAGGTTAGGTTAGGTTAGGTTAGGTTAGGTTAGGTTAGGTTAGGTTAGGTTAGGTTAGGTTAGGTTAGGTTAGGTTAGGTTAGGTTAGGTTAGGTTAGGTTAGGTTAGGTTAGGTTAGGTTAGGTTAGGTTAGGTTAGGTTAGGTTAGGTTAGGTTAGGTTAGGTTAGGTTAGGTTAGGTTAGGTTAGGTTAGGTTAGGTTAGGTTAGGTTAGGTTAGGTTAGGTTAGGTTAGGTTAGGTTAGGTTAGGTTAGGTTAGGTTAGGTTAGGTTAGGTTAGGTTAGGTTAGGTTAGGTTAGGTTAGGTTAGGTTAGGTTAGGTTAGGTTAGGTTAGGTTAGGTTTCCGCCCTCTCGTTGGAGAGGGGAGCGACTGTGCAGTGTCGCTACCGGACGCGTCCCCCGGGTTGTGGATAGGGGCACGCCCCCCATATATGGGGGGTACCGGCTTCGGCCGGCGCGGACAGCAACTGCACGACAATCTCGTAACCCCGTACGTAGTGCGGGGCCGAGGGCCGCTAGTCTCTTCGGAGGGTGGGGGCCGCGAGGAAGAAAACCTCTCTAAAAAATTACCCAGTGGGGGTCTCGGCTGGCGTCCTGGGTAGCCCGGGTAGCGGCAGCCGAGCTGGGGGAGAGCTCGCAACCCCGCACTGAGCGGGGCCGAGGGCTGCCACTCTCTTCGGAGGGCAGTGGTCGCGAGGAAGACAACCTCTATAAAAAATTACCCGGAGTGGATCGGCTGGCGTCCTGGGCATCCCGGGTAGCGGCAGCCGATCAGTGGCCGACTTGTCGGCGGTGGATGGCGGACAGTGTTCCGCGGGGACTCCGGTCCCACGTGGCGATGCCACACCCGGGCGTAACTGCTCGGTTGGCGGGGCTTGCCTTAATTGGCTGGCCCAGCGGCCGTTTCGACGGCGTGGTTTGCGGACCTCCAAGGTCCGCGTGCGCGGCGGCCCCGTGGCCACGAGTGTGGTCACTGGGGATGGGTTTCGGCCTACCGTCGGGCGAGCTGGAGACCTGTGTGTGTGTGTCGTTGTCACGTCTAGCGGCACCACACAGGACCAGTGGGGACTGCCTTTGCTGGCCGTCCCTGAGAGGAGCATACCTCGTTAAAAAACCCCAAAGCGTCGGGTCTACCCGTTAACTGGTATTAAAGAGCAAGCGTGGTACCAGGCGCCTTATGGTGGTGGGCTGGGGAAGTCCACCAACTAGCGCTTCCACCCCGGGGCACTTCCCGCCGCCCCGGGAGTATTAGGGTTACCCAGGTACAGGGGGCACTGCCTGGGTGGACCATTTATTTCCCCCATACTCGTGGGACTAATTATGCAGATTGACAATACAAAAAACCAAAACCCAAAGATGAAGAGCGAGGAGATGAGGAAGGAGAGAGTTGTGGAGGGCCTGGAGAGGCCGGAGAAGGACGTAGGAGAGGGTGAAGTGAACGCTGCACCGCCGGAGGAAAGGCGAATGACCAGGAGCAGGTCTGGTCAGGTGCAGCCGGAGGGGTCACGCAGGAGTTCAGTGACCCTGACGTTCGGTCCCGACTGTCAGCCGATCTCAACATCGGCAGCACAGTCCTGGGCAGGCTCAATGTCCAGCCTACGGGCTGAGTCGGAGGCGGAGTCGGTGGCCGATTCAACGGCAGGTTCGGCAAAAAGCCGCAAGAGGCGGTCGGTGGCGTCCAGCTACCTAAAGGACGCCCCGTCATTGGTGGCACCCGAGCCTAAAGTGCCCAGAGCCAAGGGGGGCAGAGGAGGCAGAGGTGGCGGAAGTGCTCTGACGCATAGCGTCGGGATATCCCAGGCGCGGAGAGAGGCCAGGGAAATTGAGCCGGACTCCGAATCCGAGTCCACCCTTACGGAGGCGTATACATCCGCCGCCAGTGATGGAGAGGCCGAGCCTCGTAATATGACAGTGGAGGACTTGGTGGCGGAGGCCTCGAAAAGGGTAGGAGAGGTCACGGAGGTAGCAAAGAGGGCCAAGAACTTAAAAGGGACCTGCAAGAAAAAACTTAGGTCCAACGCGGGTTCCCTGATGGCCGTGGTCCGCGCCTTGGCGCAGAAGGACACGGCAGAGGAGATGCGTCGTCTGCGGGCGGACAACAAACGCCTGCAGGACGAGCTATCGAAGGTCCGCCACGAGCTCACAGCTCTGAGGCGGGCCTTCTCGGAGGCAGGTGAAGGGCGCCGCAAAAGGCCGGCGGCGCCCATCATCGTAGACACCCCGATGGGGGTGGGTGGTGGAGGCAACGGAGGGGAGGACCTCGCTGGAGCACTACAAGAGATGCACCGCTCTCTTGCCCAGCAGATGTCCAACATGCTCCAGGCAAGGCTGGAGGGCCTGGAGGTGGATGGGCGGCTCCTCCCTGCAGCGGAGAGACCCCGCCGGCCGCCATTGGCAGCTGATGCCAAGGCCGCGGGCTCAAAGCCACCTAAGACGGCGCAGACGGTTGGGGACGGTAAGGTAGCCCCAACCACGCTTGCCCCGGCCGCCAACATGCCTAAAAAGGCCCGGGCGAAGGCGGCGAAGGCGGCGAAGGCGGCAAAAGACAAGGCAGGTCCGTCGGCTCCTCCTCCTCCAGTGAGGAGTGAGAAACAGGTGGCAGCACCGCTGCCTAAGGAGGCAACACCCCCGGTAGTTGAGGGCGCCTGGGTGACCGTTGCCAAAAAGCCGAAAAAGCCCAAAAAGGCAGAGGCGGCACCGGTGGCAACCCAGAAGGGCAAAAAGGCTGCCAAGGGTCCACAAGGGCCAAAGGGCCCCAAGATGCCAAAGGCGCCTAAGACCCTGGCGGTGGTGGTGGCTCTCAAGCCGGAGGCGGTGGCTCAGGGAGCTACCTACAAGGACGCTCTGACCAAGGCCAAGGCGTCCATAAACATGGACGAGCTTGGCATAGGCCCATCAAAGTTCCGCACAACAGTGACGGGAGCCAGAATTATCGAGCTCCCGTCCGGAACAACGGTGGCCCAGGCCGACACTCTGGCGGCCAAGGTGGGCGAGGCCTTGGGCGATGCAGCCAGGGTGACCCGCCCAACAAAATCGGCAGACGTCAGGGTGTCAGGCCTTGATGACACCGCGACGCCCGAAGAAGTGCGGGCGGCTCTGGCCGACAAAGCCGGTTGCCCCCCCAATACTATCAGGGTGGGGGCAATATCCTCCGGCGCCAGGGGGGCTGGCTCGGCAATTGCCTCCTGCCCCGTTGAGGCCGTGGCCAGCTTGGTCAAAGACGGGAGGCTAAAGGTGGGCTGGAGTGCAGCCACGGTCAGGCTACTGGAGCCACGCCCCATGAGATGCCATAGGTGCATGGCACTGGGGCATCCAGCAGCCAAGTGTCCCTCTAGCAAAGACCGCAGCGGCCTCTGCTATCGCTGCGGCAAAGAGGGGCACGTAGCCAAGGCCTGCAAGGCCCCACCGCACTGCGCGGTGTGCGCTGACAGGGGCCTGCCAGCCGGGCACCGAATGGCGGGGGCCAGTTGTAAGCCCCCTCCCGTCAAGGGCCACCTGCCGAAGCCGGCAGCGGCTCCTCGGGCCGCACCAGAGGCGGCCCCCCGCGCCACGCCAGAGGCGACCCCAGCAGTGACCCCAATGTCCGTCAACGATGCCCAGTAGGACATTGGGGAAACTGCTCCAGGCCAACCTCAACCACTCCGCCGGGGCACAGGATCTCCTGTGCCAGACGATGGCGGAGTGGGGGGTCGACCTTGCGGTGGTCTCGGAGCCGCACCGTATCCCCCCGTCCGACAAGTGGATGGGGGCTGCGGATGGCTCCGCTGCCATAGTGGCGGCGAGTGCGGGCCCTTCCCCGGTGCTGGTGGAGAGGGGGGAGGGGTACGTGGCGGCACGATGGGGAGAGGTGGTGGTGGTGTCCACCTACTTCTCCCCCAACCGCAGCAGGGCCGACTTCGATCGGTTTCTCGCTGCGGTTGAAGGGGTCGTGCACCGCGCGGCCCCTCGTCAGGTGCTGGTGGCCGGGGGACCTCAACGCGAAATCGACCGCGTGGGGGTCCCCCCGCACCGACGTCAGGGGTGGTATACTGGAGGCCTGGGTGTTCGCCCTGGGTCTCCAAATCCTCAACCGAGGAACCACCCCTACCTGCGTCCGGTGGCAGGGCACGTCACTCATTGACGTGTCCTTCGCCACCCCGCCGCTCGCGGCCCGTATCCGGGGCTGGCGGGTGGAGGCGGATGTGGAGACCCTATCGGACCACCGATACGTCCGGTACGAGGTCTCCACGGCATCCCCAGGGGCCCCGGTGGGCCCCCGTGCGGGCGGCTCGCCGTTCAAACGGTGGGCGCTCGCACGCCTCCAGCCGGATGTGGCGGAGGAGGCAGGCGACGGTGCGGGCCTGGGCAGGGGTCCCCGACGCCGTCGCGGGGGATGCCGACGGCATGGCGGACCTTTTCGCGGACGACATCAATGTCGTCTGCAGCGCCGCCATGCCGAGGGCGCGGGTTGGCCCACGGAGGAGTGGGCAGGCATACTGGTGGACGCAGGAGCTCACGATCCTGCGTGCCGCCAGTATGAGGGCCAGGCGCGCCTGCCAGCGATGCCGCAGGCGCGCCAGACAAGCGCCCGGCGAAGAGGAGGTCCTCCGCCGGGCGTACAACGAGGCCCACACGGCCCTGCGTAGAGCCATCTGCAGGGCCAAGGTCGCTGCCTGGGATGAGTTTTTGGCCATCCTGGACAGCGACCCCTGGGGGAGGCCGTACCGGACGGTGAGGGGGAAGTTCGCTTCGGCGGCCCCCTCCACGTCCGGTATGGAGCCCGCGCTGGTGAGGAGGGTGCTGGGGACACTTTTCCCAGACCCCGGGCCCTTCGAACCCCCCAGGATGCTGCCCCCCGGTTCTGCTCCGGGGGCGTGGGCAGCTGGTCCCCCCCGTGTCTGATGGAGAACTAGACACGGTGAGGGACCGGCTCCGGAGCCGCAATAAAGCTCCGGGGCCGGACGGGGCCCCGGCCAAGGTAATGGCCATTGCCTTGGGCCCCCTGAGAGAGCGATTCCGCGCGGTGCTAGACACATGCATCGCGACGGGTCGCTTTCCCAGGCGCTGGAGAGTGGGGCGGCTTTGCCTTCTCCGCAAGGAAGGCCGCCCGGCAGACTCTCCAGCGGGCTACCGGCCGGTGGTGTTGCTCGATGAGTCCGGGAAGGCTTTTGAGAAGATTCTCGCCTCCCGGATCATCGAGCACATCGAGGGTGAGGGGCCGGACCTGGCGGACTGCCAGTTCGGCTTCCGAACCGGCCGGTCCACGATGGACGCGGTTGGCCGTCTCAAGAGGTGGACTGAGGCGGCCACAGCTCGGGGGGAGGTGGTGATCGCGGTGTCCTTGGACATCGCGAACGCGTTCAACACCATCCCCCACGAGTGCATAGAGGCGGCGCTCGAGTTCCACCGAGTGCCCCTCTACCTCCGCGCCCTCGTCCGGGACTACCTGCGAGACAGGTCAGTCCTGTACGAGGACGCGGAGGGCCGCGTCCAATCGTGGCCAGTGAAGGCAGGCGTACCCCAGGGTTCCGTATTAGGTCCCCTCCTATGGAACCTGGGGTACAACTGGGTCCTGCGGGGTGAGCTCTTGCCGCGCATGGATGTCGTCTGCTTTGCGGACGACACCCTAGTAGCGGCGAGAGCGAGGGGGTGGGAGGAGGCGGTCCGCCTTGCGTCGGTCGGCACCTCCATGGTCGTCCGACGCATCCGCCTCCTGGGACTGGAAGTGGCCCTCGAAAAGACGAGGGCCATGGCCTTCCACGGTCCCAGACGCAGGACCCCGCCGGGGCTCCGTGCCCGGGTAGAGGGGGTGTGGGTTCCGGTCGAGATGCACCTTAAGTATCTCGGCCTGACCCTAGACCCCCGATGGAGCTGGGAGGAGCATTTCAGGCTCCTCGCTCCCCGGCTGTGCGGCGTCGCAGCCGGACTCGGTCGCCTCCTCCCCAATGTGGGGGGGCCGAAGGCGAAGTGCCGTCGGCTTTATCACTCCGTGATAAAGTCGATGGCGCTGTACGGGGCCCCGGTCTGGGCTGAGTGCCTCTCGTCCCGCACGAGGGCCCTCTTGCGAAGACCGCAGAGGGTCATCGCGACCCGGGCCGTGCGGGCTTACCGCACGGTCAGCCACGGGGCTGCCTGCGTCCTAGCAGGTACGCTCCCGTGGGAGGTTGATGCCCTGGTACTATCCCAGGTGCATCAACACCGGGTCGCGGCGAGAGAGCGGGGCGAGCGACCCGTTCTAGAGGAGGTAGAACGGGTCCGCACCGAGGCGCAGGGGGAGGCTCTGCGCCGATGGGTGGAGGCACTCGCCAACCCAGCCGCTGGCCACCGGACGATCGAGGCGATTCGTCCGGTGTTGGAGGAGTGGGTAGGGCGCCAGCGGGGCACCCTCACCTACCGCCTGGTGCAGGTACTGACCGGACATGGGTGTTTCGGTCACTACCTGCACCGAGTCGCCCGTCGGGAGGAGACGCCGCGGTGTCATCACTGCGCCTCTCCCGACGACACGGCCGAGCACACGTTGATCGTGTGCCCGGCCTGGCGAAATGAGCGCCGCGATCTGATCGCGGCGCTCGGCGGAGGAGGCCTCTCGCTGCCAAGTATGGTAAGAGCCATGCTTGGTAGCGAGAGAGCCTGGAGGGCTGCCGCCTCCTTCTGCGAATCTGTGATGGCGCAGAAGGAGGCAGCGGAGAGGGAGCGGGAGGAGGACGCTCTAGCCGCCCCTCTCCGGCGTAGACGGGTGGGCCGAAGAAGGCAGGCAGCGGTGACTGCCGGTCTTCGACGGCCCTAAGGTGGCCTGGGCGCGGCCTGACCAGCCGCGCGCCCTAGGTGCCGCTCCGGCATAGGCCACCACGTCTGGGGACTGCCTAGTACCCTAGCGCAGTCCCCCTGAGGCGCGTCGCCCGGTCCACTCGTTGGGCCGGGCCTGCCCGGGGGCGGGCTCGGAGCTGTGGCGCACGCAGGTGCGTCGGCCCCGAGACGCCCCCACATGGGCGTAGGAGGGTACCGGGGGGTTTTAGTGGAGTAGGATCAGTGTGGTCTTCCGCACTGGTCCTGCTTGAGTAGGGTCGGCACTGTTTCCCGTGCCGGCGAGTCCCACACACGCCGTGCGCCTAGTCAGCGTCACGGTATGGTGCGTAACTGCATTTCCCCTCGTCACAAAAAAAAAAAAAAAAAAAAAAAAAAAAAAAAAGGTTAGGTTAGGTTAGGTTAGGTTAGGTTAGGTTAGGTTAGGTTAGGTTAGGTTAGGTTAGGTTAGGTTAGGTTAGGTTAGGTTAGGTTAGGTTAGGTTAGGTTAGGTTAGGTTAGGTTAGGTTAGGTTAGGTTAGGTTAGGTTAGGTTAGGTTAGGTTAGGTTAGGTTAGGTTTTTTTTTTTTTTTTTTTTTAAATTGTAGCTGCTCCCCACTTTGTTGCAGGTCTTTGATTACTTGTTTATATTTGGTGTGTCTTTTCATATTTTTCTTTTTTTGCTTTAAAAGCACGTTTATTTTTTCGCGCTGATATATATTTTTTTAACACATTTTTCTTTTTGTGTTTCTTTTTCTTTTTGTCTTTTCAACTATTTCTTATTCTAATACATTTCTTTCTTCTATTGACTATTATTTCTACATTTATTGGTTCCTTTATTCTCTATCTTTGGCTTATACATTTCCATATCTATTTCTATCTATACTATTATGCTATACTCAGATTAATATCTGGTCTTTGTCTTATTTTCTAGTATTCTTATTTTATTTACACTGTCTATGCTTAATCTCTACTTCTTTTCCTTATTCTAGTTGCATGGGTATCTTATTCTAATTACAGTTTTCATTTGTTTATCATATCACATATTTACATTTACATTTTATCTTCTTGTATTTTCATTCTATTACATTTTTTAATCTACATTTACATTTACATTTCTTATTCCGTTTACATTTTGTTTCCATTTACACATTTTCCTTATAGTATACTTTCGTTCTTTTTAACATTTTACCGTTTTCAGTTTTTTACCTTGTCCTAAGTTACTTAAGTTTGACTCCACTCGGAGTCTTTGGGGTTGAGTAAGTGCTCGCGGGTTCAGCTTCCGCAAGACAGGATTTGCAAATATCATATTTGCAACCCTGTTTGTTTTGGCTGTTCCCGCGCGCACTTTTCAGTTATCACTCCTCCCTTTGCGTTTCCTCCCAGTGGAGTCCCGTCTACTTTGTGGTCTTCAGTTTTGCCTTGCGTTCCCTTACTATCTAATTGTATACCTATTTCGCTACTTGTTTTCCTACACATTTTTTTATTTACTGTAATTATTTTCCTATTTTCGCCCTTAGCAGTGGTACGCGACTTTTGATCTGGCTATCCTATCCCATATAGCCCTCTGTGGGCATTCGATGCTGAACGTGTTGTGTGCTGTATCCTTACTTTTTACTTTCTTGCAATTTTGGCAGCATGGCACTTCTTCCTTATTTGCGCATGTGGCATACTTGTGGTCTCCCCCGCAGTGGCTGCAACTGTCCAGCGGCTCCTGGCAGACCCGCTTGATGTGGCCGAAGCCCAAGCAGCGGGAGCACTGGATTAGCGGGGACTGATCTTCTACTCTGGATGGTCCCCAGCGTAGTTGAAGGGTCCCCGCCTCTGTCAGCTGCAGCCATATTGCCGGGGCCACTCTCAGGACCACGTGTGCCACATGTGGATTTCTTGTTACCCTTTCAAATACTGCCTCTATGTCCTTATTTTCTTCCTCTTTACTATTCCCTTTCGTTCTTTTTCCTATCTTTCTTTTATTGCCTCTATAACTTGCTCCGACTTGTTTTCTCCTCTTACGTACTTAACCACTATCAACGGGTTTTTATTTTTAGCTCTTTCAACTATCAATTTTTTGTTCCTTTCCAATTCCTCTTTCAGTCTTTCCATTTCATTCTCCCTAGCACATCCTATTATGACCTTCTGTCCCTTTGCCTTTCTTATCTTTTTTACCTCCATCCATTCTCCTTTTTCATCCACACTCTTTTTCACCTCTTCAATCACTTCTTCACTTGTTTGCGTTACGTCCGTTGATGCTACTATGATGGAATGTAAAGTTTCCATCATAGTAGCTGGCCCTTTTACTCTCTCTGCATACGTATCCTTTCTGATTTCATCCATCTTTTCTTTCACTATCCCTTCTATATCCCTTTTTTCCCCTGTGATTTGTGTCCCTACTTCTTTTTGTCTACTTTCTATTATTTCCATAATGCTGTTTCCCCTTATTATTTCCTTTCTATTTCCTAAAATTGTTTCTTTAATTTTCCCCTGTTCCTCTAGTGTCATTCTACTTTCTTGCATTGTGGTGCTTAGCATACTTTCTATATCTCCTATATTATCATTTCCTTTTTTCCCTATTTCTTCTATTGTTTCCATTTTCCTATTTCCTGTTATTATTTCTTTCCTATTATCTAAAATTGCATCCATCACTTTCTTTTGTTCTTCCATCAGGAGATATGCTGTGCTTTCATCGTTTTCCTTATCTAGCTCGAATTCTATTCTTGTCTCTATTTTATCCGTGTATAGCTTTGCCTCTATCGCTGCATCCCTTGCTTCCATCACTACGTCCATAAATTTCTGCAGTTCTCCATCCATGTGATCGTTATCTTCCTTTGTTATTACTGCAGCTTTATTTATGCCCTCCATTATTTGTCTGCTAAGCTGTTGCTGTTCATCCATCCTTTCTAACGTGCTCTTCGTCTTTCTGGTTCCTTCTTCTATTCTTTCTCTATTCCCCAAAACTATGTCCTGTATATTTTTCAGCATTTCTTTCATCTCTCCTATTTCCTTCCCGTCCATTCTTTCGTCTTTCTTTTCCTCCCTTCTGTCCATTTCTTTCGTTCCATCGTCGTTCTTACTGTTTTCTAATTCTACTACTCTTTTAGCCAGCATCTCTATCCACTCTTTCATCTCTTTCGTTCCTTTTCTTAAAATCTGTTTTCCCTCGCTTGTCACTGATTTGGGTGCCAAATGCTCCAACATTTTGGCACCCAAATCCCTAGCCTTATTTACTAAATTGTGGGGGAATTCCTCCACTTTCTCCTTTCTCGCTGTTTTCTGTGTGCCTTGCGCCGTCGTAAGTCGCGTACCTGCTGTCTCGTTTACCATTTTTGGTTCTTGTTTCTCAGAAGGAGATTCATAAACGTAATCGAAAGTTTTTGAATTTCTCGCGGCGGGGATGTGTTTGCCGTTTCTTGCCATTTTAATTTTTTGGAACCAATATGGAGCAGTCTTTAAGACCTGTTTTATCCGAATTAGATTTTTTGATATAAATTAAATTGAAAAATAAAATTAAAATAAATAAAAATAAAAATTAAAAAAGTGAAATTAAAAATTTGAATTAAAATTGGAATTAAAATTATGAGTCAATAGACGGATTGATAATTTAAATTAAAATAAAATTAAATGGACACACCAAAATAATATAATAAAATAAAATAAAATAAAATTACTAAATTACTAATTCCTAAAACTAAGCCTGCCCTTAAAAAAGGTGCAGGGTGTCTATATCACAGTCAAGCTAAAGATTTAAACGCACACAACAAATTACTATTACTAAGCCTGCCCTTAAAAAAGGTGCAGGTTGTCAATGTAAGTTTATGGATTTTAATTAAAATCAAGTTTAAATAAAAGGTAAGTAAAAGGTAAAACAATAAAATACGACTGTAGTAATTTATGCAATAAGTGCAGATTTGTCAAATTTTTAGCCTAAGTCTGCCCTCAAAAGAGGAGCAGAGTGTCCTAATTCTAATAAAAACCTAACTAACTTAACCTATATTCAGGCTCAATAGAGTCCTGAATTTTGTCAAAATTCCTTAATACTAATCCTGATCTCAATAGAGATTCAGGGGACTTAATTATACCTTGAAAGGCCCGAGTTCCTATATGAGAATTTTTGTATATGAAAACTTAATATTAATTTTCCTAGTCTCTATGTACTCTATGTAGAGACGTTTGGCACTCTATCTGATTGCTGAGAATTTATAGGACCAAACCGTAAAAGTTTGGTCGAAATCGGCCCAGTAGTTTCCAAGTTGCCTTATTTCTTCAGATAGGGGTGGTTTAGGGGTTGGGAGGGGTGGGCGTCGAGATTTGGGTCCCAAGTGAGAATTTGAGTCCCTATATAAAATGTTGTTAGTTTGGGACTGTTAGTTCCTTAGTAACGGGCTATTAAACAAATTCTCCCTTAGGGCGGCGGGGGAAAAATTTCAAATTTAGGGGTTGGTTTTTATGTTTGTAAAATGTCCGGTAAAGAATGCTGATTATTTTTGTCCGAGAAAGTGTATATGCCAAAAGTATAGTTTTTATAAAATTTTGAATTTTGTATGTCTAATTAATTTATGGGGTAGGGGGTAGGGGGTTGAGACTATGGGGGATCGACGTCTCCCTGGGGGTTTCCACCTGCGACTCTTCGAGTCGCTTAAGGCCGAATTTGGGGTCCAAAACGTCCTACGATGCGTACTTTAGGAGTTAGCTGTATATGTTTGCTTCTTCCGGGAATCGAACCCGGGAATTTCAATTTTTGGTGGTGTTTTTTATGTTGGGGTCGGGTAGTGTTGTTTGAAGAGATACTTTTCTCCCAAGGAACCTAATGTGGGAGATTTCTCCAAGTACCCTTTTTTGGCAATTAAACAAGCCCCTATATATTCCGCCTATAAGTGGGCGTGGCTTATGACGTAGTCCGCCCTGACTAGAAATTCCCCGTTTTCAAAAGTCGTCCCGGACGGGTTTCGACTTCGGAATCCTGTAAAGGGGGATGTCCTCTATCGAAAAGCTCCGGGATTAATTTTCGAAAAACGGGTACTTTTGGAGATTTTTTGGGTTTTAGCCCGAAAAATCCCTCGGTGATTAATGTTCTATTGTTCTAAGATTAGGGGTTGAAAAATTTATTTTTTGCAAAAATCTTAAAAAGTAATAAATGGGCCACCAGGGGGCACAATTTTTATAATTTTAGGGGTTCGGAATTCAAAGATATTAACTAATAAAAAACGTAAACAAACATATACTTATGATTAATGGATTGCCAACTTAATTGTGCGGTTTTGTTGAAATTTTTTGGAACTTTTGGGGGGTCGGCGCTCGGGCGCGTTTTAAGTTTTCCAAAAAATTTTTAAAACACTTGCTCGGGCCTTTCCTAACCTAATTGTACATATATAAAAGTCATTAATTATCACAGATTTAATATTTTTAAAATTCAATAATCCGTGCTGGGTCCCCGAAATTTGACCGCATAAAAATTTGTAACCCTTATATTTTTTCCGGGTATTAACCCTTATTGTTAAAAAGTGGTTCCCTTGGAACGTCTTGATGGGTTTTACCCCTCGTATAAAATTCGTTCTTATATAATAGTTTTAACCACTTTTAATTCAATATTTAAAATGAAATTTTTGTAAAAACTAACATCGGGTGAAATTTTTATTTTAAAAGCTTATAACTCCGGACGGGGTGGTCCGAAATTTAAAATTCCTCCGTCAAAAATGGTTACTCTTACATAACTATCTAAATGCGTAAAAACAATTTTGAAAAAATAAAAGATAAAAAAGTGAGTTTTCAAGTTACGTAATTTTTACAATGTTGTTTTTGCGGTCAAAAGAATTTCTGGTTGCTACTTTGGGAGGGTGGCGCTCGGAAACGCCTGGCTCCTCCCTTAAGATTTTTATACTACTAGATAGAGGGTAGTCCGGCCTTTCCTGTGATATATAATTTTTATTTTTTAATTTATATTTTCATATAAATTAAATCTGTTTAAAATTTTGAAGCAATTTTTATCGTTACAAATTAAGTTTGTTTTAATCTAATTTCTCTAAATACTAAGTTTTTTCCAAAGATTCTTTTTTCACCGGATAGCCCGGGTCGAGTTCCTCTAATAATCCAAAAACCAGGTTTTAAATTAAATAAAAACAAGTTGTTATTCAACTTTTATTGTTTTTGATGGTCGTCCCGCTGGTCCTGAAAGTTGAATAACTACGGTGATCTTTAAGATAAAATTCCGAAAAAAGTTTTAAAATGATCGTTAATAAATAGCAAATTTAATTTTGATTTTTAATTAATAGGTTACCACTCTGGTTTTTGTTTTATATGCACTTATTTCTAAACTTAAAATGTAAAATTTTTAGGACCTTATATCTCCCTTCCTATTGGGGGTAGGCTGATGCTGAAAGCGTTCACTTGTCGGCTGCGACGTCCTCTCCTCGTCTGTGGTGGTTGGAGTGGCGCGACTGCGCTGGTTCCAGTACCTCGTGGTCGGGTGGTTGAGGGACTTTCTTAGGAAAGTCCCTGGATCTTCGCCGGAAAATTCCGGGACTTTGCAGGCGCCTTCCTCTCGTCAATTGTGGACCTCCCACAGTCCAAAAATGATGGGTCGTCGCGATGGATTTAGAGATATCCTGCTCCAAAGTCTGAGATAACCTTACTTTTACGGTTTTTTGCACTTTTTGGTGGTTTTTTCACTTTTCACACCTAAGTGTGACACACCGTTCGATTCGTCTCGTCGAGACGAATCCACCAATACCAAACACTTGGTTAATTGCACTGATTTTACTGGCACTTTGATTTTTTGACTGCGGAGCTCAATAAAAGCGTGACGCTCGGGTCTACGGATGCGGGGCAACTGGGTTAGGTTAGGTTAGGTTAGGTTAGGTTAGGTTAGGTTAGGTTAGGTTAGGTTAGGTTAGGTTAGGTTAGGTTAGGTTAGGTTAGGTTAGGTTAGGTTAGGTTAGGTTAGGTTAGGTTAGGTTAGGTTAGGTTAGGTTAGGTTAGGTTAGGTTAGGTTAGGTTAGGTTAGGTTAGGTTAGGTTAGGTTAGGTTAGGTTAGGTTAGGTTAGGTTAGGTTAGGTTAGGTTAGGTTAGGTTAGGTTAGGTTAGGTTAGGTTAGGTTAGGTTAGGTTAGGTTAGGTTAGGTTAGGTTAGGTTAGGTTAGGTTAGGTTAGGTTAGGTTAGGTTAGGTTAGGTTAGGTTAGGTTAGGTTAGGTTAGGTTAGGTTAGGTTAGGTTAGGTTAGGTTAGGTTAGGTTAGGTTAGGTTAGGTTAGGTTAGGTTAGGTTAGGTTAGGTTAGGTTAGGTTAGGTTAGGTTAGGTT